>OZ005746.1:19124403-20561903 GCA_963930835.1 Spongia lamella | reverse complement strand
ACAGACATGCGTACAACATACTATAACGAATTACATAATGCATACTTATGCGAGTTCTACAGTTCATCCGCTGCGACACACACATACATAGTTATAATACAAGAACACACATACACAATATACGTACAACAATATTAAGTACCTAACTACAACCATAAAATAAGCTAAATACATTTAGGTCAAATCAAAAAGGTGTTTATACAGGTTACTTGAAAAAGAATCAGTAAATAATATTGATGGTAAAGAGTTCCACCATGTGACAGCCTGATAACAAAAAAATCTTTGAGTAAAACTCTTCCTGCAGTGGGTTATACCTGCACAGTGCTTTGGTCGTCTGGTTTCATAAGAATGTTGTGTTCCAAATGAAATTGGAGGGTTTAAAGCAACTCCTTTGCTGAGATAATGATTATAAAACATTGTAAGCAGTGATCTATATCTTATAAACACAGATACAGGGAGCCATCTTAAACTGGCTCTATGAAGTGATACATGATCATACTTACGATCATATTTATTTATCATTGAACAACCTGCACGAAGGTCGAGAGTGGGTTCTGAATCACTGAGCCTGGAGGACTTGCTTTTATTAAAAACAGGTACCTAGCTACACACGACTAGTGGCTTTTGATAATTTCAGTGTTAGACTTATCAGACTTAAAGTCAGAGCATAGATTGTATAGACTCCGTAACCGGGATGGCACATGGAAGCATTCCTCACTTATTAACACCTTCCATCCGTGTTGTACAAAAATGGCGTCTGAATCAGCTGAAGGTGGTAAGCGATGGTAGCCTTTGCACTATAAGCCACTAGTATATTTCATTTTAGTTCATTTTTAATAATGTAAGTTAACTAAGGGTGTGTTTTCTGTAGTCATGAACGCCGATGAATTCGTGTTGTCTGCTGTCCAGCAAGTATTGGATGATTTTCAAATCAAATCACCTGTAGCAACTGCAGCACAACAGGTAGCCAGTACATTTATTGAATGGGCAAAAGTGGCAGACAATAAAGGAAACCTGAAGAAATTTTGTGATGAGGTTATTAGAAATCTAGAGACAATGTTCATAGACACTATAAAATCTACTGTAGGTTCTATTGTCAACAGGGACAAGTTGTGGAGAAATTTTTTCTTGCTGCGCTCATCAACAAGTTACCAACAGAAATGGGAGGATTTTCTGGGACCTATTTTGTCAGAAAAGTCTTCCACTGGACTGTTTTACCAACGCATCACAGATGTACTGTTTGGTTGATGGTAAAATCGCATTACCAAATCGCAAATAACAGTAAGCCTACTGTGTCTTTAAATGATCAGGAAGCAAATGCTCTCAGATATGCTGCAGGCTTTGTGTCATCATTTGAGAAAGAAGATTGAAAGATCAACACACATTTTAAAAGAGTAACTAATTGTATGTTTAATGACATTGGTCAAAGGTGTGCAGCGTCCAGAAAGCACTGGCGATAATGAAGAATGGTTAGATTCAGTAGACCGGGGAGGATTATGGCATGTACGAGAAAATACGTTTTACTTCTTTTGTGCTTTAGAAGAGGAGGTTCAACTTCAGCTTAAACAATTGGCCCAGTCTGCACATGCTGCTCGAAAAAGGATACTAGAGGCCATTACTGCAAGTGACGATGTTCAATTTTACTGGCTGATTGTTATAGCAGATTTTGATGATGATGATGAGGAGGAGGTCAAGTCTGTTTTATTGTCAATGATTATTGAACTGTACCTAACCATGCAAGGATTTTCATTTGCCAGTAAAGTTTAAACAGTCAGCCAAAAAAAGCACCCAAAAATCTAAAAGTCTCCAAAGAGAACTGTATAGTCAAAACCAAGATGACTAAGATATTTTGTTTCATTACTATATTTTGTTTCATTACTAATAAATGGCATGTATTTAATAATAAATTGATGTATTTCAATTATTACAGATGTTCATAATAAAATTAAGTGCATATCGTCGTTTAGGTAGTGGCTTGTTCTCTTTGCTAAGATCCACATGCAATTTATCTTTGCGTCCTCAACAATTACCTTTCTTGATGTTACCACACATGGAGTTAACTACACGGAGAGCCTGGGTGTTCCTACAAAATCCTGCACTGTAGGGTTCTCATTAGTTCCACCCCTTTGGCGCTGACAGCTGAAAAACCTCTCCAGTGGGTCCTGGCACAACCTCTCACTTAAGAACACGGTGACTCCCGGAATGGTAAATACATATTTGACCAGGTCAACAAATGATGGAACTAAATTAATGTTGTAACTATAACATGCACACAACGAATTACACACATTACTATTGACTTTAATCCCATGGAGTGTTTCTTGGGTAATCTTCATCATCTTCTTTGCTTGGTCCTCAAAACCAGTTCTTTTCGTAACACTTTGCTCCCATTTGTCAAAATATGGCAAGAACTCTTTTTGAAGCCACTAAAATATTACAAACATGATGAGCATAGAATAAATACAATAAGTCAGTATACACACACAACAGTTCACACTTTAGTTTATACTTCAGCACTACATACCTTTATGCAAAAATCATCTGCAGAACGATATGGGTCTTGAAAAGCCTTCCGTTTTAGTTTGCCAGAATTGAGGTTTCTGACATTAAAACAATCAAAAAATACATACCTTTATGCGAAAATCATCTGCAAAACGATATGGGTCTTGAAAAGCCTTCCTTGTCGATTAGTGAAATAAAATATATACTGATAAAGGCAGAGAGAGCAGTAGAGTGGAAACTGTGTCTGTACATTGTTTTTCATCATTGTTTCCACAGAAGCTTGAGTTGCCTTCTTTGAAGCCTTCTGTTCATAATTCTTCTGGCTTATTACTCTAAATTTACGATGGCCTCTTCTAGAAGATAAAATAGCAAATCACTAAAAGTATGAGCATGACACATTCAATGGTTACACAAGTTAGCACACTAGAAATTATGCAATGATTCTTCAGGGTCTACACATTCTAAACTCTGATAGACTCACCCATAAAACTACTGAGTGTTCTTTTAAAAACACTAAACTGTTGGAGAATTAATAGCTGATTTAGTTTTGAATTTACAGAATGGATTAATAAGCCCACAAACTATACCCATCTCTGCAGTACCAATAATACTGCTGCATGTGACAACGTTGTTAAGTGGTCATAAATTATATATGATGTTGCGTAATACACTAAGATGATTTCTTATAAGAAAGCAGAAGACAAAATCGCCACACGTTCTCAAGTAATACACCCACAAAGTTTTACAGAACAGCCATCTTTTAATAGTTTCGCTATTGCATACTGTAGGGTGCCAAGAATAAAGCTTAGTATTTATATTATAAACCAGCAACACCATAGGCACAATTTAAACCAACACTTACTTACTGAGGCACGATGAAAACGGAATAAAACTCATCAGACACCTTCTTCTTCATCAAAAATCGCACCTAAAAAGTGAGAAATAGTACAACACGGACGGCTCAGAAGGGCTCACACCACATCAAAGGGAGCAGTAGTTCGTGTGCCATCCCGGTTACGGAGTCTATACAATCTATGGTCAGAGGCTTAGATCATAAATTTGTAAACCCCAGGTACCTGGGGTTTATAAATCTATGCCTAGATTTATGAAAATTCTTGCCAGACAAGTTAATACAGTCCAGCATTCATCTAGCTGTACATGAATCAAATGTGGGGAGCCACAATTATAAATATCAGATGGTAAAGCATTCCCTTAGCATTCTATTCGGAATTCTACATGAGAAAAAATTAGCTGTGATGTAGCAACTTGATGCTTGAAAACCTTATATTGGCCCCTAGTGGTAGAAAATTTACACTCTGAATGTATGTAAAAATTGACTTGTCAATTCCAATAAGCCCATGAATAATCTTGTAACTATTAACAATGGTAACTTGATCGAGGGATGCTGACCTAACAGTGTAGGTACGTAATCTTGGCTTGATTTATTGATTTATGACTTCATTTATTGATTTATGACTTCATTCCTGTTTACCAAATTAGGCAATATGTATCACGTGATTTAATAATATATGGAGAAATAAATTAAGCAACTGCATTCCCATACACATAATGCATACATTGCACATATCAAGCCACATTCAGAAGGATACAGGGCCCCAGGAGAATGACCCTACCTGTCCTCACCCAGGAGGTATTAAAGAAGACTTCCTACACAGCAGTGCAGAAAAATTCCTGAATACTTAATTTAGAATTTAGTTTCCTACATAATCCATCAGTACTGGCCAAAATTGTAAATAAGTTTTTTGCACTTAATTTGGTTTTATTTAATTTAGACTTACGTATAGTACGTATAAAAATATACTCAGTAGTAATGCAATTTGTCACCATACAACTTTAGTGTTAAACATAATGTACGTACATGCATGCACACCTGTAGACACATACATACACATGTACACATATGTATACACGTATGTATTGACTAATTTTTTACAATATGTAGCTATGTGATATACGTACATATTATTGTCATGCACACCTGTAGACACATACATACACACGTACACATGTGTATACACGTATGTATTGACTAATTTTTTACAATATGTAGCTATGTGATATACGTACATATTATTGTCATGCCACATAGCTATGTATGTAATCAACTTCAATTCCTTAAATTTTTACAATAAGCACAGATGTGCAACATTTTACCACCTAATGTATAGCCAAGGGTGAAAATTTCATGAATTTAACATAAAAATTTGGATTGAATTACATTGCAGGAAAATTTGAGGCTAAAATTTTCAAAAATCCATGAAATCCACAAAAATTCACCCTCAAAAATTTCAGGCTATAGCTATGCAGATGGTGTGTGTGTATGTGTGTGTGTGCACGTGTAAGTTGTGTCTATGTGTGCGTTGTGTGTGCACGCATGTTGTGTGTGTGTGTGTGTGTGTGTGTGTGTGTGTGTGTGTGTGTGTGTGTGTGTGTGTGTGTGTGTGTGTGTGTGTGTGTGTGTGTGTGTGTGTGTGTGTGTGTGTGGGTGCACATGGGTTGTGTGTGTGTGTTATGTGTGTGTGTGTGTATGTAATTCATGCTGCTGTTGTTCCAGGAACTTTACTCACATAATCACATTGCTCCAGTCCACCCAGCTGTATTAATGGGGACCTGGCAATAGCTGGGCAGTTGTGCATGTCTCACTTAATGATTAAGGTTCTGGTGGGACTTTAGGTGCCCACACCATCATCCATTAACCATGTGCAGCCCTCCTGCGGGGCGCTAGTCCCATCCCCAGGAGGATTTGTCCTGCACCGACTCACAGTGTCTGTTTAGTGCACAGGCATATGTGTGACCTTGTAACAATGGCAGCTACAGGCTTTGCTTTGTGTGTGTGTGTGTGCGTGTGCGTGCGTGCGTGTGTGTGTGTGTGCATATGTATGTATGTATGTACGTGTATGTCTGTGTGTGTATTAATTTGTGTATTTTTAATTACACGTGTGTGATGTTATGTATGTTTGTGCATATCAGTGTGTTTATTTACATTTATGTGTATTTGTGTGTAAGTATGTGTGTATGTTTGTATATATGTACGTATGTGAGCACGTAGTATGTGTGTATGTGTAAATCACTTGACATGAGAATTGAGCATTAGTGTAAATGTAATAATTTGCAGTTGACAACAGTACGTACATCAAACACAACCAGATTTCAAATATATATTTTATCCTTGTATTTTATATTGCTCTAAAATTTGTTAAAATCACTTATCAAAATTTTCATTCCATGTACGTACATTATAAGAACTAAGCCCAGTTGAATTTCTATGAAGTCCTTTGTCTTAAATTTACTGTTCGATTTTGTGCCATAGAGCGCACTGCATGCTACATATATTATAATTTGCATGATTAATGTATTTGCTTGGGGTAGATACATACACAAGTCCATGCGTATGTATACATATAGTAATTATGATTGATGTTTCTGTCGCAGTAGCAGTGAAGTATTTGGAAATTGTAACTCCAGAGTGATGGTGGGTATTGTATGGGGAGTTAATAATAGTTGTTGTCATGGTAGCTATCATACCATGTTTATTTACAGTATATATCTATACGTATTTAATGTGCTTTTGTGTAAACAGATGCATGGCATCACTTATGGATCGAGGAAGACTTGTGAGTTGCATAATAAGTCAGTCTGAAGATGCATCAGGTAAAATTATGATTTGCCTGCTGCAATTAGGTTATGTACCTCTACCTCCACATGTTTGCAGATTAGTCAATAGTAGTAACAAAGCAATAAAGGCTGAGGGTGTGGTAACTCAATAGTCCACAAAGATTAAAAAGATCCACAGAAAAGCAGTACATAATACAACCAGTATAGTACGGAGGGTATCTGATATACGTATACCCCATGGATGTATCAAGTAAGTCAGTGACATAATTTTTATGTATATTTTCTTGTTACTACAGGCCATATCAATTGCTAGTAGTACCTACGTACATAGGTACCTACAGGCATATATACCTACATACGTAGGAAGTAATGACATGAATTTTTACAATGTGTGTAATAATGATTATGATGTGTGTACATGGTATTATTTTAAAGTTGCCACGTATACACAATTATTATGTATGTATATTCTGCCTTACTTTAATGGATGTCATCTACATATAAACTGAACTGCAATGTCATTGATGCATAGGCGATGGAGCCAGAGGGCATGTGCCCCCCATGTTTTACTGTCACTATATAGAAATGTTGTTCTTCTCCGTATGTCTACTGTAGATAAGGTATTGTGCCCTCTCAGTTGTGGAGAGCTTCCTGCGCTCCTGCATTGATGTTTCCAGATCTGCTCATGATCATGATTATATAATTATAGCAATGCAGACCTCTCAACTCTCACGATTTGGTCGTGAGACACACGATTTCAGCATTGGTCTCACGACTGCTTGTTCATCTCACGATTTCTCACGATTTTACAGAAATATTATTAATATGCGCTAAAATATGCATTTATTGTGTCACGTGATCCCACACGTGATTTCAGATTTGAATTAATTGAAAGAACTTCGAAGCGGAAAGCTCGGCGAAAAGGCTAAACCCCACTCAGGAATGAAAAGATTGATGCGGTAAAGTTGCCAGTGAATATTATTGCAAATATTTATGCAAATTATTTAGTTGTAAGCTGACTACACTGGCCCCAAGAGGAGAATATCAGGTCTTACTCCATGACTTCATAAAAGATACAAGAGTGAACAGGTGATCAGTACAATGAAGTTAACAATGGTGTGAAATTGATGAGTATTCTAGATATGAATCGACTTCATACTGTATTCACGTGATCCAAGACTAGCCGTGCCAAACGAAGCTCGTGGATTTTATCATATACAAATTATCATAGTGTAGGCTACACCATAGCATAGGAGAAATAATGAGCTGCAGAAACAGCAGTGTTGCATCTAGCTAGCTAGGTAATCATGCATTTTCCAACAATTTTTACAAAATTGTGTGCATGCTGCGTGGGGTGGGTTTCTCACGACCAGGTCTGTTCCCAGGTTGAGAGGTCTGGTAATGATGTATACTTATACATAGTAAATATATGTCACAAGTTATCTTGACATACATACAGAGATGTACGTATGTTTAAGTGTCTATAGCTACATGTACATGTATGTGCATATAAAATGATAAATTATGTGTATGTGTGCACATATTCAATCCTCATGCAACTTGCAAAATAGCCTGATCAATATACGTATATATAATATTATATAGTCTTAGTCTACGTCTTAACAATATTAATAGTCTGATCAATAGTCTGCAGTATGGTGTAGTCTCATATACAATAGTCGGATCATTGATCAGACTATTGTACATGAACTGACTATCGTACAGACTACCTTAAGCCGAGTAATTTTAGCGATACACTAATTTTAGCGAACTGTATGATCACTGATTTAAGGAGTATTAAATTTAGCATTTGTACATCGATACTCTCTAATAGTGCAGTCACTAATCATTAGTGACTGCTTTATTAGAGAGTATCGATCAAATGTTAATAATTGGAGTAAGCCAAATTTTAGTGATTTTTCAGTACTCGCTAAAATTAGTGTATCGCTAATATTACTCAGCTTAAGATATGTTATATTGATCAGTTGCAATTGCAGTTGTACATGTGTAATCATGATAGTCTGATCAATAGTACTAGTCTGCATATAATATACATAGTTGATCAATAGTCAGCTTGTACGATTGTCTGATCAATAGTCTGCGATCATTCTTAACTATGTGTGAATTATTAACCCATTATAATTAACTATGTATACGTATATTATCTGCTACTGTATCTCAACTCTCATATTGATAGAGTTACTGGTATGTTTTATAAACTTTACATGTGCATATGGTTTAACAATGTACACACATTGCAACAACACTAAAATCATCATGTGCATAAGTACATCATATGTATACACGTATATACACACAATATCAAAATTCATGTCCCGTAGCTAGCTATGCCCATACTATTTGTGAACATGGCCTGTAGTAACAAACAACACTAAAATCATCATGTGCATATATACATCATATGTATACACATATATACACACAATATCAAAATTCATGTCCTGTAGCTAGCTATGCCCATACTACTTGTGAACATGGCCTGTAGTAACAAGAATATACATAATGGTTACTGTAAAATAAATTATGTCACTGACTTACTATATCCATGAGGTACATATATATCAGATAACCTCAGCCTTTATTGCTTTGTTACCACTATTGTCCTACAAACAATGCAAGATGCGTATCCTAATGGAAGCAGGGAAATCATAACTTTACCTGACTCATAGTGCTGCATCTTCAGACTGACTTATATTATTCTACCTATATCCATCCGGTGTCTTAGTATCACCATACGTATGCATGTGATGCCATGGTCAGGTAACAAATATTACTACACAAATGCACATAAAACATTTATGTACATATGTAGACACATACGTATGCATTAATTAATGTTTTACAGTATTCGATATATATGACCGGATTTGCGAAAAGGGGTCTTATACACGCATTCAATTTTGCGACTTTAAGGATGTGTAACTCAGCTCATGTTCGACCTACAACTTTGAAATTTGGTACCTGGCCTTTGGTTATGTGAGAGAAAATTTCAGCTTAATAGCTCACTCATAAATGAAGTTATGCCTCTTCAAAGTTGCAAAATCGGATGCTGCATAAGACCCTTTTCGTAAATCTGGTCACATATTGTCATGCCACATACGTAGCTATGTAATCAACTTCAGTTCCTCACTGATGCACAACAATGCACCACCCACTGAATATTTCAAGGGCAAAGGGAATCGTGAATTTCTGTGAAAGTGAATTACGATGCAAGACAAAAATGTTGAGGCTAAAATGTTAATCAGAAATCTACGTATGGAATCCACAAAAAATTCACCCTCAAAAGTTTCCTTAAAAGTTTAGGCTATACTAATACACATACGTACATACATATGCACAAAATCAGTCTAGCTACAAGATTTAATCCCTACTTTGGCTTGATGGATTACTTGTATTTTTCTGCTAAAGTATACTGTATAGGGACTAATTCCGTACGTAAATCTTGTACATTTAGGATGTGTATTCACAGATAGTTTCCTTATTTACTTTTGCGGGGGTATCCCACTCCCTTTTTAAAATTCCTCATTCTTGTCTGTTTATTTTTTATTGTGTTGTTCTACACTAATATAACAATGGCTACGTTTCACTTGCGCAAGTTATTTGTTAAATGATTTTTACATTTACTGTTACAATTTTGTGTCAAAGAGCATACTGCATGCTACGCATATCAATATATGCAGGGGTGCATTTAAGGGGGTGGGAAGGGGCATTTGCCCCCTAGGTTAATTCTTGCCCCCTTAGGTTTTTGGAATACAAAATTGAAACTACGTATATATGACTAAGTTAAAAGATTATAATTATTATAGCATTAGTGCTTCCATCCATGTTACAGACTAATGTTAACTGTTACTGTGACACACACACACACACACACACACACACACACACACACACACACACACACACACACACACACACACACACACACACACACACACACACACACACACACACACACGTACGTATATACCTTAAACTATTTTACATGGTAAGGATGTTAAAATACATATGTACGTATGTGCCCCAAGCAATCCAGAGAGGGGGGCAAACTGAAGCTTTCAAAATGTAGGGGGACTTACGTATCTTGTTCCATAGTCCACATACCAGTTCCTATGCCACAATGATGTGCATGCATGCATGCACGCTTGTGCACACACAAAGACAGAGTCACACATACACATACACACACGCGCACCATGCACACATACGTACGTATAAACCCTAATGTGGTAAGAATGTTAACATGGTAACAGTATCACCATGAACTGTTACCATGACAACAACTATTATTAACTCATATTATGGACTGCATAATACCCAGACAATACAGAGTTGGTTATACAAACAATTATGTATAATACACACCTTTATTTACACTGATCAATAGCATGATATAGTTAACATACAATGTACGTATAGTCACCATATGGAAATATTGCAATGTTGTTTTAGTTTACTAAAACTAAAACTAAAATACCTTTTAGTAAGACAATATATTTTTAAATTAAAACAAAACTAAATGTGTTTGTTTAAGGCTTACTATAACTAAACTAAAACTAAATGTAAATTTCCCTTGCTTACTAATACCATACTAAAACTAAAACTATTTATTCCTTTGTTACTAGAACTAAACTCTTTTACTTACTAATGCTATACTAAAACTAAAAAACTATTTATTCCTATACTGAATATTATGCTTGTAGTTCTAGCCAAGACAAAATTATAGCTTGTACTAAAAACAAATTTCTAAAACTAAACTTAAACCAAAACAAAATTTCTAGCTTATACAACTAAGCTAAAACCAAAACAAATTTCTAGCTTATACTAAAACTAAATTAAAACTAAAAGAGATTTTCTATCTTGTACTAAAACTAAACTAAAATTCAAGTTTGTACTAAAACTAGAACAAAAACTAAAATGAATTGCTGTACTAAAACAATAGACTAGTGCACAGTATGACATGCCAACTCATAGACACACATTTACATGCACCACACCTAAGGGGACTGTGAGGCACACACACAAACAAACACACACACACAAGCATGTATATGACTCGTGCATACATATACGTGAGTGTGTGTGTGCGTGTGTGTATGTATGAGCGAGTGTGTGTGTATGCGTGTGCGAGTGTGTGTGCATGTGTAGCTAGCTAACGCTGACCTTCACAAGCTTAGATTTCTGTATGTTGAGTCCAGGACGCCACCTGATTATGTCATTTAGCTCATACCAACCTTGCGCCCCTGCTGAGGTTTTGCAAGCCTCCCAGGGGAAACACCTTAAATCTGCACTTAAGGCAAAAACAGTTCTTTTAACAACTAGTACCTGGAAGGTTTGTACTATGGTGGACACTGTGTGCCCAATTGAAATTGCTAGCCAGAGACCTGGAAGTCAATACAGCCAAGTGTGAGAATTGTCGCCGCTGGTTTAAGAGTGCAGGGGGTCTTGCTATCCATCGGAGAGCTTGCAAGCACCAGGACTGAAAACATTATTTTTTGAATTTTCATTGTTTTTGCCTCTTCCTTTGGAAGGAAGCGCGTGACCTGTATGGGTAGTGTGTAACAGGGTGTGGTACACAATACCTCCTAGGTGTGGACTGATGGGGCCATTCCTGGGTACCTGCATCCCCCTGAGTGTGGCCCAATATGCAGGATATATGTTAGAGCACTCATCGTCTGGTGTTCAGTTAATTACTTAGTTACAAGACTGTATCGTTTTAACTTTGGTATATCCTGACTCAGAACATTTTGACAAAATAAACTTTGATGAAATACCCAAGGTAGGCACTTATTACACTGTACAGTGATTCGACTGAAATTCACAAAATTTGTCAAAGTTTTCCTACACTAAACTTCCAGTAATTTTCATAGCCTACAATTATTATTAATACATAATTTTACTGCAAAAAGATCAAATATACATAAATACACACTGTACAATTGAATCAGGGATGACAATAATGCACTACAAAAGTTATGAGTACATGGATACACACATGTACGCAACACACACATACAAATATATACACCTTTTTGAGAGTTCGCGATGACATTGGTGACCCCTAGTCTGGCATAGCCGACAATTTGTATGTGCCAGCATAATTTTGAGCATAATAGGATGGCAAAAGCATCAAGAATAATGCCAGTATAGTAGATAAAGTTTTTGTGCATAGCACACTATACATGATACATAGTCTTATGGTGAATCTATATTATCACTATAGTGATTGTTTTTATCAAACAGCTGCAATGCATTGAAAGTGATTGGCATGATAAAATAGAAATATATCAAATGGTAATCTCTTGCATAGCCAGACCACTTTTTTCCATTTTTATTGTGGGGGCGGAAAGGGTATGGCAACTCTCATTAGCAGTTTGATTCTGGCACCCACTGAACTTTGGGTGGGTGATAATTTGTATAAAGGGAAGTGATCTTTTATATCCACTCAGAGGAGGGTAGATACACTCTAAGTGCTGCTAAAAATATACCTTTTGTTTCCTGTATACCACAACTATGTACTACATATTACAGCGATGTTTAGTCAAAGCAGTCATTTTATTAATTACCCATTCAGGTAAGCTTTTCTTATCAACAGTATGGCGTGTTTTTATATTTTTAACCAAAATAAGAGAACTATCACTTTGAAACCTACACCACCTTGAAGCTTATGAGCTTATAAGGAGTACCATCCAAATATTTAATCTACCCCATTCAATCCCGTCAGTGCCAATTTTTGTATTGTAACTTTTAAAAATATGCAGCGCAGTGTCCACCCTCCTCTGATATCCACCACAAAATGTGAAATCAAACCCTATGAAGGATATCTAAGAGCCGGTCTAGTTATCATTATTAACGAGAGTTGTCCAGACCCCTTTTTCCATCCCCACAATAAAAACAGAAAAAAGTGGTCTGACTATGCAACACTAATCTAATGGAGTAAAAGTCTCGCATGCCATTGCCTGAAATTACAACTCAGTAGTTTTCCGTAAACTCAAGTTCATATTTGGTCAGTATGATTTCAACCCACTGAAATCAGATTCGAACATTACTACAGAGCATAGTTTGAACTACCAAGCATAATAATGTGATTGATTTTGTAACACTGCTCAAGGAAGTTTTAAAAGTATAATACGTAGTTCTAGCTTATCCCCTAGGCCTGTGACTGGCTGCATAATAAGCACAATATGGTCTACAACAAATTCAAACAAGCATCTACCTCCACTGTCCTTCATCTCCCTTTTTCTTTCATCCCATTCCCCTCTCAACTATAGAGCGCATATTGATCGATCGCAGCAGCTTTCAGAGACGCAATAATTCACAGCCTACGCAACATATTATACTAATGACTTTCTGAATATAACTCAATCTTATCACCAGGTAATTACCGGGGGGTCCGCAACCAAGCAAAATCACCTACGAGATTTTGAAATCTTGAGATTTCGAGATTTCCAAGATTTCAAGATTTCTGAAAGATTCCAAGATTTCTGAAAGATTCCAAGATTTTAAGATTCTACAGAGATTCCTATGAAGACATATTTGAGTATATTATTGCATTTATAGTAAGGTAACTAAGGTTCTATTATTATTGAGATAATATAAGTGATCATTAGATAATAAGTTGATTATTAGTAGCTATTATTAGTGAAATAGTTACCTATATAATTAATACAGTGATATAAGTAGCTAATATTATGCAGGTTCATTTACAATTCCTGCAAAACCACTTGCTCCCTTTTTCAATCTTGCTGTTTATGCAGCTTATGTGGAACCAATCTCCACAATTCTTGCCATCACAGCGCACCATAGGGGTCCCATCATCAGGGCATCTACAGTAGCAGAACACATCTATGTTGATCAAGATACCGGTTCCAATTCTCCTTTCGCGAATAACTGGAAATGGCTCCATTTTTTTAGTTTCTAAACAAAGCACCAAATGCTTTCTCATTAGAGACTGATCATACACAAAAGCACTAGGATTTTGGCCATGTGCTAGACTGGTACAGTAGGCAGCTGCAAATAGCCCACAGTCATCACTGCCAGCTTGTTTATTGGTATTGGCTAACTTGACTACCAAGCATTTCTTATTAGTTTTAAGAAGGCTAGCAAGCAACATTTTTGTATCCTGGCTTAAAGTAAAATGAAGCGAATCATATATTGTGACATCAAAATTAGAGTTACCAGAATCTAATGTTGAAACAGTTACCCAGTGATTTCCATTTACATGGAGAACTTGTATACTTTCTGAAATAATTGTGTTTCCTTTGCTCAAAACCAGTGAAGTGTCTTTCAAACCATTGATACCGGTATTCAGAAATTGTGATTTTAAGATCAATTGAACAGCAGTTAAATGGGTACCCCAGAGCCATTTACCATTAAGAATAATTTGCTTGTCTGTGTCATGTAAAGCAATGGTTTCAATTTTTAACCATGATTTCCTCAATGCAATTTTATCTTCTGTTATAGCAGCACTTGGTACATCCTGAGGTACACTCACTACTTCATCATCAATTACAGTAATTGGTTTAACATTTTCAGTGATACTAATGGTAGATGGACTCGTAGATGCATATGGCTGTTTACATCTGACCCTAAATAAACGATCAGTGGAAATACGCTCACCCTCCTGGAGTAACCAAAGAGCTGTGGTTTTACGAATGAAAATGGTTTTGTTATTGTTTGCTTTAACTTCAACAATTTGATTGAATTCCTTGCAATCCATTTAATTCTGCAATGTCATGGTTGCATTTTTGGCTTTGACACACTCATCTTGCTTATACATAGGTATGGTTGAAGAAGGCAAACGTTTGTATAAAAAATGTTGCTGCTGCTCCAGTGTTTCCTTGATGGTACTGTCAGCTAGATCATGCTTAAAAATTGATTTCAAATCATCAGCAATTTGTGTTGCATCATCAGTACACAATAAATGATTTAACCTTTTGTGATTCTGTTGGTGTGATGTTTGCCTCATTGTCATCATCTTCTTCATCACTGTCGTTGTCAAAGTCATTGTCATCACTGTCACATGCACTTTCATTTTCAGCACCACCATCAATGCCCAAAATTCTTATACCTGAGCCCCACATTGAATGTTTCCTAAAAAGATCAGACATTCCAAGTTCTTCAATCATTAATTTTTCCCTGCCTTGCGCTTTACAGACTGCATTAAAAATTTTATCATTGGTAAATTCTGAAAGGATAAAGCTTTGGTTATGCTTTTTTTCTGCTTTCTGTTGATGCTTTATAACTCTTGGGAAAATTATGTCATTGCTAGATTCAGCCTGCAGGGTAAGCTGTATGTGCAGACGATGTAACCTACGTAATAATCCTAACACTCCAAAATTTATAACTGTGGAGAAGGTACTACTCATACTCCTGGCTATTCTGAAAGTCATTTCACAACACTGTGTTCCTAGAAGCCACGGCAAAAAGCAAGTGTCATTTTTGACATGATCTTGAACTGTGATTAAAAAGGTAATTAGTGCATGGGCATTTAACTCAATGCACATGTATGCATTTGGTGTTATGAAGTTATTCCTTAAGGTATACCTGCAATTTAAAAGTATCCACTTACGCCAATATCTTACAAAGAAAACAACATACCATATCTTCTCAATCGGTCCAGATCATTGTATCTATAACAAATTTGATTAGTTCAACATAACATTTTGTGCCATTTGCTTTTGGTATTTTAGATAGTAAGTGACCAGCAGAGGTAATATTTAGTACAGCTTGAAAATTTTGCTTATCCTTGTGGTTGATATCTTTTAGTCTTAATCCATGTACATCTTTCTGAAAACCTGTCTTTAAAGCATACAAATGATCGCCAGTTACAGTATAGTCTCCCATTGGCAGTACTATGTGTGGCTTCAACAAACGGCTTTTCAACTTAACGGCAACATGAACTATATCCTGTACATATGATATAGTCTTGGATTTACCATGAAACCAACCTTGCCAATCTTTCGGGATGACTGCAGGACTAAAAGAATTTGATGGAACATTTCCCGACAGTGACCTAGAAAGAGTTGCCATAAGTGAGGTCGAGACTTTCATGCACTTCATCAGTCTACTGTCACCATCGCCTCCAAAACTAATTACAGCAATATTTCACCTAGTACATTCCTCAGCTATATATTTCCACCGTGCTATTACATTCTCTGCATCAAATTTATTGTCGGTTCCTAGACATACTAAACACATAGGAGGCACAGTTATACACAAAGGTTGTGCCATATATACTTAGGCATATTTTGCTATAGCATGTTTACTAAACATGTTCTCCATGACAGGAAATGACACAGCAATAAACGAATCAATAATAGGCAGGCTGCGTTCATTCAAAGGTAGCACAAAACCTACACACCTGTCTGTCTCACCATCATAATCCACTCTACCTACTACTTGTGTTGCATCCTCTCCTATGGAAATAACTGCAGGAGCCTTGTATTTGTCAATGTGTTTCTTCAGCTCATCAAATCTAAAAGCTCCCTCATCAATTGTTTTGTACTCTGCATGAATTGATGTTTGAACTGTTCGCATACATGGTAAGGCCTCCAGAATATTCTGATGAATAAACTCATATGCCATAGGTCCAGCTAATATGAAAAGTGCTGTAGCAAATTTCTTTAGAATTTCAGGGTGTCGTCGATGTGTGGGATAGTGTCCAGTATTCTTGTCAGCATTAACTATCATTTCTTTTAAAATATTTGTAAATGAAGAAATGTGATTAGGAGTTTCAGTGGATGTTTGATCATATATAAATTGCTCTCGAAATTGCTGAAGTAATAAAGACAACTTGTTGTTTTCGTTGGCCAACCTTTCAATATTGTTTAAAATGTTCCAATAATCAGTAATATGTGTTTGTCCACTATCAGCACCTGCTTTCAAGAGTGATCTTTGCTTTCTATATGACCATGACCACTGAGAAAAAGTTTTGTTCAATTTAGCCCCTCTTTTTGTTTGGAAAGAGGGGGCATCTGAAAAACCTGGTTATCTGATGATACTTCATTCTCCGCAGAGATCGATGAACTGTCTAAAGCTGGTGATGATAGTACTGATGTACTACTCTCTGATTCGCTAAAATCAGTTATATCAATGGCACTTTTACTGGCAGTATCATGAGAGCTGATCTTTGCACCGCTATGTAAGGATTTAGGCAAACACTTCTGTAAAGGAAGTTGGGTTAATCTTGTAGCAGACTTGGCTTTGGTAATACACAATTTTGCATGTTTATACCAATTTGAAACAACATAGGTTGACATATTCTTTTGCGATAACATAATAGATTTTCCACATGCTGCACATATTATTGATACTAAAAATGATCCTAACCTTTTTCATTAGGTGTTACGCGCAGTGAGTAATGCTCATCTTCACGTAGCTGCACCAAAAATACATCATTTTGCTTTGTTATCCATTTTTTCATGGACCTTCTAACTTGCTTAGACACTTGAAGAGTAGTGACCATTTCATTTTCATCAATATCTGTGTCATCCACTGAAACTGCTTTGATCCTTTTGCTTGTAGATGGGTTAGAATACATTTGGGAATGCAGCCTTTTCTTAGCTACGCACCTAACCGGGTTAACTCTCAATATTTTTAATTCCCGAACAAAATTACATAATCGAACTCTGTGCCCAGGCGGAAACTCAAAAGGGCGAGATGGAAATGGGTTATGTTCGGAATTATCTGCATATTTCTTCTCAATAAAGCTTTCTATTTTTTCAATTGAATTTCCTTGTTTCTCACTAGTGTCCATAGTAGACAGAACTTCTATTTCATCATACCCTGCAGATATAAGACATTTCACAACATACTCTGGTAGCTTTTGCTTCATCATCTCTAACACATCTATTGTCGGCTCATTTGAGGATTCATTATTCAGCATTTCCTCTAGCATTTCATCACTACATAACAAAAAGTAGCTACACTTAATTCATAGCTATACTTTGTCTTGCTAGATAAATGCAATTCATACTAAATAGGATATTCAAGGAGGCATTCATTAGAAGAAAATTCCATAAAACACTTACCTTGAGTTTAACAGGTAATTGGACTCCTCATTAGATGAATCCTTGTCTGATAATTCCGAGGGTAATTTCTCGAGTTTAGATCGAAGCTGTGAATCCTTGTCTAAGTTTTGCTGTGTATCCATCACATACCTCCGTCGTTTATCTGATCCACTCAGTCTCGCACTCAGTCAGCTTCCTCTTCGAGCTTCTTTCCTCGTAGCTTCTCTCGCGCTGGCAGGGAGGGGACAAGACAGAACGGCCAGTCCACCTCGGGTATATCTCGAAATAAAAATAACCACTCCGATATTGTCCTTGCAACTCGCACCTCAGCAGCTGGTCCCGAGGTTCCTCAACAAGATGATTGACTCGGATTGACCAGGATTGATTACGATTGATTACACACGAGGTCGCAAGTGGTTACACACGTGTTAATATTCTGGATACTACAATTTACGTTTAGTTTACTGAACGTTTACGAAAAATCACGGAACTATTTCAAGGTTTGAAAGATTTCAGATTTCCAGATTTCTTAAAGATTTCTATAGATTTCCAACACAACCTACGAGATTTCAAGCTTGTTGCGGACCCCTCGCTCCAACCCTCTCAAAGTACGCCGTAGCTAACTGTTTTTCCATCTGGACACTCTACTGTATCTTACATAAAACAACTGCCATTGATTTTTCAAGATATTTCCATTTCAATACATTGGCTACGAGGTCACATTCCTTAACTTTGAACTTGCTGTCCTCCACCATCAATGTGTTTAGACATTCTATTTTTTTGCCTCACCGCTGTTGTGGAACTCGATACCATTTGATATTTTCGTCTCAACCAGTTGCGCCTATTTTTAAATATAAACTTAAGCGTTATCTTTTTTGTTTTTTGCGGTTGTAATTTTTGTTTTGTGATTGTGATTGTATCTTATTTGTTCGTGTGTAATTATATGTGTATGTATATTATAATGTATTGTAATGTATGCATGTATGTATATATAGCTATTCATTGTAATTGTATGTGTGTATGTACTTATGTGTTGGGGACCACCTTGTACAGGCTTTTAGCCTATTGTGTCATCCATCTTTGGAAAAATTGATAATTACATAACCTATTAATAAGAAAATAATAATAATAATAATAATAATACTTACATAACCATATTATAAAAATAATAATAATCTCATAAATAATTAAGTAATTAATTATTAATTAATTAATGTGTGACAAACTGGGAAGGGCTAGCTTTATAATAACACTGTCAAATGAAAAGACTTGATACAAAAGGAAATTAAAACAAGGGGATTTTAAAAGACCTTTTATCCCAACTTCTTCAAAAATGATGCCATTTTACCTTCATTTTGAAAACGAAATGATTACAAGAGCCTGTAATTACCAAAGCGTGTAAGCTACAGCATTGCAATTTATATTACAAAAATCACTGTTTTATAAGGAATACAAATATTTTTGTTTCAGCTTTATACGAGCTGGCATATAGAAGTTATGTCCTATTTTCTACTGACATGCAAAAGTATGTTAAATTGCTGTTAGTGCCATTATTACATGCTATTACAAATGGCCTCATAAAAACCACTGTGTTATTCTATGAAGCTCAAATAAAGTTTAAAGGATTCATTATGCTTCAGCGAATCGATTTATGTAGATTTCAAGCTAAACAAACCTTCATTCTAGCAACTGAAGCCTCCTCTAAATAGAATTCACGAATGAAAATGCGAAAAGCTAATGGCTGGCAAGAAGAAGCCTTTGTTTGCTGTTAACAATAGTACGTAACTGTCGAAGTATTAAACATACAACCACTTAATATAGCTTAAAAGAATATGTGACCAGATTTGCAAAAATGTGCATTGTTCGCACATTTGTAAATATTTAGAAATACTGTTTTGAAATATTCAATTCGTAATATCTCAAGTTTGCTTTATGCTACTTGCAATTCTCCACAAATCTGTAGTTATACAAGATAATTCGGTGGGTCTACTGTTGAATGGCTTGCTAGCTGAATTGCCCACCATTTTAGATAGTTTTTCAGCAGTACCACAAGTGATTATATAGGGGTGACGGCAGTGGCAGGATAAACACACGTCAAGTATTCACACTTCCAAATGGGCATATCTGTACTGTAGATAGCACAAAAAGTAGCTAAATTAATGGACAGTATCACTAGGCAGTCGTGTGGCGAGTTACAGCCAGGTGGCTTTTCATTGACAGCCACCAGAGCCAATTGAAGACACTGCGGGCACTCTTGGATGTCTGACACACCCCAGAAAGCAGCCACAGCAAAAGCACACTGATGAACCGTTGGCATCCATACACACATGCACTGTTAGTTTATCGATGTAGCTATCGAATGGCAGTGAAATCTGTTTCCACATTGTGTGTGAACAATGCACATTTTGCCAAATCTGGTCACATATGAAGTGATCACAAGAGATCATGTGACCTGACAGTAGTACTAATGTATGATAACACTTGGGAAGCTTTAAATTGGCCGTCACTGCTTTGAATTCACTCTGTGTGTCATTTCTACTGATTACTGAGTAAGTTGGTTGATCTGAGAAGGGATTAGCTATACTGACGTGTTATTTTATGAAGTGATCACGAGGGATCACGTGACCTGACAGTAGTACTAATGTATGATAACACTTGGGAAGCTTGAAATTGGCCGTCACTGCTCTGAATTCACTCTGTGTGTCATTTCGAGTAAGTTGGTTGATCTGCATGATGTGTGACCAGATTTGCAAAAATGTGCATTGTTCACACATTTGTAAATATTTAGAAATGCCATTTTGAAATATTCAATTCATAATATCTCGAGTCTGCTTTATGCTACTTGCACGCAATTCTCCACAAATCTGTAGTTATACAAGATAATTCGGTGGGTCTACTGTTGAATGGCTTGCTAGCTGAATTGCCCGCCATTTTAGATAGTTTTTCAACAGTACCACAAGTGATTATATAGGGGTGGTTGGTTGGGGGTGGTGGGGAGCCACGGCAGTGGCGGGATAAACACATGTCAAGTATTCACACTTCCAAATGGGCATATCTGTGCAGTAGATAGCACAAAAGTAGTCAAATCAATGGATAGCATCACTAGGCAGTTGTATGGCCAGGTGGCTTTTCATTGACGGCCACCAGAGCCAATTGAAGACACTGCGGGCACTCGTGGATGTCTGATACACCCCAGAAAGGAGCCACAGCAAAAGCACACTGATGAACTGTTGGCATCCATACACACATGCACTGTTAGTTTATTGATGTAGCTATCGAATGGCCGTGAAATCTGTGTTTCCACATTGTGTGTGAACAATGCACATTTTGCCAAATCTGGAGATGTTTGTTTAAAATTTGTAGAAGCTAGCATCCTGAAGTTATGGCCTACTTTCTACTGACATGCAAATTTTTTGTTGACGGCATATAGAGAAAAATGTTTACAACTAAGAAAAATACGCGTAGCAAACGACTTGCGTGTCCTATGGCTTTACAATATGGCTTAAAAGATTCACCTTGCTCTACTGAATGGATTGATGTGTGTTACAAGTGCACCAGCAAATTTGTTTAAGTAGTATGGAGCTATTTCATCGACTATGCGTGCAATCAAAAAAGCTCGAAAAAGCCGACTCAAATGCAATTACTAATGCTTGCCTACTTAAGCATATGGTTTATAAACAAAGCCTTTCAGTATAAAACGAAAGGTTTTTACCTGTAAACACAGCTTAAACAGACGTTTTAATTCATCTCCAAGTGCATGAATTAACGGAATTCCGTGTTACCTCAGTTGCAAGTTTGCAAACTTTCTTCCTAAGTGCTTCTTGCAAGAAAAAGACATTTCACTTGCAATTTTTTTGCAATGATCTTGCAAAATGTTTTCCCTGGGTCACCTATCACTATATATTGTAATGCCACACAATGAGAATAAGACCCGAGAAATTTTTTATAGAATGACCAGCGATACATCTCGCCTACCCTTTGCTGCAAGGATAATAACGCTGTAGCTACCTTTGTTAAATGAAATGAAAACACTAGCACTTCAAAATTTGCTACCTGTATGGCTCCAGAAAGAAATAGCTAGAACTGTAGCTATAGGTAGCAAATTTCAAAATTTTGGTTTGCAAAATTTTGGTGATTTAGGTGATTATATAGCATTCTAGCCTGGAGCCATACAGGCTCCTAGGTGTACACCTATATGGCTTCAGAAATTCCACATAACAAAGTTAATTGCCACGGATTTACGAAACTGTCCTTGTTCTCCTATATTCCTTTGAATAAGTTGAGAAACTCATGAAAGAAAGTGTCGATAAGCTGTTACAGCCCCAGTTATGGCTTCTGCTTATTACATCACATTAACATATATAATTAGTAATGCTGGTGGCATTTATAAACAATGCTTCTTCAAGATAGCTACGTGTGATTAGCCATAGCTTTGGACAAATAGATTTTGCTATTTTTGAATGTAATTTGCTGTAGAACACAGCCGCGCCATGTAACCGCTTTTTAAACAAGCATCTGTAAACAAGGATAATTATTATTAAGTAGGCGCCTGTACATTTTTGGTGCCTGCTGAGGACCCGAAAGATTATTATACATATATGCAAGCATGCTATAAAGTATAAAAAGCAAACAAACTAAAGTTAAAAATTTAAATAGTGAGTATGCTCCAAAAAGTACAAGGAATAAAATTTTGGCACGAGAGAAAACTAAAGATTCTGGCACAATTCATAAAAGTGTAATCCCTATATAGGATCATTCAAGTAGATTTGGGATTAAACTTTTATAAATTATCTCATGCCAGAATCTTTAGTGTTCTCTCATGCCAAAATCTTATTCCTTATTTCCTTACTTTTTGAAGCACTGAGGTTGATCACTACTCACTATTTAATTCCGTAATTATGCATTTATTCTTAAATCTGTCTCTGCATTTATGATTTTATCAATTTTTGTTTACTCCAATATCTGGCTGCTCTATTAGAGTAGGACACTATAAACTTGACTGCTTTAATTAACTACATTAAAAAACTTGCATTATCCCCACAAGAAAGGTCATTCCCAGTCTAGGTGCCAGGCAAGTACAAGCCATCACTTCGGAAGCTTCTGATGAACAATTTTTAGGGGTGATTACAGATTCCAATGGCTGCAACCTCTGGAATGTCACTGTACTGCTAAACGGGAGTTCAAGCTTGATACAGGGCTGATGTTAGTGTTATCCCAGAAGAGACATTTAATTGATACCCTTCATCCAACAGAAGTTAACCTTACAGGTGCTGGCAGTCAACCATTATAAGTGTGTGGGAAGTTTGAGGCCAACTTACAGTACAAAGCTAGTAGCTCCAAATAAACAATTTACATTGTTTCAGCACTGAGTAAAGCACTGCTTGGAAAGCCAGCAATAGAGTAACTTAATTTGGTCACACGAGTGGATGCTGTGGAGCAAAGCTAAAGTTCACAGGCTTAGGGTCACTGAAGGGAGAGTGTACCATTAAACTCAAGTCAAACAGTACTCCGTTTGCTCTTACTACCCCAGGTGTGTAGCACTTCCACTGGTGCCAAGAGTCATAGAAGAATTGGAAAACATGGGAGTTATAACCAAAATCATTGAGCCAACAGAATGGTATGCAGGCATTGTTGTGGTGCCAAAGCCTAATGGCAAGATATGAATCTGTGTTGATTTGATGAATCTTAATGAAAGCGTCTGTAGAGAAGGACACGTGCTTCCTGCGGTAGACCATGTTTAGTGATACAACAGTTTTCTCCAAACTTAACACCAATTCAGATCAGAATAGCAGAAGACTCACATAAGTTAACCACATTCATAACTCTTATGGGCCAATACTGTTTTATCTGTCTCCCTTTTGGGATTACTTCAGCACCACAGCACTTCCAAAGAAAGATGTCTCAGATATTAGAAGGCCTAAAAGGTGTTGTGTACATGATGGACGGTATCTTAGTTGATGGATCCACCCAAGCTGAGTACGACAGCCACTTGATTTCAGTGTTAGATAAAATCAAAGTTTCTCGAGCTACTTTGAAAGAAGACAAGTATCATTTTTCTAAGAAAAGCATCAAATTTCTTGGCCATATTATTGATGGCAGTGGAATTTGTCCTGATCCAGAGCCATAGTTGAGATGAAGAGTCCAGACAATTCCTGGGCATGGTCCACCAGATAAGTAAATTTTTGGCACACTTAGCAGACAAAGCAAAACCACTTTGAGATTTTCTAAGCCCAAAGAACCAACAGGTATGGACAGAAAGCCAACAACATGCATTTGAGACCATCATTCTTGAACTGAGCTCACAACCAGTACTAGCTTTATACACAGATACCATAGTTGCAGCAGATGCCTCCTCGATTAAATTTGGTACTGTTTTAACACAAAAGTAGCAAAATGATCAATGGCTTCCAATCGGAATGCCTCAAGAGATTTGACATAAACAGAGAGTAAATATGCGCAAATAAAGAAAGAGGCACTTGCTCTAACTTATGTTTGTGAAAGATTTCAAGAGTACTTGATTGGAAAGTCATTCCATCTTCATACAGACCATAAACCTCTAGTCTCAATTATCAGCACTAAGAATTTAGAAGAACTCCCTCTCAGAGTTCAAAGATTCAGATTACGTCTTCTAAGATTTCAGTTCGGGTAAAGAGTTGTCAACAGCAGATACATTGTCACGAGCTCCACTACAGAATCTCACAGCAGCTGATACCCAACTCCAAGAGGACTGTGATGCTTATGTTGCTTTACAAACTGTGAATATACCTGCTACAGAGTCTAGATTGAACCAAATCAGACATTCTTTAGATCTGCCAACAGCTGTGCATATGGTTGGTCAGACAGAGTCACAGGCCCGATTAAACAGTACCTATCAGTTGCATCTGAAAGAAGTTCACGATGGCTTGCTCCTAAGGGGATCTAGATTCAACATCTCAAGTTCAATGACACCAGAGATTTTGAGATGCTTACATAGAGGGCATCAAGGCACAACTAAATGTCACAAGAGTGCCAAAGAGTCAATATGGTCTCCGGGACTTGGAAAGCAGATAAGCATGAGGTACAGTCTTGTAAAATCTGTTGTAAATTTGGTTGTCAACCTGTAGAACCATTGTTGTCGACTCCATTTCTGCAGTTACCTTGGCAGAAAGTTGGCACAGATCTGTTTACTTAGAATTCAACTAAGTATCTCCTAGTCATTGATTATTACTCTAGATATTATAGAGGTTGCCAAATTACCAACAGCAACCTCTAATTATGTAATCATTCGACTAAAGTTAATCTTTGAAAGCCATGGCATCCTAGAAGAAATCCGCTGAGACAATGGGCCACAATTTTCTTCAAGTATGTTCAGGAGATTTTACAAGTTCACCCATATCACCAGTAGCCCAAGATACCCAGCCAGCAACGGTGAAGCTGAACTTACTGTTAAAACAATGTTGAAAAATGTGACAACATTTTTAGCGATGCTGATTTACAGGTCTAATCCCCTGCACAGTGGGTTTAGTCTGGGAGAGCTACTGATGGGAAGGAAACTACGTACTACTTTACCTATGCTTTCAAGTCAACTGGGAACCTCAGCAACAGATTATGGTTAGTTGATACAGAAGGAGTCAGAATACAGAGCAAGACAAAAACAAAACTATGATTCACATCATCGCTCTAGAGGGTTAGTTCATTTGTTGCCTGGTGACAATGGGTACATCAGTGATGGTAAGATTTCAATCGAGGGACAGGTAGTACAACAAGTAGCTCCAAGATCTTATCAAGTGAATACCCCTCATGGATCTTTACGGAGAAATCGTAGACATTTACATTTACTGCCTAATTCTGAAGTACTAGAAGTGGAAGAGTTTCAAGGAAGCCAGTACGCTACAGACTCTGAGAGGGGATGTCAAGGGCAGCGGAAGCAACTTTTGATAGGTCCGGCCAAGGGTATGGCTGTTAAAGAGAAGTGTGCAAAGCACACTCAGCATGCTAATGCTAGGGGGTCTGGGGGCATGCGCCCCCAGGAAATTTTTGAAAAAAACATGCTTTGAGATTGCATCTGAGAGCTTTCTCAGCCAGAACTTACTTCTCCATAATTATATAGCTATATAGCTGCGTGTTAATTTCCTATCAATTCATGTCCAATAAAATAATTATACTTAGCTATAGCCATAAGTAATAACAGTTACAGGTATACAAACAGTAAAAAGGCTCTAAAACTTTCCAAATCTTTGTTTTCGGGTTTCGTTCCCTTCCACAAACATCAATGAAAACTCACACTCGAACTCATACTTGGTCATCACCGACATGTGTCACGTGATATGCGTGTGCACTGAGAACTACTGTGAGCGTGATTAATTCATGGACTAAATGAATTAGAGTATCCTTTTTATAGTGATCCTATCTGTGAAGTAGCAACAATTCTACACAATCGTCTCGGATGTTTTTTTGGTCTACCCGAAAATATTAGAATCTTTATGGAAAAGTGATTCGGCTAAAACCGGACCAGCCGGACTGGTTCCGCCACCCTTGGATGTGGTATAGGATCACATGACTAGATATGTAGTATGCGTAATTATATTATCTCAACCAAAAACACCCTGGCTGTAAAAAAAGGAGCGGCCAAGAACTAAAAAAGGCCTGGATAAAAAAGATGTGAAATCAAAATGGGCGGCCAAGGCCTGTGTAGTGTTACTGCTGATGGAAATAAAATTTTACTAATCACAAGTCAGGCCGCAAAACATTAAGTTATCAATTTGTTAATGTTTTGCGGCCTGACTTGTGATTATTAAAATTTAATTTCCATCAGCAGTAATACTACACAGGCCTTGGCCGCCCATTTTGATTTCACATCTTTTTTATCCAGGCCTTTTTTAGTTCTTAGCTGCTCTTTTTTTACAGCCAGGGTGTTTTGGTTGAGATTTCACTTTTTTTAGAAATAACAGGTCATTTATTAGTTACATTTATGCAGAACATTAGTGACTGTTCTATTAGAGAGTATCAATCTATTGTTGCTACAATTACGGGTCACCAGTCTTTGTTACCAGGTCTAAACCAAGGATCAGCGTATCATCCCACCATATATAACTTATAAAGACAGCTTATTTCAACTATATTGATATAAGCGCCTCTTTTAAAAATTTCGTCAAAAATCACACCTACTTGTTTTCGTGATCATAAAATCAGCTATGCTGCTCCGATTTACAAATCCATCAAAACGGTCAACTTTTAATGTTAGATTAGTGCCTGATAAAAATTTCAGAACGGATAGCACCAACAGTTTTTCCGGTAGGCGTGTCAACAAATTGGTTAAAAATTTTATCGACTATCGCTCATATTTTCCTCAATTTTACTGCAAATCGTACCAAATTTTGTGGAGATGTAGGGTTTAGGTAGCGCTACTGGTGCATTGAAATTGGTGCACAAGAACATAAGTTTCCGTACGATTTTATTGTTTGGTGCGAAGAAGAAGAAAAATACGAAGAAAATCCGACGAGTTTCAGGGACTCGTATCTCAGGAACTGCTGGGGCTATTTCTTTCAAATTTGGCATGTAAGGTACTGTATATGAGGACACTACAATATGTAGATTTGGTAGAAATAGGTGCCATAGTTTTTGAGTTATGATAGGCTGAAGTTGGCTGCTTGACCGGTCGCGTAAATAACACACTGGTGTGCCCGCACGTATTTTTTCTTGGTTTCGCGTATTTTTTGTTTCTTGGCCGCTGACACACTACCGTGTGTCTTGATAACAATAATCCAGATTCTGTGTCCAGAGATGCTATGTGATTCCAGATATACTGATTGATTTGGTTAGGTCATTTCATGTTGATGTACAGGCTGGGATTCCTATTGATGACAATTAACTCAAATTTCAGGGCTCAAGGCAGGGGTGCATATTGGCACCTACACTGTTCATCTTGTTTTTCAAACTTCAGATGTTGACGTGATTATTGTGAATGGCTTTGTGCTAAGCTATTGTATGAAGTAGTCGAAAACTTGTTGGTGAGAGGAATAGATCACCTCAGTCCTCGTGGATGACTGAATTGAGTTTTGCTGATGATGCTGCTATTGTGGCCCCTTCCAAGGAAGGCATTGTTAGGGCACCTAATTTAATAGAGATTTTGGTTTGATTATTAGCGTCCCTAAAACTAAGCTTTTGGTTGCAGGGAGTGGGATAACGCAAGATGACTTGATGCCTATCTGGTGATGTTATTGAAACAGTGTCCTCCTTTTGCTATCTTGGGTCTATTGTGGAGGTGGAGTTACATTGGAGGTGAATGCTAGAATAGTCCGTGCTGCCAGGAGCTTTGCAACGATCTGTTTTCTGTGATGGGTTGTTGTCTTCGATGACAAAGAACAGGTTATGGTGCTGGGTGTACTATTTTATGAATGGAGACTTGGCCTATTAAGCAGAGATGTGTGCTCCCTGCGGTAATTATGCCGTAATAATTTTTAGCATAATGGCTTGCATTATGCTGGCATTTTGCAAGTAAATAGTGAGTTTTTGGTTATGTCACACAAGGCAGTTTGATATACCCTAATAAAGCAGTTAAACATTCCATTAAAGCAGTCAGATTTGCATCGATATTCATAGATTTACTTAGGCTACTCTAATAGAGCAGGCAGATATTTGGTGTAAACCTTTATGTTACTCTAATAGAGCAGTCAAATACGAAAAGTGATGAGTTTTTAACATATTTTAAGAATAAATGTGAGAATAATATATGAACTTTGGAGCATAAATAAGGAAATTCTGAATAGAATAATGCAAAGAGTTTTGAGCATAATTACAGACCTCTCAACCTGGGAACAGACCTGGTCGTGAGAAACCCACCCCACGCAACATGCACATACAATTTTTATACAAAACTTGTTGAAAATGCTAGCTATATAACTAACTAGATGTAACACTGCTGTTTCTGCAGCTCATTATTTCTTCTATGCTATGGTGTAGCCTACACTATGATAATTCCTATGATAAAACCCATGAGCTTCGTTTGGCACGGCTGGGGGGCACAGCTAGTCTTGTATCATGTGAGTACAGTATGAAGTTCAAAATCATCTAGAAAACTTGTCAATTTTGCACCATTGTTGACTTCATTGTACTTATCACCTGTTCACTCTTTTGTATCTTTTATGAAGGTATGAAGTCATGGAGTATGACAAATTGTCAGCCTGATATCCTCCTGGCTCTTGTGGTCAGTGTAACCAGCTTACAAAATAATTTGCATAAACATTTGTAATTATATTCACTGGCAACTTTACCACATCTTTTCACTCCTGAGTGGGGTTTAGGCTTTTCACCGAGCTTTCCGCTTTGAAGTTCTTTCAATTAATTCAAATATGAAATCACGTGACTCAATAAATGGGTATTTTAGTGCATATTAATAATATTTCTGTAAAATTGTGAGAAATTGTGAGATGAACAAGCAGTCGTAAGACCAATGCTGAAATCGTGTGTCTCACGACCAAATCGTGAGAGTTGAGAGGTCTGTAATTACCTCAGCCCTACTTTTTGCCACCCTGAGCCATTGGGCATATACAGACCTCTCAACCACAGACCTGGTCGTGAGAAACCCACCCCACGCAGCATGCACATACAATTTTTATATAAAATTTGTTGAAAAATGCATGATTACCTAGCTAACTAGATGCAACACTGCTGTTTCTGCAGCTCATTATTTCTCCTATGCTATGGTGTAGTCTACACTAATTTGGCATGGCTAGTACGTGAGTACAGAAGTTCAAAATCATCTAGAATACTCATCAATTTCACACCATTATTGATTTCATTGTACTGATCACCTGTTCACTCTTTTGTATCTTTTATGTAGGTACGAAGTCATGAAGTATGACAAATTGTCAGCCTGATATTCTCCCCAGCTCTTGTGGCCACTGGCCAGTGTAGTCAACTTACAAAATAATTTGCTTAAATATTTGCAATAATATTCACTGGCAACTTTACTGCATCAATCTTTTCACTCCTGAGTGGGCTTTAGGGTTTCCGCTTCAAGGTTCTTTCAATAAATTCAATCTGAAGTCACGTGTGAGATCACGTGACACAATAAATGGTATTTTAGTGTATTTATAATAATATTTCTGAGAAATCGTGAGATGAACAAGCAGTCATGAGACCAATTCTGAAATCGTGTGTCTCTCAACCAAATCGTGAGAGTTGAGAGGTCTGGCATATAGTTATTTTATTTTTATATTCTCCCTGGTGGTTTTGCCACTCTGAGCCACCAGGAGAACTTTATTACTAGGGTCAACTTTTGACCATTGTGGTGGAATTATCTGATCACAGTAATTTTGTGTATTAATATCATGTTCATTCCCTGGTGGTTTGAGCCACTAGGGGACCTTATCATTAGAATCAATATTCAACTATTGTGGTGCTGTGATGGCTGTAAGCCTGGGTAGACTGGGTGTGGTGCAAGAATATCCACCTTGACCTAGCTACTCAAACTCTGACTATTATTGGACTAATATTGCAAATGCTATAATTATAAATTTGCAGTGTTGTATTATATTTAATTGAATAAAACAAAAGTACAGCCGGTTTAAACAAAAGGATTAAATTTGTATGCGTTGCTATGTGTTCCTTTGCTCACGTGACTTACCCATGATGTCATTAATTGCTGTTACAATGCATTGAAATGGTAATTGATTAACAGTGGTTATAAGTTAGACAGCGCTTGATTTTTAGAGTATATTGGGAATTTTTCGAGGCGAAAAATTTTCACAGATTAGCTCACAACCTCAAAAATTTAGCTATTTATATTTTATTAAGTTCTATATACAGCTAAAAAGTGTCTGATTCAATAGGCATCCTTGAAAATTTTGTACCTCTGTAACAGAAATCATGCAGGATTCTAAAAGTCAATATTACAAACTTTAGCATTTCTCTGTATAGGTTGATCTATTACAATCACGTGTGCCAAGAAAATTTTTTCAGAAACTGGATAACGAAAAATCCATGATTTTGTCAATCAATACCTATACAAGAATGACTATAAACACAATCTCTGTGTGAGATCAAGATTTTTAAGGTAGCTATATTGTATTTCATAAAAGGAAATATAAATGTGTGGCAGTAGCTATACACACACACACACACACACACAAATATTTGTGACTGTATTTGTGAAAACCATCCTTATTGTCAAATTTTGTATTTCAAGAAATACCAATTTGAAATATCGAAGCCACTGCAGTTCTCTTGTGGTAGACTGTAGCCACGCTAGATTCACTCTAGAAGTAGAGCAGTGTTATACGTAGCTAGCAACATATACGTATGCAGTTTGGCACCACATGCAGTCAGTCTTATTAATGCACCTCAGTGGCCCCACACACATGTAAAATCCAGTGTATAGACAATCCTCGTTTCTCCACGAAACGGTCCCGTGGGCACGCTAGTAACGGTATTACAGCGGATACCGTTGCTAATACGTGACGGAAGCCGTCTGGAAACGAATATGGACCATTGAATACGGGACTATATGTACGGTAGCGTATCTCTGCTCGTTCTAATACGGCCAAGCTCCCGTCCATGGATTCCACCACGCGCTGCCCAGCTTACTAGTAGCTACTCGCATGGCCCAAGGCCGATTGAACACCTGCCCAAATCTATTTCCTCGCACGCGTATTGTATGCGCAGAATTCTAATTCTTAATTAGTAGTTAAATAAATACTGATTCTGTGTAACATTACATCACAACCACAATATACATTACATCACACAACCATGCAGGTGACAGTATAATACAGTATCCCAAAATGTTATGTAAACTCTTTAGTTCTGCTGTTTTGCGAGTCCCTTTGTGGATGTAGCTATAGGTTTCGGTTCCTCAGATTTCTATGACAGCAGCTAAGTCTGCAACATTGATAATAATGAAGTGATGAAAATCTCAATCTCAAAACACTAACCAGTAGCTAATATGAATTCCATGCATGGTAGCTTCTATAAAAGTCCATGCTACAGTACAACTCAATGATAAAATCTGAAATAAATAATATACAGTTTACATGAAACACAGCATAGTGAAGTGATAGAAATAGCTTTAAGGGATGATACCGTAAAAGTCCAAATGCCACACTTGAGAAGCAATCTTTCCATCTGACAAACGGAATCTACGAATTAAATACAATATAGAATACAGAAATTCAATATTCTTGAAGTGTAGCTACTTATACTGACAAACCAAACTACAAAATTATGATGACATAGCTGCTTTGAAGTGAACAAATTTCACCCTAATAAACAGAATACTCAATTCAACCATATTAACGTACCAATTACACATTAAATCCCGACAAAAATTGGCGGCTATACAGTAATACATGTGCAGCATAGTTGTACAGATATACTCTAATGTTATGCTGTATCCATAAATGTTCTGGTGAAAAAAGTTACATTCCTGTAAAAACTATACATGAAACAAAATTTAGCTACATAAGCACATACCTATACTTGAAATAACCGTTAATTATGTATTCAGTTTTGTGAAGCCCAATCAGGGCAATTTCGTGGCTTTGGTGAAGTTGAGGGACTTGCTAACTCTCTCTCTTTTGGCTTAAATCCTGATTGCGGTTCCCTACGCCTGCGACGCCTCTCCAGCTTTTTAATCAAGCGATTCAACTCTGCAGGAAAATTGCAACCAATGAATGAAATGTAATGCAATGAATCATAACAAACAACTGATACAAGCATACAGCAACAATGTAAAAAATGCACAGTCCACATAGAAGAATATCCGCATGATTGTAATTTTCTACCGTATAGCACAAAATTCTGGCGGGGTTAAAACTTTGATGAATTGGCACAGAAAACATGTTGGCGAGGAAAACTTTGGCGAATTTGCTCCTTTGCTGCATCCAGCCAACCCACATGATATACAAAGCCACAATGACAAGTTGTCACAACAAAATGGGCGATCTCGCGAGGCCATTTCTTGTTGCTCTCAAGCATAGTGTCTTGAATGTTGCTAGTTCAGAAATCATGTTATTAGTTGATACTGTTAGGTAAGATTGCAACCTTTAGTTTTACGCGGTGATACTATAGCAAGTCTCGTGGACAAGCTCTAATAGTTTGACACTCATAATAGGTGTCTTCGAGGATTTAAAAACCCGAGGTGATGTCAATAATATTTATCGAGGCACAGCCAAGGTAATTATTGATGTCACCGAGGGATTTTAAATCCGAGAAGACACCGTATTACGAGTGTCTAGCGCTTTAGACCATGGCATGTATGCGGCGGACAATACTGCCAGTCCCCTCGAGTCAGACCTTCGTTTATAAAGGTATCTTAGGCACAATGATTGGCCATCATTGCACAGTTTTACTGAGGCACTTGCCATACACGATAAGCTTCTTTTCAAGTTTAAACGTGTATGCATGAAGCCTTGCTGGAAACGGCTCGTTAGGATCGTTATGCGGCCTTGCCAGAGTTGCACAGGCCGATTTGTTTATATATTGAAAGACTGCTTAAACACGAATTACCCACCTTTTGGGTACATCAAACCCATCGTCTTTAGACACAGTACAGCTATATATATATTCATGTAGGCCTCTCGCATTTTTTGTTAAACGATTACTTGTTTACGCAAAACCGATTTGCCCCATGCAAAGCCGGGGGCGTGAAATAGTTTTGTGGTTGTTACTGATAAGACACCTGATATCAGGTTTCTTCGAAGATAGGAGACCTACACACATCAAAGGAAAATGCACATACCATGGTCTAACTACTAGAAGAGTTTGTCTCGGAGAGTAATAAATAAACATGTGCTACACTTTTCATCGCATTACTAATTGTCGCGGGGGGGTTGAATTAAAGGACAGGCATGTGAAACTGAAAATTTTAATGCAAATTTGGAAGGGTAAAATATTGGCAAATTAGCTTCAATCCACCAAAGCTTTCCCCACCAGAATTTTGTGCTATATGGTCCCTGATTAGTTTGGAAAGCCAGTACAAACTATACCTAGTATTCATAGACCGGTCTCTTCAAAACAACTACACAAAATGTTCTAGTTTTAGTCCACACAAAAAGCAATTACGATGTATATTATTCCTTCAGGCCATATAAATAAACTCCTGAAGTTCAATTGATATCACTAAATCACTAAGTCATCAAATACCTTCTGACCGCCAAGTAAGCTTGTGTTGACGAACTACATCCTCTCCATCATCACTTTCTTCCGTCATATAAGTATAATCAATCATACCCCAATTTTCCTTTTCTGCATCCTTTAAAAATTTCTTTCTGCGTTTATACAGCTACATATATGAAATTGAGCAGTTACAGACTATAAATAAAGCAATAAAATATCTAGCTAGTACCTGTTTTCTAAGAGCAATCTTCCGGCTTTTTTGCTTATTGGCCCTTACAGCTTCAGCTCTGAGGGGCTTAGAATCATTAATGATCCGTCTTCTACTTTCGTAGTAGTGATAAACAGCTCCTATGAAACAACATAATATTTACCATTATTATAATATATAATATAATATATAATTATATCGCTACAAATTGTAGACCTTACATTAGTAAACAAGGATTACTTACAGATGACACAAGTCCTCCTGCCTAAAGATGGGACATCTTGGCAGGTAGCCACCGAAAGATGAGACATCTTGGTAGCAAAGGAGCAGGTCAAATATAAGAACTCCCCCTGCCTAAAGATGGGACATCTTGGCAGGTAGCCACCAAAAGATGAGACATCTTGGTAGCAAAGGAGTCATAAAACAAAACAAACTATTCATACTTAAGCAACTTGGAAACACTATATACATGAATTCACAATTTAACTTCTAGATTTACTGAACATTTAAATTATACAAGTCTACACAACTTGCCAAGCATTAAAGGGGCTATGCGCTCGATGAAGCCGTTTAACGTTTTACTGCCAGTGAAATCATAAACGTGGCGTATATTTCCGTTTACGCACGTAATTGAATAAACATGGTGCAACCTATTCGCGGACTACCCGGTAGGCCAAGACAGCAGCAGTATGGATGGGAACAGTCCATTAAGTGAATATTTATTAGTCAAGTTGCCTACATGAAGTGGAAAGGCATAAAGGAGGAAAAAACTTGCACGCACAAGTCTGCAATTCGATCAACTCCTTGGAAAGTTGATGGAATGTTGCTACAACATTATGTTCACCTCTTTGCTATCTGTTCCGGACAAAGATTATCGCAAGGAATCACTCTGTGGTTCACGCACGCTTCCATTGTACCAGTCGCCATCTTTCTTGAAATTACGTAATAATAAGTTCGCATACGTCATTTATTTATAATGACCTTAAACGGCTTCATAACAGAAAAGCATGGGCACATAGCCCCTTTAAAACAGGACTACAGTTGTAGTATGTTTGTATTCACCTTGCCCTTGTACTAAAGCCTGCAAAAACAAATTGTCACAAATTGTTTCTTGTACAGCAACATGTGATGCCAATAAATTTGTTTACTGCACATTTACCCCCATATAGAAATTTTCATCTCTCATTATTTTATGATTCCATAAGCAATTCTTATTTAAAAGTTTCCAGCATTTGAAGTGCTCCATGGTGATGTAAAAATTTTGCTAGATGTACAATGGAAGTTATTCAAGAAAAACGAACAGCAAGGTGAACACAAACATACTAGTCCAGTTACACATTTCCCTAATGGGCTATTGCACAAATTTCCCTAATACAAATCTGCAATTTGCTCCAAATTGAATACTATAAGAAATATAACCTTACTTTTTATTTTTCTAGGTGAATGAGCACCATCAACTGCAGGTATCAGCTGGTCAATCAAATACTCCTTCACTGCCTGATTTTCTACACTCTGATACCTAAATTAAGAAAAAATATGAATTAGCCATTTCACACTATCTTCCATAGTAAGCATACTGCTTGGCAAGTTTACCAATATTCTAAATAATGCACAGTCCCAGCACTGTGATCAAGCTTAAATAGTATTAACTTCCAGTATCTATGGATCAGGTGCTTTATATCCACACATACTTTTTTGAACCATCAAACTGCTGATTGGTAGGTGCTCTTTCATGTAAACCCTTCACCTTTGCCTGTAATATAAGGAAGCCTTTTTAAAACATGATTGAGCTAGTATAAAACACTTAAAACATGATTGAGCTAGTATAAAACACGCCACCATGCAGCAACTTACAGAGAGAGCTGGTGGAACTCGGTATCTGCTGGTCCCGCTGCTGGACGCATTGTTAGACACCTGGTCTTGTAATATTGAAACTTGACTGCTTAGTGTTTTGAGAGTATTCCGCAACTGAGCATTTTCTTGTTTCTGCTCCGTGAATTTAGTCAAAAGCCGGTCTAGCTTCTCATTAACTGCGCCATCGTTCCGCATCCGATAGACTGGGGTAGACCCCGTATACTAGTTGTACGGGTAGACCCGTATACTATAACAGTATACTAGTTGCCAAGAACATGTCACTAGAAATGATATTATATTTAATGGGTTCGCATAAGCAAAACGCTATTTTAACAGTTTTAACTTTGGGAGTTTAGATGTATTAGCCAGATTTTATTGTTGATATGTCGGTTTCTATAATAAGCATGATTTGAATTCTCAGTTGTAATTATATGTTCCAATTCTTTTTTTCATGTCTTATTCCCAAAACTACGCCAGCATAATAAATTGGACACTGTACACTTGCTGAAAAATATGCAATTACACGAGTTCCATGAGGAGACTGGAATACTGTAGCATCGATGCCATGTGCTTAATGTAAGCACCTGATAAAAATGGCGCCAAGCCTAAGCATATTATTAGCTGAAGCAAAATTTTAATACAAATACCTAGCAAAACACAAAAGCGGAAACCTACATGGCCTTGTAAAACATTAGTATATATATATGCACCATATAGCTACTTCGTAAATGACCTTCAACACCATGTGATTCCAAAGGGGATTCATCACTGTGACAGTCAAAATTGAATTGTTCGCCACCGCTTGCATTGTCTCCGACGCAATCATAATACTCCAGATCATCTTCCATCTCGCAATCACTCTCCGAAGATGTGCCGGGCACTTCAGTATCCTTAAGCTTCCTCCAAACATTCGACTCAGCGTCGTAAAATTGGCTCCGGTGTAAATAATACGTAGACTTGGCAAGCAAACTGTCGCAGTGCTCACAGTACTTGCGGCCACGCTTGCGACTCTCCATAGTTACCAATCTCGAGCTCTATTCACCACCGAGATCTCCACAAAACAAAAGCACGTGTTCACACGATATAAGACGTATAGAAACGGATAACCGTAATAACACGTTTACAGGCTTTCCGTATCAGCACGTGCCATGTACCGTGCATTAGCATTACACGGAAACCCGTATAGATACGTGAATATAATTGTTTTCTCCTGTGACAGGCTCTGTTGTGAACCTTGGTGACTTGACAGGGTTGGGAAAAGCAATCTGTAAAAGCAGATCTGGCAATCTATAACTATATTGCCAGTGTGTCTGAATAGTACCTGTGATATTATACAATAATTCAGTTCTTGTGACAATAAGGACTTTTTTGCAAATCCAGTCACATTTTTGGTATACTAGCTAGCTTAGTCTCGCGTGGCCAGACCGCTTTTTTCCGTTTTTATTTGTGGTGGCGGAAAAAAGGGTCTGGTCTGGTTCACACACGCATCTCGTCTTAGCACCTCGAAAAGTGACAATTGAACACGTCATTGTAGCCCAAGTTTATGGCCGCGTGCGCTTGCTATTTGGTCTCTAATTTGGTCAGTTTGTGGACGTGGTATATATAAGAACGGCATAAATAAGTGATTTTCCATTGCCAGTGGGTAGGATCACGAAGGTGTCATTTCCAGCCATTAAGCTTTCAACAGCCTGAATCTATTAAACGAAGTAAACTATTAAAAACTTACGTTTAATTTATTGCAAACATTTGCCTGTTGATCGCTGAACGGTCTGAATCCCATTTGTTTAATGACCAATTCAATAGCAGATTTCACGTCCATCGTAACGCGCTTATACCACACCGCGACAATCACGCATGTGTCTTATAAATCAGTTATGGATCACGTTTCCCTGGTTAGCACCCCCACCACAGTGGGGGGTGCTAAGACGAGATGCGTGTGTGAACCAGACCAGACCCTTTTTTCCGCCACCACAAATAAAAACGGAAAAAAGCGATCTGGCCACGCGAGACTATAGCTAGCTATCTATTTTAGAAATTATTTTCGATAACTGTTACACATGCAACTAGTTATTATAATCATATTATCTATGCTGTTTACAATTTGAATGTGCACATTGTGGTTATGAAATAGATGGGATGGGATGTGATGTAAATTAATTCCTGCAATTGATGCTACCATTTTAGCTACCGTATAGTAAAAGACTTTGGCGGTAAAAAAGTTTGGCGAAATAGTGCTTTCGAAACATTGGCGAATCCAAGGCTTACCTGCATATTTTAGTGCACGATAGCTATGCACTCCGTAAACTATTGAAATTCTTATTGAGCCCGTAGCGAGCGCTCGAGAGTAAATTATTAGTTGGTGAACCATCGCAATACTGTGAAATGAAGTTACCCCAGCTAGATTTCTCTAACCAAGTGCTACTAGCCTATACTATGATCAAGCGAGACAAGCACCTACATTAACGCCATACGCAAGCGCGTAAAAGTATTGTTTTGCGCGCGTGTTTACTTAGTGATTGTTTGATGGGATTCATTTCAACCACTCAGAGTTGGATTAATAATCGTATAAGTCATCATTCAAAAGCTGAGTCTTTATTTCATAAGGTACCTTGTAGCTACGTAGATATTTAACATACGCGTACGTTCCGTGACACAAATTGTATGATCACGTGCTTCATTGTGAACATTGGCGGAAAAAACTTTGGCGAATTGGCTGCGATTCGCCAAACTTTTTTACCGCCAAAGTTTTTTACTATACGGTACCTTGTTATACTTATAATTGAAACTTACAACTTTCTTCAGCAGGAATCGATATTATGTAATAGCTGGGATTTCCTCAGTTGTATACACTGTGGTTGTGAGATTACAATTTATTGTATCTGATGTGGTATACACATAGTTTGGTACCATATATTATAGCAAAACCTGCATGTCATTTCCTACATAGTTACATGTAATATATCAATAATCCAAATTAGCTTTTACTATATGTAAGGCCTAAGTCGCACCTCCGGTCGTATTAGCCTATATACTAATCATCACGTGTCTCAACAGCACTTATATAGGCATACAGATATCCATATATGGCATCATGCACGTATTACAGGTACAGTTAGCTTCATCACGAGACTGATCCTACAATAGTTATAGTCAAGGAACAGCATGCATTATGAGATCAGATACATAATGGCTATAATGTAACCAGTAAACTAGGGCTGTGCGATAATAACGATAAAACGATAATTTCGATATCTAAATATTATCGCGATAACGATAATGGCTACATATCGATACTATCACAATGTGTATTAGTGTGTTTACTGAGATTCTTTAATTAAATTTTTTGTCACTTAGAGGTGGCCAGGAAGCCACACCTTATGCAAACACTGAGGTTTAACACTTAAACAAGAACCAGCCTACCTCTATAGACCTATTACAAGCAGTTACCAGGTAGCTATTTGATACTTTTGCCTGACAGTTTTATACATTGAGGCAAATGATGATAAATAAAAATGCATGTTGACAACAGTATCGAGATAATATCGTTTATCGAGATAATTTTAATACAACTTATCGAGATATAACTTTTTCCATTATCGCACAGCCCTACAGTAAACTGACCTGCATACGTATATTTAACTAATTATAGTGGGTAGCTACCGAGGTTGATGCAATACAATACAGACAACTACGATAGTAATCATATCTAGATTACATAAGAGATTCATAATGCAAATACTATGCTATACTAATTTACTATGTAATTTAGTTCAGTAATCAAAAACTACTAGCTAATTCAGTGTTTGTAGGCTTATGTATGTAGCTAAAGTCTAGATCTAGCTACGTACATATGAGAACAAGAGTACTCTTCATCCTGTTTAGGCTATTATACTGTGCATGTAACTATGCAGCAGGGATTTTTAATGAAGTTTGCTTTTGAGTTAGTGAGTAGGTGTGAAACCACACCACAAGTTAAGTGGTCACATATTTTGATAACAAAAGAATGCTTTACATTTTTGTAAACATTCTATCTTTTTATGTGGAAAATCAAAGCAAATCACTGTCTGATTTGTGTTTTCTTACTGAGAGTTTTATGTAAATATAAACAAACAAGATGTATGTATGTGCAACAATGGGTGTAGCTATGTTACTAAATTAACTTAATTAAATGTACATCCAAATGTGTCTTATAATGATTAGCTACTACAATAGATTAAGCTGACCACTAGCTCATTGTATGTTATCCTTCCCAAAATAAGGCATATATATATAATATATATATAAATAGAGTAGCTACAATGTGGTATAGCTTTATGTTTATAAACTATCACAAAAATATGTGACTGAGCCTGCAAAAGTCAACCAGTCACACAAAAATTGTCTAGTATGTGTCTTACCATAACTTATGCTGTGTATATATTTATACTAAGTTTACATTATTATAGAATTTAGAATGATTTTGTTATTAATGTACTTGGATGACAGATGTTGAGGGAGATCTTTGTGAACCCAACGGGAAGGTATTCTTTTCAGGCAACGACCTACATGTGTGTCCTGTGTATGCAGATGTATTGGTACACTGCTACCAAGGCACTCAGGAAAAGCTTGATGACTTCCATTAGAAATCTTTTTTGACTGGATTCTAGTCCATCCTGAAGTGCCCTTTTCACTTAATGGTTTAATGGCTATGGGGTAATCTCTTTTTGCATCAAGTACATCAGAGCATACAGCAGAGCGGTACTGTAGCCATCTCATTTTCTCCATGTATGTTTTTTGTAGTGATACAGATGAAGGATATCTGTAAAAATGTTATACATAAATAGGTACGTACGTAACTATCATCACATGATGAAATATATGCATGGCATTGTGTGCTGTATTTGTGATACAGGAGTATGGCCAATATTGTTCATTTCTATGCCTCTATCAGTTTTGCATACTGCTGTATTATGCATAATATTATGATGATTAGCTACGTGCATATGACTCTTGTATGGAGAAAAGGATTTATGGAGTAAAAGGATTATCAACATGCACATTCTACACACACACATACATGCATACATACCACACACACGCACACGCACGCACGCACGCATGCACGCACCCACGCACACACACACACACACACGTGTACCTTTTAGCTTCCAGTGAATTTTGTTTCAGCAACTTCCAACATGATGGGGTTGCAGTTGTACGTAAATAAAGTTTTGGTATCCTCATCACATCAGCTCCTCTACTAATTATAGTTAATCCACTGGTCACATCATTGCTATCACTAAACAAACATTGAAGATGCTAAAAATTGCAACACTTTATATTAATAATGACTGATTGTGATCTTACCACAATGGAATAAGGGATCAAATGATCGATACTAACATAACCAAAATGTGGTTGAAAATTAGACTGGTTCCTTCTTAGCGCAGATGCATGATTATTATTAAGCTGAGGAAGTTTTGGTCTGCTCCTTGCACTAAGTGAACGTTGTTGAGACATTGCACAAAGTGCATCTTTTTGAGTTACCACTTTGTACATAATCTCTACTCTACCCTGTAAAACATATAACCAATAATTATATTAGTATAGATTCTTCCTTCATATATGTAGGTGCTAGGTATTTCAGATTTGTAAAAACTTGCTAGCTACATTCATTCAATTTATGATCGCACTTCAAACCTATTATGCACATAGTTATACACATTTGACCTTGCCATATGATTTCTACATACCGTATAGCGGGTTTTATCTGCAAGGTTCTAATTTGTGCAAATTTTTCAAGGAATCACAAACTAGCAAACTTTAAACTGAGATAAGTGATAAGTACAAATAACAATAGACTTTTCTATGTAGCTGTCATGCAGTTCGCAAATTAATAATAGCAAATTTTACTGCTAGACTATGAAAATGCGATTCACAAAAACTGCGCCTTGCAAATATAGCCCGCTATATATATGGTAGCCATGTCTAAAGCAAACACTCATTCATCTTACTTATTGTAACTGTATATGCTTAATATTTCATTATGCTTAAACTTACTCCTATCACCAAGTAGACAAACTGAGATCTTATTGTGTTATCATGAATCAGATTTCCATAAGGACACTGAGAAAAAGGTATCCATATCATCTACACTCATGAAATAGTTAGTAACTAACATGTTCAATCTTTGACATGATGGACAAATTTATTAGATTGTCCTCCAACCAACTTGAGAACATTCCAGAGTTTCTGTAAAATGAAAGCAAACAATATAGCTAGCTACACCGAGAAATACATAAAAACACCTAGCAATGTATTTAGGATGAAAATTACTATATTATATAGCACAAGTTGTTATAGAAGTTCCTAGTAGCTAGCTACTCCATTACAGGTTCTGTTCAGTTGCTTACTTTAATGAGAACAATTTTGCATCCATTGTTTCTTGAAGCTTATTTGGAAATAGTAGTTTGGTCACACCTTCATCAACATAAAGCACATCCACATTATTATTACATTGAATTGTTGCTGATCTCTGAATGCCATAAAGCAAACTTAGTTCCTGAAAAATTAATAGTTACATGCAGTAAAAGTAACATTGAACAATTAATAACACTAGAACATGCATGTGTATGACAAAGTGGTAACTTACACCAAATATTGTTCCTGGCTTAAGGATAGCTGTAGTGACATCATCTACAATATGTTCAATTGTCACTGAAACGGTTCCATTGTATATGTAATATAAAAATTCTCCTTTATGTCCAGACTTGATTAAAACACGCTTCCTATCATACCTATACCATTTGACACATGCATGTATGGTTACATTAGCTACACTATAAAGTGTATGTATACTTTAGTTACTCATATACATGTGCGTGGATGATAAATGCCAGCAAGAATGCATGTATATGTATGTCTGAATCATCTATTGTTAATGAAAAATAATACAATGGCGAAACGGCAAGCAATTCAGATGTAGCTACATACAATTATAGTGAGACTTGAATTCATGGATTGTGTCACTAAACCGGCCAAGGGAAAACAAAAATATCATGGAATAGGCACAAATAGCCCTTCACAATGTAAACTGAAAAGGGCTAGTAGCTATGAACACAGTAATGAAAGTAATACCAAGCATATCTGCAGTATCGGCAAAAGATCTTTTGTCCTTCAGCATCTAGCTTTTTCAAAAAATCTCCTTGTCTTTTCTGTAAGTGTATCTTCATTTTGGAAATTTCAATGTCAGTTCGCTTTTCTGGTGCTATTCTAGTGATACTTTTAAACCACTTGGGTAAATTTGAAGCCTGTAAAAAAGTTAAATATAGCTAGCAAACTATGATCTCAGCTAACTTTGTTTTCTTTGACATAAAACTCTTGTTGTAAAACCAAATTGTTTAGTGGAAGAGTTATGTCAGTGCCATCATCTGTAGATGACTCTTGATGGTAGTAGTAATATGACATTTTACGATCTTTTCTGTTGTGGTTGTTCTTATGTTGGTCATTATCCATGCTGGTGTCATCATATAAATGTATGTAAGATTTCAAGTTGAGTTGTAGGCGGACAATTGTGAGTAGTAGACAAATCTTTTTGTACAATAACTGTAATAAGGCTAACATTAATCTTAAACATAATTTGTGACCCATCATGAGAAAACCAGGCTTATAATTATGTGCACATGAAATTTGACCACACTTTTAGATTAAATTATTTAACTTTCTATATTACAAATGTAGGAATTCAACATAATTTTTACCATTTATGCAACTTCCTTCATGCAGCTTATAGATTTTAAAAATCTTATAGAATAAAGGAAATACATCATTATATGAATAGGTGTATTTTCTATACATAAGCCTGGTTTGCTCATGCTGAGTCACATTATATGAATGCATTGTTTCTTAAATTATTGTGTTGTTATAGAGTATAACATGAAGCATGTGCCAGGTGGCCACTTCCATAGATATCATTTCTGCACATGTGCGTATGTGCATGTACAAATTCATGAAGAAATATAGGCAACTTGCTTCGCAACTGTAGCTATTACTTATACAAGATTTGCTATGTGGTGAGTATAGGAACCATGACCCAGATACTGGCTCCAAGAAAATTTTCCAACTCTCCATAGGATTTAGCTAGCTATGTAGGTTTTAAAAATTTCAGTCACTTGACTTCCCTAACTTTAAACTGAGATGTTACTCCACTTGTGCTAGCTCACAACCACGGCCATCTGGTCCTTCATACAACAAAATATAATATTTTGATCAACTGTCACATGATCTGTTTTGATAATGTTACATTCTTTAGTTGTTAGTGGCACTCATAAAATTATTGCAAATTCAAAATATTAGTTACTACATGTGTATATATATCCATTATAAAAGCTTCACTTCAAGGTTTAAATCTTTCAGTATAAAGTAACCAACAGCTGGCATTAGAGACAAAGCATTTATGTATTATTGTATTGAAGCCATTTCAGTGACAATTATGTCACAAATAAAATTCATACATGCTTTGTACTCATGTAATGAATAATGTATCACAACTAGTACATAAAAATGTATACCATGTCCAGAAACTATATGTCAGTGATTGTGAGTAGCCATCTGGAAAAATATGATGTGACCCTATAGATGTTTACAGTGTAGTCGCGACAGTTATAAAAACACAACTAACAAATTGTTAGCCCGTAGCCACCACTTAAAAAGGCTGTGTTTGTTTAGAGCAATGCTATGATGTGGTACCAAAGTTTATTGTGGTGATACCAATGAAAATTCATGGCAATAACAATTAAATACCAATTATCTAAATAAATACAATGTAACTCTATTTCTGAAGGGAAGCATTGGGCATGGTTTCCTGTTGACTTGATATCACAAAAGAAATGTATAGCTATATCACAAACTGTTTAAAAGTGTTAGCTACTTGTAAGGTTATAGTTACATTGCATTTAGCCATTACATAGTTATTTTATAATGAACAAAACGGTCAACACCTTGGCTAAAACAAACAAGAATGCATGCAGCAATGGAAGTGGCATGTAAAAGTGAATGGAACCTTTGTGAACTAATTGACCACAATGTTTAAACAGGGAAATCTTTGCAGCTCAGCCTAGTATATAGCTATTCTATTTAAGACCTTCCATGCGGAACTAAACTTCTCTGGAGTAGAACCCATATTACGGGATCAAATTTAAATGTTCATCATTATGTAGATAGCCCTACATGATCAGATCACCATGTGACATCATATGCATGCAAACCTGAATACTTAGCTGACATTTGATTCAGTGTTTCATCAAAACATGGATATAGTTTTCTACATTATATGTAGCTACATAACTACTAATGTGTGAGGTAAAATGTATAGTCATAATAAAGTTTTTTGTCTGCCTGGAAAGATTCTGTGGTCAACAAATTATTGTACAAGTAAAATTTTATTTTTAACGGAGTTAAGAAATCCATGAATACTAATAATAATTCCTTCATATACTTCACTGTAGGCAAAACAATAATTATAATGTTTTCTTTTACAAAGCTGGGGTTGTGAATCCTAATATTAACATAAATCACTGGTTTCCTGTTATTCGTACATGCAGGAGGGCTGTCTACTTTGTGAAACCACAACCTCATCAAAGTACAGAGTTATTTGCTGAGGACGTATTTTCCCATCATTGTCTATCCGAAGTAAGTTGGGTTCTAGACGCAAGAAAATTATATGTATATGCATTATGGCTAGTTACTATCTCTGTCAAATGCATGCAGTCATCTTGGTCATATAATACAGGCCTGGTGTAATTATTCATAAGTTCTTGTGCTATTGTATCATAGGCGTACATATGACAGTGTTTGAAAGGATAACATTGATAAGACATAATATTATGTTCACCAATGACTAGGGCTGAGCCTAATATGCTCAAAATTTTACCTATTATTCCTTCCCAAACTTCCCAAATTTTTGACCCATTATTCTTATTTTATTTCCACATCATCACCATTATATTCCTAAATTTTTATTGTATATCGGTGATAATAATGTCCACAATACACACAGTGACTATTTGGTGACCAAGATATTGCTAATGCAGACTTCAGGTTTTTCTTCAAAATCTACATGAAATATTGCTACCTTCATGGACATCTTCACCATCATCATTATTTTAAACAATCATTGAGATTATTTCATTACATTTACCCATTGTAACTTCCAATTATTCTTGTATTATGCTCGTGAATGTTCTATAATTCCAGAATTATTCCATTAAAATTGCAACCTATTATTCTCAAAATATGCCAGCATATTAGGCTCAGGCCTACCAATGACAGATCATACTTAAGTAGGGTACCAAAAATATGGTTTGACAGTTAAAGTTGCTGGCCTGCTGGACATGCCACTACACTTATATTTAAAAACTGATTTATTATGCTACTATAATAATATAAATTCCTGTTGCAACATTGAAAGATTAAGGTGGTTATTAGTGCATAAACAGATGTACTGGATTTGAACAAACCTTTGAAGGTTCCAACCTTTGAATGTTAAATGCAATATTCGAATGTTTCATAATGGAGTATGTTGGTAATTTTTGTAGTCCTTGTCCCTTGCATGAGCAACCAAAAAGCTTAATTTATATTTCTAGGCTCTGCACAACACAAGTACATGTGTGCCTAACAGCTTTAGCATCAGAAGAAAGCATTTTGCTGAGTGCATGCATGTGTCATCACTAATAGTGAAAATATATGACAAAGGTAAGTAAAATAAACATTCATCGAAGCTTTGAAGGTTGTAGACAAACCTTCGAAGGTTATAAAATGACACTCATTTATGCACTAGTGGTTATAATTAATGCCGCATATACATATACGTACATATATATGGATGTATAATTGTAGCTATGTACGTATGTACCGTAGCTATGTACGTAGACATACATACATACATACATACAGACATACATATAGATACATACATACATACATACATACATACATACATACATACATACATACATACATACATACATACATACATACATACATACATACATACATACATACATACATACATACATACATACATACATACATATATTCTTTCTTAAATTTTAGCTGGCAACTTCTACATGCAGTGCCGGGATCTATATACAGACATTTTAGAAATGTACTGCAGGTATAAACATAACTATACCTTGAAATTTTTTACTAAAGCACTCTATATAATTGGTTAACTACGATTAAGTTAGCCATGTGGACACACACTTTAAAAATAAATTGTATATACTAGACACTATGGAGTGCTCATACAAATAGAAATATAGCTATAGCTATACTTATTCAAATATAATATGGAAATAGTAAAATCGTTTGGATCCACTCACTTAATTGAAATCATTTCTTGTATAGTAGTGGATAGCTACTTGCCAAATTATTATACTCCTGCATGATTATTCATATACGTTCATGCATATAATGTCTGCATAATCATTTGAAGGATAAAAGTATGCGTGACTTGTGTTAATTTAACCATTAGCTACGTATGTTATAACCATTACAGCAATATATATGCTTTTACCTTTGCATAATCTCCTTTCACTACTGACGGTTTTGTTTCTGTGCAACCAAGGCTTGATTTTGATAGTTCCATATTGTGTCCCTGCATATAAGCCTGATTTAATGCAGCTCATGCAAGTAGCAAACTGCATTTCAGCTTATGCCATATATAGCTAGCTTGCATATCTATAGCTAATATATATAGTTAGCTATATACATATACATACATGCAGCGAGTTGCACGCTGCAGGTATAATTATTAGAACTATATAGATAATTTCATGGTATATAGCTTACGCAGATATATAGTCGTATATAATTTAACTTTTCGGGGACTATATATATATAATATTATATGCGTTAAGGCTCAAAACATACAGGGAAACGAAGGCATTGTCACGCAGTTACTGAGTTAGCTGTAAGTGCATTAGCTCTACCTTATAAGTTCAGAAACTGCAAAATCCAACTGCAAATTTATATTTTATGCAGTTTCAACAATAGCTAACAGGTCAGCTTTAGTGAACGAGTCGCCTCAGTCGCGTTAGTCCCCTGAGCCCGCGGCTGATCGAAGCTATACTGAATAATATCTAGCTTAGACAATAATCGACCAATTTTAATAGCAAACAAACTGCATGATTGCTTGAAACCACTGCAAAGCCTAAATGCCACCTCTGTGGTATTTATACACATTATTCCATACTAAACAGTCACGCATGCCTGCACGTGATCACATAACAATAGCTACATTACACTACGATACATTTTGGGACTAATTTTCGTCTTTGACAGTCGCCGGTTCAGCATAACTGTACTGAAGCTATGATAGCTGTTATGATGTTAGCCAGCTACAGTTAGTGCGGGCAGTCCCGGGTACACCACTAGTGTATAAGGAGCATGCAGCGAGCTATCTGGATGCATTACTCAGTGACCGGCATGGATACAAACATTTTCCACGCACACATAAGAACGCTCGTCCAGTGATGTAGTTAACTTCATGATACTGCATGAGACTGAGACGCTATGTCAGTTCAGTGAACCACATAGCTACCTCGCGTTTGAACCTAACTGCTGGGCGTGCGATAGCTACTACCTCACACCTCAGTTTTAATTAGTACCTAGTATATTAGCTACTACAGACTTTGGCTGTACCGGAACAGGTAGAAATAATGTCGCTGAACACCCATTAGCCGTCCGCCAGCGTCGCCTTGGACAACGTCGTTGGACACTCCAATCTTTTCTACCTTCCTATTAGCATTACCACAAAAACAGCACAAAAATGTTACTCTCGTCATACGGAAGTTGCACAATGTAAATTATAAACAGTTGTGGTTTTAATTTTGGTATCCATGGCGACATTGTGAGTATAACACCTTTTTCTTTAAGGCAGCTACGATGCGATACTTATGACTTCTCCTCCAAAAAAGCGTAAATATGTGGATGCTCTTAAGCCACTTCCAGTTTCAGGTAAATTGATCAGATTTACTTGCATGGGCGGGTTTGTTGATATTCCGTTTTTATTAAAAGTGATCAAGCACAAATATTTTTATGCAGAAGATGCAAACAGCAAGCGACAGATGATAGTAAAGGAAATATTTGAAACGGAATACAATTATATTTCGCAATTGAACACCATCAATAATGTGAGTTACTTCAATTTTAAGTAGTGGGTGTGTCTGTAAGTATCCTGAAATATGCGGAAACACTTTTGGGTTATGTTTTAAGTGTTTTGTTTGTTTCAATCATTTCAGTTATTTGTAAAACCAATTCGTGTTGGGTGTATTCTTCCTGCTGAGGCTGTGCTGACAATATTCTCGAATGTAGAAGGTATCTTGTCAGTAAATCAAGAATTGTTTGCATTGATGAGAGAGAAGAGTCTTGGTGAAGCATTCAGCCATTTGGGTCCATTCCTGAAACTTTACTCAACTTATACCAACAATCATTCTGATGCACTTGCAGCATTAGAGGTACTTAAAATATTACGTAGTTAATTGATTATCTAAATAGACAAATGGTTTCCTTTAAGTAACATGGAGCCAAGAGGGAGGAAGAGGTTTGCTCTTGGCCCAAGATACAGGAGGGCCCCACACTTTTAGTTGAATATATTAAACTGACCGTATGATACATGAGCCTCAGATCCTTCTTTTTATCCCAGTTACCACCTAGAATCCTTGTTAAATAAATGTGTATCAACATTAAATTGGACCACCAGGTTTGGGAAAAGGGTCTTGTATTTGTATCCAATTTTGTCACTATACCAGTATTCTGAGGGTTATTTGTGCAAGTAGCTACATACATGAGATAAGGTCAATATTTTAATGGGTATGATACGCTTTAGTCATTAACTGACTTGTTTACCCTCTTTACGTAAATGTTATACAATATGTATAATGTTAAAACAAGTGATCATTTAAAACTGTGACCAATGTTATGTTGCTATAACACTAATATATCAACAGGGGCATATACAGGGTATGTCTTAAGGGTCTTGAGACCCCCTCTTAATTGTATCAAGGAATTCACAAGACCGACATGCGTATTAGTATAAAAAACACTAAATGGACTATTTCATTTCTGGCAGTACTTATAAGACAGCCTATGTTTTCTAAGGGGTTACACCCACCACACCCCTACTCCATAGCTATAAACACTATAGATAATGATTTTGCGTGGTGTTATAAGAATAACACACCCTAGCTATAGCCTTTTGGGGCTGCCCCAGTTCTTCTGTTTCAGAGATCTACGTCGATATTCAGACCCCCTCTCTGGATCTACCCCAGATCAATTGTTTCATGCTCATAAATTTATCAGTGTGCATAAAATATGAATTTAGTAATGAAGCTGAAATATTCTGGGTAGATAGATACCTAAGTCAATCACTGACTAGAACATGTTATTATTAATGCAGGAGATCAACCATTACCATTAAAATATTTGCACAAATAAGTCCCAGAGTACTGACATAGTGCTAAGCATTCAATTTTAGAAGGAGTCCAGTCCAGTACAGTTCAGTCCAGTCCAGTGATTGTAGACAGTCAGCTAGCAGGTTAAATTTTGTTCCCATTGAAGCATAATGGAGCTGTAGTTGAGTTACAACTCTATAAGCTGAAAGTAAATTATACAAGATTCTTCAAATCCAGTTACAAATGCTTTATTTTGTGTTTTTCATGTTGACAGTGAGAGGTAATTCATGGTAGCTACTGGAAGCTAAGCAGCCTAAGCTACAATAGTTTATGGTCACCAGTTATGAGATCATATAATGTTGTACTGTAAGAGCAATTATAACTACTAGCTAATTGTTTATAGGAATGGAAGAGAAGAAGTGTTGATTTTGCAAAATTTAAGGCAGCCCAGGAAGCAAAGCCAGAATGTAATAACCTGGAACTTTCCTCTTTACTGATTGTACCAATCCAGAGAATTCCAAGGTGACCTGCATGTATAGCTACATACCTTCTTGTCAAAATGTATCTTACAGGTACAAATTGCTTCTCGATGATCTACTGAAACATACCAAGCCAACACACATAGAATATGATCGTCTGCAAAGTTAGCCTGTCAATTAGCTTTATATGCTGTGCCATAAAACTCGCAATATATACAAAGAATAATATGAATATCTACTATATATAATGAACTGACAGTACATGCAGTGTGTAATATGTGTATTTTAATATTTAGCTGCTGCTGCTCACATAGAAAATGTTGCCATTCACATTAATGAGAACATTCGCAAGCAAGAAAACATTCGTAAAATGTTGTCCATTCAGAATAGCCTCACAGGTCTAAACTCTGTCCCAAGCATCATATCACCTGCAAGGAGATTTATTAAGGAAGGGAAAATAATGAAGGTACATAAATATATGATCTTGCTCATGAACAAATGAGTTTTCTGATGTTTTCTTGTCAGGTGTGCCGTCGTAAGGCTAAAGAAAGGATGGTGTTTCTGTTCTCTGATATGCTATTGTATGCAAAACAAAATTTAACTGAAACAGGGTACTGCATACACAAGCATACTTGTTATTACTAATCATGCACTGTATAGAACTTACGAATGTAGATGTGCTCTGCCACTGTTGAACTCCAGCGTACAGCTGATATTTGGTGACCCCCGGGTGCCTCAAGTTTCTACATTGATCAGGGTATGTTTGTGAAGACTCTTAAACATCTTTTTTACCATCACAGTATAGGTGTCTAATGATGACACTGTGTTGCTATTCTTTCTGCTTAATCAAGATGAATTGACACCATGGCTTGAAGCACTGAGGCATACTATTGAGTAAGCTAGCATATAGCAGAACAGTGGCATAGCTAGGCTTGCGGGGATACTCCAATATTTGATGTATAACACGAACAAAATCTGACTGCTTTAATAGAGTGTTTGACTATTCTATTAAAGTGTATTTATCTAATTTCTGTGGACCACTTGAAGTTGGACAGGCACGTGCCTGCCCAGGCCTGCCCTTGGCTATGCCACTGAGTCATAAAATAGTGTGTGAGTGAAAAGCTATATTTTAATAGGGAGTTGCACAAGAATGTTGGGTCATTTAAAACTTTAAGGCCCATATCCAGTGATTTTAGTGAGGATGAAATAGATGGTAGCACCACATTGCCACTTATTTCAACCAATGCTGAGACTGGCAGGATAAATTTACCACAGGATCAATTTCCTGTAAGTTTAAGGACTTTAATAACATATTATACTCTAATAGTGCACTCACAACTGGCATCACACATTATAGGGCATGGCCGGTATGCATTATGATTTTTATTAATTTTGGCACCAGACATAAATTAAGCTTACCTGTCAATATAATTAAGCTTAACTGTCAATATAATAATATTCATTGTGGGTTCAAATGAATAGTATATTTCTTAATCACTCAATTTATTGTAATAGTGCGGCAGCATGAACAGGATATTATCGGATATGTCTGCATATTTTCGAATATGTTTGTCTTAACCTCAGTGACTTCCGGGTGGCAAATTCAATGGAGATGAGTGGGTACAGTATGGTGGTGCAAGAATCTAGAAACGATAGTCGTTACTACATCTGGAGATGTATTGAATGTTTAATAAGTATATAGCCATCCAATAACAGCATAAGAGCTGTTACCAAGCTAGCGTCAAGTTTGTACTGCCGTTGCCATACGAATTTGCCACCCAAAAGTACGCCTGCCTAAGGACAAATGACATCACACACAGCCACTCTATATTAAGTAATGACGTCAAGAGTAAGTCATGTGAGCAAAAGACTCATCACTAAGGGGCACATAGCAACGCATACAATTTTTTTTGTTAAACCGGCTTTATGCTCCAGTACTTCAGTGATAAAACTTTTTAGAAGTTGTTTTAAGCCAAAATTCTCACTTTAACACTATAGGCCAGTTTTCTTTTATAACCTCCACTACCCGCATGACATGCCCACTTTTAAAATTGAAGTGTTCCATCTTGTTAGTAATGTACAGATGGATAAATGGCTTTTACTGCAAAAGATGGCTAACACTGCATTACCTTGCTCTTCTTTGGCAGTAATTCACAAACCAATGCCATGCCCATTGACTGTATCGATGGCAAGTGTTATACGAAGAAACCAAAAAGCAATAGGATTTGTCTGATTGCTTATATCATATGAATGGATTTTAATAGCCTAGGGGCGGATACACACATACACAGACACACATACCGACTTATCAGACAAAAGCAATTTCAAGTAGTGATGCACCGATATGAGCTGTGATTTTTGCCATCTCAAAGGCATCAACCGCTGAGGTGTAACATTAGATTGCATTACAGTCAGTACATATAATCTCCAAGTGGCTAGCACTTTTGACTAAGACTGTTTTTAAAAACCAGGTGAAGGCCAGCTAGCGTATGCCTAGTTTCTTGAAATTGCTTTTGTCCACGAAGTGTCTGACTGTGTATATATTGTGTGAGCGTAGTGGCAGAGGAAACTACTGAAAGGTAGGGGGGACACTTAGCTAAACTCAAGTGATTTTCTATTGCAAAAATTGAATTCCTATGGAGAGTCTTAAATTTAAGAGGGGCCATGGCTGCCCTACTTTTGCCACCTATGGTGTGAAGTGTTAATTTGCATGTACTTGTCTATACTTGCAAGGCTATTTAATGAAATAATGAAATATTTACTATTATATTTGTAGCAATGTTATGCTACTTAAGTACAATTGCAAGTAAAACTATAGAATGTACCCTTTTATCAACCTATAAGGACTATCAGGATAGTATTCTATGTCAGGATAGTATTCAATGTAGGGATAGTTGCACTGCAAATATTGTGATAATAAATTTTTACTATTGCTCAGCACTAGTTTTAACAGTTATACAATGCTAATAAGATGGAGCACTTCAGTTATAAAAGTAGGCATTCCATGCGGGTAGTGAAGTTAAAAGAAGACTGGTATATTGTGTTAAACAACTTCATACTACATTTATCACTATAATGCTGGAAGAATTATGCATCGTTATGTGTTCCTTGTGATGAATCTTTACTTACGGCAATTACTTGTGATGTCATTAAATGTTCTTAAATAGCTAAATGAATACCAGTAGATCAACCTTATACCTGATTTTTAGATAGTAAAACATCAACTTGTTTAGTGTGCCCTAGTTTTAGCTATTTTTGACTTCTTGACTTCAACAGCTTTACCATGTATTTTAGCATCTTTAATTTAGCAGATTAAAAAATGTGCTAAAATTCACTAAACATAAGAATCATAAATACAAGTACATGTAACCTTAAGATATAATAGGAAAACAAATGTTTGGACAATTTTAGCCGTTACCATAAGCACTGATACTACTGTATAAAAGTGCAAGTACTAAACATCTCTAGTAGTTATTACCAGTTCCTATACACCTATTTACCTAATGTGTAAACATTTTACTGTAGGAAACACCATATCCTCTAACAGCCACTGTAATATCATCTGACTCTATCCAAGATTTTAGACGGGTGCACAAAGAAATACATACAGCACAAACACAGAGGACAGATATGTTTGACTACAGTGAAGAGACTATTAGAAAGCTTACTAGAAGGATCAAACCCAAATCCTTAGCCTTTGATGATCAAATAAGAATCCACCAACACGGTGTTAAGCAAGAAAGTCAAGTTGATGATGAGAACTCCAGTCAACATGGAAAAGAGAATGAGTAAAAAGATATACATGAGTGGCTGCCAGCATAATTATTGTATTTCTATTTTAGGTCATTGCTCAGTGTCCAGTCAGTGCATAAATCTCAATGTTGTGTTATAATGTAGCTATGACAATACACAAGTGATAAAACCTAATAATTTATTTTTAATACTACATTGTGGGTATATAGCTATTTGATAAAAGTGATAATTGTAAACTTAATTGGACAATTTTACATCTGATACCTGCTAGTCACAAAGTTTTTATTGTTATGTTGAAAAATATACAAAGTATATACTATATAATTAGTTTTGTAAGAAAGAATTATCATGAACTAAACATCATAGTGTGATTGCTGTGATAACGTTCTTCAAGACTATAGCAGACATTATTAGCTACATGCAGGAGCATCTATAACATAACCACCAGCCTAATTGTATCCCACAAGTAAATGCGTATGTTGTGTAGTTATTTCTTTCCCACTGAAGCCATGCATCAAAGGATTTTAATTATATCAGTTATTGTACAGTAAGGTGCGAGGTGTTCAACACCATAACACATCAGCAATTTCTTTTATAAGTCAAAGCTTTCTTGAAGTCTTTGGTGGGAAAGAAGCCAGTTATATCACAGTAGTCATAGGATATCTTTGTTATTAACACTTATCCTCGGACTTGTATAATAACAAAGATATCCTACTCCTACTGTGATATAACTATAATATATACCACAACTGGAGGGTTTGCTATTACTTTGCCATCCATATTGTAAAAATGGCCGTTATTATTTATATGAGCACTGTATCTTATTAGTAGGATCCACCTATTATTACGTACATTGATCACCAGAAAATACGAGCTATACCTCATTTTGTCAGGTGTTACTTATACTTTACTAAGAATTTTTTTTGCTAGCTATATAATATTATAGCTAGATTTTTAAAAAAAAAATTTAATTTTAAAAAGGGGAGTAGGGATTGTAGCTCAGTATAAAAAGTAAGGAAACAAGTTGTTGATCACTCACCACCCAGCATATTGCATGTGTTTACTCAAGTATACAATTGCAGGGGCGTAGCTACATACAGGCAATTGAGGCATATGCCTCATTAAACAAATTGAAATCTAAGCCAAGCACTCAGATAATGGTCCTAATGTAGTATATTAATAGGGATGCTATACTACACTATATCATAACGATTTACGGATCAGTTGGAATATACGGCACCTAAGGATTTCGATTCGGGGCGCGCGCTGATTAATTACGTCATTTCCGTTGACATGTTATTATGATTCTAATAAAAATTAGTTTCTAATTTATTGGTTCAGAATTATCTCGAGAATTACTTGTTGCAGCCATCATCTTTAAGGAACAGGATACTGAGCTGCGATATCTCTCATGATGTTTGTGAAGGCTAGTCTTCGTAAAGTCCCATGTCTTTCCCTCCACATAAACTCGTCGAGGTAACTGGGAATTTGGTCTGCCACACAGCCCTTCATTCTTTTTAATTTAGTTTTACACCTATTCCAGTAAGACTCCACTGTTTGTGTGTGTGTTCCAGTGGTAGGATCTACAAACGTAACGGAATGGTTTACGGTGGAGTGCGAAGACACGTTTGGCAGTGATGCTACACGCCTATATGCTGCCCATTCATCTGAATGAATGACAGTGCTAGGAGCCACATGGGTATTGATGATGGGGAGCAATGTAGTTGCATTTCTTTGTTGCACAATTTCCATGTACCCAACACCAGGAGTATGTGAAGTATCTACCAACCCAAACACCCAAAAGCCTTCCTCTGTTATTCTGTAGATGTACGCTTTTTAAACTTTTCTCATGACACTATATAGTGACTTGCCTTTGGTTTGTGACGAAATAAACTTTCATCTATCTGAACAACAATTCCTGGTCCTCCAAGAATAATGGGCGATTGTAAAAGTTTTGTGCTGCAAACTTCTCTTAACCACTGATATATGTCTACACCAGTATGAGTATCAATTTCGGCATCATCAATAACATCTGTTACTGGTGTATCTTTGGCCCATAATACCAGCACAAACAACCATTTCTGCAAAGATAATTTGGATTTTGAGAAGAAGCTTCCTTCTCTTATACTCTTCCTCCCTTTGCATTGCCTGCACCACCAACTGTAACCATCAGATACATCACTGCGGGGCCTCTCTTCCATGGCTACTCCACACCTGTTCAGTATCTAGTGGCTATATCAGCAAGCAATTACTTAGCAAGTGGTACCTTGCACAGTTACATTGTGAAGCTAAAAGGTGGTGTTGTCTTAAGAAAGTCTGTGATTCCTTCATTCCCTCCAAAAAGAATTGGACCAAGCTCCAAAATAGACATTTTGAAAGTGAATTCCCGCCACTTGCGCCAATGATCACGTGATGTGTTGTAGTAATTGTTATTTACCAGTGGTTTTGTATATTGTAGCTACTATATTATAATAGATAACTAATTATTCCTTCCTAGCTAGATATAGCTATTATGTAACATTGGTGGTGAATCCGTTCAATCGAATCACGGAAGTGACGTAATTAATCAGCGCGCCCCCGAATCGAAATCCCTTAGGTGCCGTATATTCCAACTGATCCCGATTTACTCACTAGTATATTCTCGGTCATAATGGCAGAGCCTAACTGATTCGCAGTCCTTAGTGCCATTTAATCTTTTAAAAAATTGCCGATCAACTGTCAAAAAATACCCGATCGACCGTTAAAAATAATTATGGATGAAGAGATGTACAAATAGTTGATGTGAGAAAGAGAAAGTGATGAATTCAAAGATGGTGTAAAAGAAAGCTTCAACAGACCTCTTTGTTGAAAATTACAAGGTGTGCTTGTACAAAAGTATAACGATCGACGCCCACGCATTTGATTACATTTCTTAATACTTTGAGTGAGTTAGTTACTCAGAGAGTTACTCATGAGGAGATTGTAGGGACAGAAAACCCTATGCAAGGTTGGTTAAACATGCACTCTAGTAACTAATAATTTTAGCTATTTGTGATATATAGAGCCATTAACTATAAGAGATTTGATTCAACAGGAAATCGTCGTTTAAAATTGTAACTAGCTACAGTAAATTTACTACATGCATATAAACTACACACAATTACATACATACTATGCCATTGTGTTATCATAGCTGTTCAACAAAATACTAAAAGTGACTTTGATGTATTGTGTCAGCTTCTGGGGGGCTGCACCCCCCAAACCCCCTGCATTTGAAGAACCTTTTCCTTTTAATCTTGCCTCAGTAAAGCTAAATTCCTGGCTACTCCCCTGAATTGCAGCTGGGTAAGCGTTCATACATGCACAAATGAAACACATTCTCTAGCACTTCTACAAGATTTAATCCCTACGTTGGCTGCATGATGTTTTGCTTTGAATGCTGGCTGCCAATGTAGGGATTAAATCTTGTAGAAGTGCTAGAGAATGTGTTTCATTTGTGCATGTATGAACGCTTACCCAGCTGCAATTGTATACTTGAGTAAACACATGCAATATGCTGGGTGGTGAGTGATCAACAACTTGTTTCCTTACTTTTTATACTGAGCTACGATCCCTACTCCCCTTTTTAAAATTCAAATTTTTAAAAAAAATCTAGTTTGTTTACTTTAATTTTATAGCTAGCTGTTACAGGTACTCAAGACTGGAAATTATTTCTTAGCAATTGATATCTACATAGTTTACAATGGCTCGCTAGTATGTGCCACGCCCACCTTTACAACAGACTCGTTTCATCACAATACCAAGTGTCTATATATGGTAAAACGACTTGTACTGTGAAGGAAGGACTGTATTCTACTCGTAGCCAGACCATTTTATTTAATACGCAGCTACTAGGTCGTTAATAGGTGTCCGATTATAAGCGCTTAATGTTATAATTAACATCCGGCGCTTACAATTCAGAAGATCGATAAAGCAGCTGCGTGCAAATAAATTGGTCTGGCTATGGAAGACGAAACTATAGGGAAAGACTGAATTCTTCTTCCATTACGCGTTACGGATTGCATCAGTATAAGCATGCGCCTATCCAAGGTGTTTATTGTTTCATTTTAACACCTTGCGTGGAATGTTGACACCTTCGTAATACTTCGTCATCCTTCGGTTGAGGAAGATCAATCGATGAAGATAGAACAAAGGACAAGCTATGGCGCAGTGGACAAACCTTAATCAAAATAACATTTTTGTAAATCCGACGTGATTACCTTTCTTGTGTGAAAAATCTGGAGCCATACACCTAGCGGAACCCGGTCTTACGGCAGGCAGGCTGGCTGGCAGGCTGGCCGGCAGACGAAATACAGGTAAATTTCGAAATTTTTAAAATTCGCTGTGGATCGAAATATTAGACTTTTCGCTGCGTTTAACAAAGATACAGCCTAATTACAGCAGTACTAATGCATCCAGGTAGGTTTTTTCGGCTAAAGCCTGTTATAAGGTTGTTTTTAAAAGTGCGAAAATTCCGGAAGCCATAGTTTTTCATAGCGATCCCTACTATTAAGTACTACCGTACTTAATTATGTAGCTACATCTTGGTGTAAACAGTTTACCTAACTGTTTTTTTGGAAGTCCATTATCATCACTTTCTACCTCTTTAAATTATATTGCCATTTTCTATCTGTGACTTGATTGACACTGTAGCTATATATACATTTGTTGTAATTTGTTTGTTTGTTGTAATGATGATGTTGTTGTTGTAATTATATCGGTAGCTATGTGTGTGATTCCTTTGTGCTTATGTATAGCTATGTCTGTACTCCTCTGCATGGTAAGGAAGAACAGCTGCCATGCATGGCCATGCAATTACCATGCAGGGTTGCACCAAATTGACTCAGTCCAAGCTATATAGCTAGCTGAGCTAATTTCCATTAGCTCACTATATATTATTGTATTTTGCGTGGGCGGATCAAAGGGTAAAGTGTCAGGAGGTAGTTATAGAACTGTGTGGCTGGGTAGTTATAGCACTGCATGTGGTTAGATAGTTATAGAACGTGAGGACTCGTTGAAGTGACACCATAGATAATACACGCTCAATATGGATAAGTAACGCGCTTAATAACATGTACGCACATGCGTTTCCGGCAATGCTCCTTATGGTTACACGCCCGCCCACCAGTGATACGTCATTCCCCCGTTGCTAGCTAAACCTAAAGTTGGAAGGAGGTTTCCTTTCTTGTATGCGTAAGCCAAGATACTTTGTGATGGAATTTTGCTCTGTCGTGCTCTATTACAATAGGTAAGTATATAAGTATATAATTTTTAGTAGTTATCGTGTATAATGCAATATCAGTTCCATAAGCTCCACCTACACATGGTAGTGTAGTTTTTACTGCCTAATGAAAATACATTAAGGGTTATAACATATTAATTTTGGGCTTAGGAATCCTCATAGAGTGCAATGCTACTATTTTTATTATACTTTTACTGCTGTTCTCCTTGTTTTCACGAAAATAAGTAGCTATGAAGATTGTGTAGTTTTATGGCTAAGTTGTGATGAATAAAAGCAAATAAACATTCTTGCCTAAGTTAATAGTTCTTCTAAAGTGCAATGCAACTATTATTATGCATAGATTAAGGGCTGAAAGCTTGTTACAGCCTATATAGTGATTCAGGCAGTTGTGCATGCATGTAAACTATAAGAAGCCATATATGATAGCTATTATATCTTATATTACATGCATTATATGCATTCTTATTCCGTTATCTCAATTACCAAAACTTCTTTCTCAACTAGATCAACTCAACATCTGTCCTGGTCATCCTGATGAACATTTTGTTAGTATGGTTAAAAACAAAAAAGGAATAGTTTTGAACTCTGCTGGTGATGTAGCTGCATATATAGATGAGGTGTGTTATGATAAGCAAAAGCTATCTGAAAAAACAATAGATGTTCATAATGCGCATCATACCGACAAAATCTTCGATCTATATATCATGGGTGGCTTAAACAAGAAGCTATATCTCCATCTAAGATTGTGAATAGTTGTGTTAATGAGAGGTGGCTAAATACACCAGAGAGACAGGAAAAAATGATTGGAATGAAATCCAAATTGAGAAATGTACAAAAGAAAAACGATTACCTGTTGGAGAGGATTAGAGAATGTAATAAATCGAAAGGTATCACAATTGATGATGAAGTGAGATCATGACAGAGCATTCTGAAGAAATACAGGAGAAGTACAATTCCAATAGCTTTCATTGCCTGTTTTGGAATGAACAAATCAAAAACATAGCAAAACTCCCTACACAGAGGCGATGGCATCCAATGCTTATTCATTGGTGTCTACATCTTAAGATGATTTCAAGCACAGCATATGACACTTTGAGACATATTCTCGTATTGCCGTGCATGTGGTCGTACATTGCAAGACTACACACACTTTATAAAAGCCGGTGTTGGAATACAGACAGACGTGACCAGACAGTTATTATCAGTGGCAAAGATGGACACACTAGAAGACTATCAAAAATATGTGGCATTAATATTTGATGAAATGAAAATTAAAGAGGGAATTGTACGTATATGATAAGCATGAGTGCAAAGTGGTGGGATTTGTCGATGTGGGTTGTGATCATTGTGTTAACAATACGCTTCATTTATTTGAGCAATCACTAACAGATGCTGATGATGAAGGGACTAATTCAGTTGTTGCAAAACACATGTTGGTTTTTATGGTTCGTGGAATATTTATTAAGTTGCAATTTCCGTATGCTCAATATCCTACATGTGACCTTTCTGCAGACACTTTATTTCCGTTAGTATGGGAAGTAATTCGTAACTTAGAAACAGTAGGATTCAAGGTTATATCACTTACTGGTGATAAAGGATCATGTAACCCTAAGTTTTTTCGGCTTCATAAAAAAGTCAGTGAGTCTGAGTCAGAAGTCACTTACAAAGTTCCCAACCCCTATAGTACTGAAAAGAGGGACATATACTTCATATCGGATGTGCCACACCTAATCAAAACAGTGCGAAATTGTTGGTCAAATTCATTTTGCCACAATCAAGCTAGAGCATTATGGGTAAGACATGAAACCATATTAATATAACAAGTTTGAACTAGCTATAGCTATGTATAGCAATGCTGGTATGTTTTTATAATTATATATGGCTAGCTACATATTTACTTTAGTTATGTTACTTATTTGTTAGGTTGTTGCTGCACTGCAAGAATTTTACTTATTTGTTAGGTTATACACTGCACGGTTGTTTTTATTGTAGATCAATGGACAACACATCAGCTGGGAACATTTGAAACGAATATATAACAAAAAGTCCACCTCTGGTCTAAGTCTTATTCCAAAACTAATGCATGAACATATCTACCTCAATTCTTATTCCAGAATGAGAGTATATTTAGCTGCTCAGGTATAGGTCATCTTTAATTTTGGTGTAGGTCCTTAGTAAATCAGTTGCAGATGCATTCGCATATTATGGGGAAATCGATACAATAGAGACAAAGAGATTTGTGAAGATGTTTGATCATTTTTTTGATATGATGAATACGAGATGTTTTGAAGAGGGAATATATAAACGAAAACCAGACTTGGCCCCTTACAAAATAACTGATGCAGAGGATCGATTAAAGGTATAGATAATAATTAGCTAGCTACGTAGCTATATGCCTATTATAGCAGCTATACATAGTTATAGCTATGTTGTTACATACTATTGTAGTGGCTTGAGAATGAGTTTATCAGATATTTAAAGGAGTGGGAGAAGAGTGGGGACAGAGATAAAGATTTGATGCAGTTCAGAAAAAAATGATGCTCCTAAGTAATGAGACAACTGAAGGATTAAAGATAACAGGTCATATAATTCTTTCATCATACCTTCAAATATCTCTTCATTTACTAATTCTGGTAGTAGTGGCTCATTGACTAAATGTGAGCAATTTACAGATGTTAGAAAATCATATTTCAGGTAGTATATTAGCTCTAAGAGCTGCATATTCCATCCAAATTTTTTCCTTGGCTTTTGGTATTGTAGCTGGCTTACTTATTTGTATAGCTGACTTAAAATTTCCTAGTAACTCTGCCAAAAACTCTTCGAAGGTACTGCAAGATTCTTCCTTGTCGACTGCGGTTAGCAACTCGCACGCATATTGTCCAGTTCTGGCTGTGTTTACAGCTAATTCCTTTCGTCCAGGAACTGATAGTATAGCGCTTCGAACCTTGATACTTTCCATTTGGGCTAGCCCATGGATAATATATATGCTTATGCATTTTTGCTTACATGCTTACATATGCTTACATATTTTAATATATATATTGCTATGAGTTATTTGTAGCAATGGAAAAGGAGTAAGGAAACATCTTTCAATAGACAAGGCACCAAAAACGACTGATTGTGAGGCCATTAAACAAGCAATAATAGAAAATGAAGAAGTGCAATTTTTCTGGCACATAATTAGTGGCGAATGGGAGGAGGAAAGCAGTGTTGCATTGCTCAATATGATTGCAGCTGAGTGGCTCAAGATTCACGGATTTTCCTTTGCTGGAGTTTGGATGGAGAAATACAGTGTGAAAAAAGCTAACAACTCAGAAATTTAAGGGCTTAAGGAAACAGTTAGCCACTTCCAAAAATACATAAATTAATGACATGTAAATGACACACATTCGAGTAAGTAACATACATTCCAATAAGATATTGAAAATGTAGCATATGATTGACATATTTATTGCTATATATAACTAGTTAAATTATCTAGCTTTTTTCTTGGTACACTTAGGCAGTGGTTTGTTTATGTTCTCATTCTCTTTATCGTCAGAACAACCTCTGCAGTTTACCCGTGCTGGAGCTTTGGCAACAGAATTGATCACTCGTAATGCCTTTGTTACCACCTGTGAAGTGGTACAAGCATTCTTAGTGTCTGGTGATTTCCTTTTAGCCATCTTCCTTCTTTCCTCATTCTTTCAACGCGCTCAGTTTAACCTTTCTTCCTCCCATTTCTGTAGTGAAAATAAACACAATAGCTATATGTAACAAATGTATTTCAACTCAACCATATTCGCTTAACCATGTATGTAGGCAAAAATTAGAATACATGCATTACATATTGTGGTACCTATGGTACAAGTACAGGTATAAACCTGCACAATTTCTCCAAACTAAACAATATTGTGGAGCTATCCATGGGTGCATGCAAAAGTACATGTCTTTGACCTTCTGAAAACCAACAAAATCATGTAATTCTGCAATACTTGTTGAGATCTTCCCACACAAAAAAGTACCGTGCATACAGTAATTTACACAACAGACGATGACTACTGTTTGGCAATTTTTTCAAAGTTTTTTTTGGATAATACAAAGCGTCTTAGCTTGAATATCATCAATATATATACCTTAGAAGTCTGTAACACATCTCTAAGATAGCTTTTTTATCCCACAAATACACTAGCAAGCACGTTATTGCCTAGCATTGCCACCCATTACAGAATTACTCAAAAACAAAACATCCATTTAATCATTTACGCCTAAATATGACTAACAGCCAAATACATGCCATGCATCACTTCACTTCGCAATTTTAACATGTCTAACAGGTGTGATCACACCTCCGCGGATTGTCTATTCAGAGCCTACGATGTGACGTCATCACTTCCAATCCCTGTTAAGTGTAATATCTATGGTGATATAGTGTATATATCTGTAAATCATTGATATACTAGATCCGTGTTCCTTGTTACCCCTGTTCCTGCTGTTGTGACCTGTCCAGCTGTTGATTTGTCCTGTCCTGCCATTGTATTCTGCCATTGTGTCCTGCCGAATTGTACCAAGATGGAAAATGAACCTGTCTCACCACCTTCCTCACTATCCCAGTCTTCAAGTCAAGACTCAAGTCAAAACGACCCAACATATACTCCACCCACGTAAGAATCATAGCGACTAAACTATAACTTTAACTATTAATGAAATAGGCTAGAATAGGCTAAAAGATATACTTAAAATACATTTTCCAATATATCTCTATTACTTTGTAATGATAGGTTTACTCAGCTCTAGGTGCCTGATTGATGTAAGAGTAGCATCACAAATCAGTGGGTACATTTTTCTAATTTTCAGTGTTTTACAATAAACCTGTAACAAATTTAAAAAGGAGTAGGGATTAATCACTGCTACAAAAAGTCAAAAGTAAGGATTAAACTTTATAAGGAGCTAAAAATTTCTACCATTAAGTACTAACTTAGTTAATGATAACTCTCCCAGTGAAGCCATACATCAAAGGATTTTACTGTACTAGCTATGTAATAGTTGTAACATGGGCATGAGGGATTTGCCTGATATGTATGCCCGACGCCCGAGGGCCACAGGCCCTCGGGCTTCGGGCATACATATCAGGTAAATCACGAGTGCACATGTTACAAGTAATATGTAACACTTCCGGCACTCTAAAAATTTGCCCAAACTTGATGTCGATATTTCCGCCTCTTTATATAGTAACGGGTACTTGTTGTGATTGTGGGACTCTATTTCATCGTTGTCATGACGTTCTTGCATGGTAGTGCTGGTAATTGTGGGTTTACCACAACTTTTTATAAAGCTGCAGGACTTATAAATGGGCAAAAATCGCGTTTAATCGCTGATAAACTAATGGTGAGTGTGTTACAAATAGAGTAGATTAATGTAGATACATTAAGTCACACAGTAAATAGATTATTTTTATCACGTGAGAAACTCACCTCAAATGGCGTTTTTGGGCTTATATCGGCTTCTAAACTTCCATGGATACGAAAAACAAACACTTTAAGACTAGTAACAAAGTATATATTTCAACTACAAATAAAGATTAATTTAGAAAACTAAAAGCCACAATCGATATTACATTTATGCGCCTATATAAAGAGCTCTAGTGATGCACCAACTCATCGATCAAAGGGTAGATCAAAGAGTTCAAAGGAAAGATTTTCCCGGGATACAACTAGATGTACACCGGTGTACATCTAGTTGTATCCCGGGAAAATCTTTCCTTTGAACTCTTTGATCTGCCTTTTGATCATGTACACTGGTGTACACTAGATGTGAAGGAGAATAGGGATACATGGCTTAGTTATTGCCCGGCAATAACTAAGTTATTGCACAGTAAGGTGTTGAAACAAACACTAGTAATCACAAAGCAAATAATAATTTATTATGTGTGTCAGCAGTTTTATTTAACACGTTTAACTCAAAGCTTTAGTGGAGTCATAGGTGGGAAAGAAGCCAGTTATATCACAGTAGTCGTAGGATATCTTTGTTATTAACACTCATCCTTGGCTTCGCCTCGGACTCGTGTAATAACAAATCCTACTGTGATATAACTATAACTTATTTCCCATTGAAGCCACACATCAAAGGATTTTACTGTACAATAACTTAGTTATTGCCCGTACAATAATTGCCCTTATAGTAAGGTGTTAACTAAGTTATTGTACAGTAAGGTTTTAACTAACTTATTGTACAGTAAGGTGTTAAAGCCAACACAGCAGTTGTTATTAGACATGTTCAACTCAAAGCTTTGCTCAGCTTTATTGAAGCCTTAGGTGGGAAATAAACCAGGTAGTCGTATGATATCTTAGTTATTAACACTCATCCTTGGCTTCGCCTCAGACCCGTGTATAAACAAAGATATCCTACTCCTACTGTGATATAACTATAACCAAGAGTTCATAATATATATAGAGAGGAGAGTATCCAACTTCCAATAAGGCCATCAAACACACTGTATAAAGTTATGATGCAATGGGCAATTTACATCTGCATGTGTCGATCAGTGGTGTTTTAAAATGATTAAAACACTTCATCTATAAGGCGATTTACCTGCTTAATGCACCTGGCTTCCATCAACGCATTGGCACTTCTTATCAATACACACGAGGTGTTGATAAAATACAGAGAAATACTACAATATCCAGATTTACTTTACGCAGTGTGTTTGTAATAGCCGCAGTATGTTTGTAAAGGCTTTATGGAAGTTGGATTCTATATACGTATACGAGTAAATTAAAAAAGTTGTTAATTTAAAAAGGGGGAATAGGGATCCTGAAAAAAGTACCTAAACAAGGTGAAGATAGAGGAGGACGATAGCTTGCAATTCTATGAGATCCCTATTTTGACTGATAATATATGCGTAGCTATCCATGCTTCAGTCAAAATAGGGATCTCATAGAATTGCAAGCTATCGTCCTCCTCTATCTCCTTGTTTAGGTACTTTTTTCTATTCCCCTTTTTAAATTAACAATTTTTTTAATTCAGTGGATAACGCAAGTTTTAAAGGCTGTAGGGCGATTTTCTGGGCAATGGCGTGACTAACCACGTGTGCGTATGCGCACGCGCAATACTGCTGTTTGCTAGTAATCCACTTTGTTAGCAATCGATTTATATTTAAACCGATTAGAATTGTTGTTTGAACTACCTTAAGCCGAGTAATATTAGCGATACACTAATTTTAGCAATTTTAGCGAGTGCCCTCACAAACACTAAATTTTATACGCATTAAAATATAAAATTATAATTAGCTATTGTTTAAATAGTGAATAATTTTTGTGAAATCGCTAAAATTGATATGCGCTAAATCCATGCTTACAAAAATGCTAAAATTAGTGTATCGCTAATATTACTCGGCTTGAGGTATATATACAAAGGCTAGATTGCTTATCTTGAAATAGAAGTTAGTTTATAGCCCTGTAAAACGTTTTTGGACTTTAAAGTTACATTACAATCTTGTGGTTTGCGGTAGCCCAAATCTAATTGGATTATATTATTCTTTAGTGTATGGTGAACAATTTAGTACATAGTTTATGGGTGTGTGAGGGGTGGTTTGCTTGTAATAGGCATTTTTGGCACAGTAGTACATGCGTGTCGGAAAATTATCATATACTAATATTTCAGATATCTGTTATAGTTGTGCAACTCGTAACAATGTATAGCTGACTATTACTATGGCTTGTTGCTTATTTTAACCTTTTGTTTCAAGCATTAAAGTAACATTTGAAAGTTGGTGGTGATGGCGATACCTTAAGGTATCAGATTGGAGAGGATGGGATGAAAGAAATGGATTTTTCCCAGTTTAACAATAAAAGCATAGGGGATGTTATTAGGCACTATAAAGGTGTTGTATATAACAGCACCCGTTTTGATTTTATGTAAGTAAATCTTGAGCTATTTTCATACCTGTATATTCTAATGCACGTTTGTGATTAGGCCACACAAAGTAAATTATCTGTTTCTGGATCAGCCATCCTTCAAAAATTGACCAGGATTTGTATTTTAATTTTATTTTAAAACTACAGTTTTAATTTACCGTCTAACAAATCTAACTAATTTCACTGATACAAAAATGATATAGTAAACCTGTATAAAAATATTAAAGTGGCTCAGAAATAAGTGACCAGGCAGGAGGACCAGAAACATATTTTCAATTTTGTTTGGCCTTACATTAATTTTGTTGAGTGCTTATCATATAGGAATGGATAATAGACAATACAGGATACAAGTGTGTCATGCCTAAAATATACAAAACCTAACTATTTAATATACACTTGAGCATTTTCTGTCTCTTATAGCCAGACTAGTTTACACATAGCTGCTTATATGCTTATGCATGTTCTGATTATAATAAGCGCTGACTGTAAATTGGTGTGCTGACTATAAATTGGTGTACTGACTATAAATTGGTTTGGTGACAATTAAGCACCTTTACCATTCTGCTAGAATGTTAATTATTCTAGTTAGCACATTAAATTGGTCTGGTGATATTAAACACCTTTTGCGATACATAGTTTAGAGGATTTGTGTGCTAGCCAATTACTACATTCTAATGCTACGTCATGACCAAAAATACCGTGATAGTAAGAACATTTTTAGAAATGGCCATGATTTGAAGAAAATGACTGCTTTTCCGAAGGATGATTGTGAGGGTGAGTATATGGTGCATGCTATTGATAAGGCTGCTAATCATCTTGGCTACAATAAAATCAAAGAACTATATAGTGGAAAGTAATAATAAAGTCAAAGGGGAACAATTTATTTGCTGTTTTGCCAGCTGGTTTTTGGTCACAACTCCACACGCTACAAAATCACAGGATTCATGACATTCGTTGAAATAGAAGCGGCCATTTTGTATAAAATAATGTCACTAGACCAATTTACAGCTGGCGCTTATAATCGGAACATCAATAAGCACCTAGAGTGTAAATTGGTCTGGCTATGCGAGACTATGCATTTTTGATGCATTACACAGACCATTTTATTGATGTAATAGTTATACCATGGGCATGAGTGGTTTGCCCGATATATACACCCAATGCCTGAGGGCAGAGGGTGTATATATCAGGCAAGCCACGAGTGCCCATGGTATGACTAATATATACCACTTCCTGTGCGTGGGCAAATGCTCAGCACAAGGCTATAAACTTCATTGTATTTATAGTAGGACTTATTACATTCGATTGTGGGTTTGACACATAACATTTATTCTATATTTTGCTTTTCCGGGAAGTCAGCATGCGTGTGTGTATGTGACTGTGGGTCCATCCAACAGGCTATTAACGTGAAATAAAGCCTGGTTAACCAATGAAACGAGTCCTACTGCTTTTCAGTTTCTTTATATGACACTTACTATCGATAATACTGATGGGTGTGGCCTTATAGTAATGAAGTGGCAGCTATGTAAATCTTAACGAAGTGGTACATACACAGACTTTTGGAAGGCCTCTAGTGAAGACTTTGTGAGGCCTGCTATGTATTATTAAGTTGACATCTCATGGCCCCTGCCCCTGCTCGCATGATGCATGTGCTGACATGTCTGTTTTTATGTGTTGGAGTGATTTGATTTGATTTTATCCAGCTTCTGTTTATACCACAATATCATTTGTGAAACCATACTAATCTAGCCCAGTGCATGTTAAGTGATAAGAGTAATAAGCAGCAGTTTAGTACACTGTACTCTGTTGATGATTTATACATTTCATGTGATGTCTTCTATATATTTCAGTGGTTAAGATCACAGATTGAGTCCATCAAGTTCACTAAAGTTGACGATGACAGCGACAGCGACAGTACTCAGAGGATGTCAATGAAGAAGAAGAAGAAGAAGAGGAGAATAGAAGATGAGGTATCATATATTACTATCACAACTGAAATTATTCTAGTGATGTGTGTATGTTTTTAACAGGATGTGGAATGCCCAGTTTTTAAGAGGGAAGTGGACAAGGGATATGTGCAATCTGCCATACGCCTTTTGTCTATTGCACACAGTGATCTACTGAAGAAAAAAGATCCATATTATGGCAACGATGTCATTAAGATATTTTTCATGAGGCTCATAGAGCTGTCGTTATATGATACCATTTCAGATTTTAGCATGTAAGCATTGGTGCTATGTAGCTGTATGTACATACATACAGACAGTTAAGTAGTTTGTCTTAGCTACACTTTTTAAGGTGCGTTCACACTATGAACGCATTGGAAGCAAATTAAGTAGCATTGTTTATGTTCACACTGGATGCACATTAACTGTAATTCGCATTGAATGTGCTTTCAATTGTTCCACTTCCAATAGGTCATTGGAAGCCAGTTTGAAGAAGAATTGCATCATCATGTGAAATAATGCGGGTGTTGTATATTCACATGTGATCAATTGCATGAAGAAACAAGTTATAAGGGAAAATAAGCAAGTGTTTGTTGCTTAGCTTAGGTAACCTGCTTTATCTGTAATGCCATGTGCAGCGAGGACCTCTACTCACTATGTCCTTAGGGCTAGTAGGGCAACCAATATTGTCTCTACACATAATTTAGTGTGAAACCCATGATTTCCTACCTCACATAAAGCTATTGTGTTGTTTAGTTCAGTTTTGCATGATTGCATCCTCTTGAGCTATTAATGTTCACATTACCTACACAATACAATTTGCATGCATTAAAGTGCATTAGTATGAACACGCCTTTAAACCAGGTAAGTTTCTTGAAATTTCTTATGTCTGGGAAGCGTGTGCGTGCATGTGTGTGCGTGTCCCTGTCTGTGTGCATGTGCGTCTCCCCTCTCCCAGGATGATTAAAATACTCACATGAAGTGATGATATTTGGACCACAAATCCAATTTACATTGCATTAACAATACATAAGGTTATCATTCTCTCTCTCTCTTTCCCTTACATATATTGACAGCATTTAGATTTGACGAATTGGTGAAAAATTATGGTTGACGGATTTTTAATTTGATGAAATTTGTTTTCTATTGTCTATACTGGAGATAATTATTAATGACGAGCTTAAATTTGACGAACAGAATTTTCATCAAATTAAAAGCCTTGTCAATAATACCCTCTATACAGTATATATATATATTAGGTAACAATGTAACATTAGATAACAATTTTTGTGTTTGCTTTATTCTTCCCATCCTTAAATTGCTTGCGTGAGCATAATGAACGACATGTGTCCTTTGTCCTAGTACGCTCGTATGGTGTAGCTTACACGTTACTTGTGGCAATCACGACAATAACATGCGAGCACTGCATGCAAATTTCTCGTGCAGTTGTGTACAAACACAAGAGTTTTTGAAAAATACTCGAGTAGAGTTACAAATTATATGCGTGTTACCCACTCGCGTGCTTGAAGTTTAAATTGAGCTGTACCATAGGGAACTTTAAGGGTGGTCGTGGGTATCTGAAGCCATCCAAGCTTCGCCTTACTACCCACATGCGGCTGTTGCACTAACCGCAAATGGCTATTTAAAATAATTTAGTAATTGTACGCATATTGTAGTATCCGTGACGGGCGGTTATTCTATTGTTTTGCATGGCAACGATGCCAAAGAGAACTAAGTCTAGTATTTTGATGGGAGATCTCTCTAAGAAGAAACACGCTGGTAACAACACTTCTACTCCCGTGCGAGTGTCTTTAGACACTAATATGCATACGTGCACGGGGGCTGAATCGTGAGTTGCTGCTTCCTCTGCAGGTGAGAAAATATTATTTTATGCTAGGTATAACTTGTTGTAAACTTTCATTTGGTTATTGTTACCAAATCAATACAGGGAGAAGCGTCTTGGCTGATGTCACTAATTCCCAGACCTCGTCCGAGGCAGTAACAACTGTCGTCGAGTTGGCTTGCCAATCCCTTACCAAGGTGCAGAAGACTCTGTCAGAAGAGGCAAAGCAACACATTAAAAGTATGACTGTTAAATACAGCTATACTGGGGATCCAAGAATATTTTCTGATGGGTGTAGGACTAAATCATGGGGGCCTAATTATCCAGCTATAGCCTTTATGTTAAATGGAGGGTACTATAGTGATTATGCCAGCATAATGGGCACCATGGGGCTCCCAGTAATGCATCATTCGACCTGGGAAAACCTTGTGTCTTGGGTAGGCCCTCATGTGGAACAGTTGGCAGAGTGGTCGTGTGAACAAGTGAGGGCAGACATAGAGAAGCGTGGAGATCGTGATGAATGGATGGCTGGTTATGATGGCTTTTATTTAACTAGGGGCCATCATTCTAACAATGCTTCTGCTACCTTGCATGATGTGTATTCTGACCGTATTGCTTGGTTTGCTCATTGTACTAAGCGTGGCAATGATTCCAACTGGCAGGGTACATCATCTGGTGCAGAGGGTGACAGATCCTGGGAAAAGTGAAAGACAAAGGCTTTTGCATCAACCAGTTGGTCATGGATCATGACACTTCTGCCAATGCAATTGTTTGTTCTCATTTTCCAGATGTTCACATTACGTATTGTGGTAACCATACTGTCAAGTCATTCCATTATGAATTAAGTAAACTTAAGTCCCTTAAATGCAAGTGCAAGGCACAAGGTATTCCATGCAAGCGTATGACTGAAGCATTTATAGATAGGGTTAAACGTGCACTTAAAAATTTAATGTCATGTGAAGAAGTATTAGAGGACAGTGAACCCTTAGAGGCATTTTCTGAAGGTTTATTACAAGTTTAAACAAAGGTTAAACAGGGTTAACTACAAGAGTGAGTAAACAAGATGGGAGAAGAATCACAGGTATATCTTCTCCCAAGTACACATACGTAAACAACCCAAAGAACATTCCTAGACAGGCAAGGGGCTGCATGCAAGCAGGTGTCAGTAAACAATAAAGGTGTCAGTAAACAACATGACTAAGGCATGCGTCACAGTAGCTGTATATATTGGTAAGTATTAATCAGTAACTCATAATTTTGGCAGACTTTCCAAGAGTCGAGGTTGCTAGAGCTTTGAATTTTGGTGAACTTTCTAAGAATTGACGCTGGTAGAGCTTTGAATTTGTATCTGTAATGTCGACTGAAGAAGATGCTACACCAGGACCTGTAGTCCAGCGCCTGGCGCCAGAGGACATTCATTTAATCGCTGGAGCCGTAGCAGACATTATTCGCAGCCCATCAACAGCAAGCCCCCTCACCTTGCCCTCAACTTCGCAGGTGACTGCCTCATCTGGAGATAACACAATGGACACCCATGAAGGTATTTTTTTTCCTTCCTTGCTAAGGGCATGAGCTAGCTAGCTATTCACGCATCACGCCAAGAACTATGGCATGCATGTCAGTACTATAGTATCGACTGGTTGCACCAATTAGCTCAAACCTGCACGCTCTAATGAGCTGCAAACGATATTTGAAACGCAGCTAATGCCAAAGGAAACTTCAACACGGACGAGCAGGCGAGGCACGTAGTCCTCACTTCAGGCTAACTATCTTAGAAATAAACAAACAAAGCCCTGGAGTTACAGGTGCAACCATTCTATACTTAGCACGGGTAGGCTAAACACATGCAGTAGCTAGTTAGTTAACTGGTTACTGACACGTACGTACTTACAGTAGCTAGCTAGCTTCTCCAAGGAGTGACAACGTGACATCCCACCATTATCCCAAGTGCCATGCAGCTCGAAGAGCAGCAAACCTTTAGAACAAAAGAGATTCCAACTTCAACTACAAGGTGGTGATGGGTGACCACAAGCTGCAAAGTCCATCCAAGAACATAGTAGAAAAGTGTCAAGGCATATCTCCACAAAATGGCCATTGACAGGTGGTCATGGCACATCCCAGGGTAGCCATCGACGGGTGGTCATGGCGTATCCCACTACTAGCCATCGACGGGTGGTCATGGCATATCCCACTAGTAGCCATCGACGGGTGTTCATGGCTTATCTCACTGTAATTGCCATTGACGGGTGGTCATGGCGTATCCCACTACTAGCCATCGACGGGTGGTCATGGCATATCCCACTAGTAGCCATCGACGGGTGGTCATGGCTTATCTCATTGTAATTGCCATCGACGGGTGGTCATGGCATATCCCACTACTAGCCATCGACGGGTGGTCATGGCATATCCCACTAGGAGCCATCGACGGGTGGTCATGGCTTATCTCACTGTAATTGCCATTGACGGGTGGTCATGGCGTATCCCACTACTAGCCATCGATGGGTGGTCATGGCATATCCCACTAGTAGCCATCGACGGGTGGTCATGGCTTATCTCATTGTAATTGCCATCGACGGGTGGTCATGGCGTATCCCACTACTAGCCATCGACGGGTGGTCATGGCATATCCCACTAGTAGCCATCGACGGGTGGTCATGGCATATCCCACTAGTAGCCATCGACGGGTGGTCATGGCTTATCTCACTGTAATTGCCATCGACGGGTGGTCATGGCCTATCTCACCATAATACTGAGCCACCGATGGGTAGTCATGGCATAAAACCACTGCTGTATCATGGTCAGCAGCCATAGATTATTTCCACATGTGTAACTAACTCAAGCACCACTCCTATTATCCTTAGGAACCTCCGCAGAGACCTCATCCAGCATCCCAGTCCTACCAGTGGATCCACACTTGAGCACCAACCCACCAACATTATTCCTGCCACTGCTACCCCCAGATGGTGGCTTTGAGTACCCGGTGTCAGCTAAACCTCCAACTTCCATCATAGCTGAGGGCATGCCGCCCATATCAACAAAAATTCTGGAAAAAATTCAGCGATGGGAGTACATTGAACTATCAACGCTATTGGATGGAGCTGCTTACGACGCGCCAAATGTTACAGTTTGTCAGGATGGTCAGCTGCTCGTACTTGAAACAGCAGACAAGGCAAAGTCAAGGAGAAAAACTATCTCAGACATCACAAAATGGCTGCAAGCTTACACAAGGTTCATGGCCGCATTGATGTCGGCTGACACAACGACCAAGCAAGAGTCAGTGGGTCTGGCAGCTCATCTCCACCTCATACTTCAGCTATACAAGGATCTAGCAGGCCCACAGTGGCTACGTTATGATCAAGAATTCAGGGAGTGGGCAGCTGCAAGAGGAGTTAGGAAATGGGGTGAGCTTAACCTGACCATATATGGACGCTGTCTCTCCAGCCAGCAATCTCTACCAACCCCCAAAGAAGTAAATCATGGCCAGGGCATTTACCATTCAACAAACAAAAGGAAGCGTACAGATGAAAACAACACCGGGTCACCCTGCTATAAGTGGAATTTTGGTGAGGGATGCTATAAGACACCTTGCCGTTTCACCCACATATGTCTTCACTGTGGAGGAGCCCATCGGGCCAAAAGCTGTCACCTCCTATCAAAAAAGAAGTAAACAGTCTTAAAGCGTCTAAGCCATAGGACTGCTAACTAACTTGATATAGCTACTGATGTTGGAAGCATGATTCATCTAACTATAGTTACCGTACCATGTAAATCATTGACTAATCATTTTGAATAATTATACATAAGAAGTTAGAGGTTTAGCTATAGCATATGGCCCCTCCCCATATTATAAGATAGCACGTGCACACACCATGCTAGGCCTTACAAAGAACTTCAGCTCATTAGGTCCCAGAGGATCTTTCTCTCCACCTATACTGGTGTGATCAATGTCAGATCCTCTTCCCCCCTATCTTAGATGTACACCTGGTACTCCACAGTAATGGTATGCTCCAAGATGGGAGATACTTCTTTATAAGTCACCTGATGGCCCTGGAGTCATGCAGGCCAATACAAACACAAGATGGTACAACCATAAAGGCAGACTACTCCAACACAGGAAGTCCTCTCATGGTCACTCAATGGGCAAATAGGCTAAAGCATCATCCTGATAAGTCCTATTCCCAATACATTGTTAAAGGTATCCAAGATGGATTCAGGATTGGATTCAATCGTCATCACCAATGCTCCCCAGCTACAGCCAATTTATCGTCACAGGTGCCCCAAATTATCTTGGAGCACCTGCAGAAAGAAGTGGACCTGGGGAGAATGCTCAGCTACCCAATCGGGTCAGAACCCAGTGGCATACAAATAAGCCCTATTGGGGCAATACCTAAAAAGAACAGACCAGGCAAGTGGAGGTTAATAACAGATCTCTCCTCCCCCCTGGGTGCAAGTGTAAATGAAGGAATATCCAAAGAGCATTCATCTATCACATACACTTCAATAGATCACCTGTCGTCATTGGTGGTAGCTGACGGCAGAGGCACACTGTTAGTTAAGGCGGACATTAAGGAAGCCTACAGAATGGTGCCGGTTCACCCCAATGACCAACCTCTACTAGGGATCTTATGGAATGATACAATCTACATTGACAAAATGTTGCCGTTCGGCCTCCGCTCAGCACCCATGATCTTCTCAGCTGTTGCGGATGCTCTTCAGTGGATCTTGATCCAGCAAGGCATTCCGACACTTCTGCACTACCTAGATGACTTCATACTAATAGCCAACTCATCATCTATGGCAGAGAGACAAAAACAGACATTAATCTCAACCTGTGAGATTCTAGGAGTCCCCCTGGAGCCCTCCAAATTGGAGGGTCCAACAATATGTCTGACTTTTCTCGGAATTGAAATAGATACTGTGGCTATGCAAGTCCGTCTGCCAAAAGACAAATTGAGAAATCTCCATAAAGAACTTTCACAAGTTCTAACAAAGAAAGTGATTACCAAGAGAGCTCTACAGTCCATCACAGGCCTACTTCAATTTGCAACCAAAGTGGTCCGGCCAGGGAGGCCATTTTTAAGAAGATTGTATGCTCTCCAAGAGGTAGGCTCTCACCCTACGCACCATATAAGACTTAACAATGTGGCACGAGCAGACATCTTATGGTGGCACCTGTTTGCAGAAAAATGGAATGGCATCTCAATGCTATGGGATATTCATAAGCACTCACCAGATACCTCAGTCTTTTCTGACGCCTCGGGCTCGTGGGGCTGTGGAGCGTTATGGCAGCTGAATTGGTTCAATCTCCCTTGGTCAGCACGATTACAGGATTGCTCTATTGCAGTGAAAGAGCTGATCCCAGTGGTGATAGCAGCAGCAATTTATGGTTCTCGGTGGAAGGGAAAAATTATTCAGTTTGTTGTTGACAACATGGCTGTGGTGGAGGTGCTCAATAGATCTTATTGTAGTGACAACCATCTCATGCACCTGACACGCTTGCTGGTGTTCTTGGCATCATATCACAATTTCTGGTTTATGGCTAAGCATATTGCAGGCAAAGAGAACACGCTAGCAGATGCACTATCTAGAAATAATATGCCCTTTTTTCACTCTCAGGTTCCTCAAGCCCCTCAGGATCAACCCAGAATTCCAGAAGCCTTAGTCACCCTACTGTCACTAAACCTATCCTGGATATCCACTGCTTGGATTCAACAGTTCAGCATTATTACACAGCTGCATTAGCAGCGTCGACGCAGAAGACATATAAATCAGCAGAGCGCAGATACTTGGATTTTTGTACAAAATTTTCATTATCACCACTACCTACATCCGAATCCATCCTCTGCTACTTTACAGCTTGTCTGGCACAACAAGGGATCTCCCACAACACCATCAAAACATATCTATCAGGAATTCGGCAGGTTCAAATTTCCCATGGATTCAAAGACCCACAGGTAGATCATATGCCACGCCTAAGACAGATCTTGAAAGGAGTCAAAGTAGAGGCTGGGAAAGCAGGAAAACCAGCACGCTCTCGTCTTCCCATTACCCCGTCGATTCTGCGAAAAATGAAAGCTGTGTGGTTAGGAAGAGACACCAACGATCACAATAAGGTCATGCTGTGGGCAGCATCAGTAACAACCTTTTTCTCATTCTGCCGGTCAGGAGAGGTCACAATACCCAGAGAAGATTCTTATGATGCTAACACACACCTATCATACAGTGATGTAGCAGTTAATGACATCAAGGCACCTTCAATTGTGTCACTACAGATTAAGCAAAGCAAGACAGACCAGGAGAGAGTGGGTGCTAAAGTGATTTTTGGGAAAACAGGGGATAACATTTGCCCAGTGAGTGCACTACTTACATACTTAGCTAAGAGAGGAAGTAAGCCAGGCCCTCTGTTTCAGTGGCAGGACGGTTCTCCTCTAACAAAATCTAGATTTGTGGAAGAAGTCAGATCAGCCCTCTCAGCGGCAAACCTTCCTGCAAAAGACTTTGCAGGTCATAGCTTTCGGATCGGGGCCGCGACTACCGCAGCAACAGTGGGACTAGATGACTCAATTATTCAGTCTCTGGGTCGGTGGAAAAGCTCATCGTACCTGCTATATATAAGACTTCCACCTCAGCGTCTAGCATCGGTAGCTTCATCTCTAGCAAAGGCTTCAATTTAAGAGGACAATGTAAAGTGGTAGCTCACTATGCACTATTAGACTCTAGTTAAGTGTATTTAGTACATACGGTGTCACATTTTATTATTCACTATCAGTAGATCCATTGTTCCAATACAAATTTAGTATTTGCTTATATGGCCCTGTGGGAAAATGGATCGGTGCCATAAACTGTGGGAATTAATTACTGGCAATATGCCAGTATAAGTGGCACAAGTATTCCCACAATGTAGGATGCACCATCAAGGGTGCAGCCTTCTTAAATCAGAACCTCAAGATCACGTGATACATATCAGGGTTCCATAAAAATGTGGTAGCATGATTGTCACCATATCACGTGATCCTAGAGGAAAGTACGGCACCGAATTACCCATTCTCCCACCCCAGAGTATAGTAAGTTAGTGACAACTCAGCATACGTATGTAACTAACTAAGATCAATCGATAAGTAGTTAATAAATTTATATAGACATTATTGTAAGGACTTGCATGATTCTAAGTGGTGCAAATTTCATTCCGAGACAAATGATGATGGTAGCCAATACACCACCAAGTCTCCGTTACTTTGCTCTGTACAGTCTGAAGCATTTGAGGATTTACTCAAGGTTATGGCTGCTAAGCCTCAGGAATATATTACTATCACCGGCAAGGTGACGACTAATGCCATTGAGGGATTCCATGGCTTAGCTCTTAAGTATCGCAGTAAGCGAATTGACTTGCTACACACCCATTACTGCTGCAAGACCAACATGGCAGTGTGTCACAAGAACTTGGGTCCCATTTGGAAGATCATTTGCTTATGTAAGATGGGGGTAGATATTCCTGAGGCTGCTGTATTAACCATACTTAATGAACAGCAGCTGTGGAGTAAGAAGAGGGAGAAGAGGAATCAGAACGATTACTATTAGAAGAGGAACCTACTCAAACAGAGAGCTAATAAGAGGCATGCTGCTGAGAAAGACCACATGGTAACGTTACATGCTGTAGGCTGCACCACTGCAGAATATGTGGGTACATCTGGTACAGCAGACACATCTGACTCTACTGCAGCTGTAGATGATGATGATGACAATGAAGCAGAGGATGATCAAGATGCAACAACTGCTGATGACTATGATCCATCTACAGATGACACCCATGCCATGCTTGCTGTAATTGCTGAAAGTTCCATACTGTTACAGAGGAGAGCATAGAAACCAATGGAGCAGATGTAAACAACTTTTCCATGGCCCTAACATCTTCCAAGGCTCTATGGGCATCATAGGCAGTTTCAGGAAATATTTTACTATATAAATTACTTATACCAAGATGTTTTTTCTCTGTGGAGTTCCAGGTTGCAAAAATGGCATTATTACACTTAACCTACTTTTTGCAGTCATAAAAGGTGTCAACAAAATGCAAATTTATAGATTACGTCTATGCAATTCAGAAAGTAAAATTAAAAAATCAAAGACAAACCCATTATGTGCTACTAATACTGGATAATGTTTATATCTTGCAATTCATATACCTTATCTACTATTTTAATGGTGCCAGATATCCAAGACAAGAGTTCCTCAAAAACATGACGAAAATTTGGCTCAGTAACCAGCATCCGAGCAGTTATACCACATTTGCTCTGTACAGCCTTGACAATGGTATGGGAGGAGTGAATCAATGAACCGTACTCAAACTGAGAGATGTCTGCTGAGCCAGGTGCTGTGACTACCTTTGCACGTACCTCGATTATGTGGTCACCATACATGCTTCCACCTGTTGACTCACAATCATAAAAGAATAACAAAGGCAACATATTGGATTGTGATCTGCTATCCTTTAACTTTATGCCAACAGACTTCAACCATTTAACAAAATCTTCAGTAGATTTTGCAGAGTCATACTGCTCCCTAAGGTAGGTGTAAGACAAACCAAGCATCTCTAACCTTTGTGTCATTCTCTTGCTTGTATCCTGTTTAAATCCTATAACTACTTGTTGTATTCTATTGTTCTTATTTATCTTATCATGGCATGAAAAAATTTGCATGCATTTTATAAAGTGTAAGAAGTAAATTTTGTCTAAGAGGTACGTATGTACGTATATACAGGTGGTCTTCACTAAGGTGCCTCATGATTTTCGGTGGGAGGGCTCACCATCTGTAGGGATGTATCTAGAACTTTTTGAGAGGGGCTAAGCACAGTAGTGGATTTCTGTAGCAGGGGGAACTCATAGCCGGGTGTTGAGTATCTAATGCAAGATTTACAGGGTATATAGGAAGCATGTATAGATTGTTATGCAAAAAATTAAATATGTGTTTTCCTTTTGTATTTGTATCTAGGTACGTACTACATATATATAATAGTAATATTATGGTTGTGTGATTGGGGAACAGTCCACTGGCATTTTGCTGGTAGAGGACTTGTGAGTTATTACCCAGTCTTGTATATTTTGATTGGGAATAGTCCACTGGCATTTTGCCGGTAGAGGACTTGTGAGTTATTACCCAGTCTTGTATATTTTTAATTTTGATTGAGGAACAGTCCACTGGCATTTTGCCAGTAGAGGACTTGTGAGTTATTACCCAGTCATGTTAGCATGATGTGATCTTTGTTGCATGTTTAGTGGCATTGTTTTACACAGAATAATATATGTTTATCTGATTGTATTTATCCTATACAGACAGCTACAAACCAGTGAGGACAAAGCCCTATTTTCTAGTCATTTCATGCTAGATTAGTTTTGGGTATATATCTGAGGCAAAGCAGTCACAGCAATGCTAGAAAGCGGTGTAATGCAAGTCAAGAAGACACCAGAATCAGTGAACAGACCTGTTTAACTGTTTGTGGTTTTAAAAAATGTTTATGGTTAATTATTGTAATGATATAACGGTGTGCGTACATACTACATTATAGTATAGAGGCCTGCGTGAATTCTACATAGTGTGTTTATAAACCTATCTAGTTTCTGTGTGATTATCATAGAACTCCCAAATTTTTATACGGTATTCGGAACTAAATTTTAAAGATCCTCTTGGACGATTTTTGAGAAAAAATGCCCAGCGTGCTAGTTGTGGTGCTTCGAAGTTGAAGTTTGTTTGTGCGGGTTACCCTTTTGTTCTGTGTCTTCTTCAAAAATCGTCTGAGAGAATTTTAGTATTCTGTCAAGGATGCTTCAGCCAAAATTTCAAGGAGTTGAAAGGTAAAATAAGAGACTAGATAGAGAAAAACGATGGTTTAGCTTAGCGCGTTGTAACTTAAGAAGTTATAAACGCTCAGACTTCTAGTTTGCTTTACAAGATAGTGTAAAGATCGCTCGTTGGTTCTGTTAATATTGCATGATTGACTTCCATTTCCCAGAATAAAGGCAGTGTTATAAAGTTAGTCATTTGTATGGTTTCAGAAACCCGTGACCACCCTTAATGAAAAACTATTGAAGTAGTTATATGCTAAACAAAAACACCCTGGGTGTAAAAAAAGTGCGAGGCCAATCAGAAGCAGCATTGCAAATAGGTATACATATGTGTGACCAAAAACTTTGATCAGTTGAGGCCAAGAAGTTACTTATCAAAAATCCTAACTACTTGAATGACATACAATAGTTTATAGCATATTTTCACAACTATGATTGGCTTCATTTGGCCACCTTTTTCACACCGTCGTTAGCTATTTGTATTTTAATTGACCCTATAAAAACAATCTCTAGCTCTAGCTATAGCTATACATATATTTACATATCACAACTGTGATTGGCTGATGTTGAAAAGGGGTTCCAACCATCCCAGTGACCCACAAAGTGCGATATTACGTGGATCACCACATGCATACTTTGGAGAATGCACAAAAAAAGTTTAACATTCAGAGCACTTGATCTGTACTGTAGATGTCAATTTAGTTTCTCTCTCTCCTCTTTCACTCATGATAGATTTTATGATTTCAGTACTAATAACTTCAGTACAATGTGGGCATCGTACCGGGAGTAGCTACTTTTCTTGAGGATTCCAGAACCACTTCAACTCACAAAACCTTTGACCATCCCATATCTCATTGAATGTGTGTGTGTCCTCACTGTGTTGATGGAGCCAGTGATCCTTCTGCTGCCAATGGGCCGTCATCCACTGACAAAATGATTTATTGCTGCACCATTGTTGGATTCGGTTAGTCAAGCTGATATAGTGATATTGTATGGTGCCTGGTTGATTGCAAAATTTGCAGATTGTCCAAAATGCTCCATTGGTAAGGGTGCATTGCATTTAAACAAATGTAGTATGCTACTGGTTCCTTATAACCATTCTTTCTGAGCAGTGCTAAGCATCCTGACCAAGAGTTTGGCCACTCCTTAATTATGTTTTGGTCTCCCTTGCAGTACATATTTCTTCCAAAGTCCAATATATTCATAAAACTTTTTTGTGAAGCATTTGTTTCTTCAATCAATTCAAAAGTCCTTAAAACTGCAATCAAAATATCCTTCTGCAAATCTGTGCTTGGGTTAACTGTAGCATTTGTCTGAGACTCAGCTGAGCTACGTAGGTACATCATTGGAGGGGTGTGACTCACTAAAGGTACTTTGAGTATCACCAACTAAGCCCATGTCATTGTCATTGATACCTTCCATGCCACTGTCATTGATGCCTTCCATGTTATCGTCATTGATGCCTTCTATGTTATCGTCATTGGTGCCTTCTATGTTATCGTCATTGGTGCCTTCCATGTCATTGTCATTGATGCCTTTCAAGTTATTGTCGCTGGTATCTTCTACATGCACATGCGTAGAACAGTTGCTTATCAATTTTGCTGCCTTACAATGCCGAAGTTCAGTGGACCTTGCAACAGCTTTACCATTGCAGTTTTGACAAGGGCAGTGCGTGTGAACATACCATAAAGCAGCACAAGAGCAATACACCACTGTATCACGATCTCAAGGCATTGAGGACATCCCACCAGCAGCTGCAGACTTTTGCCTTTGCTGGATGGTCCCTTATGTATTCATAGCGCATGTATACGCAACTAGTCTAGCCACTCGGTAACAACTCCACTCTACAAAGTTTCACCATAGACTATTCACTCTACCGCTGCCGCTGAAACGTATATCCGCGCCCTCGTAAATTACGTAGTTATTACTAATTTCTGTCCAATCAGGTATCGCAAAACCGCAGCGGTAATAGTAGGTGCTTTGGCTAACCGATTACCTGAGCAGCTGAACAGTTAAGCTGTATATTTGGTAAAGAACCCCGTTGTGCGTTTGTTTATGCTCTGTATCGAGTGGTACTGCTACGCAAGCGATGGAGTCGTGGACTGTGGAAGTTGTTGTTTGGGCAACTGAAATTTTTCCCCAGAAGTTGACCTACGTATATAAGGTTTATTTATATTATTAAATGCCATAATAAAGATATAGTACATTTTAAACAGTACACTTGAAGTTTTTAATCCGCATGGCGCACCTACGTAAATTATTATTTATAGACCAGGACATTGATGGTGAAATTCTTGAGATGGTTGGAAAAGAGGGGTCACTATACCAACAAGGCATGTGGGCTGAAGACTGTAGCTGACCAGATGAGACTTAGGAAATTAGTAGTTAGAAAGACTACTAGTACTGATAAGAGCACTCCACCACCTGAAAAGAACAAAATATGGCCTGGTTGGAAGCTTAGCAAAGTAGAACTGAAGGAAATTGCCTCACCAGAGGAGAGATGAATCTACTTAATGAAGTGAGATTTTGTTGAACAGGCCATTTGCTAGCTATATATCTAACTAGTACATAGCTGCAGTAGTAGCTATCATGTTAACTGCAGCACAGAAAATAAACAGCTAATACTTGTTCTTTATGTAGGAGAAACAAAATTGCAAAAGTTGCATGTGAAACTTGGCCAGGGAACAAGATACCCACGTTTAAAAATATTGAAGAGGGTACAAGAAATCTGAATGACATGGCAGTGCAAGTGAAACCAGAATGCCTGCCTTATCTAAACAGGGTAGGTATTAAGCAGCATTTGCTTGATTGTTTAAACGAAAGACGAAGATCTGTCAAAAAGGACATGATTATGAGAGGGTATGTATTTTGTGCATGTGTATATAGCTAGTGGTAGGGCCAATGAACTTGTTAGCAGTTCCTCGCTCAGAATGCTGAAACCTTGAGAGAAAGACCACCTGACACTATATGTGGAGATTCACAAATTCATGTGATGGAAATAGTTTTATTCAGGTGGAGACAAGAAACTAGGAATCAGCTTTCATTGGCCTATAGACTATGGTAGTATAGTAGCAGTAGCTAGTAGTTGCAGTAATAGCTTGTTAGTAGTAGCAACATAACGGACTCTTGGTGGTGGTAGCTAGTAGTAGCATATAGAGCATGAAATAACAGTGATGAAACAGCTGAACAGTTTTGAGGTTGACAGAGACCTGATTTGACAAATGAAAAAAGTCAAAAATACAATATATTGCTACACCACATATTTATACTAGTGTCTAATCAAATTTGGAAATGTCAGACTCAGAATAAATTTGTAGTAATAGTAGTAGTAGTAGCAGCCAGTAGTAGTAGCAGTAGCAGTAGTAGATAACAAAGACTAACAATCACTTTTTTCATGTGCAGCCACCGCGAGGCCACATAAAAGAGTTAAGGTTGAGAAAATTGAACAGCCTTTAGGTAACTATAGCTATACACAGCAAACCAACTACCTAGTTTTGTTTCATTAAACAGAATCAACATCAAGTGAATCAGAAGAAGGACTACTCGAGAAACCTATAGCTACTTCATCAAGTTAAACATCCCAACTGGTGAGACAACACTTGCATGACCAACATAGCTAGTCGACTGTATGCTGGATTGCAATTGGTATAAGCTAGTGTATTAGCCATATAGCTATCTATATGTATGTGCATAGCAGTGCTAGAAATAACAGTTGGCCATTGGCCATTTTCCAAACAAATACTAGTTTTGACCAACCCAACCATTTACTGGTTTGTTTGGCCATACTACTTGCCCAAAGCACGCTGCAGTGGTGCAGTGAGTTTCACCAACATAGGTTCTCTCAACTGTTTCTATTTACATACAACTCAAAAATGGCCTACCATTTTTGTGAATGGCCAATCAAATTTTGTTTTGCTAGGACATATGACCAGTCAATTTCAAATTGTTATTTCTAGCACTGGCATAGCTGGCCTACATCATTTATAGCTATCTAATATTTCAGGTGTAAGAAAGAAAAAGAAATTTTTGCTTGCTTATGGTCATGATGATAACGATGAAATGAAACAACAGACAAGAAGTACGTATGTACGTATGCAGTTATAGCTATAGTGAGTCATGTAACATGTCCACACTAGAAGAGAAAAGTTAAGAAGAAGATACCGTATAAGAAGAAATATTGGCGGATTTAATATTTGGCGATTTGTTGAAAATATGGATTTGGCGAGATTTTAATTTGGCAAAATCACACTGCCACAATAATTATAAATTGGTGTTGTACGTGTTACGATTGAAGGACGTCAATACTAAGGAAAGTGTGGTGTTTTAGCCAATATCATGTTGGCAGATCGATAAGTCACTAGATAGCTAGCCATAGATAGCCACACGCTCGTTTTATAAAGCACACCAACTAATCACGGTAGCTATAGCCACATATGTCACAACTCAATATAATTATACAGCAACTGTTCTGTGCTGCTAAATTAGCTGACAACAACCTTCGTTGATAAGCTATGAGCGCACAGGCTAGGGTGCTTATCAATTTCATTATAAGCGATTAGCACCCTGTGCGCAAAAGTGGCGGCATTTTTGTACCACAGAATTCAATTTGTTATGGAATCACACGTGGTGGAAAGCTGTGTTTGTGGATTTCATGTGTACCAGGACATCTGGACGACTACTACAGGAGAGCGGCTTCCATGTGTAACTGACCAATGGATCAGTATGCGGTGGCCATCAAGAAAAGAATGGTAGTAATTGGACACATTCCGTGCAAGATTTCTGAGGCGTGCTTCCTTTTATACAAAGAGGTGGTGCTCTCGACTGTATAATTACGGACTCCCGTCGTCAATACTCTTCCGATCTACCACAGGGTGGTTTGCAGATTCCTTGCAAGCTAGAGTTTAAGTGTGACGATACAGTGTTGTCAGAAATCAAAAAGCTTGTACAATCGACTCCTCCAATTGATTTTCAGTGCAAACAAACAGTGACTAAGCGAAAAACTTCAGTTGCTGCCTAAAGCAAAAGATGAGCCTCCAGTGAAAAAGCGGCAACGAATAAAGGACAGCCCAATTACCAGTATTGAGCCCAGCAAATCCACTCGTGAAATTGCAAAGGAAGATCCATGGGTTAGTTTTGGCTCACAACAGTTGACAAAAGACATCATTTTAAAAGGTATAGTATTAGCTGTTTTAATCCAGTATAAGTGAATGCGTGTCTATGCAGGTGAGCAACTAACTGATAAGCACATTAACTTTTCCCAAAAGTTAGTGTGTAACAAGCACAAAGATGTCTATGGCCTGCAGTTAATGCTAACTCTGCATAAAGCTGCCAGGATTCCAGTGAGATGCACAAAAAATTTCCTGCAAATTATGCATTGTAGAATGAACCATTGGATTGTAGCATCTACAATACTCAGCCATCCAAAAGTCACTGTGTATGATTTCTTGTTTGATTCAGTTGATGCAAACACTACCAGAATTTTGAAGCAATTGTTTGGACCAAAAGTAGAAGTGGTTGTAAACAACAATGAAAAACAAGTTGGTACAGAGGACTGTGGGCTATTTGCAATCGCCAATTGCATTTACTTGGCCGAAAAGAAGAGCCTATCAGGAAATTACGACCAACCAAGGATGAGACTACATTTAGTAAATTGCATTGAAAACTTGAATTTAACTGTTTTCCCTTATGTACATGCTTGATGGCAATTTCAAATTGATTAGCTTTGTAAATTATATTTATAACTACTGTAAATGGTGTACAATTAATCACAATACTTATAACAAAAGAAAATCAATTAATGATCATTTTTAATAATTAAACTTACAACCCTCTGAAAGTATAGACTACAAGTTAATGGCATCTAAGATTCCCGACTTTCTGAATCCATTGAGTGCAACTTCAGGTCTCTTCTCTAATGTTTGCCATCCAGAGATTATCCAATTAGCACTGGGACTTTTCACAACCTGCAACCCTACGTCTACTTTGATTTGGCCAAGTGGAATAGTTTCTAGTTGCTTTTTTACTTTCTGGGCATACCATTGCTGGAATTTGCTTTTAAGATGGTCTTTTAACTGAAATGTCTAAAGGCTGCAGTTTGTCAGTACAATTAGCTGGCAACTGAAGCGGTACAATATTATGGTTTCTTAAATGCGACAAAATATCGTCAGTTGTTTGCCCACAGAAGTTATCAAAAGTGGCTGCTGCAGGAAACTTTGGATCCAGTTTCAACTCCTGTCTCTTCTCAGTAACAAATGGCATAATAACTTTATCAATGTAGCGCTTCATTGTGATTTCATTCAACCAGTGGTTCTCAGAGTGCCACACATCCCAACCTGGTGGAAATGAAACTTGTGGATGACACCTAGGTGTCTTTCCCTGGTAGAGGAGCTGTGCAGGTAGGTATTCACCAGCTGCTGTTATAGCTAAAACTGCAGTCAGCTGTCTCTTATCGTCACTGTGGGCAATTGGAACAGTTTTTGCACCCTCTTTTTCCATTGTCCAGCCTCCAGTTGGAACAATAGACAAGCCAGTTTGGTCCCAGTTTATTATGAGTCTTTCTGGAATATCATTGATCAGTGCCTCTGCTGCTACGTCAGCCAAGAAGATCTCTTTTAACTCATCGAATCGTGTCACTGGAATTTTCCCCGATGTTGAACACTTCCTTTTCACAAATCCCATTCGTTGTAGCAATGATTTTGCCCAGCTCTTTGTAATTTCGATGTGCCCACCATGAGAAGAAAGCTTCGAAATATCACGATAGGAAACAATTCCTTTTGCAGCCCCCATCATTATAGTTGTATTCACAACTCCACTAGCTGCTCTAAGGTTATTCACAAACTCCTGTACCAATGTATCCAGCTCTTCTCCCAGGAGTAGTGGCCTACCTCTAGGCTTAGTTTCTAGTTTGGTAACAACAATAGGTTCTCCACTAGTAGAAACCTTTTGACTTTCTTCATGAAGCTTCTCCAGATGCTGTGATTTAAGCCTCCTTGCTGTAGACTCATTTATCAGAATTCCCCAAATTGCGGCATACTGTTTTGCTGCACGGGTAGCATCATTTTCTGCAGCATACTTCCCGATCTTTGCGTGTTGCTCTTTTGAGTAGGAATTATATTTTCCACGTTGCTGCAATTTCTTTGCTGCCGTATTTACAGTGTCAGCAATTGACTTCTGCGCTGCTTCGATGTCTTGTTGGGACAGAATTGACGGTTTGCAGCTTGGGCGCACTTCTCTTTTGACATAATATTATTTCAGCATTGCCATTTTAAACACCTTGAACACGTGCTAGCTATTTCAGTGTTTGAAAGTATTAGAAGCTGAATAAGCTGGGGGCACTAAACTTTAGCAAGCGATTGTACTGAGTTACGAAAACGAGAGATTTATTATGGAAGCTGTGACTTGTCAAACCAATGTCAACAACAGCTGCCACCAAAAGCGACTAGGGGCGACTAGGGTCACAAGTGATACGGTATAGAAAAATATTGGTGAGATTTAAATTTGGTGATCGTATGGTAATTCGCCAAATTTAGTTCCTCGCCAATATTTCTTCTTATACGGTAAGTGATAAGGCAGGGTTTCTTTCAGGGGGGGCGGGGGGAGCATTCGCCCCCCCTTGGCTTTGGCTTGCCCCCCCATGGGAATTTTGTTCTGACAGTGAATCAATTCAAGTGTTTTAAATCTCTCCTTTAGTAGCGCCCATGTTCTCCATGCCATAATGATGTTTATAGTTAGCGATGACCCTTGATTTCACAGTTATTTTGACTCTACATACAGTCTACAATATATAATATTTTGACTCTGAAATACCCTCAGATTCAATCTCAGAGCATCTATTTTCAAAATTTTTCTGGGGGTATGCCCCCAGACCCCCCTAGCATTAGCATGCTACGCATGCTGATTGTGCTTCGCACAATAACACATACAATCACTTAGCTTGTTGTACAATAGGGCCCCACTTTAACTATTTGCTCCTGATCACAGAGTATATTCCTGGATCCCCTAGTTTGCTTCCAGGAGGATCATACCACATTGCCCCCCTAGTATCCCGTTATACCTCTTTTTGACCCCCCTTGGCTAAAATCCTGAAAGAAACCCTGTAAGGGAAAGGAGAAAACCAGGGGTGAAGAGGAAAAAGAAAAAGGCGACAAAGGAAAAGGAGATAGAAGTGAAAAAAGATTGGAGGACACAAGGGAAGATGGGAAGATAAATGAAGAAGAGGAGAAAGAAAACAACAAAAGTGATGCAGAAGGAAAAGATCAGGAACAAGAAGAACATGGTATGAATAGCTATATAGCTAGCTACCTATAATTCCCTGTATTCCCAATAAACTTTTACAATGGGAACTCTATATCATGGGATATCGATGGGAATAATTTCATGCCATGGGAATATCACACTACAATAAATATTATACCATACATAGCTAGCTACATCATTATCATCATAGACAATATTAGACATGCATGCATGTATGAACATACTTATCATGTACAAAATCATATTTTAATCTCCCAATATAGATTTACCAGGCTTATTACAACTTTTGCTACTCCTTGTAGTAGGCTTGTATACATTAACAGGCTGGTAACAAGCTGAATATTGCTATACGACAATTAAAATTATGCTTCTCACAGAATGTATTTTTTGTATGGGTAGTTACAATAGAATGTAACAGGCTCCTAGAGGGAGTGCTGTACTACAATGTATGCGAGCCGAAGGTTTTTGCCAGGGAGTTGGCGGAAGCGGTTGGTATGAAAATAGGACCATCCAATATTTTAGACTTAGTGCTGGGCTATTTTTCATCGGATATTTGTGTTTATTACCATTTCCCAGAAAAGCAGGATGAGGCTATTAACTTAATATTCAAAACGTTGTCCATGGTACGTATGTACATAACAGATAGTTACTTTCTTCAGTAGAGACAAGCACAGTGACAATGAGATTATCACACAAACCATGATGGAAACAGCCAGAAGACATCCAATGGAAATATAACACAAACCATGATGGGACCGTAGATGTACGATGGGAATATAGAACAACCATGATGGGAATAGAAAATATACATAATCAATCCATGATGGGAATTTAACACAAACCGTGATGGGTACCCATTATGGGAGTAGAAGATATACAATAGGAATATAACACAACCCATGATGGGAGAAGATATACCGGCAATGGGAATATAACACAACCCATGATGGGAACAGAAGATATAGCTACAATGGAAATGTGACACAACCCATGATGGGAATAGAAATATACAATGGAAATTGAGACTCATGATAGTGAGTCGCAAGGCCAAGAAGAAGTGCAGCAACGCAACGACCACTGAGTGAGTTATTTACACATAGCGCCGCCCTCAAACTCGCAAACGCTCTAGCTAAGCCACCATTAAAGCTATCGCTTAGTTATTACCGACCCACAACGTTCTTACTATATAGAATCAGTACCAGCCATTGCGAGTTTTATGGCACCCGTTGTGTGACTACGCATGACGAACCATCCTTTCCCACCCAATTCGCCCGTTTACTAGACAATTAGTACCTTCATTGTTTGAAGAATCAATATCCCGAAGTTGATAGACATCACATCAGCCATTCTTCTGATACAGCCTTATAAATGCCTTCCTGTCACTACAAAAATTTTTAAACGGCAGTCGTTTTTCTTCTTTGTTTCTTTATTTATTTTCATTGCACACTTTTTTTGGGGGGCTTGCGGGTGCTTTCGTGAACTCTGGAAGTTTTTTCAAACTCTCTTTTAATACATTCACTTGTTTGTCTAATAACTCACTCATTTCTTCACATGGATTTCAGCCAAATTTGTATCAGCACTTCTCCTATGTATGCTCTACCTGTCATTGCGAAGTAAACACTTGAATGTATTTGAGAAGGGCTATTACACTGCAGGTTGATAGTTGCCATAACTTGGACCCCCTTCAAATGATTTGCATAAACTTTCAGATACACAATCTATATTGATGTATCACTCTGTATTGAAAGTTAAAAAATCTCAGGCTTGAGTTTTTCAAAATTAAGCTTCAAAGTTTAATTTGTAATATTGTGTGCTAGGCAAGTACAAGTTATGCCCATGCAGCTCTGCTGCTTGCTGTAATAACATGTGTTTATACTTCCAAAAAGGTAGTGATATGCTAAACAAAAACACCCTGGGTGTAAAAAAAGTGCGAGGCCAATCAGAAGTAGCATTGCAAATAGGTATGTACGACCAAAAACTTGTTGAGGCCAAGAAGTTACTTATCAAAAATCTTTTTCACTACTTGAATGACATACAATCATATTTTCACAACTATGATTGGCTTTGTCACTTGGCCACCTTTTTCACACCATCATTATAAATAAAGGTGGCCAAGTGACAAAGCCAGTGAAAATATGCTATAAACTATTGTATGTCATTCAAGTAGTGAAAAAGATTTTTGATAAGTAACTTCTTGGCCTCAACTGATATCAAAGTTTTTGGTCGCACATACCTATTTGCAATGCTGCTTCTGATTGGCCTCACACTTTTTTTATACGCAGGGTGTTTTTGTTTAGCATATAACAACCCATGATGGGAATAGAAATATACAATGGGAATATAACACAACCCACGATGGGAATATTACATAACACATGATGGGAATAGAAAATATACAATAGGAATATAACACAAGATGAGAATAGAAATATGCAATGGGAATATGACACAACCCATGATGGGAATAGAAAATATATAATAGGGCCCATTATGGGAATAAAAAATATAAAATGGTAATATAACATAACCCATGATGGGAATGGAAAATAAATACAACCCATGATGGAAATCAATGGCAACCCACGACGGAAATATAATACAACCCATGATGGGAATCAATGGAATGGAACGGGAATATAATACAACCCGAATAGGAAAATAAAAGAACAATCCATGATGGGAATAGAAAATATACAATGGGAATATAACCAGCCCACAATGGAAATATAACACAACCCATGATGGGAGTCAATATAAGGGAATGGAATATAATACAACCCGAACAGGAATATAAAACAACCCATGATGGGAATACAAAATATACAATAGGAATATAACTCAACCCATGATGGGAATTAATGGGAATATAACTCAACCCATGATGGGAATTAATGGGAATATAACAAAACCCATGATGTGAATTAATGGGAATATAACAAAACCCATGATAGGAATGCCATATTACCCATGATTCATACAATGGGAATATAACATCAGTTAACATGGGAATATGGCACAACCCATGGATCGCAATGATAAACCCAAAATGGAAATCTGTTTTTCCCATAATAGAAATTGTTTCACAAACCCATCAGTGGGTATTGTGTATGGGAATGAATTAATTCCCATTCCTTTTCCCATAAATGGGTATTACGTTTTTAATCAGGTGTGCGCCTGGTTTCTTGAAATTGTTTTTGTGAAAACGTCAGTGTGTGTGTGTGTGTGTCCGCCCCCAGGCTATTAAAAACTATTAACGTGAAATGAAGCCTGAATAACCAATCAAATAAGTCCTACTGCTTTTCTATGACACTTGCTATCGATATTACTGATGGGTGGGGCCTTAGTAACGAAGCGCGTATGGAGTTACTGCCGAATAAGAACAAGGTAATGCAGTGTTAGTTGTTCATTACATAGTAAAAGCCGTTTGAACAGCTGTACACTACTAACAAGACGGAGCCTTTCAGTTTTGAAAGTGGACGTGCCGTGCGGGTTGCGGAGCTTATAATACAAGACTAGCCTATAGTGTTACAGTAAGAATTTCGGCTTAAAACAACTTTTAAAAAGATTTATCACTGAAGTACTGGAGTATAAAGCCGGTTTAAACAAAAGCATTAAATTTGTATGGGTTGCTATGTCCCCTTAGTGATGAGTCTTCGCTCACATGACTTACTCGTGACGTCATTAATTACTATTACAATACACTGAATAGCAGTTGATTAACAGTGGTTTAACTTACACAACGCCTGGTTTTTAGATGATAGAACATCAACTTGTTTTCCTGTGAATTGATTGGCTGTTAGCAGGGATCGATTTCTCATAGATCCCTTGTTTTGCTCTACAGATCCCTGCCCTCTGAGGCGATATAATTAAAATGATGTGCTGGTAACATTGACTACCAGTGAGCAAAAAATAAAGTTAATGGTTATGAGGTGATATTACTACTAATTACTGCTACATTTTTTCTTGTTGTTTGTTTGTTACAAGCAGCTGCAAAGGTACAATCACTCAACTATAATCTAAAAAATTAGACTTCAAAACCCAGGGGACTACAGAATTTATAACCCTCAGGGTCTTCCCTAGCTTTGCTCAGGTGCCTAATTCCGTAGACCCCTGGGTTTTGAAGTCAAACTATTATTTATGGGCTAATGACCTTACAATTAACTTACAAAACACTATAATTATACTTACGTAGCTACTTAAGTTAGAGAGTAGGGAATGTTAGTGCATTCTGAGCAGGGACATACAGAAATTAAAAGTGTAGGAGTATCAGAATTGAAGTTCGACTTATGCAAGTGTGACCACATAAAATTAGCTTCACTATTTATAGAGGTCAGTAATGACAAGTCAATAGAGGAGGGTATTCTATAGGCATGATAGTCCATTAAAGTAAAAATGTTTTGATTATTGTTTGATACCATAATAATATTATGATGAATTACTTTTCTTTCAACTTAAGTTCTTGTGGAGCCTTATCTTCTGCTAATCGCAATCATTTGGCTTCAGGTACATTAATAATTTGCCAAAAGCTTTGATCAAGAGCTCTGTAGGCTTTAGGTATGTATAATACACTTGCAATGATGTTCCCAATACAGATTTGAAGATAAACCAGATCTTCATGGGGAGCAGCAATTTCTGATTTGGGTATTATACAACATATTTCTGATTTAGACTTATAGTAAGAACAGGATTGAAAAAGTTAGACACAATTTAGGGCTCCATGAAACAATAGAATTTATAATTCATTTGTAGAGTACAGCTACCTAAGAGGTTATTTATGTTGAGATAACATTTAGAGCTTCAGCACACATTCCAAGTATTCTAGGAGCAATACCATCCCATCCAAAACTTTAGGATCTAGATTGATTGATTAAAGCATTGTATACTTCATAGTGTGAAATGGAAACCCCTGACAGAAAGTGATGTTCTGCAGATGGGTTGTCTGTAAAAGAATCTGGAACTTCAGGTAAATATACGTAGAGCAAGTTTTCAGAGAATCTTCACTGGCTAAAATTGAGACTAAAAGTAAAGGGTTTCTGGTATTGGCTTGTTTCCTTCAAACCGACAAATTATTGTTATTCAAAAATCAAAGACTAATTTCTTTTCATATGCAACTCTAGCAGAAGTGATTGCTTGCTGAAGGTTCTCTTCTGTTTCCTGTAATTGATCTAATCTGAGTTAGCTGAAACAAGACTTGTCTTTCTTCTTAAAGTCTGGAGACAATTAAGTCTGTGCTTGAAATCTCTGCTAAGCCACACGACAAACTGTATTTTCCTTTTTGGAATGTATCAATTATGGTATAATTATGGCATGCCATATTATTCAGAGTTACACACCCTGGATTGGTTAATATATTAAATGTTCATTTTGAGACAGTTGAAGTACCTGTAAAGTAGCTATACCAGTTCTGAGTCATCTTTAAAATAAAATAATGTGTACATGTACTTTTAGGTTGTATAAATGAGTAAAACAATTTGTACATATAATACAACATAATTATACGATGATAGGAGTCATATGACTTCAATATTTATGTAAGTAGGTGTCTAATACCTCACAGGTAATTCCACTGTCTACTGTCAAGAGAACCCCTCCTCCCTGATATTTGTGATAGACATTACATCCTTTAGTTTCATTATTTCAATTTTAAGCAAGCAAGCAAAGTTTTGGTCACACATATTAGGCCAACTGCTTGATTCTCATTTCTACCTGCATGATTTTATGCCACCATGTAAATAATTCTGGGAGTTTGTAAAATGCAGAATAAGGAATAACGGAATACCGGAACAACTTTTCATAATAGTCTGAAACGCTCTCCTACATTTTGTCTGCTTAATGAAAGCGCAGCCGTTCATTAGCCGCGGTGTTATACAATCACCACTGACAAATATATCATTCGCAGCGTGCTTTAAATGGAGAACCTACCTAAACAACCCAAAGTCTCAAAATTACCATATTATCCATAATATTATATCCTATACTACATAATAGCTATAGTACCTTTCTCTTCTGTGCCCAAACACCAACCAAAACATATGGTACAGCTCAATTTAAACTTGACAAGGCATGCGTGTGGCATTTACTCGACACGACACGTTTTTTATTTCGCACGTGTGCAGGCATGCATGCGCTCACAAGATTGATGACGTAGAAACTCTCGTGCAGAGTACTCATGTACGCACTAGACGTGTGGTAGAAGCACGTGTGCATGTCAGGTATGTACACGCCAAATCTGGTTTGTGTGCACCTTGGCGTGTATACAAATTGTAAGCCGAGCATAACGGTATAAACTCTATGAATATGTTCTTGACCTAAGGCGTGATTCCCATCGAGATAAGACGCAAAAACGCCGCTAAACAATTTCTTACAGTAAAGCTAAAGCCTATAGATTATATTTGGGGTGTGTCTTTTACCGATTATCATTGGTAATTCTCGGATAAATTCCAATGTGACAAATTAATGCCGATATCCTAAATGTGTTATATATAGCTAACTGACAACATGAACACATTAGTAGCTATCGCTATATATACAGTTTAGTTACTTCAAACCAAGTGCGAGCTTGTGATGTGCATTTCTCGTGTGTCGCGTGTGTTCACTGGCCCGCATGCGCATGCCAAAATTGCGTGCAGCAGTGCATGCACACAACAGTTTTTGAAGTTTTACATGCGTTAAATGTGCAAGCACATGCGTGTGCCTGCATGCGTGTGTAAAGTTTAAATTGAGCTGTACCGTAGCTCACAACACGGTGATTATAAATGCATATTTCTATTTAATGAGCACCGTGTTGTGAGCTATGATTTTGGTTGGTGTTTGGGCACAGAAGAGAATGAAGGTAGCTATTATGTAGTATAGGATAATATTATATATGGTAATTGCGAGGCTTTGGGTTGTTTAGGCAGGTTCTCCATTTAAAGCACGCTGCGAATGATATACTTGTCAGCGGTGATTGTATAACGCCGTGGCTAATGAACGACTGTGCTTTCATTACAAATAGGATGAAGACAAAATGTAGGAGAGCATTTCAGACTGTTATGAAAAGTTATTCCGTTGTTCCGGTATTCCGTCATTCCATATTCCGCATTTTACAAACTCCCAATAATTCTTTATAAATTATTAGAAATTTTATGAATAATTCTCTTTGATCTTTTAGGCCTTAGTGAGGTTAATAACTATGTTAGAAACCCAGGCGATGCTACTAACTGGTTAGAAACCTGTGGTTACTCAAACACTTGTAAAGATGAATAGATCAAAGAAAAATGAAAGACTTGAGGAGGATCGCTGGCATCACACTTTTCGACAAAACTAGAACACAATCTAGCCAATTACTATTAACGAAGAACTTGTTGCACGAAGCTGCTTATTTCAGTGCCCTTGTTTGTTGTGTAGCCAAGGTTGCTCAATCAAGCCACTAGCTGACTTGCTATGGCTTCAGTGTTTGATACCTTTCCGTGATTTGGGCCGGGCAGCCGTACATTGTCTTTGAGCTTCCTGCTGCCACCTTTCACTAAGCTTACACTTGTCTACTCACTTATGTGTAGCTGCATGGAGCATGCTACTTGCTCAATTTCACCCGAGATTTTGCCATTCAGGTTAAAACGAAAGTAGCTATGTATTGAATGCAATTTAGAGAATTGGCTTTGCCTACCCATCTTGTGGGTAGGCTCGCCCAAATTGGCCTCGGGTCTCTAAATTGCATTGAAACCTTGTTTCTGTGCTCTAACCACATATAATTTAGTCACATCACTCCATGGTACCATTCTTAAGATTAGCGCTCGTTTGAACATTCATTTGTTAAAGCTTTCAACAAATGTCTTGTTTTACCAAACATGAAACATGTTTTACCAAACAAGTTCAAGGCCATTTGACCTTGAACTTGGGCAAAATACTGATGAGTTTCTTTCAGCTTCAATTTTCTGGTGTAATCAAGGTTACAGTAAAAGTTTGATGCTAAACATGCCTCTTCTGGTGTACGGTCTCTTACAGAATAAGGGCACCTTACTTCTAAATACCCATATGGCAGTTCTAGCTCATTGGGATCATACACACTTCCATCAGGCGTAGCTCCAAGAAAAGGAAACTCTGTATTTATAAAGATTCCACAAGGACTAACTACCAATCCAGGATGACCCTGGTGTTGTTGGTAATCAGTATATGCTTGTATGGCTAACTTCTCATTGTCGATGCCATATTTGGTAGCATCTGAGGTGAACTTTTTGCCTGAATTATTCGTAATACAAGGTTGTCAGGTGGTGTATCTGGTCTTCAAGATATAACATGACCAAATAAGGAAGCCATGATGCAATACCTTTGCACAGAAAACCATAGATCAGATTAATGTTGCTCACGGGTAACTCTTTCAATTTCCCTTGCTTTAGAATTACTGACTTCATTGGCTTCCTTAAAGGCAGTAATGGTAGTGGTTAGTGCTGAACTGAACTCAATAGCTCATGTTTATAATGTTCATTGAGTATTAGTGATATACAGAGCTCCTCCTCCTTAATTTTGTCCAAAAGTTCAGGAAGCTTTGCCTGAACGGTTCCTTTAAATTCTGGTGGCCTTGGATCAAAGTCTTCAATAAGCTTTACCTTTTTTTTACCTGGTCTGGTATGATCATGTTTCTCAAAAACAGTACAGGATACTTCAATGGTGCTGTCTTTTCTTTTCTTACTTGGTATGCCCCACGCACATGGTAAAGAAGTACATGGCATTACTTCCTCATCCTCTTCTCCCATAGCTGCAACAGGTTTCAAGTGAAGCGATGGCGGATTTAAGTCATTTAGAGCATGAAGAAGTGCTGACACATGAGTACAACTAGTAGTCATAAGGACTATAGAACCATTTGTGACCGGGATCAAGATATTTGATTTACAAAATTTTACCTTCATTGTTTGATTACACACAAGGAAGGTCCTTGATCGCTTGATATTCTAGCAAGAAGTCTTACAAATATTTGTTTTGTCTTCAATAAGCTGCTCAGTTTTGAATGAAAGATGTGTCCCAAGAGTGGGGAATTTGATGCCTTAACTTTTGGTTTAGTATTTAAACAAGTATATGTGAACAATATGGAGTTCTTGTGCCTTATCTTATAAAAATCAGAAAAATCAAATCTTACGTTGTTGTTGTGTCAAGATGTCTTAGTCAGTCAGTGATGAATCCCATGACATAATCATATTAACTCACATCATCCAACCTCCATCTTGTCATGGTTCCTTGGTCATGCGTCACATGAATTTACATCATAGACAGGGCCGTAGGAACAGGTACGACCTGTACAGCTATGGCTGTACAGGTTTTTAAGTCAAACTTTTAATAAAAGAATATAAATCACTGAAGCGCACGCATGCGCAGCTATATTTTAAGTGCTACGAAATAAAATATTACACCACGTTTCGGAAGATGACAGAAGAACAAGTACCATCGGAGGAACGAGTGGAAGAACGTAGAGTAGAAGCCGACAATATAGCACAGCCATCGAATATGCCTAATATTGGAAGTAAACCAAACCAACCTCGCCACTTTAATTTTCCGAAAAGACCTTTTGGCAAGAAAAATGTTGTTTATCGCTCTTTCCAAGCTGCATGGTTTGATCGATGGCAGTGGTTACACTATGATTGTTCCAGAGATGTGGCGTTTTGTTTTACTTGCATAAAGCGATCAAGACGGGGAAAATGAAGATAAGTGGAAATGCACATTATAATTAGCTATAATAATATTATGTTATAACCTTGGTTATACGTAGCTGATTGTAATGTTATAGCTGTTTAAAACATTAATAATGTTATAATTAAAAAAGCATCTTATTGGACAAAAATGCTCTCAGATGCAATCTCAGAGAATCTAATTTTCAAACTTTTCCTGGGGGGGCATGCCCCCAGACCCCCCTAGTAAGAGGGGGTGAGTGTGCTTTGCACACTATTTGATCATCTTCCACCACTGTTATATGGCTTGAGCCATAGCCCATGGCTGTATAGGTTGATTTTTCCTTCCTACGGCCCTGATAGATAGCATTAACAGGTTGTGTGACGTAAACCCCATAACCTCAGAATTAGGCCTGTGCAATTATCGTGAAGATGCAATAATCACATTGAAAGATGATGTTGTACTGTTAGCAGAAACAGATGGAGACGACCGGACTTCTAAACGGGAGTTACTACCATTGCAAAAGCCAGTTTGGACGTACGTATTTTGACTTTCTAGCTAGTAACGGAAATTTTGTTGAAGCAGAACGAAAGAAACGCACGAAGGTGTTTTGTAAACTGTGCAATACGGATTTGTCCTATAAAGGAAACACTACTAATATGATTAGTCACCTGAGTTATCATCATAAAAATAAATATGCAGTTGTAAAGAAACAATTGGAGTCCAAACAGTCCATTCAAACCGATAAGTCTGCGCCATCAATGACAGTTACCCACAGCAGCCAGTCTTTGAGTCAGCGAACCATTGTAAACTCATTTGAACTGGTAACACCGTATTCAAGAAGTTCTTTAAAGTGAAAATCATTGACTGATTCAGTTTCTTATTTAAGATATGCTTCCAATTAGCACTGTCAACGATGATGGGTTTAGGGAGATGTTTATGTAATGAACCGTTAGGCTGATATAACTACAGCTAGCTCTCAAGGTCCAGCCATCTGTGGTTATGGCAAAGTACTGTAATTCTGAAGAAATTGCCTTCTTAAACCCTGTTGTTCATACAAAGCTGGAATATAATTTCTAGCAAAGGTTGTTCTATCTGGTAGGGTATAGATCAAATTTCTGTAACAAAAATTGGGAAATGTGCTATCACCTTTTGGAAACAGCTGAGTCAATAGAAGCTCATACAGCCTGCAATTTGGTTGCAGGCATGGAAGTACGGTACAGCTCGATTTAAACTTGAGTAATACTCGCGTGCACTGATACCATTGCTCTAGTCGTTGCTAACAATTCTCGCGAGAAGTTAGTCGAGCGCACGAATAACCACTTGCTCGTAAAGAACAAAAATGTTCGCTAAGGGTACTTGCGTTGCAATGCAAACACACAATGAGGCACGTCACGAGCGCATAGTCGAGTACTCGCGAAAAGCACGACATGAGCAGGCGAGCACTCGAGACGTCACACGCAATCATCACTCGCCTCGAAGTCTAGATCTCGTGTTGTGTGTCGTGTCATTAAGATTAGGCTGGTGGTTAGTAGTGCCGCTACCATTACTCCATCCAGCAGGATCCAGTACCGTCTTGGTGTTAAGAGGTGTCCCAAACTATAAGCATCTATCCAAACTATAAGCGCATACCAAATTAACCAGTTATACTGGTTTTTCGTTCTATTTTGGTGCGAGTGACACGAGTTGAGTTTAGAGATGTCTTCTACTGTGGATACTGTGGATTGGGAAAAAGGTAAATATAGTAAAGTTTGTCATATTTCGTTTCTCATCGCGTTTCTCATTAATACATTATGTAGTATGAATATTGTTTCAACCAGCGATTTAAGCTATACTATGTATTGGCTTTAGTACCCATAGTAATAATAGCTAGCTTATTATAGCAAATCTACACAAATCCTTAAAGTGATTTATGTTTGCTTCTATTATTTTGGGTCAGCCATATGGGCATGTGCTTTGTACAGTTGGTATGGTGAGACAATGTTTTAACTGCTTTTGCCTTTGTGTATAATAAATATTTTAAGTGACTTATGGTGGAAGCTTTGTTGTGTTTCCAATTGAGTCACAATGTTATACATTTCTTTCCCCTTCAGATACTCATGCTCTTGTAAAGTTTTTGGAGGAAGATTCCACTGCCATTGTTCCAGTGCACAGAATTGAAAAAAAGAAACCCTGGAATATAATGGCTCTTGTACAGTTAGATGGAATAACCGGAAAGCTTATAAAGCTTTTTTGCTTAAGTCAGGTATGTATTTGGTTTGTGTGTGTGTAGTGTGGTATTTGTTATCCCACTAGTGAATAGTGTTCATCTTACTTAAATAGGTACAAATGAGGAGTGTGCTAGGCACCAAGATGAAATAGATGGTGGCTCAGAATCTGAAGACCTTGAAGCAGAGTTACCTAAGAAAAAAAGCAAGAAAGGTATTTGGTTGTCACAAACACAACACAACACACGCAGGCATGCACACACACACATGCATTCATAAGCAGATATGCTCTGTAAACATCATACCTATATTGTTCTTGGTATGCAGTTCACAATAGCACAGCATAAAATACTATTTTTAGCTGGCGAATGATTTCACATTTTAATGTACATATGTTTTGACTAGGACACAAGTGAAATACATGCTGTCTCAAAGAAGAAGACTGTTTCTTCTGGTGGAAAAACTACTAAGAAGGTATATGTACAGTATGTTAAATTTACAATGTTTCAGCTTAGGGGTGAGGTGAATGTGTAAACATACATGTTTTACCATTTAGGCAGAGAAGAATAAAACCAAGAAGATGAAGAAAACAGAAAATAATGAAGGCAAAAAGGTAGTGTATATATTGTTTAAGAATGGCATAACTTGGGTTTTAAAGTAAAACATCAACTTGTTTTTACATACGTACATTCAGGATGACTTCGTGATTCACATTGGGCCAGCTCCATCATCACTATCTACAGGACAGCCTCTGCCATCAGATGCAGCCCCACTATCCTTATCGGAATCACAGCTGGAATCTACTGAAGTGGGAACGCACTTATTTTATATGCTGTAGATATGCTATTGTTTTGAATCTTAAGGTCTTATCCGAGAATAATGACACAGAGAATGAAATGGTGGATGACAGCAGTAGTGAAGATCTAGAAAATGATGCTGTAAGTAGCTACAAACACTTCACACAAGATTTTCTATTTACTTTGTATTATTTATAGGCCTCACATAACAAAGCTTTTACAGTCAGAGTAGATGATGGTCCACCAAATCATACTGCTGAACCAACCCATCAGTTTTATCATCAAAATGAAGTATGTAGAGTTCAAAGGATCCTGTCCCTTTTCTAACTACTTACGTAGTCAAAGTTTTATACCCTGGATCAAAAATGTGAAATACCCAAACAATTTTGTAAATGGGCAAACACCTGTGAAAGTATTTGGGTGTTTATCTCCATGTACTTTCTATTTCTAACATTAAACTCCAGCATATTTTAATGTACACAGATGGAGGCACAAATGCAGGAATTAAAAGATGAAATAAAGAAATATAATGAAGAACAGGTACAATGTGTATTTATAAACATCACACTAGCAGTGTTTATTGACATTTCAGAAGCTTTGGATGGAGAGGAAGTTTAAGGAAATGAACAACAAACTTGACATGCTTATGGCCGGTGGTATTGCAAAAACACTGCAGCTTTTATTAACACCATCATCAGCAACTAGCTCCAGCCAGCCACCTGTTGTCAACATTAGCACCCCGATGACAACTCCAGTGACTTCAAGTTCAAATATGGCCACACCGACTTCAGGTTTGTGCTTGTAATTATTATGTACATCTTGTACGTATTTTCTTAGCTTCCATGTCCACAGCTGTAACATCTCATGAAGCCATAAGCCAAGTTCTAACAACTACAACAGCACCTGCAAGCCATGAAGAAACACAAGGACCAATTGAGGTACATAATTCACAAGCTGTACATATAATAGGTTATATGTATAACTCCTAATTTTATGAAGCAGGATACTTGCTAAATTTGATGTATCACAGCTTACTGTACATCCTATATCAATACATTATTAAACCAGGCACGCGCCTGGTTTCTTGAAATCGTTTTCGTGAAAACGTCAGTGTGTGTGTGTGTGTGTGTGTGTGTATGCCCGCCCCCCAGGCTATTAAAAACTATTCACATGAAATGAAGCCTGAATAACCAATCAAATAAGTCCTACTGCTTTTCTATGACACTTACTATTGATATTACTGATGGGCGTGGCCTTAGTAATGAAGTGTGTCGTGAGTTACTGCCAAATAAGAACAAGGTAATGCAGTGTTAACCGTTCATTCCATAGTAAAAGCTGTTTGAACAGCTGTACATTACTAACAAGACAGAGCGCTTCAGTTTTGAAAGTGGGCGTGCCATGTGGGTTGCGGAGCTTATAATTCAAGACTAGCCTATAGTGTTACAGTAAGAATTTAGGCTTAAAACAACTTTCTACTACTTTTAAAAAGTTTTATCACTAAAGTACTGGAGTATAAAGCCGGTTTAAACAAAAGCATTAAATTTGTATGCATTGCTATGTGCCCCTTAGTGATGAGTCTTTGCTCACATGACTTACTTGTGACGTCATTAATTACTATTACAATACACTGAATAGCAGTTGATTAACAGTCATTTAACTTATACATCGCCTGGTTTTTAGATGGTAGAACATCAACTTGTTTTTGTTTTGCATAGGTCGAAGCAGAAGTCAACGTATCAACAGAACATGAACTTATCTCAGCATCCGAAATGGTTCCTCTATTCACAAAAGCTAAAAGTAGATGCCATTTTGCTGTAATCCTTGTTGCAAAACTTTTTGATGAGGAGACACGTATGCGTTCAAATGTACGTGGTCGGGGAAAAGAGAAGCTTGACCCTAGCATTATCGAGAAAGAGATACGGTAACATTATCAACACTACCATCTTATGTACGTAGGTGAGTGAAAACGAAGTGTTTTGAATATCATCCCTGTGAAGCAGGTGAGAAAAAAGAGACTGGGAGTAATGCGTACAGCCAATTGATGGAAAAAACTGTTCACTCAAGAGGCGAAAAGGGCAATAAATAGTGGAGGCAGTCCAGGATTTGTAGTAGTAACATACTGAAAATGGAGTTTGTAATTAAAGATAAATGCAACAATGTATGTATAGTTTGTAATTAAATATGTAAACGCATTAGTATCCACTTGGATCTCCTTCAACTGCAACTATTTTTGATATGACCTTCTTTAGATGACCAATATAATGTTTGCACACTTCAGGTGTTAATGTCACCTAGAAAGCTTCAATGCCATTCTTGAGTTCTTCTAAGTTTCTGGGTTTATAATGGGTTCTTAAATACTGTTTCATTGATCCCCAAACTAATTCAATTGGATTAAGATCCGATGATTCCGGAGGGTAGACCACCAGTTGATGTTATTTTCTTCAAAAAAATCTTCAATTAAGTAGGATGCGTGTTTGGGGTCATTGTCGTGAAACAGTCGGTGATGACTGTTAAATTTCTCTTCTATAAATGGTAGAAGGCCAGCTTCAAGAATGATACGCAGGCGCCGAGCATTCATAATTCCTGTGAACATGATTACTCTCGTTGCTCCTTTTACAGATATACTTCCCCACACATGAACCTTAACAGGATGTTTCGCACGTTGCTTCAACTTGCGTGGCCGGAGACGTTTACGAAAGCATATTTTACTATGCTGTTCCAATTGTACAGTAGATTCATCAGTGAATGTTACATCCTGAAATTCTTCTTTGCTTCTTAGCATCTCTCGGCACCAAATCAGTCTCTTTCTCTTGTTTAGCTGCAAATAAACAAGAGTAATAGTACTTAATGTACACTTCCCAATGCACTGTTAAATCTAAAATGCAATTGGTACAGCATGTAAACTACTTGGCTGTGATCGCTCACCATCGCTGAGCATGAGTCTATATTGTATTAGCCTGTTGCTCTGTACAAAATAAAAATTTCCCTGGGGACTAAGCACTAACTATGGCATTAAGAAGCAAAACAATCTCACAGTTGAGTCTGGTAGAAGAAACAATTATAACCACCCTGGCCTTTACAACTAGCAGTGTTCATTACTAGTGAGGCAGCAATCTGGGGTACTAACAGTTTATTACCAAGAATACATAATATAATACTCTTGTTATTACTAGTAAGGTGATAATTAGTCTCGTGTGGCCAGACCACTATTTCTGTGCAGGGCGTTTATCGCTTGCAGTATAAGCGCCCACGCAGAAAAGGGTCTGGGAGGTTTCACAGTGTCAACTCGTATTGAGGCCAACAGGTTTTATTGGGTGTTGATTGATTACACGTGACATAAACTTAAGCACACAGGGCTATTAAAAAGTTAATACATCGACACGTTTGAAAGTGTGAAAACCAAGTCAGCACTGTGAAACCTCCCAGGCCCTTTTCTGCGCGGGCGCTTATACTGCAAGCGATAAACGCCCTGCGTGGAAATGGTGGTCTGGCCACGTGAGACTAGGCGATAATTAGAGGTGCTAAACAAAATGGCTACATCGATTTTACAATATTATACTTTAAACTTACAGGACGCAGTAGCTGACAATAGTGGGGTCTAGTGCAGACCCATCCCATTTCTTTGATCCCATTTCTTTGCGAGTACGTTTAATTGTTGGAATAGACACTTGCAAACTGGGCCACCTCGCCACCAACACACTTTTTATACCAGTAGATGTAAGTTCGTTATTATCCTTATAAGCATCCTCGATTACTACTCTCATCTCTTGAGTTATTTTCCGCTGCCTCCTTCTCCCTAGTAAATCTTTTACAGTTCCCTTTTCACGGAATTTTCGCAACAAATTATATATTGCTTGGAAGCTAACAGAAATTTTCTCCTCTTGTAGCCTTCTTCAAATCTTTAAAACCCCGTAACCCCTTGAATACAGTGTAATAACCCTCCGTCTCGTCTCAACACTTAACCTTGCCATTTTAATCTCGCATACTTACTGTGCACGCAATTAAGTTAGCACGCGACAATTTCTCGGCAAAGTTTCTTATCAAGTACCTCATCGAGTACACGAAGAAAGACTCATTTCTCTGCAAAGTTTCTTATCGAGTGCAGGAGAAATGCTCGCGAGCATACTTGTTAAGTGTTTATTGTACACGTGTATTACACTCGCGATGTTTCTTGGTACTCGAGCAAATCAATCAAAACCGCAAGATTTAATCGTGCGCACGACAAAAATGTGTTATTGTTCGCGATTTTGGTACACGCGAGTATCAAGTTTAAATTGAGTTGTACCGTAGTATTTGAACGATGGGATTTAAAAGCAGCAAGTTTTATCTGTAGCTGCTACTGATAATCTTGGCAATTGAGCAACCGAATTGGTCACATGTTGGCTGCTTTGCTCATACTCTACAATTGGGAGTACTGAAGGCTATGGAGTTGCCAGAAATGGCCCAAAAGCTTTAGGGAGAGCCAAAAGATTGGTGAAACATTTTAATCACTCTTACAAATCAAGCAACATATTACAGAAAAAGCAGAAAGATCTAAAACATCCAGAGCAGTGTTTAATTCAGAGTTTACCAACCAGATAGAACTCTGTCTATTACATGTTGGAGAGGATCTTAAAGCAGCAACAGCCACTCTGTGCCACTCTCATTGAGATATACAATCAGAGTTGATGCCAACAGATAATGAAATATATCTGTTATGGAAGCTTATAACGCCAATAGTTGAGATGACAGAAGTACGGTACAGCTCTAAGGTAATGTCGCACTCGCTCGCAACTTACACACTCGCCACTCAAATGCTCGATACACTGAACTTGATCACTCTCGAGCGACTGTTGAGGGATAAAACACTCGACGGTTTACTAACTTGAAGATACTCGCATTCACATAAAGGTCGAATCACTAGCTCGAGATTTATTATTAGAACCGTACGCTATGCTTTAAATAGAATAATACTTGGGCATGCGCATAAACAGTGGCACATTTTACAATGTAGTCGCTGTACTGGTCTCAGTGCATCAATTTCGCTCGTTCTTCAATTTGTTAGTGATTAATTCTTTCATCATTTTATTATTAGTGACTGTCAAAGAAGGCAACACAACAAAAGAACAATGCACGTAGGTGTATCTTAAAATTTTGGAGCAATATAAAATTATTATCTATGCGGCAATAGAGCTCGATAGATTAATGTTTTATGCGTGTTAGGCTTTTACTGCACGTTACATAGTATATCTAAAGGAAACTAAAGTTGACTCGTGAAGTTACTCTTCACACTTGAGTACTAGTCGTCTACTTGCGCTTCGTCACTATAAGGCCTGTCACATACATGCAGTACTTACGTAGGTTTATGTTAAATCATGCACTTGAGTTTTCTTCAAGTACTTGTCACTTCACACGCTGCGAGCGCTTCAGTACATGAAACTTGATCGAGTAATGCTGTTTACTTGACAAAAATTCGTGAGCGAGTGCGACGTTACCTTAGAGCTGTACTGTAATATGTGGTGAGAAATGGGTAACTATTACTACTGTAAAACCTCTAATTTATAAACTCACTGCTAAGCATCTTTCAGCTAAAGATTCAGAAAGTCTTTTTATCAAGGCACTCAAAATGTTGTCTTAAAAGATATGCAGACCAGATACACTAATCCATCTGTGATTGATATCTTCGCTTTTCAGACCCAAGATTTAAATCTTTATCATTTTACTCCGAAGAGGTAAGGGAAAGGGTTGTAAAGGCAGTTGAGGAAGAAGTTATGCTCCATAAATCAACCACCTACAAAAAAACACAAGAAACAAAGCAAATTTATCTCTTTTAGAAGATGTGTGGGAGCTACATATGTGATGATCCACAAGAAGCAGTTAGTAAGGAGGTGACAAAGTATTTATGTATTGACAGCAGTTTAGACCAGAAGCCTCTGCTGGTGATGGAAACAATACAACTTACAATTCAAAGCTGGCTAAAAAATACTCGTGTATCCCAGCTACATCAGTGTCCAGTGAGAGGGCGTTTAGTACAGCAGGACATGTTATCAACTCAAAACGTTCTTGTATATTACCAGAACATGCCAATATGTTGATATTTTTAGCTCACAATCTTGACTAGTAGCTAACTCACCTAGCTACTGCAGTACACACTGAACAAGTAACTGACATGATAAGTACGATCACTTAGCTAGTAAATTTGTGAAGTTAATTCAAGTTATATTCAACTGTTACATGCAGAAAAATTGGTGATATAAAATTTGAAAATAATCATGATAATCAGCTAAACTATTGTGATGGTAAATATACCATTATCGCACAGAATATCACCATTTAGTCGCTGTTCTCTGTAGTGTGTCATTTGTCGCTGTTTTCAGTAGTGTTTTTTGTCACTGTTCTCAGTAGTGCCCACTGTTTTCGATAATTTCGCTGAACAAGAATTTGAAAGTAACAATGTATGTATTAATTCCATGTATGTATGTATAATAATGTATTCCAGGTGGTAGAATTCCCTGAAGATGTTAAATTGGAGGAGTATTGGTGCTATGTTCATGGGGCAACCAAAAACTACCATTGTGATAGGGTTATTATTAACATTTCCATCTCACATATTTTTTGTGCTGAAATGCAATTGAGTGTGCCATTAGATTGTGCTTTGGAAACGGGAAGTATACCTTATATTCCTAAGCATATCGAGAATAATATGTTGCCTCGTGAGGAATTGAGAAGTGATAAAAGATTTGTTCATCCCAGCTACGAAAGTAGGCGAGGATCATAGATATTTTGGCATGGTTCTGGGCCCTTCTGGAACAGGAAAAACTATCATTTCTAAGTTATGCAAGGAGCACCCACATTTATGTGGAGGTAACAGAACCATTATGTTTACCCACACAATTGGCAACAAGGATGGGGATGTATCTGGGGCCCTCTAATGTAGATCTTATAATAACATATTTGTCCAGCAGCTATAAACATTTTCATGAATTGCCATTGAACCAGCTGATGGCAATTGACCATGTGATGGCTACATTCAAAGAGGCTACAACAAAATATCAAGCCAAACATGATCACATGCCATCTGTATTTATAGATAGGGTAGATTTGCTCACAAAACATGACCCTGAATTGTTCCTATGGCTAATAAGCCACGCAAATATTTTTGCAAATCAGCTTATTGCCAGATTTGTGTTTATTAGCAGCGAAGGGTCAATTATGCCCATACTAAAATCAACCTCTGCTATGAACAGATTGACAAACTAATAGAATAGTATAACAGAGATTTTAGGGATCTCTGCCATCTCAACAACTGCTTTAATATCCATCAAGTATTGCTGCTTTATTTCTTCAAAATTGAAGATAGTTGGCTTAGTCTTTGTTGTTGCCTTTCTTTTGACGAATAGCATCCTCCCCAAAAAATATTTGGCCCAACCTTTTCTTAGGGTGATGTGGCCCCCATTGCATTCCAGTGCTGCTGGATCTCTAACTCTCGATGTTGAGATTTAAAGTGCATTGTAAAGAACATGGTCCTGGATACATTAAGTCACTAAAGTCAAGCGTAAAATGGATAATGACATATCCTTTGATACAGCGTTTCGCAGCAGCCACTATGTTTACAGTTGTATTTGGGATCTCTAGTGCGCCAGAACATTTTCAAAGGCATATAAACAACATCCTTGCTGGTATTCAAGGCATCGTTTGTCATGTAGATGTCCTGATATTTGGGGAAAACCAGAAAGAGCATGATGAAAGACTCACAACAGCTCTACAAGCCATTCAGAGGGCTGGACTCACATTGAATCGTGAGAAATGTCAATTTAATAAATCTTGTATTTCCTTTTTAGGTCACATCATTGACAGCCATGGAATCTGTCAGGATCCACAGAAGACCAAAGCCATAACAGACATGAGTCCACCGACCACTGTTACTCAACTGAGAAGGTTCCTGGGAATGGTTAATCAGATGAACAGATTTTCTCCGCACCTTGCACAACTGTCACAGCCACTAAGAGAGCTTTTAAGCAGTAAGAAAACATGGATTTGGGGACCAGCCCAACAAGAAGCATTTGAGAAACTGAAATCTGAAATTACTACCCCAAGAGTACTAGCACACTATGATGTCACAGCTGATACCAAAATCAGTGCTGATGCATCATCATACGGGCTGGGAGCTGTACTGCTACAATCTCAGAGTGATACCTGGAAACCTGTGGCATTTGCATCACGCTCATTAACCGACACGGAGCATAGATATGCTCAGATTAAAAAAGAGGCCCTTGCCTTAACATGGGCCTGCGAAAGATTCTCAGAATATGTGCTTGGAAAACAGATCCAGTTAGAAACAGATCACAAGCCATTAGTTCCAATACTTGGTAACAAAAGCTTAGACATGCTACCTCCACGAGTACTTCGTTTCCGGCTCCGACTGATGAAATTTCAGTTCACGATTAAGCATGTTCCAGGGAAAGAATTATATATCCCTGACACACTGTCGAGAGCCCCACTATCCAGTCAACTGGACAATCTCGAAGTGATGTCAGCAGAAGACATTGAGTTCTTTATCCATACACTCACAGATTCACTACCAGCAGACAAAGATCGTCTAAATATCTATCGTCAAGCACAGGCAAGTGATGAGATTTGTTCTAACCTAATTGCCTATTGTAGATCAGGGTGGCCTTCACATAAACCAAAAGGAGAGTTGAGAAAGTACTGGAATTTTCAAGGAGAAATGTCTTTAAGTGATAATCTCCTATTGTATGGTGCAAGAATTGTTGTTCCCAAGAGTATGAGAGAGGAGACTCTTCAGAAAATACACCAGGGTCATCAAGGGATCCAGCGATGTCGATTTCGAGTCAAAAACTCGGTGTGGTGGCCAGGAGTATCGAAAGACATAGAAGCTTTAGTCAAATTCTGCCCAGAATGCAAAAAATCAGCAACTCTTTCAAAGGAGCCATTGATAAAGCCTCCACTCCCAAGCTATCCATGGGAGAAAGTAGCATCGGATTTATTTGAGTTGAACAAGACAACGTATCTACTAGTAGTTGACTACTTTTCACGATTTGTGGAAATACAAAAACTCACTTCTACCACTTCCGCAAATGTCATCACAGTGCTAAAGTCCATATTCGCTCGACATGGAATTCCTGCTACCCTTGTCACTGACAAGGGACCACAATTTATTTCCAATGAAATGAATCAGTTTTCATCCACCTACGGATTCCACCATGTCACCAGTTCTCCTCATTACCATCAGTCAAATGGGCAAGCTGAACGTGCTGTTAAAACCGTCAAAGCATTACTCACAAAATCTACAGATCCTTATTTAGCCTTGCTAAGTTATAGGGCAACACCACTGCCATGGTGTGGGCTAAGCCCAGCACAACTTTTGATGGGACGTATCATAAGAACTGATGTTCCTCAACACCCGACAATGTTCCAACCAGAATGGTCATACTTAAAAGATTTCTGGGAAGGGGAGGAGAAATATAGAAGTAATCAGAAAAGAGATTATGATGAATGTCATAGAACAAGACATCTACCAGATCTTCCTGATAACTCTCCAGTGTGGGTCGATATGTCACCCAATGGACAAATTCCAGGAAATGTAGTGACAGCAGCTCCAGAACCCAGATCATATATTGTCAGTGTTCCATCAGGACAAGTTAGAAGGAATAGATCCCAGTTACGTGAAAGAAACTGTTTACCATCCGAAGTTACCCAGGGAGAGTCAACTGGTATTCAGACCCGTTTAAAGACTGGAACTGAGATACGCCCTCCGCAACGTTATCAAAGCTGAGATTCAGCTTGGAGGGAGATGTAGTATAACTGTAATACTCTGTAATATTATAATCACTAGTAATCTGTATGATGTAATGATATGCTATGTAATCATGTTGTATAATATGCTAGGAATGCAGCTATTGTAAACAAGTATAAATAGGCTGTATGATTGTACCAATGACAGAGTTCTGAGTGATTAACAATAGTGTCACAACGATATACTACAACTTACAGCATACCAGTTGCAGCTGCAATAAGAATAGCTGTATTTACTACTCCCCCTGAAGTTCTAATAGCTTCTACATAGAGCCGCAAATCTTTTGATACTTTGTCACTCAGTAAGGCTGGCCTACCTCGCCTTTGCTTTCTGGTTCTGTTATGGGTTCCACCTGGCCTGTGTGGCTATTCCTCTTGGTCTTCAGAAAAATTGCGTTCTTCCAATCATTGACAGTGCTCCACTTTAAATCTTGGTGCTTTGATTTGAAATGTCTGATGGCTGCTGACGTGCCGTGTAGGACTGCGTAATTACCGATGGTAGCCTTCTCTTTGGGGGGAATACTTTTCATAACTGCCTCTCTTTTGCTTAATGGCTTCCCCTTCTGATTCCACAATGGCAATAACGCTCTTGTTTGTTGCTTCTATGCTGGACAATGGAACGTCACGTGATAATGGCCCTTCTAAAGATGGTAGTACTTTCTTTGGTTTACAATACTTCAGTATCGACAAATTCCAGCCCTATCTCAGTGTTCGGCGTGACACATGGTCTCGCACATGGCATACTAGCTGCACATAAAATTATTTAATTTCCGTGAAAGAATTTTTTGTGATCACGAAAATCACGAAAATTTGTGCCCTTGGAAATTTGCAACCATATGGTAGATGACAGTCAGTCACTAGGCAGCTGTCAGCCAACAATTTAGATTCATCCTCGCCTATATATGACCTTTTGATGACAGTCTTGCTAAAGGAGCTCCGTATCTGCTATAGCGTTGAGCGGTACATGTGGAATTTTGTTACTTACATTTTTGTGTGTTTAAAATTGGAGGCAAACACTTTATACTTGTCAGACAAGTGAAGGATGGAAATGTTGGGGCAAATGTGGTGAAAAGGGTATTTGAGGATATTTACGATGAACGGTATTATTTTATGATAATCTTTTGCTAATCCTATTATATCTGCTGATTTACAAACATATTGCGTAGGTACAGTAGGTTAGGTTTCCCCAACTTTGATAAAACCAAAGCAGTCAATTTAGAGAGGTGAAGCCATTTGTGATTTAATTAAAAAATCAGAGATGGACAATTCCTGTTTGGATACACAAAGTCCACTGTTTATTTTGGCAATCCACAAAACCAGTTGCGTTTCACGATTGCAAGTGCCTTCCAGAACATCAGCAGACAAAGTGGGACTTTGGCCACCTCCATTATCAACCATCGTAAATTCACCATCTGCAGTCTCATCTGCTTCCAATTCTGGTTCTAGACCATCGTTAAGTAGGTTAGTTTTTGTTTAACATTATGACTTACGATGTTTACACAATTGAACAGGGATAGGGACTATAGTGCAAAGCATGTGCTTCCACCCTATCTTAGGAGAAGACAAGGTGATCATGCAGTTCACAGCAAACCTAAGAAGGCAAGAGTTATAAAGCAGTAGGATAGAGATGTGATATGCTTACCAAGAAATGCCAAAGGTGTGGGTATCACTATCAGCTTTCCTAGAAGGGAGTATCGTACTTATCTTGCAAGTGTTCTGGCTTGATCAGCAAACTGCACATGACGTCCAAAATGTATGAGGATGATATACTGTAGCATCAGAAATAAGATCAAAAGCCAGGGGCAGGCAAAAAAATCATTGGCCACATCAATGTTACTGAAGAAAAGTTATATCTATTTTATTTATTAAAGGGGCTATTCAACAACCCATACAAGTGCTATAAGCATGTAAACTACATAATTCGTTTTGAATAAGCATGTGATTATATCACTAATTTTACTCTCTTCCGTTGCTATGATGGCAGCAGTTTTTCACCTGACAGCAACAGCGGTAACTAATTGCTAAGTTTGTTTCCTATGCGTAGCTACAAGAAATGTACATTCTTTTATATTTGTTGTCCCATCGGCCTGAAACTTCGGGAACTTTCTATGCCGCCACCTAGCATGCCTACCCGTACTGGTGCTTCCTCTCGTAGGTACATCTGTCACAACAGTTACCTTAACGTGACAGTCTAGTGCACATTCAATAGAATGTTGGAATGCGCCGCTAAGCATAATTTATGTGAATGAATGCGGTGATTTACGGACATGATGATTTCACATCCTGTGAAATCATGCACTTGTATGAGTGGTCGCATGGCCCCTTTAATCACATACATGTGTAAAATCTTGCAGTTTAGGTATATAGCTTTATATAATGTGTACTTTATTTTCAGACAAGAAAAGGCAAGTCACAGAATAAACATCAGCAAACCCAGAAAACATAAACTTAAGTATCAAAAATTTTGCAGAGGACACACCAAAAGGAGCTATAATACGGTACAGCTCGATTTAAACTTTAAGAAAATTTGTATGCGCAATTGTATACACACTACATGAACAGCAAAAAAATTGTGGCATGTTTGCGAGTGCACGAGAGTCTCAACTGCTTGCGGAGAGTAAAAAAACTTGTCATGAGTCTTGTGCACTCAACATGTGGCGTCCACTCGAGTATAGTCAGTACAAGCGCATGTAAATACGCAGTAACGAATGTACCAGGAAGGTTACCTGGCCAGGAAGGTTACCTGAAAGTCCAACTTCTTTAAGATAAGGTGCTATGCGCCCTTCCATTATCTCTTGTTAAGAACAAAAAGGTATATCATGTGTACACGTGGTTCTAATAATTTTATGCAAGATTTATTGTGACTAACACGTGTTTGTCAGCAGGCGCATAAAAATTTATCTGACACACACGAAGACTGACAGGATTGATTGTAATAAAGGTAAAAGTGTTTGGTTTTTAGCCTTAAATCACTTGCGTTAGCATACTGAATGCACACGTGTCCTTTGTCCTAGTGCACTTGTGTGGTGCAGCTTACAGGTTACTTGTGGTGATCACGAAGATAACGTGTATGTGCTGCACGCAAATTCTCGTGCAGTTGTGTACAAACACGCGAGTTTTTAAAAAATACTCAAGTAGTACAAACAACATGCATGTTACCCACTCGCGTGTTTAAAGTTTAAATCGAGCTGTACCATTCAACTAAGTGGTGATGATTCTTCTGCTAGTACAAGGCAAAGGTACACTCATTGTAGTATTACGTAGCCATTAATGTTGATCAAAATGATATAAGCAAAATAGTAGAGCAACAAGGAGAATTGATAAATCTGTTATCACAGTTAGTGAAATGATTTCAGCAGCCATTTATACCAACTCTTTTTATCCAGCAACTAGTTACATCCACCTCTATTGTCCAGCAGCCACTCTTTTTGTCCAGAAACCAGCACTTCTTTCATTACACAGACAATCTTTTCTACACAGAAATGTAGGGTGTAGTCAGGACATTTATTCTGATGGACTTACTGATGAGCTGACAGACGACAACTTTGAATTTTTGCTATCCGAATCAACAGATAATTACAGCTCCACGCCAACACTGTTATCATCAGTCTATCCATCAATTCTCCTACTTCCTTCAGTCCAGTATTTTTTGTCGTCATCTACCCAGTCTCTCCATTAACATCACCTGTCTCACAGCCAATTCTCCATCATCAGTTCCTCCACCACACTTCAGTACATTACCTAAGTTAAAACCTGTTCAGGATGTTTGGAATGATCACCCAAGTACAAATGTCCAATGTCTGCGAGAACTAACTATAGCCCTGGTGAGAGATGCCATTTTTGGGAGGACCAACTCATAAAATGTAATTTAAATGACAAACAACATACATTGACCAAGAGAAGCTTGATTACATCAAGATCACAGTATACTCTTAGAGTTTTCAACAAGTCAGCAGTGGAATTTGAGCACATTTGGCAATTATATATGTTGATTATCAATCTCAAAGTCTTGTCAGGCCTTGAAAACGAATGGAGAAAATTGTAGAATACAAAGAGAAAATTGTAGACTTCCTTTAAACTACTTTGACTTCTAATCAAAACAAAAAGATGACAAGTGCAATGGTTATGCATACTCTAGTTATCTCTGTACATATGTTAAATCAGTCATGCAACTGGTTTGGTCCTTCATTATTTATTAATTTCATTGTAATTGTGAGCCACCACAGAAGATTCAGTGGCTAACCTTTTCGAGTGAATAAATAGCACTGCCACCAGCCTTAACCTGCATTAACTTAGTAACAAAAAGCGAGGGGACAGGGTGCTAGGGACATTCCACCATATGCACAAGGCCCAAATGGGGGACTTTTAGAAGTGCAATTGATGATGTCACAAGACAGTGGAAGAACCATTGGAGCTGGCCTATCACGTGGCTACAGCTTGAAAGTGCTTGACAGTAGCAGTAGTGGAAAGGGGAGTGTCAATGCTACTGCCATAAGCTTGGGGCCCTCCTTTGGTTGACTTTTTGATGTTTTGCGTTCAGCCATATTTTACATCAATTACATGAATTTAGCTACTGCGTTTTTGTTTGGCTATATTATCATAAACTATTGAAATTTACTCTCTTGCCTTTTATGACAACTATAAATTTGTGGTACGAAGCTAGCTAATTAGGGTTGGAAGTAATGAAGGTTAAAATTTAACCTTCAAAGTTTTTTTAATAAAATGGATTAAAAATGGGAGGGGTCCCAAGTTCTAGATCTGGATAAGCGGCTGCACCCAACCATGCATGCCTTGTAATATTGACAATGCAATCCCTCAGATGATAATGTCGTTAAGCTGGGAGTTGCCTTGAGTGGCCCTTGGTTGATTGCAAATGCTGAATCATGCAGGACTAGCTATTTGCTAAAGTTTCACCAGAGGCTATATAATTTGAAATGGCAAAATTGAAGCAGTGGATTGCAGAGCATACGCTGCGCTTCTCTCAAGTTTATTAATGTGGGATATTATGATGAGCATTGAGGATGCTATACAACTACTAAGCGTGTTTGCATAGGCAAGTCTTCAATGTTCCGTTGAACTGCTCAACCATGCCATAACATTTGGCAAGGAAGACGAACAATAACATATGCCCAGTGGGAGCCGTTATTAGTTATAGCAAAAAAGGGAGCAAGACCAGGACCACTGTTCACATTTGAGGATGGCTGTGGCCTGACTCTCAACCGGTTCATCAGTGTGGTGAGGAGGGCATTGTTGTTGGCAGGGGTAGATGCCACGAAGTACGCAGGCCACAGTTCTGGATCTAGGCATTATAGATAGGAAGAGTTTTCAATGCTATAAAATGTCTGGAAATTCTTTGAATAACCTGCTGTAATTGATCACAGTAGTTTAGTGAACATAATAATAATAATTGTAAAACACCATGCATGAAATTTACTAAGTTAAAAGTTAATGGTTATACGGCAGATAGATCATTAAAAACAAGTTTTGTTTATGTACAAAGTAATCAACCTGTGATAACTAATTATGAAGGCCAAAATGTGCTATTGTACAACACCTCCTTTTGTAGCCACGTATATTATATATAGTATCCTCACATACAATACTGGTACCCTTGATATCTTCATAATCTTGCATAATATCCTTACCATCTCATCATCACCTGTTTTGCTTGCTTTAATTTTCAGGCAATTCTCTCCTGTGTATAAGCCTGTTACTATATTATAATTATTGCCATGCAAGTATAACTCACTTTAAACAGCTTCCTCTTTGTACATAAACTTCCATACAAGAACCAGTAGGGTACAAAGAAAACGTTTAGCGATTAAATTCCACTTCCTAAACTATGCTAATACTAACGAATTCAAACCCACAATTGATATACATTATGTTGTGCCTATATAAAGAGTGGCACAAGTTGCAGATTCAGATCAAGGGTATATGTTCCCAGGATACAACTAGTTGTATCCCTGCTTTCAGGGATACATCAGATTTGTATCCCTGCTTTTCCCTTTGATCCGCCCACACAAAGTGATACATATAAACAATGGCTTATACAATATTGAAACTAATTTTTTGTGGCTAGGAGATAAACAAGCTAGGAGGGATGCTTAAAGGTAGACTGCAATGGCAAATCACATGTGCTTTTATTAGTTATTTAATCATGCAATGCACAAAACCACATTTTTTATAATCAAATTATGGTGTATTATTGAGATATTAAGCTGTAAAATTACAAAACGTCACTTCCGTAAGTATACATGACATCAGATCGAGTTCTGGAAAAAGTTTTATTGTACATATTGTATTGGAAGAAGGCATTAAACTCGCCTTGTTTTGGGCAGGGAGATACAAGAAAACCCATTTTTTATTGTTACACTTCTCTCCTAGCAAATTAGTGACAAAAACAGCGTGTCCTCTGTATCAATGCATTGCCAGCCACACGACAACGATGAACAAAGGTGGTGGTGCAAAAGGTGGTGAATATGAGATTTTCAAAACGAAGAGCTAGTCTACTTTTAGATGGACTGTTTAATGATTGCAAGTATATGTCCTTACCATGTGTGATAAACAATCTTGCAACGATAAGGAAGACTGGATTCACTGCCATCACTGTGCCAACATGAACACTAGCACGCGTAGTTGTGCTAATCGAAATGCTAAGGCCGATTGAGGCTGACTAACACACCATTCTATCCAACAATACACAACAACTGGAACAACAGACACACAGTGAACAGAACTCGACAAAACTAGCCATGAGTTGCTTGTTATTGATCCCACTAGTGCATGTCCGCCTTTCACAATTCTCGTTTTAAGATTAAACGTCCATCACAACAAACTCTATAAGTGTATATTACTGCCAGAAATACAAAGGTGCTCCAACAAGCTTCTTTGTTAGGCGAGAATCCAAGAAGCGCATGAATCTTCCATACATTTTCATACAAACACACATGTTCTTATTCCCGATATGACGTCTTGTGATGTAAGAAACTGCAATGTGTTAAAACTCCTGCAGTAGCTAAACCAAGCGGAATATCATCACATCACACATGCCAATCTTCATTACTAACACTAAGGTAAAGTATAAGCCCAAGTCATTTTTCCATTGCAGACTACCTTTAAACTATGGTATATGGTATTCCCACCTACCTTGTTTACTCTCCTGTAACATTAGTCTTTTTGAAGGTTGTTTGGTTGACTGTTGACATGTCAGTTCAACCATAAAGCTGGTCTGACATTTACCTGGCTACTTATGAGCTTTTTTCATCCCTGGGAGGTGACAACCTCTTTAGTGGCAGGGAGGCTGGGAGTCTGTAGACACTTGGAAGGTGCAGGTGTTGCAACCAGTCAAAGGGGCAGAATACCCATTTCCAGAGCAGCCAGCTCAAGTGAAGGAGGAACTCCAGCAAAGCAAAGCAGCTCAGCAACCAGAACAAAGATTAGTAAGAAGACAGCTGGAGAGAAATGTCATGCTTGCATCAAGGAAAGCTAATAGTACAAACCAAATGAAGTGCTTATTGCCATACACTGCAACACATGTTGTTACAAAGTACTATAAATCAAAATGCTGCATATATATTATTCATGTTTATGCAAGCTGTCAATTATAGCTCAGACTTAAGCAATATGCTAAACAAAAAACAAAGTGCAAAAAGCAGCATTGTAAATGGTTATACACACAACCAAAACTATATCAAGTAAGGTAAGCGTTGATCAAAAATCCTTTTACTTGACATATGATAGGCATTTTCACAAATATGATTGGCCGTAAACTCTTGATTGCCATTCAAGTAAAGGGATTTTTCAAGGGGTCGGTCACTCACCTGAAATATCGTCGAAGCCTAATGTGAAATTTGAAATATGATGAAATAATTTTCTGGATAATTCTGTAAATTTCCGAGCACTTTAATTATCCAAGAGGCGTGTGTTTATATTCGTGCGGATTAGAATTGGCAGAAGTAGGTGCGCGTCACAAGCCAACAGCCGAGCCAGCAGCAGCGTTTTGTAGAGATAATTATCCTTGAAGGTATCAGTGTGGTTTAATATCAGCAAGATTGTGTGAGATCTCACTCTCCTGAAGTTAAATTTCTGTAGTGGCGTAGCAATACACGTAGCTACTGCATTTTGTGGGGCTTATCGTCTACGGCTACCTTGCCTTTCTGACTCAAAAGCAAGAGTTTTGGGACGAGAGTTGCTAACTGCTTCAATTTGGAACTTCTTATTGGCACCACCAAGCAGAATAGTAGTAATGAAATCACAATATTGTCAGATGATGAGAGTGACAACACATCAACTGCTATACCAGCTTGGGTAATCCATGGTAAACACAAATTAACTATGAAAGATAAACATCTTATTGAGACTGGAAAGCAATTAAACACTTCTTTAAGTAATGTTCCATTATCTGTTGAGCAAGCCATTGTAGCTTTGCTGAAGCCGAAATGCCCAGTCACGGTTAAAGTTAAAAATGTTATCAAGCAAGTTGGCTCTGCAGACTGTGGTGTCTATGCTTTGGCTTATTGTACTTCACTAGTTCTTGGGAACAACCCCTGTTTATCTGTTTACCGACAATGCAAGTTGAAATGAGGGATCATCTTGTATCTTGTATGGAAAATTTATCTTTTTCCACTTTTCCTGTAGCCAAGAAGCGCCGATTGAGTTGTGATGATTGCTCTGTTCATGTAATTGAAATTTGTCCCATTTGTCTATTGTCAGATAATGGTACTTTGTGAACAGTGCAGCAGGTGGTATCACAATGAGTGTGTTCCGAGTTTCAGTGAAGATGATGAATGGATCTTTGTAAAATGTAAAGAAGATTAGAATGATACTACTGATTAACATCACATAACTTAGATTATGTTTTGTAAAGCCACATAATTATAGTGTTTTGATTAAGCTGTACAATCATATATAATGCTGTAGATTTCTTCTCATATTTATTGAGCTATGGCATTTGTAATCATGTGACCAGCTGATGTTCTTGCAATGATATTTAATTTATATGGTATCAAAAAGGCAGAGACGCAGCAATATAATAGCTATACATCACTACTAGGTTTTTTGTCCATGAATAAAGTATGAAATGTTGATTTTTGCATGAAATAATGTATGAAAGTGAATTCATGGATAAAGCATGATGTATTAAAATTGCATGAAAGTGGTTGCATTTGACAAATATATGAAGAGTGTATTAAATATGCATGAACACACTTGCATGAAAAATGCATGATGATTGATACATTATGAAATTCGCATGATAATACATTTCATGTAAAATTCATGTCATAGCCAAGTACATGAATTTAAGTATATACTTTCAATGTGGTATGAAATTAGCATGACTCTCAAATAATGGAAATTTCATATATAAACAAGTACATGAATTTATCTATACATATCTAATGTGGTATGAAATTAGCATGAATTTCAAGTAATGGAAATTTCATAGAATACATACATATACATATGTACATGTACATATACATACATGATAATAAATAGCTACATAATTACATACATATTATACAGGGATCAAAGAATATAAATATGTATATACAAAAATTTGAGGTTAGGCATGTGCATTGAGAATCCATAATTGAGGACAGCATTCCATTGCAACAACTAATGGTCTAGAAACTTCTTTCAATTGGCATATAGTCTGGCTGTTCATGGTGGTATTAACTATATTCACAAGACCATTAGAAACATTCACTGCACAGTCAAACTTGGTGATAAGTGCAAATCGTTTTCCTCTGTACATAAAAAGCTTTTCAATGCATCCAAACTGATCATGAGAGTTAAATGAAACAAACATGCAGTCTCTGTAATTTGCACTGATATCTGATTCAGAGGTTCTTGATTTGAATTCAATAACTCTTCCTGTTGGCTCTTCTGTGATACAAAGTTTCTTTGAAAAAGAAACAATAACGGGTGGCTGAATTGGTAGATTCATTGTCCTGCAGACTGGTAGGAACATGGCAAATTCTTCTTCACTTAACTCTACTTCATGGCTGAATACGTATGTTAAATTAAAGAACATTTAGCTACTGCTTTATGCATATGCATCTTTCTTACATACCTTATAGTATATATGTTTTGATGATCGCATACATTGTTTTCTTTTGATAACTTCATAAATTCACACCACTCAAAAATCTGTATTTATATAGTATGTATACATGTACCTACGCATGTATATCAACGCATGCAATTTTTTTATAAAATCTTACACGGTAAGTTTCCATTATTGTTGCTTCTGGGCGGAATCGATTAAGAGCCCTTCTAGTTAGCCAACTATTGAAACGTTCATAACAGTACATCCATGTTGAGTACACTGGACCATACTGCTCGATTCCATCAACTATGTGATGTAGAAGATGAGTTGTTATATCCTAGTGTACGAATACAAACTATGAACAGAAAAAGGTGGAAGTAAATTTGTGAACCTGGATAGAAACTGGAAAATCTCGCTCAAGCAGTGCGATAGCTGTGTGAAGATCTTCATTTAGCTTGTTTAATTCCGTGCGATTGTGTGACTCAGCAAGAACAGAAGTTATAGCATCAACAAAAAGAAACAAAGTGTCTTCTTGCCGTTTTGGAAGCAAGCCACGCAAACAGAATTTAATCACACCATGACACACAATCTAGGAGTGCATATAAAATGATCATGGTTAGAACACTCAGTTGCATACACAAGCACTATATAGCTAACTACTTAGTTATAGTAAAAACTTTTATTTAATTTTGTATTTTATATATATATATATAGTACGTATGGTAAAAATAGCTGCGTGCTTGCATACATAGCTACCTGTTTCCAATCATGAGATTTGAGTCGAGACAAATGTGTAAACAGATGCTGCGGATTAAAATTAAGATAGGACGGAATAGATATCTGTTTGAGCCGTTGCTTAGCCAGCTGCAATTGATCTTTTGTAAGAATCCAAGGTGCTGTGCTAATAGATTCATTTGTAAGTTGAAATCTTCCAAGTGTTGCTTCAGCTTGAATTATTTTGCCTTTATTGTCAGTTTTATCTACAATACAGTCATTTTACTTAAATCTTTCAGCGTGCATGTATACGTACGTACCAGTAATGAGATAAACAAGCTTCTCAATACAATCTTTGATGGTATGCATGGCATCAGGGACTGTCTGGCTGACTCGATCATGGTATGGCAATCGCATCAAAGAAGAAGATGCTTTGCAGCCAGTGCTTTTAGCGATCATCTTGGCCTGGCATCTGCATGCATATATATACACATAACTATATATGTTATATGAAAATATTAACAGTACTTATTTTTGGCATTGTCGTAAGCTTCATGGTATGGTATCATCTCCTTGAAAACTTTCTTATTTGGTGGAGGTGTTAGTTCTTCGTGTTTTCCAGGGAAACTGAGTTGTAACAGTGTTTTATTAGCTAATTATATAGACACGTAGTTGACATGTACCTTACCTTTCCTTGTCATTTCTCAAGGGAGATTCATCAGAGAGAAATCTTCTATTTTGTAAGTATATAGTCTTCTTCAATTCTTCATTTCTTGTTCCTTTAATTTCACAAAACATACATCCTTGCAGCCCTCCAGATCCCACCACAGACAATACTTTACCGATTCCAGGGTAATCCAAAATATGTAAGAGTATGGCAGCCTTACATTCAAATGGAGCATTACTGTAAGCATCATATAGTGTGCTACTTGAAAGTTCTAACATTTCATCAACCAAAACATCCAAATATGGATTTAACGAATGTGCTTCTTGTGATCCATTACTTGGGACTATTCCAACGAGTAGAATACTGGCAAACCGATTTCTCATATGTCGTGGAAGGTTGAGTAATGTAAGCATTATAGGCCACATAGAATATGCAACTTTGTTGTGTGCAAAGGGGTTTACACCATCTGAACAAAGTGCTAAAGATATGCCTCTAGGATCACCTTTAAACACCCCATTAATGCTGTAAGCACTTTTCCAGCCCCAAGATTCATGCAAATCAAATAAGCTGTTTGTATCTGTATTCTTTATTGTAGCATGTGATTGTAAGACTTGTGCCATGTTTGAATTTCCAAAGAGTCTAGTAAGTCTTGGTTTTAGAGGTAAATAAGTGAACCGTCTAGTTGGTATATGAGACTGATCTGAAATATACCTTCTCCCACCACACCTTGGACAAACGGAGAGTGATTCATATTCTTTCCTGAAGATGATACAGTCATTAGGACAAACATCATACACTATGGATTGAACTAAGTATGGTTGAATGATTCTTAGTGCTGCTTCATAAGAGTTTGGCAAGTTATTGCCATATGGTAGCATGGTATGATTCATGGCCAACATAGATGACAATGCCTCTTTACTTATTCCAGGGTGTTCACAAAACCAGCTAAAGTAGTTAACCAGGCTTTGAAGAACTGAATGGTCTGACCCTGTAAATAGTGGTAAAACAGCTGCATCACTATTATAGAGGTGGCTTTCGAAACAGTTTTCTTCATTGGGTATTTCTGCAAAGCTGGAATGTGCTTTGCTTGCATTGTAGGAAACCTACGTAATATAATACGTAATAACATTAATACGTAATTAACCACAAGCCGCTGAAAACTAAGCGCATGCAAAAATAATTAATACCTCGGTGTCTTCATCGAAGTAATTAAGTGCTTCCACATCTTCACAGTCAGATGAATCGACGGATTTTGGTAACTCCACAGGCGTTTCCGTTTGCGAACACCGGGATTCGTAATCCACAGATTCGATATTAGCACTCGCACTAGCGCCGACTGTTTCTTCAATTCCACCTCTATACAGTTTAGCATGCTTTCTTCGAAGATACTTCGAGATTAAATTACCCTTGCATATTGGACATAAGCACGGCACGAGCTGATCCATAGAGTATAATTAACGATAGTGTAACTAGCTAACTATTATGCCGCATTTCGCCGACAAATCGTGCATAGCAACACCTCTTGGAGGGAAAACGCTGCAGCTGTATGAATTAGGCGGGCAGTTACGGAAAGAGAAATGTCTGTCACTCTAACAAAAGAGCAAGCAGAAATACTGCTACCTTTGCTGCCGACCTTAGTAAGCCGACCGCAGCCCGCACAATCCGAAGTCGAAGTAGTTCCGCGTTATTCTGTTGACGAGATGTTTGTTAAGAAGAAAAACTCGCGTTGTACTCCAGCGCAAAATTACCTGTTGGTAAGCGTTTCAGTTAGCTAATTTTGTTCTGTACTAAACCGGCTGATACTTGGTCATGTAGTGTTATTGTGTTCATGGTCTTGTAATTGAATTAGTTGTGTAGTGTTATTGTGTTTTGGTACACAAACATTACGCTAACATGTTATTTGTGTCCATCCGCGGTCTACAAAAGAATGTTGTAAGAGCAAGTGCAAAGGCAGCGAATATATGGGAGAATCCACCGCTGATGAGAAACCTGACATCAACTCAAACAGCAAAATTTTTGACACTGTAAGACTAAACAAGCTTGCATAATAATTTAAGTATCATATAGGCATTTGCTATGTGCCCTCAACTGAAGTCGTGCCGTAGTTTGCTGACTACAAGGCTTAGCAGGACTCTGATAAATCGCCGTCAATTTGCGAAAAGGCTATCAACTGTACGTGTTGTACCATCAACTGCTGTACCACCGACCACTGTACCACCGACCACTGTACCACCGACCACTGTACCACCGACCACTGTACCACCGACCACTGTACCACCGACCACTGTACCACCGACCACTGTACCACCGACCACTGTACCACCGACCACTGTACCACCGACCACTGTACCACTGACCACTGTACCACCGACCACTGTACCACCGACCACTGTACCATCAACTGTTGCACAACCAACTACTGTACCATCAACCGTGATACCATCTACACCTCTACCATCCAGAGCTGTACCATTGACTGCTGTAACATCAACTGCGCGTGCTGTGCCATCAACTGTTGCACCAGCAAAGGAAGTCCCAGTCCGCCGGAATGTAACAACTCATGCATCATATACCACTAGTACTGAAGGGAGTTCTGAAGTGATCAGTCCTAGCTATAGGCCTGGGTGCGTATGTTCAGACCTGCATTTAGATCTAGCCAATTATAATTTATATTATATAGGGAAAATGTTACTATAGTTACTGGAGATAGAAAGCAGATTGGGAAGGGAGTTTTTCTGAAGATGAATTCTAATGGTATAAATATATGGACACAGTGAATTTGTAGGACAATAACATGTATTTTTAGAGGATTATGAACAATTTGCAAAGATAATGTTTCTATCTGCTAAGAAGCAAAAGGAGATTCGGGAAGTTGAGTTACCAATGCAGTCTGAACAAGGAAAGCTTAACTTCTATGACCTTAAGGTGCTATTCTAGCAGTGTATACGTATTTTGACATTTCCATATTTGCATGATACAGGCAGGTGACATTTTTATATGGAAGGTTGGTCGGTTATTACCAGCTCCATCTCCACCAACTAAATTCAGTGATCAATCAATTGCAAGGTATACCTTCATGTACCACATAACCACTGGCTATAGATAGCTAGCTTCTTAAAAATAAATATTGCATTATTTAGAATTAGAGCTGAAGATCTAGATTCTGATTCAAGCTTAAGTGATGAGGAAGTATTTAGCGAATATGAAATCCAAAGGTTTAAGAAAATATCTGAGACCAAAAGGCGATTTGATGAAATATTTAAATCAAAACAGAAGAATATTGATGTCAAGAAAAAGAATCTGAAAGCAATGGTATGTAATATGTTATGAAAACATGATTGTGATGATCATCTATATATATATGTAGCTTATAATTATGTATAAATGTATGAGTCTCGGTACAAATACGTATACAGTACATGCATGTAACCACATATTAATGCATAAATTATATTTTGTGTTATATAGCATACTGTTGGAGAGTATGTCTCTGTGAAGTGTGATAAATATGGCGAGCGGCCCTTGATTGGACGCATCACAGAAATAAATGAGAAGAATGTGAACATTAATTGGATGATAGGGTCATATAGTGGAGTGTGGAAGGAGTGGAAAGGCAGGTCAGAGGGAAGGTACATAACATTTGCTGATACAATACCCTGGGAAGATGTTATGATATCAGTTGAGTTTACAAAAGGAATGAGACTACCACAGAAAACAGTGTCTACTCTTAAAGAACTATATGTGTAACTATATAGATAATATTATGTATTTATACCATCTATATTGTTGTATGCATGCGTATGTATACTGTATATATGTACATATGTGCATGTGTTATACATGTGCAGCAATTATGTATGAAACTATTTATTCATGGCAATTTCATATACCTGAGCAAAAGAAAAAAGTCGGATTTTCATACAAAACTCATGCGATTAAACGTCATTTTTCATTTACATTTTTACATGAATGTATCATGAAATTTCATACAAAAATAATGCATTTTTATTACACTAAATTGGTTAGCAATAGTACATGAATTTTCATGTAAAATTCATGTACAAAGTATGTAACTTTTATGTAGTATTTATCCATGAAAAATAATACAAAATACCCATACTTTTCAGACTAATTTCATACCACACTGTTGCATGAAATGTTAACGTTTCATACTCCCATGCATGAAAATAATCCATGAACTATACATTATATTGACTTTTTTTTAGTATGAATTTTCATACAACCTTCATACACTTAAAACTAGTAGTGCATGCCCGACAAGCCCAGCTGCTACATTCTTAGACTAGGAGGACTTACCCAAATTAGCTACAGTATTCTAGATCTTAAGTGAATACACCAATTAAATGAGGTATGTAGCGAGGTATGTAGTATGGACAGTCACGTTGAACCTTGCGCCCATAATTACACCCCTAACTAGCGGTTACTCACTGTTAGCTTTACCTCATCAGTCTTCTTAATAGTGAGCCATGAAATCACATCGAAATTCGTCATAAAAATGTACGTAGAAATATGAAATGTAGGAAGAAATACGAAATGTAGGAAGAAATACGAAATTTGAGGTGAAATTTGAAATCGAGTGAAATTTGGTCTGAAATATGAAATTTGGTGGTCAAATTAGAAATATCGTGAATTTTTGAAGTGACCGACCCCTCAGGATTTTTGATGAACACTTCTTTTTGGTCACACCATAGATATTAGAGGTGCAAAGTGCCGAGGGATTGGAAACGGCGCACGTGAGCTGATATGAACTGTACAAACTTGGCAGTTACTCAGTGTTGAAACGGAAGTGATAAGTCCTTCGAGCTTCGGCGGTGAAACGTCGTTATTTAGTAATGCCAAAGTATAGTACTACTTTATGGCTGGGTTTTCCACAAAGTTAGATAAAGAAATAGGTTGATTTGTGCGTTATGCCCTGGTGTTATTGAATCATTGTGGGCGCATAACTTGGCATAAGTAAATGTAAACGTACATTTCTTTAACTACTGAGGCATGAAAGTAGATGCCAAGTAAAAGCCCGGAAAATTCATGGCGTTTGTACAGTGAATGCGTGTTTTCACATTTCGCCACAGTGTTGTTGTTGTGGGCGCACAAGTTGCCACAGGTATACAAATTGTTATATTACTGGTATATAAGAGATAACGGATACTTTTTACTATAAAGCTGTGGTGTAGAAGAGAACCTGATAAGCTCTATACTAGCTTTACTACTGTTGTAAAAGTGTACTACCACTATAGTAGGAGTACTTATGTCATAGATATGGAGAGCTCATGATAGTTGTATGCAGTTTTAGTATTCAAATAGTGTTCATACCACTTTATGCTTTTAGAAATACGAAGGGAAAAGGTCATCGACAGCTAAGGCTATGCAGCAATAAGAATTACGAAAGGAAGAAATATGCATCAAAATCTCGTAATGCCTTGCAAGATGTAAGCCTTTCTTTAAATGTGCCACAACCAAGTATTGAGCCAAGAGAACAACCAGTTTTGATCAACACAGAGTTAAATAGCAAATTACAACTGCTGGACTCGCTTAATGGTACGTACATTAGATTACACAAGGTACTACTTAGTTTGTGTATTGCCATTAGATTGGATCCTTTCCTCCTATGAAAATGTTATAAGGCTATGCAAGCTAAGTTGTAGCAGCACTAGTGCTCAAGTGGACTTATGTGTTGCTATCAAACAAGACCTTTCATGGCTGCTGACATACCGTGACAGCATAGTAGATGTAGACAAGTGCTCTGCTCTGTCTCAAGCCCCACCTGTTATGGACTCAGGTACAAATCCACTTCCTCTAGTACTATATGTAACCGTTCTTTTTTTAATGTTAGTTGACAAGGTGAAAGCATTGCTCAAGCTTGATGATGTTCAGCCATGCTGTGGGAATTCAGATAACCGCTTTTTGAGCCTGACCAACATCCATAAAGGCATCATGTTGGATAAATCGAGTAAGTGTATATCTGTATGTTCATAGACTGTAATACACACACACAAGAATACTACAGATGAATGTACATACACATATGATAAAATAAGCACAGTGAATGCTTACTGTTTTGCTAAAATGTTTACATATTTAATAAATAATTTGTGTATGCAGGAAAGTCTGTGGTTGCTCGAGTCGATAAGAGACTTGGAACTCCATCAATATTTCATGTTGACTGCAACATTATAGTTATCTCAATGTTAAAGTCTGGTAGGTGTTTAGCTTGTACCAAGCATAGGAAATCGTTGAACACAATGGCATCTCGGCCAAAATCTCATGATCGGACTCACCCCAGTAGTCATACAACTTATGCTGCATTGATGACACCAGAAAAAGAAGAGAGCCTTCACCGACTGCATCATGAGAATGTGAGACTAAAATCACAAATTGCTCGGCTCAGAGAGAAGATAAATACTGCAGTTGACAGAGATGGTGTAACTGTTGACTCCGAGTTAAATGAAGATCTGAAGGACATGGTAGAGAAGAGTAGGGATGAAGTGTACAAGTCTTATTCAGAAGGGACATTTCAGAGGATATTTTGGGAGGAGCAAGAGAAGGCCATGTCATTGAAAGATTCGAGGTCGATGCGCTGGCATCCTGTGTTCATAAAATGGTGTCTCTACTTGCGGCATCTTTCAGGACAATCGTACGAGCTACTAAGGGAATCTGGATGTATTCATTTGCCCTCGCAGAGAACTCTGTGAGATTATACTCACTACATCCCAGCGAAGGTTGGCTTTTCTGCAGAGATAGATCAGCAGTTAATTGATGCGATTGACTTCACTAAAGAGGCTAACAGATATGTTGCATTACTACTTGATGAAGTTCACATCAAAGAGGATTTAGTGTATGATAAACATAGTGGCTCATTGATAGGGTTTGCCAACATGGGGGACATCAACAACCATCTGATTAACTTTGAAAGGAGTTTAACAGATGAGCCTGGTGAGCCGAGTATTGCTAGTAGTGTACTCGTGATAATGGTTCGTGGCCTGTTGAGCAAGCTCAACTTTCCATATGCACAATTTGCAGTTGCTAATTTGAGTGGCGATTTGTTGGTTGATCCAGTTTGGGAAGCCATTTCAAGACTGGAAAGGCAAGATATCCGAGTGCTTGCCCTGACTTGTGATGGCGCTTCTGCAAATCGGAGGTTATGGAAACTTTACTCCAAAGGAAGAGACACTAGTGAGAGGGGGGTCCTATACAAGGTACCCAACATTTATGCCACAGACCAATCTCGTTTCCTATACTTTATATCTGACCCTCCTCATTTAATCAAGACTACAAGAAACTGCTGGGCCAATAAATCAAGGCGATTGGAGGTAGGTTACAGTAAGTTTCTGGAATTATATTTTACCTTAGAAATGTCCAGTCACAATTTGTTACCTTTACAGTGCAATGGAAAATTCATCTCATGGGACCATCTGAAGAGTCTGTATTTGGAGGACACAGAGGCAGGATATGGCACAAGAAGGCTTCCTAAACTGAAGTATGAGCATATTCATTTGACGTCATTTTCAAAGATGCGAGTGGATCTTGCAGCACAAGTAAATATTGTTCTTCATATGTATTAACTTCCACACTTGTACTGGTCAAGTACAGCCAAAGTGGTACTGCTACGTATTTGAAATCAATACCTACAGTTTTAAGCCAGTACAATTGTTTTTAAATAAAAATTCAAAATGCATTTGCTCAATTTATTATACATATTTTCAAAATTTATGCTTTGGGCACCACTCAAAAATTTTTGTGGATAACCTCCTTATTAATAATCTAGGTGCTCAGTGAACAAGTGGGAAATGCTTTGTCTATGGGCCCACACAAAGAAGAAATGAGTGAGACAGCAAGATTTGTGAAGATGTTTGATAAGTATGAGATCCTTTGTACTGTAACTAAATATTTACATTGATCATTTCACAGGTTTTTCGATTGCTTGAATGTAACAAACTTCAATTCAGGAGTTAAAAAGAGAAAAGATTTCCAAAAGCCTTACTTTTCGATGAACGTTTATCGGTAAGCAAATAACATGTTCTGATTACGTAAGCAGCACACTATTGTGTAGTGGCTAGAGCATGACTTTATGGGCTACATGGATGAATGGAAAAGCTCATCTGTAGCAAAAGGAGGGGAACCACAGGAAGTAGCACAGCGACTGCTAAGCCATGAAACACAATATGGAATTGCTGTAACTGATAAGCTTAAAATTCAGTAATCATGATTGTTATGTCAACATTCATAGTTTGGTCATTTGTGGAACTTGTCCCCTTCATATTCAAGATTCCTAGTGTCAATTTGTTTTTGAGTGAGCGCATTTCTTAGGATCCGCTTGAAAAATATTTTGGATGTCAACGCCAGAAGGGGGGGCAAATGCTAACCCAAACTTAGCAAGCCTTTTGAAAAACAATCAGACTCTATGTGTTGTAAACACAGTTGCTGGAGATGTGCCCAGAGGAAACTGCCGTGGACGGAAAAGTCAGATCAGTGTAGAAGATGAGAACGCACCACTACCCAAGAGGAGAAGGCAGCATAAGTAGAGCATCAACAAATAATTAACATTACAGTGGTGATATCTAATTGAAAAACAATGTATATTACTAATTAATTCTCTTACGGAGGCTTTTAGATTTTTGCATTCCCTTTTTACTTATTTGTTTGTACTTCTCAAGCCAACCACTAGCATAGGAAAATCCTCTGATAGTCACAAACAGTTCTATAATCCTTCTTAGTAGTTCTGTATGAACTCTTTCGTCATCCTCTTCGAAGTCAGCCCCAACAATCAGCCAATAAAATAATACATCTTCACTGATACTAAGCTCATTTATAATCTTTTCCTTTTTATCTGTTTCACTTAGCAAAGATGGAAGCAAAGGACGTATTTCTTCTTCCAAGCACAAGAAAAGGGAATGGGTATTTTCTCGAACATGCCACAAGCCACCCTGATCAACTAAATCTGTCCATTCCTCGCATGGTCCACTTAATAAAGTGTTGGAATCTTTTACCATGGTCATTATGTACAACACCATGTCCTCTTTTAGGGGATGGCTTGATTGTGAACGAATGTAAAAGTATGACTCCCAAACCTTGTCTCGTTGTAAGACTTTCCCATTGGGTTTTACGAGTGCTCCTTCCAAATCTTTTATTAAATCTTCAGTGAATTTCAATAAGGTGGGTAAATTATCTCGATTAGAACACCACTGCAGCATGTATTCTGTGCCAATTCTTGCATTCGCCGCTTCTTGAGATTTTATACGGAATGATGGGTCGTCAAAAACATTCTGCAGAGCACTGCAAAGCATATTGGGACCATCTGAAACATGAAGTTATAGTGAATATAAAAAGCCGAGCACACGTGCACTGTACACACTGAATGTAGGCTAATGAGTAACTTAAAACATACCTTGTGTGCGAAAAGCATGAAATGCTTCCTGAGCGGAAGAGTGAGCATCGGCCATTTTTTTCAATAGTGACTTAAACTCGAAAAGGGGCATGTTCACTTCCGTTTCCAATCCCTCGGCGCTTCGCGCCTCTAATATCTATGGTCACACGTAACCATTTACCAGATTCCAGATTATACACAAAGTTTTATAGCAAAATCGTTGCAACAAAAGGTTATAATTTTGCTATAAAAAACTTTCAATAAAAGGATATGTGATTGGTAGGTATTCTATCTATAGTAGTGATGTTTTGTTTAAACCTTTCTGATTGCTGCAATTACAGCAAACTAAAAACCTTTTGTTAGAACATTGTTAATTGCAGGAACAACATCATTATATCATCCTAATATTTACCATCTTCTACTAGCTGGGATAACAGCAACAAAATAAAATCCTTTTACTGAAATATTTTCAGTCTGCTGGGATAACAGCAAACTAAAATCCTTTTATTGAAATATTTTCAGTCTGCTGGGATAACAGTAAAATAAAATCCTTGTAATGGAACATTTCATGTCAGCTGAGATGACAACAAGGGATGTAAAGAAGGGTCAGAAATGGTAGCTATTGTATACGTAGCTACAATTAATAAGTATTATTCATTTAGAAGTATGTATCACTTAATTGATATTTCTGTACATCATTACTTTTCGCAAAACCTATATGTCATTGTTATTACGTTTTATATACTGAAACAATGTAGCTAGCATTCAGTGCACTTACTACAACTCAATGATTTCATAATGTTGCACCTTTCGATTCAAACGTGTAAAAGCCGCCAAATATCACGTGATCCTAAACTATAGTCTATCACACGCTCTCTGGCAACTTGCTGGTATTGCAGTAGTTGTGCAAATCTTTCGTTAAAACATTTTGATCACCGTTATAGTCCCAGCTTATTTGTACTTTTTACACAAATTTTTTACCTGCAGTTATCATGGCTGATTTCTCTCTTCCAGGCAAAGGTAGTGTTGTGGCTGTTATGCCTACTCAGTCAGAATGTTTTGTAGCAACGTTTCTATTTGCTGTTATCCTTGGCCTAAGTATACCTTCCGTTAAAAGGATTTGTGTTCGCTGTTATCCCGGATTATGTCATGCTTTCGTTAAAAGGTTTTTTATTCGCAGTTATCCCAGCATGAACGTCACCTTGTATTGAAAGGTTTTTTTGAATGCTGTTGTATCCGCAAATACGGTATCTTTTGTTACAACATTTTTGTGTTGCTGTTATATTGGCATAGTTGCATGTTTTGTTTAAACGTTTTTATTTTGCTGTTATCTCTGCCAGTAAATATCCTTTAATTGAAAACTTTTTACTGCTATACTTTTGTTATTATATATGTTCCCACCATTTACAATGCTGGTCTCGCACTTTTTACCGCGTATTCTTAGTCTGATCTAAACAGCGCCACTATATTTTTGGTGCTGTGACTAGGTAAACCACCTCATAACCTCCGCTACATTCTTTACAGCTGAGCTCTTTGTTGAACATATTAAAAAACAAACAGCTGTACCTTGGTTCTCTGTGCCTCACTTTGAGGAAATCTTGCCCGACGAATCTGTGCAGTTTCTCGAGATGGTTCAGAATCCAGGAACGTTCCTCGCTGAATCAGATCAGTTTAGCCCACGAATACCCCTCGGAAATTCCAACTACCTAAATAGGCCCGTGAACTCGCACGTGAATCAATTGGGGCGCTTGGATTAGAATGAAGCTCAAGAATGGAGGGAGTTGATAATAACGAAAGAGACAACGAAGCAGGTCGTTCTAAATCAAAGGCGAACAAGGCACAGCGGATACCAATGAAACGTAAAGCAGAGTGTAAGGAGCATCGCCGCCTTCTAACCTCTCTTGTGCTTAATAATCCTCTATGCATAAAACCAAAGTAAGGTTTTATTTAGTACATTCATATACACACGCACACACATATATGTAACCAGATTCGAGAAAAATAGGCTTCCACACGCGTCCGTTTTCAAAATTTTATTAACGAACGCCACCAAGTAATAAAAAAGCAAGTAATGCCAGGCTGCACCAATACTTTGTGTGGATCTGCAACCACGGTCGAAAATCTAAGTCACAAGTCAAAGCACAAAAATTCTAGCAAATTAAAGGACAAAAGCCTTTGTGATCATTCAAAAGTCAACTTGTAAATAAGGCCATTCCAACTTGTAATAGACACTATCCAAAATTATGTAATCGTCATGGTAATATTCATGCCGCCATTTTGAATGGGCACAATGTTAACAATGGTAGACACAACCTTTATAGCCAGTGAATAAACGGAAGGGGATAGCTTCTAGGGTCTTCTTTTGGTAATCGTTACCCCAGAGGCTCTTAGAGTTCGCAGCCTGAGAATATGCCCTAGGCTTTAGTATAAACAGAAATTGTAGCTACACTGGTTGTCTTTACGTTGTTCTACAATATGTTTTCTTGTAAAACCTTTGTAGCTACTACCAGGCAAGTGAGGCGAGTACATGCTAACAAAAACAGGACATACCAACCTGACCGACCTAATCACTGTTTTGGCCCTAATTTGCTTGTAGCCTCTTAAACTTATGAAATGTTATCCTTGTCGCCAATATTATGCTTCCATAGCCTTTGGAATGGCAAAGAAGAAAACAACAATTATGTGGCACTTCAGTATAAAATTATTAACTGGCCCCATTCAAAATGGCGGCAGAAAGGGGGCGTGGTTTGGATAGTGTCTATTATGTTTTGGGTCCACCGCCCACATCACTTCTCAAAATTAGCAATACGCATGCGTATATGTTACTTGCGACTTCAGAGCCATGACGTTAGTGAACTATGCCATAACAGCAATCGCTTCATCCTTCTTTGGAAAAATTATGCCCATTGGACATCATGGTATTAAGAATTTGTTGCCTGCCCGTATCTAAAATACAGGATCAGGAACATAATTACTAGTTGGAGTGGCCTAAATTTCATAATCAATATTTGTATGAGTATACGGAGGGATTTCTATATATTGACAGGTGTGTGGTGTAATCATGTTAGTATAGTCAAAGTTCAATTGTTATTTTCAGTGAAAGTCAAGGGTCGCTCTATCCTGATCCACTTTGACTACAGCTACAGATATCTAAGTACACAAACTACCATATTACAGCTGCACCCATTCCAAGTCTTGCCAATACTTCAAGTACTCTACTGTTAAATGTATTGACAAGCAAGTACAGTATACACGGAAGCATTCCACACTGTGCAATCAAATTGTTGATATCTTTGGATCTATGTATTAACCACCAAGTGCCCATCTTGCTGGCACATACCACTATGCCTCAAGGAATGCTTGTTTTAAAAATCTACCTGATCATAAAATATGCCAGAAAACATAAATGACATAGTGTGCACGCCCCTCTTATATGAACTACACAGTTAAGAGTTGCTTCCCTGTCTCTTGGGTTTATTGTAAACCTAGCTTCAAAATGACATGACAATGATTTCTGCAAAATATTGTTCAAATATTGTACTATACATGTGTGTGCGTGCGTACGTGTGTGCGTGCGTGTGTGTAACCGGATTTGCGAAAAGGGGTCTTATACACGCATCCAATTTTGCGACTTTAAGGATGTGTAACTCAGCTCATGTTTGACCTACAACTTTGAAATTTGGTACCTGGCCTTTCCTATCATTGTGGTTATACGAGAGAAAATTTCAGCTTAATAGCTCACTCACAAATGAAGTTATGCCTCTTCAAAGTTGCAAAATCGGATGCGTGTATAAGACCCCTTTTTGCAAATCCGGTCACATATATATCGATTTATGCAATGGCAGTATAGTGTAATGACTAATCATTTACTTGGTGCATGTATTATATGGCCATGGAGTAGTGTAAAAATTCATAGTGTACTCTTGTTAGTTGGGAGGTGCTTACTGATTAGAGATTAGTAATAAGCATCATTGTAATAATAATGTCACAAAATGAATAGTTCCACGAAATTAGCAGTTTGAAATACAGAGGTAATCACATGAAATGTGATAGCCAAATATAGTGTAGCGTAAATAGTATATTTATTTGGTAAGCTATTCTAATTACTAGTAGGTTGAAGCAATGAAACATCGATGCAGTGTTGCAACATACTACAATATTAATTTTACAAAATGCCATGTTTTTCTTACAAAAGTTTGGATAGCTACTGAACTGCTAAGAATACTGCATTTTAATATAACAGTTTTCAAATTTGAAATCAGTAACTGGAATTTTATTGGTTCACTTGTTAAATTGCTATGAATGTAGGAGAAGCCGGTGTAAATTGTTTTCATTGGAAGAGTGCAGTGATATTGAGCCAATCAGTGAAGATGATGAAGTAGATGGACCAATATGTGAAGTACAGGTTAGCTCATTGTGTAACAATACTATTGGGTGGGTACAAACAGTGGAATGGATTACAGGAATGGAACACGGGAATGGACTACTAGAATCTTTTTCCAACCTTTATTCCTCTAACAGTGTGTGATGTTAGGTAGCTGTAATGATTTTATGATAAATGAAAGAAGTAGAACTGATCTTATCTCATGTGGATTGCACAACTGAACTTACAAATTTAAAGGGAGTCCAAGTAGTCCATCAGTACAGTGATTGCCTTGTTTAGTGCAGTTTTTTAAAATCAATCATCAAATCCTTTTTGAAATAAAACAATGAATGAACTGTCTTGAACATTGTCATCAACAGTTTGTTTTCTATTTGTCACTGCAGCATTATGAGATGCTGTTAGAAGGATTTCATAAAGTCTTCCATACCACAAAGCATAGGTGCATTTAAATTACAGTCCCACTCTCATGTGCAGCCAACCTTTTTAATTAATTAATGAACTAAATTCATATTGCTGATATACCACTCCTTCAATCAGTTCTTGATTTAGCGACAACAGGCATCATTTTCAGAAGTGAGACTGCCTAATCTTCATGACATAACTTAAAAGTCTTTATACATAGTCATAATGACATAATAGAAAGTATTACCTTGGTTACTATTGTGTCATGTTAACATCTCCTACTCACTTCCATTGAAAATTTCCGGCTATACGGTAACATATTTGAATGTATTTTGGTCACAATCCTGAATTGTTTAATGTCCAAAGTTTGTGTCATTTACAACATGTTTATATTTTTCCTGTTTGTATTTTAGCCGTTTAATACAGTTCCTCGAGTTTTTGGTGCAAACACCTACACCAGTTATGCTTGTATTGAGAATGAGCAGGGTAAGGATTGGGTATTACCTCCTCATGCCAGAAAATATGTCAAAGAAGTTGTGCTGCAAGAATGGACTGATTATAACTCCGAGAAGTGAGTTTTTGAAGTTATTATACCGGCCATCCTTCCTTATTGCAATAATAAGAAATCTGCAAACTAGAGTTGTGAAACTGGCCAGCAAGTCATAACCAGTTACTGAGCAAAAATAACTGCCAGTTAACTGGAGAAGTATGAATTTGCTGGAAAACATGCAATTACATCTTACTTAATGCATAATTTTTGTATACAGTACATACTTACTCATATATGTGCATGAAACTGTTGTTAAAAACTTGCATTAATATTAACCATGTACAGTTGTGTTAACACAACAAATAGAAGCATGTGCCATTCATTTTTGCATGAAAATATTAAAAACCAGTTACCCAGATTTTTAATCGGTTATTAGGTTATTTTTCTACAAACTAGCTAATATAAAGTAGTCTTTTAAAAACAAGCTTTCATAAACAACTGTATGTATTACTTAAAACACTGCCGCCAGTTTGTATGAAATATACAGTAGTGCTTCAAGTGTTTTATTGTATTTTACACTACTGATGTGTGAATAAAAAATGAATGGTTTTCTTTGATGTAAAGTGTCAATGAGCTACCATTCTATAACTACTCTATTGTTCTATAACTACCCAACCACAGTGCTATAACTACCTGCTGACACTTTATGGCATATATAGCATTGTTAAACCCTTTGATCCGCCCACGCAAAATACAATAAATGTTCATGACTGACTGTAGTGGTTTCTATTCAGCCTATATAAGGCTTATCAATAATATACTGTAAGGACAACTAACCGAATAGTTTTATTTATTTGTATGTATCAGGTGTAATACTAAAAGAAAATTGTCGTGATCAGCACTGAATTTTCCATAATTATTACACAAATGAAGATGATTGTTCTATTAGAGCATATTGAATATTTGGTGGTAATTGTCAACACACTATGCTTGATGCGTTTAGCTTCCTATTATTCCACAAATCAAATTTTGGGTAGGCAATTGCTTGCCCTATTCCAACACCCCTGATTGTATTCTCGAATATGAATATTTGCCCAATAGATGAATATTATTTGTTTGAGTCCTATTCAGCCTTGCTACAAGTTTAACTAACAGCAGTGTAAGCAATTATTTTTATCATGCATATGTACATATGTATTTTTGTTGATGTTCTGATTTGCTGTTGTGTAGCCCCGATGCCCTTGCTCTTGTTAGCAAGAAACAAAGACAAAATATGAGAACGGAACTGGTTTCAGAAGCATTGGAGTTTGTCACCACATCAATACGTGACAGAGTGATGAGTCGTAGAATAGTGGGTAAACCAAGCATTAAGAAGAAGGGGCGTAAATAGTCGATCAATTGTGTATCTGGTGTTAAGATGAGCCGAGATGAGGAAAGGATGGGATGTTCACAAGGGTTGAGATATGTAGCTAAACATTGAGACATTTTTATGCTACTTTTTAGTGTTTGTATTTCAAGTAACTGTATTCCAGCTTTTATATACACTTCCCTTTACTTGTAATATCCCGTATATTATTCGTAATTTTATAATAACTTTGTTTTCCAAATAATGCCGCTCACACGTGATGTGAAAGATGTTGATCAAGTAATACAAAACATTGATAGAGTGCGTTGTCTGGATTTCTTCACAGCAGTCAGGCAATGTTACTGTAAGTGAATGTAGCTAGTAAATAATATAGAATCCCAAATGCTTGCACGTGTTCAAGCTGAACTGCCCCAAGAAATGTATAGTAGTTGTTTCGGGCCCCGCTCGTGAGCACGCGTTGGTGGTGCCGAGGTGCACCAGGGAAGTCACGCGCATCCCTATGCTAAAAACCACAGAGCCCACCTTTTCATGAGGGTTCAAAAATGCCAAGTTATTTGGGCATACACACATAATACCACTGACTGCTGTTTATTCATTTTGTTTATGCTAAGCTACGTATTTGTAACTATCAATATCTTCTAATAGACTATACTGGTAATTTTCCTTAGGCTTCAATCAGTAGTGCTGACAGACATTTTGCCGGTGAAGAAAATCATACTGTACATCACTTCCTTAAATAACTTCCATGCACAAACATGTGTCAGTGGCCTAGCACACCTCTAATTCAGGGAATAAATCGCTATGCCTTCTGGGCCTATGACGAGACACTGAAAACAATACTGCATGTCATTGCAACAGCACTCCTGAGCTTGATGACCTTTGAATCTAAATCCACATCTTCAAATACTGTATAGCGGGAAAGGTTAAATTTTTTAAAAAGGCTGAGTTAAAAGGATTTCGAGAAATTAATTTCAAAGATCAGCTAGCTATAGGAAGCACAATTTTATTTCGCTTTAATGATCGCCTAATACACGTATTGCAATTATGATACCTTCGAAACGTAGCATTTCAAAGAGACTGAAACAACATGATTTTCTTATTAGCTTAGCTTGCGATTTAGCTATAGCTACAATTTTTTCAAGATGAGATGCTTAATCGATCGCGCAATAATTATAATTAACGGCATGGTGTACACTAGCACACTGACAGATTCAATATGGACTCGGTTATTCGTGGACACCATGTATACAAAGATATATGGAAACTTCATTGGTAGAGCTCTTGGTAAAGGACTTCGCGAACAGCACCATTTGCAGCTTCTGTCACTGAGCTCGGCATTGAATGTGCCAGAGGACTGTCCGGTTCTGGCAGAACACTCTCTATCTTCTCCTCATTGGAGGGTTCAACACGCTTGGAATACTTTAGAAGCACCATCACCGCAAAACTGTTCGTGAGATTAAAGAATAATTATGTATATTTTTATAGCTAGGTATTTTGAACAAAAACATTTTCAAAAATGCTTGAATGTTTTGAAAATAAAACCCTTCATAAATTTCCCGCTAAACGCTATAGTACCCCAAGCTAGTAACTTTATTTCAACTTGACTATTTTTAAATCTTGTCACGTGCTGGTGTGCTTTATTTGAATTGGCACCTACACTATGTAGCCATAAAGGTGTAAAATGGTTAGCTAATACAATTATAGCAATATACGTATATGTGGTTTTAGTACTGGTAGATTGTACAATTATATAAATAGCAAGAAAATATCGTCTGGTAATCATTTTACTTTTTTAAATGCTCATCTGTAGCCAATGTTACGTACATACATACTATTGCTTAATCAAAACATTTAAACATGAAGGGTCTAAGCTAACAACTTCAAAATGTACAGGAAATTCAACCCTACTACCGTATAGCTCCAAACTTTCGAGGTATAAAACTTTCGTGATTTCCGTGATTATAAAAGGAATCATGAAAGTTTTTTTTACAAATATTTAGATTTTTAAACTAATCCGGTACTCAACACGAGGTGGAGATGTCCAACAACTGTAGCAGACTTCAGTACAGCAACGGCACAAGGATTGTGTCGGTTTTCTTCATCCCACTGACACAACAGTTATTCGCCTATGTACACCTCCCATATTGAATTATAAATATGGTAGCCCCTGACGTGACCATCGTGACCCTAGTAAAAGAAGAACGTGCACTTAAATCAGCTCCACTCATTTTTGCACGTGTTGCAGTCAGGTGTTACTACTCTGAAAAACGAGATCACAAAATATTTTGGAATTCACAAAATTTTATCACGAAAGATTAAATATTGGGGCTAAATTCCAAGAAGTCATGAAAGTTTTATGCATCGAAAATTTGGAGCTATACGGTATGTAATTCATTGTAGTATGTGTGGAATCTCTTTAGTTTAACTGTAGTGGGTTATTCAAATGTATTGCACATTCATTCATACCACAGCATGGTATCTGTTTTGGCTATATACCTCACATATGTCATTCAATATCGTATCCTACTGCTGAGATAGTACATGTATATATATTATAGGTCATGTATGTGTGATCATTATAGCGTCTTTTAATCAGTTTCATCATAAGTATATCTATGGAGAGTTTGCCAACTGTCGGAAGAAAACAGAGCGGATATCACATTGCTTGAAGTGGAAAATGACTAAAGATGATAAGCATAAAGTTAATGTTCCCGTATGCTGTGTAATATTATTTACTGTATTGCAAATTTTCCTTAGCAAGCTTTGATTGAAAACCTTAAGGAAGAAAAGAATATTCGTCATGAAGAAAACACGGTGTGGCAGTTGAGGAAAACACCACCATCAGACTGGTAACATCTAATGCCTCAATTGATGTGTATACTTAATAAAAATAGTTTAGAATCAGTTTAAAAATCACAGAAATACATTCAATTAGTGTATATGTATGTAGATAATGTGGTCACATGATGCGACATTTTCCTTTCTTTTTTCTTTTGGTAACAAAATTCTCTGGGAATGCGCCCAGCTCTGCTGCTGTTGTGAAAACTTGTTTTAGACCTCGCTGGGTTAAAGACGAACACTCAATGTACTTTTTGGCTCCAATCTTTTTACAAAGAGCTAATCCCTGATTGACCGTGAGTGGCTCTTTCCCTCTTGAGTATAGTTCCTGAACAGTCTCTTTATCTTCCCTCAAGTCAACCTTTGTTCCTACTAGTAGGACAGGTGCGCTTGGACAATGATGGCTGATTTCTGGATACCATTTGGAGACAACATTGTCATATGAGGTTGGACTGATCACGGAGTAACATATTATAAAGACATCCGTTAGTGGATAAGACAGTGGTCTCAATCGATCGTAATCTTCCTGCCCAGCAGTGTCCCAAAGATTTAAGGATACATACTTTCCATTGATGACCATTGTTTCTGCATAGTTATCAAACCTGTATGGACAAGAAACATTAATGGTGTGTCAGTTATCAACACTAACTTGTGGTCATCACAAATACACAGTTACAGTTCTCCTATTCAAGTGAACTTACACTGTTGGGACATAATCTCCAGGGAAGTTGTTCATTGTAAAGCTCATCATCATACACGTCTTCCCCACTGTGCCATCACCAACAACCACACATTTTACAGACTGCATCTTGAACTATCACTGAAAATCTTCATGATTTGGTTAGTGAACAGCTCCTTTTTATACATAGAAATCATGCGTTACTATTAATAGATTTTGATACTAAAAATAGAATTCAATTCTGGTATCTATTATAGTAAGCACGTGTGCGTGAGTAAATATACCATATAAGTATGGTGTGAAGGGTATGACCGCATTTTAACTACTGGATCATTGTTGTGCCATTGAATCATAGATATCTATGTTTGATTCTGGCGATTCTAGTTCTTCTGTGAGTTGCGACCTCGACCTATAAGTGTAAGGGATAAGCGCCCTTGTGCGATGCTTTTTTAGTTTTTACTACAAGTACAAAGGTGAGAGTGTTGCTCGCTAGACCTTTACTGGTACCTAGACCATATGCCCGGACGAATTATGTATACGCGCTAGCCGTTTATCCTTGAATTGTGTCCATGCATCGAGGTGTCCATTGTCATAGATAGACTTCGTACGGAGTCTATAGTACGCCATTGTCTACCAGGGATTAATTGTCTGTGATGTCCATGGAATCACCCTTGCCCTACGCGATTGATTAGTTACCGACTAATGGTCTGGGCTGCGAAACTAAATATGATGTATGGTTGTATTATTAGAGGATTTCTGTGCGCACATTCGGTGTGATATTGTCTTGTATTTGTTCTTGAGATCCTGCAGATATTTCATTTCTGTAGATGCTATCTTCATGTGTCTAAAAATGATTCATTTGTCAATTTGTACTAGCTAAAATTAAATCAATCCACTATTGTTACAAATGAATACACAAAGATTTTCCGCCAGATTAACAACTGCGGCCAACCAGCTTTCTTACTGCATGATACAATTGGAACCTCTAGCCTTGGTACCAGCTACTACAAGGAAAACTTTGGAGAATGGATAAGTCCAGCCACAGAAAGGGCTGTCACTACTCACTGGACTGGACTACTGCATGGACTGAAGTTTTTTGGACAAGTATTTATATTGTTTATAAATAATATAGATTATTCAAAGTGGATGTTTAACTGGGCAACAGTTAAAGGAACTAGCTGGATGTTAATAAAAATGGAATGCTCTACTTATGTACCTATATAGGCTCTCGGCGAAACAGTATGTAGTAGTAGCAGTAGCTATCTCATCTCTCCTAAATCACACATGCCTAGAATTATTTGACCAGGCTTTGTGACCTTATATTATTATTTGACCTTTCCTATAGTGAAGACAATTCTACATTGCAAAAATTCTAAGTCCTAATGCTTCCGTATATCATGCAATGCGAGTATAGGACTTTGGAAATCAGTGTGACTGCTAGTCTGGTGAGCCAGACCCTAGCGCATAGTGCAAGGGTCTGGTCTGTTACACACACCGGCACAGTACTTGTGTAGCTGGAATGTAATTAATGTACATGAAGATTACGTGATGTAAATAAAATATGCTATAATTCTTCAACCTGATTGGTGCAATTTGAAATACTACGATTTGATTGGTGCTTCCACTATAAAGCTTCACAAGTAAGCTATCATTCTGCATTAAAGAACAAGTTGGTGTTTTACCATCTAAAAAGCAGGCACTGTGTAAACACTGTTATTGACAGTATTTTAGTCACATGAACAAAGACTCATCACTAAGAAAGCTTTCACCACCCATAATTATCGGAACATGTATGGAAAATTTTTACGTTCTTATGGAGTACATTACATGCAGGAAAAACTTTACTGAGAATCCTCCACTACTCCAATTGTCTCCTAATTAAAGTAATGCACATGCATGAAATTAAGTGGTGATTTTATTACATGAAATGTATTTTATAGCTACGTACATACATACTAGATGCAACATTTTCTGTAACCTTGTGTAGCTACTGCAGTCTTACAGAGATATACCAAAGCAAAATACATAGCACACATGCAGTAGCCATCTTGCTTATTTTTATGGTTCTACTTTATTCTTCACAACTATTTAGCTACAGGCTGGTCATTGGAATGGTCAATGTTTACTTTACAACTACCTCTTACATTGCTTACATTTATATTTTAATGTGCATACATATAGCTAATAATATTGTACTTACTTAAATGCCCATTTTCAAGCCCAAATCCTTGGGCTTGAACTTGCATTTTTTCAGCATGCATGCTAATGTTAGTGCTGCATGTAGCTACAACCACCCCTGCAACAACCCAAAATTTGCATCATTTATAGTCCTACGTATGCTTAGTCTCCCTTGTGTCAAATTTATATACACTAATATGGCTTAGCTGACAGAGTGAGTTATATGTTCAAAATAATAAATAAAGGATGTACAGATAAGACCTGGTTTCGCAGACCCAGTCAAATAATAATTATATAAGAGGAGGAAGCTACCGAAAGTTAGGGGGCCACTTAGCTAAACTCAAGTGATTTTCTATTTTCAAAAATTGAATTCCTATGGAGAGCCTTAAAATTTAAGAGGGGCCATGGCCCCCCTACTTCCGCCGCCTATGTGTTGGCTTATTCACAAGTGAAGTTATGGTTCACTGAATGTCTGTAATCGGATGTACAGATAATACCTGTTTTCACAGACTTGGTCACATATTATATGAATTCATGTAAATTATACACATGTGTGTATACCATGTACATATGCATCTGTTCATGCTTGTGCTTTCCTTATGCAACATCAGTTAGCTATTAGCTACATACGTAAAATCAATTAAAGTTGTTAGTGTTTGTATAAATCTATCTGCATGCATTATGTATCTGTAAATCCATGTATAATATTGTTCTTTAAGAGCATGATTATGCATATACTGTCAAATGATCTTTCATTTGCTTAATGCAATAAGTGGTTCTTGAAACTCTTTGTAGTTAATTTTTATCTCGGGTATTTCACAATGATAGCCTATCATTTCAACTGATGCAGGTGACCTCCGATTGGTTTTCTTAAACCACTTGAGAATTTTCTTGTATCTTTGCTTAAAGACATTGCCACACATCAGCATTATGCAGTGATAAGTGATGTATATAATAAAATAAGCCAATAACATACTAATTAATAGTTTGATTAATAACAAATTCAGGCTGTGTTTTATTAGTGAAGCAATGATATAAACTATCAATAGATCTAGCAATACTAAAGACTCTTGGACATTTTTGAATCTACTTCTAAAGGGATGCACAATGCCTTGTATGCAAAGTAAAATTCCCAGTACTATCACTTCACTGATCATGCCAATACTTTTATCAAGGGAAGACACTCCAATAAAAATAGCCCTCATTAAGAGTTGAAATCCTGTCCAAAATGTATATTTGTCCTTATATGGACCAAAATATGCATCAAACAATGGCTTAAATGTGTTGATATATTTAAAACGCAACAATGTCCATGGAAAAAGCAAAAGGATATTGAACAATAGCAAAGTCAAGAAGATAATCAAACAGACAACAAATAGTATAGAAAATTTTATTCCAAAAACTGGCACACTAGCATCAATTGACCATGCTAGTGTAGTATGTTTGTTAGGAAGATGAGTTATTACCGAATAAAAGAACAAAGTTTTACAAACGGTGAGCAACATTTTTGTATAAGACAGCAAGAATAATGTAGCAAGGACTTGCAGGGCCCTGCGTGATGTAAGCCTTTGTATTGTATTTGAGTAACGACTTCCAATGATTAATGCAAATGCTATCATGAGTAGATACGATGGAAACATCAACTGTAACCACATTTTTGCATAGTCATCCATGCCATTATAAAAGCATGTTTCAATACCCAAATCAAGATTTAATAAATGGAGTAATGTACAATAAACTGAGTGCTTTTCATGACAAAACATTGAATAGTTAATACTGATCATGTTGACATAAAAAATGAAACTGTTAATGGTCCCATTGGTAACAGTGATATCGAAAAGAAATAACATCATTACTATTGCTATTCCTGCTATTGCAATTGGCAAAACAATAAGCACTTGTATGTTGGAGCAATGTCTACATTGAGATGAACCAAATACTGTGCTAAGACCTTGTTGACAGTGTCCACACAGGAAACCTGATCTTCTGAACTGACACTGTACATCAGGAGTATCTAAGTCTAAGTGTGATGAATGAAGGAGACAGTAGTCGAATGGACAAAGTTGGGTTACATGATAATTGTGTGAACCATTCACAGTATCAGCAGATATCCAGCTTTTGGCAGGACGAAACACTGTTTGATCATTCAAGTTACATGATGTAATAATATTACTTAACGCAGGATCGCAATCGCAAGATCTTTTGTGCTCCTGTAAAGTAAAGCCTTTTGGACAAGATTTGATTTGAACATAAAACATTTCAGGTGCTTCGATTAATCCAATAAATAACAGACACTCTGTGATATGCTTATGAGATGGCCAAATAGTGTAATTGTAATTGTTACAACCAGAATTAAGATGTGTTTGAGACAACTGGTAACTATCTACAATGGTATAGTCATCATCTAGTGTATTAGCTGCTACTAATGTAGTAGAATGGTTACCTGGAATTTTATTTTGTTTACGAACAATTAAATTTATCTGTAATGCTTGGCCTGGAAAAAGTGAACCCAAGTTAGGAGAATAGCAGCTCATGTTATTTGAAGTTGAACATGGACATACACTTAAAGGTATTACTCTTTCAGTGGTTTTATTTATTATGATATTTTGGATAACCAGAATTCTTTGGTATACTATCTTTGCACTAATTTTATAAAAAGCAAAACCAGCAAGCCATGCACAATTTTTAAATAATAAATCTTCACCTTGTAAATCTCTTGACATCATGTGAACATTATTTAGCATTAGCACTTTAATATTAAGTGCAGCTAGGTTGTTATAAAAGCTTTGTGAGTTCCAAAATTGAAGGGGACAGATAGGTTTAGCATCATCTGCAAATGTGCGTATTTGTTTAGCAACCATATACACAGTATTTTCAGACATATTAAGGATGGCATTATTTTTTGCTATGAAGTATGAGCCAAGTTTTCCTTTCAGTATATGTCTAGCATGATTTCCATTAAGTTCATTGTATCCACTACATACTGCTACAGATAGGTGAAGCTGAAGTATACTCTCGTAGTAATGATTCTCATTAATCACAGATCCCTTAAAGGATATGTATCCATTTGTTATTGAAATTAAGCTATCACCATCCTGATGTTCATTCAAGGAGGCATTAAGTTGACGAATAGAAATATTTGTTGTTAATAGCCATGGTGAAACTTCTGTTACACTTTTAACCTTCATAAAATGTGTTGCATTGTTGTTGGTAAACTTGGTTTGTTGTATCAAGAAATATCCTATTATTCTTGCAGAGCTCTTTGGTGTGATGTAAATCATTGCCTCCATGTTGGTGTTGTTCGTGAAACTGCAATTTTTAAAAATGATTAAATTTTGCACTTTCTGAGTGTAACCTATGAATGGGGAGTCGTATGTGCACTGAGATCTGTGGAGCATAACATCAAACATCTTGAGCTGAGAATTGCCAATATTATCACGGATGATAGAATTTAGTATAATTAGTTTGTTTGTTGCACTGAATTCACACGCTGCCATATGGCAGTACAATGCAGTAGTATTAATGAGATTACTAAGTAACGTGTCTTTAATGGTGATAGAAACATTGTACTTATTTTGGTACAATAGGAACTTCATTGCATATAATTGGTAATGCAAACATGAATTGTGAATTTTGTAGTGAAAACTACAGAAGGTGACATTTGCAAATGTATCATATGTTCCATTTCTATCATTGTAATAAAATAGTATACCACAGCCAAGTGGTTGTGCATAAGATGAAGGTGTTGAGTTGCAATTTATTTGTACCTTTACATTTGTCATTTCTATCGTATTCATTATATTAACCGCAAGCAGTCCAGTAGAGTATTTGTCCACTAATATATTTATGTTCTTGATTACAACTGAAGTGCAGTTGTAAAGAAGAATTGTGGTATTATACTCATTGTTTACGTGATTATCAATCATAAGCTCAATCATCTGTGTAAAATCAAAGTACAAAACTTTTGCTTGACTTCTACCACAATTAATCAAATTCATATTCTCAAATTTAAAATCGGTGACATTGACTATCATCACACTAACGTGTGAAGTGCAATGAATTGTGGTGGAATTTATTCCAGTCAATGTAAAGTTGTTGATATTTTTAAGAATAAGATCAGTATTGAGAATATATTCACCTGGTAGGAAACACAATTGAGAATCAGAAGTAAAGTATTCGTCAGTGTGATTGAGGTAGTAATTCAGAATATTTGTAGCTTTATTATCATCAATATTGGTATCATCATATTCGGGTGTTACATAATAGATAGTAGGGGTTGTGGTATGCAACATTAGCAGTACAAAGAGCAGTGAAGGATGGACCATTATTATAAATGGCTAATTTAAAAATCAAAGTCAAGATCTACATATGTAAATAAATATTTACATAGTAAAATTTTACTTGTAATAGTTAGCTTATGTAAATTATTTATTGGTGCAAATGGTGCTTGTTCTAAAAATTTTCTGAGCATGGGTCAAGGCACCCACCCTTAAATCTGCCCCTGATATATTGCTACTTCAGCTGGGTTTAGCTTGATGAATAAAATCGCTACACAGCTACTAGCCATAGCAGCATTGTAAGCAAACTTTCTATTGCTACAACAACTCTTTGATAGCTCACTAGGTATATAGCTACATTACTTGTTACTGTGTGGCGCAAAATTTTGACAGGGGAGATCTGATGAATTTTAGCAATTCATCAAAACTTGACAACTGTTTCAAATTTTCCTCCAAGAGTTGTTTATATAATTATGTAAGGCTGATCCAATTCGTCAAAATTTTCCAATCAAAATTTTGTGCTGTACGGTATACACATAGATGTGTTGCATAGCAGCTATAAGATAATGATATACAGCTACAACTTATACTTTATCTGCATCACGTACTATAATAAGGAATGATTAATTATCTACCCTTTATTGGCTGTTGTAACCTCACATAATTATTAATAATTATTATAATGTGCGTATATACACGTCATGTGTGGTAAAATGTATATGTACAGCTATAATTCATAGGTATCATACACAGTATAACAGTTAGAGCTAACCTTATAAAATTGCTTGATCATCAACAGTTACAAAAATCAGCCATAAAATCTTTAAAAATTGCATATAGCTAGTTACAGTGTCAAACAGCTAGCTAATGACATAGTTAAATAGTAATGCATTTTGAAATTGTAATTTCAAGTGAAATAATAACTAACATGATTTCAAAAAACATTGTTATAATAAGCAAGCATTTAATTAATAATTCTCATGGCTTGTTATAAAACATTTAAATGCATAGCTGCTATAGCTGTGTCTACGTATTGTGTAGTGTACTCGGTATGTAAGAAACAAGCTAAATATGCACCATAGCTAATGTATAGCTATACCCAATGAGCTGTTACTAGACACACTGGCAAATGCTGTATAAAATTAATTTGGTATTTTGTATTTTATTGTGCTTTTGTATAATTATTATAGCTCATCATTAGTTGTAGTTATAATTGTGTTGTGGGAGCTAATTAACAGTCAAAAAGTTTAGTGTGAGACTCAACTACATGCAGAATTATATAAGTAGCTATGTGTGCTTTATGTAGTCAGAACCTTATAGCTACCCTTTATTACTGTGAAACATGTTCTTTAAAGGGTGCGTTGGTAAATATTTTGCCTTAACTGTTTTGCACATTGCACACTTACGTATCCCTTTGACAGCTGATAACCTACGTACGTACAAGGATGCTCTATATACCCAGTAGTTAAAATTGGTTATGCTATAATACTTATGCTACACAACATAGCTAGCTATGAGGAGTAAGGATTTGGAACACTCACATTTTAGCGCTAAAATTTAATTCTACAGATCTTTTACGAGTGTAGGAATGTTTTACATTGTTAGTAGTAAAACTTCCAGTTTAATAAGTATGGCAAGCACATGAAATTAACTTGCTTTTTTGTTTCTCATTGTGATTTAATTTTGTATATCAAAAGTGCATATGTTAAATTATGAGATCAAATATCTGAACAAAGCAGCTACCAAAGTATAAAATTAGTGCATGATTGATATGCCAAGTTTAATCAACTTTGCAATTTACAATATACGTAGCTAAAAATATATGTAGCTAATAAAATACATATGTAGATACAATATCCTCTGAGCACTGCAGCTCACTACAAAAAGGTGAAAGGAATACAAAACAAAAATAAAAAACACAAAAAAACTATTAAAAAGAGGACCAACAGTTATTCAACAAAACTTATCATATTATGGTTCTGCTTCTTCATAGCCATTTACAGGCTGATCATCATCTTCAAAGACAGGATTGGGAACAAACGACCGACGCTTAGCTTCTGCATCATCACAATCCATTTCAGCAGAATCATTGCTTATATAACTGATTCTAGTGCCAGAAGATACCATTGAGGAACGGTTTGCTGCAGCCATTTGTATAGTAGCAAATGGATCACTGTACAGAGGATTTTCAGCATAAACTGAGGTTGGTCTGTTGTCAGTTTCAACTGGATCTGTAACGTTATCATCCTCAAATGGCGAATATTGTTCAGATTCTAATCGTTGATTCTTGCCTTTGACATATCGATACCTCACATACCCTAGCCCTAAAATAATTAGTAATGACAAAATTATCAGTAGTAGAACTGGAACTATTACTGCTGGGGCCACTACATTAATGTTATTATCATCTGTAATTTGTCTTTGAATTCCAACTGCTGGTCCACAAAAATCTATGTTGCCATTCTTGTCTACACAGCAAAAGGTACATGGCCTATCTTCAAAATTAACACATGTTAAACTTGCATTTTTTTGTTCACATGGACCAGGGTCCAAAGCACACTCATCAAAATCAACACAAGTTTGTGTTTTATTTTCCCAAAAGCAACCTTCTTCACAATGTTGACAGTTATGGAAGTATGGGGGCTTACAGGTACAGGTATCTGATGAAGGGTCACACACACCATCAAAAGGACAAGGATTATCCTCATTGCAAACTGTTGTATTTTTTTCACAATTATCCCCAAAATAAGGTCTTGGGCACGTACAATTGTATCCGCCAGGTTGATCATTACAAGTTCCATTGTTCATGCATGGATTACTTTCACAATCATTTATATCAGTTTCGCATTGTTTACCAGTGAAACCTCTTCGGCAAGTACATCTGAAGTCATTAAACTGATCAGTACATATAGAGGTGCCAGAAGAATCACATGGCATTGTAGCACATTCATTTGTTTCATTATAACAATTAGGTGGATCATAGCCTGGAACACATTCACATGTGTAGTTATCAATTCCTCCTTCACCGTCTTTACACCTGCCGACAGTGTTGTTGGGATGACACGGGCTACTCTTACAGTAGTCTATATCAGTACAGGAGTATCCGTCACCTGAATATCCCAGCTGGCATACGCAGGAAGCTTGACCAGGACGATACATGAAACAGAAAGCATTTTCATGGCAAGGATTGCTTGTATTACAAGTTGACATATCAATCACAGAGACACTAAAGTGTCGTAAGATAGTTAAGTTTCCTGAATCTCCAGCCATTACATCTAGTATCAAGTCATAACTTCCTGGTGTAAGTTTTTCGGATAGTACAAGATTCTGACCAGAAATTGTAAAGAATTGGTCTGCATCACCACCAACAATGGTAATAACATGGACATCACCAACATCTTCATCAATTACAGTAAAATTATCTACAACTATTCCAGGGTGTGTATCACTTGGAACAGTTACAGAAGTGTAGCCATCATGAAACGTTAAACCGCTTGGTGCTTCATTAACATCTTCTACCACAACTTCTACTGTTTGGGCGTATGAAAAATTTCCTTCAGAATTGATTTCAAGTACTTCTATAGCTAGGGTAAATGATGATAGCGCCTCATAATTTATTGCTTGCCTACTAACAGATAAATACCAGTTTGATGAGTTACGGCCAATCACAAAAGGAGCACTAGCAGAATTTAAAGTAAATATATATATGGACACATAGCTTTCATTATCAGGGTCAACAAAATCAAACACGCCAATTGGTGTACCCGAGGGAGAATTTTCAGCTATGTTATTTGGCATCAAACTAATACCACTCAATGGTTCGTTCACATCAATAACATCTATCAACAGAGGAGCACTAACGCTTTGTGGATTATTGGCTATAGCATCGTGGCATGTGATAACTACTTTAATTCTTCCAATTTGTTCAAAATCAATTGATTCGCTAGTTTGAAGTGTAGGCTCGGTAGATGTTATAACAAAGGCATTTGGATATGTGCTGTTGAATATTTCACAGGTATGTAATTGGCCAACATCCTCATCAGTAATGCTAATTGCTGTAACCGTTTCACCAGGATTTGTGTTTTCACGAATTTCCACTATTGGAGCTGTCAACAACATCTGTCCATCGCTTACTGGAGTAGAGTAAAGTGCATTAGTAAAGCGTACCTGTGTTGGAGGATCATTATTATCATTAATGGCTATTGGTATGTCCTCCTTGTATAATAGTCCACCATGATCGTAGCAGTCAAGTGTAACCAAGAAGGTTTGGGTTAATTCATAGTTAATGGTAGAATTGGTAGTGACTAAAGCTATACTTATTTGATCTTGCACAATGCCAAAATAAAATGGAGCTGGTTGGACTAGTTGACAATGAAATGTTTCATTAAAGTCTTGATCTTCAACAGTGACCATAGCTACCACTACACCTGCTGGTTGGTTTTCTGCTGTCTCATACGTTGATAGTATGATATCATGCGGTGCCTCATTTACATCACTCACAATTACTGTGACAGTTTTTAGCTTGTTCAGGTTACCGCTATCATAAGCTACCACATCCAAAAGTAGCTCGGGTGACATTTCAAAATCCAGAGATGCTGCAGTATACACCATACCTTGTTGATCTATTCTGAAAGTACTGGATGTGCCAGATGTAGCAAAAGTGTGGCTATCCCAAGTATCTTCATCATCGACACTTAGCCTTCCTACAGTTGTATTGACACTGGCATTTTCTGGTACGATGGGAGCAATGATAAAGTAAACGTCACTTGGTGCATCATTCACATCCATCACTTGAATGTTAACAGGCACACTAATACTTTCCCCACTGGAATCAATGCTCTGAATTACGATCTGGTATGATGATTCTTCTTCATAATTTAATGAAGCAGTTGTTAACAGTTGATTTCCCGATATGGTAAACTTATCAGTACCATTAAGAACCAGGTATGTGAATGTATCTCTTATGTCTTCATCGATGGTACTAAGTGATGCTACACGAGTAGATGATGGCATGTTTTCATCCACCTCATATCTTCCACTATCTGATTCTATTCCGGTTGGAGCATCATTGGTGTCCACCACAGCTATGCTAAATACCTTAGTATAAACTAGTTGCCCCTTATCTGCACATTCCATGGTAATGCCGTGTGATGGCAGTACTTCATAGTTGATGTTACCAGCTACTATAAGGTTAAGTCCATTCATAGCAAATCTTCCATTACTGTTGTCAAGTAAGACACAAGTAAATCTTTCCATAGAAATCTGGTCGGGATCTGTAACAGTGACTAATCCAACAGTTGTACCAACTGCTACATTTTCCCTTATCATCAAGTTATCAATCACAATATCAGTTGGTGCTTCATTTTGATCTACGACGACTATATCTATGCGTTGCATCAGTGGTGGAGTTGTACCATCAGTAACACTGACAGTGATACTCTGAACTGGAGAATCTTCATAATCCAGTGAATTCACAAGCCGTAATGTGAACGTATCGTTGTGGGCAACATGATCCAACTGCGTAGATATAGCACACATAATAATCCAGTCAACTACAGCTATATGTGGTCATATTTGGTATTTAACAGCCTGGTGTTACATTGCCATATAGAAATCATTAGCTATGTGCTAAATAACTATGAAACTTGATCTGACAAATATTTTGCTTACTGAATCAGTCACATAGCTACAACACATATTATTTACTTACTCTGAAATTATTTGAAGGATCTATGATTTGGAATGTTAACGTTTGTCCTTCAGGATCATCAGCAGTGAACACTCCCACTATGACATCTCTTATCCTTTCATTTACTGGACTATAATGTAATATAAGATTCTCAGGTGGCTCGTCAACATCAGTAACCTAAAATAGGCATTGATGAAATAGAGCATAGTTATAAAGAGCTAACCTGTATTATGAATATTTGCAACTTGAAATGATCGGTGCTGTCTGTTACCCTTACAACAATACTGTAACTATTTTCTTCTTCATAATTGAATGTTTCAAGTGACTGCAATAAATAACCGTTTCCACTTTGTGTCAGTGTGAATTTGCCTCTTGCATTATCATCAAGTTGATATGTTAGGGATTCATCCATGTCCATATCATATGCCCTGATAGTACCAATAGTGGTAAGTAAAGGACTATTCTCTGGTATTGTGTTATTATCAAGTGTTATATTAATCGGTGGTTCAGCCGAATCACTTATTTCTATTACAAACCAAAATGGATTTGTTTCAGCCATTCCATCACTGCAGACAATGCTGATATTGTGTACATTCATGGCAACCTCATGATCGAGAACTTGCGCGACCACTAGATGATTGTCACTTATATTGAACAGTCCGCTTGGATTGTAGTCCAACCTGAATGTCAATACATCTCCTTCGTCTTCATCCATTGCATTAAGAGATCCAATAATTTGACCAACTTCAGCTCCTTCACTGATAACGGCATTAGACAGCGTAACGTTTGTAGGTGGATCATTAACATTTAATATTTGTACTATTGCAGAATGGACTGAAGAGTGGCCAAATGAATCTGCTATCTGTATGCTTATGACAAGCTGACTTCCATACACACTTGTTTCATAATCAAGAGTGTTACCAGATAGCATCAACTGGGGGGGATTTGACGATTGGTCAATGCTAAAGTATGAAGAAAGGCCAATATAGTCTCTTAGTGTATATGTTATTGTATCTCCATCAGGATCTGTTGCAGAAAACCGTCCTATTGATTGAGGTGGTCTAGTGTTTTCTTGTACACAGGCAATGTTAGGTTGACTTGGAGAACACTCATACATTGAATTCGCAGTGAACATGAAGTTTACAGGAGCTTCATTTTCATTGATAACAGAAATAGTTAAGGTTTGTGTAAAAGTTAATGCACCTTTGTCTGCAACCCTTACCATGACTGAAAATGATGAGTAAGTTTCATGATCAATGTCAGCATTAACTATTAAAGAGGTCCTATCAATTCGTACCAAATTACTTTGTAAACCTGACAGTAGTGTAAATACATGTGTATCATTTAAGTCAGGGTCAGCAGCAGCCAAGCTACCTATGACACTGTTTACTGAGCTATGTTCGTGTACTGAAGTCGAGGATAGTGTGATTCCAGTGGGGGCCTCGTTAGTGTCTGCAAGTTGAAGGGTCAACCGTCGAGTGAGGCTAAACCCTCCATCAGTCAGTGTCAAGGAAGTGGTAACCCTGTGAGTGCTGTAAGCCTCATAGTTTAGAAAACTGGAATCGCTCACAGTCAATCGCAGGCTATTAACCACCAAGCCATAAGAGGGTGTTAAGGTTACAACGTAAGTGCCACTTTGATCATCATCGACAACACCAAATGTGGTGAGTGTTTGTCCATTAGTGGGATTTTCTTGAAATACCAAGAACAGTGGGCTTATACTGGTAGGTGCATCATTACGATCTTGAACCGTTATAGTAATTGTGCTAATAGTGCTCAAGGATGGGGAGGCAGAATCAGTAGCTCGAACACTCAACATATACTGAGATTGAGCTTCATAATTTAAACCATCTGTCACATAAAGCTGTCCATTGCCGTTCAATCCAAATTTGCCTCCTCCTGTGCTCAGCAAACTGAAGCTAATTCTTTGTCCCACATCAGGATCGGTAGCTCGCAAAGTTCCTATTACAGTGTTGATAGCCGCATTTTCAGCAACCATACTGTTAGTTATTGTAACACTGCTGGGTGGCTCGTTTTCATTCAAAATGCTTATGGTCAGACTAAACTGTGCACTCAGTTGAGGACTGCCATTGTCAGTGACTCTCACAGTTATGATGTATGACCTAGCTGCTTCGTAATTCAGTTGACTGTTGACAACTAAATTGTTGTTATTTATCCTAAAACGATTTCCTGCACTGTTTGTTAAGGTAAAAGTATGCGTCTGATCAATATTGCGATCGGTCACTATAAAAGTACCCACAGCTGTATTTATAGGTACATTTTCCAGTACACTACTTGTTGATAGCATAAGATTTGATGGCGCTTCGTTAGGTATTGGTATGGAACATGCAGCAGTAGCGGCCTCCCAGTATCCAGTGGATAGACATTGAATAGTATCACTTCCTGCAAGTGTTGCATCGGTTTGGTCACAGGTGACATGGCACGTGTCTCCCACATAGTGAGGCGCTGTACAAGTAAAGACAAAACCATCTATGGCTGGTGGATTTGGGCATTGTATGCGGCTACAAGTGCGACCATTGCCATCGAGTGTGTAACCGGAATTGCAAGAGCACTGGTATGAGCCTGGCTGGTTAACACACACCTGACTACATCCTCCATTGGATGATAGACATTCATTAATGTCATTACAACTACGACCGTTTGCTGCTAGATCATATCCCGACATACAATAGCAGTGATAAGTACTGCTACCACTAACGCATCGATACTGACATGGATTACTAGCACAGTAGTCTGGTGTAACACATCTGTTAGTGATTGGATCATATGTTTGATCACCAGCACATCTGCACTGGAATGATCCAATGGTATTAATACATTCACCAGGGCATGGGTGACCAACAACACATTCATTGATATCATCACAGGTGCGAAGGTTACTGTTAAGATTGTACCCAGCTTGGCAAGAGCAGTAGAATGACCCAACAGTATTCTGACATGTTTGCTGGCATCCCCCATTGCCATTTGAACACTCATTTCGATCTGTTTTGAATAAAATAAAACATTTATGTATACAACAGTTAACCTTTCTGTTAACTCACCAATACATGTACGGCCATTAGAGCTGAGAGTAAAACCACTAATGCAGCTGCAGTAATAGCTTCCCGCAGTATTTACGCACAACTGTGAGCAACCTCCATTGTTCGATGAGCATTCATTAATCTCTATGATTAAATTATTGGATTTGATTGAATATAGCATTGCATGAAAAATTGAAATAGTTACCTCTGCATGTCACCTGATCAGAGTTAAGCATGTAGCCACTATTACATGCACAGTAATGACTGTAAAATGACTCCACACATCGTTGTTCACACCCTCCATTGTTGAGTAAGCACAGTGCTATCAGTAAACAATAAAAATATTATTGTGTTAACTCCATGCATGTTATATATGATTAGAATTCTCACAAATCATTATAGATTACTAGCTTCCCATTATGATTTCATATTTTTAATGACCACAATCTTTTAGTCAAGTATACTTGCTCTACTTGTTAAGAGTTGTTATGGTATGAAAACTGCAGAAGCTTGGGATTCTACAACTAAGGTTGTGTGCAGTCACTATAATGAGTGAAAGCGTAGCTAATTATATTTGCATATCTAATACTGTGTGGTATTTTAACATTTTAACATTTACTCTTACATTCTCCACCCTGTCTGTGGGGATGTACTGCATGTATTCCAGTTGGTCTATAGAAGCCACCGGTTATATGAACATGATCCAATCCAGCTGTGTGCTTGCTCACTCCTTCAATAGAATACAGGGCCCAATCAGTCCAGTATACACGCTCATCAAACTGAGTTATAGCAAATGGGTGGTACACACGGCCTCCACTCAATAATGTAATAACATTATTTCCATTCAGATCTCCTCTTCTGACAATGTCAGTCCAGGCATCAGCCCAGAACAGAGCAGGTTCAAGATAGTCAACGGTTACAGCATTCGGCCATACCAAATTTTGTGTAACTATGTTTCGTCGAGAGCTACCATCCAAACGCATCTTTTCAATACGTGGGTATCTACCCCAATCAGTCATGTACAATGCATTGTTTAATGGATCTAGAGCAATTCCTCTGGGCTCATCTAAGTAGTTAATAAGTGTTCTTCGACTGTTTCCATTAAGATCAGATTGCTCCAGTCTATTTAGTCCAGTATCAGTCCAGTACATTTTGTTATTAATCCAATCAACGGCCAAGCCATCTGGAACCCTTAGCCCTGTGATATAGTAATCAAATACACGTAGTTACTATAATAATTAAGGCTATGAAAAATAATGATCACTTTTTTCACAATCATACAAGTGTGCAATGCGTATAATATGTAGCTACACGCAGTGTTTGAAAGGGCACACTTGAAACATACATAATATGGCTACGTAGCTAACTAGCTATATTAATTTACAAAAATAATATATTATTTTACCTGTTACAAGAGTTGTAATTGGATATCCATTGCTTAATGGTGCACTCCTTATATGCCCATAACCAACATCTGACCAATATATTCTATCATTGAAATAATCAAAATCAATAGCAACTCCATTGGATAGTCCCCTAACAATGGTTGAGTAACCAGTGGCATCAAAATTTATCCTGCGGATGTCACGAGTACTGACGAAAAGTAAAAATGCTTCAACTTCGTCAGGATCAGTCTGACAGCAGACAAAAGGACCTTCACAAAATACACAACACAATAAAAGCAGTCTTGGAAATAGTGTAGCTATAGCTATTTCAGGACAGCTATGATCCGCGCGTGTGTGTGATTGTGCTAAGTTGGTACCACTCACACTCGCTGGAGACTAATCTGGCATAGCCAGATCCCATCGTGTATGCATAGCGAGCAGAGTTGGGAAAGTTACTTCATGCGACAATGTAATATATTACTTAGCTACTTTCAGAAAAGTAATACTACTGATTACAGTTACATATTACTGCTTTGGAAAAGTAACCATAACTATAATTACCTAAAATTTACTGCTGCTAAGTAATAATATTACATGATCAAAAGTATGTTACTACTGAAACACATGTAACTACGTAAGTTATATCACTCGTAAAGTAATAATATTACTAACTTTAGGTTATCCCAACTCTGCTTGCGAGTGCGTAAAAGGGTCTGGCATTGCCAGACTAACTCGAGACAGCGTTAATACTCGTGCAGTTCTATGGTTTTATCATATGCATGATGCAGTCAGTGATGCTTGATTTGTTAGCGAAGAATGATACACGTAATCTCATCTTTATTACATACCGACATACGCGTATGCATTCTATCTATGATGGGCGTGGCTGTAACAACAGTCGTACAAACTTTTAAACACTCACGCGTACGAAAATACAATCACGCCGGTCAATTAAAAAGCAATGGACGAGCTGGATGTAATCCAGCTCAATCACAACACAATCACAACATAATCACAACACAATCACAACATAATCTCATCACAATCACAACATAATGTTATCATATCGGCGATAGCACAAAAATTAACATGCAGATTCAAAAAAAGCACTACAATCTACTCCGTATGAACTCACATAACAGTAGAAGAATCCACAAGAATAGATGTAACTGCATGTTGACACACCGCCAACAAACTTGAACTCGCCACTTACTCAGCAGCACTCAAGGAAACAAGAGCATGCGCAATGTGTAACTGAGAAGTCCAAATCACATGCTTTTCCCACGTCTTTTGACCACGCTTCCAACCACAATGAACACAAAATAAAAATAAATTTATTACTAGCTAGGCTTGCTTATAAATAGTGACAAAAGCATGCACACATCTACAAAACTATAGTGGTCACAATAAAGCTACTATGGAATAAGATGCCAGACACCAAACCCTTCTCTATATGCAGCAGCTGCCACGGATAATGTTTTACAATTTAGTTCAGGAGAATCCGTGATGTCATCCAGCCAATCCAAACGCAAGAAGGTCGCAAGGAAACTGTACCTTCTGTGCTCAGTGCCTTGAATAGGCATTAAATCCGGAAAAATCTTGACAATATTCCCAGATCCCGTCTCCACCAAAATAGGGCGATAAAATTCAGTGGTAACCACAGCCAAAAGTGAAAGCGCATTACCAACTGCCATAGTGGTGAGAAAAGGATTCCCATCAACAGTTGTATGCCTATTCCACGATCCATCCAACATTGTCCACAAAAATTGTGCCCCACTGGTGTACCCAAGAATCGTCTTGTCCCTGGATAAGCGGTACCTTACAGGGTCAAATGGTTCAACAGGTATATCCAGCTCTACAGTTGGGTTGAGGAGGTGTAGCAGTACAGGGAACAATATGCTGCAAGGGCCACCCCTGTGGCCTGTTTCTACCTCGTAAATAAAAATTTGATGGTTCTGCTGCTGAAATATCGCCTTGTGCTTTGCACAAGGCATGTACTCGGAACGCTCATGGCCATGATGAAACTTAATACCGCTACTCATGATAGCTTGTTGAGTCATTATCTTCAGCTCCTCAGTGGCATTCATCTTAAATCGAGCCAACCTGACACCAAACTCCAGCATGGAGTGTTCATTTACGAATGGCACTATAAATTTGATAGTGGTGTGGTTCACTCCATCGGGATTAAACTGGATCCTATTCGTATCAAATATAGCCAGGACGGGACACCTGTCGCAAGCCTCTGCAAACGCAGGAAAACGATGCTCATCATAACCATAATCATACGTCTGAAAGCTATACACCTCCCGTGTTGTTTTCCACGAGTAACACACCCACCTGCCTGTATTACTTGAGCAAAACAGGAAGTTATCGTTGACCCTACAATCCATGGAACGAATGGTCTTTATGGATGATAAGATCTTGGTAGAAGAAAGGTTAGAAACTTGATACTTATGATAAATGTTATGTGGCTGATTCATGACGTACCCTATGACTAAGTGACCATCTGCGCTTGCCTGCAAATCTTTCAGATTTCCTAGATCTTCTGAATGATTCAGTTCTTCCATGAAGGGGCAGTGTATCTCGGATCCAATCTTCCTAAAATAATTAACCTTCCTTTTGTAGTTGGAGAACAGCTTGTAGGGCGACATTAACGCTAACTTCTTCTGCATCAATGGCTCATGCATTTTGATGGTCTTAAGTGCCTTCAGCCACAACTTATCATTGGTGGTGATGAGGTAATACCACTTGTGGCTGACAGCAGCACTACGGCTGAGTGATGCGTGATCCAAATAGTTTAGGATCATACAAGTAACCTCAGGAGGAAGCAGAGCTAAAAAATCTCGTTTTGACAACCTGTCCAGAGTGTTTTCCAGTTCTTTGGACTTGAACGGTGCACACATGCTATGCAGAGTAAAGGAGACAATCTTCTTTTCATGATTACTGAGAGAAGAGAACTTGTTTTCCAAGTTGCTGAGACAATCTGAAAACTGCACGCCAGCAGGTGACACAATAGTTGGCTTCGGTTGTATAGCAATCTTAATACCTATGTATAGAAATAAAACAAACAAAAATAAAAACTCCCTAAAATAAACCACTTCAGCATGTGTTACAGTATTTTCATATTTTTAAGCATGTCCAGAAAAATGGGTGCATAAATCACTTAAGTGTTCTGTTATTGGGTCTAGGCATTGTTATATATTGGTTTGATGATTTGGGGATGTTTATGGTACAAAGGAATGCATCATGAGGGAGGATTAGTTTACATAATCTAACATAACAGAATGAATTCCTATATAAGGTGATTACTAAATATAGCATCATACAAACAGTAAGAGCATAATTTATACCCATTTGATGCAACCTGTGCAATCATAAAAAGCCATGTCAGTTACATAAACAAAAGGGAAAGTACATTATAACCACAGCTCTTTATAAGCCCTACTGTAAGCCCTACCACACAGACTAGTTAACTAAACAAACAAATTACAATGGCTAAAACCTAGTTACCATACCAAACATTCTTTTCACCAGTAGTTCATTGCAGCACTGCTCGCCTTCAAGTCTCCATCCCTACCAAAGCACTTACATATAAACTATATCAAACGCACTGTGTGTTACTCACATTGCTGTGATTGATCAGGGTAGGAATAGTTTTGATCTCATAATTCAGCATTACAACACTTCCATGCTTTTCCCATCTACAAATAAAATCATTTTGTATTTACAATCTGTATATTTCATCATTTTAATATTGAGTTTTAGAACCATAAAGGTTTCCCTAGAGTAAGTACTGTAGAATGGCAAAATTGTCTCTGCACTATTTATCATTCTTTCAACCACATCAAAGACAATTTTACAACTGTAACATGGTGTTGCCACTGTGCCACTCTATCCCTTTAGGGAAACTCTGAATCTAAGAGCTTCTGCATGCATGTAGTATAAGCTGCCAATTATCAACACGCATGCATTACAGTTTCCACTCTAATTATCGGCATAGTTTTACATGTTTTCTACAAAAATACAAAGGTTTTTACCACGACACATTCATGGTAAGTGCTTTGAATCTGTATTCCCCAGGTTTATCATTAATTACAGTAGTAGAAATCGCAAAAATGTACGGCTTCTGGAATTCAAAATATGTGACCGGATTTGCAAAAAGGGTCTTATACATGCATCTGATTTTGCAACTTTGAAGAGGCATAACTTCATTTGTGAGTGAGCTATTAAGCTGAAAATTTCTCTCGTATAACCACAATGATAGGAAAGGCCAGGTACCAAATTTCAAAGTTGTAGGTCAAACATGAGCTGAGTTACACATCCTTAAAGTTGCAAAATTGGATGCGTGTATAAGACCCCTTTTCGCAAATCCGGTCACATATGTGCCTTGAAAAACAACCTTTTTGAAAACCAGAACATAGAGCTCTGCGATATTGCTAAAAGTACTATTTCGGTATATTTGTAAAACCATACCTCGGTATTACTAAATATTGATATCACAACATATCCACATTCAGGTGTAATAAAATGTCCAAACCATCAAAATTTATGTACCTACTAGGGCTGGAACAAAGCCTTCAAATGTTTCGAAGGTTCTAAGGCTAAGCAAACTTCAAAGGGTAAAACTATCCTTCGAAGCTTTGTAAAGTGCTCACAACACACTAATAAATACGAAAAGATTACTAGCGAACATCGTTTTCTTTATTGGGCAATCGCGGCAGCTTATACACTTTGCGTGATTGAGGTTCTTGTGCCACGCTCACTTTTAAGCTAACGCAATTTGGCTTTTCTACCATAGTAGAAGGCTAAGACGCCTTATACAACACTTAATGCATGAAAACATTATTTTAGCCATAAGTTAGCGTTTGGCTATGCATGATTGCTGTATGGACACACCCATTTTTGCAATCAATCGATCGCGTCGTTCTGAACTGCTGTTTCAAGTTAATAAACTTATCAAATAGTGTAACACCGAAGCTTCGAACCTTCAGTGTATTTTATCTACGAAGGTTCAAAGGTGAAATTTTAACCTAAGGTTTATTTGTATAATGCTCAACATGGTCACATGATAAACACAAGTGATTAAAACATTTGGGCACTACTCAGAAATTTCATAACACTTTTATCATTATATTACTTAACTATCACCATATCTTGTAATTGCAGACCTTAGTTAGCCAGTGGGTGTGTTAAACAGACGTTTGCGTTTAGTTTCTGAAATTATGGGTTTTGAATGAATGCATAATTTAAACTGAAATACCAGCTATGCATTTATGCAGCTATAGTTTCTATATATTATGCATTAGAAACTGCTAGTTAGTCAAGAATTAACAATTTAATGCTAAATTCATTTACATGTCCACTAGCTAACCTCTAAGACATGGTAATAAATGATGAAACTGTTGTGCAAGTTGTGGACAATGCCCATCTCTTAGTAACCATGCACCTCTTATGGTAATCACGTGACCATGCCAAGCATTGTGTTATAATCCATGCGTAGCTGTTCTACTATCTATGTTAAAACTAACTGTTGCTTATCTCCAACTGTAATCTTGATAAGTATGCCAGTGTTCTGCAACTTTGTGGCTGTATCAATTACTGCCTCAGCTACAAGTGATAGTAGAAATACAACAGAGTATATATAGCACACACGCACACACACATATACAGACAAACAGACACACACACACAACTGTACTAAGATATTGGCACAGATTATGTAACATGTCAAATACATACTGACCAGCATAGGGTATGCAGGTTTTCGAGAATATAATATGTACAACATTTTACAACGATGCAATTTTTCACCAGTTTTTATTTGAAAGTTGCTATATGCACATGAGGATACATCATTAAATATTATGGATAAATTTCAATGAAAAGAGTGAGGCACTCACATTATACAGTGTAGCATCCAATCCCTAGGCTAGTGTATTAATTATCTATGGTAAACTGTAACCATACATTAGTAAACAACTCTGTTAACACTCAATCAAAGCATATAAAGACATTCAATGACGTTGCTAATATAGTGCGCATTAATTAGAAACAAGAAATGGCACGTGTGCGTCATATAAAAGTTATTATACCTTCCGCACAATCCACACACCAGCTGCATCCAGATTCTTTATGTTTGCCATAAAAGTTAAGTAAAATTGGGGAAGCGTTTGCATCCTTGGCCTTCTCTACTGCACCACCAAGCGCATCCGTCCCATGGATGTCTGGATCCACATCAACTACACGCATAGCTTCTAACGTATACGCTCTGAAATCATACAACACGCTGAAGCCTGGCTCAAAAAAAACGCGCCTCTTTCCATTCCGTATTCCCTTAAATTTGCGAATTTGGTAGGATTTCTTCGTAATTCTAGAAGATTTATTACAATAACGCAAAATATGTGTGTTATGTCCATTTCTGCTATATCAACAGTATCCTGCTAGGGACCTATTTATTGTGTCACAGTTCACTAAATTAGCTACTTGTTTCTTAAAATCAATGATACTTCACGCGAGACTCGGTTCTGCATGGTTTTTGTGATGTCGACTGTTTTGAGGCAGTATCCACTGTGTTGTTTACCAGTATGTTGATGGGGTGGGGTATCACTCAGTAGGCATGTGAGAAAGGGAGGATGTATAGGTGGCAACTTCTGTCTCTGCATGCCAGGAAACTTGGCCCATCCGGTGGTGCCTTTCTTGGTGGCAGGTTTTGTAACAATCAGTGCACCATCCCTCCTGTCTAGTACATCATCCTGAACCACTGATCGAAATATTGTCCACTGATTTCTTTCCAGGAAAGCTTTCTTCATGGCACCCACACAGGGATATCTGTACACATACATTTACACAGCCATTTTTTAATTGTGCAACACATCAACATTTACAAATTAAATTTACTTTAATACATCATGAGCTTTTTGATGCAGTGCTCTCCAGTGCAATGGAGGCGGTATGGTTTGCAACCTCAACTTTGGTATTCGCATCACTTCCGCTCCTAAGCTGGCTATCACCATCCCATTATGCTCACAGTCCTTCAGTATACATCGCAAATCCTGCAATATGAAAACAGCAAGATATGGTTTGTTTATGAATTATCAAGGATTGTGTTTGCTTACCACAGGATGAAATGGTACCACAGAGTCAACTTGCACAAGGGCTAGTGGTGGCCGCTCATTCTCCCAGTTAGGGCACAGTATAACAGGATCAGGGTTTGGTAGTTTAGGAAGGTAATTCTCCGTTTCATCGTCATTGCTGACCTCTACAGAAGCATCCGTAGTCACCTTACACATGACTTCAACATGACCCTGCATATCTTAATATCAGCTAAACCATTAATCAAACACTTGCCTGTACTACAATGTATAAGAATTCTGATGTTTTTGTATTGTGCTCAATTATTTTTCCATAGTGATACTGTACAAATAACAGTAATTATGTGAAGAGATGTACATCAACTGGACACCTCATTTGTTATAGAGTGAATGGACAATTCTCTCAGGCAGTTTTCAGGCCAATCAGAAAACAGTCCACACTCCCTGTAACAAAATGTAATTTGTAATAATAATCATTGAACAATGCTAAACTGTCCACAGTTTTCTTGTGTGTGTGTGTGTGTGTGTGTGTGTGTGTGTGTGTGTGTGTGTGTGTGTGTGTGTGTGTGTGTGTGTGTGTGTGTGTGTGTGTGTGTGTGTGTGTGTGTGTGTGTGTGTGTGTGTGTGTGTGTGTGTGTGTGTGTGTGTGTGTGTGTGTGTGTGTGTGTGTGTGTGTGTGTGTGTGTGTGTGTGTGTGTGTGTGTGTGTGTGTGTGTGTGTGTGTGTGTGTGTGTGTGTGTGTGTGTGTGTGTGTGTGTGTGTGTGTGTGTGTGTGTGTGTGTGTGTGTGTGTGTGTGTGTGTGTGTGTGTGTGTGACCAGCAGGCTGCAAAAATTGACCATGTAGTTGTGGAAAAATCACCTAACATAATTATCTTATCCTCTACAAACTATAATTTACAGAATTTAATGGAGAATCTACAGAATGAAAATACTCCTTTTAGAACTGAAAGACATTCATGAATATCTAACTAGTGCATTTACATAAAAATTATATGGTTGATTTTCACAGGCCCAATCCCAAATTAGCTATTACTACATTTTTGTGCACCTGAGATATTCTGTCTTAAGTGTTATTTCTCTTTGCATTTTGTCAGGACAGAGACGCAAGAATACCTCTTTACTAACAGTAATTGCTTCTACATTCTCCCTACAGATCAGTGTAGCTGATCTTGGTATGTCATACAGAAGACTAAGTTCCTATAAAAGATACTATCTTCATGTAAATTGGTTATTATAGACTTACCCCAAACATCGAGCCTCTGGGAAGAACACATTGCGTCTTTGTATATATTTTCCCTGTTTTGTTGGCCTTCTCTTCAATGTTGACAAAAACAGAACCAGAAAAAAGTAAATAGAATAGCATTCCTGGATGCCCAACACGTAATAAAATTCTTCTCTTTTCATACCTTATATGAAATACATGATGGTTATAGGCTAGGCAAATAATGCTTACCAAGTGTATTGACAATATCGGCAAAACTCTTCTTGAGCACCTTCACAAAACTTGTCCTTGAAACCTTTGAATAATCTCAAAAGCGAAACAAGTTTCTTTACATCTGATTCACTTCTGAATTCTGGCTGTAGCTGCATTATATTTAATGCCCATTTTGGTATGTAAACCTGTAAATAGCATATAATTTGTATCACATAAACTTTTACTTAACCCTGTTAGTAGCAGCAAAATCTGATTTGCAGAATACAAGCTTTTCACAGCGGAAGCCCGACTCCAGGGCATAATACTGCAACTCAGCTGCGGTTTGAATTTGGGCTTTGTTGTTGCTGTGTATGTACTTCTTGAGACTACAATTTAACCGCACCATAAATCTTATCATTCGAATTACCCAATAGAGTAAGTCCAGAAGCTATGAAAATCAAAATTTAAACAACTCACATGTACAGAGTCAAAGAAATGGGGAGAAAACCCAAGCCATTGTCTTACTTACAATTTTGTACGTATGTAGAGGCCTAACGGACACTATTTCACTTGAATAAAGTACACACAAAGCAATATACAGTATGGATTCCTATTGTATAACTAATAGTTTTTCTCCCAGCCCTGCTACCTCTTTTGATGATCTTCGGTGTACTTGCTCGGCAAACACACTTAGAGATGACTTTATAAAACTACTACTATAAGATTGACTGGCCATGGGTGATAGCAATGTGTCTCCCAGTATGCTACAGGTACGCAGGTGCTTCATACGTCGATTCTTTATTTTCAGCCTTAAGTAAGGAGTGACAAAATCTTTTGCTGAAGCGGTTGTCCATGTCATGGACTGCACATCAAAATCTGTTTTCCTTCTCCTAATGCTGTTAGAACTACTGCTGGTTGCTACAGTCAAATCATCATAACTTTTAACCACTTTGATAGGAATAGCAGTGAATGCTGCCTTTCTCCTCTTTGAACTACTCCTATCCATTTTCTCACATCAATGCTCAAATATTAATAACAATACTATATAAAGCTATTGTTTATTACAAGTTACAATAAACACAAAACGTGATAATAACAATACAAACATCTACAGCAGTGTGTAGTGTAAAAATAATTAATGGTGATGATTACAACACAAATAAACACATCATATAACAATACAATTACAATACAATCACAAGGTAAGGTGTTAATCATGACTTCCTAGCAGCTACAAAACGTGAGTGTACATGATACAACATATCGGACATCAACTTCTCCACTCCAACAACATCAGCAGCTTCAGACATCTATGCATGTATGTATGCATGTACAGCAATAACAAACTGTAGTTACACTCACTGGTCGGTATTTGATCTTGCGAGGAGGGTATCTAAAAGTCGGTCCAAAGTTCACTGTTGCCTATTGAAATCAAACGTGGATACTTGTGCTTCCAGTATAAGAATAACGGAGTATGGGCCAGTTGTGAAAACTATTTATGGTAAGTCAAACTGGTTGTCCCCTTACACACACTGTTCTGCAGTGGACCTGTTGTAACCCCTTTAGAATTGACTAGTACAATATTTATAGTAATTACTGACTATATAACCACTATATCATAACATTAGAGGAAGCCTAGTCTTGTTCAACAGTTTTGTCCAAAAATGAAGTATGTATCTGGTATCATTCAGTATAACTCAGTACAGAAAGCCATAGCAAATCAATGGCTTTAAATGGCTTCTTCTATGCTGATGTAGACTTGGCATTGTTTCAGACCTACCATATAGCCTAAAATTTTCAAAGGTGAAAATTTTCGTGGATTTTGGAGTACCCACAAAAATTTAGCCTTGAAAAGTTTTGTCCTACAGTATAATTCAATGCAGTACTTCTGTAATCCATGAAATTTTTATCCACGAAACTGATAAATTCACCATTCCACGAAAATTTTAACCCTCGAAAATTTTAGGCTATACGGTATTATTTTTAGGGTGTGGCAAGCAAGACTAAATGCAGCCCTCCATACATCAGATTCAGTTTAGCAAGTGTAGGCCACCACTCAGAAATCCTTAAGCAGAACTCTGCTCATTATGGGCAGTGCGTATTCAACTGCAGGTGGTCCATGGGGAAAGGAAAATGTCCATTAGTTTAGTTCTTTGTAAATCTCTGTAACTATGTATGTATGTGAAACTCACTGTTGCCTCATTGTAGATAGAGAGAGCTGGATAATATGTCCCAGCATAAATATCATTAAATGCTGTACCCTATATGCAATGTCATCATACAGTAATAGTGGCCCTAGTATTCTCACCTGACACACTCCATTTTTGTAGAACATGATCTGTTCGGAAAAAGGGTGTGATGCATAAAGTAGAGCATGAAATTTACTGACCTTGCTATCTTTTAAAACATGAAGCAACTGCATTGGTGCAATACATAACACTTATACATCTTACACATGCATACATATATATATCTACCTTTTCTGCGTCTTCAATGCTTTCTCGCTCTTCAAAGTAGAAGAAATTTTTGAAACGTATCAGAGGCTGAAACAACACAGTGTAATGATCATGTGAGCAGTATTCAGGTCACTCACTTGTTTCTTGTGATTTGTTGGAAGAGTAGCAACTACACAGAGAAGATAAAAAACTCAACTCTGTGTGTGTGTTCACGCGTATTGTGCATGTTTGTTTGTGTGACCACATGTGTGTATGTGCGCCTGTGCATGTCAGTTAGTCATAGACAGATTTTGGTACAAACATGACATCAGTACAAAATATACTAGTAGCAATTGAAACACAACATTTGCGACCTCAGGATATTGTTCTAAAATATTCTATCATAAAAAACTTCTATTTACTATTTACTATATACAACTACATAATTGATGCCCAGCTTGCAAGCTACATTATACCAATCTACTAGTATGTGATTTGCTTACTTGAAGATCTTTTGGGTAGATCAATAAGGATTCCTACAGTATCTCCAGTGCTGTATCCCTCATCACTACACACGTACATCTTATAAACACACACATACATGCAACATAAATATTGCACACCTGTAGTGCTTTCCCTTGCTCTGGTGAAACACCGTACCCTTCCTGCTCCTCCACGAATAACTGTGCTTATCAAATCCGCACGGCGCTTGCAAGTTTCCTATGGCATACACGCCCATACTGAATAGCAGTGCTTATAATAAGGGTTGAAGATTGTCCGGACATTTGTTTTACTATTTTAAATGTATTGACTTTCCCATTAATAATGTATAGCAAATTTGCCTGGTCAAATGCCCTAGGTTGGCCGGAAAATGTCTGATGATTGGCCATTCCCAGTACTGAATAGCCATGCAAAATTTTTGTTTCATTGTGCAGTACTTCTAATCAATCTCTAACTTCATGATACCATGCAGCTGGCATGTGAGCATTATGTAGTAATGTACCTACACTCTGCGACCACCCCAGTCTCAAGGCACAGTTAGTTTCAGTCGGCATATCATCAATGTAAACCTGTAACAATGGGCAGGTCCACTATTGTTATTACTGCACAATCCTGCTCACCTCATAGTACCATACACCAGCATGAACACCTAGGAATAAATTATAATATCAACTACGTACCATAATTATAATTCAAACTCTACATGGAACAAACTTTTTCAAGTTTCCTTTGTGAAAACACATTCCTAAATGTGTTGTGCACGTAATTTTTACAATACCTAGTGAAGTCTATAATTATGGTTTGTGAATGAAAAATGAGAAAATTTCATTTAGAAGATAATCGTGAAAATTTATTTCCATGAAGCTTTCACTCTAGGTATGTACAGGCATAGATATAGGTATGCGTAGCCTATGGTACAGGTTAGTGCACAGCAGTGACAGCAGGTATATAGCACATAAGATAGTATGAACTACATAGCACTGTAAAGGTATATGGAAATCAACCCGTATGTTTTATTAGAGTATTTCAGTAAAACTCTTAACTCTATTTGTTCACCATACGCATTTAAAAATGTGTTGTATGCATGCGTGTGTGTGTGTGTGTGTGTGCATGTGCGTGCTTGTGTATGTAACATTATTGTAAATATACATATAAGGTATAGTACCATGATTTGCTTTAATGACACAGTAGCCTTTGTCCCCTGTGATGGTCATCCTGTCGTCATTGACCTTCAACTGATGTGCTGTGTACAAACACAAGTGTATCACTCACATACATACAATTGAAAACCAATTTGAATATATTTCACCATAACTATGTAAATACAGCATACACAAAACTAGTGATGCACCGATAAGAGATTTTGCCGATTATCCGATTATCCGATATTTTAATTCAAACATTGGCCGATACCGATAACCGATCCGATGTATATATTTTACCCAATTTATACATGTTTCATGCAATATTGTAATATATTCTTCAAATTCAGCCAAATTCTATCTTGATTTTGCAAATATAATGTTGTCAGATAATTAAAATAGCACAAATTAATAATCTGCTAATAAATACCGATTACCGATGTATTAAAAATGTTGCCGATAAGCCGATTTCCGATGTTTTACCGATAATCGGTGCATCACTACACAAAACAGTGGTGAGGGAAAATCAGTAATCACTGTCACATTGTGCAACTGCTAAATTTATCACAAGCTTTCCCAAATATACAAGTAGAGTAATTTTGTCAATCATAGGGTAGATTTAGGTTGGATATACAATTACTGACATGCGATTATTGCAAGTTGATTTATCTATCATGATTATTAAATCAGGTACGCACCGGCCTTCGGCCAGTGCGTCCTTCAGCCAGCGCGTCCGTGGTTTCTTGAAATTGTTTTTGTCCGTGAAGTCGGTATGTGTGTGTGTGTCTGCCCCCCAGGCTATTAACCATTCTTATGAAATGAAGCCAGAATAACCAATCAAACAAGTCCTACTGCTTTTCAGTTTCTTTATGACACTTGCTATCAATATCACTGATGGGCGGGGCCTTATAATTAGTAAAGAAGCGCATCATGTGTTACTGCCAAAGAAGAGCAAGGTAATGCCATGTTAGCCATTCATTTCACAGTAAAAGCTGTTTAACCAGCTGTACAATACTAACAAGACGGAGCGCTTCAGTTTTAATAGTGGGCATACCGTGCGGGTTGCGGAGCTTATAAAAGAAAACTGGCCTATAGTGTTACAATAAGAATTACAGCTTTATACTAAAGTTTTATCACTAAAGTACTGTAGTATAAAGCAAAAGAATTAAATTTGTATGCATTGCTATGCGTTGAATCTTTGCTCACATGACTTACCCAAGACATCATTAATTGCTATTATCATTAAGTATGGTAGTATCATTAAGTACAGTAGTACTTAATAGTAGGGATTGGTAAGAAATTGTATGGTTTCCCGATTTTTCGCACTTCATAAAACAACCTTCCAATAGGCTTTACCCGAAAAAACCGACTGGAATGCATTGCTAAGGCTGTAATGATGCTGTACCTTGGTTAAACGAAGCAACAAGTCGAATATTTCGACCTACAGCCAACTTTGAAAATTTAGAAATTCACCTGTATTTCGTCTGCCAGCCTGCCTGCCGTAAGACCCGGTTGCGCTAGGTGTAGGGCTCCAGAACTTTCACACAATAAAGGTAATGGCGGCGGATTTACGAAAATGTTGTTCCGAAGACGATTTACCCACTGCGCCATGGCGATTCCTTTTATCATTCATTCCCTTCCTTGTTCTTCTATATTCCTAGCAAGGTGTGAATCTCACCTTCGAAGGTGACGATAGCCTGTTACGGCTTCTGCTTATTACGTCACGTTAAAACCTGGCTTGCACGTGATATAATTAGTTACAGTGGCACCATAGATAATACACGCTTAATATGGATAAGTAACGCGCCTAACAACCGTTCGACAATCCTCGTTACGGTCGCGTGATTAATGTAATTGCCCAGAGCATGATGCGTCACACACGCGCGTATATATCAGTTGCTGTTCATTTCCGCGTATCAAGCTTCTTAGCTAATCATACACAACTGAAATTATTCCGAATTATTCCGACTTGTATATAGCTACAGTGCGCTAAAGTATGCGTATATAAATAGTTACATTGCACTGTAAAGGGACTAGTAACTTAGGTAAGAATATTCATTTACTTTTCTTCGTTACTATTTGGCCGTAAAAACTACACAAACATTTTACACTTTTTCTTTAAATCAAAGAAACGGCAGTAAAAGCATAAAATAAAACAACTGTATTGCACTCTACGAGAAATACCAAACCCAAATATGTAGGCTATAATCCTGAAAGTATTGTTGTTTTACAGTAAAAACTACACAACTATTTGTAGGCAGAACTTACGGAGCCGTTGGAGCATTATTCACGATAACCGATAACTAGCTGAATTAAAATTGTATACGTAGCTACTTTCACGGTTGCCTACTATGATAGGTAGTATGACAGAGCAAAATTCCGTCACTAAATATCTGTGCAAGAAAGGAAACTTCCTTCCAACGCTCAGTTTACTAGCAACGGATATTCGCCGGGGGCGTGACATACATAAAAGGCGGCCGCGCAACCGTAAGGAGCATTGCCGATGACGTATGTACATATTATTAAGCGCGTTGCTTATCCATATTAAGCGTGTATTATCTATGGTGGCACCATTTTCGCGTGTACGCGTGTACTATCACACAGCTGCTTTGCCATGTAAGAGCGTTGTTAACAAGCGCCTGAAAACAAGCATAATTATTACCTAAGCGCCTGTAACATTTGTGCGCCTGCTGAAAGATTATTATGAATGCTTAGCATGTATAAAAAGCAAACAAACTAGAATGATAAAAAAATTTAAAATTTAAAAGGTAAGTAGGGATTGAATTCAATAGTGCTACAAAAAGTAAGGAAACAAGGAATAAGATTTTGGGACGAGAGAACATTCTGGCATGAGATAATTTATAAAAGTTTAATCCCTACTTTTGGCTCACTTCAGCAGGTTTGCCAAAAGTAGGGATTAAACTTTTATAAATTATCTCATGCCAGAATGTTCTCTCGTCCCAAAATTTTATTCCTTGTTTCCTTACTTTTTGTAGCACTATTGAATTCAATCCCTACTTACCTTTTAAATTTTTAATTTTTTTATCATTCTAGTAATATATTGAATAGCAGTTGATTAACAGTTGTTATAACTTACACAGCACCTGGTTTTTAGATGGTAATACATCAACTTATTTATCTACTAGATTTGTACCAATACAACACATTAGTATGTACCTCTGTCATTGAGGGACAACATAACACGAGACTCAATCACTGGACGATATAGGCTAGACGGTATTGGCCTGGCTCCGAGATCCTCCAGGCTGATGTCACGGTCAGCATGATGTGGATCCTGCTCTGCCCAAATGTATCTATAACAATCCTAACAACACATATACAGTACATACATGTATATGTATGTGAGTATGTGAGTACTTTACAGACACAAAGTTATGAACATATACATATGAGCTGACGGACAGATGGATGGACAGCTTTTCAGCTTTATATAGTAAAGTATTTACCTTGTTGAAGGGATGCTCTAATGGGTAGCCATGTATCTTTGATGTAGCACTTTCTTCAATAACACTATAATGGTAATATAATAATACATGATATACATAATTATAGTGACATTGGGATGCTAACAATTTAGTCTTCTTCACCACCATACCCCCGATGGTGTAGTCAGGATCAGTGTCAGCTCTTCTCTTTAGTCCAAATGCTCCTCCTCCTCCTCCCCCTGGTGTGCCTTCACTCCCTCCACCTTTCTTCTTACCACTCTTCACTGCTACTGGTTTACTCTCATATCTTTTTGGACCAATAGTGGAGAGATCCTGCACAGAAAATGACTGCTCATGTATTACTCCCATTGAAGTATTGATACTTGTAGGTTAAGCTGCTAATATGACTAGTGCTCTTGTCTCTATGGATTAGCCAAGGAAGGCTCAATGTGTGAATGAAATATAGTTTAGCAGTAACTCAGCAAACATTACATTATATTTTTACACTATAAGGTGTGTGTTGTGGAATAGCTGCATGTTACGTATATAGAATGTAATAAAAATCCACAAACATTCATTTGCTTAAAAATCACATTGCCATGCAGTTATTATATACGTACACAACATACATACATACAAATTATATACATATACATATGTATATACATCATACATACGGTACAGCTAGTTTACAATCACACTTCATGCGGGACCCGAAAAAAACTCACGATTTTTGTTCAAGTACATGAGGTATGCACGCGTAGTAGAATGCATGTGAAGATATTTACTGCACACCAAGGGTACTCGAATATAGAGGTATGCCCTATAACAGTGCTTGCGAGTAAGCAGTAAATACTCATGAGAGGACGTGTTGTGCATCAAGAAATGTATAGGCCTACATAAGTCTGTTTGCACTTCCTTATCACGTCACTATCACACCCTCCGAGATTTAACTTACGTAGCTACTTAATATGCAGAGCGTACGCCTTTCTGTAATGTGAAGATCCGCATAAATAGCACCAGTGCTTTAATATTGAAACGCCTTATCATGATCAATTTACTGAATTATATCGGCAATGGTATAAAATATCGGTATCACAGAGCATGAAATAAGGACTGAAAAGTGTTTGAACATGTCAGCACAAGATAAAATTTGTTCTGACGTTTGCCAAAACTGATCAGACATTAGTTTACTGTTAGTAGCGTTATATTTTGGTTCAGACATTTGTCAGATCAAACTGGACAGGTCAACTATTAACTCTACAAGCACTCAGAAATGTCTGATGTCTGACTGTTATTTCATGCTCTATCGGTATTGAATCTAAAAAATCATATCGGTACAGCTTTATTATTGAGTACTCTACATATTAACAGTAGATTAATTAACTCACACAGTCAACTAAGCCAAATTTAGGAGGATCACTGTTGTCATGACAGAATATCTGCTTCTCTCCGATCTGCAATTGTATGTAGTATAACATATTTCACACAGACAAGTAAATTGTGTAGATTTCACAGTTACTTGATGATACATAAAATTTAGTTTTCAATTTATTTTATACTCATTAAGAATCGTCTAAGGCTTTGTGTACATACCAACTCTGGTCGATGTTACAAGTTGCATTTAAGGTGGCTGTCTACCGATACGTCATTGGATTTTTTGTTGCCTTCAATTCAACAAACCACAAGGCATATCGTGTACCTTAGCCGCTCTTTTAGTAAGCAAACAACTATTCTCCAATACAGTGGTTTATTTTTCACCACTAACGGGTTAACGGGTGAAGGAGCTACTATACTGTAATTACACTTCGAACGGCTTAATCAGCGTATACACTGAGCAAGGCTTAATTCTTTGCACAACTAGTCTCTCTTGCTGAGCTACACAACACTGTGGATCCGAATTTCAAGATTATACTAAAATCTTTAAGATACAAAAGGTGGTGAAGTACCACAAAAACAATCCATCACCTCAAAAGGGAAAGTAGCCTATTTTAAAAAAAGAAATCCACAGCGACCTGGACATATTTATACCGTAAATGTGTAGCGAATTTCATAGCCCTGTGTCGAGCAATTATTGAGATGAACGTATTTTTACTCACCACTATCACTGTTAATTAATGCACATATTTATTCCGTGCTATTCAGTACTTGGCAACGAGTCCTTCTTGCCTCGTTCCATGGTTCCATGAGTAATATTGAAAGCCTTTGCTTTCCTTTGCTTTGAATTATCAAAGTAGATGTTCACTATCATATTTAAATGTTTACTTGGTTTTACCTTTTAAAAGCACACTGCACGTTTAACTGAGGTAGACCGCCACCTTAAGGCAAAGTCACTTACAAAACACAAATGAGCTACTACGCATTTATAGTATTTATAGTAGTGTACGTATATGTAGTTTCTACACTATTAAATTAGTACATTATTTCTTTGGACAACAAAAGCAAGCACAGTACTACAGCTGTGAAAAGATACTGCAAACTTTCTTGTATGACTTAATAAGGTGTGGCCTTTTATGATGTCATGCTTTAGTTCAATTTGTAGCGTAATAAAACATGTGATTATCAATGGAAATATGCAAAGTTACTAGGCCGAAAGCAAATCTTTATGTGAAGTACATAGTACTTTCACATAGAGATTTGCTTGTACAGTTAAGAGATCATCTTCTTTGTATTGATTTCTGCCATTAACGCTTGACACACTTGCCCTACTGCAAGCCTAGAATAATTGGATATCAGAACTTGGAAGCCATTCAAATTTTATGGCACATGCTTTATTAACCACCCCTTAGGTTGCATAACATCTAAGGTACAAGCTTTTTACAAAGAATATTACATAGGTATGTATGTACATATATTGAGTCTTGAATTTATTGTACATACACACATGTAACACTTTCACACCTCAGATCAAAGGAATCTACAGGGATACATAAGCCATGTATCCCTATTCTCCTTCACATCTAGTGTACACCAGTGTACATGATCAAAAGGCAGATCAAAGAATTCAAAGGAAAGATTTTCCCAGGATACATCTAGATGTACACCGGTACACCTAGATGTATCCCGGGAAAATCTTTCCTTTGAACTCTTTGATCGATAAGTTGGTGCATCACTAGAGCTCTTTATATAGGCGCATAAATGTAATATCGATTGTGGCTTTTAGTTTTCTTTATTTGTAGTTGAAATATATACTTTGTTACTAGTCTTAAAATGTTTGTTTTCGTATCCATGGAAGTTTAGAAGCCGATATAAGCCCAAAAACGCCATTTGAGGTGAGTTTCTCACGTGATAAAAATAATCTATTTACTGTGTGACTTAATGTATCTACATTAATCTACTCTATTTGTAACACACTCACCATTAGTTTATCAGCGATTAAATGCGATTTTTGCCCATTTATAAGTCCTGCAGCTTTATAAAAAGTTGTGATAAACCCACAATTACCAGCACTACCATGCAAGAACGTCATGACAACGATGAAATAGAGTCCCACAATCACAACGAGTACCCGTTACTATATAAAGAGGCGGAAATATTGATGTCAAGTTTGGGCAAATTTTTAGAGTGTCGGAGGTGTTACATATTACTTGTAACATGTGCACTCGTGATTTACCTGATATGTATGCCCTCAGCCCTAGGGCCTGCGGCCCTCGGGCATACATATCAGGCAAATCCCTCGTGCCCATGTTACAACTATTACATGTACATATAATTATGTATTTACGAGTGATACATGTAGTACACAGGTAAATATCTTACTAGTTTACTGTGTAGATTGGCTTTCCACAGGTGTGATTTCACTCGATTGGTGCAAATTGTCTCCCAGGCATCCTCAATGAAAGGTATTATCTCCTATCATAGTGACAATACATGTCAACACATGTGTGCAGCATATATACTCCCTCCCCCAACACACTAAACCAAACACTTGTGTGTGCCATAATGAATTAGAATATTGAATGAGGATGAGAACTTAAGAGCATATGAGAGCTTTGAATATGAACTACTGTCATATCACCTACTTATGCTGTTCTTCATAAATACAAAAAAATTATATCCCAGTTTGTATATGGCATGAACACAAACTACTGCTTTAATATTTACATTTACTTAGCTACTGGGTGACCTATCCAAAGAGTTATAACTCTGTTGTGAAATTGATATGTATTGGAACACCACAATGCGTATGATGGTTGCACTCACAAAAACTGGAGAATCTGGGTATCGATCCCAGTACCTCCTGCATGCTAAGCAGGCGCTCTACCATTTGAGCTAATTCCCCTAGCTGTACATCATCTTAAAATATAACCTACTAAGCTGGTCAATAGATATTATGTGACCAAGTCTGCAGCCATGTACATGCATGGCACTATTTCAAGAAATACGTACCATTTTACAATGTTCAGTTAAGGTTACGGGTTATGCACTTAATATTCAATATTATTTTTGGTAGTGTGATTATTGTTTTGGCTTAATAATCCATCACAATGCTTCGTTTTACCTCATGGTCAGTATCAATGATGAAAATAAGTATAAGCAATTTTTGAAAACCACTTTTAAATCATGAGGAAAGCCTTTCATCCTCGAAAGTTACCACACGCGCAATTGAAAATGCGAGCTGAAATGCACGAATTCACCATTCATCAATAATGTCAATTTTCAGCCGAGTTCAGCCAATTCTAGCTACTACTATCGATATACAGAAATATTATCTAGGTCCTGTCATGGAGATTTTGTGAAATAAACGCTGTACGGATTGACCGTAAAGCTTAAAAGCCTCGTCGGCAGCCATCTTTTAGTGGCTCTTACAGCCGTTGGCATGAAACAAGTTTAGTCCTGAATTCACAAAGCATTTATTTCACAAAATCTCCACGACAGGACTTAGATAATGTTTCTTTATATCGATACTAGTAGCTAGAATTGGCTAGACTCGCTGAAAATTGGCATTTTTGATGAATAGTGAAGCCGTATGAATAGTGAAGCCGTGCATTTCAATTGCACGTGTGGTAAATTTCGAGGAAGAAAGGCTTCCCACACGATTTAAAAGTGGTTTTCAATAATCGCTGATACTTATATTCATCACTGATACTGACCATGAGGTAAAACGAAGCATTGTGATGGATTATTAAGCCAAAACAATAATCACCCCACCAAAAATAATATTGAATATTAAGCGTATTACCCATAACCTTAAGTAGAACAGACTGCTGCCTGTAACTTGCTGGCTTATATTAGCAGCAATGAAATTAGTAATCTATTAACCTACGTATGTAGCTAGCCTTGTAAATGTCCGATGGCCGAATTCAGGGATTTTGAGATGATTTTCAGTTGGGCACTAATTTTAGGTCAGCATAGCATTCAAGGGGTGGCTGAATGGGATGAAGGGGTACGGAGGGAGGGGTGGGAGACGGCTCAAAATGCCGTGACAGCTGTTTAGCATAGGTATACAGCCACCAAGGCCACACGGAGCACCTCTACCATATAAAACACAGTATTATCGTATACACTATCCCACTAGGGACCCGTAAGAAGGCTATAAGCCTGTGGACAGGGAGTCAGAACTATTAACTTAACCGAAACTTTAACGATTAAATGAAGAAAAAATCCCAGACCAGTGGTGACTTGAACCCCAGGCATCACGCAATCTAGGCAAGAGCCTTAAGGGAGCCACACAGCTGGGATCCGGAATATTTCTGCATTCAATGCATGCTTAACAGCACTGACTTCTTGCAGATAAAGGGTGTTTATCATATTACAAAACACATTATTACAGCTAGTACTTCACTTGGATACTCAATTAAGACACTCAAGATACTCATGGTATGATGTAAGGGAACAATTCTACTGTATGGGTAGTCTGACCAAGGAGGAGCACTGCACAGACATTATTCGTTGTTAGACAGTAGGCCTCCTCTGGCTCCTCACACAAGTAACTATGTGGTGTTGACTATGTAGTTTGGCCAAAGTTTTTTCACAACTAAGGACACATGAATGTGTATGTATGACATTCTGCACACTTGAAATATCTAACAAATTAACAATATAAAACAAAGCATCTACCACTATAGTGATATTGCTTAGTGACAGTTCTACGCTTTGATTACTAATCAATAATTGACAAGCCATTACAATATCAATCTAATATGTACGTATACACTTTGCAAGAAATACATTTGAAGTCCTATTAATTCCTGTGAGTAAAAAATGGAGAATCTGGGTATCGATCCCAGTACCTCCTGCATGCTAAGCAGGCGCTCTACCATTTGAGCTAATTCCCCGAACATGCTAAACCTGACTGTATATTGCTCTCATAGATTCAGCATGTATACTAGCAGATATTTATTATTATTCTAGTGAATGGCTCAAATTTTGGATTCGCTAATATTTTGTGACGTAATTAATTATTGATTGCATAACTTTTGCAGGATAAGATTACTACAACAGAAAGGGTATATTGCTCTTCTGAAAAACATCTATAAAATTAAATATCACTGCATGCTACGTACTGCTACAACAAACCATGATTGAGCAAGCTTATGCTAGTCTGTCTAGCCAGACATACAAATTTGTGTTAAACGATACCACCACAGCATGACTGTGTAAGCATTGAGCAACTGTTGCATTTAAAATTGTACTAGATGAAGTAAATAACAGATCTACAGTAGTAAGCCTAAGGCCAGCATTTTGCCCATAATATAATGTCAGACATATATCAATATGTAAAGTAGTATCTAACTCAACTTGAGAGACAGAAAGCAAGATTATTACTATGCTAAAGTGAGAGCTGTCTACAGTAGGGCATCATCAACCGAACCATTGTGGTATGGCAAGGCATGCCTGTTATGATGGAAACTATGGTGGATCCTATCCTATTCTGTAGTGAGCAAGTGGAGCAGTATTATTGAGTTGGTGAAACATGTAAAATATGTCTACAGGTTGCTTTCATACACCTGTGTACATATGTATGATGCAGTTGTACCAAGTACACATCACCGGGGAATTAGCTCAAATGGTAGAGCGTAATTGTATGAGATTCCCTATTGAAAGCTGACAATTGTCGCATAAAATCTGTTATATTTTAAATAAAAATGCTATGTGTACGTACTGATAAGGCTGCCAGTCTCATGTTTGCTCATATAGATGTAACAAATGTGTAAGGAATAAAATTATCAATGTACATAACATATGGCAAGGGGAACGCCAGGACCTAGCTTCTAATGAAACAGTCAACCAAAAGCTGATTTTGTACATACATATGTATGTACCGTATGTATATGTTAGAGCATAGTTGGGAGGAGATTTCTACAATAAAAACTGAAATACTAATTTTTTTCTAGTAAATATATATTAGCAGTAAAAATGAGTATTAATTGGTATTAATCCCCACATGCAAAGCGATAAAGGTGGCCAAGTGACAAAGCCAATCATAGTTGTGAAGATGCCCTGTAAACTATTGTATATCATTCAAATGTAATAGAAGGTTGTAAATTCTTGGCCTTACCTGATATCAAAGTTTTTGGTCGCTTATAACCATCAACCATCTACAATGCTGGCTTCGCACTTTTTTATAGTCAGGCTGTTTTTGTTTACGTAGCTAAAAGTTTACAAACGCCCACTGTTTATAATTAGTCTACAACAATCAAAATATTTTCATTTGATAAAGTCTTTGGTTACGTAAAAAAATTGGAGAATCTGGGTATCGATCCCAGTACCTCCTGCATGCTAAGCAGGCGCTCTACCATTTGAGCTAATTCCCCTTCACACCTAAAATATCTAAAAAATGTATAATATACATAACTTGGCTGGGAATCTGTCATATTTACACACACCATAATGTCACACAGCTTTATAGTACAAATTTATTGGTTGCTTTGCATACACACAACATGGCCACCTGTAAAATGCAGAAATGTGATAAAATTGGTGTATGTATGTATGTATGTATAAGATACATGTACTTATAATGATTATTAATTGTCATTGGATAATTTGTCAATAGTACATGCAAAAAGGTTAAATAATTGAAAAGTAGAAATTTCGGTAAGTTATATGAACTACTTGCTAAATTCACATATATACACATTGATCACACCATGGTAATAGTAGGTATGGACTCACAGCATAATGCTCCACACAGTGGGGAATTAGCTCAAATGGTAGAGTGCCTGCTTAGTATGCAGGAGGTACTGTCAATCCTTTTAAAAAACCATGTGGCATCTCATTCGCCAATAAACCATCTACCAAACCACCGCATATATAGTCACAAATTTCAGTGGCCTAAAATTTTTGTGATTATTTCTTGAATCACAAAAACTTTTTCAGGAAAATATTCAATGAGTTGATTCAGCATAACTACATCATCAAGATCTCAATAGGAATAGGGAATCCTGACTAGCTACATTTATAAAACTTGTAACCTCTACCTTACTGATTCTTTTGCAAGTATAAATGATACGTTTTGTTACTAAGAGACCACATTTACCTTAGCGTACATTTCTATCAAAATAGTAAGATTGTTTGCACAATAACAACCACAAGTATCACAGGTTCATGAAAATTTTGTCACAAAACTTAACTTTCAAAGCAGGAATTTAGACCACGGAGATTTGGAGCTGCTGCAGTAACATATCAACAGCAGAAATTTGGTGAATCAATTATATTATTTCTGCCAATATTTTGCTCCTTGCCTTGACTTCCTTTCAAGCAAGTGGCATTACGAAAAGATGAGCATTAATAAATATATTAGGGACTATGCTTTGCAAAGCATTTAGACACTGGTGGCAGAAATAGTAAATAATATACTGGCATCATTTCATGAAAAGAAGATGGACAAGAAAATACAAAGGTGTAGTTTTTATATAGCACTTGGTAAGTCAGGTAGAACTGGTGGAAGAAGCTAAATAGGAAGATTAAAAGAAAATGGACTAGAAATAATTTAATTCTGCCAGGGTAAAGTTCATACACATCAACTGTTCAGTCTATAATTATGTACAAAATATTTTCTATTTGTTGATCCAATACGTTAGTGTTAAAGCTCAATTATTTAAAGTCTTGGTTGCATTATAAAAAACCTGGAGAATCTGGGTATCGATCCCAGTACCTCCTGCATGCTAATCAGGTGCTCTACCATTTTCCCTTTCACACACAGAATATCTAAAAACTGTATAACATTCATATGGGAATCTGTCACATCACAAGGTCTATAGTACAAATTTACTGGCTGCTTCACTTACACACAACATGGTATGACATGTATGCAAAATGTAATACCACATAGCGGGAAGTTTGGCGAATTTGGCAAATTGCCTGTGATCCACCAAACCAAATAATTATTAGCTTATATGGCTGAATCTATCCATATATCAAACCAAACTTTCCCACTATACGGTAATATGTGTAAAGCATAACCATTGCTCCTAGCAACCCAAATAATGGTGAGTCCACAATAACCGTTGCAAGTTTCAATGACATACATATATAGGCATTTATAAGTCATGTGGTATGTGAAGGGTCAGGAGTACTAGCTAGTGTCCCTTATGATGTATTTTTCATACAAAAGAAGTGGCAGTGCTTTAAGTGGTTTATTGTCTTAAACTTAAAATAAATCACAACTTCTTTGATAAGGAATTTTATTTTTAACACATTCTTCATATAATGAATGGTGTTTCTTTGATATAATTGTGTCAATCAGCCACAGTTCTATAACTACTCGAGCATTCTATAACTACCCAACCACAGTTCTATAACTACCTAGTTGACACATTATGGTAGTTATAGAATGGTTGTACCCTTTGATCCGCCCACGCAAAGTACAATAAATGACTATATTATTGAAACTTGCAATGGTTATTGTAAACTCCTCTACCTGCAAATAATATAATACCGTATAGCTCCAAATTTTTGTGGTTTCATGATTTTCGTGAATTACACAAAAATTTCCTTACACCACCCTTAAGTACAGGGCTTCACACTTCAAAATCACGAAATAATGATGAATCACGAAAATCAGCTAAGATCATGAAAATTTTCAACCACAAAAATTTGGAGCTATACAGTATTCAGTTTGCTAGGAGCAATAGTTAAATATGTTTGTATTAGAATTATAAAACTCTGTCACTTAATATAGTGGTTGTCAAATTAAAAAATGGTATAATTAAACTCTATTTTTGTCAACAGTATACATTCTAAAATAATTGCAAGTAGAAATTTTGGTGAGTAATCCACTGTTTGCTACATTCATAATTTCACATATGCACACCATAGTAGTAGTTGGGGCGAGCCTGAGCAAGCCCCACACTAGCGAATCGCCCCCTCAAATATTGGTGTTATCGACCATGCACAAAAAATTATGACAAAAATCGGATAACTTGCGCGTGCGACGAGAATTCAACGGTGTAGATTACAGCGTTCTTATATGGTTCGTGTAATCGTCCATGCCACGATAAGTGAACGGCGTAGATTACAGTGCTTCCATATATGGTTTGGTGTTATCGTTCATGCCACGATAAGTGGGCGGCATAGATTACAGGATTTGGTGCTATTGTTCATGCCACAATAAGTGAACGGCGTAGATTACAGTGCTTCCATATATGGTTTGGTGTTATCGTTCATGCCACGATAAGTGGACGGGGTAGATTACAGGATTTGGTGTTATCGTTCATGCCACGATAAGTGAATGGCGTAGATTACAGTGCTTCCATATATGGCTTGGTGTTATCATTCATGCCACGATAAGTGGACGGCGTAGATTACAGGATTTGGTGTTATCGTTCATGCCACGATAAGTGAACGGTGTAGATTACAGGATTTGATGTTATCGTTCATGCCACGATAAGTGAACGGCGTAGATTACAGTGCGTCCATGCCACATTTTGTACGTTAGTGTGCGGTAATTAGAAAATATGAACCATGAAGAGAGGTTGCAGCGAAGAAGAGAACTTTACAGGCAACGAAGGGACAGAGAAACGGACAATGAAAGACAGGCAATGAAGGGACAGAGAAACGGACGATGAAAGACAAGAAAGGCTGAGAACCCAAATCTTTTTTGTTTATCCTTCGTGCATGGGTTTTCAGGCTCACCCCACGATGCTGTATGCATCTGTCTAGTAGTAGTAGTAGTAGTAGATATGGGCCCATATAACACAAAACTTCACAAAGTGGGGAATTAGCTCAAATGGTAGAGTGCCTGCTTAGCATGCAGGAGGTACTGGGATCGATACCCAGATTCTCCAATTTTTTAAAAAACCATGCAACAATACATCATGCCCACCTGCTCAACTAATGTATTATCGTATAGCATAACTTCATCCAATTTCAATGCCAATCAATCCAGTGTATGTTTTATTAGAGTGTTTCAGTAAAACTATAGATAGCTGTTCCAACTAGCCATAACTTGACAGGAAATGAAGCCTCAATAACGAGTTAAACAAGTTTTACTGCTTCTCAGTTTCTCTACATTTCTGCCAAAGAAGACTATAAAGTAATGCTGTACATGGGAAATATTGGAGGGGTAAAATAGGCTAACCTGAATAATCGCAGAGCACTGGGTAGAAATCACATTGCGTCAACACCATCACCGGCCATCGCAATGCTATATTTTAATTGGCAGGTAAAAATTAGCGAATGAACTGGCTTGGCCGATTATAGATCACTGCCTTTGGAGGTGCATAATCAGTAGCGTGTTTAGAGGCACGTAACCGGTTATTCGAGCAGTAATTCGGACACATTGCACATTTCTTGTAGTGTAATTGAATCCTTCGTGATTGGTTAATCAAGTTCTACAACTTTTCACTTTGCTTATACATGTCAATCAATGATGTTGGCAAGCGTGGCCCTCGTAACGAATCATAGAGCATATCTATGGAAGGAGTAAGTGGCAAATACCCCAGAAGATAATAATAATAAAACACGGATAGCCGTTTGGCAAACTTTCGTGCTATATACAGTACGGATATAAAACTTGTGTTAAATTTTGTTGTCAGACCACATAAAGGTAGTTTGGTTATATTATATAGCAGCTAGCTATACACACTCATATGATTAACTAGTGGCGCCTGCACAAATGCACTTTTACAGTGGTTAAGTGGCTGTTCTATTAAAGTATATTGATCCTACCTCCAAGCTGCTATTATTCGTTAAGATTATCATCTTATGATTGCTGGGTTATGAAACTGTTTGATAAGAGCGTATAGAAGCCATCTGAATCAGCTAATACAGGCAAAGCATGATATAAGGACTGAAAAGTGTTCGGACATATATGTCAGCACACAATAAAATTAGTTCTGACATTTGCCATAAATCATCAGACATTAGTAGAAATATGTACTGTAGCATTATATTTTGACTCGAACATTTGTCAGATCAAACTGGGATTTGTACAGGTCAACCCCAAAAGTGCTCAGAAAATATCTGATAGCCGACTGTTATTTCATGATCTGTACAGGTATGCAGGTTGCTAACCAACCATAGCTTAGCACAAGAATCCGTAATAGCAACGCTTGTAACACGGAATTCAGTTTATTAAAAATGGTTATTTGAAATTTATTAGAATGCGTTCATCAGTTGAAATGAAAACTACCTTATTTTGTACAATGATGTTTGGTCTATAATCCCTGAAAGTTCGTGTTGGGTTCGTGATTAAATGTAGGAGGTGCTTGCATTTTGTTGTATTTGCTGAAATGGCCAACTGAGTGTTGTAATGACATCTTTGTTGGTTGTTTTATGAATCCATGTAGATTTTCAAAGATATGCATTCAATGGTTCGCGTGCGAGGGCCCTATAATCGGCTTTTTACTTAAAAATCGAAAACACGCCTGATTGAAACAAAATCTACACGATAAGATCGCCTTCTTCCACTGATTGGAAATTTGCAATCTGATAGTCGTTGCTCTTGTAACTACTGTTTTATTTAATGAAAAACAAATGGCGTTGAGAACTGCATTGACATCGACCCAGATTCTCCAAATCACTATTTTTAAGCAAGTGTGTGTACATATTGTATGCCAAACAAAGAAATTATATAGTGTCAACCTGTTTCCATATGTATGCATGCATGTGTAACGTAGAAATTGGATATTAATTCCAGGAAATACATACTGTACTATTTCCTTGTTGCTTATTAAAAGGCAAACATTATGAATGTCATCAACTATATGTAAGCATTCAGAAGGTATATGGGCTCACGCACACACACACACTTTTACTCAGACATTCAAAACACTGAGATATGTAGAAAAGATGAAAGGCTTTTAATTAAGCCACAATTTATGATATCACATTTCTACAATGTATGTATGTAATACTGCTATATGGGGTCTCCTGCAGTGTATGCACAAACTAGTCAGTGTACAGTACATCACATTGCATGATGATTCATTGTAGCCAATGCCTGGCATTGTCAGTGTAACCAATGAATGCCTGTAGGTATCCAGGGGGCCTAGTCCCAATGGCGTTATATTGATCATGCATTTACTGACAATAATCAAATCATAAGAGCAAGACTGCATGGGTTCTATCAGTGTCTATGTTAAAACCAATGATATAAAATTGTAATTATGGAATGCTTAACTACAAACCAATACAACATTGATTAACTACAGCTTTCAGCTTGCTTTAATTAGTACATGCTTGTAAACCTAGTTATTAAACTTTCTCTTACGTACAGGGGAATTAGCTCAAATGGTAGAGCGCCTGCTTAGCATGTAGGAGGTACTGGGATCGATACCCAGATTCTCCAATTTTTTACAATACATAATTATTATATGGCTGCATGATCAGTTAAGACTATTATTATCTAATCCTTTTGAAAGGCTCAGTTCAACAGGAGCTTCAAGCCAGTCTTTTGTTAAGACAAGCCATTAACTTACTTTAAAGATACTTGTGCCTTGCAGACCACACTTTACGGATTACGTCTACAGATTCAATTTGCGAGTTCTCATAAAATCTCTATATCATTGCAGTGTTAATTGTCTCAATGCTCAACCAGCTCATTTGCTACAGCTTAATTAGCAAAATGTTTTATTTATGGTACACTACACTATGTTGCTTACTGCAGCAGTATATAACATGATTACAGAGCATGAAATAAGGACTGAAAAGTGTTCGGACACATGTCAGCACAATCTGACATCTACCAAAAATGATCTGACATCAGTAGAAACTTATACTATAGCATTAAATTTTGGCTTGGACACATGTCAGATCAAGGTGGGAATTGTACAGGTCAATACCAAAAATGGTCAGAAAATGTCTGATGTCTGACTGTTATTTCATGCTCTGTGATTATATAAACGACACATTTCATTGGATACTGCCTATTTCTGTCCCATTCACTAAATAACTGATTACCAGTGGGAATTTATTACATAATACATATAAGGCGCTTATTGCTATCTCCAATCAATCAGCGCTATGCATACATCTAGTTTTGTACAGTAAATTAAAAAAGACTATCACTAGGGGAATTAGCTCAAATGGTAGAGCGCCTGCTTAGCATGCAGGAGGTACTGGGATCGATACCCAGATTCTCCAATTTTTTGATTGTTAGAATATTTTCAGAATTAGTTTATACATGCAGCTTAAATTAAAGGGACAGTGCACCAGTATTGTTTACTTGACCAACTTCATAATTACACAAGGTGCATATATAGTATCCACTAATATGTGAGTAATGATATGGTAAAGAAAAGAGTCACTTTTTCATTAGATACTGTATATTTTCAATTGCTGATTGCTAGAAGGGCCGCAATACTCGTAACAACGTTTCACCGAGTTCTTTCATCATACTGCTCTCTATCAATACTCACGTTAGAAGCCAAAAACTTTGCTGCAGCTCGTGCACGAATGGGGGTGGAGAGAACATTTGCTCCCTTTGACTTTGGCTCGCCCCCTCTTGCCACAACTTTTTACATCTTGTACAATACACAGTTAGAATACATTACCATCTGTGAAACACCAACACCATTTAGCATAATTATACATCAATCATTACATGCAACAAATAATAACAGTTTAAAACACAAGAACTAGTAAAGCTATAATTATATAGGTGTATAACGATACATGATTTGGGTGCATTGACATTTATCGCTTTTGTATCACGATACAGCAATATATTTTGCACGATACAGTAAAGTGTGAATTAGCTCATTTTTACAGATGGACAGAACATTTTTCAAAATGACAACTTTCTATAAGCACCAAAAAGTTAGAGCTGTAAAACTGGCAAGCATAATGTACAACCACATTATCAGTCATGAAATACTGTACATACAAGTACACAGTCTTAATGTCGATACATCTATATATCCATACAACCTAAATGTGTATCGATACAGTATCACTGCCTAATGTATCACAATAAATCATGGCAATATATCGATATATTAATTGTTGCATCACTAGCTATATAATATGCATATTAATCATACAACAAGCATACTTTTGAGCACACGTATTAGGACTGTGTGATAATAGAAATTCCCCTATCACAATAATGCTGCTTATTATCACGATAGTTCCATGTATGCATGAAATTCACCAAAACACTATTAAGTACTCTTCATTGTGTTGTTCATTACAGTGTTTAGTAGATACGCAGTTAGCCATATCTATGTTAATGTACCTCTTCAATGCTAAAGAATCTCTTCACTTGTCCATCTTTTTCAGAATGATAATCCATCAAATTGGCCAGTACAGTAATGGCAATCTGAATAAAACCTGCATACAACATGTAAATATTCACAAAATGCATAATTAATTCAAACCATACTTGATTTCATATTAAAAGACATTTATGATAAACATTGTATGCCTGATGTCCATGCTATTATGTAGCAAGAATTTGTTACATTTCCACATCATGATATTTCTATGGTGATGGTGATAGGTATCACATTTTTGATATTGATGTGACAAACAGTAAAATATTTCTTTAGAACTGTTAAACACAATGCATGTGTGAAACACAAAACAATAATATGAAAAATAATGTGGAAAAATAAATTTTCTTCTACACTACAAATCCTATGGGAAGCATCACATGACCATGCAATAGTCTCGCGTAGCCAGACCCTCTACGCCCAGGCGCTTATCGATTAGAGATTATAAGCGCCGGGCTACTAGGGTCTGGTACAGTTCACAGGCCTTGAATTTTTTGACACTTAATAAGTGACGATTCTATTGCTTGGTAACTAGACATATGCGCCTGTAATTCACACTCGAAGCGTCTTTATTGAAAGGCAGAGCTCTGATTGAAAGGATTATGATGGAGTTTCACGCAGCGCTAAAGAAAGCAATAGGGCACATGGGCCTTAAATCGCATTAAGTACTGTTTCAAAAACGTCTTTTCAGCCTCACAGGCTGAACCATTCAAAAGCTTCCTCTTTTTTCTGCCTAAAATACATACCAGCTAAAGAAGTACAGAAAAATACTTAGTTGCCTTTTACTTGTAGAGGTGACATCAGTGGCTTCTCGACAAAGTCCACAGGCTTCAGACATAGCGCACTGGAAATTCAAGTTATGTGGCGCTTATTTGATCACGTGCACTAATTAACACCCACCGACCACTGGTGGCACTTGTAAATTTGAGGCCTGTGAACTGTACCAGACCCTAGTAGCCCGGCGCTTATAATCTCTAATCGATAAGCGCCTGGGCGTAGAGGGTCTGGCTACGCGAGATTAACCATGCAATATGTGTGTTAAATTGCAATGCACCCTAGCAATGGTACTGATAATTGTATCAACACTTACTGGCTGATTTCTTTGCAATGGTCTCCTCTCCACATGCTTTACACGCATAATCATAATTAGCCATATATGGAATAAAACCCCTGCAAAAATAGATTTACATAAAATATTGTAAGTTTGTTTATTGTTTTTACGTAAAAGCTAACAAAACACATTCTATTTCTACTTCTATTTCTACGTGCAAATAGGAAAAATATTCTAAAATATCAGTAAGGTAATTGGTTCCAATAAACGCGCATTATATATCTACTAGCACGGGAAAACTCACGAAAGCGACACATCCACGTCCGCCTTTTTATACCATCTACCACATATGCCGCACTGGACTCGCAAATTTCTCGAGATACTCAACATTTCGCCCGGAATCACCAAAACTAATTCTCGAGATCGTCGGCGCGCAAATTGAAATATCAATGCATTCACCAACACCGTTAGCTGCTATTTTAACAGTGCAAATACGTATTGTTAAGATAAACGTGTTTTGGAAAAACCTCAGCACAAGGTAGTTTTAGGTTTATTGTGAAGGTGTGCTAGAAAGCTCTTATGCCTCATGATCATCCTACAGGTGTATGCAAATCAAAAATATTCATACCCGGAAGTTATCACGTGCGCGATCGATGTGGTGTGGTGTTTTAGGGTTACATCAAAGACACCGCTAGCAAAACATCGGATTTTCAGGGAACATGGCCGCTGAAAGGGAGTTTTTGTGATATCGAAGGGAGTGTTCCTGTATCAGCTTCGTTGCCGCCGTAAATTCCTACCGTCAACTTTGGCCTACTGATTTATTTTTTTACGTGTTGTCATCGAGTTTTTTAAAAAGGAGTTAATTCTATTTTCATGTATGGAGTTGTTACCGTCACATCCTGAATTGGGAAAACAATAATATAACGCTTTATAAATTATATCTCTCTGTGTGTCTGCCAACATGAGCGGGATGAGTAGTGATACAAAGTTGTCTACCGGGCTGGCCAGTTCTTACTCTAATATTTTCAAATTGGTAAAGTGTTTTTTAAGCATATACAATTCTATAAGTGTTTGTATGTTTTGTATACGGGTGTGTGTTGTGAAGCATTATAAATGTGACCCAATGTTATATATGCTAAGCTGTTTCGATTAGTGGCTCTAAGAGGTGTCACTTGAATATTTGCACAAATACCAAAATGGTGGATATACAAGCGATAGGAAATGTTAATAAATTGTATAGAGGAAAACTGTGTGGAGTACAGTGCAGGCACGGTACAGAGTACAACAATGATTATTCTAGTAGCAACATCGCATGGTGTAAATTAACCAACTGATGAATTTTTATACAAGGGTATAACTTGTATTTTCATGTATTTCAAAGATTTATAGTCACTCATTGAGTGTTTTTACTGAACTCTAACTCAGGTATACAGGTTGTGTGATAAAAGAAAATACTCGTATTTCAATCATAAAGTGTAAATTTATCATGAATAATTATTTATGAATTTTTGATGAATGCATGCTAGTGTGTATGTGTGATCTACTGTAATATGGCCTTTAGTTACACCTCATATCCAGAAATTTACGAAGTATCTGGTGATTTACAATTACCATGATATTGAAACCATGGTGATGGGAGATCAAAAAAACTATCGTTGCTATGGGAATATCATTTATGTACTGAAGTAGGATTCTGTATTTTAAGCCAGTAGGATATTTATAGAACTACTTAATTTTTACAGTTGTATTGCTCGAAATAAAATGAAGTCTAGACTCTATTTGTGTGCTCATTTATTGTATCATTTCTCCACCACTGCATTTCAGAGAGGGCTGGGTGATATTCATTGTGAATTTATGATAATGATGATTGTTATGATAATCGATAACTGCATGAAGACAGTATTTCAGTATTATAATACTGCTAGTGTGATATTAATGTCAATAGTGTAAATATCGTTAAATTATATTACTTGAGTTACAATTTGTGTTTGTAACTTTACTGCACGTGTAGTATTGTTGTGTTCAAATCTTGACATGGAATTTTTGGTACCAGTTTGGAACTAGGGATTTAATGTATTTGTCATGTAATCTCTGTCTGTGTGCATGCTTTAAAAAATGTGATAACTCTTTTTTGTCTTATCAAGATGGAGGTGACAGGATTGAAATGGATGACTTACGTTGGTCCATCATCTTGTGTAGCTCCTCCCAGTGATCCAGTACTCATGTCCTATGCTGAACTATTATCACAGGTATATTGTATTGTGTGTGCGTGCGTGTGTGTGTGCATGTATGTATGTGTGTGTATGTTGTGTGCGTGTGCATGCACATGTGTGTAATGCAAGCACACATACACACTCACACAGAAATACATACATATTGTATATATATATATACTATATAACCACAAGAATGCATTAATTGAATCGACATCCTGCATTCTGAGAAACATGTCTTACTAAGAAATTTGCCCTGCCTACTACTTTATACATCACTTCTATCCCACTGCGTAGGCAGATCAAAGTGCTGCGCTGTGGTATATCTAAGATATACCCCGAGGTATAACAAATTGTCATAGTAACCACCGAGATATAACTAATCGTCATGGTTACCAGATGCAAAACTATTTTAGCCAGTTCTTAGCTTGTTAAGAAGCAGACTGATGTGATGTATATAAAAGTAAGTGTATATTACCATTTATGTTGTATGCTTTTATCGCGTGAATTGTTTGGAATACAAGAACGTTTTTCAGTCAGCAACAAGGCTACCAGTGGTTGTAGGGTGGGATAGAAGTCAGTTATACCCCAGTACACTCATACAATATCTTAGTTATTACCTGCGTCCTCGACTTCTCCTCAGACTTGGAGATATTGTAGTCATACTGGGGTATAACTAATACATATAATATCATTGAGTGTAAACTACTATGCATACATACTAGCCCTAGTACATCTCTAGCAGCCAGCAGTTATACACCACAACAATACATTAAACCATATGTGTTGTCATTCAATTAGTACTGAAATACTAATAACTGTTCTTACATGTGTAGGCTATACTCAACTATTACCACTAGAGTATGATGGATTTTATAAACAACTTTTAGTAGACTTCCTATAGAAAGTTTAATGCTTCATCTAAGTGGCTGCTAGCTAGGTATGTGTAAGCATGTTTGCAAAATTATGGCCTTATGAAATATGCATACGTGTATAGGCTAAATTCTGTGTTACAAGTATACACAAAAATACACACACACACACACAACACACACACACACACACACACACACACACACATACTTTAATTGTGTACATTGTTGCATTAATGTGACATAGTAACAGTACGTGTGGTATCTATGCTTTACTGCTGTTTTCATAATGGGCAACGTTGTAAAATTGTGGATCGATTTGTTTTTGATAACTCTTATATTTTAGTATGTATACGTACATACATGCATCAACTACAATTTTAAAGTAGGGATTGAGGAGAACTGTTGCACTGTACATGGTCACTCTATAGGTACCTGGTTAAAAATTGGCTTTGTTAGTGGAATGTTTTCTGGTGGTGTTCATATAATAAGTATTGTATTTTGCGTGGGCGAATCAAAGGGTTTAACAGTGCTTATTGGGGCGAGCCCCACACTAGCGAGTCACCCCCTCAAATATTGGTGTTATCGACCATGCACAAAAAATTACGACAAAAATCCGATAACTTACGCGTGCGACGAGAATTCAACGGTGTAGATTACAGCGCGTTCTTATATGGCTTGTGTAATCGTCCATGCCACGATAAGTGAACGGCGTAGATTACAGCGCGTTCTTATATGGCTTGTGTAATCGTCCATGCCACGATAAGTGAACGGCGTGGATTACAGCGCGTTCTTATATGGCTTGTGTAATTGTCCATGCCACGATAAATGAACGGCGTAGATTACAGCGTGCTCTTGTATGGCTTGTGTAATCGTCCATGCCACGATAAGTGAACGGTGTAGATTACAGTGCTTCCATATATGGTTTGGTGTTATCGTTCATGCCACGATAAGTGAACGGCGTAGATTACAGTGCTTCCATGCCACATTTTGTACGTCAGTGTGCGGTAATTAGAAAATATGAACCATGAAGAGAGGTTGCAGCAAAGAAGAGAACTTTACAGGCAACGAAGGGACAGAGAAACGGACGATGAAAGACAAGAAAGGTTGAGAAGGCAGCGTACGTTTCCCACGTGACCATACAAATTGCATGCATGCATTCTCAGGCTCGCCCCTCGATGCTGTGTGCATCTGTCTAGTAGCACTGTGGTTGGGTAGTTATAGAACGATAGAGTAGTTATAGAATGGTAGCTCATTGACACTTTTCATCAAAGAAAACCATTCATTTTTGTTTTATTCACACATCAGTAGTGTAAAATACAATAAAACACTTAAAGCACTGCTGCTTTGTTTGTATGAAATATACAGCTCTTGGTGAGGGTCTCGCCTCGTACTATATTTGCCACTCGACTCTCACCTCGAGCTGTATATTTCATACAAACTGGCAGCAGTGCTTTAAGTAATACTAATAGTTTAATGCTGCAATCCTGCAGGTTACAAGTGTGTGGATTGGGTTGTGCTTGAACCCTTAATTATAATTAACCCAGTGGTACATCTGTAATATCTGTCCCATGGAATATTTAAGGCTGCAGTTAATACAACTAATGCATGGGTGGTTATTTTAACAGTGATTGTAATAATATATATAGTGGTAATTTAGTATATGTTTTGTGTTTGATGCAAGTTGATCCACTTGAAATTTTGCCAAGATGATTTTTGTTACCTTTGTGCTGTCAAATAATGTACGTATATATAAAATCTCCTAGTAACCATTAAGCTACTGTGACTTAATCAATGGGTATAAAATTGGGTTACTGGGGCCTCTGACAAGCCAGATCAAAGCCATGGTTGTTACAGGAAATGTTGACCAGTTTAATACACTAATACAAAAACTGCTTTGAGAATATCTTGTTCTAAAAGAAACACTGTTGATTACATTTACAAATTTCCCATACAATTGTTATTCCATTTGCCTTTTCATTTTTGTAACGTTCCAGGGCTATGCTTGTGCGTGGCGCAAGTTGTTGGCGCCGGTTACTAGCAAGTCAGGCAGTGTTACTGATAATACTGCAGCTGCTGTTGCTGCTAATGCTGGGAGCAGTGGGACGGCTAATGGCGGAGAGGAAATGAAGGATTTGTGGATATTTCATTATTCTGAATTACCCGACCTCAGCGCTTCTGTATCATCTGAACTAAGAGGTAATTGATCAGTTGTATGTAAATACTAATATACATTCCCTTCATAATTTCTTTCCGAATACGTACGTGTTTGCTGCCAAGTAGAACTTCTTAAGTTACAGGTATAATTATGTGAATTAACAACCAATGAAACAAGCTAGTACGTATCATAGGTTAAAAATCAACAAATATCTAAAGTAACACAGTTTACCAAAAAATTGGATATAAATGATGGCTAAATTTATATGTACACATTACAATACCGGTGTATATTGTGTGGTATTCACTCACAGAAGGAGGTGTGGGTAGTTGGGAGGAAGGAATGAGCACTGAGGCTACAGGGATGTTTTTCAGAGCTCTACGCAATCTCTCAGAGCGGTAAGAATTAAGAGATTGTATCTAGTATACATATGTGTGCTGTGTATATGCTGTGGGTAGGACTGACTATGTGTTAATGGCGCTTACGTATAATGCGTGGGGGAAATTTTGCATGTAACATTACAATGTACTTATACACCTCCATATGTATTAGTGACAAGTAAATGTTCTGCAACATCGAAAAACCAGGCACTCAATAAGTTAACCAACCATTGCATATACTGCTGTGTTTGACAAAGCTCATATCAAGAAGTTGGAGGTTCATTTGGCCATTATTCAGTTAAGGCAGTACAAATTGTACAAATTATTTTTAAGCCAAAATTCTTTGATTCTAACCACAGCCTAGTCTTCTTTTAACTGCTTGCCACCCTGCATGCTAAGGTGCTCCATTTTGTAATTATTGCTTAAAGGTGTCAGATGTGACTGACTATTGATTAATCCACAGTGTTACTAATGTAAGTGCTATCATTGTGCCTTGAGCTTGTTAGATGCTTGCTTTTGATAAACTTAATTGCCCCCCACATGCAATTATGGACATACACATATCCCTCCTGCGAGGGCACATGCACAAACATACCCACTACATATCACATACGAGTAGTCACATGCGACTGTCACACACCATGCAGCTTATAGGCCATATTTTTCTATATCATAACATTAATGTGATGTACAGTTATATAATTACCTGTATCATGAATATTGTATCATGAAATTTTATATTACAACATGTTATTGGATACATTAATTAAACAGCTAGATTAAATATTTTTGTGGAACTCACACTAAGCCATATATAGTAATATTCAGTGTTTATACATGTCAACTAATACTGCTTTACAATTGGTTGAATAGAACATCATTTAATACCTGTGTTCCTGGATGTACCATTGGTTCCATGGGTTAAACCATGCATGACAAACAACTTGAAGTGGCCATCATATGCAAGCTGATAACCCACCTTGTGTTTATACTGATCAAAATAATGACGTTAAGAAATTTCTGCCATACTTTAAATTTTCATAAATCCATACATATTATGAAGCTGAAAATTGCACTAACCTCTGCAGTGTGCATGTTGTTACTGTTGAAATATTCCAGATGATGTCACCATATCAACAACTTGTTTATAGCAAATTAAAATGAATTTGTTTATGATTTTTAAATTACACTAGTTGTGATCCACAATGTAAGGGATTGACCATATCATGTTTACCATGGGCTTCTGTTGTGTGTGTACATGTTGCTGTAGAGTAGATTAATAATTTAAATATTTAGTTTGTCAGGAAAGACATTGTATGGAATAATTTTAAGTGTATGTATATTATGTGCAGTGTAATATGTGCTGGTTGATAATTAACTGATCAATTTAAAGAGCATTTTACCTGCTAATGCTAACATTGTGCTTGTTGTAGATGCCATTGGGCATTGGAATGGCTGCGTGTGACATCTTAGGGAGGGTGGCGCAGGCATACTTATTGGGTGGCAAAACTACGTGTGTAACAATTCTGGTTATTGTTTGGAAAGTATTAGTAATTTTGCTGGCTATATTGCCTCTAGAGTATTGTGCTGCCATACCATATTCACTCGTCTTCGTGGATTTTACCACCCAGAGGTTACTAAAGATTAGTAAATATACGACAGTATCGTCTTTCTAGACACCTCAGACAAATCATGACATTATTAGTGGGTCGTTATGACTGACATATCCCACTCATTGTTATAACTGGGATAATCTCTTTGTTTGATATGCTCAATAGTCAAAACATGTGACTACTGCACTGACTAATCTATTGAAATAATTTATTTAGTAACCTTCTATATAGCCTACCGCCTTGTATCTGAATATATGATGAATTGTGTTTAATAATGTTAGGACATTATTTGGTGAGGATTTTCTCACGCTGGGCAAATGGTTTGCACAATTAGACTGTTCAGGATCCAATGAAAACAAGTTAGTAACATTGTAAGCTTGTGGATGAGAATTTGTGAATATGTTAATTAGTGGATTTGTTTTATTGTTCATGTAAGTAATCAATTACCATATGGCATAAAATTTTGACGGTAAAAATATTGACGAATTTGATGAAAATTTGTGACCATTCATCAATATATTTTTGTCAATTTTTGAGAAATCCTACAGAACATGTTGCTGCCATACTTTTGCTTGCATTGCACATTAAATAGAAATGGAGGCTTGAAACAACTTTCATCAATATTTTTTTCGTCAAATGTAAAAGTTAGACAATTCGTCAATATTTTATCTCGTCAAAATTTATGCTATACGGTATTCATTTATTTAATAAATTCATGCTGTTGATAAATTATTCATATGTAATTAATGAATTATTCAGTTGCCACTAATACTGTTACAACACTTGTATTAGGATGTACACAACACATGATTTATTACATATCAGCTTACCACATTTAGTATTTCACATGCACACATGCAGTGATACATTTGATTGTATGCAATGTATCTTCTACAGGGGCTGTGTGTTGTACTCATTCTCTTATTTCATTCATGCTCATCGTTATGTGTGTGCTACTGTTGATGTACAATCAGCTCCCAACCTCTATCCTCTCACTGCTTCATTGCTTAATGAAGCAACTACTTCTCAAGATGGTCTCCAAGGTACCTATATGTAATTATACTATGTACGTATGTATGTATGTATGTATGTATGTATGTATGTATGTATGTATGTATGTATGTATGTATGTATGTACGTATGCATAACATTTGTATGTGAATATGTGTGTGCATGCATGTGTATATGTGTGTGTGTGTGTGTGTGTGTGTGTGTGTGTGTGTGTGTGTGTGTGTGTGTGTGTGTGTGTGTACGTGTGCACGTATGTATATTGTGTGTTTGTGCGTGTGTGTGTGTGTGAGAGAGAGAGAGAGCATATTACATACAAGTTTACACTCTACCATAACACTTTAGGTACATAATGCTAAAGGAAGTATCCTGTATTGTATTTTAATAGTATCCTGACCACAGCAGCACAATCGTGAAAAGTATATGTATCTACAAAATATTCTGTGTTTTATATCCCCACGATTATCAACATGATTTGGTTAATATATTGACTTATTGAGCCTATAGCTAGCTTTCAAAATCTGTTATTACATTGAACAATGTGGTATGTCATCATCATTATCATAAACTTGTAGGGATGGGTGGTAATGGTTTCTGGGATACGATTATTGTAGAAGGAATTTACCACAATTATCAATAGCCACAGTCGTCCCTTAATCGTAAACTACCACTTGTTATAGTGGTACACTTGTTCATCATTTGAAAAGTGTGCTTCATTTGGAAGTATATAGTTATGAGCTAAGGTGTGCTGTCTTTTAATATACCATTTAGAGGGAAGCTTTGGCGACTTCATTACAAAAACATACTTGGCAAAATAAACTCTGGCGAATTATCCATTTCTCCAAGCAAAAGATTTAATAAAGTTGTGCATTTTTAACCCAGTAGCAGTGAAAGAAACTCCAGCCAGAGTTTTTCGTGTAAGATTTTAGTTAATAATGTGATCACTTAAAATGCAAGCACAGCCTTACACGAAGAGGGCATGTGTTGCAAGTTTTTCACTAGTTGTGTCTAATATAGCAATTTCACTACCAGGTTAATGAAGGTTTTTAGTTCTTTTTATATATTTCTTTTTTTCAAGCAACAGAGCCTTTCACGAAAAGAAGGCATGGCATCAAGCGATTTTCTTGCTATATACCTACTGTGGCTAGTGGTTTATCCAGTGAAATTCATGTAGTCAAACATGCACATTTCATCCTTTAAAGTCAGTCAACATTTGCTCGACAAATTGTATGCAAGCATAAATTTTGGCTGGGAAAGCTTTGGCAAATTTATGGTCATTCACCAACGTTTCCTCTCACTAAAGTTTCCCTCTATACGGTAATTGTAGTGGTGTGCTTTATTTAAAATGTGTTAATTAATAGACCTTGCAGATATTCAGAATAGTTAAGTTAGTCTTGTTTTCACAATTGATTGTGGGTTAAAGAAATGCTTTCCAGATATGCAGTACTTTACTGCTATTTCTTTTTGCTCATGCAGTGCTGCTCAGCCCTAGTGGGATAAATGCCGTATTGACTGGCCACTCGTATGGTGCTAGTGAGGATGGGATTAGGGAGCTACTGGAGGAGTGGAAACTGTTCTTTCCACAACGTTTTGCCACCTCATCTTCCAGCAATAACCTACCGGCTGCCGTAGAAGTTGTAGTAGGTATGTGAAGTATTAGAACCATGTGTACACTAACAGTCTGTGTGTGTGTGTGTGTTTGTGTGTGTGTGTACGTATAATGTGTACGTATGTGGTGTTTTACTTGTTGGATGGAATTTTTTAAAGGTGGGGCTAGGATGAAATACCCCTCACAGTTCTTGTTAGTATTCTACACTGGGTCTACTCCGCCATCATTGAGCAACATTGACAACTCATTCCCCAGCTGCTCCCAACTGATCCCCCGGTGTTGGCAGGATGACTTGAAGGGATTTGAATATCAGAAAACTTTACAGTTAGTATTTTGACTGTTTATGTCATACTTTATTTATGCTACACATTTATTGTGGTTATGTGTGTATATAATTTTATATTGCTGTGTTTACCTGTAGTAACAGTTGTAATTGCAAGTCATTGGCCAGTGCAGCTGATCATTCATCAAGGTAAGGCTGTGAAGTGAACTGCTAAACTTTACTATACATACACATACGTACGTACGTACGTACGTACGTACGTACATACATACATACATACATACATACATACATACATACATACATACATACATACATACATACATACATACATACATACATACATACAATATGTACATGTGTGTATCATATTACACAGGAGTAGCAGTGCTCTTAAAACATCACACTTACAATCAACTCACCAGTTATTGAAGGTTGAGCCAATGCAGGTGCAGGGTACTAAACAGACAATAGTAGAGCTGCCACTTCAGCCCAAGAAAGAATTTGTGTCTCAAATGGCCAGTTCGGCACCATCAAACTTTCCGTCCGGCAGCAAATATCATAAAAAACATGTTCCGAAGTACACAACACCGTTTCCTTCACCCACAACATCACAACCCTCCTCCCCGGTGGTCAGGAATGAAAAGAAACCTACCGGCAATAATAATCCACCATTGCTATCCTCCTCCACTGGTAAACAGGTAAAAGGACAGATTTATGATCTTAATAAAATGGCTGGAGCAATCGCAAGCAATAGCAGCAGTACCAGTGTAGACAGTAGTGGAAGGTTGTTCAAACGGCGTAATGAAGGATGGTGGAATTGTCTCAGCTTGCCAACCAGTAATCACAGCACACTTGTCAGCACTTATACCACCGGTGCTATTAGTGTGGCCTCTGGTGATCTCAATGTTGGAGTCACTCATGAAGTAGCACTGCCAAATTTAACCTTACCTACATCTATAGTATCTACTAATAATCTTACTGCTACCTTGTCGCCAAGAATAGCCAGCCCCACTAATATCTCACCACTAAGTGCATCCAAGAACCGAACAGCAAGGTAATGAGAATTACTGAACTATGCAATATAACCAGACATGGGGCAAGCACTTGGCTCAAATGCTTGAAGCACTTCCTCAAGTACTTGAAAAGGGCTTAAGCACAAGCACAAATGCTTCAATAAAGTAAATGCTTCAAGTACAAAATAAAGCACTATAAAAATACTTGATATAATCATTTAAAGTTATGTGATGAATCGACATTATGTAGCATAGGCCTAGTCTTTTAAATGTTTATTGTTTCAGCAAACAAACAAACATTAATCTGTAAAATGTCTCCACCTCTTGGGTCTGAAGACTTTTCCTGCCACACTAAACAATCTCTCTACATGCAGGAGCTGTTAATGCAGGAATTCCTAAAACACATACTACTACTGTATTTGGGCTATGACTGGATATTTACTTCGTGCTTTTAAAAGTGCTTATAAGCACTTTTTTCATAAAGTGCTTAAGCACAAGCACAAATGCTTCAAGACAACAAATACTTGAATGCATTTCAAAGCACTTCAAAATAAGTGCTTAAAATGCTTATAAGCATAAGTGCTTAAGTGCTTGCCCCATGTCTGAATTATATAACAGTATGTCTGTATGTATGAGTGTGAGTGTGTGTGTGTGTGTCTACGTACGTACGTATGTATGTATGTATGTGTATATATGTATGTATGTATGTATGTATGTATGTATGTATGTATGTATGTGTGTATGTAGGTTAGGGCTCAAACGAATAGTAATTTTTATATTTGAATATTCTGGCAGTTGACTGAATATTCTTTTTTGCACTTGCAAATTATGATGTGTATAACATGTTACTTCAACACATAAATTAAAAGCATTTATGTAAGATCAAAGATTTCTCTGCATGTTATGCAGTGTAATTGGTTTGAAATGAATATTCTAATATAAAATATTGTATTCGAATATTTGCGAATACGAATATTTGTCAAATGTTCGTTTGAGCCCTACTGGTAGGTAGGTAGGTATTTGAGCCTTTTTGGAGTGAGAAGTGTAATTGTTGTTATATTTACTTTATTTACAGTACGTCAAGTAAAGCTGGTTCTAATCGTACGGGTAGCAATGGTGGTGAAAAACGAGGACGGAAGAACAGTTCTTGTGGGAGTCCAAGACAGCCGAAATCCACAAGACCAAAAAGCGGCAGCATTGGCAAACGCGATCGACTCTCATCCATGATCGACCTTGGCCCCTCAGTGATGGGCAGCCCACTAGACACAGAGAACTTTACGCCAGGATTTTTATCAAGTCCGTTCACCTTTAATTCTGTAAGCAGCACAAGTGATTTACTATCTACACAAGATAATCGTGTGATGGATACCATGTTACCGCAATCTATGGTGCAGTCCATTTGTAAACCCGATGGACACAAACTTTGTAAAGTTGAAAGTGAGCAGATTCAAAGTGGAGAGATCACAATAGAGAAGGTGGACAGCTTCAATGCAATTTCTTATTCCAGCATGGTTGAGCCAAAGGTGGGAAACTCCAGTAAACCGACGGCTAATGAAGATTACAGATCAGTCAAAGCACTGGAGATCACCGATATTGACTTGGAGCATATTTTTGATGAAGAAGAAGAAGACCAGGTTTGTATGCAACTTGTACATTCAATATAACTATGTATGATTACACCGTAGGATCATGATAAATTACCTAAGCCCCCGGATATCAAGAGTTCCAGTATTAAGCCGACTAGCACAACTACCGTCACCATGCCTACTGGCATGCACACATCAGGCCCAACATTGTCTGAACTAGCCACAATTTATCCCACTCCTCCTTCTGTTGAACTGGTAGGCCATTATGTAACAATTTCTGTTAATTGTATGTGTTATCCAATGCACTGTAACTGAACTTGAGCAATATTAGGGATGCACTAATTTTAGTAGTCACTGCAAATCACATTACATTCATTTGTTCCTACAGCTTTATGGCTAAACTTGAGTATGTTAATAGTTATTGGATTAGTTTGCACCTACGTATAATTAGCCATGTTTATTCAGTGGATAAAATTTTATTGTTAAAAGATTTTAGTATTGAGCATTATTTAGAGTGTAAATAACGTACTTGCTGTTAATTGCATGGTTTTGTCTCCTATAGTTACAGATCCCTACAAGCACAACTTAAAATATATTATATATGAAAGGTGGTAATGAGTGGTTAAATAAATAAGAAGGAAGGGTTGCTGTGAGTTGCATATCGCAGTTATGACGTTATGGCTTTTCTTGGAGAAATCTAGTTGTTTTAGTGCATACTACATGTGGCTTGAAAGAGGCTTGTTAAGAAATTATACAAAAACTGTGTTAAGTAATGATTTGAGATTTGCCAGTAAGCTTTAAGAGCATGTTAAATCTACAAACTGCAAAATTTACAGTTAATTTTGGCAGTACATGTCAGTAAAAGTCCTCTATATTTTTGAAGATCTAGATTTGCCCCTGAATTCATTTTCTAGAGGTAATACGTACTATAAAAGAATACTGTACCTTCATTAAACTCCGTGAAAATGTTGCATAATCCATACTCAATTTTTAAATAATTATTTTCTATGTATTAACGTACGTGTGTGTGTGTGTGTGTGTGTGTGTGTGTGTGTGTGTGTGTGTGTGTGTGTGTGTGTGTGTGTGTGTGTGTGTGTGTGTGTGTGTGTGTGTGTGTGTGTGTGTGTGTGTGTGTGTGTACATATATGCATGGATTTGAACTTCCTATATAGAGTCATAGTGTTGATGAGAAGCCAACATTATGTGATAATCAAGCAGTAGAGAAAATGGACGTACAACACTCAGAAATGACAGTACGCAAATGTGTAGTAACTAACATTATATGGCCTATCATTATGTTGTTGCTGTTACCATAGATATCCAGTGATTATGAAGCTGGCTATGTTCCATTATCGTTTGCTCCTCTGGCCGATCTGCCCAGCAATAAACTCTATCCAATACCTGAATCTTACGTTTACACTCAACAAACCCCACCACCAGTAAGTAATCATCCATATTACGCTGTATATTGATGTGTGACGTTTTATTATTAATGAATTATTTTTGTATTTTTCATATACAGCCGTCTTCTGATACTACTGTCACATCTACTGATGGAAAAAGTCATGTTACCACCAAGTAAGATTAAGTTTTGAGAACTTAAATTAAAATATTGCACAAAGTACACTGAGTGATTTAACCATATATTATTTATGTATTGTATTTGTCGTTTTCCAGTTCAGCTCAATCAAAACCCAATCATTTTGTGTTCCCTCCTTTGCCATCAGCAGCATCTCGTAATCAAAGAATTAGCACTCTCTCACTGCAGCTTTCTCAGTCGCCCCGCTCATCGCTCACCCCAAAGTTGTCTTCGCCCGCTGTGTCTAGAAGTCAACGTTTTTACAAGCACGTCTCTTCCTGCACTAACACACCAGTGGACTCACCAATTGTTATAGACAGTTTTACACCAACCTTGCCCATCAGTCAGCGGCTCACTCCAGTACTGCCTGAAGTACACGGACTGTTCGTTAATTTAGTGTTACTGGAGTCGTCATTTGCTGATGGATTGTCCGAGTCAACCTCGCCGTATGTGAATATGGGGCCGATGCCTCATGTGTTGAGTAGACAGTTCAGGTTGGACAGTGTTAGTACTGTAGGAGACATGAGCTATCCACCCATGGAATTTCCATCAACACACTCGTCATCATTGACGTCTTCGTATTATCCCACTGCTGCTGAGGTGTCACCCTTATTGATGCCCACCACGTTGGATACCGTCACGTTAGGTTTCGAGGAAGATTGTCCACTACGCGAATCACCGTTGGGTATGGTTAATTCTACTGCTGCATCATCATCATCAGCAGCAGGAGCATTTAGTTCAATACCTTTACATGAGGATCTTGGTTAGTGTAAGCATGTGCAATGCACCTAGTGTGTATACATGTATACATACTAGGTACTTGCATACATATAATTATACACACACACACACGTGCACACGCATACACACACGCACACACACACACACATATACAAACACATATACAAACACACATACGTTTATGTACAACTCATAATTATATTGTTTTTGTACTTATAGGTTTATTAAATGGAGACTTGTTGTTGTTATTACAAGATGTTTGTATACAATGTGTATTTGCTGGACTAGAGTGGGATGGCACGTCTCAATCATCAGATAACTCACAATCAAATTCTTCACAAAAGACACTTTATTCTCCACAATGTTTACTCTCTGCATTAAGAACTGCTAGAAAACTTACACAAGCTAAACAAGCAAGAACTTTATTGTCTAATGTTAAACATCCTATAATTGAATTGACAAAGGGTGATAATTCAGGTGTGTGTTAGTTAGCTTGTGTGTGTGTGTGCGTGCACGCGCGCATATGCAGAGCTTGAAATAAGGACTGAAAAGTGCTCAGACACATGTCAGCCCAACATAAAATTTGTTCTGACATTTACCAAAAATGATCTGACATTAATAGAAACTTATGCTATAGTATTAAATTTTGGCTTGGACACATGTCAAATCAACATGGGAATTATACAGGTCAACACCAAAAGTGGTCGGAAAATGTCAGATGTCTGACTGTTATTTCATGCTCTGCATATCATAATGTATGTATGGATGATGTTTATTTTCTTCATTGGTTCCTACAGCTTTATGGCTAAAACAGTTGTCAAGTTTATCAAACAAGTTGTTAGTACGAAAGTTGAGAGAACTGAAGCCGCTGTTCACATCAATATTTCACAACACAAGTTCATTCAAGTGTTCGCCCAAGGGACCATTGTTACTGCAGGAGTTTTATCAGTTCACTCCAGGACAAGGTAATGAACCGTTATCAGTCAGTCTTGTATGTGTTGACATGTACATACATGTGCTATTGGTATAGGAGAAGATGGTTTTCCATTGCTGATGCAGCCATTACTGGTTGGCTTTGAACAAGACTGGAGCAGTGTTTCACCTTCAGCCATGCTTGCTTGGGTATGTACAATATATACGTATATTATGCATATTAATGTGTATATTACATACGTACGTATTACATATTATATGCAGTACATTATGTAATGCTTTAACACACGTTTACATATATTATTACATTGTGAATTGTGTGTGTTCTAATAGAGTGTTAGGGCTATCCCCAATAGACCAGTTTTACACAAGAGCTAAGGAATGTTGTGGCTATTGATTGAGGTTGTGCAACGTTTGATAGCCATCTGGAGGCAAGCCCCTTTAATTTTCAGAAACTTATAGGACTTAAACTACGCACATACTGAATTTCTTAATTATAAGAAGGAATCATCATTGGTGGTAGAGGACCCCAATAGCTCGAAGATTAGTGCAAGGCCTACGAACAAATGAAATTGCAAGGGTCGTGAAAGTCACACCATTCCAATCCTATACTACATAATGGCGGCTTCTAGTGGCTTGTTTATATACTACCATTATAATTATGCTGTGGATTAAACAGGAGACAAACTATCTAGTTCGTTTTTGCTATTTATACATGTACACAGAAAGTTGTCTGGTTCTCGCTGCTATTACAATGCATTGTCACCTTTCACACATATATAGTGGCTCAAGTATATCTTGTATACTTTACCAATTTACACCTGCGATACACAAAGTTTTGGGTCTTATAGGTTCTGTATATTTTAAGGAAACTGGATGTTGCACAATCTTTGTTAATTGTGATGCATTAACATTTCGTAAATATTTTAGCTTGCGTGAAACTTGTCACTGAAACCATTCAATTCATATTATAATAACATTTTATCATGCATAAAGTGCCTTGGTTTTGTATATACTTCATAGCACATAATTCTTCTGGGGTAAATTTTGGCAAGTTGAATCTGATTTGCCATTATTCACTCCTCCATAATTTACCGAATAATATACATCATATCATCACACACAGGATAAGCTGATGTTAGAACCATACAGTATACACAAGGACATCCTGTATGTTGTTGCCTGTGCTAATGATGTCACCGTGATTAATGAGGCAAAGCAATTCTTCACCGAGCTCTCAATAACGTATGAGGTGAGTAAGAAAACACACCAGATCCCTCTAATCTATCACTAGAAGTTATCTAATATTTGATCATATTTCAATTACGTAACAATTAAATACTTGTAACATACAAAAGATTTATCATTTTAATATTATATATGAACATCGGTATATAAGGTATTGTGAAATTCTCTTATGCAATTCATTTGGTGGATACATTTATATTGTGGATTGTAAATTTGTGAAATTTAAACAGTCACAAAAGATTATATATAATGATACAGTGCTTAAGACTGAGCATGCATTAATCCATGTTGTCATGTGTTAGCTTTGTCAGTTGGGCAAGCACTGGGCTCTAGTCAAGAATGTTGGAGAAGCAGGCATCATGACGTTCTCACCCACTGACTTACCAGGTACATATGTGTGTATATACGTAGCATTACTAGTGGTACTGATAATGTTCTTTGTACAAAGGTTTATACACCAGTATCACATGTTATGCATCCCATATGGTTATGTATGTATAAAACCGCACCTGCCAGCCCAGGGTAGCTGAGTGATTATGGCGGGTCAAATGTGTGTGTGCACATGTATGTGGAATCAAATCCTATTCCTGATTTCTTGAAATTGCAGGAAGTCTGTGTGTGTGTGTGTGTGTGTGTGTGTGTGTGTGTGTGTGTGTGTGTGTGTGTGTGTGTGTGTGTGTGTGTGTGTGTGTGTGTGTGTGTGTGTGTGTGTGTGTGTGTGTCCCCACCCCCAGGCTATAAAAGAAGACTGGCTTTCAGTGTTTGCAGTAATAAATTTTGACCTTTTACGTACTTAAAAGTTGCCTCTAAGGCACAGGAGTATATTTTACTTACATAGTGCCTAGTTTTTTAGATGCATGGTAAATATCAACTTGTTTCTTAGCGGTTTTCCTAAGAATCTGTGTGAATTAATGTACATTTTGAGAATCCAGTTACAGTAATTAGTATGCATATTGTTACTTTTAAATCTGTCAAACCAGGGTGGCCGAGATCCATTGTGTGTATGCACGCATGGGTTCAAATCCCATTCCTGGTAATTTATTTTTTATCATTGGTTCCTTAGGTTCTTTTCAAAACTACTGCAAGAAACTGCTCGGTAAGTGTTCATACACATTTAGATTATGATATGAGCAGTGCAACATTACACAGGTCCTTTCCTTTCATCCCTACCTACCATTGGCAATACATTGTATGGGTACACGAGACGTCCATCCAATGAGGTGTGTCCACAGCTCTCCCTCACGTCAACACAAGAGCTGGACTTACCGTCGGCCATTGTGATCTACTTTATCATGGACGGCAGTACCACCGACCTGCTCCAGTCATTCTCTACAATGATCAATGATCAAGCTATACCCACTGTCATCAAACAGCGACTGCACTTACAGGTGTTTATTATATAATATATTAGTACAATAATGCAAGCAACATAATGCATATGCACATACACATAGACACACACACACATACTAGGGATGGGCAATATTGATATTTTGGTATGCGATTATTGTAAAGCAAGCATATCACGATTATCACGATTATTGATTTAACTGTATTTACAATGAAAATTGTCTAAAAATGTGTCAAATTGTCTACAAATGTGTCTATACTGATCATGATAAGTGCTGATTATCACGATATTACACGATTATTGTTATTGGTAAAAATTGCACAATATCGATTATTGACAAACAAAATATCACGGTTAATAGGCAAAACCGGTTAATTGCCCATCCCTAACACACACGCACACACACACACACACACACACACACACACACACACACACACACACACACACACACACACACACACACACACACAATGTTACACTGTTGTATTGTTCATTTTACAGCCCATACCTAGATATTGTCTGAAAAAGAATAGTCAGTGGAATAACAGCTCCTGGCTAAAGTCGTTGGCATTTGCGACATTCAATCAGTGTCGTCTTCACTTGGAGGCTACCAACCATACTCCCTCCATGTCAGCAATTACATCATCACAGAAAGATCTGGACAAAATAGAGGTGTGTATATATTTTATTGGTATTATTGATAAGTGGGGCCTTAGTAACGTTGTGAGTTACTGCCAAAGAAGAGCAAGGTAATACTGTATTTGCCGTTCATTTCCAAGTAAAAGGTATTTAACCAGTCGTACATTACTAACAAGACATAGATAGCACTTCAGTTTTAAAGGATGGGTGTGCCAAGTGGTAGCAAAGCGTTTATAAAAGGAGTGGCTTACAGTGTTAGTATTATGTTACAGTAATAATAACTTTATAGGCTTAAAACTACTAAGACACTAGAGTATAAAGTCAGTTTAAACATAAAAATTAATATACATGTTGTTTATACTTTCACAATGAAGTTACATTGCAGTCAGCCATTATATAATGTTCATTACATTTATGTATGTGAACAATACTGTAATGATAATGTATGTTGTTGTTGTTGTTGTTGTTGTTGTTGTTGTTGTTGTTACTGTTTCGTTACAAATTTTGTTCTGTTGATAGTCCATAACTAGTTTGACAAGCTTGTATACTCCAGTGAGTGTGCTATCACCAGAGAAGCCATTGTCCATTGCCTCACTGACTAACATTACTAACAAGACTGACTGGGTGATGAACAGTGAGGCTGAACTGTTGCTCTGTGCCTACTGTGTCTCACATGACCAGAAGTGGCTGCTGGCTACATTCTGTGATCGCAATGGTGAACTGTTGAGTACAGCAGTGATAGGAATTCATCCTGCCAAGTATGTCTATACATTCTATAAGCAACTACTCTAATAGAACATACATTTATACCGTACACCAACAAAATTTTCTATCATCAAATATTCATAACACTCAGAAACACTCTAATAGAACAATCATTTACATGTTAATGTAGAAGTGTTGTAACTTCAATGCCTCAACTGAGGGTCCATTATATCACTTTGTATATGGCTGTATGGCCACTCTGAAGCACTATTATGCATATACTAAAATTGTGCATACCATATATTATGTTATTTAAATTCAGCTCAGCAGCTCAGTTTACTAGTCGTTTCTTGGCATTGGAGAAACTGTGGATGCACTGTATCTCACTGATGTCAACATCAGTACTGAAATGGAACATCATCATTACAAGACTGGGCCAGCCTAGCAGCAACGAAATTAATGGTACCACAATTAGATTGAATTTTTAATAGAATTTTTAACCTAATGTTCAAAAGAATAACATAGTGATTTTATTCATCACTTATTTTCTATAAGCAAACTCTCATTTTTACTATATCAACAGTTAATCTTCTAGCATCTCTTGTCTGTAAGGCTGTGTTATCAAAAATAATATTATAGTGTGAAAAATAATAGAATTTCAATATCATCATGATGGTAAACTTCTTTGAATGACAAAATACAGTATTTTAAGTCAATAACTATTAAGTCAAGTTTTAAGTTGTCAATGTATTATCCACAGACTGGCCTTTGATCATTAATGTTGATGATGGTTTGATCACTGCTAACCAGTTGCTCACTGGTCGCTGCGAGGCATGTGAAACACGAACATGTAAGAAACCAGGACTGGAGAACTTTCTCCTGCTTTCACTACAACCAGAGCACAACATACAAGTTTTAGCCACTAAAGGTACACTGTTTATTTGTTTGTTTGTTTGTTTGTTTGTTTGTTTGTTTGTTTGATTGATTGATTGATTGATTGATTGATTGATTGATTGATTGATTGATTAATGTACAGAGACAAATACATAATGGTCTTCCATTATGTCAGACCATACACAACTGACACTCATGGTCACTCTCACAGTCCACCTAACATATACAACTTAATCCTTTAGATTCCCTCCTTTTTCTTAATCTGACAATCTGTCAGACCATACCTCATTATTGTCTGACAAACATGCTATTTGACCTGGCAAATGTCTTATGACAGACTTTTATAATTGTCTCTGATTGTAGCATCTATATTTGGAGTTATTGCATGCCAATTTACTTATACTGAAATGATCCATTTTGTTTACTTCATGACAGATACTCAGTCAGTTTCATTGTCACATGTCATTGTCCTCCCACCTGACCCAAATGCGGTGACATCAGGATCAGTAACCACACCTGTGGCTACTGACTTCTCCACTGAGGACATGATGGTACTTAATCCTGGAGACGGCAGTGCCGCCGGAGACATGGGCGGTTAGTACTCTTATCCCAACAAAGGGAACTATTAACATGATAATGTTTATCCTAGGAATGGATACCGATGTTTTGTTGAATGATTTGAATGAAATCCAATGGGATGTGAATATCTTCCATGAAGATGGTCAGATACAGACCATACAGGGAATAGATGCTAACCTGCCACAAGCCAGTGCCTACATCTTCTCTGTTGTACCTCCTGGTCCACTGCCTAAACAATTCTGGCAAGATAAGCAGTACTCTTCAACTGATCAGCAACAATTCTGCTCTGTATTTAAGGTAAATACTTTTTCTTATTAAATACATTTTAGAGGTCCTATTTCAGGTTTTGTACCATTTTCACTTATCGCTAAATGGAATTTCTGATAATCCTCAAGATACCTTGAGGTAAATTATGATTATTATTATTATAATCCATACAGGTGTGTAATTTCTTGTATTCGTGCAGTTCTGTTTTGTCGTGTTTTGATGGATTGTCGTGGCTTAACATGGACCAAATGAAAGGGCAAAGAAAATCTTGTCTACCAATACATTTCTGCATTTTATCACAGTTATACAGACTTATCCAGTCCCTCTCTGTCAAAGCCAGATAAGAGGAAATCCCACGTCATTTTTTCTTCAGAAATATTACTGTAATTTATATTATATAAATATTATATTATTTAAAGATCCGTATTACGATGACTGTATGTACGCTTTTGTGACCAACAATTTTTCATGTAATTGTGTGTAATTCAAGAGTTATAGGGACAGTACAAATATGTAAAAAATATTTTTGTTTCTTTTTGTATACCTTTTTCTTTTCTTTGGCATATGTGGATGTAAAGGCACTTTTTGCAATTTTAACAAATAAAACTGTACAATTTTATTGTTCTTGAGCTCAACATACATACCTACTATTTATGTACATTTATCTACAAACATCGTTCCCTACAATTGCTCTTTATGCAGCATTTGCAAAGCTAGACATATCCATGTCACTATCTGTAAAGTGATTTGAACAAGTCACACTAACATCCAGCTAGAGGCACTTCATTGTACAAAACGCTGATCATGAATTGGCACTATTGATAGATAGCTACATATGCTGTGATAAACAATGCGTATAATATGTAGTTAATGTATGTGCTCTAGGTATATGTTACTACATGATTAGTAATAATTGCTGACATTTCTGCTAAAAGCTTTCATGTGAATCAAGATTACATGTGACCTATACAGCTTACATAATATATTATATTGGAAGTGATGTCAAAAGCTATGAATTTAAATTAGGGCTGAGCCTAATATGCTCAAAATTTTACCTACTATTCCTTCCCGAACTTCCCAAAATTTTGACCGATTATTCATGTTTTATTCACCTATTCCTGTTTTTTTTATTGTATTGGTGATAATAATGTCCACAATACACACAGTGACTATTATACTGGTGAACAGGATATTGCCAGTGCAGGCTTTTCTTCAGAATCTACATGAAATATTGCTACCTGCATGGACATCTTCACCATCATCATCATTTCAAACAATCATTGAGATTATTTCATTACACATACCCATTGTAACTTCCAATTATTCTTGTATTATGCTCGTGAATGTTCTATAATTCCCCTCATTAAAATTGCAACCTATTATTCTCAAAATTATACCGGCATATTTACGAAACATTAGCTAGCTATTATATTCATGCCTTACAACATATACATGTGCAGCAAATAATGAGGAGTACAATTATAATTAAAATAAAAAATATATCCAGCTTCCGTGTATCATGATATGTTACTTTAAAGTAGAGGTTATCATTTTCTAAAAATCTGGCTTTACCATGAAAAACTTTATAATGAGAGATAAACTCTAGTACACTGCAAGGAGAAGTATCAACATATCCTTTAGTCACTCTATCAGTAATACAATTATAGTCACTCATCAATACAGTGTGGTGATCACGGTCATTAACCTGGTTGAGCAGTTTTATTTCAAATTTTCCACACATTGGCCAGTAGCCTAACTTCTCAAGTTCATCATCATATGGGCCCTTCATAAGAACCAACTGAACAGATACAAATCTGCCTTCAGACATCCCGGCAGCATAAACTTTTAAGAACATTAGATATCCTTGAGGAAATGCATAAAAAGAACTACTGACCCATTCCTTGTTGGCCCGTAACTTTTGTGTAAAATCAGGCATCTTTAATGTTACTGGGGCTACGTCATACTTAGGCTTGGATTCATTATAACTAATAGCACCTTGGTCATACAAAAGTACCATTTCGTAAAAAAGTGATCCCAATTGTTTTTCTTGACTTTTAATACCATATGCACCCAGTATCATGATAAGTACAGTAAGTAGTAATATCAAATGACATTTTAAATTTGCGGATAAAAGTATCCAATCCGAGATCCAATCACTTTCTTTTTTTCTTATTACTTCAGCCATATCCTGTAGGTCGTGTGGTATTCGGAGCATTAGCTCACTATGATGAAGTGCTTCTTCTTTTTCGTGATTTTCTACATCTTTTCGATCGATTATGGCCGTACAGCCATAATACTTACACTGCACCATTTCTACCTCTTTGTGAGCCTTTTCAATCTGTTTATTCCATGGCCAGTCATTTCGAACAACACCACATTGATTCTGCAGTTCGGACATCGCACTGATTGTATCACACTATTCGTCCTTCACGGTCTTTGTACCAACTTTGATGTAGCGGAAGTTCTGATAGTGTGATACAATTGGCTATAATATAAAAATAGCCAATCATATCGCACTATTACATGCAGCTTTCGTTTTTTATTTTCTGATGCAAAATAGTGCGATGTGATTGGCTACTATTTTATAAGGGTAGTAGATTAGACCATAGATATTAGGTGACACCCGCCGGATTTGTAATGTAAATGTAAGCTTGCGAGGTAACTTTACACAGCCATGGATTATCTGGATGCAATCGTCCTGCAGAACACCCTGGAGGAAACCCTGGAAGAAACCCTGGAGGAAACTGATGAGACCGAACTGGTTCGTCAGTACGATGAGGATGAGAATTATGTGGAACCCCTACCTGAAAATTTGAGGTGCACTATATGTGCAGGGGCTTTATGTAAAGCACAAATGCTGGAATGTTGTAGTAAGGTTTACTGTAGGTCTTGCCTGAATAAGAATGGGCGCCGCTGTCCCTGGAAATGTCAGAAGCCATATAAAACGATTTCATATGGCGAAGCGGATCGCCGAATTAGAGACCTAAAAGTCTACTGTCCTACCAAGAAACACGGGAACACATGTCAATGGGACGGAGAACTACGTGAAGTAGAGAAACATCTCACTGACTGTGAAATAGAGTGCGAAAATTGTAAAGCGCAATATACCGGCAAATTTTCGCTTTTTGTTGCACACGCTAAAACTTGTAAGTGCAAAGATTGTGGAAATATATACATAGAATGTAGCTGTTTGCACCCATGTCCTAATGAGTGTACCCTGCAGATACCTCGATGTGATATAAACAAACATAAAAAAGAATGTCCGCTTCAAGGGGTCCGTTGTAAACACTGTAATACCAACGTGCTTGAAAAAGATACTGAAGAACACAATGTTTCAGTTGAACATGGTAGAAATGTATATAAATCATTAGAGGATCTATTAATAAAACTTAATAAGGAACCGGTGATTCAGCAGATGGTTGACTTCCTATCCAAGCAAGAGAATTCTTACAAAAAAGCGATGAGCTCGATTACAAAACTCCAGTATTGTGTATACGTCATTTATGCTGCCTTAACCATCTTTCTGGCCACTTTTATTTATAATCAGACACAGATTAGTGTTGAAACAAAAAGGTATGAGGATCCATGGCCATTAATACTTAAACATTTTAGTGAGAAAACATGGTTATACGGTGACAATCAAACAGCACCTGTTATCTATAAGATGTCTAATTTTAGTGATAAGATGAACAAATACAAAAACTGGTCAACCAACTCTTTCTTGACATTTAATGAAGGCTACAGAATGTGTTTAGGAGTAAAGAAGAAAACTAATGACTCTGTATCAGTTAACTTGTATCTGATGAATGGTCCACATGATGATCAGTTACAGAGTGCTGGTCTTTGGCCATTGAGTGGAAATTTCACCATAGAACTGCTCAACAAGCTTAGTGACATAGACCATTATTCTCAAACAATTGCGTACACTTGTAGTCATTGTATGCGGCAGGTAGCAGAGGGTAAAAGGGTGCAATATGGATATGAAGTTAAATTTCCACTGTACAAGATGTATTTAAAGAATGATACCCTTTATTTCAGAGTTTCTTATGTGGTTAGCAAGCAGCAATATTGTAGCATATAACTTGAGCTGCTATATATATATATATATATATAGTTAGATGTATAGCTAGTGACTGCTAAAATATGTGTGTATGTATGTAGCAATTTATTGTATAGCTATGTATTAATTGGTGGTTATAATTATGTTGATTATGTGGTGCATGACTATTGCATGTATATATACTGGTAATTATAGTCTGGTATATACAGCTTGCAATGTCAAAGTTCATGTGCATGTGACCATATATATAGCTATGTGTGACCATATATGACCATGCAGGTCTAAAAAACCAGCCTTATAGCTATATATATATCATAAATGATGATGTGGCCTAAAGCTTGGCAAATTTGGTGGAGCAATGCCATATATAACTTCATTCACCAAACCTTCCTTATATCACAAATCAGTATATAGCTAATGCCAAACTGTGCTCAATATTATTTCTTAGCTAATTTGCCACAAACTTTTGTCATTTATGGCAAGAGTACATAATATATTATATAGAGCTCTATACATACCGTATAGCGCAATTATGCGGCAGGGGGAAATATTGGCAAATAGGCTTATCTCCAAGGATTGGTGGAGAAATATTTGGCGATTTTGGATTTAAGAGTAAAGGTACTAAGTTGGCAAGTAAGTATTGGTCGGTAAAATATTGGCGAATGGCAGTCGATTTGCCAAATTCGCCAATATTTTCCCCCGCCACATAATTGCACTATACAGTATTATGTACTCTTGTTTATGGTATACACTATACATATGAAAAAAATTTAATGTCATGCATAGCTACTACAGTTATTGTGGTGGCTCTGGTTTTATGCATGTGGTTTTTGAGATAACTATAATTATTATAGTGTGGTCAGCCCCCAGCTGCATGTCTCTATCATATATAATAATTATTATATCACCCCACATTTTTATGACTGTTCTTGAGGCCACTTATAGCTACTGATTTCCTTCTGCATACTGTATATATACCTATACTCATGACATGTATAACACAGTTAAGATACGGACATTTGTGTATAGCGCATACAACAACTTTTTGTATGCGTCAGTAATGTTTTAGAAGTGCCTGTAAAATTAAATGTCCATATATTATATGTACATAGAAGACATTGAAGATCATAAAAGTCCCAGACCCTCAATGCAAAATTTTACAGGGTTCTTGATTTCAAAAATGATGTAGTTAAAAGACCAGATTTGGCAATAGTTGGTAACCTCCTTTCCCAGAACCAGTGGGATAGTCAAGCCTGGGTCTAGGCCAGTCAATACAGGCCCAGGCAGTAATATGATCTGTTTGTGTGTAGTCTGTTTGCATGGGTAAATTATCAGTCCCCATCCAAGCAATTTTTGTGCCTGGCTGCATGCAGGGACACTCAGCCCTGGGGCTGGGCCCCAGGCCCTATTGAATCCCAAACCAAAAAATTTTTAGAACCACAAGAATCCATACATATTCTGTTAATACCGTATAGCCTAAAATCTTCGAGGACTAACATTTTCAAGAATTTTGAGGATTTTATTCTTCCCTTAAAAATATTATCCTTGAATTTTTTGTTCAAACATCTCATCATTTTTTAAAATTCATGAATGGCGTTATTCAAAACTAGTTGCTAGAAACAGGACAGCTCCATGTAACGGAACTAGTAATCTAAAGTATACAGGCATTCACTTTTAATTTTGCGACATGATCTACAATTTTATTATTGTGAATGTTTAATTTACCAAAAATTCCCCTTTCTCATTGCTGAGATTTCAGTGTTGCTAGTGTTTATAGTGTTGCTGGTGATTTCAGTGTTGCTGGTGTTTATAGTGTTGTTGGTGTTCAGTTTATGGTGTTGCTGGTGTTTATAGTGTTGCTGGTGTTTATAGTGTTGCTGGTGATTTCAGTGTTGCTGGTGTTTATAGTGTTGCTGGTGTTTATAGTGTTGTTGGTGTTTATGGTGTTGCTGGTGTTTATAGTGTTGCTGGTGTTTATAGTGTTGCTGGTGTTTATAGTGTTGCTGGTGATTTCAGTGTTGTTGGTGTTTCTAGTGTTGCTGGTGATTTCAGCTTTGCTGGTGAGAACTGTGTTTCTAGTTCTCACTGTAATTAATTAATGATGTATTTAATGATCCTAGAATGTAAATTGCAAATGTGTATACACCATTCTACTAATCTCTAATTTTGCTAAAAATTGTATATATTAAATTTGTTGCGTTAATGAATGCTTGGCTAGATCTTATGACAGTATTTACAATAGGGACCAGCCTATTATGCTTTTATTTACCTATTACTGATGCTATGCTGCAGTGCTCATAAATTTTACCTACGTATTATGCTCAATATTATTATGCTCATGTGTCAGACTTGTGCTAAGGAACAAACCACTGTAACTCATACAAAAATCTTTGTTATATAAAAGTTAGACTGTTTTATTAGAGTATAGTATATTCACACTTGTCCAAAAAAGTATTATCTATGCATGTTGACTGTTCTATTAGGTATTTAGTTACCTTCAGAAAGTGAATGTTCTATTAGAGTATATGGATCTTTGGTTGCCAAACACTTCCTATTATGCTGGCATTATGCTTGATGCTTTCCGAGCTACCTATTATGCCCAAACTTATGAGGCGGGTCCCTAATTTACAGCAAAATAAATGTGAGTAGAGAGATTTCTTGTAAATACACTTTTTACTGTACTTATGAAGTACGTAGCATGGATCTATTGTTTCTACATACAACTTATGCTGACATAATCTTATATATAGAGCTGAAAAGCCGTCTGTCTGTCTGACCGTCCCCGCGATATCTCAGCAGTGTCCGCATGGATCGAAACAGGGCTTGCTCGAAATGAAAGCTGTGTCCTCTGGCATCAGCAAGTTATTTCTAAAAGTTTCTAAGAGCTATGCGAAAGCGCGGTTTCTAAGAGCTATGCGAAAGCGCGATGGACACCCACGTCTACCAAAACAGCCATAAATCACTGAAATTATTGCGTTGATGGTAACGCACTCGGCTGTGACACCTGAGTCCAGTGGTCGGGGATTGAGTCACTCCACATTTTAAACTTATATTTACATTCAGTATTTACTCATTCCTCCTATGGGCTACCCTCACCTGCTGACCTACCAGCTGCTGAAACAGTTCTATCAACCATCAATATCTCTGCCTTGGATGTTTTCCAAGCATTGTGCAATTTGGATCCAAACAAAGCTTCTGGCATTGACTCTATCAATCCTGCACTCCTGAGGTACTGTGCTGAGTCTCTCACATCTCCTATTCATTATTTATTTACCTCAAGTCTCAGATCTCAATCACTACCACAGGAGTGGTGCACACATTGCATAGTGCCTGTATTTAAGTCTGGCGACAATAGCCTTGTTAAGAATTATAGACCTATTTCTTTGCTGTGCATTGTATCCAAGGTTTTTGAAAAAATTGTTTTTCAGAATCTGTTCGATTTCCTTTATAATCGATTGTCAGTTTATCAGTTTGGTTTTATCCCTGGACGTTCCTGCCTTCAGCAACTACTCTCATTTACACATGAATTATATCTGGCAAAATCCCTCCACTGTGATGTTGATGTCATATACCTTGACTACAGAAAAGCTTTTGACTCTGTGGTGCATAATGAATTACTGTGTAAGTTGTGGCAGTATGGGATTAGTGGTGATCTGTGGGACTGGATTAGAGCTTATCTAACCAACAGGATACAGTGTGTTCGTGTTGATGGTCAGGTTTCCAATCTTCTACCAGTTGTCTCTGGGGTTCCCCAGGGCAGCTTACTGGGTCCATTGTTTTACATAATTTTTATTAATGATATGTTTGATTCAATCAAAACAGCCAGACCATTCACTTATGCAGATGACACTAAACTAATGATGATTATAAATAATTCCCTCAACAGTGACTTGCTTCAAGAGGACCTTAACGAGGTTTCCTTGTGGAGTGCTTCGTGGGACCTATCTCTTAATCCTGATAAATGCTGTCATGTTCATTATCACTTCAGTAGAATATCATGTGACAATGAATATTTCATCAATATGGATCCAGTCTCCTCTACACATCAAATCAAAGATTTAGGCATTATGTTTTCTTCTGATCTTCAATGGAATCTCCACTATAAGAATATAATATCCAAAGCTTACAAAATGTTCTACATCTTGCGACGTACCTTTACCTGTCCATCAACAATTGCAAGAAAACGCTTATATCTCACTTTAGTTAGATCTCAATTGGTGTATTGCTCACCATTGTGGAGGCCATACCTGATTAAGGATATTGAACACTTTGAAAGATTACAGCGTCGTGTCACAAAGTTTATTTTGAACAACTATGACTTGGATTACAAATCAAGACTATTACAGTGTCAAATCTTACCGTTAATGTATTTTCTGGAACTTAATGACATTCTATTCTTCATAAAATCTTTAAAATCTCCTACACCTGCTTTTAACATTCATGATTACGTGACATTTAATATATCAACAACTAGATCAGGATCCTTTAATAAGTTAATTCACAATTTTGCCTCCACTAATCATACTCGTCATTTTTATTTTAATCGAATAACCCGTCTATGGAACTCGCTACCAGTTATTGACTTAAATCTCAGTACCAGCACTATCAAATCAAAACTTTATCACTATTTCTGGACTCATTTTGTACAACAGTTTGACTCTGATAATATACATACATATCACTATTTTTGTCCGTGTAGCCAATGCTCGCTCCGACCTAAAACACTTTTCAGTCAACTTTGCAACTGATTAACTGGTATCCTGCAGGACTTGTAGGCTGCCTTTAGCTGCACTGTAAATAAATACCTAAATACTTATAAATGTAATTCTCACTGTAGCTATGTGCTGCTATAAAATCATTATTATTATTATTATTAAACCAGGCGCGCGCCGGCCGGCGCGCGCCTGGTTTCTTGAAATCGTTTTCGTGAAAACGTCGGTATGCGTGTGTGTTTGTGTGTGTGTGTGTCCGCCCCCCAGGCTATTAAAAACTACTCACGTGAAATGAAGCCTGAATAACCAATTAAATTAGTCCTACTGCTTTTCTATGACACTTGCTATCAATATTACTGATGGGCGGGGCCTTAGTAACGAAGCGCATCGTGAGTAACTGCCGAATAAGAACAAGGTAATGCAGTGTTAGCCTTTCATTCCATAGTGAAAGCCGTTTGAACAGCTGTACATTACTAACAAGACAGAGCGCTTCAGTTTTGAAAGTGGGCGTGCCGTGCGGGTTGCGGAGCTTATAATACAAGACTAGCCTATAGTGTTACAGTAAGAATTTCGACTTAAAACAACTTTGTACTACTTTTAAAAAGTTTTATCACTAAAGTACTGGAGTATAAAGCTGGTTTAAACAAAAGAATTAAATTTTTATGCGTTGCTATGTGCTCCTTAGTGATGAGTCTTTGCTCACATGACTTACTCGTGACGTCATTAATTACTATTACAATACACTGAATATCAGTTGATTAACAGTGGTTTAACTTACACATCGCCTGGTTTTTAGATGGTAGAACATCAACTTGTTATTATTACTTTTTATGCGACGACCGGTTGTGCTGCCAAAATGCCATATTGCCCGTTGCCCATGCAGCCTCCGCTTCAGCTGTAGCCGGCAAATCACTTACTTTGAAGTACCAAAAGCCTCAGCAGCAGCATAAGTGGGGGTGTCCGCTTCAGCTGTAGCCGGCAAATCACTTACTTTGAAGTACCTAAAGCCTCCGCAGCAGCATAAGTGGGCGTGTCCGTCGTAAACGAATTGATGCTCAACATGCGAAAGGAAACTGAGACAATAAGAACAGGAATGCAACAGGCAGACAAGTCCGTTTGCTTTAGCGCTACCGCAATTATATAGTCGATTAAGCTTTTATTAGCTGTTACAACCTACTCAATTAAGGTGTTAAATATACGTAGATCAAGCTTGTATTAGCTGGTACAGCCTACTCATTTTAGGTGTTAAATAACTACAAAGGTGTTAAATAAACAATGAAACCTTACTGTAAGCAGACAAGCTGTTGTCATTGTCATAACCAGGCATGAGCTAGAGTTTAAAACAAAGTAGGAGGCAAGGAAACTATAGGTATGCATAGACATTATAGGAGACTATATAGGTATAGGCTTATGGTTATAAGCATAGGCATGCAGAGACTATGCAGGCATAAGAGACTATAGCTAGGTATACGTAGGTATAGGAGTCTAGGTAGGTATAGGAGACTAGGTAGGTATAGGAGTCTAGGTAGGCATAGGAGACTAGGTAGGTATAGGAGTCTAGGTAGGCATAGGAGACTAGGTATAGGTATAGGAGACTAGGTAGCAGGCTTATAACTGACGGACAAGCGAGCCCTGTAATATATGACCTATAGCTGTACCATGCAAATATATGCATTTAGCTACATCTGCACGACAGGGCAGACATAGCCAATAGGCATAACAGACGAAGCAGTAAGGCTGAGTAGACTACATAGATTGACATATGCATAAGACTGAGACTACTATATAGAGAGTATAGGACACTGCATGCATTGCTGACCATGTATGTATGTCTTGGCTTAGGAAAAGGCTCAAGATACTAAGTAGCAGCTAAGCTGTAGGCCATGCAGGCTAAGTAGACAGAGACACAGGACACCAGGTATAAGTAGGCATTGGAGACTTAGTACTTTATCATACTTATAGAATTGGCATACTTAAGGCATCAGGGAGTCCTGTCATCTGCCGGCTGTATAGCTGCCTTGCCAGCATGCATTTAGTTAGCTACACCTGCACGATAGGGCAGGTACATTTGCTAGTGCTATATATATACATACATAACTTAAAACTAAATTTGTTTTCATGATACTAGACTTGTAGAGTGTTGCTAGCAATTACATGCATTATTGAAGCTGTGTGATAACCATTTTAATTAGTATTTCAAGTGGATAAACATACAATGGGCCTACATATTTTGCTAACCATAGAAATGTTTTAATGTTTTTGTATACATTAGTCATAAATGTTGTTTCCAATACATAGTTTCTTGAAATTCTGACACACTGCCGTGTTTTCTTAGCTGTCTAGGTGGCAACTGACTTTCCTCCATCACAGGTAGACACTTTCATTTTCTCTGACCTATGTATGCCAAAGTATTAGAAGAAGTAAGCATATGTACCTTTAGTCTCCACCAATGATGGTTGTTGGACTATTTTGTTGGAAAATATCACCTGGTCCAGCTGATTCAGATATAATTATTGAAATTGAGTCATGCATTATTTAACCATTGTTCATACATGTCACTGAAGGTGTCTCTCTGTTAGAAGCATCTCCACCTAAAAATAGTCTTGTTGACTCATATATCAACTCTATTCTTCATACGTACCAGTAGTCATCACTTCTTCCTCTTTTGGAATCATCTCCACCTGAAAATAGAAATTCATATTGACTTGTATATCAACTCTATTATTCATACATACCAGTAGTCAATAACAAAGCTGTCCCTTTTCCAGAATCGTCATCAGCTGAAAACATAAAATTTATTTTGACTCATGTATCAACTCTATCATCAGTTGTTTATATGTACCAGTAGTCATCACTCTTTTGGAATCATCTCCACATAAAAATAGAAATTCACATTGACTCATGTATCAACTGCGTACTTTAATCTTTATACATACCATTTTTATCTTCAATGGAAACTGCAGCAGCTTTTCTTCATTCAAATCATCACTAACTGAAATAGAAGTTTATGTAGAACTTCACCCATATGTATACAGACCATTAGTGTTATCTGCCAAAGGTGACAAATCATCTGCATTGGCTGAATTAGACTCATCACCGGTACCATCTGAAATAAGTGTTTAAATTATAGAATTGACTTATACGGCATAAACATTATAGCATGAACATACATACCATCAGTTGCTGTTACATTTTCAACTCTGTCATTCTTCCCTGAAAGAAAAATTATTTTAATTTGAAGGCATGTATATCTATCTGTAACACTTTACATCTTACATCAGATGGGCAGATCAAAGGGAAATTCTGTGCAACAAATCTGATGTAGCACAGTTTGGAATGGAAAAGAGTGATGTATGCACACCTAACCTTTGTCCTACAAACACGCCTATAACTAGTACCACAACATCTTTATCTGTGTGGTGTACATGTTAAAACATGCTTGGTAATAACTCTGCATTCAGAGGTCAAATCCTAAAAATGTAGCTATAGGGCTGTATTACACAATATGTGAAAGAACAATCTAAGTACCAGGTAGTAGCTATACATGTAGCTATGAGCAGTGAGCAGCTGTCAGCCACCAGCTCCTACAGTACCTTCCATAACTATTTAAGGCTATAGATGAGGACAGAGGCAGCTTGTATATATGTATACATATGTGATTGTATGTACATATATATATATATAGCTATATATACATGTATTGATGTGATAAAATTAATATACACTATTAGTACAACACAAACATTCTTATTAAAACATGCACCAGTCAGTTTAATCATAACTAGGTGAAATGTATGGCATTGTGTATGGGGCGAGCCTGGTGCTATGACAGATGCATGCATTCACTTAGCTACCATTGATGACCTTCACATGCAATTCAATGTTATAATAATTATAAGCACAATACATGTACATGCAGTTCTCAACAGTGCAGTTATGTACATGAATAGATCAATGGTATCTTAAAAATTTGTAGGTTACCAAAGTTTACACAGCAATAATGTAATTGCTAGCAACACTCTACAAGTTTACAGTATAGCATTATGACGACATATTTCACCATGTTTAGTTTTAAGTTATGTAGCTATGTATAGCATTATGTCAGCATAAGTTGTATGTAGAAACAATAGATCCATGCTACATACTTCATAAGTACAGTAAAAAGTGTATTTACAAAAAAATCCAAGAAATCTCTATTCACATTTATTTTGCTTGCTAGTAGCTAAACACTGTCATAAGATCTAGCCAGGCATGCACTAATGCAACAAGTACATATATATAATTTCTAGCAAAATTGCACTAAAAATTCTGTAGTTTTAGTGAATGATTTAATCAAAACATATGCATACACACTATAAACACCAGTAACACTATAAACACCAGCAATACTGAAATCACCAGCAACGCTATGATAAACAACAACAACACTGAAATCACTAGAAACACCAGCAACACTACAAACACCACACCAGTGAGAAAGGGGAATTTTTGCTAAATTAAACATTCACAATTAAAAGTGCATGTCTGTATGCTTTAGATTACTAGTTCCGTTACATGGAGCTACCCTGTTTCTAGCAACTAGTTTATTTAAGTACTTCAAGTGTGAGTCTGTGCTGCCTAACCCAAGTGGACCTTTGTCAGAAGTTGTACCTTCCGAGGATATCAAGGCTGCCAATAAGGAAGTCAAGGAGGTAATTCAGAATACAGAAGCTGGCACCCATTGTAGTGATACGAACAAGTCCGCTGGTGCGACACGTGGAGCATATGAGCGCTTTACTGCTGAAGAGAAGGTACAGATAGGCAGAAGAGCTGCGCAACATGGAGTGGCAGCAACAGTACGGTTTTGTTCAAAAAATTCCATGGACGCCTCGTGAAAGATAGTAGTGTGAGAACATGGAGAAACAAATATCTAAAAAGAAAGAGAAGGAAGGAGACAATGGGGTTGCAGACAAACTTGTGGACAAAAAGCGAGATCGTCCTCTTCTATTGGGAGAACTAGATAAGCAAATTCAATCGTACTTAGAGTTTAGGCAGAATTCCACAAGTTGTTAATACTGCTATTGTTATTGGCGGTGTGCAAGGTTTGGTCAAGCACCATGACAGTAACTTATTGGAGTGTAATGGAGGACCAGTCGTGTTGACAAAATCTTGGGCAAAGTATACCTATTGTTGAGAATGGGATTTGTAAAGCGAAGAAGGAAAAGTTTATGTTAGATGAAACTACAGTTTTTATTTGACATAAAGGTGATAATTGAAATGGAAGATATACCTGTAGATTTAATAATGAACTGGGATCAAACAGGCATCCATTACGTACCAGTTTCGAGTTATACAATGGAAAGGGAAGGTTCTAAAAGGGTAGAGATTGCAGGGATTGACAATAAAAGACAGATAACAGCTGTTTTTGTAGGAACTATGTCAGGGATCTTTTTGCCCATTCAATTAATCTACCAAGGCAAGACACATAAATGCCTTCCTTCCATAGAATTTCCAGACACATAAATGCCTTCCTATTTTGTTGTCAAGCTGAACATACATACGTAATATTATACAAATGTCATCCCATCTGATAAAGTCACTACAACACGCGTCTGTTTTGGCAATCATTTTGCATTTTTGTTGGTTGTAGTGTAGTAGTTGTAGGGGCCGCAGCTGGCATACCTTTGGGCCAGCAGATAGTGCAGCTGATGAGATTGCTTATTGTGGGCGGCGGAAGTAAGAGGGCCATGGCCCAATCTTAAATTTTAAGACTTCTAGGAATTAAATTTGTGTAACAGAAAGTCGGCGCACATGTGCATGTGATAGCTAGTATGTAAAGCGTGGCCAGACCGCTTTTTCCTTTTTATATTCGGGCGGCCCCCGCCGAATATAAAAAGGAAAAAAGCGGTCTGGCCACTTGAGGGCTTCAGCCAGATTTCAGGCGCCTATGATAAATTGATCATGACCAATAATGACCGTAGATATCTATGCCGTGGCTAAAAATCAACTATACTCGACTACACTTAACTTCAGTATTGATTCATTCCGGCGGTAGGCTATGGAAGGTGAGTCTCGTTTAATTAGCTACGTATACTTGTACGTATTTTATTATTATTATTATTATTATCATCTAATTTTATCAGTTAGGCACTGGAAGGGATACACAGAAGGCGTTAGCCTGTATAACTTGCTTACCTAAAGCCTAGTCTCGTGAACCAGACCCTATTTCTCCGCAGGGCGCTTATCGATTGGAGACTATAATAATAATAATAATTCATCATTTTACAGCACTGTAAATTAAGTATACCGATTATACATACAATAGCCCTGAGTCAACTAAATCGTACAGTGCTGACAGCTAAAGGCAAGATCTGCCAGTAGCTGGTAGATTAGACTATACTAACTACTTAACTAAATAAATTAACTACTAACTAGCTAACTACATTACAGAAATTAATAAATACAGGCATATCTCCAATCGATAAGCGCCCTGCGGAGAAATTAGGGTCTGGTTCACGAGACTACCTAAAGCCATGGGAACCTATTAGAATCAAATGGGGTAGGACAACTATTAAATTTTTAATTTGAAGAAAAAACGTACCACTTGAACGTAAATAGCTAGTTACACATACTTTTGTCCGGCTCTAGTCTGGCGTTGCCAGACCCTAAGAGATCGTATCGCGCGCGGCGACTCTAATCCAAGGGTCTGGCACGCCATCCGGCCGGGCCCTATAAATGGCACTCCCTTACACCCACACGTCTCTTAGTTCATTAAGCAAGTTCACACCTACAGAAAGGTTCCTACGAAAGCTTACAGAAGAAGTTATCCAGGCGGGGAAATTAGTCAGCACTGTCCAAGGGCTCGCAACTCCCTGAAATCTCGTACAGACTCCTGGAAATCTGAAATCTTTAAAATCGCAGTTTCTCCATAATTATTTTTCCAGATATTGATGTTACACGAAGCAACGTAATTATAAATACTTTAGAAATACATAGAAATCTAATCAAAAATTTGAAATACAAACTGAAACCTTACCCTAAAATCGTCCTAAAAAATCTTGAAATCTTGAAGATTTGAAATCTTGTACAATATTTTTGGGAGTTGCGGGCCCTTGGTAATGTCCATGGGTGTGTCCCTCCACCGTATGACAAGATCAATTGCTGTAGGCAGTGGCATAGCCAAGGTGGGGCACATGCCAACCAACTATGTCTTGTGCGGCAGCCAGTTGTGCCCCACCAAATATTCTCAGAACTATAGTTAGCTACTAGCTATAGCAGGCTTATCAGTATAGCTTACGCACACTTTAATTATCCGCATGGCATGCTCACTGGATCCATGGAGTAGGGATGCCACAATATAACTTTTTTATTTCAAACGTCACAGAGAATTATGTCACGACATGTTATAGCTATGTCACGACATAAGCTGTATTTGGTTTTACAACACTTTTATGCACATAGCTAATCATTGCGAATTATATTAATGTTAAAACATTTTTGTGTTTAGCTAGACATTATCATCAACAATATTTAACAACAATAACATTAACAACCATGTTGTTCATGATTTTTTATTTTTCTCCTGCTACATAGCTTTTTATTACATCATAATCAATAAAAACTGTGCATTTTAATTATCTACGTCACGACATAAAGAAACCTATGTCATATATCGTGCAATTTATGTCACGGCATGTCGTATGTCACGACTATCGCGGCAATACATCAGAGCAAGAAGAAGCTAAGAGAAGGAATACGGAAAGTTCCATTTGTCACTAAGAAGGTTGGCAAGGCAATGAAGGCATGAAACATGACAATAGCAGCTTTCCACATACCCCCTGCATGATGAGTGCATACTGAGTCACAAAGTGCTGAGATTCAGCACTTTGTGACTCAGTATGGATCGCACTGCAGGAAAAGTGAAGCCATCATCAACCCTATAGGGATTGTCACTCTCACTTTATTACTCAATGAAAATCCTGCATTCAGAAAGTGTTTGTAGTTAAGGACCTTTGATCATATTATATTGCTAGGGCACTTGGATCATAGTGCAAACATGGTTAACATGCCATAATCATGTTATGCCAACAAACATAATTTGGTACAAATTCTATTCATAACCTTCTTTATACTTTAATTTATGGCTTCACATTCTTGAGCTGAGAATCCATTGAAATACATACTTGCATGTATTCTACAGTGTGGAAACAGTTTGGCATATTTATTTTTATGACATGGTGCAGCTAATTAGCACTTATACACAAGTGCAAATTTTTGTAGTTTATAATGTGAGTGACCATGCAGCCTGCAAAAATCATTATCCACGTAAAATTCATATTTTGTGACTAAATCTAATACATTCAACTTCTTACGTGAATGATTGAAATGAATTAATTAAATAAGCAATTATCTACATTTATTCATGTGATTGAATATTATACTGCATAGCTTCAAAGTAATTTTTAAAGTTCGTTGTGATGTTTTATGGAAAGAAAATCTGATCGTGAGAGGGTTAATCATTTAACATCAGCCACTCCATGCCCTTTTCAGGGACTACCTATAAAGTCTGGATTCCTATTGCATAGCTATATATAGCTACGTACGTATGTGACTGGATTTGCAAGAACGTGCATTGTTCACACATCCAATTTTCCTGAATCCAACTTCAAAAGTCATAAATCTCTCAGGATAGCTATACCTAGGTTTATAGATGTACTATTGCTCTACCATCCTCAGATCTGTCTGTGATTTTATGAATCTTTAAGTGAGCAAAATCAGATGTGTGAACTAGCTATGCACATTTTCCCAAATCCGGTCACATACAGAGTTAAAGTAATTGTCATTGGCCATTAGTGTATGCATAAGTCTATAATAAGGATTGATCAGCCATTGTGATATTATTGATTTTTTAAATTTTTAATAATGTACAATTAAGGATTAGCTTTAAAAAATTAATTAAACGATTAGTTACTGAGTTGCATACATCAGTTTAGCTTTCTTAGCTCTCTATATATACATACTGTATATTCTTGTGGTGTAGCAATAGTGAAGGGAGCAATTTGTATTCATCAAATTCAAGACAGTGAGTTGTGTATTAGCTATAGCTATATAACTTTACTTGGTTATGGTTATAATAGAGAGTAAGAGACCATCAATGAAAGATCTCAACAGATATGTCACTAGCAAGTATGCTAACAACTGGCATGATATCGGTATAGAGTTAGGATTAGAATTTGATATACTGGACATCATTGAGAAAGATCATCATCAACAAAGTGTAACTTGTTTTCAAAAGACTCTGGACAAATGGCTGAAATTACATCCTGATAGTGCCACATGGAAAACACTAGAGGTTGCTCTGACTAATATAAATAGAATAAAGCTTGGATTGGAGCCAGTTGATGAGATATATGGTAATGATGTATATAATAATTATTAAAAACAATAGGAGTATATAAACCACAAACGTTATCTTTCTATTCCTGATTTCTTGCAGCCTCATTATTATTTTAATAATGTCATTTTGTTTCTGGCAGGCTTCGTACGGTTCAACAATCTTGCCTAATCTATGGTTATATGCATACACAAAGAAGTCTACAGAATTTATAAACACGAAGGCCCGAGGCTGTAGTGCACGAGCACAGCGAGGGCGCTACTAAGGGCCTGAGGGTTTATAAATTTCGTAGACTCCTTGGTGTATGCGTATAACTGTTTTAGACTCTATTTAATAAAAAAAAAACATTCTTACACAATGTACTTTTGCTTCCTTTGTCAACACAGCGATACTAGCCTTGAAAAGATGCTAAATTTCAAACGCCATAGCAACTACTTAAGCGCCTGCGCATATTCCTAGTTAACAAGGTTTACCTTTTTGCCTCGTTCTTCTATGCAAGTTATGGCCGTGGCAAAGCGATATTGTTAGTGAAATTAATGAAGCACACCATGTAACTTGTTGAAAAATAAGATTTCTCGCATTTATGTTTCTTTGTGCCCAAGAGCGAGGGACATAAGTAGCGCGGGCCGGGATATATGAGATTTATATCCCGGCCCGCGTGTGCCAAATAGAGTCTAACTTGTAATTCTTGATTTATTATTATCATGAAAAGTGTATATTGCTGACTGAAATGATGCTAGGAATGCATACATACTTTATGCTTATAGGTATTGACATGCATGCATACCTGTTTATTTTACTAGCTATTGAACTGTCCCAATTAACCATTACTTCAATCCTGGAAGCCAACTAAAATGACTGAGGACATATGGGTCCTCACTCAAGTTTACCTCGTGTAGTTGTAATACGTAGCTATACTGATTATTTATTTGACCATATCATTGTTTGGCTCTGTTGTAATGTGTAGCTATTTTAAGTCACCTGATTATAGCAATAGCCCATGTAATATATGCTCTTTACACAGAGATTTGTATGCATATAATACAGCTAGCTATTAAAGAAAACTTTTAGTACTGATAGTTAGCATCAGTTATGAATATATAGAATTTACAGCTGGTTCTGCATGCATTTTTGCTAAACACCTGATTCTCAGTCCACTGTTCACTTTGAACTACATGCACATCACTATTCTGGGTTAATTCATCATTATATAGCCACAAGAAAGAGGGCAGTGGGGCATATGCATACACCCTCTATGAATTGCCCATAAGAATTAGATTTTTATAATTGAAATGTGTTTTGCTTTGCCCCCATACTTTGAATAGCTTTTGGGGCCAGAACCTAATACGTAGGTTAACCACATGGAGAGGTACTCTTACTTCACCCAGCTCAACTCCTTGGAGTAAGACATATTGCTTCCTATGTAGGAGCTCTCACTAAGAGGTAGAACCCCTTCCAATAATAGCGATTGCGGTATCCCTTAGTACGTACGCAAACTGATCAAGCCTTGTCTCTTCTTCCCAGATCAATGACACTACTAATAAGTTACTATAATTATAATGATATGCTTAAATAATTACTATTAATAATTTCTAATAAAGCACACTACATAATAAATTTTACATTTCATTGACTAGTTAGTATAAATGGTGATAAGGATAAAACTTATTACCTCTTGTTTTTTTAGTTGCTGCAGGTGCTAACCAATCAAGTTTACAAGGTTAGATATGTCACGTGACATGTTATAGCTAATATAATAGCTAACTATTACACAATAAAGTGAAATGCACAACTTATGATAATAAATATATCACTATGTCATTTGACCTAACATGCAGTAACAATATTATAATAGTGACTCTGCAATTTATTATCCTGACAAATTTTGTGAGTCTTTAAAGTAAGATGTGTGAACTACGTATGCAACAAGTACTGAAATTGTGAACAAAATTTACTTGCTAACTGAGCATATATATTTGAGCAGTAGACCATACAACGATGGTACATATTGACAATAATATCGTGTTCCCAGTATATAGTCAAATTTTCATTGGTATGATTATCATGGCATTCAGTATCATGGTCTCCTACTCTAACGTAACTAGCTACTACTATAATTATATGAGTTATTTATTTACACATGGGAGGCTTTTGTAAATTCTACAATTAAGCAAAAAGTGATGCTTGACTGCTCCCCAAATTTACAACTACACGTTAGGTAGTGTAGCTACTTCTGTGATGAACTGTTTCACAGGCTTGTTAGGCAACTGTTTCCTTTTATTGAAAGCATGTACAAAGATTAATGTTCAAAAACTCTTTAATGACTCTACTCTAGCTATACTACTTGTTCTCTGCATGTAGAAATGTGTGTAGTACGTAATAGATCTTTCACATTCTCTCCCAGGCTGTAAAGAAATGTACTCACTTGTTATTCCTCTCCCTTTTCTGATAAACCTGATACTAAACAATACTACTCAAATCAATGAAGAGCAAGAGCAACAGAGTCAGATTAAAACAGTGCACACCATCAATGAGTAAACTTAATCCAACACGAGTCCAAATTTTGGTTGTCGAATAAATCATTGAAGACATGTTACTGCTAGCGACAGTTAAGTCACCAGTCTTTAAGAAATTAATATGTGCATGGTACTTCATCAAGCAATGTGTCCATTTTGGCCAGTCTTCTGTTTTGTTAAAACAAAGGGTCCTAGAGACTGTACATTCATCATATATATTGTAGACATTGCAAGACAGTCACTTCTGGCACAATGTACAATAACAATGCATGCATTCTAAAAGTAGCACACCATGACTGTATAATAGTTAGTCCATGTTACAAATTACATATAGGTACCATCAAGAGTATAAGAGGAGGAGAGTGTCTAACTGCTATAGGTACGCCAAACACACTGCACTAAGTTATGATGCAATCGGCCATAGCCACCTTAGGTGACGATTACCATACAAGCGCCTCAACACGCGCACACAAGAATAATTATTTCAATATTGTATACGCGCTTCATTCACCAAGCAACATGTGGAGAGCGAAGGTTTTCGCGGACTCTAGTTCAAGCTCCAGTGATTTGGATTCCACCGTCCGAAAAGGAAACGAAGTTCTGGTAAACCGCCAATACCATTACTGCCAGAGTTGAGGTGAGCATTATTTTTAAAAAATGAAGAGTGACTGGATAACGTTCCTTCTTCTCCCGCTTGCGAACTTGAAAGCAATCTTCTTGGCAACTTCCACTGTTGGTCTTTCTTTGTAGCGGGGTATCCATCACAATAACCACGCCGAATCACACAATAGCCGCGCTGCATTACGCGCCCTTTCCTCTGACACGTTGCCGCAGCACGTATTACGCGCAGGGGCTGTAAAACGAGCGACGTTATACTCTGGCTTCATTCAACGCCAATCATCGAGTCTTCTGTTCTTTTGGAGGTATTAATTTAAAACAATATTTTACTGATCGAAAAACGATGTTTTGTTTTATTTCATATCTGCCAACTGCACAGTATTTTTAATAATTATTCAGCCATCCCATTTAAAAAACATTTTACCATGTCCAATAGACGTTCATGTGCAAATCCCTTTTCAATTGACATATCAATGTCTAGTATCAACCCTTATTGATATTCGTTTTTTATCAATTCTCCATTTCTCTGGAACACTATTCCCATCAAGATTCTTCAAATCAGCCACACTAAACTATTTCAATCTGCCCTCCAACGCTTTCTTCTGTAGTTATTTTGTGTATATGTAATTGTATGTGTGTCTTGTTCTCTGTTTTGTAGTTTCCTTGATTTGTTTGTAATTTTATCTTTGTTCACTGTATGTATGTTGTATGTATAGCTATCTTTTGTGTGTACGTATGTTTGTACTCCTGGGGAGCACGTTTGCAGGCCTCGCCTTCTGTGTGACCCGTGTCTCTGACAAAAATTGATAATAATAATAATAATACTACTGTGTTTTATGGACTGAACTTAGCGCAGTGTGTTTGTACAGGTTATATCGAGAGTTAGACACTCTCCTCCTCTACTATTATTATATACTCTTGGTATCGGAGAGTCAGCCATGGATTTAGATGCTACTAAGCTACCATTAGATAGATGTTTATTGCAATATACACAATCTGATTTGCCAACACCAACCTTATGCATTATGCATGTGTAGTGGTTTTGATATATAGCCGGGCAAGGTTCACCTCGTGTCAGTTCACGCGAGACCCGATTCTCTTATTCTTGCACACTCTCACACACAATTACAATCACGTGACTTATTTAAATACAATGTATTATTAATTACTACATATCCCTGTCCTTTCATCAGCAGCGTCCTCGCACTTGAAGTATCTTTATGTTAGTGTCTATTATGTAATCGTCCTGACCATGGGCTTTGAGTTGCTCCTGGCATCCCTGTTCCCTCTGTCGACTGTACCTCATGGCTTGTTTCACCTTGTTGGTGGTCCCCCTCCTCTGTACCCATGGTATCCACACTGCCAACAGTGTCTGGATTATCTGCTTTGTCTGAGGGTTGGGTTGCACAGCTATAGATGACTCTGCAATCTCCTTAGGACACATCCTTATTCGATTGAGAGAGACTCGTATACTTGCGGCTGCTGGTTTAGCAATCAACTTCAGATCCGCGCCATTCGTGTGCAACTTCAAGATATGGTAAGGACCAATAAATGGTCTAGCCAGCTTGTAAGCTTTCCCCTGCCTTCTGGATGGACTGTACACAAAAACCCTATCTCCAACTTGTATGGCTGGTTGCTTAGCTTCTTTGTCATGAAGCTTTTTCTGTCGCCCTTGTGCTCTGCTAATCTCTGCTTGAGCCAGTTGCCATGCAGTGAAAAACGCTGGGTCATCTCTTCCTTGTAATCTCTGAGATCTATGGTCCTCTGATCCACCAGGATGTTATGCACTTCATCCGTTGGTAGACGAGGGTCTCGTCCATATAATAAGTAGAAAGGATTCTCACCAGTTGACTGCTGTAAGCTACTTCTATAAGCGAATAATACTTAAGGTAAATGTTTATCCCACCCAGTCTTTACCATTCCTTTCAACACTTTTAGCTAACATGTCCGTCAAGGTCTGGTGGAATCGTTCCACCAACCCATCTGTTTGCGGATGGTACGCAGTGGTGGTAGTTTTTGTAATACCCATCAATTTGTACACATCTAACATTAACTTTGAGAGGAAAGATATTCCTCGGTCTGAAAGTAGCTCTGAAGTGACTCCATGATGGGCTATCACCTCTTCCACTAACAGTCTTGCCATTGTTGGTGAAGTCTGGTCAGAAGTGGTGAACACTTCCGACCACTTCGTTAAATAGTCAACAAAGACTACTGCATATGTCATTCCAGTGCTGCTATGGGGAAACTTCATGATATCCACGCCTACCCGGTCAAAGGCACCACCCACAGGAATTGGGGTTAAGTATGGTTTGATTGGATTCCCCACTTGGCATGAAGCACACACTTCACAGGCTCTGCACCAACTAATGATGTCTTTACGCATGTTTGGCCACCAATAAGCCTTGCTTAACTGACTATGGATCTTTGCATCTCTTAGATGCCCTGAAAACCTCCTTCTCTGAATACATAAATTCCTTCTTCTTTTGGTAACACAATTCATAGGAACTTATCTGCTGTCAAATGGTACAGAACATCTTCTATCATAACATACCTAGTTTTCCCTAAGATCAATTCTTTAGCCTTCTTGTCATCAGGTGGTAGAACTCCTGACTAAATACTTGATCACCATTGCCAATTCCAGATCTAGTGCCTATCTTGCACTCAGCGACATGTCATCCCTGTCCTTAGCTGAATTTCTGTTAATGGTACTGGTGTCCTTTGCTGAGACTAACTGACTTTGGGGTGTATCCTCCTTGGTTTGCAAGCATCCAACTTCACTTCTTGAACATCTAGATAAACTATCAGCTGGCTGATTAAGCTTACCAGGACAGTAGTGGATCATCAAGTCGAGTTCCTGCAATGCTAGGCCCCAGCAGGCCAACTTACCATATGGATGCGGATTGTTCATTAATGATAATAGGGCTTCATGATCCATGTACACCTTGCACTTGTGACCATAAAGGTAAGCTCGAAAGTGTTTTACTGCCCATACTACCGCCAAAGCCTCTAGTTCTGACACTCCATAGTTTCTCTGATGTGTTTGGAGTGTCCTGCTGGCATAACACAAATGCTTTGGTCTCCCATCTCCTGAGACGGGACACCTCCCAGTCCTACCCCTGACGCATCGGTCTCCAAGATAAAGTGTTTAGAGAAATCTGGGAAAGCCAGCACTGGTGCCTGAATTAGCTTCTGTTTCTGAATCAATTGTTCAAATGTGTCCTGACAACTTAAGTTCCATTGGTAGGGGGCATCTTTCTTTGTTAGTGAATACAATGATGCAGCCACCTGTGAGAATCTTGGGATGAATCTCCTATAGTACGACTCAAGACCAAGGAAAGAATGTAGGTTCTGTGGCCTTGGAAAATCTTGTCCAGCCTTAACTTTATCTGGGTTAGCACATACACCTGCATTTGATATTACGTATCCTAAATATCTCACTTCCTGTTTCACCAGATGACACTTCCTGGGCTTTAATCTCAATCCTGCAATTCGTTAAGTTGCTAATACACCTATCAATCGCAAGCCCCATCCCCCCACCTGGGGAATATACTGGGGGTTGGTAGGGGATTTGTTGGAGTTTCAGTGCCCCACAGGTAGGGCATGGTGGGGCATTGTTCTTGAAGTCACTGCTTTTATTCACCTAACAATTTAATGTTAAATACTTACATAATATTTTAGCTTCACCTGGGGTGCGACCTCTTGTCAACACAAATCAGTGTGCATTAATAAAAATAATTACATTAAAATAATATTATTGTAATTTTGTAATTAAAATGTAATTAAAAATAATAATGTAATTACAAGCAAACTGCCACATACAAAGTTTCAATCAACAAAAGTAAATCCCCAGGGTGGTAGGTGGGGAAAACATGGGGTATTGTAGGGGATTTGCTAAGAAAGCAATGCCCCATATGTAGAGAATAGTACAAATCTGGCTTGACAAATCCCCATCACTGACCCCATGTGCCCCAGGTGGGGGGTGGGGCTTGCAATTGATAGGTGCATAAGGTGTTCTTGAAAGGTTCGTCCCATGACTAAAATATTGTCTAGGTATACAACACATTTGCACCTGGCCAAATCCCTCAGTGAGTGTCACTTCCATCAGTCTTTGGAATGTCGCCGGTGCGTTGCACAAGCCAAAGGCCAATTTATACAAACCTTCATGCATTACAAATGCAGTCTTCTCTTTTGAATCCGGGGACATATTGACTTGCCAATATCCTTTGGCTAAGTCCAGTGAGGAGAAGTATTTCATTCCTGACAGTAAATCTAAAAAATCAATTCGAGGGAGCGGAAACTCATCCAGCTTAGTTATGGCATTAAGGCAATGGTAATCTACACAGATGCGTGTAGATCCATCCTGCTTAGAAACCAACACGATGGGACTAGCCCATGGACTCGAAGAATGTTCAATAATCCCCTTGTCTAACATTTCATCCACCATCTCCTCTACTTTCTTCCTCATAAAGAATGGGATCCGTCGTGGAGCTTGTTTGATGGGTGCATGGTCTCCAGTGTTAATACTGAGTTGTACTAAATCTGTGTGACTCACCTCCATAGGCAAATACCTCATTAAATTCGTCAAGTACAGATTTCAATTCTGTTGCTTCTGCACCACTAATGTTCTTCCATTCTATGTCTATCTGGTCCATCAGCTGCTGTGCCCTGTGTAATTGTTCTTGGGTTGTTGTTTTGGATCCCGTACCCTTATCTAGAGTGTCTGCCTCAAGGTGCAGTACTTCTGATAGTATGTCAGGACTAACTACTTGCATTGGTTGTAAGAAACCTAGAGTAGTCCGTGCTTCTAAAAACATAGGAAAAGTTTCATGGTTTTCCACCAGCACTTTTACCTTATTCTGTTGGTCCACTTTTACCAGAGCTTCTGTCACTATCACCCTATTGTCACCAGGGTTCCTCAGGTTTGGATCCAAAAGGAGTTCCTTACTTTCCAGTGTGACTGTACTGCCTGTAACTATCTTATAATGCCTGCCAGGTAATCGCACTGCCTTCAATAACCTAACCTCTGCAGTATTACCTTGTCCACTCTGTTCCAGAGTTAATGCAGTGCCGCCTGATAATCCCAAAAGGTTAATATTCTTATTTTTTTCCTCCAAATGAACTGGTACCCCTTCTCTTCCAGTCGGTTTTTCTGATGCTCCAGCTTCCCCTGTGGAGTTCTCACCAGTAGCAGTTACAGGGACAGCATCAGGCATTTTCATAGAGGTTGTTAATATCTTTCCTTTCCAGGCATCTCCTTGTAAGAGGTCAATCATTTGTCCTTCTCTATTAGGTGCCTTAAGTATACAGAAACGCAGCTGGGTCAGGAGGTCAGTCCCTAATAGTAAATCTAAGGCAGCTCCTTTTTGAACTAGAATAGTAGCATGACATTCTTTGTCTCCTAGCTTTAGCGAAACGGGTAATTGACCAATAATATTTACCTCACCACAACCGTAGTTATTCACAGAGAGGCTTGCAGTCTGAAACCTGTCCTTAACTTGCTGTTTCCACTCCTCCGGAGTCTAATCAGGGGTTCGCAGTTTCGCCAAAACATCTAGCAGGCAGTCTATGGACACTATGGTGATTGGAGATCCTGTGTCAACTAGAGCATTCACCGGTTGTCCCTCAAGCAAAAGTTCAACTGAGACTGCAGGTCCCAATACAGGTCCCTGGGCTTCTCCTTTTGGCTTTAAAACATGCATGGTTGCTGTTTTGGTAGCCAGGGCTTGCTGCAGCTCTGCACTCTGCAGCTCCTTTCGCAGTTGCTCCACCTTTAGTTGGGCTTGGCTCAACTCTTCTTCGTGATCCTGACCAGTTACATGGTTCGTTGTCGTCTTGCTATTAGTATTCAGTTGGTCCTCGTGATTCAACTAGTCTTCCTCGTCGTAACTGTGGGCATTGCCTTTTCAAGTGACCTTCTTGTCCACACACAAAGCACCTACAGTCTTGATTATCGGCACTGGGGATTCCTTGTGACTTTTGCCTTCCTTGTGACTGTTGCCTTCCTTGGCCTGCTTAGTATTCTCTGAGATAGGCTGTAAATCACACAATTTAGCTTCCTCAAGTCGTGCCTTCATTAACAGCTGTTCAAAAGATCCTTCATGTCCAGCCACTTTCAGGCATATTTCAGATTTTAAGCCAGCAACAAACTGATATGCCAAAACAGTTTATCCCATCCTTTTTGCATCTGCACTTCCTCTTTTGGAATGGGGGTATGCACGCTGGTAAAGCCTGTTGAGGTCTTGAGCATATTCCTCAACGCTCTCCTTGGACTTCTGCTTCACTCGTGAAACAATCCACTCTGTACTGACTTTATTTGTACTGGCTTAAATCGTTCTGTTAGTGCAGCTGTGAGCACTTCATAGGAGGGAACTGGGCAGGTACAATAAAAGGAGTAGGCCTGCCCTTGCAATCGTGTGACCAAGTTAGCGAGCTTGGCTCTACCTTCCCAGTGACACACAGATCCCACTAACTCAAATTGCTCTAGCCATTCATCAAATGGCTACTTGGGAACTGGTGGTACTTGGAGACTCATGGATGCAACTTTCAGACATCCCCTTTCCAATGGATTCATGTATGATTGAATGGTGACTGATGAACTCCAGTGGGCATCACCACACTACGTCTTGTACCATACATTGGCAAATTGCTCCCTGACTGGACAGGTGTGTTTGGTGGAACAAACGATGAAAACACTGAATTATATGCTGCAGCTTGTGTGCGAGTATCACTAGATCCCTGGTTAACTGTATAGACGGGTAAGGGGAAAGGAGTGGCTGACACATTCAATCCCATGTGAAAACAGACAGCATTCAAAGTCCCCATGCTCAAGCGGTCTCCTCTTGTCATTACGGACTGGATGGGAGGGGCAGCTCTGTCATGGCCACATGCTAACGTGCTCGACTCAGTCATGCCGTCACCCTCCATCGACCTGGGCGGCAAAGTGTATATACAAGGCGTAAAACCAGCAACATCACTGGTAACTGTGGCGCTGCGCAACAAGGCCTTGCTGAGACTAGCTTCCATTGCATGCACATGCCGCGCTGACTCGCTCACGCATGCCTGCAATTGTGACAATATATTATTTTGTGCACGCAAATTATCTAGTTCTAATTGACGTTCACTACCCACTTAGGTTAGCTGCTCCACCAGAGTACTTTTGGGCGCCAACTGTTCTGTGAGTGCCTTTGTGGCTTTTTCTCCTTCCTGTCTCACCATCTCCACCATCTCTTGGAGTCGGCCTTCCACTGCCCACAGCTTCTTGTTCTGCCCCTATGGCCCTTTCTTCAGCTTTGAATAATCGTTGTTTGAGGTCCTCCGCCTCCTCGAGAACTTCGGCTGACTGTTCACCCTCCACTGCTCCTCAGAGTCGGCTCACAACCTCTTGTTTTCCACCTGTAAAAGTTGCAGTTCCTGCTGAAGATTGTCCAATTGAAATCGTAGGGCCTCTGTTGCCATCATTTGTCTTTTTTCCTCCCCGGATAAGCCCCCAAGTGTAGTGGTTTTGATATATAGCTGGGCAAGGTTCACCTCGTGTCAGCTCACGCGAGACCAGATTCTCTTATTCTTGCACACTCTCACACATAATTACAATCACGTGACTTATTTAAATACAATGTATCATTAATTACTACTACACATGCACAGAAACCGAGGCACACTTTCACCAAAAATTATAGTTAATCCATTAACTAACTATTGATCACTGCCAACAGTTCATCAGTTTACTTTTACTCTGGCTTTTTTCAAGACATTTAGATGCTTGGATGCATGAATCCATCTTGCCTGGACAAGTGACATCTGGCTATAAGTATCAAGTCATTGTGTTCTCAAAGATAAGTTTTGTAGATCCATTAACATTATAGAGATGGAGAGTGGTGGTATAAACAAATAATTCACACACACACACTAGCAAATCACACATGTATAAGTCAAATAAAATATATAGTTAGTATGTAATTTAGTAAATGATACAACTACTGCAACAACTATTATTAAAGTGATATTTTAACATCTATTTTTTGTAATATTTAGAACTCTCAATCAGTCATGTAGTACCATCAGTGGTTAAACAGTTATTTAATGAGTTATGCACAAACTATATAAGAACCAGACAACGACCCGGCTATGAAGAGGAATGGCCACCATGTCAACCTACATCATTTGTTAACCTTGCATTAATACATTACAAGGGCACACGAACACAACAAGAATTATTTACGATTTCTAAATTTTGCAAAGAAGGTGCTTCCTATGTAGATAAATTAACATCATCACATTCTAATATCACTAAAAACATTGAAAAAATATTTGCACAAGAAGGTGACAATGAATCACCAAAACATATTCTAATAGAAGGTGCTCCAGGAATAGGAAAAACTGTACTAGCCAAAGAAATAGCATATCAATGGGCTAATGGTAAAATATTACAAGATTGCAAGTTGGTTTTCTTAGTTCACCTCAGAGATCCAAAGTTACACTCGGTAAAATCATTTAATGAATTCCTTACACTCTTTACCTCTGTTAACACATTTGATCTGATGAAGTATGTTAAATGTTATGCAAAACATGTTGCTTTTGTATTTGATGGTTTTGATGAATATCCTATTTCATTACAAAAAGGGTCTTTTATCACAGATGTTATCAAAGGTGTTCACAATGGTAATATGTTTCTTAATTCTACAGTAGTAGTCACTTCAAGACCAACAGCTACTCTGTTCCTACATCGTATAAGTGACAGGAGAATAGAGATCCTGGGATTTCCTAAAGAAGAACGTGATAACTACATTGCATTCTCTCTCAATGACTCACTTGTGAAGCAAGGATTTGACAAATATCTTAAAAAACATCCTATCATCAACAACTTGTGCTATATTCCTCTCTATTTAGCAATTCTTATGTATCTTTTTCAACAAGGTAGCTTACCTGAAACGCTAACAGAAATGAATGAGTCTTTTATTCTTCATACAATTTATCGATACTTGGAAAAACAAAACCTAACTCCTCCCGGTATAGCAAAAAAGCTAATAGATTTACCAGATGACGTTCTTAAATTTGTCTACCAGCTATCTCAATTAGCATTTGAAGGACTATGTAATAATCAGCTAGTGTTTACAGATGAAGAGATTAAGAAAGTATGTCCTGAAGTTGATAACACACCAGGAGCCATCAATGGTTTTGGTTTATTGCAAGCTGTGCAACACTATCCTAAGGTAGGAGTAGGTAAAACTACTTCAGTAAATTTTCTGCACTTTACAATGCAAGAATATTTTGCTGCCCTCCATGTGTCTGCTCTCCCCAGCGAGGAACAGTCCTCACTGATGAAGGAAACATTTTGGAATGGTCAATTTATCTTCATGTGGATGATGTATGTAGGAATTGTTGGAGTAAAATCAAATGTCTTTTCATCTTTTATTACTTCAGATATTTACAATGACAAAATAAAGTGCTTACACATATTTCAATGTTACGTGGAGGCAAATAGTAATACAGCCATGCCCAAAGCATTTTCTTGTATTTTTACTGATGGCAAGATCATACTTAGCACCATTACTTTACTTCCACATCACATTTCATCATTAGTATTTTTCATGTCGGCTTCATCCTTGCAGGAGTGGAAAATTCTAAAATTAAATAGATGCAACATTGGAGATGTTGGAATGAATAGTATATTGGAACATTTTATCAAAAGGGATGATGCCATATCAACACTGGAGGACGTTGATCTCAGCGAAAACAGGTCATCCCCATGGAGTGTGTATTGTGTTATCATTGAACATTGTTGTGTAAACAATTTAACGCTTTTTGGAGACAAAGGAATGAAAGAACATGTTAAGGAGATAACAGACAGTCTTCAAAGAAATGCCATACTTCAGTCACTAACACTGTGTAAGATTGGAGAAATAGGACTGGAGTCTATTAAAGGTATCTTAGATAATAATACAACTCTAAAGGAATTAAACTTATCTTGGGGAAAGGATGCCAAAGGGATAAAAATCCTTAATACGCAATCTTCATATAGTAATAATAGAGTGGTTAATATCAATATACTGTATGATGACTATCATGAGCGTTTGTCTAAAACAGTCAATTTATTCAAAAAGAATATTGATGATTGTAAAGTGTATTTACTATCATTTGGTTTATGTAATAACAAAACAGTAAAGAAAATTGACCTTTCCTGCAACAACATAAGTAATGATGGAATGAGTAGATTATCAGAATGTATTAAACACCCATTACTACTTGAGTACATTGATCTCAGTGGAAACAAATCATCTCCATGGAGTGTGTATTGTACTGTTATTAGAAATTGCGGTGCTAATAATTTAACACTTTTTGGAGATGAAGGAATAAAAGAGTACATTAAGAATATAACAGAAAGTCTGCAAGCAAATACAGCGCTTAAGTCTCTAACACTGTGTAAGATTGGAGAGATTAGACTGCAGTTAGACATAAACATATTGATCAAGAATATAGCCATGAAGGAATTATTTTTACCTCAGAGCAGTGTCATTAGTGGAAGGTTGTTGTTCAGTTCATTAAACGATAGGCCAATGGGTACAAGAAACAATAGCAGAGCAGTGGATATCAACGTATTGTATAATAGTGATAATTATAAATTTTCACCACAAGTTATAAACTTGTCCAATAAAAATATTAGTGAAGATACAGTATGTTTAATATCACTTGGTTTATACTATAATAGAGCAGTACAAAAACTTAATTTTTCACACAGCAGCATAAATGACATTGGAGTGATTGCTATCAGTGATTCACTTCGAGACAACAGTACACTAAAAGAGCTTAATTTGTCCCAAAATCAGATAAGCATTAGTGGGATGAACAAATTGTCAGAATGTATTAAACACACCATACCACTGGAGTTTGTTGATCTTAGTGGAAATAAGTCGTCTCCATGGGATTTCTATTGTACTATCATTAAGAACAGCTGCATTGAAAGTTTAACACTTTGTGGAATTAAAGGAGTAAAAGAACATGTTAACATGATAACAGAATGTTTACAAAAAAATACAACACTTAAATCATTAACACTGTGCGGCAATAAAAGAATGGGATGGTCATATAAATATGAAATAGTTAAACATTTAATGTATCAGTATAAAATAAAACAGCACACAGCAGATATAACCATTATTATTGGAAAGTTATTCTTCAGTGCATTAAATGACAGTGGGAAGGAAAGTTCAAGCGATAACAGCAGAGCAGTAGATATCAACATAATATATGATCATGATCACAAAAGTTACCCAAAATCTGTTTTGTTATCAAATGAAAGTATTAATGATGATGTAGTATGTTTTATATCACTTGGTTTATACAATAACACAGCAATATGGAAACTTGATCTTTCATGCAACAACATAACTGATATTGGGGCAGTTGCTATCAGTACTTCTCTTCATAACAACCATACACTAAAAGAACTGAATTTATCACAAAATCAAATAAGCATTACTGGGATGAATAAATTATCAAAATGTGTTAGACACCCCATACCACTGGAGTACATTGATCTCAGTGAAAACAAGTCATCCCCATGGGGTGTATACTGTGCCATCATTAGGCATTGTTGCATCATAAGTTTAACACTTTGTGGGCATGAAGGGATAAAAGAATATGTTGAGAAAATAACAGATAGTCTACAACAAAATACAACACTTCAAGCACTCACAATTTGTGCCAATATGAGTAGGTCCAAGAATATTCTTAACAGGGCAACTCCAAGTAGCTCTAAAAGCCTACACCACATCCCTGTTATTAGTGGAAATTTCTTTAGTACATTAATCAGTGATGACGGCAAAGTAAAATACAAAGTAGTAAATATTAGAGTATTGTATGATGATCATGATTGTTTGCCTTACACTGTCTGTCTGTCAAATAAAAATATTAACGATGATGTAGCATGTCTAATTGTATTTGGTTTGTATAATAATAGAAAAATACAGAAACTTGATTTTTCTTGTAACAATATAACTGAAGTTGGACTATTTGCCATTGCCAACTGTTTGAGAAATCATGTGTTGCTTAAAGGAGCTAAGGAATTTACCCTAATGAATAAATCATTACAGATACTTGATATTTCGTACAATAATATCTCTGATAATGGAGCAATAGCTCTCAGTGATTGTCTTAAGAATAAATGCACTCTGCAAGAGCTATACTTATCAAACAATCAAATCACTGCAAAAGGAGCAAAGAAGATTGGCGAAGCTATTCGAGTAAATGATACTTTGCAAAAATTGAGTGTTTCAAACAATGCTTTATATGATGGAATATTAGCCATCGGTGATAGTCTTAAATACAATAAAAAATTGTTAGATCTTAACATTTCACAGTGTCAGGTCACCATTGAGGGTGCAAAGATAATAGCAGAAGGTATTCGGGTAAATACAACACTACAAAAATTGGATATTTCACATAACAACATATACGATGATGGAGTGATAAGTATAAGTGAGTGCCTGAAAAGTAACAGCACACTACAAGAACTTGATTTGTCACTAAATAGGATAACCCATCAGGGAGCGGCGAAATTAGCAGAAGCCATCCATGCAAATGTAACTTTACAAAGATTGAGTATTTCACATAATAACATATCTGATGATGGAGTGATCGTTATAAGTGATCGTCTCAAGAATAATGTCTCACTACAACAACTTTACTTGTCATGGAATAGGATTACCAATAAGGGAGCAGAGAAGATTGCAGAAGCCATCCAGATAAATACAACATTACAGAAATTAGATATTTCACATAATTGCATATCTGATGATGGAGCAATAATTATATGTGAATGTCTCAAAGGTAATAGCACATTACAAGAAGTTGATTTGTCATGGAATAAGATAACCACTCTGGGAGCAGAGAAAATTAGCAAAGCTGTTGATGTCAATGTGTCATTAAAGGGCTTTACCTATTTCTAACATTTATATGAATCGCTATTTGTTTTGATGCCACATGTACATAGCTACAGCATGTAGTGTGATCTGAATGTAGTAAATAACAGCATATGGTATATAACTGCATGTGCTGCTGTACGAGTGACAAGTGACAACTGATTTAAATAGAAACTAGCTATATATTTTAAATAAATCAGTTTAGTTAGCTCTACTTCAATTATACCCTGTCATAGAAGTCTGAGATCATGATATGAATATATGTCACATCACATGTTTGGTTATAAAATGTAGCTAGCTATAGTGACATAAGCTATATAAATAATTTCTCTGCATTTTTATTTTGTACTAATTGGCTCCGTCAACATTCAAGGAATCTATAGTTATCACTGATAAGCCAAAAAGTAATCTTGAACCAGAGAATGGTGTCTAGGTTGCTTTACAACTATTTATTTGCTGGTTAGGCTATTAGTCAAGTATTTCACTTACAACTCTACGGAAGAGGGTAGCTGTATAATTATACGTAGTAGACTACTTGTCTCTATTTTTCAGTGGTGAACGGTTTATCCCTAGACGCCCAGTATTTCTGCTTCAAGAAAAGATAACTTTTTGGCTCATCAGCAATAAACATAGCTATAGCTATGTGACCAGGCCTTAGAAAACCAGTCTTACTACACAAAACACACCTATTCGTATTATGGCATCTATCTCTTTTTCTCTGTGTGCTATACACAATCTGTATGTTTTATTGTATTCCTTAAGAAATTGATGTATAGGGCATGAACAAATATGACTTTTTAACATTCAAACATTGTCTAATTTTCAATTTCGAATGTTTAACACCCACACAGTAATCGGTTAGACAGTATTCTATTTATCATAGGCGTAGCAATAGGGGGGCTATAGCCCCCCTCTTTTCTGGAGGAAAGGGCTAACCACCCCCTGCACTTTTTATAAAACAGTACAAACTTAAAATTAAATATACATAGTATAGTAACCTAGAATTCACTTTACTCATACTTATATTGATTCAGAGTCAACTTTAACTTCAGCAAATTGCCAGTACTAAAATATATTAATTCAAAATGGGCATTAATTAGAGTAAATACGATTTTGGATTTACAATTACGCTTTTAATATTGCATATGTTTCTTTTCAATGGATGGCAAAGGGTTAAAGACAGTTAAACATTGTTTGAAGAGACATTCAAAAGGTACTGACATCCCTAGTTTAACTACAAGCAAGGAAGTTAGTATTTATTATATAGTTTATATACACATTACAAAATGTCACTGACTTTCTTTTATATGACAACAGTGAAGAATTTTTTAACAAAATGTGCTAGCTATCACTGTATTGTTTGTATTTACATAATTATTTACATGTACCGATCTCATGGCCAGAAACACAGGTACCAATGTGTCTTCCTGCATGCATAATTTGAAGTTTTGCTGTAAATGTATCTACGTAGTTAACTATAAGCATCATTGTCAAGAAAATGTGTAGTGTTGTGGTGAAAATACCCCATAGCTTCTGGGGAGCTGTGCCCCCCAGCTTCAGAAATACGTATACTACACATTTTAAATTAAGCCCCGAAATTTGTTCCTACGCCACTGGTATTTACTATTATATGGTAACATTTTTATGGTTAAACACCAGGTAAGTGACAATAATGTAATTACAACTATGTGTAATGATAAGTTTCTCAACCGTTTGTGGCGTTAATGGCATATTTTACAATAAATTTGAGCATAATTTATTCATAATTAAGATTAACAAATGTTTGGTAGCAAAAATTCTACTGACGAATGTTACTAAAACGAACAGACATTCGAATGTTACAACATTTGTTCATGCCCTACATAATTATGATGAAATTTATGTATGTCAAGAAAAATAAATATGAAAGACTAAAACTTAGGTCAAATTTTGTGTAGATAAGACTGGCTTTCTCAAGCCCAGTCACTTAAACTGTTGATAAGCCTATTTAATGCAAAAGGCGAATAAATAGTTTTATCAAGGTAAGGCCATTCCAACTTGTAATTACGTTTCTGGTCCTGTACATTTTAATTTTAGATGTGGGCGGACAGGAATTCAGCAACAAACAAATTCTTATAAAATTCCAATACCAGGATGCCCAATGGGCATAATTTTTCCAAGGAAGGATGGAGTGGTTGATGTTACGTCACAACACAGCACAGTTCACTAACGTCATGGCGCTAAAAACAATTTTAAAAGTTGACGACTTACAAAATTGTTAAAATGTAACTGGTAAAAACAAGGAGTATGAAGCTGAACAACAACATGGCACTATTAAAAACTTGTTTAAAGACTAACAAAAGCAGCCTTAAAGTTGCACGTGAGATATACACATGCGTATTGCTATATTTCTAAAAATTTGGAAGAAGTGATGTGGGCAGTGTACCAGAAACATAATTACAAGTTGGAGTGGCCTAAAGTTTAGTGCATATAAAATTGGTTCTGAAAGCTTTAAACATAATTATTGATAAGCATCCCTCAACTACACACAAATTTTAAGTAAGGCTTGTGTGTGTATATATATCTCAACCAAAAACACCCTGGTTGTAAAAAAGGAGCGGCCAAGAACTAAAAAAAGGCCTGGATAAAAAAGATGTGAAATCAAAATGGGCGGCCAAGGCCTGTGTAGTGTTACTGCTGATGGAAATAAAATTTTAATAATCACAAGTCAGGCCGCAAAACATTAACTTTATCCAGGCCTTTTTTTAGTTCTTGGCCACTCCTTTTTTTACAACCAGGGTGTTTTTGGTTGAGATTTCACTTCTTTTTTTAGAAATAACGGGTCATTTATTAGTTACATATATGCAGAACATTAGTGACTGTTCTATTAGAGAGTATCAATCTATTGTTGCTACAATTACGGGTCACCAGGTCTAAATCAAGGCTCAGCGTATCATCCCACCATATATACTTTATAAAGATGGCTTATTTCAACTATGTTGATATAAACACCTCTTTTAAAAAATTTCATCAAAAATTACACCTACTTGTTTTCGTGATCATAATCGGCTATGCTGCTCTGATTTACAAATCCATCAAAACGGTCCACTTTTAATGTTAGATTAGTGCCTGATAAAAATTTCAGAACGATAGCACCAACAGTTTTTCCGGTAGGCGTGTCAACAAAGTGGTTAAAATTTTATTGACTATTGCTCATACTCTCCTCAATTTTACTGCAAATCGTACCAAATTTTGTGGAGATGTAGGGTTTAGGTAGCGCTATTTGTGCACCAAATTTCATTGAAATTGGTGCACAAGAACAGTTTCCGTACACTTTTATTGTTTGGTGTGAAGAAGAAAATCCAACAAGTTTCAGGGACTCGTATTTCAGGAACTGCTGGGGCTATTTCCTTCAAATTTGATATGTAAGGTACTGTATATAGTGACATTAAATATGTAGATTTGGTAGAAATAGGTGCCATAGTTTTTGAGTTATGATAGGCTGAAATCGGCTACTTGACCGGTCGCGTAAATAACACTGGTGTGCCTCACGTATTTTTTCTTGGTTTCGCGTATTTTTTGGTTTCTTGGCCGCTGAACACACTACCATGTGTCTTGATGTATATATATAATTATGTCAGTTGATCACAAAAGTCACAGGCATTTATAATGTATCATTCAATCACTGATCTAGCTATAAGGTAGTTAGCTAGTGGAACAATCAGCTCCAGAAACAAATGCAATTTCAGGGGCATAGCCAGGGTTGTTTTTATAAAGGGATTTCCAAATTGACTGTAAATCCAAGATACAGGGTCTAGCCCCCAGATGCTGATGCTTGTATGTGTTTTGAAGGTTAAATTCCATTGACAGAACGGGATGTTGCATATGCATATCTATAGTTACAATGATCATGAACATTTGCCTCACCATACAGTAGCAGTACATTAGATGCATACCAAGTTAAGTTTGTTGCTTTTCTAATCTTTATATATAGGTTTAGGCTTTTAATGCTACTAAAAAAGCTTTGGATATTGCAAGGTCCATGGAATAAAGTTTTAACTACGTAGTGTCGATCCGCCATCCTTTAGCAATATTATACAAGTACCACACATATCCACAATACATTCATTAACAGTTAAACATAGCTACACCTCATCACTACTATCTATATATATAGCCAAGTGTTGGTCTTTACACTTTTAAAAATGTTTCACACAAATTAAATACCACACTCAATTATGACAATATTAATACTCTAAATAATGCGCAATTAACAAAGCGTGACAGTGAGTGACCTGATGTATACAGAAGGTAGCTAAGTACAACTGAGCACTTTTAATTACTATATGTTGTTTGTTGAGGTAGCTTGTTTTAAAAATTATGTGCTCCCAAAGTAAAGGGGGTTTCCTGAAACCCCCAGAAATCTCCCTCCCTACACCCCTGAATTTATACATCCACTTCATTAATGTTAACAGGATGGTCATCTTTACAATTCTTTTTTCTGTAGTTCCAAATAATGCACATCATTATTAAACCTTTAGCGTCAACTTTAGACTATTGAGTAAGGCCAACCTCTATAACAAACAATGACTAGGTAAAGGGAGGTACCAAGCTAGCATAACAAAGTAAAGGCAGTGGATGCTATCAGTAGAGTGATAAACAAATTAACATGAATCAAAGCTATATGCATCAAATTAATTACAATGACACAGGCTAAATATAAATACACACAAATTTATTTAGCCACAAGCAACATACAACATTGGTTTTATTACATGGGATTACTGGTTATTCTAAAGGTACTTGTTTCAAATATTCTTTAATCTTCTGAGTTGCACTGATAACATTTGTACGTGACTTATTAAAGTATTCCTATACACAATAGTGACCAATGGTTAGTTGATATACTAGAAATATTAGGTTATTATTTCCTAACCTTACTAGCAGCAATATAGGATACACACACATCCAGTAGTTCATTGAATTCTGTTGTCTTCTCAGCATAAATTTTGTCAAGTCTCTTGATATCATTCTTTGCTCTGCAAGTGCATGAATATATTAGATACTGCATGCACTTAAACATGCGTACTCTAGCATCTTCCCATCCAGCTGTTGTTGCTCTTGATATCCCTCCTGGATACTTTTTTGTACAACCATCAAATTTTGTTGAATCTCTTGTCTATGTTCCGCTTGCTGCTTTATTGCAGCATTAAGTTCCTAGAAACAGAAAAAACATACAATACACTTTCACTATATATAGCTACTACAATACAATTGCTTATACAGAGATTTGACCTACTCTAGCTTTGTAAATAATGTGGGGGTAGAACTGACCGTTTCCATGGCTTGTACCTCCTGTACCTTCCTATCCACCTGAGCCTTTAGCTCTTCATTCTCTATCTGCCTACTGTACAGTTCACTGGACAACTATACAAGATAATATCACATCATAAAATCACTGAATGTTAATAGTGTATTATGGTTAGAACAGAAAGCAAGGTGTCTATGCAGTTTTAGAGACCCAATGATTTACGTTATATTAGACCTTGCTTTTGGCTTTAGCATCATGAGTACAGCAAGGAGAATACTAAAGGCTTGTGGATTACTAAATTGCTTGGTAACACATCTACCTTACATAGACTGAACCAGGCGCTATATAAATTTAAAAATTAAAATAGTGTTAACTTACTGCTATTGTTAAGAACAAACAATGATGTCATGAAGAAGTCATGTGAACAAAGACTCATCACTAAGGACCACATAGCAATGGGTACACATTTAAATTTGAAGCTTTACACTCCAGTGCCCCTTAGTGATAAAACTTTAATTGTCAACTAGAAAGTTGCCTTAAGCCTAAATTATTACTGTAACACTGTAAGTGAAGTTATTTATAGTCCAGGGATGGACAGACACACACACATACACACACACACACACACACACACACACACACACACACACACACACACACACACACACACACACACATTACAGCAAAAGTAATTTCGAAAAATCAGACACGTTCCGGCCACAGGCCAGCACATGCATGGTTTAAAAATTACATGACAATTGTTTTAATACCTTTAATCTTTTAACCCACATAAGCCAGTCAATTGATAGACAATGCTATGCAGTGCAGTACCTTGAAATAGTTATATCACCATTTTCGAGTTCAGTCTAGTGTCCATCCTCCTCAGGATTGAAAATAGGCTTTAACAAAATGTCATTAATCCACTAGCTGGTGAAGACATGCTTTTAAAGATACACCAGTTAGGCGCACGAAAGTATTTTCAGCAACGTAAAAAATATGGATCTATGCTTAGGCTTTTTATACTTAGGCAATAGTCTTAGGAGCAGTAAAAGAGTACTGGGTTAGTTTTTCAAACCAAAAAGGCTTTAAAGGTGATTTTGGCATGTGTTCTATTAGGGTGTTTTAAGAGTTCGAACCCTATTATGAATGTTCATGATGTATATACAGATTTAGACTACGATATAGCGAATTTGCAGGATTACTAAATCACTTAGTCACCTGCATGTTCACTTAGTCACCTACACGTGTTTACTTAGTGCCCTGCCCTTAGGCAACGACCGACTGTCAAATAAATTTTGACTATACTTTCATGTATAAAACAAATTTCCATTCTTACTACGTAGATAAAGAGTAGTGCAACAAACTTCATTTCGCTGTTTGTAGTCTTCTTCAGCTTATTTGCTCGTGAAGATGTTAAGCGCATCAACATCATCAAAAATACACTAGCGCTAGTTGCCAAGTGGGTACCATGGAAACTTCAAAAGCTCTTCGCTCAGGAAATCAATAACTAGCTCTTCCACGCTTATAATGGCGTTTGAAGGTATTATCATGTGATTCTTGTTCAGTGTAGTCTAAATAAGTTAGACGCCGCGACCTACGGGAACTAAGCGATTTAGTAACCCTCAGGCCCTTGGTAGCGCCCTCGCTACACTCGGGCGCCACAGCCTCAGGCCTTCGGGTTACTAAATCGCTTAGTTCCCTTGGTCTTGGCGTCTAACTATTATCAAGAGTTCATAATAGTTTAGGGAGAGTATCGAACTTCGCTATACCCTATGAAAAATGAGCCCGTAAAGTATTTCCGGATATGGCCATGTTTTCACGTAATCGTGAAAAGAACCTTGTGTGGTCTGCATTGAATCGTGTACGTAGATACGCCATCAAGACGCGTACGTGTAAGCCACCATGACGCATGAAGAAAGAGCCAGTAACGATGAAATGCTACGTACTTGGTGACGCCATTGGTGCCATGTTGTTTGATCGAAGCCATAGGACTTTATGGGCTCATTTTTCATAGGGTATAGTGAAGTTCAATACTCTCCCTAAACTATTATGAACTCTTGCTATTATGTAGTATATAAACAATGCAGTTTAGATAACAGTCTATTTATATAGTTACATTACTGCAACATTTTTAATGATCTACCTCACTCTCAGTCTCTTCCCCAGTAATGATCTCTGTTTCCATACTACTAATACGTACAGACACTTGCTCATACAGCTTGTCCACTTCTCCCTATTAACATGAGCATTCATCTACTCTTATATACAGTTGCTTACAACAAAACAAGTACGAACTACACTGGGTTGGGCGATATTGAAAATGTGGATTGCAATTATTGCAACAAAAGACAATGCAATTATTGCTAATATTGCATTAGAATATTTTACTGTAGTAAATGGAGCACAGCATCATCCAACACGTGTACTATACATGAAATTATTTCTTGTCTTTTTAGTAAGGATTTGTTGGTTTCTATTGTTTGTTGATGCATATTTGCTTTGTAAACTCAATCCTACAGTACTGCGCTGCAATATGTTGCAATATTCTGCAATATATTACATATGCGATATTATTGACATGTGAAAATGTCTGCAATATCAATTATTGCACACACCCATATTGCAATGTTGGCGATATATTGAAAACATTGCCCAACCCTAAACTACACTGAAGATGTAGTTTGCTTTAAATAAGTATCATCTCTTAAGGTGGCGATAAAGCAATTGTGGGCGCACCATAATATGAAGCTGTACAATCGATGTCAATTGCGTTTAACGCACACCGTACATAATGCTGTACCATCTAAAGTACAGCTAAAATGTATGGTACGTAGTTAGTAAGTTACAAACAGTATTTTACTGTTAACAATCTTTACCTTGAGATATTTGGCCTGGTCCATCAGGCTTTTGAACACCTCACAATCATCCCTTTTGCTGGTATCATAGTCAATGAGCGGCAACTCAGGACACTGCAGAGTTGACGTCCAGGGAAGCATCAAACTGGTAATCCTTCGTAGCCTATCATTTATCTGCTGTCTAGCCTGTTCTATCTCTTGTATTGACCGATTGTGGGACATTTGCAGCTCAGCAACACACTGGTAGCATCTCTTGGTCTCTTGTTCACTCTGTGCAATGGCGTACTGCAGCTGGTATTCTTGTTCCTTTAACTTGTATGCCTCCTCAGCACTTATTGGCTGCTCCTTTATCTTAGCCTGTATTGAATATATTATATGTAAATACAGCAGTTTCTCCATGAAGACATGTAACACATGGTTTTAACATCAGGATTTATCCTAATAGAGCAATCACTAAATGTATCTCTCAACAATTTAGGGGGTGTCATTAAGTACAGTAGTACTTACTTAATAGTAGTAATTGGTGGGAAATCATATGGCTTCCGGAAAAGTTTGCGCTTTAAAAGTCAACCTTGCAATAGGCTTTACCCAAAAAAACCAGCTGAAATGCATTGGTAAGGTTGTAATGATGCTGTACCTTAGTTAACGAAGTGACAAGTCGAATATTTCGACCTACAGCCAACTTTGAAAATTTCAAATTTCACCTGTATTTCGTCTGCCTGCCAGCCAGCCAGCCAGCCTGCTGTAAGACCCGGTTGCGCTAGGTGTAGGGCTCCAGAAATTTCACATAATAAAGGTAATGGCGGCGGATTTACGAAAATGTTGTTCCGAAGACGATTTACCCACTGCGCCATGGCGATTCCTTTGATCCTTCATTCCCTTCCTTGTTCTACTATATTCCTAGCAAGGTGTGAATCTCACCCAAGGTGACGATAGCCTGTTACGGCTTCTGCTTATTACGTCACACAAAAACCTGGCTTGCACGTGTACTTTATTACATCATGAACTTCGAGATTATAGCCTTGGACAAATAGCTTTTGCTGTTTTTCGAGCGTTATTTGCTACCACACAGCTGCTTTGCCATGTAAGCACATTGTTAACAAGTGCCTGTAAACAAGCATAATGTGCCTGCTGAAAGATTATTATGAATGCTAACAAACTAGAATGATAAAAAAATTAAAAATTCAAAAGGTAAGAATTCAATAGTGCTACAAAAAGTGAAGAAACAAGGAATAAGATTTTGGGACGAGAGAACATTCTGGCATGAGATAATTTATAAAAGTTTAATCCCTACTTTTGGCAAACCTACTGAAGTGAGCCAAAAGTAGGGATTAAACTCTTATAAATTATCTCATACCAGAATGTTCTCTCGTCCCAAAATCTTATTCCTTGTTTCCTTACTTTTTGTAGCACTATTGAATTCAATCCCTAATTACCTTTTGAATTTTGAATTTTCTTTAATATAGTTGAACAAAATGACTGGTCATTATAACATTATATTAAAGATGGCAGCCATGCATGCTTCTCTATGTATTTCTTACATAGATGATATTGTTATTAGCTGTGTAGTCCATTTTACACAGATTGCCTGGTTAACCATATACACTGATGGATCATTTCTATATGTGCTTATAAACACCATAGTGCTTGTCCCGACTTCAAAAACTAAATTATGGTGCATCTAGTGATGGCACAATTCATTCCTTGCAGCTCAATAACAACATAACAGAACATATGTTAATACCCGTAACACAAAATAATTACGATTCATTAGCTACCATTCATCGCTAGTTAACAATTATATATACGTAAGTACCTTTAACACTTTTTGCTGTTCTTCAACTTGTTGCAGTTTCATTTCTTTATATAATTCAATGACTGAAATATATACACACACACACACACACAATATTCTTACCGTAATCTTTACTGGTCATGTGTAACTGGTTCAGGTTTAGTGCAGCTTGTTGTAATTGTTCCTGTATCTTTTCAACTTGTGTATTCATCTGTACCCTGCAAATACAAACATTTGTCCATAATTTTCAGTACTATATATATATATCCCAAAGATCAAAGGATTTCCTCTGTGACATTTTCTAAATCTCATTAACATTCCAGAGCCAGTGCAATATGACATTTAAACACTGATATTTTCCTTTGAGAAAGTAATACACATATACATAGCATTTTGGCTTACTTCTGATCAATAATCTCCTGAAGCTTCGCCTGCACATCTTCCTTCTGTTTCAAGAATAAAATATATGAAAGTGTTCTGGAACAAATAAATGCTGCATACCATTGAACCACTCAACAGAGATTTCTCTCTGTCCAGCTCTGAAAGCCGCTGTAACATTTCCTTCTTATCTATTGCAAGAATAAAACAGCGTTGACAGTACTCAGATTTATATCATCGGAGTAGTATACTATTATAATTAATCATACACCAACATACACACAAAACACAACAGTATAACATATAACTTACTCTCACTCAGCTTGGTACATAATTCCTCTGCAAAGAAATTAAAACAAATTTAAACAAGTTGATGTAAAACCCAGGCATTGTGTAAGTTAAACCAACTGCTATTCAAAGTATTGTAATAGCAATTGTGACCGGGCCTGCGAAAATCAACCATCTAGTCGCACAAAAATTGCCTAGTTTTTTCAAATATATCTTTCCATAACTTATGTTCTATTTATACTAACAAGCTAAATATTTTACCACAAATGCAGAATTTAAAGGAGGATCTTTTAAAGCTTACAGACTAAAAATACTCCTTATAGAACTGAAGATATTCATGAATATCTAACTAGATGTAATTTGCGCTCACATGGTTGATTTTCGCAGGCCCAGTCACAATTAATGACATCACGAGTAAGCCACGTGAGCAAAGACTCATCACTAAGGTATACATAGCAACACATACAAATTAAATTCTTTTGACTTTAATTTAGTTATAAAACTTTAAAAGTTGCTTTAAGCCAAAATTCTTACTGTAACACTATAGGCCAGTCTTCTTTTATAAGCTCCGCTGAACCCGCACAGCACGCCCACATTTAAAGTTGAAGTGCTCCGTCTTGTTTGTACTATACAGCCGGTAAAACGGCTTTTAATGATAAATGGACGGCTAATACAGCGTTATCTTAGTCTTCTTTGGTAGTACCATATAGGCAGTAATTTTCGAGGGATGAAATTTTCACAAATTTCGTGAGTAAAATTGCCTTCGTGAAAATATAATCGCAGACATTTTGTGCATCATCAATTATACTATTGCCTGTGTAACGTGCATCCTCCAGTCTTCAAGTGTCTCGCGAACAAATAAACGTGAAAATCCTATTTTTAAGCTTTTAGCAAAATTTTCGTGCCTCGAAAATTACTGCCTATACGGTAACTCACGATGTGCTTTGTTTCTAAGGCCATGCCCACTGACTATCAATCAATGGGCATGATATAAAGAAACTGAAAAGCAGTACAACTTGTTTAACCGGTTATTCAGCCTTCATTTCACGTGAATAGGTTTTAATAGCCTGGGGGATGGACACACACACACTGACGTCTGCACGAAAACAATTTCAAGAAATGAGGCACGCGCCTGGTTTAAAAACTACATGTGCAAAGTTAAATAATGTACTAAACACCTCTTACTGTAAGTGGGAAAATTTTGGAGAAAATAGGTGAATTGTGGGCTCTTCGCAAATATTTTACTTGCCAATTATTTCGTTACAGAATTACAAAATTATTCCAGTTACTGAAACATAAAGCGCTCACTCACCTTTTAAATTGGTAAAACGTAAACGGACACTTAAAACAGCACTATATTACTGCTTTACAACCTTGTCCTGGCAAAAATGCTTCCATTTTAATACTGAGGTTACGCCCATCAACAAAGTCAATTCAACACGATGAAACCTGGTGTATAACTTACTATGTACCACTTTCACATCTCGGATCAAAGGAAACAACAGGGCAATATATCTCGTATTCCCTCTTCACCAGGGCATTATAATGATATTGCCCTCTCCACAGGGCATTATAATGATATTGCCCGGGAAAGTTGTTCCTTTGAACTCTTTGATCTACTCTCTGATCTACAAACCAAAGTGGAACTACACTCTTTATATAGGCGCGTCAATTCGATATCGATTGTGGGTTTTAGTTTTAAAGTTTAGGCAGGTTTCTAGTCATCATTTCTAGGCCTAAAATCGTTCTAATTTATATTATCTACGTAAGTTTAGAAGTATATTTACCAAAGGGATCTCAGTTTGAGGTGAGTTACTTGCATGACAAAAACAATCTGTTACCATGTGCTCGTTATTCTATTTAAATGACACCACTAACCTTAATTTATCCATTGAAGCAATTTAAAGCAAATTTAATTTTCAATCGAAATAAGTCTTTTAGTCTTGCTTGTAGCTTGTAAACTTGTTTATAAACCCACAATCGTTGTGACTACGTGTGCAAGAAAGTCATGAAAACATCATATCTAAAACTCACAATCGAAACTCACAAGCCACACTATAAATACAATCACCGCAAGTTGACCAAACTCTTAGCTTGAGCTGTTGAGTCAGCTCGCTAAGGAAGTGGTACATAATAGTTGTAACACAGGCACTCATGCCTGTGTTACAACTATTAAATAAGCAAAGCAAATACCTGTAGAATTCACAAGAGGTTCAATTTCACTACAAGAAACATGCAACCCTTGTTTACGCGTTTCGTTGTGCACCTTCAAGCAAAATTCTTATTACTGATTACGCGCCTCCAAAAGTATTTATAATTTTCAATGGTTTATTAAATTGGCCAAGTCAACTCATTCACCAATATTTTATCCCTCCAAAATTTTCCCACGTACAGTATCTAAAACTGAGTACTTAGGAGTATAGTTTTAAACCAAAACTGTTTGTTGAACATTGGAACCCAACTATTAATAAAATAACATTACATGATTGATCTAATACATTATTGCATGTTTTTAGAGATTCCATGTATGTTCTATTAGAGTAATTGTCAGAGAATACACAATACCGCATACGGCAAAACTTTCGAGTGGGAAAAACATTCGCGGTTTTTGCGTCAACTGTGAAAATTTATCATAATTTACCTGTTTTAATAATCACGGCGGTAAATTGTTAGTCAAAATCTGTTCATCGTTCCTCTTCTTCCAAGTCCTTTCGAGTCTACTTCCCTAAGCATTATTGTCTAAAACACCAAAACGTTTTGGCATGGGCAGACTAATCGACAGACCAATTTACACACCTGACACTAATTGATGTTACCATAAGCATTTTAACCAACTAAGGGAGTACTCTATAAATAATGGCATAATGCTATACATAATTGGTGCAGATCGAGGTGCGGATCTTATCTCATAGAGGCACTTATACATGCAATAAGCACCAGTACACGTGATGCTGCTGCTGCAGCCAAACAAACAATCGAGTCATGCAGTGAAGGAATGCGCTGTGAAATCAATTCAAAATGCTTACAAGGATGTATCCAACAAAAAAGAAAGGACACAGGAGCTCTATGATGGTTATTTCACTCCCAGAGAAAAAACAAGGCCATACCCTTTTGTTAGGGAAATCTGTTGACAAAAACTTGCAGCTATACCTAAAGCATCCACTTTGAAGAGCAAGATCAACATGACTGACCTTCCCACCCAGAAGAAGGCATTTCTCGATGAACTAGTTATGACAGTTAAAATGGATTCTGATTCCTGAGTTAATTCTAAATTGGGACCAGACAGGGATTAAGCTGGTCCCATTATCCTTATCAACTATGGAACAAAAAGGAATAGAAATGATGCAAGTGCCAAATAACAACTGTTTTTGTGGAAGCATACAGGGTGGACTGACTGAACATATAATTCTATAATATGCTCAAAACTTGAGTGTCATCAACAAGCATAGTCCTTTCCGTAGACCAATTATTTGGTGAATGAGTGATATGCCACCCTAGTGGAAACTTGTATTGTGGATGGCAACGGGTATAATCTTCCCTTGTAGATAACTTGGATAGCCAGAAAGCCTAGGCTTAATGTATAATTAAGTGCAAGCAGTGACAGTTAAGTGCTTTCAGCAGCTTAAATTGGTAATTCAGACTTCACAGTTTTTTAACTTGACTGTTTCTTTTGCGTGTCCTTCAAATTGCAAAATACAAGGAACTTCAAGTCCTGCTTGCACCAAATTAAATACCTTCTTCTTTTACAAGATATTAAGTTGCAAGTTTCAAAGATTATCCTTGAAGTTACTCACGATGCTACACAACCCTATTGTCAACCATCAACTCAGTCAGTGTCTTGACATGTTAAGGGCTTACAGAGGTATATAATGATTTACAGATATAATGAGATATTAGTTGACGCCGTGTACATTACATTACAAGAGTTGGACACTCTTTGAATTACTTTCCACTAAAATATCTTCATAGATGGTCAGGGATACACACAGACTATACAAACACCCTTTGTTGAAGTGCCAACACACATACGTATTGACATCAACAATGTACATATAAGCACTGAAGTACGCATGCACGCACACACAAACATACTTCGTGTTTCCAGGTTCATCTTGACACAAGCCTTAAAATTTGAGCTGGACTCTCCACCATCAGTCATGTATGTCGTATACATCATACAGTATAAATCAAATGATGCCTATATAAGGATAATAATGTACCTACATTACACTACTGTTAAATGTTGTACATTTACTATAGTTACCCTCACAGTGCAGGTTACTCAAGTACACATGGTCTAGCTGATATACAAGTTTTACACAATTCTAAACCTACTTGAGTGATATTACAATCCAATGAAACAATTAAAGAAACAAGTTTACAGTGATGGTATCAAGAGGTGGCCAGGAAGCCTAGGTTACAATTTAACAATTTACCAGTCTAAATAGTAAACATGTCCCTTTAATTTTATTACACAAAATGGCAAACTCAATTTCCAGTAAAGCCAGGCATTTATCAGCCTGTACATAATAACAGAACTTTCAATTATACTATTGAGGTGTTTTATTTCTGTACTAGGCAACTCTCAAAATTGCACCATTTGCTTATAAATTAAGTAGATTGCTAATTGTGTAAGCATGCAAATGGATTATATGTAACTTAATTATATGCCCATATATTGTCTCACTCCTAGTTTGGATATTTGTTAAAGTTTTGGTGTTCAGATATAAAATCAATATTCGATATTAGCAAATAGCTTTATTTATTTTTACTGCAAGTAGTCCTGCATTGCACTTAAACTTGTAATACTAATATCTGGGCATTAATATACTTCAGATAGTTCCAAATATCGGGATACTAAAAACCAGTATTCACTGTAGCCCTATATATAGGCAAAAAGTATTGTTACAATATACAAACAATTATATGAAAATACTCTAATAATTTAATACACACGCTGCTATGATCACAAATATTGTGCACAAAATCCTATTTTGAAGGCTTCCGGTAATTTCAGAGTATATACAGTAGAGTAGTAGCAAAGCATGAAATGATGGTTAGATATTATGGTGTTCACCTATACAAATCCTGGACCCTAAAAGGCACTACTTCGATTTGCCAAATGTCATAACAAATTTTATCCTACTTGGACATTTTTGTCCAAACATTCATTTCATGCCCTGGAGTGCCACTACTTGCCAGTACGGCATTGGTACATGCATTAACACTTACCACATCTGTTGATTCCTTAGGATCAATGGGAAACCCATCACTGTCAACTGCAATATACTTCATGGCACCACCGGCATGCATATGATTCTTCTACAAGACAAAACGAATTAAAATGAAAAGTACAAGAATACAATACTCCCTGCAGCATGAATAGCAATACCTAATAGAGTGACTAAGCAGTAAACATTAAACAGGTGATGTATATAGTTTTATGCGACTGAGCCCATACAGGAAAGGCAGTATGTATTATACACGTATTGCAGTATATTATGAAATATTAATCAATAGAAAACTAGGAGCTCGTGCCATGCATATTTCAATAATCCATGCTGCTTGCTGATCTTCACTATATAGAACAATCTACAATGCTTGATTCAGTGGCTTTGTATCCCTCTGACAGAAGAAAGTATGTGGAAGATTTAGAATACGGAGGTATAATAACAAGCTAAAGGGAGCTTGGCACAAAAAACATTCATATATCTACGTATGTGTGCGATGTACGTAGTACATACATTACTGTGTACTTTTTATATATGGATTGTTTGGATACAGACTGCCCTGTTGTTTCATCAAGCTGTACTAAACACTTTGAATACAAAAATACACTTTGTGAAAAGACTATTCAATACTGAAGGAAAAGTCACTAAACATGCATGTTACGGACATTTATACTTGCCTTTATATACGAGCTCTTTACACTTCCCCCAGGGAAACTAGGTCGGTTCACTAGGGCACGAGGGCCACCAGGCCAAGCTGGATCGACCCAGTTCTGTAATACTCTACTCTTTACCCAATATATCAGTGACTGTTCTATTAGAGTGTACATAATATGGTTGCATTGTTCTCCGTCACTGGGTCTAAGCCCATGGGTCAGCGGGTCATCCAGGTCAATCCTAGTGACCTGGTTTTAACCCTGTATCATCACAGAGATTAAGGGCCAAGAAAAAATTTCCAATTCATCACTACATAACCCACTCGTGCTTGATAGATGACACATGCATTGAACACATACGTTGCTTGAGTGTCTTTTGTGTCCATTTACTTATGTATTTTACTGCTCAGCTAATTGTACAGATACTACATGTATCATGTGTTGCTTACTTCAACTAGCCACAATAGTATTCCTAATAATAGTGGCCACGAGTGAGGCGTACCAACTGCCTTAAAGCAACTCTTTGGAGGTGGAAATGGATACCTGTGGTAGTAATTATTTCATGTAACACAAAATATTATGTGGGTTCAGAACATCACTCAGCCCCTTTAATACAAAGGAGGTATGGCCTGACAAATATTCACCATACATTTCCTAGGGGGAATATTCCTTTGTAGTTAACGTTCATGTACTAACAAATTGTAGGCAGCTGCTACAAGTTTGTCACTTCAAAGGTTTTCTTGTAACACTTACAAGGTCAAGGTGAACGCAAGCTTGCTAGACTAAAAATTAATTTGTAAGGCTTTTCTTGTAAACATCCCACAGCCCCTTTAAGGTCTATCAGAGCGCTTTTTATTCTGGAATTTGAAGGGCTTCACAGCAATATAAAATTTGTAGAGGTGAACCCGAACAGACTACAGCAACATAATAATTATACTCACCCCATCATCTTTAGCTGAGCTGGCATCTCCTCTTCAAGTTTCACTCCAGGAACAGTAAGACTTGGGTGGATCAACTCCCCCAAGAACTGAAAGCAGATCACAAATCAATGATTATACTATGCAGACTTAATTTGAACCACAGTTGTTTGCTGATGTTTTTCACAAGATGATTGAGATGTGTGTACACCAGTATTGGGACAGTTTGACCCAGTAAACCCACCAGGTCTTGTCCTCCGGATGCATGGGATATTATAGAATTTTTGCCCTTTTCAAAATGGTTACAACAGCTGTAAGTGCAACAATTTACAATCAGTATTAGCTAAGAGGACCTAGGTACCGAGGGGAAGTTTAAACTCAAAGATTGAAGCGGTCAAAAATCGTTTGCGAATGCACTTCAATGACTGGGCTTTCTGCCAACCAATAATGCTAACGCACAAATGTAACGGACAAAATTGTCTGTATAACAGTTAACCAAATCTATGTATATATGGACACTCAAAGTTTCCCCTTGGGATTTGGGTGTATATACCAGGCAAACCACTGATGTCCTTGTTACATGTACACACATACTAGTCTCGTGAACACAGACCACTTTCTTCGGCACTTATCGATTGGAGATTATAAGCACCCCCCTCAGAAAGGGTCTGGTGAACTTAGCAGACAAGACATGTTCTGCTGATCTACAGATTTTGTAGATTGTTGATTGGCTCAAAGGAAAGTTTACTGAGTGGCACAAAGGGTAGGTTAAATAGGTGGCATACACTCATGCACCTTGGTAGCCTTTGAGCCACTCAACACCAATCAACAATCTACAAGATCTGTAGATCAGCAAGTTGTGTCTGCTAAGTTCACCAGACCCTTTCCAAGGGGGGCACTTAAAATCTCCAATCGATAAGCGCCACCCCCGAGGAAAGCGGTCTGTGTTCACGAGACTACACACATACATACATACACGATGTGTGTAATACATGCAAATAACCTCACATTAAAAATCTGGAGAAACTCTTGTTTAGACATAAAGTGTAATTTCGATGATATATTGCTTGGGTAGCCCTTTTCTACCAGAAACTGAAAGCAAAAAGTTCACTATAAGGTAAGTGGATACATTAGAATACTGTTACTTACAGTCACTAATCGTTTCGCGCTACGACTCTGAAATGCTGTGAACAAATATAACTGTATCAGCTTCATTACAACAAATGTTTATCATACCTTTGTCGTTAAGCGGACGCGGATCTTTCTTGATCTTAGATCCGGGGCATATGCTCGAACTATTTGGTCACCAAGTTTTTGTAAACCTTTGTACATACACCACCTACCCTCTTGCTGAGTGCACTGACTGATTTGTGCTTAGGACACTACTCCGCTTTGGTGGAGGAGCTCCGAACGGCAGACCAACTGAAGTACGAGATGGTCCAGACTTTCCAAATTGCAACGGTTGCGATGGCATAACAGAATCCCTTTTTGTTTCGAATAGCTTAGGCGGGCCCATTCTTTCACCCATTACAAGACTCCTTCTCGTTGACCTTCTCGCCATTTTCCCGCTTACTTTCAAGTGGGATCACGTGAAGTACTACTATATGCATTTTAATTACTGAAGCCATAGTTAGGGCATAGATTACCGGTATTATGTAATCTATGGTTAGGGTCTAGTCTGGCACAACCAGCCCGTGCGCATTTTTTTGGGCTCACTTCCGACTTAGAATTTTTCTTGACTAAATTTTTCTTTCGAATAATTGAAAACAATCAATCACTGTGGAACCCTTAGTTGATGCACGTGATGTTCACTTCCCTACTGAGGTTCCGTTCGTGGAGAGCGTGTCTACTAACATCAAGTTATAATTGGACCTGCTTATATGGTCGCTTTCATCAGTAGATATTGCGCGATGGCGATAATAGAAGTTGATATGCTTTCACAATAATTATTCAGACGTGCATGGCTCATGTGAGTTTATTGAATTGTCTTTGTGTATCATACCTTCCGCCTTAATTCTGTTGTGCTATAAACATAACCATTGATAATTTGTACAAGTTTATGATCAAAGTGAATGCATGAATGTAGATCAGTCTAAGAAAGCAGCTGCAGGTTCACCATTTAACCACTACTGTTATGTATGCAACACTAATAATCTAATGATAATTTAATATAATTTTTTTGTTTTACAGGTGTCTTCAAGCCATGGCCATTGTAAAGGATTCTAAAATACACAAACAAGAACAATAGTTGTTCAGTGATCATGATACCATATTAATAAAATACCATAACCACAGTTTTCATGGGACTAATGTCACAAAGCACCATTGTTGTGATTTTATTTCACAAATCCATATGTCTGATCAAAAAATTATTCACAATTATATTTTCACAAAATACTAACTTGCGTGCCTATGAAAAAGCAGCAACTAAATATTAGAGGTGCTGTATAATCTTGGACAATTGTCTAAGTTTGTTTTGTCAAAGCGTTCTGAGTCAGTTTTTTAATGACATAAAAGTTTCCCATCAACTGCTTGTGATAACCCTTGAAAGCTCATGCGCCACTTAGTGGCTCAGAAAGGTGTGAACGTTCCTTATGGCATGATTCTCTTTCATGAATTTGCTAATACTGCTTAAAAATCCCATGACAAAATTTGTTCCTATGGAGACCAATATTTGTTCCATGAAATCGTATATGATCATAATATAACATTTACAATAGTCTTATTATGACGACTGGGTCCTTCTGCAACACTATTAAGTTGGTTACGCACATATACTGAACATCCTCAGGTACTGTCCATCATTATATCTTATCTACATTTTGTGTAGAAATTAGCCTCATTAGCTCCATTTCACCGTTATATTGATCCATTTCGTTGTTGAATGACTTGATGGTACCTGTAATAACCCAAGTATTTGTAATATTCATCAGTGTTGCTTACTTAACTGATGCGCCTGTCTTTCAGTAGGTCTATGGTCTATGCATCTGCTTGGACACACCTATACTTGTGTAGCTCTATACAAGAATACAAAAAGTAAATATTATTAATAGCAACACTTAATAACCCTCAACAGCAGTGGAAAGTATACACAAAGATCATTTAACAGATAATACAATCAACTCACGTGAGCCATGCACGTCTGAATATTGTGAAAGCATATCAACTTCCATTATCGCCATCGCGAAATATCTACTGATGAAAGCGACCATAAGCAGGTCCAATATACTGTTAGTAGACACGCTCTCCACGAACGGAACCTCAGTAGGGAAGTGAAAATCACGTGCATCAACTAAGGGTTTCACAGTGATTGATTGTTTTCAATTATTCGAAAGAAAAATTTAGTCAAGAAAAATTCTAAGTCAGAAGTGAGCCCAAAAATACGCCCACTCCGTTGTATTGGACCGCGCGCCAAAGGCGCGCTAATCAACGGTCTGGTCTGTCACTTGTGTGATTAATTACGGTATATGACATCATCAAAATAATCGTTTTCGAAGTATCGCAGCCATGGCTTATTCCCTCGTTGCTCCCAGCTGTTGTTTCTGTTTAGGGTGCGGCTGTGATATAGCGAGTCTTAAAGGAAACAGGCTACTTTGTACAGATGCACTCAAGGTACATTGTACCGTTGTGGAGCTTAGTAATGGAAAAAGAAGTTTCTTTGAATTGCTTTTATCCCACTACTGTTGCATATATCTTCAATTTACAAGTAGCTATAGCAAAAGTATGTATGGTAGATGTGGTTGCATTACCAACTTAAGGCCACAAAACAGCTGCAATTCAGGCTTCTGCAATATTACGTACTTTACCATACGTACGTAGATCAGTATAGTACCTTCTTGTAAATGTGTTATCAGTCAATTATGAAGGATGCATCATACATACATGACGATGAGATATATGAATTTATATTAGCCAAGTATTAGTTATACCCCAGAACGAGTATGGTATCCTTGTTATTACATGAGACCAAGGTGCAGCCAAGGCCTAGTGTTAATAACAAGGATACCATACGAGTGAATGGGGTATAACTTGTTTATCTCCCACAAAGCTTGTTTCCATGTCATTGTCATTGATGCCTTCCATGTTATTGTCGCTGGTATCTTCTACATGCACATGTGTAGAACAGTTGCTTATCAATTTTGCTGCCTTACGATGCCAAAGTTCAGTGGACCTTGTAACAGCTTTACCATTGCAGTTTTGACAAGGGCAGTGCGTGTGAACGTACTGTAAAGCAGCGCAAGAGCAATACACCACTGTATCACGATCCCAAGGCATTGAGGACATCCCACCAGCAGCTGCAGACTTTTGCCTTTGCCGGATGGTCCCTTATGTATTCATAGCGCATGTATACGCAACTAGTCTAGCCACTCGGTAACAACTCCACTCTACAAAGTTTCACCATAGACTATTCACTCTACCGCACATATATCCACGCCCTCGTAAATTATGTAGTTATTACTAATTTCTGTCCAATCAGGTATGGCAAAATCGTAGCAGTAATAGTAGGCGCTTTGGCTAACCAATTACCTGAGCAGCTGAACAGTTAAGCTAACAGCTGTATATTCGGTAAAGAACCCCGTTGTGCATTTGTTTATGCTCTGTATCGAGTGGTACTGCTATGCAAGCGATGGAGTTGTGGACTGTGGAAGTTGTTGTTTGGGCAACTGAAAATTTTTCCCCAGAAGTCGACCTACGTATATAAGGTTTATTTATATTATTAAATGCCATAATAAAGATATAGTACATTTTAAACAGTACACTTGAAGTTTTTAATCCGCATGGCACACCCACGTAAATTATTATTTATAGACCAGGACATTGATGGTGAAGTTCTCGAGATGGTTGGAAAAGAGGGGTCACTAGACCAACTGAAGGCATGTGGGCTGAAGACTGTAGCTGACCAGATGAGACTTAGGAAATTAGTAGTTAAAAAGACTAAGTGCACTCCACCACCTGAAAAGAACAAAATATGGCCTGGTCGGAACTTAGCAAAGTAGAACTGAAGGAAATTGCCTCACCAGAAGAGAGATGAATCTACTTAATGAAGTGAGATTTCGTTGAACAGGCCATTTGCTAGCTATATATCTAACTAGTACATAGCTGCAGTAGTAGCTATCATGTTAACTGCAGCACAGAAAATAAACAGCTAATACTTGTTCTTTATGTAGGAGAAACAAAATTGCAAAAGTTGCATGTGAAACTTGGCCAGGGAACAAGATACCCACGTTTAAAAATATTGAAGAGGGTACAAGAAATCTGAATGACATGGCAGTGCAAGTGAAACCAGAATGCCTGCCTTATCTAAACAGGGTAGGTATTAAGCAGCATTTGCTTGATTGTTTAAATGAAAGACGAAGATCTGTCAAAAAGGACATGATTATGAGAGGGTATGTATTGGTAGGGCCAATGAACTTGTTAGCAGTTCCTCGCTCAGAATGCTGAAACCTTGAGAGAAAGACCACCTGACACTATATGTGGAGATTCACAAATTCATGTGATGGAAATAGTTTTATTCAGGTGAAGACGAGAAACTAGGAATCAGCTTTCATTTGCCTATAGACTATGGTAGTATAGTAGCAGTATCTAGTAGTTGCAGTAATAGCTTGTTAGTAGTAGCAACATAACGGACTCTTGGTGGTAGTAGCTAGTAGTAGCATACAGAGCATGAAATAACAGTTATGAAACAGCTGAACAGTTTTGAGGTTGACGGAGACCTGATTTGACAAATGAAAAAAGTCAAAAATACAATATATTGCTACACCACATATTTATACTAGTGTCTAATCAAATTTGGAAATGTCAGACTCAGAATAAATTTGTAGTAATAGTAGTAGTAGTAGCAGTAGCAGTAGCAGTAGCAGTAGCAGTAGTAGATAACAAAGACTAACAATCACTTTTTTCATGTGCAGCCACCGCGAGGCCACATAAAAGAGTTAAGGTTGAGAAAATTGAAGAACAGCCTTTAGGTAACTATAGCTATACATAGCAAACCAACTACCTAGTTTTGTTTCATTAAACAGAATCAACATCAAGTGAATCAGAAGAAGGAATACTCGAGAAACCTATAGCTACTTCATCAAGTTAAACATCCCAACTGGTGAGACAACACTTGCATGACATGACCAACATAGCTAGTCGACTGTATGCTGGATTGCAATTGGTATAAGCTAGTGTATTAGCCATATAGCTATCTATATGTATGTGCGTAGTGCTAGAAATAACAGTTGGCCATCGGCCATTTTCCAAACAAATACAGGTTTTGACCAACCATTTACTGGTTTGTTCGGCCATACTACTTGCCCAAAGCACGCTGCAGTGGTGCAGTGAATTTCACCAACATCGATTCTCTCAACTGTTTCTATTTATATACAACTCAAAAATGGCCTACCAATTTTGTGAATGGCCAATCAAATTTTGTTTTGCTAGGACTCAATTTCAAATTGTTATTTCTAGCACTGGCATAGCTGGCCTACATCATTTATAGCTATCTAATATTTCAGGTGTAAGAAAGAAAACGAAATTTTTGCTTGCTTATGGTCATGATGATAACGATGAAACGAAACAACAGACAAGAAGTATGTACGTATGCAGTTATAGCTATAGTGAGTCATGTAACATGTCCACACTAGAAGAGAAGAGTAAAGTTAACAAGAAGATACCGTATAAGAAGATATATTGGCGGATTTAATATTTGGCGATTTGTTGAAAATATGGATTTGGTGAGATTTTAATTTGGCGAAATTACACTGCCACAATAATTATAAATTGGCATTGCACGTGTTACGATTGAAGGATGTCAATACTAAGGAAAGTGTGGTTTTTTAGCCAATATCGTGTTGGCAGATCGATAAATCACTGAAGATACGTAGATAGCTAGCCATAGATAGCCACACGCTTGTTTTATAAAGCACACCGACTAATCATGGTAGCTTCATGGTAGCTATAGCCACATATGTCACAACTCAATATAATTATACAGCAACTGTTCTGTGCTGCTAAATTAGCTGACAACAACCTTCGTTGATAAACTATGAGCGCACAGACTAGGGTGCTTATCAATTTCATTATAAACGATTAGCACCCTGTGCGCAAAAGTGCCGGCATTTTTGTACCACAGAATTCAATTCGTTATGGAATCACACGTGGTGGAAAGCTGTGTTTGTGGATTTCATGTGTACCAGGACATCTGGACACCTACTACAGGAGAGCGGCTTCCATGTGTAACTGAGGACAGAAATCCAACGGATCCGTATGCGGTGGCCATCAAGAAAAGAAAGGTAATAATTGGACACGTTCCGCGCAAGATTTCTGAGGTGTGCTTCCTTTTATACAAAGAGGTGGTGCTCTCGACTGTATAATTACGGACTCCCATTGTCAATACTCTTCCGATCTACCACAGGGTGGTTTGCAGATTCCTTGCAAGCTAGAGTTTAAGTGTGACAATACAGAACTGTTGTCGGAAATCAAAAAACTTGTACAATTGACTCCTCCAATTGATTTTCAGTGCAAACAAACAGTGACTAAGCGAAAACTTCAGTTGCTGCTTAAAGCAAAAGATGAGCCTCCAGTGAAAAAGCGGCAATGAATAAAGGACAGCCCAATTACCAGTATTGAGCCCAGCAAATCCACTCATGATATTGCAAAGGAAGATCCATGGGTTAGTTTTGGCTCACAACAGTTGACAAAGACATCATTTTAAAAGGTATAGTATTAGCTGTTTTAATCCAGTATAAGTGAATGCGTGTCTATGCAGGTGAGCAACTAACTGATAAGCACATTAACTTTTCCCAAAAGTTAGTGTGTAACAAGCACAAAGATGTCTATGGCCTGCAGTTAATGCTAACTCTGCATAAAGCTGCCAGGATTCCAGTGAGATGCACAAAAAATTTCCTGCAATTTATGCATTGTAGAATGAACCATTGGATTGTAGCATCTATGATACTCAGCCATCCAAAAGTCACTGTGTATGATTCCTTGTTTGATTCAGTTGATGCAAACACTACCAGAATTTTGAAGCAATTGTTTGGACCAAAAGTAGAAGTGGTTGTAAACAATAATGAAAAACAAGTTGGTACAGAGGACTGTGGGCTATTTGCAATCGCCAATTGCATTTGCTTGGCAGAAAAGAAGAGCCTATCAGGAAATTACGACCAACCAAATATGAGGCTACATTTAGTAAATTGCATTGAAAACTTGAATTTAACTGTTTTCCCTTATATACATGCTTGATGGCGATTTCAAATTGATTAGCTTTGTAAATTATATTTATAACTACTGTAAATGCTGTACAATTAATCACAATACTTATAACAAAAGAAAATCAATTAATGATCATTTTTAATAATTAAGCTTCTTACAACCCTCTGAAAATATAGACTACAAGTTAATAAATGGCATCTAACATTCCCGACTTTCTGAATTCATTGAGTGCAACTTCAGGTCTCTTCTCTAATGCTTGCCATCCAGAGATTATCCAATTAGCACTGGGACTTTTCACAACCTGCAACCCTACGTCTACTTTGACTTGGCCAAGTGGAATAGTTTCTAGTTGCTTTTTGCTTTCTGGGCACACCATTGCTGGAATTTGCTTTTAAGATGGTCTTTCATCAGTTTGTTAACTGAAATGTCTAAAGGCTGCAGTTTGTCAGTACAATTAGCTGGCAACTGAAGCGGTACAATATTATGGCTTCTTAAATGCGACAAAATATCGTCAGTTGTTTGCCCACACATAATTAAATAGAATTGTAAGGTATGGATACAAAACAAATATTGCTGAGGGAGTGCCAGCAAAGCTGGCATCCGTAGGTAAGTGTATTTGGCTAACTAGTCAATTATAAAATGTGACTGACTGCAAAAACCCTCCATGTTAGCGTGCAAATTTTGACCCATTTTTAGAAATGTATAATTGCATAACTCTTTAACTGTTCCTTGTAATGTTGGAAAATTTGGCATACTTGTTGACAAATAATTCAGCTACATTTCAATACAAAGCAATTAAAACATCATATAACCATCAAGATTTTATGGCCATTTTTGTGAAGCTATGTAAAATATGCTAACATGGAGGGTTTTCGCAGAGCCAGTCACAAATGTGTGTACAGGGATGGATAAGCAATTGTTACAGGGACAATAATAATGGTAAGTACATGGATAGTCAGAATCAAAATGATTGAGAAAATGTGTCCAGAAACATGATTTAAGAGTATATTTGATTGTGCTTGCTGAATGATTAATGTTTATTGGAGGAAGATTATTCCAAAGTCGTGGAAGCCTATTAAAATAGAAGTTTCTTGTGAGATTATTAGAGGATCTTATATGCTTTAACTTGAAATGAGATGATGATCTGATTGAATTGGAAGAGAAGTTAATAAATTTTGTAATGTCAAAGCCAGTGGCGTAGCCAGACCCGGGCCTACTAGGGCCTGTGCCCTACCATCAACTTCCCAGGCCCTACCATCACCAGGTCAGCAAGACTCACGTGATTCTCCGATGAACACACAAAGAAAGCAGACGTACACCCGTACATGGTTTCTCAAGCAGTGCTAACACAATCGAGCGCAAGATCCAGCATGGTAATCCAGTACGAATCAATTAGAATCGAAATTAAGATGCTCACGAGATACGCTTTCAAATTTTCAAAACGGAGGAGGCGGTGTGCACACTGCATACACGAGGCATACCAGTAGCACAGTTGTAATAATACAAGTAAGTTTCTGGATTTAACGAAGCCTTTTTGTTTTCTGCCTGAACTTGCAGCCTATATTGTGCCGCTTTGTGTGATACCAGCCAAGTGAGCTGACAGTCGTAAGCCGTTTAGTGATGGATATACCGTACCGAGTGTGGTTAGAAGGCCATTCAGCTGAGAGTTAAATGATACAGCATTATTGTCTACTAAATCATTGGAAATGATGTGGCTGTGAAAGTGTGAATAAACCCGTGTAGATGTGTCCGTGGCCGAAAAGATGCCAGGCGTAGTTTCAGTTTGTGAATTGTCAAGACTGCACATAGCTGTTGTTTCTCCGTGAAGGTTGGTGTGGCTGGCATCATGCAGTGAAAAGAAAATATTGCTCGTAGCTTATGTGATACACGTGACCATCGTAATGCATTCCCACAATCGATAACCATGCACAATAGTCACATTTTTCTATACATGCTTCGTAGGATAGTTTATGCATGTTAGCTACTAGTTTCATGCTATTACCTAGTTTAGCTATATAGTCGTGCTGTGCACTTTCAAAAACAAATGTTAATAAACACACGTATGATCACCATTTAGGTATGTAGGTAGTTAGCAGTGTGTTATAAAAATTGGTGTGCCCTACCATCAGGTAAGGTTTGGCTACGCCCCTGGGACTCAAAGCTGGTAGTAGGATTCTTTATTGATCTAATGAAAAACATTATATCGGATAGCTAGTTCTAGTACCATCGTTAAGGGTAATAATTGGAGTTTGATGAATCTTTCTCTATAGGCAGAAGTGTAATCACCAAGGATAAACTTAGTTGCTCTCCTTTGTAAGCGCTCGAGGAGCACAATATCTTTGATCAGGTGAGGATGCCAGATAGTAGAACAGTATGTGAGGTGGGGCCTTACAAGTGTTAAGTAGAGTTGGAGTTTAGTAGATGGTGAGCTATAAGGGCTGAATAAGCACCTGATAAGACCCAGTTGTTTGTAAGCTGTTGCACTGATGGACTCCAGATGAGGTCTCCATGTAAGATTAGAAGAAAAGAACAGGCCAAGGTCTTTGTGCTGAGTGAGGCTTTGGAGTGGATGGCTATTAATATGGTAAATATAACTCTGGGTGTCAGTGGATGAGGAAGTGCAGCATTTACTGCCATTAAGTAATAGCTTCCACTTATCCATTTACTAAAAGATTAAGTCTGCTTGTGTTAGAGTACAGTCTGATGGTTGGTCTATAGTTTTGATACATTTAGCATCAGCAAAGAAGTATGCAGTACAATAGTTGATATAATTGGTTATGTCATTGACATACATAATAAAAAGAAGTGGTCCCAAGATACTGCCTTGGGGAACACCCGAATGAACAGGAAGAATGTCCAATACTTGATGATTGATCGACACATACTGCTGTCTTGAGGATAGGTACTCATAGAACCATCTCCATAGTTTACAAGAAATTTTAAAAGAGTGTAGTTTACAGAGCAATTCATGGTGTGGTATGGAGTCAAACGCTTTGCAAAAGTCGAGATAAATAACATCGGTAGGTAGACTGAATTCAAAAGCCTCATATGGAGTATTACAAAATAGTAGTAGTTGCTGGAGACAAGAATGGTGGGGGAGAAATCCAAATTGATTAGGAGATATTTGGGGTAGTATATGGTCAATAATTTTCTTATAGATTAAATGTTCAAGAACTTTAGAAATGATACAAAGCAGGGAAATGGGTCTGTAATTACTAATTAGATGTTTGTCTCCATTTTTGTAAATAGGTGTAATACGGTGTATTTTCCAATCAAGAGGAATTCTGGATTTTGTTAAACTTAAAGAAAATAAGTGATGGATAGGAATGCAAAGTGATGAGGCACAATTTCTAAGAACTCTTGGACTTAGTTAGCTGCTTTTGCAACACCATCCTTAGTGTAATGTGATTAGGTACCACGTGATCATAGAAGGGCACGTGATTTTGATATAAGATTATTCTAGAACGTACTCAGCACGTAGTCTGGCGTTGCCAGACCCTTGGATTAGATCGCGCGCTGATCAAGGGTCTGGTGACCCTAGCATACAGTAGTTGTGCGTCTACCAACATTGTGGTAGAGCCAATCAGATTTAAGCATTGTTTAAATTGCGTATTTGATGACGTAATGCGCGAATACCCTCAGAATTATTTGAAAGACACACGGCGAAACACGTGGAGTTTCTGTTCGCAGTCGAGAAAGTGGCAAAATTGTTGGTACCAAGCTCTTAATTATGAACAGAAGGTTATTCTCAGAACCATTTCTCTCTAACTCGCAGGTAATTACGGACTTCAAAACACGCTCAGCATTAACTTTTCTCATTCCTTCACGCGCTCAGTGTCACCACATCCTGCACAAAGAAACGAACAATCCGTAGACGCCATTTTTACTTTTACGTCACGCGCAATTCCTACAATAATTGCATTCCATTTGCACAACTACTGTATGCTAGGGTCACCAGACCCTTGATCAGCGGCGCGATCTAATCCTAGGGTCTGGCAACGCCAGACTACTCAGCACGTTGTTACATGGTGTCAGAAGTGCTCCCAAAAAATGGACCAGCTTTCACCACCAGAAGCGCTGAGCTTAGACGGTAATGTTGCTGAAAATTGGAGACGATGGAAGCAACGATTCGAGATACGTATTTTCCCTCGCCAGTGGCCTATCTGAAAAAGCCACAGGAGTTCAAGCCGCCACGTTTCTTCATGTGGCCGGACCGGAGGCACTGGCACTTTCTCATGGACAACCGCCGACGACAAAAACAAGGTGGATGAAATAACAGAAAAGTTTGACCAGTATTGCAACCCCCGCAAAAATGTCACGTGGGAAAGACACAAGTTTAACACGCGTAACCAGCAACCTGGGGAAACCATCGATCAATATGTAACAGACTTGAAAACCAAGGCTCAGCCCTGTGAATTTGCTGAGTTAAAGGATAGTCTCATTCGCGATCGAATTGTATGCGGCATCATTTGCGACAAGACCCGCGCGCGTCTACTAAAGGAAGGTGAACTAACGCTCCAGAAGGCCCTGGACATATGCAGAGTGAATGAAGCTACGTCGACTCAGCTGAAAACTCTTAGTTCTAGTGCCACCAGTAAAGAAACACACTATCAGGAAGTCCTTGCCATCCAGAAGCGATGTCAAAGTGATAAACCCAAACCTCAATGTGACAAATGTGGAAATCAACACTATCGCAACCAACCCTGCCCAGCACAAGGTGTAGAATGCTACAACTGTGGTCGCAGAAACCATTTTGCTAAAGTATGCCGAAGCCGTATTGTTACAAAGTACCAAAAGAAAGTTCACAGTGTCACACATGATGGTTCTGACACCTCCGATGACCTCTTTATAGATATGGTGCAATGCACCACCACTAAGTCACCTGATTGGAAAGTAACACTCCTTATAAACCACCAGAAAATGTGTTTTAAGATCGATACAGGTGCACAATGTAACGTCATCTCCACGCAGAAATACCGCCAACTAAGCCCAAGGCCACTGCAAAAATCACATGCAAAGCTAGTTGCCTTTGGCGGCCAGCGACTCAACACACGTGGTAAAGTCACCATGACCTGCCACCATAAAGGAAAATGTCATCCTGTGGTCTTTGAAGTGATTGACTAGGACGTTCCCAACATATTGGGCTTGACGACTTGTATGGAGCTGAATCTAGTCCAACGATTGGACGCTATCAACAACCAAACTGCTGATATTCTGGACACATACAGTGATGTCTTTGAAGGATTGGGATGCATAACAGGTGCTTCATACCACATCAAAATTGACGAAAGTGCCCAGCCTGTCGTACACCCACCGAGAAAAGTCCCAGTCACTTTGAGGCCTAAGATTCAACAAGAACTTCATCGCATGGAAAAGCTTGACGTAATAGAAAAAGTAGAAGAACCCACAGACTGGGTGAATAGTATGGTCACCATTATTAAGCCAAATGGTAACCTCAGAATCTGCATAGACCCATGCGATTTAAACAAGGCAGTCAAGCGTGATTACTACCCAATGAGCACAATTGACGATATTGTTACAAGAATGCCGAATGCCAAGGTGTTTTCGGTCCTGGATGCCAGTTCTGGCTTCTGGCAACTCAAGTTAGACACACCAAGTACAAAGCTCTGCACTTTTAACACACCCTTCGGACGCTACATGTTTAAACGCCTTCCATTCGGACTCTCCTCTTCCCAAGACATTTTCCAGAGAACAATGTCAGAGATGTTTCACGATATAGAAGGAGTTGAAGTTGTTGTCGACGACCTACTCATATGGGGTGAAAGTGAAGAGCAACATGACACCCGCTTAACACAAGTTTTAGAAAGAGCACGGCACAGAAATCTTAAGCTCAATAAGAGCAAGTGCCAAATCAAAAAAGATGCTATTACTTACATTGGCCACATAATCAGTAAGGATGGTCTAAAACCAGATCCGAAGAAGAAAGAGGCCATTATTAACATGCCCTGTCCAGAGAACAGAGACGAACTTCAAAGATTTCTAGGTATGTTAACCTATCTGGGTAAATTTATACCTAATCTATCTCACGTAGCTTCACCACTACGAACCCTGCTGGAAAAGAATGTGGAATGGCATTGGCAACCTGAACAAGAAAAAAGTTTTTTATTCTTGAAAGAACTGATCACCACAGCCCCTGTACTCAAATATTACAACCCTAGTAGGCCCACCAAGCTATCTGTCGATGCCAGTTCTAAAGGGTTAGGAGCTGTCCTCCTACAGGATAATCACCCCATTGCTTATGCATCCAGAGCCCAGGGGCGGATCCGGGGGGGGGTCTTTGGGGTCTAGAGACCCCCCCTCCAAGTTGAATCTTATTCTAAAACAAGCGCTTCAAATAATTATTATTATAGGCGCTAAAATAATTATTAGTATTTGTACTTTTAAGCGCTATAGAACCATGTCTGAGGATTCACGAAAGAAACAATGCACCACGGATATCAGAACTTTTTTTGCATCTGAAAGGTTAGTATAAATGATAAATTGCTGACCGGAAAGTCAGCTACTTCGGTGGCCACGTGCTAGCATTCCGTAGCCTCATTTGCACGCTACTCCAGCTGAGTGCGATCATCCCGCTAGCTATATATGCCGGCCGCCGACATACCATATCCATATAGCTGAGCACGCACAGTATAATAAAGCCGGCTATAGCATAGCTACCGGCATACTTGTATAAGTTTTCGGGCCCCGTATTATATAGGCCAGCTATATTTAGTCTTTTTTATATATAGCTAATATATAACCGAGTATATTATAACGATATAATTATATTAGCGATGTATAATAAATATAGCTACGTATATGTCTAGTGTATGCAGCTAGCTAACTATTAACTATATATTTATGGTTATATAGCTATATAGTTAGTGCATGGGCTAGCTATCAGTCTACTGCATGGTATATGCACAGATCAGCAATTGAAGAACAACATGGCCCTCAACGTAATCTCTTGCAAATTTCTGAAGAGGAGTTACAGGAATCTGATAGCCATACGCACGACAACAATCCCCTTACTGGACCATCTAATTAGTGAGCTAAACGCAAGGTTTGATTCAAACTCTTCCCAGATAGTTTCAGAATTTATGCAGCTGTTGCCTTCAGAGATAATAAAAAACCCTTCAGATGTTAGCATCGCTGACTTCCAGTCCCTGTTGGAGTTTTATGAAGATGACTTGCCTTCAAGTAGATCTTTTGAATCTGAGCTTAACTTGTGGCAAAACTACTGGAACACTGAGGAGCATTTGATGACAGCTGACAGATTAAATACTCCTGAAAAAGTATTAAACCACACAGATAAGGACATGTACCCAAACATTCATGCAATAACAATTGTGATAGCTACTCTGCCAGTGACAAGTTGTGAATGCGAGCGATCCATCAGTATGCTGAGATTCATAAAATCTTCTCTAAGGAACACAATGGGTCAAAACAGACTTAATGGACTGGCCATGCTATATTACAATAGACACATTTCACTCAAGCCTGATGAAGTAGTGCAAGAGTTTGCAGCCCGTCATCCTAGAAAACTTTTATTTAATTAATGAATCCACCTGTTTAGTATTTAGTTAATTATGGTTTTAGGTATATGTACTAAGCTACGTATCGTAACTAGTAGCTTTCTGTGGCAGCTGGCCCCACCATCAGTATCTCACGTACCCGTGCACGTACGTAACAGTTCAAATAAAGTACTATCAACTTTGTGCTCTGTGTACACAACTATTACTATTATGATATACGTACCTTTCAAAGGACTGAAAGGAGTGAGCTAGCCATCTAGCTAGTACTCAAAACGTCGAGTTGCCGATACAAGCGCCATTAAGAATATTTTAGATAATTATTTCCGGTTAGTCTACTAATCATTTGACTGGTTTAATATGGCGGATGTCATGAGCAGTCGCGTTGTGATGTTAAATGGTTGAAGTACTGAAGATTTAATCGTCACGAGAAGTCTGTACGTCATTTCTTCCAGGAATTTAACATTCAGCTTATCGGTCATTTAGGACCCGTCATTCTGTTGTGTCACGCGAGGTATCACGGATCCGTTATTTAATGGAATAAGGCAGAACAACTCAAGCTACGTAACAGATGGATGATCGATTGTGAGCATTACAAGTGAAGAATTGCGGAAACAACTAGAGTAGATCACTCAATGATTTGAATTTATGCTCACGTGAGGAATTGTCGGCAGAAGCACTAAAAAGATTTTGGCTACAGGAAAGAAGCAGCGTGATATAAAGTATCATTAGTAGTCCATATGAATGCACAGGGTTCCATATAAATAAGTAACCAAGCACACTTAAATATCCCGATGGTATACTATACGTAGTTATACAATCACTGAGCTGCAGGAACAGCAGCGAGTAGCTTCATGCATATATATAGTGTTCAGTAGGTTACAATGCACTTTTTCATTAAAAAATAATAATGTGAATAATTGCAATATATTATATAATACGTAACCAATGTCTCAACTGAGACCCCTCCTTCAAAAAATCCTGGAGCCCTCACTACGTGCCAGCAAAACTACGCCCAAATTGAGAAGGAAATGCTGGCCGTGGCATTTGGATGCACCAGGTTTCACGAATACATTTTCGGCATGCCTACCATTGAAGTGGAGACTGACCATAAACCTTTAGAAGCCATATTCAAAAAGCCTCTCCATTAAGCACCAGCAAGACTCCAAAAGATGATCATATCTATACAAAAGTACTCAATCAACCTTATCTACCGCCCTGGAAAACAGCTAATAATTGCAGACACTCTATCAAGAGCATATTTACCAGAACAGCCTGACAACTCCATGTCATTTCAATTTGAAGTAAACGCAATATCAGCGCTGCCGATATCACATTATAAACTAGAACAACTCCAAATGACGACTCAATCTGACTTACGTAGCTCTGCAACAATTAATGCAACTAACTCTGGACGGCTGGCCGGATCATAAGTCAAAAGTGCCGACCCAATGTTTACCATATTGGTCATTCCGAGACCAGATATCGTTCAGCAACGGCATCCTTTTCAAAGGTAAAAAGATCATAATCCCTAAGACCATGCAACCGGAAATGTTGAAGTTGATTCACAGTTCTCATTTGGGCATTGAGAAGTGCAAAAGACGAGCTAGAGACATATTATACTGGCCAGATATGTCATCTCAAATCCAAGATGCCGTCTCAACCTGCGCTACCTGTAACATGTACCAAAGAAAAAATCAGAAGGAACCCCTGATCACACATTCCATCCCAGATCATCCATGGTCTAAAGTCGGTGTTGACATATTTGAGTTACAGCAAAAGCAATACCTTGTGATAGTGGATTATTACTCAGGATTTGTCGAACTTGACCTGCTCACTCACACCACAGCCAAGCAAGTGATTAATCACTGCAAGTCTCAGTTTTCCCGCCACGGGATACCCGATGTCTTAATATCTGACAACGGGCCCCAATTTTCTAGCCACGAGTTTCGACAGTTTATTAAGCATTACCAAATTGATCACCGCACATCCAGCCCATACCATCCACAGTCCAACGGCATGGCTGAGAAAGCTGTACAAACCATAAAAAGGCTGATGAAGAAGGCAGCACATGATGGAAATGACCCATACCTAGCGTTGCTAGAGTATCGCAACACTCCATGGTCAGATACCCTTGGCTCACCAGCCCAACGGCTTATGGGTAGGCGTACAAAGACTCTCATACCTACTACAAGCAATTTACTAAAGCCGGAAACAATCAACCCAATAATAGTACAGGAGGAACTTCAGAAACACCAAAGACAACAAAAATTGTTTTACGACCGACATGCAAAACCATTGAAGAGCCTAAGTGTTGGTGACTCAGTACTGATGACATCAAAAGATGGCAGATGGAAGCCAGCCAAAGTGACCAGTATCAGCCAAACAGCTCCTCACTCATATAACATTGTGGCTACACAGACGACCAAGTTAGTTTATATAGTCTATAACTGGAGCTAAAAGAGCTTATGTCTAGTCTAAAGGCATGAGTTTGTTGCTATGAGAAGAGACATTACATAAGCCAATATTTCATACAGCCATGTCATCAACTATATAATTATATAGCCAAGTCATGTCATGAATGTTATTGGCAGGCTGCCATCAATTAACCATATAACATATTCATAGCTGTAAAATGTTGCAACCATTATTGCTTCATTTCTGTACATAATTGATCTATTGTAATTACGCATTGCGGGCTATATGTAATGTTTTCCTATGACATGGCAATTTGTAGTATTAAGCAATATGGAGTTAATTATGAGTAGCCAAGTCATGTCATTGGTAGGCTACAATCATAGCCATATATAATAACATATTCATAACCAGTACATGGTTGCATCACTTACTATCACAATTTTGCCTTATCATTATGGGGAATGTTTTACATGCAATGACTTCATTGAATTATTACATAAGTATATGACATAAATAACTGCAGTTACATTTGGATGATTGATTGAACAGATAGTAAGATAACTGTTTAGAATGGAAATACATGATATTTCATCACTACAAAATTTGAAAGTACTGCTAAATCAAATGATTTACTAATGGTTAATGGGTTATAGTCAGCTAAATCTTCTTGTTGGCACACAAAATAGTCATGTCGTAGTTCAACTTCATATCCGTTGTAGTGTTCATTGAATTGTTTGACAATGCATGGCTGCATGATAAACCAGCAAATATTTTCTTCTGTAACTATAAGATCAACTAATTTTCCAAACAATGGATCGTCATTACAAAAGGTACATAAAAGGATACAACCTTTAGAGTATTTTGTTCCATTGATGTTAGCATAAGAAACCCTATAAATATATGATTATTATGATACACATGCATTCATTGGTGGCATGATGCACCGTACCTGTACACTGTTGAGTCAACATGTAACTCAGTCATCTGCAATAAGGCTGTTTAGCACAGTGAACCGATAATCTCTAATACACTATATAACATATATGCATTACCTGATCCATAGGTGTTTTCGCCATCTTTCTTGAAATTACGTAATAATAAGTTCGCACACGTCATTTATTTATAATGACCTTAAACGGCTTCATAACAGAAAAGCACGGGCGCATAGCCCCTTTAATAATAGGGTGGATTTTTTTTGGGCCAACTTTAACTTAGAAATTTTTTACTTAGACTAATTTCCTTTGGATAATTGAAAACAAGTGATTATTATGGAGCAGTGTTTCCCCATGTGATGTTCACATTGTCTTCTAGTCGCTTCCTACCTAGTCTCTAATCGATAAGCGCCTGTGCGAAGAGGGTCTGGCCACGCGAGACTACTTCCTACCAGTGTTTTACATGATAGCGAGCACGGCAGACTTTTCACTGAACAGATATTCCAACGTTCATGCCCCACGTGAGTCTGTTATTGCATTATTCTTCGTGTGTAGGGATTTTACCTTTTGTGGAGCCATTGGCTAACCACTGCAGTAACATGATTTTATAGGCGATCCACCAGCAACTAGTGTAATAATAATACTTGGTTTTTGCAGGTGCTGTCAAGCTGGTATAATATTCTTCAATCTTATGCAGCCGAATTGAAAGTGTCACTATGGAATTGGAGAACCCAATTCCCAAGATACAAGAATTAAAGGGCACATGGACTAGTGTGATGCATGCAGAATCATAGATAGTGAACTGCATGTGTTTTCATAATACTGTGTGTTATCAATCCAGGTAGCTACCATAATGGATCCATCGTCAACTCTTCTGCATAAATTTTGTATTTCTCATACCGTATAGCCAGAAAGTTTGGCGGGGAAATGTTTGGCGAATGGATGATTCAGCCAATAGGCAATAATTATAATAGTTTGGTGAATCACAGACAATTTGACAAAGTTTTCCCCACCAAATTTTCCTGCTATACGGTATTATACAGTATCATGCTAATCCATCCTTAAGTGTCGTCAACCATCCATCCTGTTCTTAATGTAACAATACACCAGCATGTAATGACAGTCAAATGTTGTAGCTACATGTTCCCATTTGTAAAACCCTGATGTTCGACATGATTTTCTTGTAAATGGGGTTTGACGGCATCTGCAAAAATCCAAGTGTTTATATTAAATCAAATAATTATTAGTGTTACATATACCCAATACTGCATGGCTGTTGGTGGACCTTCAGTACACAATGTAGTTCTACACAAACATACAAACACCAATAGTGAAAAATGTTACTACAATGGTTAGCCAATGGCAAAATAAACCCACAAAAAGTATAAACTCACGTCGAGCGACTCATTCATCGAATACAGCATCAGCTCCTGGCACAAAGAAACCAGAGATAATATATACGGGCTCTGAAGAAACTCACGTGGGGCATGAACGTTTTGGATATCTAAGCCTAAGGTCCAATTTGATCACTATCACGTAAAACCTCGCGTCAAACGGTAGAAAGTGACTGGAAGACAAAAAACTGAACGAGCAGTCCATTAAACTTTATGGTAGAAACGTATACATCATGTGAGGGAAACACTGCTCCATAGTTATGTTTTCAATTATCCAAAGGAAATTAATCCAAGTAAAAAATTTCTAAGTTAAAGTTGGCCCAAAAAAATTCGCAATATAGGGAGTGTTAAGAAATTGTATGGTTTCTCAGTTTTTTGCACTTCATAAAACAACCTTCCAATAGGCTTTACCCGAAAAAACTGACTGGAATGCATTGGTAAGGCTGTAATGATGCTGTACCTTGGTTAAACGAAGCGACAAGTTGAATATTTCGACCTACAGCCAACTTTGAAAATTTTGAAATTCACCTCAGTGTATTTTGTCTGCCAGCCTGCCGTACAACCCGGTTGCGCTAGGTGTAGGGCTCCAGAAATTTCAGGTAAAGTGGCGGCGGATTTACGAAAATGTTGTTCCGAAGACGATTTACCCACTGTGCCATGGCGATTCCTTTTATCCTCATTCCCTTCCTTGTTCTACATTCCTTTAGCAAGGTGTGAATCTCACCTAAGGTGACGATAGCCCGAGGGGCCCGACACTATGAATTTTCTTCGACATGATTCGGAATCTTTTGGAATCTTGGCAGGATTCCTAGATTCCTGGCTTGATTCCAAGATTCCTGACTTGATTCTAAAGATTCCTGTATACCAAATAAGGCTATCCATATCACGTGATTAACAATATACGGATAAATACAAAGTTTTACAAGAATATTAATGAAAGTTAAGATTCCAGATTCCAGAATCTTGGCAACCATCGACGAGATTCGGAATCCTGTTGTACCCCTCGCGATAGCCTGTTACGGCTTCTGCTTAGTACGTCACGCAAAAACCTGGCTTGCACGTGATACAATTAGTTACAGTGGCACCATGGCACGATGTTTTCGCATGTACTTTATTACATCATGAACTTCGAGATTATAGCCTTGGACAAATAGCTTTTGCTGTTTGTTGAGCGTTATTTGCTATCACACAGCTGCTTTGCCATGTAAGCGCGTTGTTAACAAGCATAATTATTATGTAAGCGCCTGTAACATTTGTGTGCCTGCTGAAAGATTATTATGAATGCTTAGCATATATAAAAAGCAAACAAACTAGATTGATAAAAAATTCAAAATTCAAAAGGTAAGTAGGGATTGAATTCAATAGTGCTACAAAAAGTAAGGAAACAAGGAATAAGATTTTGGGATGAGAGAACATTCTGGCATGAGATAATTTATAAAAGTTTAATCCCTACTTTTGGCTCACTTCAGTAGGTTTGCCAAAAGTAAGGATTAAACTTTTATAAATTATCTCATGCCACAATGTTCTCGTCCCAAAATCTTATTCCTTGTTTCCTTACTTTTTGTAGCACTATTGAATTCTATCCCTATTTACCTTATGAATTTTTATCAATCTAGTTATATGGAGCAACTTGACAGTTCTTGTGATACCTCTGCTAGTTGATGAGGTGCGGTCCTGATGTATCGTTGATATGATGCACTTTGCCATCTACCTAGGATCTATACTGTTGAGTCCTGGATTCCCACTGTTGCTGCCGTGGTGGCTGCTACTATGCGGAAGCTGTGACCTGCGTAATCTTTTGGAGGGAGACCTGCCTTGGTAAGTGCTGATCGTACTTCTTCCACAAGTTTACTCTTTGAAAATGGGGAAGTGTCTGCCTGAAGGAAGAGTGCCCCTAGCTTGGTGCCTCTATTAGCTAGGTACAAAAGCAAGGCTGAAATGGGGCAGATGTCATCCCCTGTCTTTACTCTGACTCCCCTCCTTCCTTGGTCAGTCTTGGAATGTTTGATGTTCAAGGATATGACTGATGGGTTGTGGGCATTGTCTGTTGCTACATCCCCTATGGACAAATGTGTGTTGGGATCATATGTTGTCCCTACCGTTGTTTCTCCTGATCTGCAGAACGAGAAAAACATCACGGTAGAGGCCACCCATAACATTGTGGAGTTGTAAGATGGCTCTGAGTGGAGCCACACTACTTTTAGTTTGCGCAATATTGCTGGAGTTATTGGTAACCGAACACGGGGCTTTCCCTTTTTTCCCTACTTCCACTTTCACTCCTTTTAGAACCTGACGCAGGCGGGGCATTTGGTCCAAGTGGGGTCACAAAGTCCATGAGAGATTTGTACCTGTCTAATGCCTGACAAGTAGGTGCGTATAGAGCTATGAGCTAGACCTTGCTGGCCCAGGCATGCCACAAAGTAGCATAATGTGCTCTCTGATACTGGTAGTGAGACAAGGTTAAAATCCTTGCAAAAGTTTAAATAGCAACGCTCTGCTGCCACGTAAGTCTTGTGAGTAGAGTTTCCTAAAGCTGCTGCAAAGTAGCATCGAAGAGCCTCATCCAGCTGGTGGATGTTCATGTGAGATTCTGTGCCACGAGGGTGACTACAGATGGAGGAATTGCTGATGACTGAGGGGAAGCTGATGGAGCCTGTGAGAGAAAGAAAGAAATGTTATTTCTAGATAATGCATTGGCCATGTTGTTATCCTTTCCCGCTATATGGGCTGCGTAAAACCAAAAGCTATGGTAAGAGGCGAAGAAAACCAGTAGCCTGATAAGGTGCATGAGGTGGGCATCCTTGCAGAATGAAGGATTAATTTCCTCTATCACTGCCATGTTATCTACTCTAAACAACACTATTTTACCAGACCAGTGACTTCCCCAGATGGCGGCTGCCAGTACAATTGGAATTAATTCTTTAGTTGCTATCGGGAGAGGTTGGAGTCTAGAACACCATTTCAATGAAAACCACTTTGCGGCATAGAATGCCCTGCAGCCCCAAGTACTTGAGGCATCCAAGAATACTGACAGTCTGCCAATTGTCTTTGAAGATTCCACAACATTGAAATCCCATTCCACCTATCCATAAAGAGGTATCACCACAGAATGTCTGCTCTTGCTGACGCATTTAAGCGTATATGGTGGGAAGGAGATTTTCCAATTTGCTGCATAGCGTACAGTCGACGGAGAAATGGTCTGCCCAGCCAAACGACTTTGGTGGCAAATTGGAGCATCCCTACTAAACTCTGTAATTCTCTCTTGGTTAACTATCTAGTCTGAATGCATGAGTGGAGCTTTTGGCAAAGCTGTTGAGCTTTCTCTTGGGGTAGCCGAAGTTGAAGGGCCACCGTGTCCACTTCTATGCCGAGAAATGACAGAAGCTGAGCTGGACCTTCGAGTTTGGAAGGCTTTAGAGGGACTCCCAGCTCTGAGAAGGTTGATACCAATTGCCACTTTTGAATGTCTGCTTCCTCCTTTCCTTTTGCTACCAATATATAGTCATCCAAGTAATGAATGATGTTATCAATTCCTTTGTGTCTCAAGATCCACTGGATTGCGTCTGCCACCCCAGTGAAAATCTTTGGCGCTGAACACAAACCAAATGGGAGGGCTCTGTCAATATACACTGAACCTTGCCACATAACACCTAATAAGGGCTAGTCCTGCGGATGAATGGGGATCATCCTGTATGCCTCCTTGATGTCAGCTTTAACCATGAAGGACCCTTGGCCTTCAGACAGGATCATGGATGCAAGGTGATCCACTGAAGCATAAGATAAGCTAGATCTTTCAGGACAGATTCCATTGTTGATGCTCCGGTCTGGCGGAGAGGATAGATCCACAATTAACCTCCATCTCCCAGGTTTTGTTCTTCTTTGTGATGGCTCCCAGTGAGTGCCACTAGGCCAGATTCCTGCTAGAAGCTTAACAATTCTGTTAAGGGAGACCTCCCTGGCAAGGTATTCTGAGATGACCAATGGTACCTGGGAAGGTAAGCTACTGGTTGCGTTCTGTAGCCTCTGTTCTCTATTGAATCCAATGCAGAAGCCTTGTCTGATACCTGTCAGAATATATTCCGTGAGTCTTCTGTCGGGGTGGTGTTCTAACAGCTGTACCCACTTCTCCCATACCAATGGGGAAAAATTCTGAATTGATTGAACAGGTACAATTGTGTCCAAAGTTAATAAGTCCTCAGTATAAAGGTATTTCCCACTCTCAATCATTCCACCTTTGCACAATTCTAGGTCCAGCCTTAGGCCTATAAAAGTAGATGAGAACCAGCAATGATCACACTTGACAGTGGAGATGCTGATTCCCCAAGTGAATGTGCATGGTTATACATGAATTATCCTAACTTAAAATATCCTAGGCTAAAGTTAATCAATCTCTCTACCTAAATGGCTAGGAGCATGGACCTGTGGGCTTTACTATACCTTAACGTGTAACGTTCATTTTCCATATTATTGTTTCAACAAAAAAATCACATATGTACACTGTTTGTTATGAGTGATTGATAGGTCACCTAAAGATCATATGGCCTGAAGTCATGGTTTTAGCGATTAATTTTTGACCTGCAGTCCTTTCCTTTATGCTGTCTCCCACAATGGTAGTATCTGTGGGAGAAATGACACAGTGAGCGGTCGCAGTGATCTTGAAAATTCCACTTTAGACATGAAGAGGGTTGATTGTAGGGTGAGCCCCTTCTTGCATTAGCAGTTGGCTTCTGCCATTTTGGCAGGAAGGGAGGCATGGTGGGAAATGCTTGCTTCTGATGAGCTGCCATACACTGCCCATATATAGGGAAGTTCAGATCGCCCCACTTTCTTAAGGACTTAGCTGCTGCCCACTCACGGAAGTCCTTGTCATATTTTAGCCATTGAGAGCCTATATCCTTAGATAATTGCTGTACCAAGTGTAAGTGTGCTGCCAACCCTGCAGCTTCTTCTTTGGAGGTTGTATCTGATGATAGCATGACTGTCATGTATCTAGAGTGGGCCTGAATCCATGTAAGTATATCTGTTATTTGCTGGACCCACTGGCGGCCAGAGTGAGAGTCGCTGGATGGGTATTGTGATCTTCCAATAAGCAAGACATATCTACGTATTCCCATTTACGGATCTTCTCCACTAGCTTCACCGAAAATGGTGGCATCCCCTCTGCTGCTATTACTGAGGATGGTGACGAAGTCAGAGGGGGAGTGTCTATTGTAATCCTCTCTGTCAGCAGAGAAGGAAGAGAGGGAATGGTGGGGTTCAAAAGTGGGTCCACTGGTAGGAGGGGCCATGAGGTTGTGGGTAGACCTGTAAAGGACAAGGGTGTATAAAATTACCATTGCATCACCCCTGATTAAGAAGGTACCACTGCTGGGTAAGTGTAGGTTACCCTCTTGTTTGTGTTCCCGTGAGCGGGAGGAGCACTCCCGATAACTGATGAATGCCAGTGGTGAGTTATATGATAGGTTGACTGTAATTCCCTACCATTCAATGGTAATGAATCACCCTTGCCAGGAGGGAACCAGGGTGACTAGTCGACAACCAATGAGCAGTCAACAACCAAAGAGCATCCAGTGTGCATTGTTGCACTAGCAATCTCCTCACTGGGACTGCATGTCCACCTATGAGCATCAGGTGCCTGTTGTTGCACTGCACCTTCATTCACTGGGACTGGGCGTCGACCTATGAGCATCAGGTGCCTGTAAATTCATTCACTGGGACTGAGCGTCGACCAATGAGCACTGGGACTGAACGTCAACCAATGAGCATTAGGTGCATGTTGTTGCACTGTAAATTCATTCACTGGGACTGAGCGTCGACCAATGAGCACTGGGACTGAACGTCAACCAATGAGCATCAGGTGCATGTTGTTGCACTGTAAATTCATTCACTGGGACTGAGCGTCGACCAATGAGCATCAGGTGCATGTTGTTGTACTGTAAATTCATTCACTGGGACTGAGCGTCGACCAATGAGCACTGGGACTGAACGTCAACCAATGAGCATCAGGTGCATGTTGTTGTACTGTAAATTCATTCACTGGGACTGAGCGTCGACCAATGAGCACTGGGACTGAACGTCAACCAATGAGCATCAGGTGCATGTTGTTGCACTGTAGATTCATTCACTGGGACTGAGCGTCGACCAATAAGCACTGAGACTGAACGTCAACCAATGAGCATCAGGTGCATGTTGTTGCACTGCAAATTCATTCACTGGGACTGAGCGTCGACCAATGAGCACTGGGACTGAACGTCAACTAATGAGCATCAGGTGCATGCTGTTGCACTGCAAATGCTAACACTGGGACTGACTCTGAAAGTCAATCAATGGGTAACCTGAGTTGTCAGCTGGCTAGGAACAGCCCATTCCAGTATGAAGGCGTGGGCAGGAATATTGGATAAAACGTGCTGCCTGAGTGCCAAAGTTGAACACTACTTATAGATACCTTTCCCGAGCCTGTAACGCTAGCTAGTTAGCCCCGGGGTTAACTGGGCACTTACCCGAGAACTTACCCGAGGAGGCGCCGACTGGCCTGGACGATGGTCCAGGGTCTCCTTCCATGGTTGTGGCACTGCCAGTCAGCAGCGGATTAATGGCCATAGTGGACGACGGGGCCTGCAGGATTGACGGCTGCACCGCCTCTGACAACAAGGTACCCATGACCGATGTCGACACGGTGCTGGAAGCGACAACTGAACTTGGCACTGCCCCTGAGGTTGCTGGAGGAAAAAGGGTGGCCCGTTTTCTTCTAGGTTTCCTTCTTCCGTCATTTGGGTAGAACTATACAGCCAAGTTGGAGCTGCTCGTACAAAATTACCCGAAAGTATTCTGTGTGCCTGCCAAAATACCTGTTTATCAAGTTTGCTGTGCCTGCATAACAGTGTATATAGGATTGTTGCTCACATGCAATGGCATTTCCCGCGGCTGACTGCTGACCTACCAGTTAATCCTGTTTAACCTGCGGTTAAACTTGCATTAATATCTAATATGGGGTCAGAATACGATTCGTGTGTGTTACAGTGGAGGAACATCTTATTAAGTAGGTTGCAGGATGACACGGAGGTATGTAGAGCTCAATTGATTTACTCTTTTATTATCTATGACTTTCTAGGACAATTACATCATGCATAATGACCCATTTGTATGTAGAAGCAGAAAACTCTAGTGATTGTGATGACTGTTCTTCATGTTGTTAAGACTCATCTTTTATATCTGTGATGCCTCCACCAGTCTCTCCACCTGTATTCAGTTTGTGAAGATACAGAATCAGACTCATCAATTGAGCCAACACATTCTCTATTTCAAACCAAAGAGCCAGTCCAGCAGAAGATCCGGTCTGTACTACTGCACCTGCACAAGGTGACAGCTACAAGCTAGGAGGAGATAATCTGGACTTCACAGTGAAGTCTCGATATAATTGACTACAGGTAACAGATCTTTGCATTACTTTAATTTTATGTCCATGAGAGATAGAAACGATTTAAGCCACTTGTCAATCATAAAAGCTGAATAGCCCTAATAAGATTGCCCTCCAACTTTTACCTACTAAAGAATGTGATGACAGCCTGGTAGATAATCTTGCAGTGTTAGTGTCATGTGTCTTGGTGTCATATATGCCATATTTTGAATTTGGTTTTGCTGATGTTTTGACCAGGCATATTGAACATGAGTTCTACAAAAGAGATGAGTCAAAAATCTGAAGTAGTAAGTTTTTATCATTATCATAATTATTGTGTTTAACTACCATATCTGTTGATTATTTTAGGTCCCACTGGGGGTATTGTTACACAACGAAAATGTTGGGGAGGAGATGATCAAGATTATGAATCATGTACATCAGTATGTACCTGTGAAAGAATATGAGAAAGAAGTACAAGTGAACGGAGACACTACCATCCTGCAGACCCATTCTAAAGTACACAGTATTATTTTTGGGGTGATCAGTTGACTGCAGCCCGAATCAGACAGCCAAATGTAATTCAGTTACTAGTGCTAAACAATTTGATGGTCTCATTCCAGTTATTGAAGACTGGCATGCAAAAGTTGTCTTGCCAGAGGTTTGTTGTTTGAATGTTTATTTCACTCCATAACCTTCTTTTGTAGGTTATTTGGAAGTACTTTTATAGCAACAGTTCATCTGGGGAGCACTGCACACTATATAAGCTTAAAAACCTCATCAATAGCACGAACGTTGGGAAAAATCCTAAACATAGCTTCAATCATTGTGATGATTTTGTTGAGACAATTGTAACAAGTCACATATTATGTACAGCTTTACAAACATTTGGGATGGTTTCATTAGACGACCAGCCAACTGATGATCTTATTTCGACACCTGAGACTGTATGGGCTGAGAGTGATGATGTACGCAGAACTCTATTAATGAAACTCAGCAAACACGTAGTAGAAAAGTACATCTGCTGTTCTTTCAATAGCCCTCACAGACAAAGTAGTGATGTTGTGCATCAGTATGCCAGAAACCTCTTGAGCATTGGCTGTACTTATCTCCTGTTCAAAGATGCTATAAAGGAAGGACGTCATAATTATGCTAATGAAGCACTGAACCTTCTGTGCCAGTATAATTATGACCTTCCTGCTCAGCAAGTAGAACAGCTGATTTGGAGTAGATTTGTCAACACCACTGGCATCAAGGGAGGTAATATTCCAGCAGATCTTCACTTAGAACATTTGAACAGAATTTTAAAAGGCACAGTACAAGGATTGGGATCAAATAAACATGAAGAGGCCATTGTTCGTTCTAGCAAAGAAATCAGTGCTATTAAGGAAGTGATTCAAAATTATGATCAGGATAATACAACTACCTTGTCAAGTAGTTCTCATCATACACCAGCCATCAAAAAGGAAATTGAGACAATAGTTAAGGAGCTACGGCAGTACCAAGTGTTTGACACACTACCTGGATGAAGACATCCATCATTTCAGGAAACCGTTGATGTAATGCATGCCAAGCCTAAAAAGGATATCATTGATTGGGTAGTTATGCATTTAAAGTCATTACTTTTAACAAAATTTAATTAAATACTATAGTTTTTAAATTGTGCCATACAGTTGCCTGAAGGTAAACATTTACAAGCATTATAACAAATGTCACAACACATACAAGGAGTACAATAATTGTGATAGTACCCTTCAAAATCTTTAAAAGCATGTTCCTTCTGCATGATTCACCATGTATATAATAGTGCATGTTAGCATCTGTATTAATCATCCTTATTCCTTTGATGATCATCATGACAGCTACTGCATGTTCTCCATCTCACCCTGCATGGCCAGTTTCCTGGATATATGACTCTGTGTCTTCGGGTGGTCCTAGATGAATTATTTGTCAAATGTCTGGACAGTCAACACCCATTCCAAATGCAACTATGGCTATAACTATCCTTAGCTGCGATGGCCGAGAAAAACTTGCTAAAATGTTCTCTTTGATTTCAATGTCCACAGAACTATGATACATATCTACCAGCCTAAACTGTCATAGGTCTGGAGCACCCACAGGCTCAGTGAATTGTCTTCCCAGAGCTTCTCTAAAATGCTTATACAGATATCCACTATATGATTGTTCTTGGAAACTTCTTTCTATGTTTCATCAAACTATCAAGCAATTTGATAAAAGCTTCTTTCAAGTTGTTGTAAGATTTGATCATATACTATGTTATGTTTGGTTTAGATGGTGATGCTGCAACAATCTTGGGAGCTTTCATTCCCAATGTATTTGCTACTTCCTCTCGTAAAGATTTTTTGCAGTAGCAGTTAAAGCCATCATATTCCCTGATGCTGGTACCAGACTACGAACTTCACCAATCCGCTGAAGCACTTTTCGGAATGTCTGACCCCTAAAATAGTCAATATGTTGCATAGCATATACCAGTAACTTAGTATTCTACACAAATATTTTATCATCATCATACATAAATTTACCATTTTTTAACTGTGTGAGCTTCATCTACTACTACTGCTCGTAAATTTGCTAGTAAATTTGTGAAGTAAGCAAACGGCGCCATCGCTTATTTAACAGCAGCATTTCTGGAGTAAAGAAGACTATTTTATACACCCCCATTTGTACTCCTTTCAAAACTTCAACATTGTCCTGGTCTGCAGTTACATATACCACTGTTAAACCTCTCTCACTGAGAGTTGTCTAATAAAATATTAATTCTGTTACAATTCTTTTATTACGGGATAAATATCAAACCTGTGTTTTCATTATAGATGTCAGCGGGCTGATGACCATGATTACAAAGTTGTCAACTCCACAGAGTTTATCAAATGTATTGGGCAGACATGCATAACAAAGTGCCTTCCCAAAACCTGTCGCGAATACATCGCTACCCAGTAGAAAGCTCCTGATAACAACTCTCTGTTCTTCCTTCAAGTGGCTATACCCTAGGGAAGTGGTGACAGCCTCGATGATGGTATCGATATCCCTCGCGGAGATCGCCGGGGTGCAACACTAACTGAAATCTCGTACACTCTGCCATAAATCACTGGCTAGAAATCAAAATCAAGCATGAAAATCTAGTATTACTCCGTAAAATGTTGTACTTTTAAACAAAACAGTGTTTTCCCATGCAATTATTTGATTTCTGAGCTTTTGAAATCAGAAATCAGTTGGAAATCAAGTTGATTTCAAAATCTCGTACATAATTTCAGCAAGTGTCAGAACCCTCGGAGATCGCCATTATTTGGTTATGATAAAATTTCATTCGAGTTATGCATTGATTATGAATGGAGCAATCTAATTGGTTTTACCAGATTCTCGTAATTTTACACAAGTACATGACGCTAAAACAAAACTACTATTAGACCTTTTATGTATATCATGCTTACTGCTAGAAAATTCATTTGAATATTAAAATATTAGAATCATTTTGTACTTTTGCACGTGGTGCAAGTAGTCATAACGAATTTCTTTGGTGATTATTTGGGGTCACAAGGTATAGTATAATCGTAAATTATTTCTTGTATGACGTTTATAGGAATGCTTAAATCACGCAGAGTAATTGCCAGATTATCATTACATTGTGTCGCAGTTGAACCAAGTAAAATCACACTACCATTTAAAGAAGGTATCGACCTGATTATTAACTGTGGCAAGTATAGAAGCAATCGGATATTGTTCGCCATCTGGGTGAGAGTGATGTTTTTTGTGACTCATTATTGCTGTTAAGTTGCATAACTATTTAGGAAACCAGTGAATTTAGTAACTCTCCAGTGATCTATCACTTTTACAAGTGCAATGGCACTAGTACAAGTCAGTTTAAAAGGTAATGAATGCTCTATTAGAGTATTTTAATATTGATTATGGTTTCTGCAGCTGGAGGCCATCATCGCATGCAAAATTCACAACATGAAACTTCATTATCAGATACAGAAGTTCATTTTAAATTATTGTATGCATTTGAAATACAGCTGCATTTTTGGTTTGGCTGATTTCATGATTTGACGGCATGTATCAGTGTATCAGTCGAGGGACATTTAGCTAGCTATAGCTATATAGTGATATCTCTTATAGAGCTTATATGTACGGAGATAATTATTTAACTGGGTAGCTATATGTAGTCTGAGTCGTTCATGCATTACTCGGCCTTTCCATTAGGCAGATCATTATGACACAATATACCCATTCAAATTTTGTGCGGCAGTTGGCAGATTTGAGTTGATACAAGTTTTAATTATATTAGCTATAGATAACACAACAGATAGAAAAATGACTTTAAACAAAGGATCCACTTATGGTGATTTGCTAGAGATGTTGAAGTGTGCAGAAAGGCAGGCTTCTGCAATCAATGGGTCTACTGCTCAGTTAATAACAGATGAATTGTACCACAAGTATCCTAACATTTATGTTGGCAGACCAAGGCATTTTCTGGACACAGTTAAATGGATTGCTGCTCCAACAATTCAACCACTAACTGGCAAAGGGAAGCTTGAAGGGACACCACTAAAATCATACTTAAAGAGGCAGTGGTCACCAAGAATAAGAAATACTACTGTACAAGGTAGCTATATAGCTAGGTCCTACATTAATCAACTATAGCTAGAGTATAATTACAGTGTTGTATAATTTATCAATACTTATTTACAATTAATGCTATATAATTAACTTAGCTATATATACACATTTAACACATTATATATAGCTACATGCATTGCATAGAATATGTATTTATTATATATAGATTCTGTGCTTTTTCCTGAAGAACTGTCAAAGTATGGTCTCAGCAAGAATTGCTCAGCAATATAATAAAACAGTTCGATGAAAATCATGACAACAAACTAAGCTGGTCTTTGAGTTGTGTCCCCACAGTTGAATTCTATAGGGCATTGCATCAGTATTTAAAGAGATGGCCTGTGTCACGTTCCATGAGTAAGGTTGCTGTTGGAAAGTTTTACATTGCTATTGATGAACAGCTTAAATTAAAAGGGAGCCGCCCAGATTACATATACCGATTCATAGATAGGTTAGTTTCTTCAGCCAAAGCAGGTAGTGATCTTGTGGCTTATGGTAAAAACTTTGAACTTGAGAATTTACAACAAGAGGTTGCAAGCTTATCAACAAAATTACAACAAATAGAAGAGCTGAGAAGTTTGCGAGAGAACAACTGACGGCAGCGGAAGAAAATAGTAAAAAGATGATCACTGACCAGATATAACTTCATCAGGAAAAATATGCTTCTTATAAGAAACTTCATACCAAAGAGATGAATGAAAAATTTGAAGAACTACTGCTACAAAACCAAGAGTATGCTGAAACAATTCATGATCTGCAAGTAGAGCTTGAAAAGTCAGCTTGGCCTGTTGACTCAATATCTAGTTCCATAGACGAAGATCAATCCATAAAATTTTGTTTTAACACAAAAGATGGTGGTAGGCAGTATTCATCTTCTATAAGAAATCTTTACTATAGCTTGTTGGCTGACCAAATATCTCCTGCAAAGATACGCAGTATAATTAAGGCTGTTCTAAAATGTTTTGTACCTACAGCAAACATTGATCAATTACAGCTACCAAGTGAAGGATGTGCAGGATATATGAGGAGGCAGGAGTTTAAAACTGTTAGCATGGCACGCAAAGCAGCGGTAGTTATAAATCAAATAGCTGAAACAGGTCAGCTACATTTAAATTCAGATGGGACCACAAAGTCACAGAAAAGGTTTGACTGTTTCTGTAAATGAAGTATCTGATGGAAGTGCTGATCGGATGGACGAAGACATTTCTAAGAATTGAAAAGATTTCAAAATTTTGCTAATGCTTTGATGCTAATAAAATTAATTGGACACTAATAAAATCATCAACATCAGATTCAGCAGCCACACAGAAGTGATTTAACAAACTGATCAAGGAACAAAAAGAACTTGATCAAGCTAAATTTGGGCCTGCTAGTCCTGCAGCAAATGAATTAGTAGAAAATTTTTGTGCTATGCACTTAGGTATGAATTTACAAAAAGCATTTCTTGATGGCACTAAGAATAGTGACAGCAATGCAAAGCATCACCGACAGTACCATCAAATAAATTCAATGGTGCATGAATTTTGTAAGGTCTTTGGAAAGCATGGTGTTCCTGAATATGGCCATGGGGCCACTAACTTCCCTACGTTTTTAGAGCTAATGTCTCGGAATGATGTAAAGATAACACCCATTACTATGAAAATTGTTCAAAAATTTCTTTAGATCGTCAAGTAAGAAGTAGATATTTTGTTACTACATCAAATTCTGGAAAGTTATTGTTTCTTCAACAGCCAGCCATTGATTATTTACAGTATGCAAACAAGGACAAAGGAAACAAGTTAGAACAAGAAGTATTTCAGAAATTGCAGAATGTTGATGAAATATCACAAGTAAAAGCTGATGCCTTAATGTTTTACCACGTATATGCTGATCTTGTAATGCTTGCTAAATCTAATGAGCTGGAAAAATCAGCATTTGATATGAATAAACATTATCATGAACTTGCTTTGTTTCTGAAAAAAGTAGAAAAAGATCCTTCAATAGCCATAAATAAAAATGTTAAGGTATTTGAATCTGAAGGAAGACTATGGCAACCAAAAGAAAATCAATCATCGTCTCCACCTCCAATGCACATTAATAGAAGAGCGGCTCTTCCAAAGTGACAAATGGGATGAACATTTACTTTATTCAGTACTCTCTGCAGGCACAGCAGAAATGAATCGAAAACTAAGTAATTATGCTAAAGATCATTTACCAGAAGGTAAATACTGGGATCCAGATTCAATGGTTAAAGCTATATTGCAGAAGTTAAAGCCAAGCAATGATCTTTGTGAAAGTATCTTGGGTTTAAATGACAACATGCTACAAGTGACACGTTCAAACTTAGTAGAAATAAGAAAAATAATACTATTAAGGGTGCCCGCGGGTTTCTGAAGCCATACATACGACACTTTTTATACATTCTCTCTTAAAACTGGAATCAATGCATGGCGTCTAGACATGGTTTATAAGAAACTAACAAGCTTAAGCTTTCAAATAAATCAAACTAAATTCCTTAACACCAATGTATAGTCGCACACCAATGCTTCAAAGCGAACGACCGTTTTTCTAAAACTAGTTTCGTACAATACCTCGCAGCGATTCCATTTTTCGATTAAGAACCTTATCAGACGATTTGTCAAATCTTCTCGCTTGGATTTTGCAATTCCACTAACCATTCTTCAGTAAAAGAACGAAAGGTGAAGTCACGCAATGGAACTCCAACTTTAAATCGGCATAACAAACGACTGGAGCCACTTATAAAAAATATTCAAGCGCTGAAGCCTTCCAAATTTATTGAAGATTAGCCAGGAAAAGTTTCAAAGCTTCTCGATAGTCATTCAAAAAAGTAGATCGCTTTTTTCAAGACCCTGCTGATCTAGCGTGCGCCGTTCAAACAATTATGGTTAATAAAACAAATTTTTTAAAACCACAAACATAAAAACAGAATCACTAAGTTACTGATCTAACAAAAACTTTATTTATTCTTGCTTCTACTCAATCTTCTGCAAACATGTAGTGTTACTGATCCACTTGTGCAGGCCTTAGACCTTCTTCAAAATACTTAGGCACAGGAGAAAAAGCCTCAGAGGCTCATTGATCCTTCTTTCAGTATACCATCATCACCAAGCCAATCTCATGGAGTAAAAATGTACTACTGATTCCTAGCTGTAATATACACATCAGTAATAGTATATGTATGTACTACACCAGGCAGTAACAAGTCCTCTATTGACAAAACTGACTGTTTGTTTCCCAGTGCAAAAACCCGGTAAAAGCATATTTAATGTATAATACATACCACCAGGCAGTAAGTATATTGCCACTGGGCTGTTCCCCAGTGTAATATTTAACTGACTAATTGCAGTGTATCCGTCTACAGAAAATTTTATCTTGCATGTCTCCCTCTGCACCAGATGATCATGATGTACCCTCCCAAATTGGAACCCTTCCCATGCATTGTATGATGGGTAAACCAGTCAAAATCTACATCATGCAAAGTGACAGGTGAATAATTTGAGTGGTACATAGCTACCCTCTTGTTAAATAAATGTGGCGGTCTGGCACTGGGCTTTGTCACCACACTTCACAAAACCTGGTCACACAACCACTAGTACCCCTGCCAATTGCACATGGGTATACCAACCCAAGAAACAAGGTTGTGATGCATCACTGCAAAATAAATCCATTGTGCTAAGCTGGATAATTTATGCAGGACGTGGGCTCTGCCGCTCACAACCACTGAAACGAATAGTAGAGATACCTGTATCCTTTCCATGGGTTTATACATTACCTTTGCCCTATAGTTTACAACCTCATCCGAATATTCTTCTGCACTTTATCTATTGCTTGGCAGGCCTTCACCTGTGGTCTTCAGTTGGAACGCCGTTTCGCCCTCTTGCTGGGCTGTTGACGACTGCTGCGAGCTGTTGGTTTGGCTGGTTCATTTTCTGGCGCTGCCGTTGGTCCGCTGTTTCTTGCAACGCTGAACTAGTTATGTCACGTAGAGCGCTGCTTCCTACCAAATGTATAAAGGATTAGTTTTATCTTAGTACCTGATAAACAATCTCGAGAAGATACCATACGCAAACTAGTGTCTACAGATACTGGCGTAGAAATATCAGAATCAGCGTCAGCAAATCGTCACTTAGCGATATGAGAGTAATAAGCCCTGTTCGGCCCTATTCTTTCCAAGATTCCTTCTCTCCAGCATTTCTTTGTGCGCAAAAACAACAATGGCCGCCAGAAACGGATATATAAATATGCGTACAAATACGGAACATGATGTAATAGCCGCATGCGGTTAACAACTTAGGTGCTTGAACGGCTTCAGAAACCCGCGGGCACCCTTAAGTGGTATAACTTGTTATCACAAGAGGAAAAAGAAAAAATTACCAGCATAGCTGTCAGGAACAGAATACAAGTCATGAAAGAATACAGTCGTAATGAAAGAACTATTCGTGAACAGCGACAAAACAAAATGGAAAAAGGAAAGGTACATCAGGAAGCCTTGAAGGTGAAAAAACGAAAGAAAATGAAAAAATTTCTAAATTACAACTTATTGTTTCCGTTGAGGAACTTAGACGGAGTCTGAATGAAGTGGATGCCATGGATATCAGTTCTTCAAAAAAGATGCAACAGAAATTGACTATAATTGTTAAAGAGCAAATCATCATTAGAAAAAAGGTACTAGACCAAAATATTACCATACCCTTTTCTGTACATGGCAGAAAAAGATCTTTGCAGGACATTACAAAAGAGCTCTTTAATCACATGTAGACACATTCCTATACTAATTCAAAAGTTGAAGATCCAGCTCAATTAGTTGGAAAACAAATCTTTCATAAGTTTATGTGCGAAGGGAGGGAAAAATGGTACAGAGGGAATGTAGTAAGGTACAGTGATATGGATAATACACATGAAGTTATGTACATTGGCGAGGATGAGGCATGTAACTTCAACTTGATGGAAGACTTTTTAAAGGAAGATTTGATCGCACTTAATGTCTAAACAACAAGCATGCACATATATTTGTAGCTAAACTTATTATTATAGTGATTTAAGTACTCATATAAATCATGTGGCCTTTTATTAAAATCATCAAAATATTAATATGACTAATATAGCTTGAGGTGAAATATTCAGCATTTGTGTATCTAACACATAAGAAGGCTGCAGATAAACAGCTCAATCCTCACCATCATTGAGCTCAAAAATACATCACTCTCACCCAGATGGCAAACAATATCCGATTGCTTCCATACATGGCACAATTAATAATCAGGTCAGTACCTTCTTTAAATGGTAGTGTGATTTTACTTGGTTCAACTGCAATACAATGTAACGATAATCTGGCAATTGCACCACGTGGTTTAAGCGTTTCTATAAACATCATACAAGAAATAACTTACAATAAATTACTACTATACTATATCTTGTGACCCCAAATAATCACCAAAGAATCCTCGAAGAAATTTGTTATGATTACTCGTCACCACGTGCAAAAGTGCAAAATGATTCTAATATTTCAACATTCAAATGAATTTTCTAGCAGCAAGCACGATATATATGAAGGTCTAATGGTAGTTTTCTTTTACCTATCCATAACTTAACAAAGTCCTATAGTTAAAACATTTGTTACTTGAAGTCGATTTTTCACGTTGCGGACCCTACCATAGTCTACATCAAAGGATTTTACTGTATGCAATAACTAAGTTATTGTACAGTAAGGTGCGAGGTGTTAAGACAATAGCACATCAGCTGGGAGGTCCGAAACAAGCAAGAAATCTCGTAGGCTACATCAGAAATCTGTCAAGAAATCTAGAAATCTGAAATCCTTCAAAAGCTGAATAGACCCGTAATTCCCGTAAACTATACGTAAATTGTTGTATCCGTAAATATTACACGAAGCAGAAAAAGTGACATGTGTATCACTCAGGGGTCCGACATGAGGAATCTTGGAATCAGCTGGAATCTGCAAGAATCTTATAAATAAGCCTTATTCCAAATGACATCATCACATTATGCTTGTTGGGGGACTCTAATATTTTCGAGTGTTGCGACCAATGGAGGCTTGTAGTAAATAGTCATTGTTCGCCATTTTGAAATGAGTAAAGCTCGCCAAAAATCAATATGGTAATAAGGTACGCCGTGGCTGTATTATACATGATAAAACAGACATTTTATTTTTCAGCCTGAAAAGTTGTCAAAACACTTCAATATATTTGGCAGTACTTTCTATCACCATAACTGTGTGTTAAATTTTGTTATCTTCTTTCTCGACCGTGAAAAATCTAATGCAAAATTTCTCTCCCATACGTTTCAATACTCGAAAATATTAGAGTCCCCAACAAGCATAATGTAATGACGTCATTTGGAATAAGGCTTATTGTATTTCGAGTCGAAATTATTAGAAACCTTCGTAATTTTCCGTAAAATACCTTATTTACTGATGCAGTTATCACGTGAATGTTGTGTCGTACGAGGGAGCGGAGGAAGTGTATGATTTGAGCGTGGATTTGGGAGTTATTACATTGCCAAATCGGCAGGAACTCATTGTCAGCTGTGAGCACAAAGACTTCTCCTTTGGCTTGTCCTCCCACCCTCTCGTTAGTCTCATGAACCAGCCCCTTTTTTCTTATATATTCGGACGGGAAAAAAAAGGGTCTGGTGTAACTCCGTTACCTGATTCGTTCTGCCAAATCCCCAGATTTGGAGATTGTTTATTGGTGTGGATAGGCTTAAAAGGGTTGTTAACAAGGTGTGAATGATGCAATGTTAACATTTCAGCAAAGGTGTGCGGGCCCGAAGGTACGTAATTGAACTAGAATGTCACTCACACCTTTTTAATGACCCTTTATAGCCTATCCACACCAATAAACAATCCCCAAAATCTGGGAATTTGGCAGAACGAATAAGGTAACGGAGTTACACCAGACCTTTTTCCCATCCGAATATATAAGAAAAAGGGGCTGGTTCACGAGACTACCTTCTCGTAGTCTGGCAACCTAGTATCACTACTATTTTGACCATAATGGCATAGATTGTATATCCTCCGGACACTGGATTGGAAACTCATTCCACTGTCACATTGTTGCTTAGAGCCATTCATGATTGGAGCTATTCTCTTGAGAAACATCATTCTGTTCATTGTCTCATGTTAGACTTTGCTAAGGCATTTGACTCTGTTCCACATTCCCGTCTTTTACTTAAACTTGAACCACTGGGTATTGGGGAGATATACTATCCTGGTTTGACTACTTTCTAACCAGACATTTTTAAAGAGTTGTAGTGGATGGAACCTGTTCTGAGTGGCTTCCTGTACAATCTGGAGTCCCTCAAGGATCAGTCTTGGGCCCTTTGTTGTTTTTGTTATATTTAGATGATATTCATCATGCTGTTTCTCATAGCTCCATCCAGCTGTTTGCTGATGTTGCTTTGTATAAGCAGAATCTGATAGTACCCTCCTTGAATAGTGTTTATAATTGATCCAATAGATGGCTACTTAATTTAAATCCAGCTAAGTGTGAAAGTATATCTATTTCATATAAACGTTCTTCAGTGTCCCCTACTTATATTTTGAATACTCTACTAAACCAGTGATTCGTTATTTGGGTATTTATATCAATTCACATCTTAAATGGAATGATCACATGAAACATATTGCGGCCAGAGCCTCACGTTCCTTGAAATTTTTGAGACACACTCTTAATGGATGTTCATCTTATGTTAAAGCTTCAACTTACAAATGTATTGTTCGACCATCTATGGAATATGCATCTTCTGCATGGTATTTACATGCTGCTGGTGATATAAACTGTTTAGATGCTGTACAGAACAGAGCTACACGCTTGGCTTGTGGAAGTAGGTGCAGCAATATCGGTGATGTCTGACCAACAGTGGAAGAGGATGTTTGAGGACACCAGGGCCCTAGAACCATATAAGGGAAAACCACTACAAGGGTATGCCGGACATGAAGTCCAAGTTATAGGACAAGTCCAGGTGGATATAATGTATGGTCACCAAAGGAAGCTACTGCCACTGCTCATTGTGGCAGGAAAAGAGAGACCTCCACTGTTTGGTCGTGACTGGATGCAAAATATCCAGTTAGACTGGGCAAAACTACATCAGATTCGAGAGAAGGTTCCAGCAAGCATTATCAGTTGATTTCCTGCAGTGTTCAGCAAGGAAGTGGGTAGGATAAAGGGATACAAGGCAATCATCCATCTGAGACAAGGAACAAAACCTATCTTCAAGAAGAACCAGTCAGTAGCCTACACAATGCAGCCAGCCCTAGAAGCAGAGCTAAATAGAATGCAACAGGAGGGCATACTGGAACCTGTTGAAAGAAGTGAATGGGCCACACCATTGGTAATAGTGCCTAAAAGCAATGGGAATTTAAGAGTATGTGATGATTTTAAAGTCACTATAAACCAGCTAGTGTGTGGAGACAAAGGCATACCCATTGCCCACAGCAGAAGATTTTTTGCTCGCTTAGCAGGAGGACATGTCTTTACCAAATTAGACTTGTCACAGACCTACTTACAGCTCCCCGTAGATGATGACAGCAAAGACCTTCTTGTTATAACACACCTAAAGGACTATTTAGGTATAATTGGCTACCGTATGGAGTGTCAGTGGCACCGGCAATATTCCAATCAGTAATGGACTGCATATTGCATAACTTGCCGATGACTTGTTACCTAGATGATATCCTGATTGCTGCTCCCACAGTGAAGGAGCATGATGTGCTGCTGGAAAAGGTACTACAGCGCCTAGAAGACAGTGGGATATATTTGCGAGAAGAGAAATGTCAAATTGGTCAAGAGTAAGTGGAGTATCTCAGCCACATAGTTGATGGGACAGGAATTCACTCGACTAAAGTTAAGGTACGAGCCATTAAAGAAGCACCAGTACCTAAGGACATTACACAATTGAGAGCTTTTGTGGATTAACTATTATGGCAAATTTATCCCACAGGTGGCAACACACATGGCTCCATTGTACAAGCTGATGGAAAAGAATCACAAGTGGGCATGGACTGAGGAATGCCATAATGCCTATTTGAAGTGTAAAGAGATGTTAACTTGTGAGGCAGTACTAGCCCACTATGACAGTACCAAACCAATGAAGCTCGCATGTGATGCCTCTGCTTATGGCCTGGGGGCTGTTCTTTCACATACATTAGATGATGGGGAACACCCTGTAGTATTTACCTCCTGCACGTTGACTAAAGCAGAAAGAAATTACAGTCAGATCAAAAAGGAGGCACTGGCACTAGTTTACGGGGTAAAAAAATTTCACAAGTACTTGTATGGCAGATGTTTCACCCTGATAACTGATCATAAACCACTGTTATCCGTATTAAGTGCAAAAGCTGAGGTTCCATCAGTGGCTGCTGCCCGCATGCAGCGTTGGGCCATCTTTTTATCGGCTTACGCTTATAACATTGAATTCAAGGGCATCAAGATGCATGCTAATGCAGACAGCCCATCATGGTTACCAATGGAAAACGAGGAAGACTCTGAGGTAGCAGCAGCCATGTTTAAGGTTTCTTTTATTGACAGTCTACCTATCACGGCAGCAGACATTGCTGTGGCAATGACCAGGGATCCAGTGATAGTACCAGTACGTGCTGGAAGGTTGGCCACAGAAGGGGGTGAGTGATAATTTGAAGACATTTTATCAGCGACAAGATCAATTGAAAACGGACCAAGGCTGTCTACTATGGGGTACTAGAGCAGTGATACCGCAAGTGTTGCAAGGGCGCCTGCTCAATGAATTGCATTACACTCATCCAGGAATATTAAAAATGAAGCTTCTGGCAAGGAGCTACATGTGGTGACCCAAGCTGGACCAGAATATAGAGGACATTGTTAAGAGTTGCAGAGAATGTGCCACACAAAGAAGTTTGCCACCAGTAGCACAACTACATAGTTGGCCATAGGCAAATCAACCAATGAAAAGATTACATGTGGACCTTGCTGAGATAGAAGGGTGGCAAGTACTGGTGGTAATAGATGCCACTCAAAGTGGATTGAAGCAATGCCACTCCAGAAGGCAACAGCAGCAACAACCGTTAGTGCACTGCAAACTTTTTTCTCTAACTTTGGGTTGCCCGATGAGCTTGTGTCTGATAACGGGCCCCAGTTTATGGCACAAACCTTTACAGACTTTTGTAAGTTAGCATTCACTCACCCCACCATACCACCCCGCTTCGAATGGGGCCGCAGAACGCTCAGTACAAGTGGTAAAGCAAAGGATGCGAAAGATGGGACCCTCGACACCGTTGAAAGAAAGGCTTGCTAAATTCCTGTTAATTTACAGAAGTATGCCCCACGCTACTACAGGCATGAGGCCTGATGAATTGTTCCTACGAAGGAGATTACAAACTCGAATCTGACACCAAGAGTGAGTAAGGACCTCTTGCCATCGTGAGGAGCTTTTTGTTTTTGCTGGTGTTTTTGCTAATGTTTACCAGCAAAAACAAAAAGCTGCTCACGATGGCAAGAGGTCCTTACGAAGATTTAAGGAAGAGGAAAAGGTGCTAGTACTCAACAAGCGTGGCAAAACTAAATGGTTAAGTGGGACCATAGTGTAACAGAAAAGTCCTGTAACATATTTGGTGAAGGATGAGGTTTTGCCATGCAGACCACCTGCTTCATAGTGCAGTGACTAACATTGACAGTGAGCAGGATATAGATGATGTACCAGAGTTAACACCAGTTCCAACTGAACCAGAGGTTACTGATTCTGCAACAGCAGTGTTACAGTGCGACACAGTAACCGGGAGATCAGAACACCTCGCAGACTTATTGAAGAATTGTAAGAACTCTCATTATTTTATTCTGTATTAGTATATGGTCCATGATTTATAATTATACCTTGTAATCAGTAACTAATAAGGTGGAAGGAATGTAGTGTATTCTGTATTGTTAGTTGTACACATATGATCCGCACATGATTATGTATATTGTTATAATAACAATGGTGCTTTGTTTATCACGAGTACTCCTCTAATCGAACATTATGTAACAGATGAAGAATCTGATGAAATTGAGGTATTATGTTATTTACCTTATCAAATAAAAATGCAGCTGTCTTCTGTAGACCTCTGAGAAACACACGTGACAATTTTCAAGCTCCAGTGCCTAGTGGGTCATGTGACAATTCGCAAGCTCCAGTGCCTAGTGGGATTGATTACATTTGTGTTTTAGCCATGCAGGTTCGGGCAATGTTAAAAGCCGGAACAGAATGGAATGGAACCAATCGGGGCACGTGCCACTTTTAAAAATTGTTCTGTTTTCATTTTAGACACTTTGATTGAATGCTTGCATCAAGTTTTATTGATGTTACTATTTCATTGCTTTATTAAGTTGTTTCACAGTGAATTATATAATGCAATTTCCCGAAGTACACGGCAACATTCTATTTAACACTCGCCATCACATTGCTGATTAAACATATTTTTGGAGTGCTAATCAAGTCTATAGCCTATAATTTATTCGCCAGTATATTACACATGTAGCTAAAGGGCTTGTAGCAAAAGAGAGCTTAAGGTGAGTGATAAAGGTCGAAACATCCAGTATTGATAAAAGCAGCAAGCTAAAGCTTTTTAATTCCTTTACTGTATAAAAGAATAGTATTTCCTTACTTAACATGTTGATTGTTTATACCTTTAAATAGTGATTAACTCCTGCCATAGAGATTTAGTCAGCAATGTGATGGCGAGCATTAAATATGATGCTGAGCTGCACTATAGTCATTCAGATGTGCACATGATGGAGAGCTGTATTCAGATGGACTTGGATGCTGTGGCACTTTGATTTCAAAGTTCTTGCTTGTGTTTGACTGTTATTAATTATAAGTCTAAGTGCATGCTTGTTGGCAGCCGTCAGAAATTAATGGGCAAATCATTTAATGTTTCAATTGGTGGAGCCCTACTAACTCAGGTTAATTCTTTTTGTTATTTGGGAGTCTTAATTGACTCTACCTTGTCCTGGTCAACACATGTTAATAACGTGATTTCAAGAGTAAGACATAGACTTGCTACTATTATTCGCTATGGATCTTTACCACCTACAATACTTTGTGTACTCTATTCAGCTTTTGTATTGCCAGTGTTTGACTTTGTGATGTTGTCTAGTACCCCACTACTGCGAAATTGACTAGTATGACAGAGAGTACATTCAAAAATTGTTAAAAGGCTACCAGTATCATATTGTCCTAAGCTTTCCTTTACTTTGATGGAACAACGCAGATTTCATATGGCTATTCAGATCTTTAGATCTATACATCAGAAATCACCATCATACTTACATAACATTTTTCATTTTCAAAGGATATAACTGGCCATATTGATCATATTATTAATCGATTATTTGTTCCCAGAGTATTTACAAATTATGGGAAAAGAAGTTTCTTCTATAGAGGTACTGTCTTATGGAATAGCCTGTCTAGAACTGTGACTGATGCTGCCACTTTATCATCATTCAAAAATTTGTATGATAATTGTATTTAATTATGTATAGCTATATTTTAATTATGGTGTTGTTGTATTATGGTATGTATTCAGGGCTCCACTGAAAATCAGCATTCTTTATTGTGGTAAAATATTACAATTACAATTACAATAGTATGTTGCCGTGTACTTGAACTTGTAATATAGTATAAGTTATTGTTATGTAAATAGATTATGTAATGTTATAGGTCTTAGGTCGTTTTCTTATGTACTTATAGTATTAATGGATTTTGTAATGTATATCCTAAGTGCACTTTAATATCTAATGTATTATACTTAGTATTATAATTATCCTTGTATCATTAAGTACGGTAGTACTTAATAGTAGGGATCGCTATGAAAAAACTATGGCTTCCAGAATTTTCGCACTTTTAAAAACAACCTTATAACAGGCTTTAGCCGAAAAAACCTACCTGGATGCATTAGTACTGCTGTAATTAGGCTGTATCTTTGTTAAACGCAGCCAAAAGTCTAATATTTTGATCCACAGCGAATTTTAAAAATTTCAAAATTTACCTGTATTTCATCTACCAGCCTGCCGTAAGACCCAGTTCCGCTACGTGTATGGCTCCAGATTTTTCACAGAACAAAGGTAATCACGTCGGATTTACGAAAATGTTGTTTTGATTAAGGTTTGTCCACTGCGCCATAGCTTGTCCTTTGTTCTATCTTCATCAATTGATCTTCCTCAACCGAAGGATGACAAAATATTACGAAGGTGTTAACATTCCACGCAAGGTGGTAAAATGTAACAATAAACACCTTGGATAGGCGCATGCTTACTGATGCAATCTGTAACGCGTAATGGAAGAAGAATTCAGTCTTTCCCTATAGTTTCGTCTTCCATAGCCAGACCAATTTATTTGCACGCAGCTGCTTTATCGATCTTCTGAATTGTAAGTGCCGGATGTTAATTGTAACATTAAGCGCTTATAATCGGACACCTATTAACGACCTAGTAGCTGCGTATTAAATAAAATGGTCTGGCTACGAGTAGAATATAGTCCTTCCTTTACAGTACAAGTCGTTTTACCATATAGACACTTGGTATTGTGATGAAACGAGTCTGTTGTAAAGGTGGGTATGGCACATACGTAGCGAGCCATTGTAAACTATGTAGATATCAATTGCTAAGAAATAATTCCAGTCTTAGTGCCTGTAACAGCTAGCTATAAAAAGTAAACAAACTAGATTTTTTTTAAAATTTGAATTTAAAAAGGGGAGTAGGGATCGTATAAAAAGTAAGGAAACAAGTTGTTGATCACTCACCACCCAGCATATTGCATGTGTTTACTCAAGTATACAATTGCAGCTGGGTAAGCGTTCATACATGCACAAATGAAACACATTCTCTAGCACTTCTACAAGATTTAATCCCTACTTTGGCAGCCAGCATTCAAAGCAAAACATCATGCAGCCAACGTAGGGATTAAATCTTGTAGAAGTGCTAGAGAATGTGTTTCATTTGTGCATGTATGAACGCTTACCCAGCTGCAATTGTATACTTGAGTAAACACATGCAATATGCTGGGTGGTGAGTGATCAACAACTTGTTTCCTTACTTTTTATATGATCCCTACTCCCCTTATTTTTTTTAAAAATTAGCTAGTATTGTTCTGTTGTATTCATCTTATTGTCCCATTGTAACATTCGCTTATTTATACACTGTATGTATTGTACAATTTTAGTTAGTCATATACAATATTCTTACAAGCGTTCTGACCGCACTTAGAGATATACTACAAGGATCTAAGGCAGAGATGGCAACCTCGATTCATGGCTCCATAGGGGCCTTCGATAGTAGTCAAGAAGATTGGCTTTCATATATCGAGCGCCTGCAGCAGTACTTCACCGCAAATGACATAAAGGATGACGAAGCATCCGCCGAGAAGAAGCGTGCGATCCTACTCAGTATTTGTGGCGTGGAGACATTTCGAAAGTTTGCTAGCTCCCGTCAAACCAGAAACTAAATCGTTCCAAGAGCTTGTCGCTCTGGTGGAAACGCACCACAACCCTGAGCCGTCAGCTACCGTTCAACGTTACAAGTTTCACTCCCGCTCCCGCCAGTCAGGAGAAACTGTTTCACAATATGTTGCAGAGTTATGTCGAATAGCGGAAAGATGTAACTTTGGTAAAAACCTGGAGAACGCGCTATGCGATCGCTTAGTGTGTGGATCCAGCAATGACTACTAGGAGAACCTGATTTGACATTTCGGAAGGCATTTCACCTAGCTCAATCTCTGGAATCTGCAGATCGTGATGCAAAGGCATTGCAAGCCACCCCTCCACATGTCAATGTAGTTACCTTGAGCTATCACAACCGAAACACTCGCAATTCCAGAAAACCAGACCGCCCATGCTACCGCTGTGGAGGACCACATTTTGATCGAGACTGTCGATTTAAAGACGCAGAATGTAGAAACTGCGGAAAGAAGGGACACATTACTCATGCTTGCAGGAGCAAGCAACCAACCCAAAACTTCCAGAGTCGACAATCCCGACGCCAACAACGGACCAATTTACTTACCGAGGATTCCCCAGAGGATGCCAACAGCGATCTCGACACAGACCCAGTTTACTCATTGTTTACTCTTTCCAACCGATCAGGCAGACCTCTATATGTAAATGTTCAACTGAATCATACTCCCCTCAGCATGGAGGTAGACACAGGAGCGTCAGTGTCTGTCATCAGCAGAAACACATACGACAAACTTTGGATGAGAGCACAAGCCCCTCCTCTAGAACATTCAGATGTCTGACTCCAGACATATACTGGTCAAGCACTTCCAGTCTTGGGAACAGTCCACGTAGAAGTCAAATGCAACAATCAGACTGCTAACCTGCCTTTAGTAGTGGTTAAGGGACATGGTCCCAGCCTCTTTGGATGAGACTGGCTTCAGCACATCACCCTCGACTGGAAAACTTTGAACAATGTACAGACTCGAGCAGCCACTGATGAACTGACATTGTCTGCTGTGTTGACCCACCACAAGGCCGCTTTCAGTGATGAGTTGGGCATCATTCAAGGTACGTCAGCTAAACTTCATGTTGACTCTCAGACTCGCCCAAGGTTCTTCAAACCCAGAGCTGTTCCTTGCTCCATGAGAGGGAAAGTGGAACAGGAGTTGGATCGCCTCCAGAAACAAGGTATCATAAGACCAGTGACATTCTCAGACTGGGCAGCACCTATCGTCCCTGTCCTGAAGAAAGATGGGTCTGTCTGCATTTGTAGAGATTACCGATTGACAGTAAACCAAACAGCCAAGTTAGAAACATATCCTCTACCAAGGATAGAGGATCTGTTAGCATCCCTGTCCGGAGGCAAAACATTTACTAAGCTTGACTTGGCACATGCCTACCAACAGGTAGAGCTAGAAGAAAACTCCAGAAAGTTTGTGACGATAAACACTCACAGAGGACTTTTTGAGTACACCAGACTGCTGTTTGGAGTAGCGTCAGCTCCTGCGGTGTTCCAGAGAATAATGGAGAATCTTCTCCAAGGACTAAAACATGTTTGTGTTTATCTTGATGATATTCTTGTTACAGGTTCATCAGAAAGAGATCATCTGGACAACCTAGCAGAAGTTTTGAAGAGGCTAGAGGATGCCGGGATGAGACTTAAACGATCCAAGTGTGAATTTATGCTTCCAGCTCTTCAGATGAGGGCCTTACACCTACAGAAGGAAAGATCCGAGCCATAGCTGAGGCACCAGAACCACAGAATGTGTCACAGTTAAAAGCTTTCCTAAGTATGCTGAACTATTATGCTAAATTTCTGCCCAATATTTCCTCCAGACTAGCCCCACTATACAAACTCTTGCAGAAAGCAGTCAGCTGGTCATGGGGAACTGAACAACAGGAGGCATTTCAGAACTGCAAAGGTTATGAAGTTGATGTTATCCTGTGATGCTTCGCCCTATGGAGTAGGAGCTGTTTTGTCACACAAGTTGAGAACACCCTATAGTCTTTGCCTCCCGTTCACTCTCACCAGCAGAAAGGAATTATGCCCAGCTGGACAAGGAAGGGTTGGCCATTGTGTTTGGAGTGAAACATTTTCGTCAGTACCTGTTAGGTAGACACTTTACCATCTATTCGGATCACAAACCTTTACAACACCTCTTTAGTGAGAAAAAAGCAATGGCATCTGCTCGCATTCAATGATGGGCATTAGTTTTGAGTGCTTATAACTATGATATTGTTTTTAAACCAGGTAGCCAAAATGCCAATGCTGATGTCCTCAGCCGACTACCACTTGCTGACAGCCCAAGCAATGTACCACTACCAGAGGAAACAGTGCTGTTGTTAGAAACTCTACAGCTATCTCCAATCACTGCAGCACAGATTAAGACATGGACTGCTCACGACCCAGTTCTATCACAAGTTCGAGACCTTGTGCTACAAGGATGGACTACAACTGAACCTGAGTTGTTACCCTACCAGCGTCACAGAGATGAACTTAGTATTCATGATGACTGTATACTTTGGGGTAATAGAATCATTGTTCCTCCCCCAGGTCATGCTAAAGTTATGTCTGATCTTCATGATGGTCATCCAGGGATATGTCGTATGAAGCAACTTGCTTGCTGTTATGTTTGGTGGCCAAACATGGACCAGGAGCTGGAACAAAAGGTGAAGGAATGTAACAACTGTCAGATGATGCAGAAGACACCTGCCCAAACCCCAATGCATCCATGGGAGTGGCCCCAACGTCCATGGTCACGATTACACATTGACTATGCTGGCCCATTCTTGGGTAAGATGTTTTTAGTAACAGTGGATGCTCATTCCAAGTGGATAGAAGCAGACATGGTAGACAATGCTACCTCTACAGGAACAATCCGGAAACTGAGACAGATGTTTGCCACTCATGGCATTCCTGAAACAATAGTCAGTGACAACGGATCAGTATTTACAAGTAAGGAGTTCCAGCAGTTTGTACAGTTAAACGGTATTAAACATGTTACAAGTGCACCGTATCATCCAGCATCCAATGAACTTGCTGAAAGAGCTGTGCAAACCCTTAAGATTGGATTGAAAAATATCACAAGTGGAACCCTTGAAGATCGACTGGCACGGTTCCTCTTCCAATATCGCTTGACACCACATTCAACCACCGTAACCTCTCCGGATGAAATGGCTCCATACTATTTAAAGAAATTTGCTGGTGCATTTGTAACACACATCAATCCATTCAGCAGAGCAAGGCGAATCTTTTAAGCCATATTGTAAAGCCATAGGACACGCGAGTCATTTGCTACGTGTATTTTTCTAGTTGTAAACATTTTCTCATCACGCACATGCAAGTCCTCTCACAAGCCATAGAGATGGGCTCACAATTCCAGTGCTATCGGTTTGTTTAGCTTAAAACATACATAAATGGATTCGTTGCAGCATAATGAATCCTTTGAACTCTATTTCAGCTTCATACAAGTAACACGGGACCTTTTATGGGGCTATTTCTAACTGTATGTCATCTGGGCCATTAACAGCAACTTCATATATTTTTTCATGTCATTACAAAAGAGGCTATAACTTGTGTATGCTAGCTCGTACAGATTCAATTCAAAAACTATTTTATTCTATATAGAACAGTGATTCATTTAAACTATACTCCAAGGTGGTAGGTGCTACAGATAGTTCACTACGAGCCATTTACGTGCATTTTCGTAATCGTGAAGGAGGCAAAATGGCGGCATTTTGAAGAAGTTGCGATATCTCAGCAAGGAAAGAGTCTTTTGCCATCATCTTTTATCATTTTTCTTCTTTCATCAAGACCTTGAAGTTGGTGGTGTTACCTAAAGGAGAGCGTTTCTGGTTTAGGCTGTGAATTATTTAATTATTTACTTATTTATCAGGTTATTTTTCTTATTACTAGGTTATTTAATTATTATATTATAATGTACTGCATTATCTCTAATAGAACAATCAAATATATTCAATAGAGTATTATTTATAAACTAATATTCGTATGTTGGAGCAATGTTGTGAAAATTGGAGCATACCGTATGGCGGGTTAATTTCGAGGGGGGAAAATTTCGAGGTTTTCGCGAATTTTGTTCCATCCTTGAAATTTTAACCACGAAAATTTTAAACACATTTCATTTGACCGAAATTATTAAGAACTGGGCTGAACTACATAGAATTGAGATGGCGCTTTTGAAGTATTATAAGTTGAAAGAAAAGCTTCCAAAGCCAGATGGCCCCCTTTCTCAATATATTCCATCTTCATCAATTTTAGCTGCGAATGAAGAACTAAGTAATGTGACCCGATGTGAGAATGGAGATAATACTAAGGCCAACGCTGTGGGTGCAGGCAAGAGAGGAGCGTACTCCAAGTTTTCAACAAAGATTCGAGCCAAGATAGCGAAATATGCGGCTGAGCATGGTGTGACAGCTACTGTTCGCCATTTTTATATCAAATATCCAAACTTGAAGGAGAGCAGTGTGAGAACTTGGAGGAACACGTACACAGCAGAGCTGGCATGAAAATGGAAGATGAGAGATGATGACATGAACATTGAAGAACTGCCAGAAAAAAAAGAAGGGGCGACCACTTGCACTAGGTAATGAATTAGATGCTCAAGTTAAGAAAATATACTGGATTTACGAGATAAAGGTGCTGTTGTTAATACAGCAATTGTCCAGGCATGTGCGGAAGGTATTGTGAAAAACCATGATAAGCGTCTACTTGCGTTGAACGGTGGACATATCATGCTGACCAGAGATTGGGCTAAAAGTTTGCTGTGCCGTTTGGGATTTGTTAAACGCCGAGGAAGTACAGCAGCCAAAATAACTGTGACAAATTTTGAAGAGTTAAAAGATCAGTGTTTATTAGATGTGAAAGCAGTGGTGCAGATTGAAGAGATCCCACAAGAACTGATCATCAATTGGGATCAGACCGGAATTAAATATGTGCCAGTAGACACATGGACCATGGAAAAGGAGGGCTCAAAGAGAGTGCAAGTAATAGGAGCAGATGACAAAAGACAGATAACGGCTGTCTTTGCAGGAACTGTTGCAGGAGAATTTCTCCCCCACAGCTAATCTATCAGGGTACTACTACACGATGCCTTCCGTCTATTAAATTTCCAGCAGGTTGGCACATAACATTTAGCGCAAATCATTGGTCAAATGAAACCACAATGGTGCAATATATCAAGCACATCTTGTTACCATACATTGCCAATAAAAGATGCTGTCTACAGCTAGAACCAGATTATCCCGCACTGGTTATTTTTGATAACTTTAAAGCACGGATAACAACAGGAGTGCTTCAGCTTATTAAAGATAATAATGTACGAGTTGCGATGGTTCCTCCAAACTGCACGGACCGCCTGCAGCCCATGGATGTCAGTGTTAATAAAGCAGTGAAGAACTTCCTGAGGCAGCAATTTCAGATGTGGTATGCAGACCAAGTTTGTGAGCAGCTAGCCAAAAACAGAGCCGATGAAACAGTTGATTTAAAACTTAGCATTGTAAAGCCTCTGGGAGCATCTTGGATAATAAAGGCTTATGATTATATTACGAGTCAGTCAGATATTGTTATCAATGGTTTTAAAGGCAGTGGATTATTTGATAGTATAACTTCACAATAACTGGAGCAATGACGTAATGATAAACATATTATTATTTCACAGTTAATAATTTATACACATGGCTTAAAACAATGATCATAATGCAAATTCTTTACATATGCTATAATAGTTATTTACTTACATGGAAACGGCATAAGTGCACCTTGTGAAAAACATGTTACAAGGTGCATCCTCATGTGCGCTTGCATGTATTCTACTGTTTCTGGATCAAAACCATAAGCAATTGAAGTGGCAAAAGCTATGAAAAATAGCCCACAGTCAACTGCTCCCTCTTGCTGTTGGCATTTTGCCACTTTTACCTTTATGGTATTGAAAAGATTGTACATCATACTCGCAGTGTTTTTGTCAAGTTCCCTAAACATAGAATCATAAAGAATAACTTCATAATTGTTGCATCGCACAGTTGTGGCAACAATCCAGTGGGACTGCCGACTGTGAATAATCTGCAGACAGTCACGTGTATAAACTTGAGGGCAATTCTTTTGCTGTAATAAAGTAGAATTTAAACCATTTAACCCAGGAAACTGCCTTTTTAACATTCTCTGTGCACAGTTAATGGACAAATCGGTAAGTTGCTCTCCACGCACTATTCTACCTAACTCATTATCGTTTGGCATGACTTTGCTCTTACCATGAGTAGACAATGAGTCTGAGATATGATGTGTGAGATCAATGCATCCATGATCACTCATTTTACTGATTGATGGATTGGAAGATTCATTAATTGGTAGATTAGCAATATTGATTGATGTATTGGATCCTGTGACATTTATCGCTGGATTTGTACATTTTATAATATCAACTGATGGGTTTGAATAGCTAGCAATTTCAACAGATGGATTAAAGGAATCAGCAATTTCAATTGATGGATTTGATGATGTAGTGATGTTAACTGATGGATTTGATGATTCAGCAATGTTCACTGATATACTTGGAGACTTGGTGATTTGGACAGAAGGATTTGCAGATTTACTGATGTTTACTGCAGACTGAATATTTGAAAGTGAAGAGGTGGCTTTGGTTAGGATTTGGTATCTGGTTTGTCGTTTTTCACAGCAGCTTTCATCAGTTTCTCTACTTTATCTAGATCAATCTTTTTACCTCTGAAAATTAATTGACATGGAATCTCGAGTCCACCCTGGGGAAGATCGGCAGAATAGCGTCTTGTTCCAGTAACCCGACAGGTGATGGTCCCACCTCTTCTTAAAAATGAGGAACATATTGAAGATATTCTTTTTGGTATGTGACCAACAACATTACCAGATCTTTTCACTGCTACAGCGAACAGGTCGTGAACATTTCCAACTTCTCTGTTACAGGGTAATTCTTCACCAATTGCGGCACTCCATATATGCTGGTATTCATGAAATCCACGAACCATTGATGAAACTTGCACACTTGACATATCAGCCATCTCATCAGTTTTGCGTCACTCTGGCTTGTGCACGTGTCATGCTAACCGAATGGATATTGCTTGTGGGTTTCAAGCATGGCAGGATGACTTTCCGCGCAGGCGTTAATATAAATAACCAGGTAATGTCGAACTAATCCTCGAAAATATTTCTGTGCTAAAGGTTGTGTTAATGGTGAATCCTTGAAAATTTATCCGCGAAAAGTTTATACTAGCCTATCCTCGAAATTTTCCCCCCTCGAAATTAACCCGCCATACAGTAGTATAATAGCGAAGGTAAAGAGAATAATAGGTAGGAAATTCTAGAAGGAATTTTAGGCAGATTATAAGTCAAGTCTATGTATTAGAAGTGCAATATCCTTACAGAAGCCATAGTTTTTCATAGCGATCTTTACTATGAAAAAATTAAAATTTCAATGGTGAGTAGGGATTGACCTTATGCTGTGCTCCAAAAAGTAAGAGAACACTAAACTTTATAAATTATCCCATGCCAAAATCTTATTCCTTGTTTCCATACTTTATGAAGCACTGCATGAGGTCAATCCTATTCTACTTTTTATAGCATGCTTGATACTAATATTTTAGGTGCCTAACAGGCACCCAAAAATGTTACAGGCGCCTACTTAAAATTACACTTGTTTACAGGCCCTTGTTAACAAAGTGCTTACATAGCAAAGCAGCTGTACGATAGCAAATTATGTTCAATATATCATTAAGTACAGAAGTACTTAATAGTAGGGATTGGTAAGAAATTGTATGGTTTCCCGATTTTTCGCATAGGCTTTACCCGAAAAAACCGACTGGAATGCATTGGTAAGGCTGTAATGATGCTGTACCTTGATTAAACGAAGCGACAAGTCGAATATTTTGACCTACAGCCAACTTTGAAAATTTCAAAATTCACCTGTATTTCGTCTGCCAGCCTGCCAGCCAGCCTGCCATAAGACCCAGTTGCGCTAGGTGTAGGGCTCCAGAAATTTCACATAATAAAGGTAATGGCGGCGGATTTACAAAAATGTTGTTCCGAAGACGATTTACCCACTGCGCCATGACGATTCCTTTTATCCTTCATTCCCTTCCTTGTTCTTCTATATTCCTTTAGCAAGGTGTGAATCTCACCTTCGAAGGTGACGATAACCTGTTACGGCTTCTGCTTATTACGTCACGCAAAAACCTGGCTTGCACATGATATAATTAGTTGCAGCACGATGTTTTCGCGTGTACTTTATTACATCATGAACTTTGAGATTATAGCCTTGGACAAATAGCTTTTGCTGTTATTCGAGCATTATTTGCTATCACACAGCTGCTTTGTCATGTAAGCGGATTGTTAACAAGCGCCTGTAAACAAGCATAATTATTACATAAGCACCTGTAACATTTGTGCGCCTGCTGAAAGATTATTATGAATGCTTAGCATGTATAAAAAGCAAACAAACTAGAATGATAAAAAAATTAAAAATTCAAAAGGTAAGTAGGGATTGAATTCAATAGTGCTACAAAAAGTAAGGAAACAAGGAATAAGATTTTGGGACGAGAGAACATTCTGGCATGAGATAATTTATAAAAGTTTAATCCCTACTTTTGGCAAACCTACTGAAGTGAGCCAAAAGTAGGGATTAAACTTTTATAAATTATCTCATGCCAGAATGTTCTCTCCCAAAATCTTATTCCTTGTTTCCTTACTTTTTGTAGCACTATTGAATTCAATCCCTACTTACCTTTTGAATTTTGAATTTTTTATCATTCTAGTATTATCCAAGGCTATGATTACACGTATTTTGAAGTTTACGATGTAATGAAGTACGTTTTTGCATCTACGTATAATAGCTGCCACATCGTCAAAGCATAAGTGAAAGTGGTAAGGCTCAAAGGTATGGGGATAGGTAGTCTACAAAAACTAGGGGGCCTGGGGTATGCCTCCCAGGAAAATTTTTAACATTTTCATGTTTTAAAGATGCTACTTAAAGGGTTGTTTCCACATGTAAGCATCACAAAATACGAATTGCATGTAATTATAAATACACACTATTACATGAAATATATTAATACTTCTCTGAACACATTAAATGACTAAAATATAATTACATATCGTAAACTTTAGTTGTATTAGTTGTATTAGTTGTATTAGTTGTATTAGTTGTATTAGTTGTATTAGTTGTACTAGTTGTATTAGTTGTAGTAGTTGTAGTAGTTGTATTAGTTGTATTAGTTGTATTAGTTGTATTAGTTGTATTAGTTGTATTAGTTGTACTAGTTGTATTAGTTGTATTAGTTGTATTAGTTGTAGTAGTTGTATTAGTTGTATTAGTTGTATTAGTTGTAGTAGTTGTATTAGTTGTATTAGTTGTACTAGTTGTATTAGTTGTACTAGTTGTATTAGTTGTATTAGTTGTATTAGTTGTAGTAGTTGTATTAGTTGTATTAGTTGTACTAGTTGTATTAGTTGTATTAGTTGTACTAGTTGTACTAGTTGTATTAGTTGTAGTAGTTGTACTAGTTGTATTAGTTGTATTAGTTGTATTAGTTGTAGTAGTTGTATTAGTTGTATTAGTTGTACTAGTTGTATTAGTTGTATTAGTTGTACTAGTTGTATTAGTTGTATTAGTTGTATTAGTTGTAGTAGTTGTATTAGTTGTAGTAGTTGTATTAGTTGTATTAGTTGTATTAGTTGTATTAGTTGTATTAGTTGTACTAGTTGTATTAGTTGTAGTAGTTGTAGTAGTTGTATTAGTTGTATTAGTTGTACTAGTTGTATTAGTTGTATTAGTTGTACTAGTTGTAGTAGTTGTATTAGTTGTATTAGTTGTACTAGTTGTAGTAGTTGTATTAGTTGTATTAGTTGTACTAGTTGTAGTAGTTGTATTAGTTGTAGTAGTTGTATTAGTTGTACTAGTTGTATTAGTTGTAGTAGTTGTATTAGTTGTATTAGTTGTATTAGTTGTACTAGTTGTATTAGTTGTAGTAATTGTATTAGTTGTATTAGTTGTATTAGTTGTACTAGTTGTATTAGTTGTATTAGTTGTACTAGTTGTAGTAGTTGTATTAGTTGTATTAGTTGTAGTAGTTGTATTAGTTGTACTAGTTGTATTAGTTGTAGTACTGTTGTACTAGTTGTAGTAGTTGTATTAGTTGTACTAGTTGTATTAGTTGTATTAGTTGTACTAGTTGTAGTAGTTGTATTAGTTGTACTAGTTGTATTAGTTGGTACTAGTTGTAGTAGTTGTATTAGTTGTACTAGTTGTAGTACTGTTGTACTAGTTGTAGTAGTTGTATTAGTTGTACTAGTTGTATTATAATGTTGTATTAGTCGTAGTAGTTGTAGTATAGTTGTATTAGTTGTACTATAGTTGTATTAGTTGTACTAGTTGTAGTAGTTGTACTAGCTGTAGCGTAAATCATCTATTATCGGCATGTACTTATTATCAGCAGTTTTGGTATCTATTATCGGCATCACAGTTTTACGTGTTTTTACGGAAATGTTCCAGTTGTTGACACGAGGCGTTGTGTAATCCTCAGTGTTATCGCTTTTAAGTATTGTAATCTTCATTTCAAGCTTCAATTATATCATTGTTTTGTTATTGTAAGTTGTTTGTGTATGTATTTGTGATTAAAGTTAATCGCTACTGCGTTTTTAGTGTTATGCCACGAGGAAGACTTAGAAAGAAATCATCATCTTGAAAAACAAGCCTCTTCAGCTCCTCCAGTAATGGAATCACATAAGAAATGTTTAAAGTGGTCAAACAAATCAATGGTGGCAGCTATAAATGCAGTGAGTAAAGGATGCAGCATAAGCAGAGCTGCAAGAGAACATGGAATACCCAGAACTACTCTAAAGTACCTTGTTTAATACGTATCTCCACGCCCAGCAAAAAAGAGTACATCTACTAGGGTGATGGGATCAAGAGTTGTGACAAGTGTGGAAGGATTAGCAATTTTGATTGAAAAAGAAGACAAGAAGAAGAGGAAAAAAGAAGAAAAAGAAAGAAGCAAGAAAGGCTTGAAAAGAAAAAAGAAAAGGAAGAATTAGCTAAGAAGAAGGCTGAAGAAAAGTTAAAAAGAGCATCACAACCACCAAGACAGTCTAAACGGTCTGGTAAAAGACTGGCTGCTTCAAGGTCCTCTAACCAAGTGGAAAGCACATTATCAGCATTAAGTGGTCCTTCACACAATTCAACAACTGCAACATTAGAGGTACATAGGAACTTCATTGTCTGTTGTAACTACGCATGATACAATGATGCATACAACTGAACTCAATTCAGCATCATCTACAGCCACAGTGGCACCTGCTGGACTAAATGATCAGGATTACGAGTGCTGCAAATGTTTTGTAACATTCGAAGAAGACATTATATTAGGTAATGAAGCAGAGTGGGCTCAGTGTGGATGTGGAAGGTGGATTCATGCTGACTGTATCGATGAAACTGCTATGGATGAAAGTGGAAAGCCCAGGATATGCTCAAATTGTGTCATTTAACTTAATATTTTAATGCTTGTTACTGATCATTGCTTATTATTGATTTTTTAAACTACGAAGAATGCTATATAAGGGTGTTTTGATATTAGGTAGAGATACATGAGTGCTTAGATAGTGCGTCTGTGTAATAATAATATCGGGCAAAAATTCTATGAGGCGTCTGCGGAACTAAGTATAGGTAAGGTGCCGATAATTGAGCTATGGAAAATATACAGGGTGACGATAATAAGTACAACATGATGGTAAATGGCAGTTCACACGAACTACTTCTATCGATCGTATCTGAGCAAATAAAGAAAGTACAGACGTGAAATTAATTTGACAAGTACTATTATACATTAGTCAAGATGCGAGATCCATATCGTATCCCGTTTCGAAGTTACACTATTACAAAAAAGTTCATGTCGATAATTGGCAGCTTACACTATTAGTTATACTAGTTGTATTAGTTGTACTGGTTGTATTAGTTGTACTGGTTGTATTAGTTGTACTAGTTGTAGTAGTTGTACTAGTTGTAGTAGTTGTACTAGAGTGATTGATCTGTCTTCGGACAAATTCTTTAAATTTAAGTGCCAAGCTTGCTCACCATTGAATTACCAGGATTTGAATAGATCTCAGATGGTCCGAAACTTGTATTTTGCTATGCTAGAAAATTGGTGCCACTGCTTTCTTAATGCTTATTCTATGTGCCACTAAAATTTATGTCCGAAAGACCGATTTATCGTCATCCGGTACAGCCTATTGGACATCACAGAATATAACACTTCTAATCCTGGACAAGCAACTTCTATGTTCATATTAGTACTCACACCATAAACAACAATATAAAGTACTGCATGATTATTGCCATTAGAGTTATGCTTTAATGCTATTACAAACGATTATAATGGTGCATGTGATAAGGCAAGGCTACGTGTCCGTGATGTGTCTTATGTATTTGTTACATCCTTGAGGGCCATTTCCGTACTTTTTCACTCCACAATATTTGTTTTCATTCCATATTTCATTCTACTAAATGAAAAGAGTAAACACAATAACCAAGAGTGCACGTGAAAGAAGTGCCCTTGAGCAGATAGTTAGCTGAAAGAAAATGTCGTAATGCAAACTCATAATATAAGAATAACAGCTGGAAGTCCAACGAATAGATTGATGTGTCCGATAAATGATGGTGTACGGAGATAGAAAAAACACTCTAGTTGTATTAGTTGTACTAGTTGTACTAGACTAGTTGTAGTGGTTGTACTATAGTTGTAGTAGTTGTACTACCATATAGTAAAAAACTTTGACCAATTTCGGCGAATTATCACAATTCGCCAATGGTTTTCTTTGCCAATTTATTTGCCAATGTTAATGAAATATGTGACGATGCTGACACAACACATACAGGTATCAAAATGTTGTCTATGAAGTAAAGCGATAATCTTTAAACAATGACTTACGTGTTATTACATAGCAGTACTGGTTAGTTAAACTCCATCACTCACTCCATCGAGTCATATATAGATTGTAGAGGGCATGTATACTAAAACAAACAAATATTGCCACACTTGTGCATGCATGGCACTGATTGATAAGAATGCTATGCATATGTTTGATGCCGTGCATCAAAGTGTGTGTAGTTTTGGTTGAGGTGAAACTAGAGTTTTCGATTCATTTCTTTGTGATAAATAGCCAATTATCGTCGAGCACGTGTAACGAGCGGCATGTACTAAACTCAATCAATTTACGGAGTTCAATACAGAACAAACTAAAATATGCAGGCAAGCCCTTGATTCGCCAAAGGTTTTTCCGTCAATGTATATAGATATATAGCTGTAACAAGTTCATGCCGTCATGTGTACAAGAGTGTGATTTCACTCACTTGTGCTCTTTTGAGAATTAAGAGAAATATGTGACCAGGCCTGCAAAAATCAACCATGTGAGCGCAAATTACACTTTGTTAGATATTCATGAATATCTTCAGTTCTATAAGGAGTATTTTTATTCTATAAGCTTTAAAAGATCCTCCATTAAATTCTGCATTGTGGTAAAACATTTAGTTTTGTGCGACCAGATGGTTGATTTTCACAGACCCGGTCATGTATTTAGATAAGGAAGAGCAGCTGAGCTGGTTGTGTACTTCACATCTGTATAGCACTTGATTTATGATTGTCGCAAGCATAACTATTTGGGGTGCATGTGCGCTAACTTTGCAATCGACATCAGTAAAACATTTAGTACCCCATAAATAGAGATTGATATTTGACCACATTGTAGTGAGGCAAAGACAATTATAACAACCTGTTATCTGACATTTGTCAGGTTTTGGCAGCCCAAAAGCGATTTTGGTCTGTCAAAACATCATTCACTTTCTGAAAATATTGTTGATACTTTTACATACGTACCAGTATTGTGTTTAATGCTAAAAAAGCACCCACCATGGCAATTAAACCATTCTGTAACATGTACTTCATTTAACAATGCCAGATTGACTATATATCCGACCACTTCAAAATAATTATCATTGTCTCTGGTGAGGCATTGCAAGTTATCATGAGCTCGTAATGTGAGCATGTGCCTTGATGCATGCAAGACACAACTCATCATGGAACTTTGATTTACCCTTGGCAAGTTTAAAGTATGGTATGTACTTCAACAACCTGCAGAAGCTACCTAAGACATTGGCAATAATACATGTACTAGCTACTTCACGGTCTAAATGCATGGAGCTACATTTCAATTGGTGATTTAAATTAGTCTTAAATCCTAATAATAATTACAAGTACGTCCTATAGCAATTACAAGTGCAACCTAGCAAGCTATATCTTAGCATGTTCAGCATTATTACCTTATCTTACTCTAAATTTACAAGGTTACTTTACTTCAAAACAACACACATCATCCTGCATGCAAAGGGATGGTCCAAAAGTTGTGCTTAATTTTGCAATGTCAGATTCTTCAACCTCTAGAGATTGGTATGAAGATGATAAATTCAAAAGTAGACCAAACTGCGCTGGAGAGAGCTTTACCTCTATCAACTGCAAATCTTTTACTCAATGCATGGAACCCCCACTTGCATAACATGATGATTACGGCTACTTTTTGTGTAAGTGACTTTTGAGGCTTTATACCATAAGGATTTACACATTCTTTACATTTACAAAGGTCATTGCATGCCAATCCTTTATGTATCCGTTAGTAGTGCTGTAGCCACAGCTACAGGCATTAAGTCTCCCAATGAGCTGTTGTAGAATCCATCCTATATAAATTTTTTTGCCTCTGTTGTGTAGTCATCAATTGGTTGTACAAAGTGTTCATACATAGTACGGTATTTCCCAGAAATTTCATCTACAAATTTGTGATGCAGTTTGTGGTCATGTCTGGAATTCTGGTATACATCTACCTACCACGTGGAGGTGACTCCATGCAATGGGATTAGTGTATATATTTATAGCAACATTTTGAAAAAAGCAATTAACACCTGCTTTGGCTGGTGCAACAGTCAGACCATACTTTATCAAAGATTCCAAAGATCTGGGAAGCAAATATCACTTGAAAGTTAGAAATATTTTTAGCCAACTCTGTTACATTTAGCTTCACTAATCCATTAGTAACTTGTAGCTTTGCAGTGACCGTTGATACACAGGAATAACCATTCCATAGTCCACTGTGTCTTCAGATGTATCTGCTTCCCAGTGGTCAATATTTAGTATTTTTGATTGCTGTTTAGGAATAATTCCCATAGGTTTAACAGTAGCTGACTGGTCAGCTTTCAGTGCTGCTTGGAATGGACTAGCTGAAATTGGTTAACTCACCAGTTTTCTGCTAACCCTGGTTGAGCATTGTCATAAATGTAATATCACACTCAATAGTGCATAAGCAAGGAGGATTCCTATTTTACTTCGATTAAAACAATTACCAAGTAGCTGCTTATTTCTATTCGTTCCTGCTCCAATTGATATGTTGGACAAGCATCCTAACTGCATATGCTGCTTTAGGCTCTGAAGTGCTGAAGCTGTTTCTGCTTTAAACGGTGTAGCCTTTCATTGTCATTCCGTCACCATTTAGTTATAAAATTGTGTAAATTTCAAGTAGCTTGGTTACTGTAGGTTATAATCTTTTTCCCATCACTTCTGAATACTAAACTTACATAGTTCCTTTAGAAATTGTGATGCATATACATATTTTTTGGAATTGTTCTTGTAATTCTTTAGCTAAACAAAAACACCTTGGGTGTAAAAAAGTGCGAGGCCAATCAGAAGCAGCATTGCAAACAGGTGCGACCAAAAACTTTGATATCAGTTGAGGCCAAGAAGTTACTTATCAAAATCTTTTTCACTACTTGAATGACATACAATAGTTTATAGCATATTTTCACAACTATGATTGGCTTTGTCACTTGGCCACCTTTTTCACACCATCATTATTAATAAAGGTGGCCAAGTGACAAAACCAATCATAGTTGTGAAAATATGCTATAAACTATTGTGTATGTCATTCAAGTAGTGAAAAAGATTTTGATAAGTAACTTCTTGGCCTCAACTGATATCAAAGTTTTTGGTTGCACCTGTTTGCAATGCTGCTTCTGATTGGCCTCGCACTTTTTTACACCCAAGGTGTTTTTGTTTAGCATATCACCACTTTTTTGGAAGTATAAACACATGTTATTACTAGCAAGCAGCAGAGAAGTACTGCATGGGCATAACTTGTACTTGCCTAGCACACAATATTGCAAATTAAACTTTGAAGCATAATTTTGAAAAACTCAAGCCCGAGATTTTTTTTTAACTTTCACTACAGAGTGATACATCAATATAGATTGTATATCTGAAAGTTTATGCAAATCATATGAAAGGGGTCCAAGTTATGACAACTATCAACCTGCAGTGTAATAGTCCTTCTCAAATACATTCAAGTGTTTACTTTGTACTGATAATAGTATGACAGATAGAGCATACATAGGAGAAGTGCTGATACAAATTTGGCTGAAATCCATGAAGAAATGAGTGAGTTATTAGACAAACAAGTGAATGTATAAAAAGAGAGTTTGAAAAAACTTTCGGGGTTCACGAAAGCTCCCGCAAGCCCCCGAAAAAAGTGTGCGATGAAAGAAAAAAACGACTGCCGTGTCAAAAAATTTTTGTGAAAGGAAGGACTTTGTAAGGCCGTATCTGAAGACTGGCTGAGCCGATTTTGATGTACTTCAGGTTATTGATTCTTCAAACAATGAAGGTACTAATTCTCTAATTAACGAGCGAAAAGGGGCGGGGCAGATGGTTCGTCGTGCGTTATCGCAAAACGGGCGCCATAAAACTTGCAATGGCTGATACTCAGGAATGGAGGCACCTATTTACTTCATTGTTTGTATATTGATTCTATATAGTAAGAACGTACTAGGTCGGTAATAACTAAGCGGTAGCTTTTATGGCGGCTTAGTTACAGTGTCTGCAAATTTTTGAGCAGTGCTACCTGTAAATAACTCACTCATTCGTCGCGTACTGCTGCTTCTTCTTGGCCTCGCGACTCACTATCGTGAGTCTTGATACTGTGTGAAAGAGGTCTAATTTAACTGATACATGTGGACCAAATACATTTTCTATCTTTTGCAAAGCTTACAGCAGTCATCCACATACATAATTTTCAAATGTTCACTTGGTCTTTCAGCCAAGGATTGTAACTCAGCCCTGCTACCTCAGCTACAGAAGTTCCTTTTGTCAGCTGCCATGTCAACACCTGCATGTAACCAATGTTGGATGCAATTTTATATGTGTGATCGAAGCTAATTATTTCACCAATGGGAATGCTAACCATCTCTTGTAAATATACATTTGTCCCACAGAAAACCAGTAAGAAAACACTTAGCCAACATATTGTTACTGGAAGAATTAGACATGGGAGATTTCCAAAAACCATTCTCATCATCTGTAACTGAAAGCGGATCCTGTTTTCTAACAAAAGATTCTCAGCGTCTTTATATAATTATGTTATAGAGGTTAATTCCTCTGCGGCAAAATAATGTGCACATATCATAACCCAGTCTGATGAGATAAAATAAATGGTACTGAAGTCTTTGATAAGAGTCTAAGAATGTTCTCATCATTAATCAACGTATTATGCCTTTTATCACAAATGTACACAGCACTCAAAAGATACACTATATCATTAAGGCCATGAATCATGCATGGTTGCTTAGTTGAACTATAATCATCATTCTAATAATAAATTTTCATTATCCTTTCACAATGATTGCACGCAGCAGGGCATCAGATAAGGATCCCATAAAATTACAGCAGACAAATCTACATCAGACGATATAGATGGATAGACAACTTTATGAAATCCTACACCTTGAAATGATGGACATAATAAAAAGAGTGGTTGCTAGATACATAATGAATTATCTTGTTTAGAAACGCAGTTGGAAATCAGATTGTTGATATATAGACATGTTTTTTTCAAAATACACCATAAACACAATGAATCTTGAAAAGCAGAAGCATAATGAACATTGCCTTGTACTCCATAACCACTTTTCCTCATGCAAACTTTGTTTATCCAATACACTACAGTTCACTACTAATATTATTTACAAATATGATACTTGATAGAATGTGCAAAGCTAAGGTAAGCCAATCAACTGTCTGTGGCCTATTACACACCTCTGCTCCATACCATTGGTGAAGCTTCCTGCACACAGTAAAGACTAGCACTTAATAATCAGAGTAGGTGATGACTTTTGATTTTGCTTTTTTTGGCTTAACTTTGATCTTGGCACTGTCAATATTTATGCAGTTACCCTAGTTCTGTCAGAAGTTGCAATGTCTTCCATCTGTGAGAGAGAAGGAGTTCTTGGAATTGTTAAAGGGAATGGAAAAACTGAAACTTTCTTGCCTAAGGCCAATTTTTCCCTAGAGATTATAGCTAAAGTGGAAGGTTCAAAGGATGGATACATTGCTCGCATAACAAGAGCACCTTATAATGTGACCAGGTACATAAGAGATATAAATGTAGCTAGCTATTCTTAGTAAATCTGTTTAGGGAATGTAATATATATGGCCATGTATTTATGTACACAACAGAGACTGCTTCTTCAGTGCATCAAATGCCATGCACAAAAATGAATTCATTCATGGTATAAATGGATTTTTCGGATTGGGAGGAATGTTCTGCACGCTGACCGACATAGAACTAGGAATTACTTGCTCAGGGAAGTGATGGGTTTCATGGGCCAAGACCAACCTCGAACTTAAAGATTATTATCACGAGTTGTGATTATCCCTTTCAAGTCACCCTCCATAAGAGCAAGGAATGAAGAGCAGCATGATGCTTTCAGCTCTTTGAAGGAATGTAAGGAAAAGGCCTCCAGTGCTGTGGGATACTTTATTGCTCTTGGAAAAAAATATCGTGCCACTGGAGTGCTTGAAGTAGATGAATACAAAGAGCAGCTAAGTGCATTACTGCCAAATTGTGGAGGGCGTACCATTAAAGGGTATGCAAATTTGTTGTGGTTTACAAATAAACTAATAAGCAAACTGTAGAAATGCGACCAATATCATTGTAGGTTCCTGTATTGGTTGATGAAAGCACAGATGTTGTTTGGGATGCTATGAAAAATTAGCTCCACAGCTCGATAGGTTGCAACATAAAGAGGAAACAATTCCTGCTGAAGAAGTAGCTGACCCAAACTTGCTGTGTGAGAAATTCTGGAAGAAGATTGGAACAAATTTAATTGATTTAGCCAAGAGTCTGGGTAACCAATACATATGTAGAAACTAGACTATTCTACTACACTTCATCCCTTAGGTTTGGTCATTTCTACAAGTTGGCAAACACACTGGGCAGGAGAGCATTAGTGTGGCAGTAGACGTGGCAACCAACTTGATGCAGAAAAGGGGAACCAAGGCGAAATTCACATTGGAAGAGTTGAGAGACAACATAACTCAGTACAAATGTGGCTGCAGTGGTCAAAGCCGTAGATTTAATGAGCTTGATAACACTCAATGGAATGGAAAGACTAAAAGCTTAAAAGTTCCTGTAATCCATCTCAGTGCATTCTCTTCTAAAATATGCACTGCTTTAATCAAATGTAAGTTAATCATCGTTAATTCATCACTACATGCCTACATACATATGCACATCTATCAGGCAGGATTTTCTGAAGGGGGTCAAAATACAGAGGTGCATCTTTGAAGCAGGGAATCTGGGGGTACAGCCCTTAGAAGCTACAGAGTGTTTTGTTTTGAACACCAAAATTATGCACAATGCATGATTTTGAGCATATATTTAAGAAACTCTTTAACCAAAATAGTTCATAATTATATGGACTTCCCTTGAAGGGCATAGGTTATTATCTTTGAAACGATACTTAACTCAAGAAATAGTATATTTTAGTGTGTTTTTATACTTATACATCATTCTTTTGGCTTTCCTGACATGATTCAGGAGGAGGTCAATTGACCCCTTTGACCCCCTTTATCCACCCCTGTCATTTATTGGTCTGTATTCTGTTATAGTATGGTGTATACTTTTGTCGTTTGATTGTGGATTGTGTACAAATCACTACATGTACATGTACATAAACCATCTCCAGCAAATTGTCAAACCCATGAGTAGCCTCAATGATGTACACACGCTGTAATGAATCTTTCATGCATCCTTGAATTTAATTTTCAAGTGCCAAGGCCTAAAGTTTTTTCCTTACAAAATTTTTACACATATGTATTGATTAACCTACTCATCACAATGTAATTATAAAACTAATTACTAATTTCATGGTTTGTATCCAAGCTATGTACCAGCTGATGAGCCACCTCAGGATCCCACACAGCAATTGCCCCAGCCTATTCCTGTGGATCCTACGCAGCAATTGCCCCAGCCTATTCCTGTGGATCCTATGCAGCAATTGCCCCAGCCTATTCCTGTGGATCCTATGCAGCAATTGCCCCAGCCTTCTGAACTATCACACAGACAGGCAAGGAAAAAGCGCACTGCAGATGTTGCATTATTTGACAATTTGCATAACGGTGTAATTTGCTCACACTAGACCGAGAAAAAACTAAAACTTCAAGTTTTGTGCTTTGATCCAATTATTTAATCAACTAATCTGCATAATAATATCATTTGCATATAGCTAAAATCTATATCGTGGTATTAAATGGCATGTACTGTGATTACCCTAGGGAAGAAAGACGAGTGTTTATGCTACTAATTAAGTTACAACTAAAATGTGAGGCTCTTACCAAAAAGGTTTATCCATGGAACCCTCTAGTAGCTTTTCAGCAGATGAGTCATGTTCCCCTAGCCTGGTAATTATAGCTATGCTGTTGCTAAAGAATTGTGAAAGTGGCATATCAATTCCAAAGAAATTGCCTTGTTTGCCATATACTCTAGCCATGCTACGTAGCAAAGCAAAAATTGTGACTAATACACTAAATGCAGATGTTAAAGTGTCATAACCTATGGCTCTCTAACATCTGTAATCATAAAGAATAACTAGCTATTACATGAAAGTAAGTGCTTTTATAGTCATCTTTGTAAATGATGTATTATCTGTACTTCAAATTGTGTGAATAGTGAATGCTGGTATAGCGGTAACATAAAAACTGAATAGCTACAATAATAGCAAGGTATGTAGATCCCAGCACTGGCATACAGTTTGTAGCTACTACATGCATATATTCAAATGTGCAGTAAATATACAGCTACATATGTAGGTAATTGGGTTACCCTGAGTGAGCCCAACAAAGCTATTTGATTTAGCTATACCTTTGAACCTTCATGGAAGGTTGAAGGTTAAATTTCAACACTTGCCTCAGCACTAAAATTGACCACAAAGGTTGCGCGGCTGTCACAATGGCTAAGTAGCTACTGCATGGTCAAAATGTTGTCACCACACCTGCATGCATGCAGATGGATAAATAACAGGACTGAACCAAGATGAAAAATATCTTTAAGCTTACCTGCGGAGTCAAGTGGAATGTGGGTATACTAGACAACAGCACAATAATTATTAACTACATGTGTAACTGAAACACGAACACCCCTTTATGTACAAAATAATCACTCATATTGAAATTTGTTTTTATAGAATTTGTCAAATTATATATAGCTACGACAGTTAAAACAAGTAGCAAAACAAGGGGTAGCTAGCTAACATGCCTTCAGACCCTTCATACTTACATTGTATATATAACTAAGCCCTCTTTTACACAGTTATTGCAGATGTGGGATAAATGGCAATAATTCAGGAAAATCCTGTACTCAAAACCAGTCTTATGCTACTAGATGCAAGTATTATTTAAGTAGCACTCCATGTAGTTCTAACTGTCACTGCAAAAATTGTAACAATCCCTTTGGTCAAAGGCCAGTTGCATCACTTGAAGGCAAGAGAAAGAGGCGTGCTCACTCATTACAAATAGAACTTCCATCAAGCAAGAAATTTGCAGTGGAAAGAGGAGAAGTATTACCTGTAAACATTTGGTCAACATTTGAAACAATTGTGCTAAGTGAACTACAGAATATTGAGGAGACAGATGATTTAGATACTTGTCAACTATGCAATGAAATTGTCAATTATTTGCAATCAAATTTTTGTGCATTGCCTTTGGAGGATGAAGTTGTGTTTAGAAATAAAACGGCTACCCAGATTGCTTCAAAACTAAAACACATGTCTGAACATGCAACAATATAAATAATTATTGTGAAAATTCAAGTAATTATATAATTTGAGCACCATAAAGACGATGTCACTAGAGCTGCACGACATAAGAATTTTTAAAGATAATATATCACCTTGCAAAATATCATGATGTTATATGACCATGGTAATTTCCTAATGACTTAATTTATGAATTAAAATAACTGCTTGGTAAGCATTTTGAAACAAGATGATGTTTTACCATCTAATACTAGTACAACTAATACAACTAGTACAACTAGCTAATACAACTACTACAACTAATATAACTAATACTAGTACAACTAATACAACTAATACAACTAATACAACTACTACAACTACTACAACTACTACAACTAATACAACTACTACAACTACTACAACTACTACAACTACTACAACTAATACAACTAGTACAACTAGCTAATACAACTACTACAACTAATATAACTAATACTAGTACAACTAATACAACTAATACAAATAATATGACTATTACAACTAGTACAACTAATACAACTACTACAACTACTACAACTAGTACAACTACTACAACTAATACAACTAGTACAACTAGCTAATACGACTACTACAACTAATATAACTAATACTAGTACAACTAATACAACTACTACAAATAATATGACTATTACAACTAGTACAACTAATACAACTACTACAACTACTACAACTAATACAACTACTACAACTACTACAACTACTACAACTAATACAACTAATACAACTAGTACAACTACTACAACTAATACAACTAGTATAACTAGTACAACTAATACAACTACTACAACTAATACGACAAATACAACTAGCTAGTACAACTACGTAATACAACTACTACAAGTAATACAACTAATACAACTAGCTAGTACAACTAATACAACTACTAAAATTAATACGACTACTACGACTAATACAACTAGCTAGTACAACTAATACAAATAGTGCAATGTGTTACGATATGTAATTATATTTTAGTCATTTAATTTGTTCAGAGAAGTATTAATATATTTCATGTAATAGTGTGTATATTTCATGTAATAGTGTGTATTTATAATTACATGCAATTCGTATTTCGTGATGCTTAGTAAGCATGGGGAAACAACCATTTAAAGCTATTTTCAGGACAATTATAATATAGCTGAGCTGACAATCAGCTAGGCAGCTTGGAAAGTGCTAACAAGTTATAAATGACTATTTAACAAAGAACTAAAGTTATTAAACGAAGTTACCTTAGATTTAATTACCTGGATTATTTGATTTACGGGAATCTACTGACTTAGGCAAGTACGGGAAGTTCCAGATGATCTTAATGGGTCACAGGGTGAGCAGTTTGGTTTGTACAATTACATTAGTGTGACACAAGCACGACAGTGGATAGAGCATAGAGCTAGGGCTTATGATAATTATTCAAAATTTTTTTGTTGGCCTTGAAAAGTGGTCCACGCCCTTGTGTGCAAGCCAGAGTTTGTGTGACGTAATAAGCAGAAGCCTTAACAGGGCTATCAACATCTTCCGTGAGTGCTAAAGGAATATAGAAGAAAAGGGAAGGATAAAAGGAATCTCCATGGCGCAGTAGGTATATCACAACATGCATTATTGTAAATCTACCACCCATTATGAGCATGTAAACATCACAACAGCTGCGACGAGTTAGAATTGTTGTAAGAGGAGTTTAACCATGACATGAAACACTGAGTTGTGGGGGAGGTGGGGTGGTGTGGAAAGGGTGAATCTGGCCAATGTCCTCAAGATGCTTGGTGTAGTAGTAGGGCAGAGAAGCAACCACACGAGTCCCAGTTATGCATGCATACTTTAGGCAAAGAGAACACCAGCTAGGGAAAACTCACACATGTGTACAACCAGACCCTGGTGGTCCTTGGCCTCTGTTTTTGACTCTTAATGGAGGCTTGACAGGGTCGGTAATAAGCTGTGTAAAAAGGCAGTCACAGTATGCATGGGAAACTTAGCTTATTAAATATTTAAAGAACAACACCAAGCTATATGATCATAATTACCCATACCGGCATCATAGGTATAGTGTAAGTATAGGAGGTATGGTTCATCTTAAAATAAAGGCTGTCCATTGCAATTTACTTTTGCAATAGTCAAAGTGGCCCCCAACTCCTGCCCCTGCAGTATATGTACGTACATACGTAGTTTAGATATAATGGATACAGCTTTGTATATACCTATGCATGCATATGTAGCCATAGCCATGTATGTATAATACTTGTGCTGTATATGCATGTATATGTATACCGTTTACCATTGGCAGAGTATCTATAAGTGATTTTCCTGTAGCAGAATCAGGTTGTTCATATGTGTTTGATGTATACAGTCAGCTTCAGAAGTGATACTTGATCTCTGTATAGAAAATATATCTTCACGCACATCAATATAGTTAATCATGATCAATGTATAATCATGAATTGTTTCATGCATAATTTGCTAGCTATATAATAGTGGTATGTATACGTTATCTTTAAACTTGAATGGCTTGTTGCACTACAAAGAAAATGTGAAGCCAAAAGCAAAGTGAAAAGGTCAATTTAAACTAAGGGCAGTTTTAAAAAGTAAAAGATATTTATAGCTACCTCTAGTGTATTCTGCTTGACTGGTTGATCATCTTCCATATCTTTGATTTTCTTGCAAATGTACAAGCAACCCCTCCTTTCAATTGCATCCTTGCCATTCATCTGTTGATTGGAGCTCACGAGCTTGCTTCCAGAGCAAATAGGCAAAAATCTCTGCCGTTTTGAATGCCCAAGAAAACGTGGCTTTCACTTCTTTTCATCCATTATGCTATAGTAGCTACCAGTAATATATTAGCAAATGAGTATTTATTAATGAAACAATTGGCTAAAATCATTAAATGTATTGAGCTACATATAGTTACAATGTTATATGTAAAGAGTTAAATCTTAGACAACGAGCTCCACAACAAAACTTGTCCTTGCTAATTGCTCATTTAACTAGTTTGAAAGAAATAACAGTAATTATAAACTACTATAGCTACATTTGTTATCTTTTCTTCATTCAATTGTGCATGTGATTTTGATGAGATGTGGGAAGATTATAATGAGTACTTGCAAGACCTATGTATGGAATGAGGAACATGCATGCAGTTTATGTTCTGGAAGAAATACTGACAGCAAACTATCAAGAAACATCCTGCTTTTTCTGCTATTCCGATAGGGCCAATAGAAGATTGTATTAATTTATGTAATCATTCTTTTGCAGTGGTAACTGTATGGAAGATGCCAAAATACTGCATGAACTTATTTTTCCTCATGGTGGTCCACAACCAGTATTATAATTTAAAATGTATACTACAGTTGATGAAAATATCACTGATCAATTGTTAATTTAAAATGTGAAAAACTTTGATTGATTATTTGGTACCACCAAGGGTATGCAAAGGTAATACTTACGTTTGTGTAACCATTCATTTACATATTTGTATACAGGTGAAAGTCAGTACATCTAAGAAATGCTTTTTACACTGCCATTGTGATTGCTACCTACAGCATCAAAAATGAAATATTACTATTATTGTATATAAGTTGCTAACTTGCTATGCAATTATACAACCTTTTAGTCCTCTTTTAAGAATTCCATTTTTTCGCCATCATGCATATGGTTGGTATCATATTGCAAGTAACAAAACTAAAATGATCAATTCATATAGGTATAGTAGTTGTGTATGTAGCTATAACTAAGTAGTTACGTACGTATATAATGGCCCAGGGGGCAATTACAAATTCAGTATAACTTATGCATAAGATCCTGTTTTCTTCTCCATCTTAAAGTAATATGATAAGATCCTGTCTTGCTGGTTAAATGGTCCGGTGAAAAGGGACAATTCTTTTAGTTTGCATTCCATCATAATACAATCTTTGACCATACCAAAAGCAAATTGCGGTACAGTGACTGCCACTGCAAAGTGTACTGCCTGCATGCAAGCTGATGCATAGATCATCACATTACGTAGAAGATTCATTATGCCTTTACTATCAAGAGACTGAATATCAATCGGTATCACCCATGAATTCTTGCTAGGAAGTAAAGATGAGATAATCTGTGGTACACCACGACATTCAAAGAAGCTTTCTCTTCTTCTACCAGTGAGATCTAGATGGTCAGTAGCTAATCAAATGCACTACTTTTTTTCTTTTATGGTATATACGTATATGTTCCTATGTGCACCCATCTATACTAATCACACCTGTAATAAATACAATTACCAACTACTACTGAGTTGCTAACTGAAACTGATACATCTCAGTATATACTGAATGTAGCACGTGCATGTACTTATTTGTTGCACAGAACTTTTGCATCTAAATTATCTTCTTCTTAAACTGGTGGTGCCCAAGTAAGCAGCAGCTCTCTATTGAGAGCTCTTATGAATACTGGTACACCTCTGCAGACTGTAAATTGTCTCTGCATAAACAGGAACATGTTATTTTTACTCCGCCTCGTCCTCCATCATCGCTGGGTACGGCGATCGACATCCAGCTAACACCCACAATAAACCAACAGCTCACCTCTCAAGTCCTTTGCATGCCTCACGCATAGATCCGGCACAGTTTTCATTTAATAATATAAACTGTCGCGAGCCAGTGCACATATATAGCTCTTGAGTCAACACACACCCGCGGTGATATATGAGAGATGTTATATGCATGTGATGATAAAAGTCTATATGCACGTAATAGTATCTATTATAGCACGTGATCTCCCATTACCAAGCAATCTCCTGCTCCCACTCCCCTCCTGGTTTTACCAATACCCCTCAACTATATAGCCAAAATTAAGGGAATTTTCTGCAAACAGCATATATTACCTTGCATGCATGTGCTGCCATGCATGGTGAACGTGTATATAGCAAGCCAGTTGATGATAGTCAGCTATAGATTCTCACCAACTGATGATGTAGCTAGCAATGTGGCTTTGCCCTTTCTTTGTACTTTGCTGCTGTATTTGCTAGTTATTATTTAATTCACTGTGGCGTCGATAGCTATATCTTGGTCAGTAGCTATTGTATGACTCCGGCCCGGCAGAGTTATAACTATATACTGAGACATGAGTCTTTTAGCGTTGGCACCATATGTATTCACTGATTCTTCTGCCAAGGGAAGGATGAAAACAATTAAATGGTTGCAGGCACGCCACCTTTTGGCAAATCGGATGACTTCCAACAGATGCCACAATGACATGAACTTGGTTAAGCAAGAACGATCAGGCAGCCAGAATGACAAATGGGCCTGGAGATGTTCAGTTTGCAGTTCCATCAAAAGTATTCGGAGTGGGTCATGGTTTGAAGGTCAGTATGATGGACATTGATCCGCGGTTGTAGCTAGGCCATGCACTGATGCATGCATGGCCTAGCTAATAATAAGTTATGAAGTATTATGCTGTGGCAGGAGCTATAGTTAGCTATACTAGATGATAGTAAAAATTTAAAAAGGACTAAGCATCAGGTACGTAGTTCATTGCTGAAAAAGAACATGAACAAGTAAAGATCAAAGGTATGGACACAAACACATTGATTATTAGTCAATACAGGGATTTGTTATCCCATGCACACACTACAGAGATCCCTATTTTGACTTCATGCGTTTTGTTGACCAACCGTTTGTTTGTTACTAAGTCAGGGGAGGCTGAGCAGAGGGGCAGGAGGGGAATCGCCCCTCCAAAATTGTCCAACATGTACTGTATACAGTTCAGTATATTTTAGATGCCTGAGTTATTTTTATGTAAGTGAATGCTAAAGTTAGCCCCCCGGCCCCCCTCAATGGAAAGCTGCCTGAGCCGCCCCTGTAAGTGTATAATTTTTATTGTAGATCTAGTCAAAATAGGGATCTCTGTAGTGTGTGCATGGGATAACAAATCCCTGTATTGACTAATAATCAATGTGTTTGTGTCCATACCTCTGATCTTTACTTGTTCATGTTCTTTTTTCAGCAATGAACTACCTGATGCTTAGTTACCTTTTTGATCCCTATTCCCCCTTTTTAAATTGAAAATTTTTTACTATCATCTAGTTTGTACAGTTTTTTGTGCCCACATTGTGGGCTTTATGCACATTATAGAGTTAGTGTGTTTAACTGTTACATAAGCTGTATAATCATTTTCATTTCTACAGGTATAGCACTAATGCCGATAACCCAAACTATGAAACTATGAATGTTGTTATATAGTTTTAAGTGTATTCACATTTCAGTGTCTGGGCTAGCACACACATTTCAGTGTCCGTACCCCAAGTGGCCATATTAGTTCTAGTCAGGTAGGACTCTACACTGCTATAATAACCATAAAAATAATTTCGATGACCATCAATTCCTAACCCACACAGCAGGTTGGGAGTGCTTAACATGTGGGCAACAATTGCACTTCTCAATTCAAAGTGTTGCAATTGAGAGCCCAGGTTTAATCACTGCAACACATTTCTCTGTCTTTAGTGTGCTCACTTGTTGAAATGAATTGGTGATTTCACTCTTACATGGGTGTAGCTATGCATGTCCCTCTAGTATCAGTAGTGGGGTTTGTGCCCTCAGGTTTGTGTGGCATAGAATTACACCTCAAGGGTAATCATATAAGCTTTAACATCTCTATATGAACCATGCATTTTTGTATTTAGTAGCTCCAACCCCTACACTAATCATAAATTAACAGTAAATACCACTGCTATTCAGCTAAATTGTTGTCAAGTGAAATATGGGAGGTGCATGCATGCATGCCTTTTGATACAAATAGTTTGGACCATATTGTAAGCACTATAATATTTGGTAAGTATTAAGTAGGGTATATGGTTATAGGCTAGTATATAAATGTAGTAATATACATTTGTTTATATGCGCTAAAAACTTAGAAGCGACGGAAAGCGGAGTTGTATGATAGTATTGATAATGGTAAGGCTTAATATTGCTATTTACTATAGTCTATAATATTCTTTTACCTCAAAGAACACTCACTGAATGATGTAGAACCATAGATTATTATACCTTACCCATGCTAGAACGCACGCACGTGGTTGCACACTAATTAGATTAACGAGGCAGGCGGTAGAAGGTAAGTGACGAAGCGGATAAAAAACTCAGACAATGGAAATTGTAAATCGCAGAAACGCGCTTAAAATGGTTCACTATGATTTACAGAATATTGTTAAGAAGATCTGAGTCGTTTTTAGCACGGGGAGGCTGTTCTGAGGCTGGGCATTGTCCCACACTTGCATGGCTTCACGCTCGATTGCATCCAGGAAGAAAATGTTTTGTGCAATATCTTGTATTCGTATTAGAAAACATTTAAACAAATCACAGACCTGGGTAGCGGCATTTTAACGACAAGCCGGTCTTATTTTCTACTTCACGTTGACTGTAGATGCGCGAAACAAGAAGAAAGAAAATGTAGAATTGGGGGCATTTTCAGCAACGTGAAAAACATAGATACCTTATGGTTAGGCTTTCTGTACTTCGGCAATAGTCTTAGGGGTATTAAAAGAGGATTTGGGCAAGTTGTTTTCAACCCAATAAATCTTTACAGATGGTTTTAGCGTGTGTTTTATTAGGATGTTTGTATAATTTTTGGTGCGATCCCTATTATGAACTACCGTGGTTCATGATATAAGAGGAGAATGCTTTTGTAATAATGTGGTAGCTGCATGGTGCTATCAAATAAAAGTTAGGATCTTGTCTCTCCTGGCTGTCTTGTGCATACTTTTGTGCACAAACAAATGATGACTTTAGCTAACCCATAGACTCCCCAGGATTAGTCTCTTAGCTGTCATATGCTTTATACTAACATGGTTTTTGGGAATACAAAAGATGTTGTTAAGGTGTCAATTTTGAACTCAACTAACCAACACTTTGATGATAACACTTTAGTATTTAATACAATCACTAAGCTTCTTGTAAACTGAGACTGACATCACTATAATTATATATTGTTACTCTCAAGCTACAACATTTAGCTAGCTATATATGTGACCCAGCATGAGAAAACCGGGCTTATGTACACAAAATACACCAATTCATATTATAGTATGTAACTCCTTTACTGTAAAAGATTTACAAATTCTGTAAACTGCATTAGATTCCCTATGATGAGCTGCACAAATGGTATAAATTCTATTAAACTCCCATGCTTACTTATAAAGTTATTCAAATTTGAAATCTAAAAATATGGTCATATTTTATGTGACCCCTATTTTCTCATGGCGGGTCACATATATAGCTACATAAGCTTACTGTTGTTGAACCTTTAGTGAGGTTATAAACTTTAATTTAGATTCCCACGTTTTTGTTGCTAGCTAAATAATCTTGTATTGTAGTTACGTGTATTTACAGAGTATGCATGGCAACTGTAACTTTATCATTAAGTACGGTAGTACTTAATAGTAGGGATTTATAAGAAATTGTATGGTTTCCTGATTTTTCGCACTTCATGAAACAACCTTCCAATAGGCTTTACCCAAAAAAACCGACTGGAATGCATTGGTAAGGCTGTAATGATGCTGTACCTTGGTAAAACGAAGCGACAAGTCGAATATTTCAGCCTACAGCCAACTTTGAAAATTTTGAAATTCACCTGTATTTCATCTGCCTGCCAGCCTGCCTGCCGTAAGATCCGGTTGCGCTAGGTGTAGGGCTCCAGAAATTTCACACAATAAAGGTAATGGCGGCAGATTTACGAAAATGTTGTTCCGAAAACGATTTACCCACTGCGCCATGGCGATTCCTTTTATCCTTCATTCCCCTCCTTGTTCTTCTATATTCCTTTAGCAAGGTGTGAATCTCATGACGATAACCTGCTACGGCTTCTGCTTATTACGTCACGCAAAAACCTGGCTTGCACGTGATATAATTAGTTACAGTGGCACCATGGCATGATGTTTTCACGTGTACTTTATTACATCGTGAACTTCGAGATTATACCCTTGGACAAATAGCTTTTGCTGTTTTTCGAGTGTTATTTGCTATCACACAGCTGCTTTGCCATGTAAGCGCGTTGTTAACAAGCGCCTGTAAACAAGCATAATTATTACGTAAGCGCCTGTAACATTTGTGCGCCTGCTGAAAGATTATTATGAATGCTTAGCATGTATAAAAAGCAAACAAACTAGAATGATTAAAAAATTAAAAGTTTCAAAATGTAAGTAGGGATTGAAATCAATAGTGCTACAAAAAGTAAGGAAACAAGGAATAAGATTTTGGGACGAGAGAACATTCTGGCATGAGATAATTTATAAAAGTTTAATCCCTACTTTTGGCTCACTTCAGTAGGTTTGCCAAAAGTAGGGATTAAACTTTTATAAATTATCTCATGCCAGAATGTTCTCTCGTCCCAAAATCTTATTCCTTGTTTCCTTACTTTTTGTAGCATATTGAATTCAATGCCTACTTACATTTTGAAATTTTTAATTTTTTTATCATTCTAATGATATGCATTATGTAGATATGTATGTACATGCAATAATATGAGTACAAATTTGCATTGTGCCCACTAAATAAAATAGTGTACATGATATATTCATGGGCCACTAAAAGATTTCAGACTGCTGCTATTGCTGACATTGGCATTGGAAAGAAAATGGCCATTAATATTTATCAGTGGTGTTCCTGGAAACTAATTAATGGGCCAGATATCAAGCTAGGTGGTCCTAGACAAATCGTCCAAATTGATGAGTCAGTCTTCACTCATCAGGGAAAGATATAGATATAATTATATGTATATTTTATAGCTATAGCTAGTGTTTAAAACTGAACATGGAATTTTATGGTAGCTACAAATTAGCTATATATATGTATAAGCAGTTGTTCCATTCCACTTTCATAAAAGTTACACAATACACTGCCATTCTTTTCCATCCAAATTAGCTATAGTAGGAAACATCAACTGTTAGGATTAATAAATTAAACATGCAATGGAATTGTCTATATACCATTCTTACAATTAAAATTGACTTTATGTACTTACTTTTTTAAAATGTACACATGCAGTTATAGTATAGGATGGAGAAATATCTTATACTCAAATAGCCAATAATTTAGTTAGCTATATCTATTTGGTGCAATAATTATTTATTCCATGCTTTTATGATTTTAGAATAAACGTGGTACCTCCCAGTGTATAGTCTGATTCCAAAATTGGATGTTTTTTGCCCATAATTGGAAGAATCTTACTATATAGCGAGAAATTAAGCCTAAAAGAACCAAATTTGGATGCTTCTAATTATTGGAATCCACATTTGGATTTTTCTCATCTTCCATTATTGGAATTTATTTGTTGACATCCAAATTTGGATGTTTCTAATCTTCCATTATTGGAATGCAGTTGTTGACATCCAAATTTGGATATTTCTAGACTTCCAGTATTTGGATGTTTCTAATCTTCCATTATTGGAATGTATTTGTTGACATCCATATTTGGATGTTTCTAATCTTCCAATATTGGAATGCATTTGTTGACATCCAAATTTGGATGTTTCTATTCTTCCATTATTGGAATGCAGTTATTGACATCCAAATTTGGATGTTTCTAGACTTCCAGTATTGGAATATATGATTACATCCAAATTTGGATATTTTGAATTTAATATTGAATGCTTGTGGTATTGTCATCTGCTATACATTATGATGAAATAGTACACTGTACTTTAGTTACACCATGTAAGATATTTTTTGACTTTACATCATTTTATAATAATTTGTCATGGAATATATTAATTGCAGTATCAAAAGTCATACTCTGTATGACCTCATACCTTGAATACCTCCCTTCACTTTACCCAAGAAAAACTTCGACAGTGTGCTCACCATTTTCTCTGCTATTTTTTCAACCATGTTAGAGTTGCGGTGTTGTGGTAAACTACATGTAGCTATTTGCTATAATGGTGCTCTCCACAAAGGCACCAGACTTGCCCTCCAATTGTTCCTCGTTAAGGGATTTATATTGTTCTCATTCCAATTGCCAGACCAAAAAAGCCCAGCATTGTTATTTATTGTCACTACCCCCCGAGTCGGGATTGAGCAGCCGCGGTAATTCCAGCTCCAATAGCGTATATTAAAGTTGTTGCAGTTAAAAAGCTCGTAGTTGGGTTTCGGAGCAGTCAGGCTAGTCCGCTGAGAGGCAAGCCGCTCTTCCTCTCAGAGTCCCTGTTACAGTGGGCACGGAATTCGGGACATTTACTTTGAAAAAATTAGATATATTGCAGATCACTACTATCAGTCTGGAAAAAATAGAAATTTTCCTGAAAGAGTTTTATAGAACATACAGCAAATATCAGGGTATAAACTGAATAATTATGAAAGAAACTGGCTGTAGGTTATACCACAGTGTGGTGCTCTGATCTGGCAATGTACAGAGAATATGGTATAACATTGTCTAAATATGTAAGTTATGTCTTGTATGTATAAATACGTACATACAAGTACAGTAGCTACAATAATATGAAAGCAAGGAACAATTTGTTAAAGCAAGGAACAATTTGACATGAAACATAAAGTTATCTTCCTTCATGTATGAAATGTGGGCTTTTATTCTTTGGAGTCCAGCATTTGCCTGTTCATTTACTTGTGAATTTATAGCACCCATATCAAATCCTGGATAATTAAGTTGTAGCCACTTGAACAATCTACATGGCCTTTCCAGTGAAATCTGTCTACTAAAAACTTGGTTGATTTGAAATGATTTGGCTCCCTGTTCAAGATGTACTGGTGTAATTTACATGGATTGTCATAAATTATCACTTTAGATGGCTGTAAAAATCTAGTTAAAAATATTTGAAATGGTACTTTTGGGCTTTCATGGCTTCTCATCACCTCGAAACCATAGCAAATCCCATGAGGACAATATAAAGTGAAAATACCTGGAGTCAAAGTAGGATGATGAGAAGCATGTTTTCAACATGAATCTTTCTGTTGGCATGAGATTTTACTATCACATGAATAAGTTCGTACTCCACGAACTGGAGGATGGTTTGGGAAATATGAAAGCTTACTTGCATATCCTGCATCAGTATAGTTTAGTTCCTCTTTATCAAATTGTACTGTAACATACGATTTCAAAAGTTTGAAGAAACTAAGGGTAAGTAAGTACACTTGAGTAAAACATCAGCTAAAACTGGAGCATGCTCTTGAATGGCTTTAAGATGTGTCAACTGAGAGGGATGCTTAATGTTCAATCCTGCACAGACCTTTTCGACCGCTTCCAATGCCTGAGAATTGCCTGCTATCTGAAAAGTTCTACAGACTGGGGAGCAGCGGGACAATTCATTGAAGAACTCCATGTACTCTACAGGTGAGATTTTAGGATTTTGGTCAGCAGATAGATAGTTTATCAATTCTGCAAGTTCATTCATTACATCCTTCTTTTCTACATAATTTCTGCAACTGAGAAAACTCACCTAATGTGAGTTTTCTTTGTTTTGAATAACCTGAGTATTTGAGGAGCAATTCCCTTGATTTGAGGGATTTAAGCAGTACTCGATCAGCATATTCACTTCCTTTGATGATTTTCTCATCTAAAAGGTTTTCAGAAGGTACAGTACTTGCTGAATCCTTTCGAAATCCAATCAATGTACCATCACAAATGACAATTTGTGGTGTTAATCCACATTGGTGACAATTAAATGCTTCTCTGGTAAACGCATTCCAGGCTTGCCTTAAGAGTTTAATATTAACTGGCTTTGATTGACTTTGAATGTAAAATGACTTACAGCTGGCACGGTAGAATGCCATTAAAGGATTTCTCCCTTCCAACATTAGGTACAGGTATTGCAACAGAAACCCATAATAGAATAAATGTCTTCCATCCAGATTAAAAAGCAAATCTTCTTGTCCATCATATTCTTGTCTACATTCACATGTTCCAGAAGTTGGATGGTAGTAAACTATCCTCTCTGGTATTGTTACAGCTTCCTTATATATTAAAACACCCTTTCTGGAAATCCATTTATTTGTAACAGGATCACCTGAGTTGAAAGGATTTCCGTGCAGACAAATTGAGGATTCATTTGCTGGAGGAATCAAATGTAATGGAAATTCCCATTTCCCCATTTCATGTCTGTCATGTAATTGTCGCAGAGATCTAGGTAAAGGATATGGAATTGGATTATAAGAAACTGAGGTAAAATTTAATTCTTCAGTTATTGGCTCTTCTAAGTCAAGATAAACATTGCTACTACTGCACCAATCTTGAATAAGTGCAACATGATTGCATTCATGCTCACAAATTAGACAGTATAATTTCTTAGTCCTCTTATGGCCGACAAGCCCATATGCACTTCCATCAAACGCTGATGTTAAGAGTGGAGTTAACCCCTTCTTCATCAGTATCATCACAATCCAATATATGTGAAGCACAGGTTGTAGTATCAAACAGGAGTTGAACAGAGTGACTATGAATACAGTATTCAGATTTTTCTTGCTTAGTCATTATTTCAAAATCCTCTTCCTTCATTTCACTAAGAGTCTCAACTTCTGTTGCTTGGAAGCCTGACATGAACAAATCAATGCTGCAAATTCAGAATCAGTAGTTCTTATCATCTTCTTTTGAACAAGACAGTAACCTTGTTGCAGCAACCCCTTATCATCACAATCTGCTAATATATATGCATCATCACATTGAAGAGAGTAATATCTCCCTGAAAGCTTTAAGTTGCGAATGTATACAGTATCTTTTGGAAAATTGCCCACCTGTATATGCATGCATGTGAAATATTCAATACATGATTCTGCTTTACCTTCCTATGATGATAGGGTGTTGGCTCAGGTGTTGCTGTTTTCAAAGTTGCTCTCTGTCAAACAAATTATTTAAAACCCAGAATTTTGCTGATCCTATACCTTCTTGCTGACTGAATTGTTTTTTGTTGGATACTGTTTTATCTGAACTCCCTTCCCAGTTGCCATGATTCATATTCAGTTACAATAGTATAACAGTACACTCACTGCTAGAGTGCAAGGTGTCAAAAGGATTCTTTGCTGAGCTAGCAGTTTTTAAAGATTAACCTTTCTAAGTGGTTCCTTTGAACTTAGCAGGTGAGAGTTTGATAGAAGTGTTGATGATAGATATATAGAATAAAAAATAATAAATCCACACTGTTTAGTATTTAAGCAGTGAGTTTGTTAGCAGTTGGGACTAGGCAATAGTTAGTATTGTTCTTTAGGCAAAGAATGGCAGCTAGGAAGATTAATAATGATGCAAGATGTAATATCCAAGAAATGTAAAGAACTAAGGCAGTTTGGGATAGCAATAGGAGTAGCATATTCTACAGCCAAAACCAATAGCCTTAATGTCTTTGGAGACAAAAGAATAACAAAAGTTATTGAAGAGCACAAAGATGAAATATTGCTCAGTTGTGAGATGGAAGAAGATGCAGAATCTTTAGATTCACCTTGTGTGTTGCTAGCACCCTTGCCAGACAAACTGTGTTATCTTAATGGACTAACAATGAAGGCTTTGATCAGAGGAATACTGAAGGACCTTGGCATAACTTGGAGCTCACCCAACCCTGTATGGTGGCCTGATGAAATTCCTTTTCAAAATGTTATGACTCCACCTGCTGATTATGAAGGTACATTGATAAGTAATAAGATGTGTAACTTATTACATATACTTGTGTAGGTAATTGGAGCATTGGCCTAAGAACTATTCTCACAAAATGTTATGCATACTATGGCTTAGATGTGGAAACTTTTATTCAAAAGGAGCCAGAAGATCCAAGAGAAAGAGATGTATCCCCTGTTGATTTTCATCGGGCAAGTGGCACCTCAGAAGTCCAAGATGATCAACTTGCTCCAAAGAAGAAGAAGAAGAAAGGCTATGATCCTTTCAACGCCCATTGCAATTAGAAAGCCCAGTAAGTGGACTATACATTTTAACAGCTGCTTTTTATGTGATTTAATTTTTATTATAAAGCTGAGATCAATATAAAAAATTATGGCTTCCAAACTTTCGCACTTCTATACTACTTTAACACTTCTAGCTATAGTCACAGTACATTACTTTGAAGCATGATTTTAGTGGGATATAAGCTTTTGTTAAATACAACAACGAGAGAGCTTTAAAGTTTTATCTGTCACCTAGCCTATTGTAACACTAGGTGTAGCTATGCATCTTTTCCTCACAAAGAAGGTGATCACATTGTAAGCACTAATCAGTTACTCCCATGAACATTTATGTGCTGCCATCCCCTTTGTCTTCAAGAGACTTCAGAAAAGATGTCAAAGCTCAAAGAAAAATGCACAACGCAGTGAATGCACCACACATGTTTTCACCTGTACTTGCAATTAAATGTTTACCCAAATTAGGTATAAACCATGTATCTCTGGCTAGCCTGATCATGAGTCTTGTTTCTTGTTTTTTCCTTACTTTTTTAGAAGAGAGAGTGTATAGTTAGTCTTTTAATTCCTATTGCCTTTTAAATCTGTTAATTTTAGTACATAGCACTTTAGCATTGACAAGTGCATATAACAATGACTTCTTTGTCAATATCACAACATTATTTATGCAGTATTTTAATTACTATCAAGCATGGTAGTACTTAATAGTAGGGATTGCTGTGAAAAACTAAGGCTTCCAGAATTTTCATCATTAATTATGGTAGTACTAATATTAAGGATCACTATGAAAAACTATGGCTTCTAGATTTTAACACTTAAAATTCACCCTACAGTAGGCTTTAGCCAAAAAAGCCATGCAACTTGAAATATTTCGTTCCACAGTTAATTTAAATCTATCTGTGTTTTGTCTGCCTGCCTGCCGTAAGACCCGGTCCAGAATTTTCACACAGCAAAGGGAGTCGTGTCGGATTTATGAAATCGTTGTTCCAATGAAGGTTTGTCTACTGCGCCATTCATCCTTCCTTGTACTTCTATATTCTCTATCTCTATAATCCCTTAACAAGGTGTGAAACTCACAAAAGGAGGTTTTGATTGAGGTGCTGATAGGCTGTGTTACAGCTTCTGCTTATTGCATTACAAAAAAGCCACCTGCACACCTGACATTAATTAGTGATGCAGAAGCCGTTGATGCTATGAATGATATCCACAATGACATTTTGTTGACGTTCTTTTACGTTTTTGTTACGTCACGAAGCAAAATGGCGGCAATAGTGTGGGGACTTTTGTACAGAAGCCTATGGAGAGGTTAGCATTTTGCTAGGATGTTGGATGAGCACGAAGAAATCAGATTCAGTATATATCAGGCGAGGCATATATAATGCCAAATCACGTGCGTTTTGCATGCTTTTAAAAGTTTAGCATGGTTTGTCCATAGGTTCTCTATACAAAGTCCCCACACTATTACCACCATTTTGCTTCACGATGTAACGAAAACGTAAACGAAATGTCATTGCGGATATCGTCCACTAGCAGATGCAACATTTTTGCGTGTAGTTCATTACATCCCGTATAGTGCAAATTTATTACAAGATATACCTTTTGTGAATCACATGATTTTGTTCTCAGAAGAAATATCATATTGAATATTATTCCCACAACTACGTATGATAAATATCAAGATTCACCATAGTGAGTCATGAGGTCAAGAAGAAGTAGCAATAATACATCCAACAAAAAATACGCGACCACTTAGTGAGTTATTTACATGTATAGCAACACTCAAAAACTCGCAAACACTCTAGGAAAGTCGCCATAAAAGCTATCACTTAGTTATTTCAGACCTAGTACATTCTTACCATACAGAAACAAGCAATCATGGAAATCAGCATCACCGTTCTTAAGGTCAGTTGGCTATATGGTCAGTTGGTCAGTTGGTCAGTTGGCTATACAAATATGTTCCAATAATGGAAGACTAAAAACATCCAAATTTGGATGTTATTGCTACATTTTCTCTATATAGAGAAAAATTAGTACAAAACATCCAATTATGGATGAAATTGCACCTCTATCAACTTTCATCCATATTTGGATGAAAGTTTGAGGTCGATAAACATCCACATTTGGAATCAGAACATACCTCGAGGCTCCCAGTGTAGGTGTTTGGAATGGTGGATGCAAGTCACATTCCAGCCCTCGGCTACATGGAGATCATACGTAGATCAAAGAGATGCAGCCCAACTGCTGCCAATAATAAGGGAACAGATATTACTAGGGACGACAGTGTAGTCTGATATGTGGGCTGCATACAATGGAGTGTCAGCATTGCCAGGAGTAGCTTCACATGAAACTGTTAACCATTCAATACAGTTCATAAATCCTGTGAGTGGAGTACATACAAATGCCATAGAAAGTTATCTTGAAGTTACTAGCAAAACAGTACTATAATAGCTTTTATATTTAGGGTCAAATTATCACTTAAAGAAATAAGATGTGTGCAATGTGTGAGAGCTTACCTATGTAGCTATTTATATGAGTACATGTGGAGGGAGCGATATGGACATACAACAAATGAAGCATTCACTAATTTATTACAACAGATTTCTGTAAAGCACCCACTACCTTGATTTTAATGTAGCATAAGAGGCATCATATTAATATGTACGTACGTATATGTACGTAACAATGGTTGTAGGTAGCTAGGTAGGATATTAATAAATAGCTAGATAATATAACACTTCAACTCTGAACCCCATGCACAGTTTTGCTATTTTACGTAACTCGCCTAGGTCAAAGTGTATTATAGCTATCCTTTGCAGCTAGCTATACCTGTTAAAAATTTATATCAAATTATAACATGCCAAAAAGCCACATAAAGTCATGGCAACCTTCATACCATCCACAATTCACGATTTGTGTACTAGAGAAGAAAACCTAAATCTCATGTTCAACACCATAATATCTGCTCTTCCTCAATTGAGTAAATGGTATTTGGAAGCAGTGTAAAAGAACCACTTTCTCCTTGACTGCAAACCATTATATCACTGTATCAGGGAAGTTAAAAGTAAGATTGGACATGTAGACAAAGATACTTACATTACTTCAAATCTGACATCTGCCCATCTGTTTGAAGATAGGCTGAATAATAGTTCCAAGTATACATAGTTTGCCTTTGGTTGGAGTATTCCAGATAATCATAGGATGAATGTAATGCTCAGCTACACTAGCACAGTTAACTACAGTACTTTATTTCCTAAGTTATGGGATTTGATACGTATTTTTAAACACTCTTGATCATGAGTGGAACAGGACTTAATGACAACCCATATTGCAAACCAGAGCTGGTTTATCAATTATGTTCATTGGAAGTGTCTTCTAAAGCATCAAAATAATTAGATATTGGTTCCGCATTTTGCGGTGGTGTCTTGGTGTCGCAAGCACCAATTATATGAAATATAATTATAAATACAAATAATATTATATTATAATGTTTTAGTCTCCCATATCATTAAGTACGGTAGTACTTAATAGTAGGGATCGCTATGAAAAACTATGGCTTCCAGAATTTTTGCACCTATAAAAACAACCTTACAACAGGCTTTAGCCAAAAAAACCTACCTGAATGCATTAGTACTGCTGTACTTAGGCTGTGTCTTTGTTAAACGACGCAAAAAGTATAATATTTTGATCCACAGCGAATTTTAAAACTTTTGAAATTTACCTGTATTTCGTCTGCCGGCCAGCCAGCCTGCCGTAAGACCCGGTGTATGGCTCCAGATTTTTCACACACATCGGATTTACGAAAATGTTGTTCCGATTAAGGTTTGTCTACTGCGCCATAGCTTGTCCTTTGTTCTATCTTCTTCATTTGATCTTCCTTCAACCGAAGGATGACAAAATTTTATGAAGGTGTCAACATTCCACCAAAGGTATTAAAATGTAACAATAAACACCTTGGATAGGCGCATGCTCACTGATACAATCCGTAATGCGTAATGGAAGGATTCAGTCTTTCCCTATAGCCTTTTATTTCGTCTTCCATAGCCAGACCAATTTCGCAGCTGCTTACCCAGGCTGCTTATCGATCTTCTGATTGTAAGCGCCGGATGTTAATTATAACATTAGGCGCTTATAATCGGATACCATTAACGACCTAGTAGCTGCGTATTGAATTTAAAATGGTCTCCTTCCTTCACAGTACAAGTCGTTTTACCATATAGATACTTGGTATCATGATGAAACGAGTCTGTTATAAAGGTGGGTGTGGCACATACGTAGCGAGCCATTGTAAACTATGTTAGATATCAATTGCTAAGAAATAATTCCAGTCTTGAGTGCCTGTAACAGCTAGCTATAAAAAGTAAACAAACTAGATTTTATAAAAAATTGAAATTAAAAAGGGCAGTAGGGATCGTAATAAATAATAAAAAGTAAGGAAACAAGTAGTTAATCACTCACCACCCAGCATATTGCATGTGTTTACTCAAGTATACAATTGCAGCTGGGTACGCATTCATACATGCACAAATGAAACACATTCTCTAGCACTTCTACAAGATTTAGCCCCTACTTTGGCTGCATGATGTTTTGCTTTGAATGCTGGCTGCCAAAGTAGGGATTAAATCTTGTAAAAGTGCTAGAGAATGTGTTTCATTTGTGCATGTATGAATGCCTACCCAGCTGCAATTGTATACTTGAGTAAACACATGCAATATGCTGGGTGGTGAGTGATTAACTATTTGTTTCTTTACTTTTTATTATTTATTACGATCCCTACTGCCCTTTTTAAATTCAATTTTTTTTATAAAATCTAGTATATATCATCTCAGTCCTCAAATAGTCTTTGACAATCTCCCATTATCTCTGTAGTCTCAATTAATTCATCTCTCATAGTCTCTCAGAGTCTCCAATAGTCTCTGACTATATCTCTAGTCTCATGGAAGAATCAAGAGCTTTATTAGCTGAACCTTGCTGGCTAGCTATAAGGTCTATACTTTTTAATTAGCTATATAGCTAGCCAACTGTTCTCCATATTGTATTGAAATCACTACTAGTCAATGAAAATCCTTTGAGAATCTTTTGAATTGGAAAAGCAATGAAATCACTAATAATACCCATGAATTATCTACGAATTATGCATGAATTATTCTTAAATTACTGAATGGATTATCCTTCGTGACTAGCTTCACATCTGCTCACAGAAATGCTTGCATACACATATGTAGCATGGTATGCATTTCATATAACGGAGCTACACACGTAGCTATAGCTAGAAGATATTATACTTATACTGTTCATATTATGTAAGCTACAGCTACGTAGCTGCATAATGGACAAGGAATCAGGAGAGCCAAACATTTTGATCAGAATAATGATGATAGCGGGATGATAGATATTTGTATATATAATTGGCTAGTTGCTGTGGAAAGCTAGGGGGAAATTTCAAAACCAAACCCGGATGCTCTTTGAAATATTTTAGGGAAATTGTTACCGAATTCAATTAGATACTTTTATCATAATAACTAGGGATAGGGTCATGGCTTATAATAGGGGTTTGGAAACCCCTTTTGATTTGTAGGTGAATTTTAAAATTATTTTAATAGAGCAATATAAATAGAGCAAATAAGCACTCTATTAAAGCAGTCAATCTACAATGTATAAATGTCAAGAAGGTGGCTAAACCTTGCATAGTAAAGGTCACCTGTTCATTCCAGCCAAATTGAAACTACCAAAGTTAATAACATCAAACACGCACAAAGTGACCTGCAACAGTATTTAATGTAAAAGATACTGTAATGACTCAAGACCTTTTAGAACAGTTCAAGTTATTAAAACATCAAGAATAACTATTCTGTCTCCCCACAGAAGAATGTGCTTGCAAACGGATAGCTCGTCTCAAATTTTCCAGTACCGTAGCACTGACTACTAGTTCATCTGGCCATTTAGTCTGATTACTTTGGAGAGTGTTTGATCAGCTGCTTGAGCTTTCCGAAATTCCTCTAGGCGATCTGATGTTGCTAGTAAATTTGAAACCATGGCTGCAACAAAGGCTTCAGTCTCATTTTGTAAACTTTTGGAATCCTCATGATTGTCAGATGCTGGTGCAGTGGACAAAGTGTCTGCAGTAAAAAGCAATTTGCCCGGGACATGTGAAATTGAATAGTTGTACTTCATCATGCGCAGACAGAATCTCAAAACTCGGTTTGGAGTTAAGGAGAGGGACTAGTGGTTTATGATCCGTTTCTATTTCAAACTTTTTCCCTAGTAAATACATTGAAAATTTGTCACATGCCCAGGTAATGGCAAGGGGTTCCTTTTCTATTTGCGCATAGCACTCTTTTGTGGACATTAAACATGACGCATATGCTACTGGCTGCCATGTAGTATTAACCTTCTGCAAAAGTGCTCATATGAAGATGCATCTGCTGAAAGTTCTATCTCTGCAGCTGAGCCAACACTTTGGGGTTTTTGGTAAGTTCTTGTTGAATGCGTTGACCCCAGAATTCTTAGGACTAAGTAGTGCTGTCATTGGGCATTGTTACTTCAGCACGACTAGGTAGGAATTTACATAACCAACTGATTGATCAGTCTCACAACTCTGAAATATTTGTCGGTGGTGGTAGCTCAGTAATCGCACGAACTTTCTCCGGGTCGGCTGATATGCCATTCTTATCAATAACATGCCCAAGGAACTTAAGAGAGCCCTTTGAGAACTCACACTTCTTGGGGTTAAGAGTAACTCCCACTTCTAGAGCTGCCTTTAGCCTCTTGTCATGCCCTTTTGGGTTACTTCCAAACACAAGAATGTCATCCATCCAGCATAACACTGAGGTGACAGCCATATCCAAGTCCACTCACAACAATATATATATAGGGGAACGACACTTTATGGTCCAGTAGTCAATTCACAGCTAGCTTGTTGTACAAATCAGTTCAATCCAATCACACTGTGTATGTAGTGAAAGGTCTTAAGAATAACCTCTTAAGGCTACCAGCCATAATTTAGCATTATAGTTAACTAGTTACATGAAATAATTAAGTATTAAGTTATTTAATGATGATTTAAAGACAGTCAGGTTTATTAAGGAAAGTGTTTCTTCAGGTGAGTTGTTCCAGAGATGAATAACACGTGGGAAGAGGGAAAACTTTAAAATGTCAGTTCTTGGAATTGGTGATTGAAACTACAAACTATGCAGTGATCGTGTATATGCCCTGATTGTATACTGATGTAAAATAAAGGGATCTAGATTAGCTGAAGCATATCATTGAATCATTTTGTAAAAGACATATGGTTGGAACCAATATCTTCTTTGTTCTAAGCTAGTCCATTGTAGATCATCAATAATTTTTGAGACACTAGCATAAGGGGAGTAATTATCTCCAACAGCACGGCATTGTACTTTCTCCAGTTGGTTAATATCTTGGGTAAGCCATGGACACCACACTGCACAAGCATATTCCAATACTGGCCTTACCAATGAAAAGTATGATAGTTCCCTGATGGCTTTAGGGGCAGATTTTAGGTTTCTTCTTTATAAACAAGTATTAACTGTAAATGATGCACAAAAGTTACAATCAGACTTAGACTCTCTACACTCATGGGCAGAAACTTGGTTAATGAAATTTAATACTTCTAACTGTCATAAGCTAAATTGTACAGAACTAACTTTAATTATAACTTGTCAGAGGATTCCTTAAATGTTGTAAATGAGAGTAAATATTTATGTGTTACAATACAGTCAAATCTTAAATGGAAGTCTCATGTTTCGAATGTCTCAGTCAAAGTAAACCGCATTCTTTCTCTACTAAGAATGCAATCGTCAGCAAAAACATGAACATGACTATACTTGATGATGTCAGGAAGGTCGTTTATATAAACTAAAAATAGGATAGGTGCAACTACAGTTCCCTGAGCAACTCCTGATATGACAGGTACCGTAAACGACGAAAGTTTGGAGGTCAAGCCCGCTGCTGATCACTTGCCGGATCCAGAAGGGACTCTTAGTAGTAAATTGCCTTCTTCAGCCATTGCATCAGCCAATTCAGAGGTTTGTTCTGTGATGGCGACTGCCATCCGCCATTTTCCAACACGTGCCGCCTCATGCGACTTTTAAGCACAAAATTTACTATCGATCACTGAATTCGCCAAACTTTCTTCCGCCAAATTGATTTCTTTGCTGATTCGCCAAACTTTAGTCCCTCCAAACTTTCGTCGTTTACGGTACTTTGGTTGAACATGTATTTTCAACAATGATGTTTTGATAGCTATTTGTAAGGAAAGATAATCCATTGAAGGGCTTGATTACAAATACCATACCAATCAAGCTTGTATAGTAGTCTGTTATGTGGGACACTATCAAAGGCTTTAGCTATGTAGATCTAGTAGAATTAAATCAGCTTGTATACTATGGTCATAATTATTAGTTAGATCATGTACATAAAAGAGCAGCAAGTTGGGTGTCGCAGGAGTGGTCGTGGCAGAATCCATCTTGAGTGGGTGTAATAATGTTATTTTGTTCTAGGTGTAGCATAATATTAGAAGCCTTTGTAGTGTATAGACTGACTATATTAGAATGATTATGTAAGGCTGCACGTGATTGCTTGTACTATATATAGACTCTTGTACCTCGTGTCATTAATTGCATTGTAATAATCATTAATCCAATACAAACTGTATTGTACATGGTGTCAGAAGTGGGATGCTAGTCTCCTCTATTTGTTGGATTCTAATGGCAAGGTTGAGTGAATAAAAACACCCTGGGTGTAAAAAAAGTACGATCCCAATCAGAAGCAGCATGCAAATAGGTATGTGCGACCAAAAACTTTGATATCAGTTGAGGCCAAGAAATTACTTATCAGAAACCTTTTTAACTACTTGAATGACATACAATAGTTTATAGCATATTTTCACAGCTATGATTGGCTTTGTCACTTGGCCACCTTTATTAATAATGATGATGGTGTGAAAAAGGTGGCCAAGTGACAAAGCCAATCATAGTTGTGAAAATATGCTATAAACTATTGTATGTCATTCAAGTAGTTAAAAAGACTTCTGATACTTGGCCTCAACTGATATCAAAGTTTTTGGTTGCACATACCTATTTGCAATGCTGCTTCTGATTGGCCTTGCACTTTTTACAGCCAGGGTGTTTTTGTTTAGCATATCACTACTTTTTTGGAAGTATAAACACATGTTATTACTAGCAAGCAGCAGAGAAGTACTGCATGGGCATAACTTGTACTTGCCTAGCACACAATATTGCAAATTAAACTTTGAAGCTTAATTTTGAAAAATTCAAGCCTGAGATTTTTTTTAACTTTCACTACAGAGTGATACATCAATATAGATTGTATATCTGAAAGTTTATGCAAATCATTTGAAGGGGGTCCAAGTTATGACAACTATCAACCTGCAGTGTAATAGTCCTTCTCAAATACATTCAAGTGTTTACTTCAGACTGATAATCAAGACTCACGATAGTGAAAGAAGAAGCGCAGCAACACCGACCACTGAGTGAGTTATTTACACGTAGCACCGCCCTCAAACTCGCAAACGCTCTAGCTAAGCCGCCATTATAGCTATCGCTTAGTTATTACCGACCCACAATGTTCTTACTATATAGAATCAACAAACCAAGAATGGAGGAAATAGGCGCCACCATTCCTAAGTACCAGCCATTGCGAGTTTTATGGCACCCGTTGTGCGACCACGCACGACGAACCATCCCTTCCCGCCCAATTCGCCCATTTACTAGACAATTAGTACCTTCATTGTTTGAAGAATCAACATCCCAAAGTTCATAGACATCGCTTCACCCATTCTTCTGATACAGCCTTATAAATGCCTTCCTGTCACCACAAAAATTTTTACGCGGCAGTCGTTTTTTCTTGTTTCTTTCATTTTCATCGCACACTTTTTTCGGGGACTTGCGGGAGCTTTCGTGAACCCCAGAAGATTTTTTCAAACTCTCTTTTTATACATTCACTTGTTTATCTAATAACTCACTCATTTCTTCATGGGTTTCAGCCAAATTTGTATCAGCACTTCTCCTATGTATGCTCTACCTGTCATACTATTATCAGTCTGAAGTAAATACTTGAATGTATTTGAGAAGGGCTATTACACTGCAGGTTGATAGTTGTCATAACTTGGACCCCCTTCGAATGATTTGGATAAACTTTCAGATACACAATCTATATTGATGTATCACTCTGTAGTGAAAGTTTAAAAAAATCTCGGGCTTGAGTTTTTCAAAATTAAGCTTCAAAGTTTAATTTGCAATATTGTGTGCTAGGCAAGTACAAGTTATGCCCATGCAGTACTTCTATGCTGCTTGCTAGTAATAACATCTGTTTATACTTCCAAAAAAGTAGTGATATGCTAAACTAAAACACCCTGGGTGTAAAAAAAGTGCAAGGCCAATCAGAAGCAGCATTGCAAATAGGTATGTACGACCAAAAACTTTGATATCAGTTGATTACTTATCAAAAATCTATTTGAATGACACCGGCAATAGTTTATAGCATATTGTCACTATGACATCATCATTATTAATAAAGGTGGCCAAGTGACAAAGTTAATCATAGTTGTGACAATATGCTATAAGCTATTGCCGGTGTCATTCAAGTAGATTTTTGATAAGTAATTTCTTGGCCTCAACTGATATCAAAGTTTTTGGTCGTACATACCTATTTACAATGCTGCTTCTGATTGGCCTCGCACTTTTTTTACACCCAGGGTGTTTTTGTTTAGCATATAGTATGACAGGTAGAGCATACATAGGAGAAGTGCTGATACAAATTTGGCTGAAATCCATGAAGAAATGAGTGAGTTATTAGACAAACAAGTGAATGTATAAAAAGAGAGTTTGAAAAAACTTCCAGGTTTCACGAAAGCTCCCGCAAGCCCACGAAAAAAGTGTGCGATGAAAATGAAAGAAAGAAACAAAATGACTGCCGCATAAAAATTTTTGTGGTGACAGGAAGGCATTTATAAGGCTGTATCAGAAGAATGGCTGAATCGATGTCGATCAACTTCGGGATATTGATTCTTCAAACAATGAAGGTACTAATTGTCTAGTAAACGGGCGACTTGGGCGGGAAAGGATGGTTCATCGTGCGTAGTCGCACAACGGGCGCCATAAATCTCACAATGGCTGGTACTTAGGAATGGTGGCACCTATTTCCTGCATTCTTGGTTTGTTGATTCTATATAGTAAGAACGTTGTGGGTAGGTAATAACTAAGCGATAGCTTTAATGGCAGCTTAGCTAGAGCGTTTGCGAGTTTGAGGGCGGTGCTATGTGTAAATAACTCCCTCAGTGGTCGCGTTGCTGCGCTTCCTCTTGGCCTCGCGACTCACTATCGTGAGTCTTGATCCCCCTCCTCCCTGTGTACAGCCTTCCTACAGGAAGTTTACACAGTAATGGATAATAATAATAATAACACTGCCATTTTATGTACCACTATTAAGAAATTTTGAACTTATAGGGTGAAATGAGATTGAATGTGTGGTCACATGCTCTTGATTGCTCACTCTAAAGACCATATTGAGGTCATGTAGTTATTTCCATGTGTCCATATGTACGTATGCTAATGACAAGCAAGATACTGCAGCTGATGTCTTTGTTAACAGAAACATTCAATAGTACTTTGCATGTCATAATTTTTTATATACGTATTATAGGTGAAATGATTATAATTTGTGTTAAGACAATAATGTATACATACTTTTGACTGTTGTATTTATATACATAATATGCACATAATATGTATGTGTATGTATTTTTATGTCAGTAATCTACTACTGACTAACAAACATACGTAGCATAGAGCATAATAGGTGAAATTTATTAGCATGCACTTATGAGATGCTCTAAAATTAATGGAGTTCTTGACACACAGATACTTAATATATATAAGTGCTTGTTATTCAATGGTTTGGCTAGTAATATTTATGTATTATTTAAAGCAAAAATAATGGGCTTTGTCAAAGTAGCTATATATGGCAAAAACTCGGAATCGACGCAGCTACAAAACTTTGAATGAATTTGTTAGCTAGCTACCTTCCAAAGGATTGGTGAAGAATTACATGGAACAGCATCAAGCATACTCCAAATATATATGTGACCCGGCATGAGAGCTTTTAATGGAGAATCTGTAAATCATTTACAGAAAAGCTATATTATGAATAGGTAACCTATATTTTGTGTACATAAGCCTGGTTTTGTCACATATGCAAATGTTTATATTTTGAACATTTACCAAGACACATGCACACGCACGCACGCACGCACACGCACACACACACACACACACACGTACGTACATGCGAGTTGGCCTATGCTGACTGTAACGGACACTTGAAACATCAAGCACGTAATAGGAGAAATAATTAACTATGCAAATATGGGAGACAAAATTGATCGGGTAAAACTCTAATAAACCAATCACTCTCTAATAGAGCCGTCAGATATTCAAAAACAGTTGATTTCTCAACCAAAAAATTACCATTCACTTAAGCAGGCAATGATCACCATGAGTTTAAGGAAGCTCGGCAGTAGACCCTAAAATTGACCTGATTACATTATTAGAGTATTTTAATAGAAACTGTTCTAGGGTATGTGTGTTGTATTGGAGCGTTTTGAATTCCTGTGAGTTTACTTGATACGTAGTTACGGTACAGATTTAATGTAACGTCGCGATTGCTCGAGCTCGCGGGCACTCGCACTCGAATTAAAAGTGCGCTAGAAATATCGAGTGCTCGATTTCGAGCATCGAGCGAGGCGTCGAGAGGGTAAGGCTGGTTCGAGCATCGAGCGAGGGTTCGAGCATCGGCGAGGGTTCGAGCATCGGGCGTCGAGAGGGTAAGGCTGGTTCGAGCATCGAGCGAGGGTAAGGCTGGTTCGAGCATCGAGCGAAGCATCGAGATTACGTACGTACGTACACGACAGTACGAAAGCAGAGTGCTCAATTTGTTCGATTTTGGAATAGCTACATACGTACGTAGTTCAGGCGAGCGCTTGAATGCAAGTCTTGCATGCAAGCCATTAGCCGTCACGTGCTACTGCAAATCATACGTATCTTCAAGGCGCCGCTACACGTGCATAGCAACATATATCGCCAGCTGGGTTATTGCAGCTTGCTTAATTAAAGTTCCGCTTACTGTTTAGTATCTATCATATGCCGCTTCTTGTGGCGCTTTATATAGGTAAATAGAAAATTATAGTAGTAGGCTTCTATTGGAATGGTTACACGTGTTTAGCCTTCTTAATTGTGCTGTCGTGCTAACTTGCTAGTCAAGATGTCATCCTTGCGTAGAGCTCGTAAAAATTCCAAAGGTGAGAGTATGTACGTATACGTATGGTTATTTTGTTATTCGTAGATGTTTTGCTTTCTTCTGCTAAATCTAGGTAGGCGTTAATTAGATATGGCCACATGATAGTTTATTTTTCAATTGCTGTTGCTGCTGGGCTAGCTGTAACATATTCTAAGTGTCATACAGCGGAAAATTTTGGTGGGAGGAAAACATTAGCTGATTTGTTAACGATTTGCCATCAAATTTTCAATGTAGCCTTGTAAGAAGTTCATACGTACGTACGTACGTACTCCTCGCACTTGTGATTTTACCACTATCGAGTGCGAGTTAATTTGCTCGTCTCAAAGCACTCGTATAAGAAAATTGCCCCTCGCACTCGTACGTACGTACGTACGTACGTGCTCCTTGCACTCGCAATTTTACCACTATCGAGTGCGAGTAAATTTGCTCGTCTCGAAGCACTCGTAAGAAAATCGCCCCTCGCACTCGAGAATTTTCTGCTCGCGATTGCGACGTTGCATTAAATCTGTACCGTACGTATAAACAAATTTGAGTGATAAAAGGCAATTAACTATTGCAAAATTAATTACTCTGCAAATATATATGTATATCCAAAAATTTTCACTATATGCACTGATAATCACTTCAGCAGTCTTGACAATTTCATTTATCTGAACACTTCTTAAAATGAAAAAGTACAAAGTACATAAGGTGGTTGGATTACTGAGGGCTACTGCATCTAGTACCAACTTGAACTACATAGCAGCTATAATAATATACACATGATCTAGCATCCTTATCATTTTATGCACAATTGTCCTCACGATTTGACATTGATGATATAAAAGCCATCCATATAAGCTATTCAAAAAGTTGTGAGTTTGCAACTATGTGTTTATTATGTAGCTACGTATATAGCCTTTAAAATATGTACATACATATGTACGTATACCGGGTACCTTTACCAGGTACTTCAGTTGCTACTAAATGGCATGGTAAATTCTATGAAAGTAGCTATGACATACATTATGCAATATTCATTTTAATGGTGTCTGATTGCTTTATTACAGTACATATATATATATATATATAAATCCGCTGCCTACTTTGCAATATAGCTAGCTAATGAAGTGCAAACAAGTTTAAATATTTTTGAAATGCAATACACTATGGAATAAGGAAAATCTCTGACTTGTAGCTACGTACTTATATCGTAATTACATATGATCTCTACTAATGACAATTTCAGACATGTTGTGTGGCTATTCACCACATTTCAAAAGAGTTTACACCTATGTGATTTTTATAAGCCATCAAAGCTGCAAATTTCTTTATAACTTCACTATGACTTCTACCATGTGATTGCTTGCAAGCATTGCTGTCAGCATTTAATACTATGTTTTGGAAGAATGATTGAAATTCCAAAGGCTTGCCATGTAAAGGGGATAAATTTAATATTCTGCTTCACTCTTCATTTGCTTGATTAAATGCTTCCAATAGTTTAGGAGTAGATTTACTAAGCAGATCTATGTGGTTAATTAGCTCATAATATTCTGTTAATCTTGTTTGTGATGGGTTGTGTTTTAACAATAACATTTTTTCCTAGTAGTACCGTAAGCTCCCAATTATTGATGGTTTCTTATTATCGATATGGCAGTACTCAATTAGCGATACATTAATGTGCGTTAGATTACGGATAAAATATGGCTGTCTTTGTTGTGAAAGAGCTTTATTGTCTTCTATCAGCTGGAGTAGCTAATTGAAAGTTTAGCTGAAAATTTTGGCAAAAGGTATGTACGTATATAAATTTAATCATGGAGAGGTTCAGTGATGTTTACACATACAGTACATTCTTTTATCCCAAATTGCGGAGAGATGATTATCTGGCAGTATGTTGATGGAACAGAGGAGTCAACGTATTTAACAAGAGATTGTTGATGTTTCCAGTGATCTTGAAGAAGGTGCACATTGGTGTTTGGCAGCAGTGAGAAGACAACTTATTTTGATTCACTTAAAAATGACAATTCTGTATGTTTGCAGGTATTGTTGTTTGCTCAAGAATCACATACACAAGGTTCAGAGTTTCATCCTGCAGTGTGGCTAGTAAAAATACCTAAGAAACCCCAATGGATCGTGACGTCATTCAAGCGCAGTACTTTTTAGTGTAATTAACGCTTCTTTTCAGTCACTATTTACACTGGCAACAATTTATCGTGGACTAACCTTTAGCACAGGTGCGAGGTGCCGAATCAACTATGAGCTTATAGAAAGATCTATTGATACATATACATACATAATCACTTCTTTTATTAAACTAAGATCAAACATATTTGCACCTATTTCAACTCTAAGCTACACTAAAAACATAGCGTAAAGGAGACTGCGAACTCCATTTAACTTTTATCAATTATGTAACGCGTGGTCTTAGTTGGATCAAAAGCAATTTTTTGTGGGTCATCCAGTAGACGTAACCTTAAGATGGAGCACATTTCAATGCTTATATGGCTGCCCATTTATATACGTACATTTAGCACTTTAGCAACACTTCTTTGATGGTATACATACAAGTGCCTCCAGCATACATGTCAATCAAGCTAAAATATTCATTTGTTTAGTGTAGGCGTGGTGAAATTTACATATGCATGGTGCCCTAAACAATAAGCATACATACTTTGGCTGGCACTCACAACACTCATCAGCAGCAAGCAGCAAAACTGAAAAGCAGAACTTGTAAAAAATCAGGCTATTTTTATGCGCTGACATCAAAGCATAGATAGTAGGAATACCACAACACAGTGAAATATGATGAAATAACAGTTCATACATCAAATGATGTGTAAATATGTTCATACATCAAATGATAAGTCTAAATGATGTTCATATTATAGATTATTCCAATGTATCATACATCAAATGATAAGCCGGTGTAAATGATGTTCGTACATAAAATGATAAGTGTAAATGTTCAAAATGTGACTATTCCAAGGGTCAGGCCTTTGATTGTGGGGTGTTTGTATGCATGTACGCTTGCCTTTGATTTTACTCCAGATGATATGTCTGATATCAGCTTTTCAACTACTTAGTAAGAAGTTGGATTGATTCTGTATTGTATGAATCGTTTAAATACAACTATGTTAAGTGTTTATGTTAATGCAATACACTAGTTCCTGCTACTTGTAGTGTCATCGTAAAATTCTCTTCGTAGACTCTTCGTTCATTGAGTAGATCTCTTTGTAGATTACTTATATTTCTCTAGCCATGCTTTTGCTTTTGAAAAGCCCCTAATGGTGACATACAGTTCTACGATCATTTTTAGAAGTGCATCATGAGTTTCCTTATCGTCTATTTCACAATTACCTGTTGTGAATAGCCAGTAGAACTAAACGTCATCATCAGTGATGACTTTCTCAACAATATCAGCTTTACGGGAAGGTAATGGCTTTTCAAGTCATTTCAGTACATCTTTAACTTGATATTCCAGGGAAAGGAACAACTGAAATGTTGTTTCTTTTACGTGACAAAGCCCTCTGTTGATTAAATCAGTCTATTCCTCACTAGTCCCTAGTCCCTTGATCTTTAACAGTTTTGTCTTTTGCCATTTTCAATAAACACAGGATCATTTCTTCCTTCAAGTCATGGTTTTCTCTCTATTTTTTGCATAAATGTCTTCAGACATATCCTACAACATACCGCAATGCACTACTTTCATTCTCTGTTAGTTCACTTTAGACCTCTTGATCAATGTATAATATTCAAAATGATCATGCAAAAGCACAAGTGCTGATACCACTATAGCTTTCAGAAATTGTAAGACCTCACCACTACTTGGAAGCACTCAATAGCCGCCAAATCGGTAGATAATAGTTATGATTATTAATCATAATCTAAGTTCACTATCTAGCGATATTATTACACATTACATGCAAGAGTTAAGGCCTAAGCTAAACTTGTCACTGTCACGAGGTGGCACTTCTTGGCAGGCGACTTGTGTGACTCCTCTTCATGTGACTCCGCTTCATGTGACTTCCCTTCAGTTTCACAACTTCCCCCTCCTTTTAAAGATAGCCCTTCAGGGGTATCGTGTGTGATCACCAAAAATCGTGGAGGTCTCCTAACTTGACGGTCACATCTTGTTGTTACTGTAGGACTGGGTGGGGGAGAGTCTTGTGACCGTGTGGTTTCTTCGGGCTTCTTGACAACTCATCGCTTCCGAAGCTTCCCAGATTATCCCAACCACGGTTTGCATTTGACATTGTCTTTGTATCGACACATTCAGTTCCTCTGAGCTAGGATCTCCTTTACCTTGGATCACTGCATTAGTGTCAGTCAATGACTTTATAACGAATGGTCCCTTATATCTCCTATCTACGTAGCTTATACTTAGGTTGTACCCTTAACATTACTAGATCCCCTACATAGTAACTCTTCTAACATTGCTGAGCTGCTTCAACATTCTTTTAAGCAACTGTCCAAGCTTCCTTGAATTCCCTTGCCAACGCTTTACCATAATCTGACTCAACCACTGGAAACCGAGCCATTGGAATTGTAAGATCCAGTGCGGTGGGTAGATTTGGCTGTCTACCATACAAAAGGTAAAACGGTGTCTCTCCTGTTGATTGGTGAGGTGTACTCCTGTAAGCAAACAGGACTCCTCCTAATAACTTGTCCCAATTCCGACCCTTATCACCGACCAATTTGCACAGCATCTGTTTCAAAGTTCTATTAAAACGCTCCACAAGTCCGTTTGTTTGTGGATGACCCCCTGATGTTGGAAGTTGGGAAATTCCCATGAGGTGTGGTGTCTCTTGTAGCACTTCTGCTAGAAATTCAGCAGCTCTATCGTGAATAATTTGTCTTGGGACCCCATGACGCCAAATTAAATCCAATAAACATCCAGCCACTGTTTCAGCTCTTCTGGTATTCACAGCGTATACCTCAGGCCACTTGGTGAGGTAATCCTGAAAGACTAGGGCATAACAATTACCAGTGGTACTCTACAAAATCCATGCCCACGCGTATACTTACTAGAGGGGCATGCCCTTAAAACCTTGCCCTTGCACAGAGGCACAGTCAACACATGATTCACATTTTCTTAAAATATCACTAGGCATACCTTGCCAGTAATAATATTTCTTCAACCTCTGATGCATCTTCTTATAGGCAAAGTGACCAGTAAATACTCCATCATGCTGTTCGTCAAGTAGTTTTGTTGCAAGTGGCTTGGTACCACTAAACAGCATCCATCTGCTCCATCTCCTTCATAGTACAATATTCCTTCAACAATCACAAATCCTTTCTTATCCATCTTAAGTACTTGTCGCACTGCTTGCTCATATATAGGTAACTCCTTATTCTGTAAATACCTTACCAGTTTGTCCAGTTCTTTGTCTTGTCGCTGTTGCTCTCTCACAGACTTAAATAGTGACTCACCCTCCGGATCAGCTGTAACATGCAACACTATCATCTCTTTAGCATCACCTGGCAATGGAGCCCTTGACAGCGAGTCTGCCACAACATTGGCTTATACTCCAGCGTCATCTTAGGAAGAAACCTAGATATCCTACCTCAGGATTGGCTCTTCATGTGTGTGAGGAAAGCACTCACCAGGGACTGATGGTCAGTATAGACTGTGAATTGATTACCCAGGAGATATACTTTGAAATACTCCACTGCATACACCAAGGCAGCTACCTCTAGCTCTGTAGGCACATATTTTGCTTCTGCTGGGTTGGTTTGCCTACTGGCATATGCTACAGGATACGGTACAGCTCTAAGGTAACGTCACACTCGCTCGCAAATTTTGTCGAGTAAACAGCATTACTTGATCGAGTTTCGTGTACTGAAGCGCTCGCAGCGTGTGAAGTGACGAGTACTCGAAGTAAACTCGAGTGGATGATTTAGCATAAAGCTACATAAGTACTGCACGTACGTGACAGGCCTTATAGTGACAAAGCGCAAGTAGACGACGAATTACTCAAGTGTGAAGAGTAACTTCACGAGTCAACTTTAGTTTCCTTTAGATATACTATGTAACGTGCGGTAAAAGCTTAACACGCATAAAATATTAATCTATCGAGCTCTATTGCCGCAATTACGGTAGTCCCAGTATCGTTGTCCTTTCTGGTTAATGCAGTCAGCGGTCTTGTTTTTGCAGCAAGATTTGGTAGGTGTCTCCTCCAACCCTAAGAAACTCTTCACTTCTTTACATGATGTTGGGCATGGAAATTCTTTTACTGCCTTGATCTTATTATCATTCGGGCTAACTCCATCTGGTGACAATGTATGTGCAAACGAACATTTCTCTGGTCGCAGTCGCAATCCTGCATCCTCTAATTGCTTCAACACCTGTTCTACTGTACATGTTACCAGGTGTTCTTCAAATGACTGAGAAATGATTAACAAGTTGTCCAGGTACACAAACAAGAAGTTCCACTTAGAACCACAGAACAACTTACTCATAAGTCGTTGAAACGTTCCTGGAGCATTCATAAGGCCGAATGGCATGGGGCAATACTAGATGACATGTAAAAGCAGGATTCAGGTGCCATCTTTATTTGATGATATCCTTTCAGCAAATCTAATGTTGTGAAGATCTTGCCATGGCATCGCCCTATTGTATCAATCAAGTCATCAATCCTTGGAATGGGGTAACAGTCAGGTATTGTTCTCTTGTTGATGCTGCGGCCGGTGCGGCCATGGCCGCACCACTTTTGATCAATACTCACCATTGAAACTTGGAACCAGCTTGCAGGATTCCCTCACAACATTCATTTACAGTAAATACTTACATAAGTACCTCCAATCCATTCTAAGAATATAATGCATCTACAAATACCAATAAATTCTAGCTCCACTTTCATCTTCTATTTAATGCACATCAAGGTAATTACTATAGGCGCATGTGTTTCACAGTTGCTAATATTTATAATTTACTGGATAAATCATACTCAGCATAAGTTCAGCTTGGAAGAGAACAGTCTCACGATTTCAGGTTGGTTTAACTGCACGTGGTAGGAAGCTATTGCGACATGCCTCAGTTGAGACACTGCATGGCTTTTGTTTTTGCAGCAAAGGGAAAGAAGCTTAAACTGAAGTAAGATACAGATAATAAATTTGCAAGTAGAAAAGAGCTGGCATTATTTATTGTACTAAACTCTATATTAAAGCATTTTATATACAAGAACATTAGTGAATAGCTAGTTAGGCTGCAAATGGCCGCATCACTCCAAAATTGCTGGCTCCGGCCCTGTGATCCCTCTGTAGTCCACGCAGACTCTCAGACTTCCATCCTTTTTCCTAACCAATACTAGTCCTGATGCAAAAGGACTGGATGAGGGCTCAATGCAGCCAATATCTAAAAGCTTCTGCAACTCACTTTCCTCAACGCATATGGTAATCTCCTAGGGGTGGTCCTCACTGGTGTGGAATCCTTCATTTTGATTGAATGTTCAGTGAGATCTGTCTCACCAAGCTCCTTCTCGGATAGAGCAAACACACCGTGCTTCCGTGCCACTAACTGGATCAAGGCTTTCCTTTGTGCTGGTAAGCAGCCTTTACCAATCTCTAGTCTATTTACCAATTCCTTCCTTCAGTCACTGGATAATCCATCAGAATTAACCCTAGCCACTGTAACAGTCTGATCGTCCTTCCAGATTTCATCTCCCTGGTCCACTAGATCACCCACTTTAATGTGACCTATCATGCTGCCCGAAGCATCCAGTTATACCACAGAAACGGCCGATAGTGATGACAATCCTGCACCTATCGTGCCATATCAGTCATGGACAATTCCAGTGAGGAGTCAGGCGAAGAGGGTGAAGAGAATGATGAAAGATTGTTCAGCTTAGCCTGGTAAATACTGCAAACTCTATGAATAACCAGCTTATAACTCGGATTGAGCTAGCCATAATATTTGTTGTATTGTATAGGTGTCACTGTGGTAACTGTCAAGTAATGCCCTCAGTAGAAGAATGCATCTGCTGTTGTGAAATTGCTCGGGTAGTAGCTAAATTAGAAGACAGTGGTGCATCATGTATAACTGAACATGAAGGTTTTGATGCAGTTTGTTTGAATAGATGGGTGCTGCAAACAGCATACTACCAATACAAACAACAATATGGAAGATGGTCCAATAAACCAGAAGTACATGAGTGAGTCACACACACATCAGAGGAGCTAACTAGCTATAGCACACTTTTATTGCAGACAATACCGATTTATTGCCTATCGACAGCTTACTCAATGGTGCTGGGGTTGGTTGGGGCAGTCAGTCAGAGTAGTATTACCAAGTTGTGCAGTGAAAGCAATAAGAGATGCATTTCCATCTGAACAATATGCTGAATTTAAATATCCTGATGTTCGTATGCCTAAATGATTTGTAAATTGTATGAGCGTAATTATGATATATAGAATCTAAAAACAATTTGACTTTTGTGTTCTTGTATGGCTCTTGATTTAGGCGGATGTTCATATGCTGCACATAGTGGTTGTGGAGTAATTTCTGTTACTGTGCATTCCTGATCTTCTTCACAAAAGGTGATGGTCTTACTCATTAACTTTTCGATGTAACCTGCAAAAAATGAATTTTTTTTTTTTTTACTGTAATAAACCTCTTTAACACACATATAATTCATATACATAATAAGTCAAGTTACATGGCGCTGTGCCTGCTTCAAAATAGAACGCCAACCACAGGTGGTCCCAGTCAAAAGTAGATCAGGCGGGAGATTGTTCCAAAGGTGGACAGCTATGACCTGCCAGCTGCGTCGAAATCGATCAAGGGTCCTGAAGTCAGTTGGATCAATGAAGCGCAAATGTGCTGCAGGATCCCAAGCATGTAGACGGGTTGACTGACGAAGAGTATGGTCAACATCATGAAACAGTGGACAATAATTCTGTAAATTTCTTCGTCCCTCTCCAGCAAGGAGACGGCAAACCAGTCCAATAATTGATGCATTACGGCGATGAAGTAATGACTGAAAGTGTGAGCAGCAAGTCTGCTCAATTCGAGACTGTAAACGATCAAGCCGTTGCAAATGAGTAAAGGCCGCTCCAGCATATAAAATATTCCCATACTCCAAAGCTGGGTGAATCCAGGATTTATACATTAAAGACAAGTCTTGACTTGTAAGCAAAGAACGACAGTAATAAAGTTGGCTGGCCCTCTGTTTTCCACGATTCAATATGTTCACTATATGTGACTCCCATGTTAGCAACGAGTCAAATGTAAATCCCAACTAGATTGATAAAAAAATTAAAAATTCAAAAAGGTAAGTAGGGATTGAATTCAATAGTGCTACAAAAAGTAAGGAAACAAGGAATAAGATTTTGGGACGAGAGAACATTCTGGCATGAGATAATTTATAAAAGTTTAATCCCTGCTTTTGGCAAACCTATATACTGAAGTGTTAGTTTTGTTCAGTTGTTGTAGTTTATCAGTTGTATATTGTTTGTCATTGAGGACCTGTATACCTACCTTCTGGTAGATACAGCCATCCTGACTAAATCAATAATAATAATAATAATAAGTGAGCCAAAAGTAGGGATTAAACTTTTATAAATTATCTCATGCCAGAATGTTCTCTCGTCCCAAAATCTTATTCCTTGTTTCCTTACTTTTTGTAGCACTATTGAATTCAATCCCTACTTACCTTTTTGAATTTTGAATTTTTTTATCAATCTAGTTTGTTTGCTTTTTATACATGCTAAGCATTCATAATAATCTTTCAGCAGGTGCACAAATGTTACAGGCGCTTAAGTAATAATTATGCTTGTTTACAGGCGCTTGTTAACGACGCGCTTACATGGCAAAGCAGCTGTGTGATAGCAAATAACACTCGAAAAACAGCAAAAGCTATTTGTCCAAGGCTATAATCTCGAAGTTCACGATGTAATAAAGCACACGCGAAAACATCGTGCCATGGTGCTACTGTAACCATAGATATTATACGCGTAACCGTATAATATCTATGCTGTAACTAATTATATCACGTGTAAGCCAGGTTTTTGCGTGACGTAATAAGCAGAAGCCGTAACAGGCTATCGTCACCTTCGAAGGTGAGATTCACACCTTGTTAAAGGAATATAGAAGAACAAGGAAGGGAATGAAGGATAAAAGGAATCGCCATGGCGCAGTGGGTAAATCGTCTTCGGAACAACATTTTCGTAAATCCGCCGCCATTACCTTTATTGTGTGAGCGCAACCGGGTCTTACGGCAGGCAGGCAGGCTGGCTGGCAGGCAGGCAGACGAAATACAGGTGAATTTCTAAATTTTCAAAGTTGGCTGTAGGTCGAAATATTCGACTTGTCGCTTCGTTTAACCAAGGTACAGCATCATTACAGCCTTAGCAATGCATTCCAGTCGGTTTTTTCGGGTAAAGCCTATTGGAAGGTTGTTTTATGAAGTGCGAAAAATCGGGAAACCATACAATTTCTTACCAATCCCTACTATTAAGTACTACCGTACTTAATGATACTCGAACTGAACTAGTCTCAGGAATGACTGAGTCATCCAAAAATAATGGAGGATGTGGAAGTGTTTGAAGATCACGTTTTAAAGAAACTAGCAAAGAGGATGTTTTGTTAGGAGCAAATTTAATCTGCCAACTTTGGCCAAAATGATATAGCGCTGCCAAATCACTATTCAAATCAGATGCGGCTGCAATACGATCAGATTTATCAGCTATGATCTTCAAAAGAGAATGGTCATTAGCGTATCCCACTATCAGGGAGTGCTTTACAACAGTAGGAAGTTGACGAATATATAGATTAAATAAGGGAGGAGACCAGATTGCCCCCTGAGGAACTCCCTTCAGCTATGCTCGCAAGCGTCATTCCACACCTTAACGTATGTAGCATTCACTAATATCTTCTTAACTATGTAACCTCCCTTCTTGTACTTCGGAAACACTACATCATATCTTCTTGTGCCTTGTTTAGTAACAGCTTGAGTACGGTTTACGTTTTCATTGAAATGTAGTGCAGCCAATTGTAACCTATATACAAATGTTATTCTCTTTATATTACTGTTTAAAATCTTAACAACTGAACACCCTCCCACAATAAAAACATTGAAACCTGCCCTCAGACAATAATAACACTGACACCTGCCCTCACAACACTATTTTGTGAGAAAACAATAAAATGAATAAATGAGCTAACTGCTTATAGCTGCCTATACATAGTTAACACTATCACACCTTATGATATAAGCAATCTATTTAAATCATCACTTATAAGAAAGTAGTCAGCACATTTAATGACATGATATCAACCTCCATTAGATCCTTATTTTCACTATAACAATTAGCTAACTAATTATAAACAATAAGAATCATCACCTTGATTTCATTCCATGGTAAACTGATTTTGGTGCAAAATGTATTACCACATTATGAAAGGATTCCAAAGCAGATGTCTGATGTGCAGAGGAAAGACGAATCATGTAAGTTTTTCACTTGGTTTAGTATCTATTGATTAATTGTAATGATAAGGTTGATATGTTACAGGACAGCACTCACGTCTTTGTAGCCATTTCCTATTTCTGTCTCGCCGTCTCAGTCTGCCATGTGCACACTTTGGAAACTTTTTACTATGTCTTCTGTGCACATTATGAATGTGGTTGTCTAGAGACAACCATTTGGCTTTTATGAGTTCACCATCATCAGCAGGGGTAGAAGAAACACACCAATACAAGTGATTGATTATACTTTTCTGCCATTCAGTCACTACTTCACAGTCCTTCTGCTTGCCTAGTTTGTCCAACTTTTTACGAAAACCTGTGTAAGTTTTTATAAAACTATAAAGTATTATTCCACTGAATACATACCTTTAGCAACCGTAATAATGTTTAATTTTAGGGTATGCTTCTCACAGCCACTTATTTATCTGTTTGTGCCTATCTGTTACTAAGACATCCACTTCTAACTTGCTTTCCTTTAGAAATTTCAAGCAGCGATGAAGACTTCCCTTAAGCTTATTACTCTGTAAACAAGTTGCACATAATGTAGTTACAGCATTCCAATAACCAGCTTCAAATCCACAACCTTGCTCTGTTTCAAATCAACAACTGAGTATGACCCATACTTGGCACTATGTCCTGGACTATCAGCCCTACCATCACCTCCTAGCACCAAGCCTTGTTTTTTGACTTTTAATTGATCAATTAAAGTCTCTTGTTCATTCTCCCAAATGCAGTTAATGGCTGGTTGTAAAAAGGCCTTTTGGTGCCGAAAAAAGGTCTTCCTTGTAATCGTGGCACAATTCAGACTGCTAAATATTTGTAAGGCCTTTGCAGGTAATGATCCAGTATAAAGTATAGCGGCTGAAATCCTAATATTACCAGCTGGAACTTTCCCTACATAAGGCTGACTCTCCCATACATATTTATTGGTACAATTATTGCAGATTTGTTTGACGCATAAAAATGAACCTCGAGTAAACTTTTCAATAGAAATGTAGGTGCTTCTGCACATAAAGCAAATGGAAAATAGCAACAAAAGAGCAGACTCAAAGACTAAATATGTCTGTTGCTTTTCAACTGATAAATCTGACTCAGGTTCAGATCCATTGGTGGTCTCTTCATAAAGAGTTGATTGTGTAGTATCTGCAACAGTACCACCCTCATCTTCAATGATATCATCATCAACATCACTGATATCAGAAAGAATTGGCGTACCAACACTAGCTTTTGTTGGAGTTAAGTGATGGGAGGAGGTAGTAGCAATTCACATTGTATTCCAATATGACTGAATGTTGAGTTGCTGCACCATGCATATATAGCATGTAATAATTAAGTATTCATGCATAATTGATGATCGACAACTAGGCTTAGGAGGCGGAATGTCAACCTGAATCTCAACACTGTTCTTTCCAGATATTGCAGCATCTTGGGGTGGTTCTTCCAGAAGTTCTTGTACAATCTGTGTTGTAAAAATATAGCTATAACCTTGGAAATTTGTATGTAGCTATATAAGCTAAATAGCTACGTGCATACCGTAGCTCTCTCCCTTTTCTCAAATGCTTTCTTCTTTTTCCTTCTGCTAACGCGGGTCTACAGATGGTCCTTCCTGCAAATCACCATGACTTGTTGCAGCAGCGGGCCTATGAAATATCGTAGGAACAGCATCTGGTTTAACACGCTTTCTCTTTGTTAAGCCAAACTGAGCTGCTATAAACGAGTCCTCTTCAAAGCAGTCACTGGTAAAATGTTCGCTACAAAGAACAGAATATTCGATTGCATCCTTCCAATCGGCACGAGTTCTTTGTACTTGTTTATTCCATTGTTGACGCAGCGACTGCTTTCGAGGAAAGCGAAACAGGCTTACACTATCGGCATTGGTGTTAGAACAGCACATCGCTTACCCATATCGATCGATATAATACTAACTGGCTTGTGTGGCTCGCTCTTTGCATATATACCACCAGCTGCGTATTCAACTTGTGACGTATTACCGCAAACCGGAAGAAACCGTAATAGTGTAAAAACATGCATTTTTGATGTCGTTTTTCAGTTGAATAACATGAGTATTTTAAAATATTTAGCACATTGTACAGCAAATCAGTTAAGCTATCTATTGATATAAAATTTGCATATTAAAAAAATCCATGTCTCCCTCCCTTTAAGTAACGAGTGTCACTACAAATTGGATTAGAATTGTCGTTTCTAAATGTGCATCATACATTATTATACGGTGTGCATAATCTAGCTTAATTACAATAATATGCAGATTTGTACCTTTCTGTATTGCGGAATCGCATTTTTGAAGGTGCAAGTAGATATTGATTGTCCTCTACCCGATACAGTTGTCCTCTAACTGTATATGTGGTACATTTTTAGCACTTATATTGAGGTATAAAAGTTATACAACCTTTAGGTAAGCTTAATTGAAAGTGTTGAGGACTTGAGGTATGCATTTCATTATATTTCTGAATATTTAGGAATGTTTATAGGACCAGTAACGTGTGTGTGCATGTGCGTGTGTGTGTGTGCATGCGTGTGTGTGTGTGTGTGTGTGTGTGTGTGTGTGTGTGTGTGTGTGTGTGTGTGTGTGTGTGTGTGTGTGTGTGTGTGTGTGTGTGTGTGTGAGTGTGTATGAAAATCTTGGCATGCGCATTTGTGTGTAGGCCTGCATGTGGATGGAGTCCAATGGGGACGTATTGGCAATGAATGTACAACGGCAAATAGTATTGGACGTACGTAGTAGAACTGTATGCTAGTAAGTTGATCACAACATATTGATGCATGCCAAGAGTATTTGAATTGGGATTATTACCAGAACTAGCATTATGACCTTGTGGTCTTAGCATTTTTAATTATAAGTCTGGTATAAAGAGTGTATACTGAAAATGAAAAATATCTTTCAGCAAAACTTATGGTCGTACATAGGCATGCCACTTTACTTTGACATATACACTTTTCCGTGGTGCTGAGTATCATTAAGTACAGTAGTACTTAATAGTAGGGATCGACACGAAAAAACATGGCATCCAACTTTCACGTGCCTCCATAACTAGCCTTACAATATACTTTTCACGAAAAAACCATTTGTAACACTATAATAAAACTGTACCTTCGTTAAACTCCGTGAAAAACCTAACAATACGATCAGTAGAGAGATTTGAAAATTTCAAAATCTACCAGAATTTTGTCTGACTGCTTGCCTGCCTGCCGTAAGACCCACTAGCACTAGGAGTATGGTGGCTCCAGATTTCTCACACAACAAAGGAAATCGTGTCCGATTTACGAAACTGCTGTTCCGCTGAATATTCATCCACTGCGCCTTACTGTTTCTTTTCATCCCTCACTATCTTCCTTTTTCTTCGTTTAGCTTGTAGAAAGGCAAGAAATTCTTGAAAGAAGGTGTCAATAAACTTGCACCTTCTGCTTTTACGTCACCAAAACAGCACTTACACACGTGACATAATTAGTAATGCGCCCGCCGTTAAATACTATGAATAGATGCAATGTTTGGCGTGTACTTTAGTACATGCCGATATATAACTTAGACAACATGTTTTCGAATGTAATTCACTACAATGCAGCTGCTCACGCTTTTAACATGCGCCTGTAAAAACAATTAAGTGATGTTTTGGCACCTGGAAGGTGATTACTTTTGCAAGTATGCTATAAAAAGCAAACAAACTAGAATATTTAAAAATTAAAAATTAAATGAGCGGATGAAACTTTTATAAATTGTCTCATGCTAGAATCTTTAGTATTCTCTGATGCTACTTGAAAATCTTTTCCCTTGTTTCCTTACTTTTTTTAGCTAGCACCCTACTCACCTTTTTAAATTTTTAATTTTTAAACATTCTTATATTAGGTTTCTCTGCAAATATTTTGCCATATAATTATTTGTAGTTTATTATATGATGTGTGGATAGGATAAGCATTAGTCACTCTGTAAGTGCTGCTTAAAATATTTTCATCTTATTTTGGAATTTTGTTTTCCAAACCTGTGCGAGTTTTAATTAATGCACACTTGCACAGTGTATTATGTTACTGTATGTGTTGTTTTGCTTGAAATTTTTCACAACATATTCATACTGTTCATTAGTCTCAGACCCTTTCCTAATCCATTAGAGATTACAGCTCGATAGCACCTTGTGAAGAAGGGTCCGACCACACCAGGCTACTATTCCACTACATTATTCCACTACTACAATTTTTGTTTTGGGGCTGGGATTCTGTAATTTATTATTGCCAGTCTGTGAGATATCGAATATGCGTATGTTTCCATAGTGTGTTCACACATGTCTAAGAATGAGATTGTGTTTCTTGTTCTTGTACATATCCATGTGTATGATGTAGCTATGTATACAATATACTGTAGGGTCTGCAAAGCTAAGATTTACAGCTATATTTAGTGTTGTTTCCCACTACAGGATGCTGAAGTAAAGATGGTAGCCTGGACCTCCTGGGTCACTTTTCTTCTCACCAGTAAGTACCTGTGTATAATAATTTAAATACAATAATGCTTTGGTCCCCTGTATGGTCTCCTTCTCTATAGCAGAGCCTGCCAACAATGATGTGTGGGAGAATTTGTTTAGGAAGCAAGGTGTTGTTTACATTTAATTTAGCACCTTGTATGCTAAGTTTGTGGTCATGTTCTTTTACACAATGAGTTATGGAATGTATACTTAAGTGGCTTCCAGCTAAGGCTACTGAATTTTGCAACTATCTGTGTTACTGTTTCGCACCTTAACCTTTCCTTTTCACATGTGCATGGACAGATGCATGCACATGGACACACAACTGACAAAAACATGTGGAAACACACACACCCTTAGACACATGGATGCATTGACACACACACATGTGTATGGGCAGACGGAAGCATAGGCATACATGAACATGACCACAAACTTAGCATACAAGGTCAAACAATTCTCCCACTGTTTGGATCACTGATATATTGTCTGGATTAGTGCTGAGCGGTATTGATATTTTACAAACGGTACGGTATCTTATTTGTAATATTGTGGTATGACTAAACGTTACCAGACCTCTCAACCTGGGAACAAGCCTGGTCGTGAGAAGCCCACCCACATAGCATGCACATACAATTTTTTAAAAATTGTTGAAAAATGCATGATTACGTAGCTAGCTAGATGCAACACTGCTGTTTCTGCAGCTCATTATTTCTATGGTGTAGCCTACACTATGATAATCTGTATATGATAAAACCCACGAGCTTCGTTTAACACGGCTACTCTTGATCACGTGAGTACAGTATGAAGCCAGTTCTTATCTAGAATACTCATCAATTTTGCACCATTGTTAACTTCATTGTACTGATCACCTGTTTACTCTTATGAAGTCATGGAGTACGACCTGATATTCTCCTCTTGGGGCCGGTGTAGTCAGCTTACAACAAAATAATTTGCATAAACATTTGCAATAATATTCACTGGCAACTTTACCGCATCAGTGGGGTTTAGGCTTTTCGCCGAGCTCTCCGCTTCGAAGTTCTTTCAATTAATTCAAATCTGAAGTCACGTGTGGGATCACGTGACACAATAAATGGATATTTTAGTGCATATTAATGAGATGAACAAGCAGTCGTGAGACCAATGCTGAAATAGTGTGTCTCACGACCAAATCGTGAGAGTTGAGAGGTCTGCATTACGGTGTATGTAAATGGTCCTAAGAAGCAAAATTGAACTTTTAAAAGATGTTGCTAAAGAAGAATTGCATATATAGGTACACATTATGTCTTTAGTTATAGCAGTAATCATGCCAGTTAAAATGTTTATTTATATAGTTACACAAATCTTATCTTTGTTGAGAATGGTTATAAATATTCTTAAGGAAGAATATGGTACAATATCTGTTGCTATACTTCACGGTACGCAGTATTTAAAAAATTGGACGGTATAGAAAAATAATATTGCGGTATGATTACAAAGCCAGTATATTGCTCAGTACTAGTCTGGATGTAATGTATTCATGCCAGGAGTGTGTGTGTGTGTGCATGTGTGCATGCGTGCGCGTGTGGATAGCTGATACAATGTTGTGTATGGCACCTTGTACCATTGACATTGTTTATTTACATTTAGTATTTAGCAACACTGCTTTGATGGTTATAGCATGAATGTCTTTACAATAACACAGTGTGGTTATAATAATCAGTGTAGCATATTACTTGAATGGTATTAATAGGACATGATTGACTAGCAATACGTAGTTCAGGTGCAATAACTAAATGTAACAACCATGTGGAACTTCATGAAATTGCTTTTTCTCTAGGTTGTTAGGGGTGTCAGCGGGACTTGAAACACATTAATAAGCTTTCAGCTGTACTGTGCGAGCTCTGGCCACCTCCTGTGGTGAACTCCCAGAGCCTCACCCACCCTACTGATAGCCACACCCCTCCCGTCACTACTACTTTTTCCAAAAGAGCCACCAGAACGAGGGGCACAGTTAATAAAGAGAACATTGAACCAAGTGCCTCTGTGAACCACAAGTAGGCGTGCAACAGGTATACATGATTTTGAAGTTATATACTCCTAAATCTTCTTAATTAACCCAACAGTGAAGAAAGTTGTTATACAGAACACAGACACCACTGAAAATTCAAGGGACATGTTGCCTGATAAATGGTAAGTGATGGACCACAATAAGCATTTCATTTGAGAACCTCACAACTTTGCAGTAGTGACAGTGAATCAGAGTGCCAATACCAAGGAAGGTATTGTTAACACTACCTTATATTGATGGTGGAATAAACAACACACCAATCATAACAATAAATCAAGCACTCATGCATACCATATTCTATAGTTATGATATGTACAGTGATTTCAGTAAAAATAATATAGTTATAATGTACAGCTTTTGGTGTGCATTAAATAGAGTTATAATAATAGCAGCTAGCTAACTTTTGAGTCCTTTGACAATATACCAACATGGATTTTTTGGTCTATTTTAATGCTTTTCTGTAAACTTGGCAATAGCTTAGCATCAGTCTCCGCTGGTGAAACATTCACTAACATAACCTTCGTTTCTGTATCTTTAGATATATCTCTGTAATAAGCGTAAAGTACACCTATATGGCTTCACTGTAATTATGTAATTCATAGTGTGCACTGCGATAATTCAATTTCAAAATAAGTTACAACAAACAATTATAATTATTAATAATTAATTACTAATTACTATACTATAACTTACTATAATTACTAATAATTACAACAAAAAATATTTATAATGGTCTCTTTCGGAATGGGTGTGAGTGTGTGTTGTGTGTGTGTTGTGTGTGTGTTGTGTGTGTGTGTTGTGGTGTGTGTGTGTGTGTGTGTGTGCGTGTGTGTGTGTGTGCGTGTATGTGTATTTACTAAGTATATCTTTGAGACATCGTCATGGGATTGGAATAAAATCATTATGATGTTACACAATATTCATACAATTTAAAAATTGTAACACATTAATTGTCATAGTCAACATTCAGGGCAACAATGTAACTCAGTGGCCTCCTTCTCTTGTATGATAGCTTCAACAATAGCCTCAGGTATGCAATCATCATGAGCCATATACTACATGCACATTGTATCCAGTCTCTTCCATTGCCTTCCTCAACAAACGATACATGCTGGAACTATAGGACACATAGAATCATCATCTTCTCTGATTCACTCCCATTGTTTGTTTATACTTGTTATTGCAGATTCCTTCTGACATAATTATACTTACATAATATATACTGGTATAACATTAAGAACAACTTTTTAATTGGCCACAACAGGGCCACATATCAGGGTGCTAGCAACTGTGAAATACTATGTAGGCCAGTGGAAAAAGAAATGATGTATGAAATGCCTTTCCCCGCCCCATTCTTAGTGCAAGGCACTTCATGTTTTCATGATTTGTGGTAAGTTTATCATTCCACTGTTTGTATATGCAGACCTCTCAACTCTCACGATTTGGTCGTGAGACACACGATTTCAGTATTGGTCTCACGACTGCTTGTTCATCTCACGATTTCTTACGATTTTACAGAAATATTATTAATATGCGCTAAAATACTCATTTATTGTGTCACGTGATCTCACACGTGACTTCAGATTTGAATTAATTGAAAGAACTTCGAAGCGGAAAGCCTAAACCCCACTCAGGAGTGAAAAGATTGATGCGGTAAAGTTGCCAGTGACTATTATTGCAAATGTTTATGCAAATTATTTTGTAAGCTGACTACACTGGCCACAAGACAAGAGCCGGGGAGAATATCAGGCTGACAATTTGTCGCACTCCATGACTTCGTACCTACATAAAAGATACAAAAAAGTGAACAGGTAATCGGTACAATGAAGTAAACAATGGGTTGAAATTAATGGGTATCCTAGATGATTTTGAACTTCTGTACTCACGTGATCCAAGACTAGCTGTGCCAAACAAAGCTCGTGGGTTTTATCATACAAATTATCATAGTATAGGCTACACCATAGCATAGGGAAATAATGAGCTACAGAAACAGCAGTGTTGCATCTAGTTAGCTAGGTAATCATGCATTTTTCAACAAATTTTGTATTAAAAATGTATGTGCATGCTGTGTGGGGTGGGTTTCTCACGACCAGGTCTGTTCCCAGGTTGAGAGGTCTGATATATGTACTCCCTTAGCTAGGCAATCAACACCATAATCAACAATGGCTAATGTTTATAGGCATGTCAGTTCAAGTTAATTTTTCAGTAACAGTAGCTGTTGTTGCATGGTCATAGTATTGATGGGATGGTCAAATAAATTTTTAGCACATCTTTAGTGTGCCAATCATTATTACTGTATATGGGCATAAGGTGAAGGTTGCTGTGTGCTGGTAACTTAGCCACAGCCACTTTAATGTGACATTTAAGATATTAATATATTTTCAGTGATATTCATTGTGTACGCAAGTGCCAGATAAGCTGTTTATCATAATCTGTGGTAAACTTAGCTATGTGGTAAACTTACTACCGTAAGCGTAGAAAATTTCGAGGTGTAATTAATTTCGTGGTTTTCGCGGATGCCACAATTCCATGAAATTTAATTCTTGGTCAGGTTGGGTATAAACCTGTATCAAGAATACCAACAGTTTACTCAGCTATACTGGTACCGGTATTGATTATAACGCAGAACGTAGTACTAACAGCAAACAGAGTAGAATTCCTTCGTAGATTATAATTTTTGACTGCCCCCCGCGAAACCATTAGATTTAATGAATTCCACCTGTTTTAGCAGGTTTTGGATTTAGTAATGTCAATTGCAACTTCCTCGCTAAATTCTGTTGTTAGAGGGTACCATGTCTACAAAGACTACTGGGAGGCTGCAACTGGAGAAATGCTTCAATGCCGCGAAGAAAGGACTAATATTCACGACCCCTTCGCTGTGGCCATTATAAAAGGCGATTCAGTGGTAGGCCATGTTCCTCAAAAAATTTCAACAGTCTGCTCATTGTTTTTGCGAAGCGGAGGTTCTATTACCTGTGAAATAACGGGTAATAAAAAATATTCACATGATCTCCCTCAGGGCGGAATGGAGATTCCATGTATTTTGGAATTTACCGGGGAGTTAGTAAAAATCGAGAAAGTAAAGCAGCTTTTTAAAGAAGCACCAGTTGGTAAGGCAGAGGAAGTTAAAGATAGTAATACTTCAGTACATATGGATGGTGTTGATTCAACCGCTATTACTTCACATTCTGACTCGGAAGGTGGCCCACCCATGAAGAAACAAAAGATCATTTATCTTAGTGAGAAAATTGTTGATGAAGTGGTTGAAAATGATTGGGTCCACATAGGAAAGATTTTACTTAAAGCAAAAGATAAAGAAATCTTAGTAGATGGCTTAGAACTGAATGACTTGCATGTGAATGCATCACAGACACTGCTGAAAAACCAGTATCCACTTTTCAATGGATTCACCTCTACACTGAAAGTAGCTTCTCTTAAAGGATGGGCCCCAAATTATATTCAAATACTTCACTGTGCAACAAAGCGTCACTGGGTAACTTTAACTACCTTTAGTTGTAAAGATGGAGAAGTTTGTATTTATGATTCACTTTTTACGAAAGTAGACGATACAACCATGAGTACTATTGTAATGCTGTTTGGTGACACAGATGTTACTTGCAACATACCTCCTGTCCAAAAGCAGCAAGGCATTGTAGACTGTGGTCTTTTTGCAATAGCGTTTGCTACCTGCCTTGCATGTGGCCATGATCCTAGTAGCTATCAATTCAACCAGAATGAGATGCGCTCACACCTTTTCACTTGTCTGCAACAGCAGCATCTGACAGAGTTTCCATGACTTACAAAATACATGTATGTACCATATGTATACTAAAATTTAAAGAAACTGATTGCATGATTATATGAAATGTCAATATATAGCATCTACAATATAATACATGTATGTACCATATGTATACTAAAATTTAAATGAAACTGATTGTATGAAATGTCATTTTATAGCATCTACAATACCAGCTCTATGAAACCCATTAACTATAATGCTCGGATGGTCTACAAAATACTTATGCATGTCAATTAACCACCTGGCGGACAATGGCTTCATTATACTTAAACGCATATCCACTTCTTCCTCTACTTTATCCTCAAGTTGTTTGCAAATCATTTCTCCATACCAATTTTGAAACTGCCTCCTCATGAAGTCCTTTGCAGGTTTATTCACGCTAAGGTCTAAGGGCTGCAGTTGGTCTGTGCAGTTCGCAGGAACAAGCGTATGTAAAATATTGCTATCCCCCAATAATTTACATACTTCTTCTGTACACTGGCCCTTAAATACATCAAATATGACAAGGGCTGGATGGTTGCTACTTAGCCCAAGCTGTTTTCTCTTTTCAGTTACATATGGAACTATGATACAACTAATGAAATCCAGCATGGTGGAGGTGTTTGACCAATGATTAGCAGAATGTGTAATATTCCATCCTTCTGGAAAGTTGACCCCTTTCGGCAGGCATCTTGCGGTAGTCCCTTTGTATATTAACTGAATAGGAAGGAAAGACCCAGCTAGTGAACAAGCAAAAACTGCTGTAATTTGCCTCTTGTCATCAATTGCTGTAATTTCAACCCGCTTAGTTCCAGACTTCTCCATTGTCCATGCTGACGAAGGCACAATTTTCATGCCAACCTGATCCCAGTTAAGGATCATTTCTTGAGGGATATCTTCCATCAAAACAATGGATTTAACATCAAACAAATATTGTTCTTTGATATCCTTAAAATCCTGTGGCAATACCTTTGACTTGGAATTGGCTCGCCTTTTGGTGTAGTCCATACGCCGCATGACACATATAGCCCAATCTTTGGTTAGAGTAATTGGCCCACCAAAATCATTTAGAAAGCTTCTGTTATGCTTTAGCAACAATCCTCTTGCAACTCCTATAACCATGTGGCTACTTATTGGTGTTCCCCGTTTTCTCATAGAGACGATCTGTTCTTGTAGTAACCGATCCAATTTATAACCTAATAAAGGTGGTCTTCCTTGTTTCTTTGATGGTAATGACTTAATTTCGATAGTTTTCCCAGGTGTAGCATTTTTGCGCTTATCTTTTAACTCCTTCTCATAGATTCTTTTCCAATCTCTTACGCTGTTTTCTTTAACGTTCTTGCCTTGGAAATGCCAAACGGCTTTTGCCACGCCGTGCTCACTAGCATATTTTGCTATGACAACTTTTTCTTCCTTAGAAAACTTTAAATATTCACCCCTCTTTTTGGCCCGTTAATGTCTTCACCAATCTTGGATTCGATTTCAGTTTCAATTTTCCCAGAGGACGGCACTTTCGCCATGCGATTAAAATAGTTGAATAACGCCATTTTACTTCATGAATAAATTCCAAAACCACGAAAACCACGAAATTTAACTTCTGAACCACAATTGAAAACCCCCAAAAGTTTTACCCCTCGAAATTTTCTACGCTTACGGTATTAGCTTTCTGTATATAAATACAACTAAATCTTGGGTAATTATGTGTTCTGCATTGTTATCCTTATTTCTCTTCCATCTTATGCACATGTATGTACACTGCTTATCAAATGGTAAACAGTGTATTTGTTAAGCAAATGCTAAGGTGTGTCGTTAATTATCAAATGTTTAGATTTGCAAAAAGGGGCATCCAATTTTGCGACTTTAAGGATGTGTAACTCAACTCATGTTTGTCCTACAACTTTGAAATTTGGTACTTGGCCTTTCCTATCATTGCGGTTATACGAGAGAAAATTTCAGCTTAATAGCTTACTCACAAATAAAGTTATGCTTCTTCAAAGTTGCAAAATCAGATGCGTGTATAAGACCCTATTCGCAAATTCGGTCACAACTATAGTTGCCTACCATATTTTCACCTATTAAGTTACCTATCAATTGTTAGGCTTTGAGTTTTGCTATCAAATAGTCCTATGAGCTATAATGATCATTTCAAAACTAGCACCAGAATTATTTCCCAGTATTTAGCTGAAGACCTAATTCTGGGTTGGACCCCTTTATTAACAGGATATGATGTTTATAGTTAATGACGTCAAGGGCATGATTCAGCATGAAATTAATCAACATTTATAATTATGTCATACAAACAGGTTTGTCCAGTTACGAACAATCAAGAAACGAAGCCGAAGTATTTAAACTATGGTTTGTCTAATTAATATTGAATACATCATTAGTATTTTTGGTTGGTAGTTGTGTTGTGTACGTGTGCTTGTATTTTTACTTTTGCAACTGAAGTTATGGATAATAGTAAGTTGCTACGAGTGCTTTGTAGTGTTGTAAAGGTAATTATGTACTTAGCCACGTCTAAAGACAAGAGTAATGCTACTTACACTGATTGTGGCGACCCTGGACTGGTGTTGCTTATAGACCCGTTCAGGATGCACACCTGTATGCATCAGGGGCTGGGCGAGATTCAACCCCCTCTTGCTCAAGGTAAATGATCCTGTTGGCAGTAATTGACATTAATTATTTTGTTGTTGACAGGGGCAAATGAGCAAGTTTCGTATGAAAACTTAATGACTTGGTTACACCAAGTTTCCCCTCCCCTGCACCACCTTTCCACATGGCTTGAGGAAGCAAGTAATAAGATGCTGTTATCACAACCTTCAGGATAGAAGTTTGTTCAGTATTTACAAGCCAAGATGATGAGGTGGGGGCGACGTGTGTGGGGCTGGGTATAAGTGGAGGAGCAGCGATAAAGACTGTTCCCAAGGGGAGGGGGGTGATGACGTATGTCTCGATTACAATCGGTCCTTTTTTGGACTAGTGGAGTGGAGTGTAATAGAATGATGTGCCCCCTGACCCTTGGGATAGTCTACAATTACAATTTAGTTATCATTTGTCTGAGCATATTTACACTTGAACAACTGATATTCATACATCAAACAAATGTTCTTACATCAAAATTCAAAATAAGCCGGTGTTAAACACAAGTGTCACAGTAAATAAATGTAAATGTTCAGGCCTTATCATTTTGATGTAAGAACATTTGTTTGACGTATGAATATCAGTCCTTATCCAATTACAATTATTTAGAAATACCATTTAAAAGCTGTGTATCTCCGGAATGCATGGTGCGTCATCTACGCAATTCTCTGATATTCAATTGGTATACTTTCCAGTGGCTTGCTAGCTGAATTGCCCGTCATTTTAGATAGTTTTTTTACCAATACCACAAGTGATTTCATAGGGCTGGTGGGGAGCCACGAAGTGGTGGAGATCAAGTAGTCACACCTCCATATGGATCCATTGGTGCTCTAGACAGCCCAAAAAGTAGCTAATTCAATGGACAACATCACTAGCCAGTCGGGGTTCAGTAATACTTAAGTCCGGAAGTGACATTTAAATAGATTTTGTTGTAAAAAGTCATTAGAATTATTTCATGTGCGTCTATAACTTCATTTGAAATTTGATAAATCCGATTGATATGTATGTCATGATCGTTGTAGTGTAACGTTATTTCAGCTGTCTGTAGTAGGCATCATATATAGATGTTGCATTTCTTGTACAATCTTGGTAATGGTGTGCATTACATAGAACTGTTCATATACAATTGCATAAATGTGCTTTAACTATAGTGTGGAAGTGCCTATAAATAAAATAAGGATACTTATCAGCTAAATTTTATGCTGTACAAATGTAGCCGTGTGATAAAAAATGTGTTAGGTTAAGTAGTATTTGTTTAACCTTCCTACAATTACAGGCGTGTAAATTAGAATTTGGAAATCACTACTACAAAGAAAAGAGCACTAGCAAAGGCAGAACTTGTTTGCAGGGGACATAGAAATTAGGTTGCCTAGTTCACATTGAAGTTCACGTGATTACACTGTTTCCATAATATCAACTATCCTTTATGCATTTCACAGGAACTATAACCAGTCATATCAAAATAGTGAAATTAAGTACTACATACAATATGTAGTGTGTTGCAGATAGTATGCATTGTCAATGTGTATGTATCAGCATCCATGTTATCCAATCTCTAACATATGTATTCACCACAATTTGGTGAAAGTGATAATAGCAGCCACTTACTGCGGCACAGTTGTAAGTCTTACACCCCAAAATTTCATGTAAGGCATACTGTGGAGAAGAGGAATCATACATGTGATACATTATCTAACTGATTCATCACTCACTACACATAAAATATACCACAGTCATGGCCATTCTGCTGTCTTGGCGCTTCCTAACAAAACAGTCAACCAAGTACAGTTACTACAGTACTTGAGCTTTTAGCCTGACCTTGTCAGGTACATATCTGATGTTTAGGTCATCCCATTCTCTTTCCTCTTCAAAATCCATCCTTTAAGTACCTCTACACAACTGTACTGGGTACGGCCAAGTGAATCATACACTAACAGCTCCTTATCAGGTGTTACATCCACATTAGTACACCCCAACCATACTAGAAGTATCCAGTGATTATCATCCACATGAACTGGAAATAAGCATATGTCATACTCCAAGAAATTAACCTAAAAACACCAAAACAAAATGCTTTAGAGGCTACCTGATTATTATATACTACCACCTTCTGATACCACCTTCTGATACCACCTTCTTAGAATGTCGAGTCAGGCCATTACACAAGAACGTCGATGCAACAAATATTCTTCTCTCATTCTAACAATTCAGTGCCTCATGTAAATACACATGTAACTGCATGCATACTAACATTTGAACTTTTTTGAACCGCAAATTGTAAAAATGTTGTGATCACCTAATTATAAGTAACCAACAGTAAAAAACATTAAAATTAACAACAAATATTTACATGTTAGCCAGTGAGTAGAAAACAGTGACCAAGTGTCATCTGATGAAAGACCACTTTCTGAAATAGTCAAGGTCCTTTTCTGTGCTTTACTCAATATCTCATATATAAGTTGCCATACGTTGCTGATTTCTATGTATGTTGATGTACTTCTTCTTTTTGCTCTTTACTTAGCACATACCAATCTTGCTTCTTAACATCCACCCACTGTTTATATACACGAACATACGAATACGCATATAAATCTAAATTACCACACCAATGAAATCACATACATTCTCATTGTCTCTTTCTGTATCATCTGCATGATTTACTTCTTCCTCATTCTGAACATTGTTACTGCTGTACAATATGCTCTGTGATAACTGCTACATTTAAGGTGCAAAATATTATGCTTGCATTGTAATAGCAGTAATTTACAACCTGCAATGAAGTTAGTAGTTAACCTGCAATGGAGTTAGTAGTAGTTAGGCCCATCACCAGACAACCCATCATTCCACTGGTACATTTCTACTGAGATTTCTACGCAACAGAGTGAAATGCGCACTTTAAAAGAACTAGGAAAAACGCGCACTGCTTTACATTCATATGCATTATGTCACTTCCAGACTTCAGATCGAGTGATATTAGTGAAACCCCTAGCCAGTCGTGTGGCAACTTACAGCCTGGTGGCTTTTCATTAACAGCCAGCAGAGCCAACTAAAGACAATCCGAACACCTGTGGACGTCTGACACGCCTCAGAAAGCAGCCTCACTGTTGAGCTGTTGGCAACCACACACATGCATGGGTTGTTTATTGATTGGGCTTATAATAATAAAGGAATCATATTCAGTATTTCTATTTAGTACTCAGCGTTTATGTGCATATTCTACTTAGCAATACTTTTTGTTTGTACTTCTTTTGTTAGCGTTATTTTTATATAATATATACCACATCCTCTACATAGCTTCAAATCATGCTAGAGAACAATGTATATTATTTATATAGGCACTAATAATGATATGAGGCTTAATAATTAATGCAGTGTGTGGGGTCTAATTGTCTGAACCCCGATTCCTCCACTTCCCCGCAATATTACAAATACCAACCAATATTGTACAAGTATGGAGTTTCTAACTTATGTGTATATCGCGAGCAATGATGCCAAATATTATGATCCAAGCGATGTCAAGCATTAATTAGAATCAGATGCTCTGCGTTAATTAGAATTAGATTATTATCCTTATCGAGAATTCTAAAGTACAATCAAAGTAATTTAAGACAACAGCACTCGAGACTATAGGTAACTGTATAGTCAATTAAATTATGAATACTGGTATATTTCATTTACAAAGCATAAATCACGAGTTGTGCATGTGCAACAGTATGTAGTGTGTAAAATTATAAGTAATAGCTACATTAAATTGTATTGTGGTACAATGTAGTAAGTTGTATAAGTGTCATGAAAAAGTTGTAAAATATATAGCCCTAATGTATGATGATCTGACAGTTCATCAGGCTTGCAAAATGCGATGGGAATCGGTTTGGGTCTTTGTACAACAAAACTGTGAAAGTGAGAAGAAAATTCTTCAGTCTCCAGCTCGTCCAATTTGATCAGTAAAATATCAATGATCAATCCAAGACCTCTGAAGTCTCTAATGCAACAACACATCCTTCCACATACTTTGTTCCCTGTAGTCGTATCCATGTGACCCTATAATATGATTTTATACACTTTAGTGGGATAAACAGCTAATATATATTTATGAGGCTTTCTATTAACCTGTGTATAGTAGAAGTTTCATTTAACAATGGGAAAACTTCAAGTTTACATTGATAGCCTGTATAAATATGAAATGTACGTAAATGAAGGTGTAAATATATATAATATACATTTAGCTGTTTCCATTCCTTTTACCATACAAAATTATTTTTAATGCATTACAGTCTTGCCAGCTTGGGACAACACTGAGGACTTATTTATATTGTTATTTTGTTTGACAACATATTCATAGATATTTTAAGCACCACTCTTAATCGATAAGCACCCTGTGAAGGAAAGGGTCTGACCACACCAGGCTACTATTCCTATTATAATTACATACTACCGTATGCGTGGTACATTTGGCGAGCATTATGTTTGGCGATTTGGGAGTGGCGAATTAGATCTAGTCCAAATAGACTAATCTAGTACGATAATAGTATTGGCAGTGATCTTAATTTGGCGGTTCAAATCAAATCCGCCAAATTAAAATTGTATTCCTCTTATAATTATATTTCTAGTAGTACCAATTAGATGTGTGTTCATGCCGCGACATCATATATTGTGCTCTCTACAGTCAGGTGGACTATCGTGCAAAGTCATGACTCTGCAGTTAGTTTATGTCCGTATCTCATCTACGTACATGACCTGTTTACTGTATTAGAAGCTTTATTTTTAACTAGTTTCCTCAGAATTATGCTGACATCTCTGAGGCCAATCAGCCAGCTGAGTTAATCCCATGGTTCTCTACTGCAGAGTATCGTCTAAAAGTATACCAACCACTGGGCTTGTGTGTATGTGTGCATGTGTGTACATGTACATAACTGGCATGTACGTGTATGTGTGTTCATGTGTACAATATTTGTCATTGCATTGCCATGTATGGTATGGTAAGGTATACGTAGTAACTTAGAAACAGCCAATCATGTGTCTTATGGCCATCACAGACACTTAATGGTTGATAAAGTTTTAACACATGATTACCATGTAATAATTATCTGACCATCAACACTAGAATCAACAATGGCTATCATGTTAATTCAATATCTGAACTTGCCCAAACAATAGCCATTGTTGATGGTGTCAGAATGTATGACTACAGGGGGCAAGTATACTGGAATAGTGTGAGTGAGCCTAAATACGCCAAAGTTGTCCATTTTATGTATTAATACCCATAACACAATAATCGCATCTCAATCATAATTACTACTTGTGTTGACTTATCCAGACTTGTCTTTTACCTGTGAATATGAATACTGGTATATATGCTGTCCCACTAGATTACACATTACTACAACTTGTATATCTATAGCTGCATGCTGTTAGAGTTGACTAAACACGCCTTGTACCATTGACATTGTTTATTTACATTTAGCACCTTGTCAGCATTTAGCAACAGTGCTTTGATGGTTAAATTATGCTATACATATAAATGCCTCTGGCATGCAAGTGGTTTATAATTCAATCAAGCTGAATTGTTTACTGTGTACATCTGATTTACACACTAAGATGTGCTGCACTGAAAATTGCATCATGCTTCAACAACAGGAGTTGTCTAAAAGCTTTCTAAGTGTTTTCCATTGCCCCAACAACACAGTTTCTTTTGATTTACCATGTTTTAAAATCAGACTTGTATGTAGCTACATCAACAGGATACAGATAGTTTCTTTAACTCTAAAATAGTGTCAAATGTTCATATGGACACTAACACACAGTGTGGTCATGACTCTATGTAAGTGAACCAATCAATCATGCAACGAAGGCACAAGTTTGTTTGGCATGGCCTGATAGTAAAATACACTTTAATGCTTTGCCGAAGCTTTTTATTGGGTTGTATATCTACGTTATTAACTCCAAGAGAATGGTTAATAGCAAACAGTGGGGTGTATGGAGGTACTGGAAAGATAGTAAATTAAACATGGTTCCTTTCCAGAGCTTCTGTCTTGGGTACACACTGCCACCCCCAAACGCAAAATGCTTAGTTCTCCATGTGAAGTGAGTTTACAACTTCAGTTCATTAGTATTGATTAGTATGTGTACATTATTGTATTGCACAATCCAGGAGAGGGACATTATTGCCAGTCTCCTGTGTGACAGACAAGGATACTCACTACTATACTGCCAAGGACGATCTACGTATGTGCTGTTTTGAAATTCTTATCTGGTACAGCGATCCATAAACTGCGGTACAACAAAGATTTTGGTTGTGGAGTATGCATGACAGCTCTTCAGAAATTTATCAATCAGAATGATGATCAAAACAACATCCGATTTAGTTGGAATGTTTGGTCAAGTACAAGGATATAGGCAGCTATAAATTAGTAAGCTGATTATTGTCTCCTTTGTGCACCTACATAATGTATTAATAATTTAATGCATCACTGCTTGGAACTACACTGAGGGCTTATTTGTGTAAAGAAGACAAAACTGTATAGCACGAGGTAACAAGTTCTTATCACGTGATTCAGCGATGCATTATATAGAATCTCTACAATAAATCAATAGCTAACTAATGTTACACACTTCCCCCCTCAATATTAAGTCACTTAAATAAATCAAAATAAATGTTCAGTTCTCATAGCCATAGCGTTCTGGTGGCCGAACCACACGACCACTACGTGTCGTTCTTGCTGATGTAGAATTTTCAGTTTCTTGGTCATCATCTTGAGATTCACCTGACTCCAAGTTTTGAAACAGTGGTGGGGTCCAGTAATGAGGTCCCTCCTCTAAGGTGTCCTTCTGTAAGAGTGGGCGAATGCGGTTGATGTGAACAACTTGTTCTTTTGTTCCCATCTTGACCTTCACGCTAGTTGCGTCCTGCCTGATTACTATCCAAGGTCCTGTCCAGTGAGCATCCAGCTTTCCACTGGTAGGGTTATCTACCAGCACCTTCTGACCTACAGTCAATGTAATGCTCTCACCACTATGGTATGTTTCCCGTAGATGAGCAGCAGAATCCACTATGTTGGCCTCGACCAATTCTCTTAGTTCTAGGAGCTTCTTGTGCAGCACTGTGCTGTATTTGGCAGGGTCCATCAATTCCGGTATGTTTGGAGTGGGAACAAGTAAGGAAGGAGGATTGTATCCAAAGAGAACCTCATGCGGTGACAGCCCTATGGAGGAGTACTTGGTTGTGCGGTATGCAAACAGCAGCAATAATTGTAGATGTTCTTCCCAGTCTCCATGATCTTCTGTATAGGTGCACAGTAGGTTAAGCAGAGTCCTGTTCATTCGCTCCACCAGACCATCCCCCATGGGGTGATAAGGGGTGGTGCGTGACTTGGAAATCCTGAATGCTTTGCAGAGTTCCTGTAGAATATGGCTTTCAAAATTTCGGCCCTGATCTGAATGTAACTTTTCAGGGGGTCCCACTACAGTAAAGAGTTGGTCCTTCAGAATTCGGACAATTCTTTCAGCCTTTTGATCTGGCATGGGTACAGCGAAGAGAAGTAGTCTTGTGCCACCAGAATATATTCATTTCCTTGTAGTGAAATGGGTACTTTTAGAACGTCAACAGCGACTAGTTCCCATGGTCGGGAGGCAATCACAGGCTTCAGGGGGACTGGCACATGAGGAGGAGCCTTGGTGATCTGACATTTGATACAACTACAATACTGTCCAACATCTTTGGCCATGCCTACCCAATAAGCATGCTGCATAAGTCTCCTAAGGGTTTGTTCCATGCCTTGATGTCCGGCATGTTCATGAGCTTCAGCTAGAAAACATTTTTGGAGTGACTTGGGGACAACAACCAACCATTTCTTTTCAACCATGGTAGGAGATTTAACTGTACGATACAGGACTGAATCAGAAAGTGTTAGTTGTGACCACAGCTGCCTAAAACGACGCAATGGAAATCTTTTCCAGTTAGGAGAGGTGGGAGCAGTGTTGGGGTTGTTTTGCAGATGTTCACAGACTACTGATATGGTAGGATCTTGTCGTTGGGCATTGGCAATCTGCTGAGCACTCAGGGGTTGGTCCCATCCTACCACTGTTACTGGGAGCCTGGAGAGAGAGTCTGCACACTGATTGCTTTTACCTGGGTGGTAGACAATGTTGAAATCATTTGCCCGTAGCTCAAGTGACCATCGTTCCAGGCGTTGGGAGCAGGCGTGGCTTTGTCTGTGGGATTCTAACCACTCCAAGGGTTTGTGATCTGTCTCCAATGTGAAAGAGGTTCCCAGTAGGTAATGGCGGAATTTGCGTGTTGCCCATATGATTGCAAGGCACTCTTTCTCTGAAGTTGTGTATTTTTGTTCTGCTAAGGTTAAAGCTCGGCTTGCAAATTCTATCACAGTTCCTCTGGAGGTTGTGAGCACAGAACCTAGGCCCACATCTGATGCATCAGTAGTGAGTGTAAAGTGGTCCTCCTGTCGTGGATAGTCCAGGATTGGTGGGGACATCAGAGACTGTCGAAGGGTGTCAAAAGCTATTTGGTGCTTAGTTGTCCACATGAAGGCAGTTGATTTGCCGGTTAGGTCATTCAGCGGGGCGGAGATGTGTGCAAAGCCAGGAACAAAGTTCCGGTAAAAGTTGGCAAACCCGAGGAAGGAGCGGAGCTCCTTAGCACTCTTGGGAACTGGTCATTCTGCTATAATTTTGGTTTTGTCTACGGATGGTGTGACTCCATCTGCTGAGTAGTGAAAACCAAGATGTGTGATGGACTGTTAGCCAAGGAGACATTTTGAGCCCCGAAGTGTGAAACCTGCAGATTTCAGCTTCTCAAGGATACGCCGGAGGTCAGTCCATGTCATCTGAGAACACAATTATGTCATCAACATAGTTATCTACACAATCATTGCACTCACGGAAGATTTCGCTGACATGTTTGAGTAGCACTGGTCAGTCCATAGGGCATGACCACAAATTCCCAAAGGCCGTACCCTGGGCCTGGGCAGAATGCTGTTTTTTCAATTGATGATTGGTGCATTGGAAATTGCCAGTAGGCGCTCCTTAGATCTAGTTTCGAGAAAGTTCTCTTGCCTGCCAATCTTTGGTGAGGCCTGTCTGCTCTGGGGACCGGGTATGAGTCCTTCTTGGTGCAGCGGTTAAGTTGGATAAAATCTACACAAATACGTATTTCTCCATTCGGTTTGGGGACATATACTGCTGGAGCACACCAAGGACTGCTGCTTGGTCTGATGGTCCTTCATGGGCCATGTCTGTGAGCTGCTTCTGAACCCGATCAACATAGTGGAAGGGGATAGGGCATGGTGGGACTTTCACAGGTTTTGCACTTCCAGTGTCTATAATGTGGTGCGCAATGTTGGTCTGTCCTATCTGCTGGGAAAACAACACTTTGTACTCATCTATGAGGTGTGCAATTGCTGGATGGGTGGTTTTAGGCAGGTCAGGAATGCTTGGGGCAGTAATCTTGGAGGGAAGAGCTTGGGGTAGTTCATCATCCACTATCAAAGGGGTGCATAGTTTAGCTACTTGAGTATCTAGGTTGATTCTGTGTTGGGTGCCTGATAGGTGTGCCATACCCCCTTGGATGTCTAGAACAAGGCCATGTTTGGACATGAAGTCGCATCCCATTATGACAGGCACTGATAATTCTTCTACAACAAGGAAGGTGTGGCTTGCTGAAAATTCTCCCAATGTGTGGTAGCTAATGATGTGCCCAATGGCATGAAGGATCTGCCGTCAGCATTGATGAGCTGGATGCTGTTTTCTGGTGAAAGTTTGTCTATGTTGATGTGTTTCTTGCTAATCACTGAGCAGGAGGCACCGGAATCCAAAAGTAACTGTGTTGGGTGGTCGTTGATTTTGCCTGTAATATATGCAGGAATGTGTTGTGTTGTGCGAGCACTCACCAAGGTCGGGGTGCACCCCCAGCTCGCTGGGTTGGGGTGCCCCCTTGGCCGTTTCCCTGTTGCTTGCTCCTGTAATTGCGTGCCAAGTGTCCTCTTTTCCCACAATTGAAGCAGGTCACAGTTATTGGTGGAGCTCTCAGTTTCTTGCCATGTGGCCCCACTTTCCACAGTTTAAGCATTGAGGTGGGTCTTAACGTCGAGTATTGAGGGCCAGTAGTTCTGAGAGGCTTTGCAATGTTGCTTCCATCTGGTCCAAGCGAGTAGCCTCTTTGTCATGCTGAATCTGATTTACGGACTCTGAAGTGTTGGTCCTGCTGTATATCAAAAAAAGTTCCCGTGCTTTAGCTATTGTTTCCACAAAGTTGGTCTTTGGTAGCAGCTTCAGCTGGAACGCAATTCGCTCTGGAAGGGAGTTTATTAAATGATAACGAAGTTCCGTGTCTCGTATTGCGGCTGGGAGGCCAGGGGAAGATTTATCCAACAGCTTCTCCAAATTACGGGCCACTTCATCAATGCTCTCCCTTCCTTCCTGGAGCTTCCTTCTGGACAACTGCTCTCGGGCTGCTAAGCGATCTTCTTCAGTGTCAGGACTAAGACGTCGAAGAAGGGTGCCCTTCAGGTGGTCGTAAGTGTCCATGTCGCCTTCGCCAAGGGCGTCATAGATGGCTCACGCGCGACCCTTGAGGAGAGTTGGGAGACGCAGCAACTTCCCAGCCGTTTGCTGCTGCACATACTTCAAAGTGCTTAAACCAGGAGTGTGAATCTTCGTCCTGTAGGGGTTCGGGCAGAGCAAGTCCACCGCCTGTAGCCATGATCTGAGGTCCCGGGTTTCGGTACCAATGTAAAGAAGACAAAACTGTATAGCACGAGGTAACAAGGTCTTATCACGTGATTCAGCGATGCGTTATATAGAATCTCTACAATAAATCAATAGCTAACTAATGTTACATTTGTATTGTTATTTTGCTTGAAATTTTTCACATTTATACTGTTCACTAGTTTCTTCGCAGTGCTTGCAGATTACAGATATTTTAAGCACTGCTCCTAATCGATAAGCACCTTGTGAACTGTGAAGAAAGTGTCTGCTACTATTCCACTATGTAATTACATTTCTAATGGTACCGATCATGTGTGTTCATGCCACCGAAGGAGCATCCCATTCTGGCATGTGTGTAGCATTGTTTATAAATAACCTATTTACAGGTCATTATTGTATTTTGCGTGGGCGGATCAAAGGGTTTAACAGTGCTATACATGCCATAAGGTGTCAGCAGGTAGTTATAGAACTGTGGTTGGGTAGTTATAGAACAATAGAGTAGTTACAGAATGGTAGCTCATTGACACTTTTCATCAAAGAAAACCATTCATTTGTGTTTTATTCACACATCAGTAGTGTAAAATACAATAAAACACTTAAAGCACTGCTACTTGGTTTGTATGAAATATACAGCTCTTGGTGAGGGTCTCGTGACAAATATAGCACTCTGGCTTCGCCTATATTAAATTTTGCCACTCAACTCTCACCTCGAGCTGTATATTTCATACAAACTGGCGGCAGTACTTTTAAGTAATACTTATTGTTTATTGACTAGTGAAGCCTTACCGACCACTATAATACTTTAACACATCATTACCATGCACAAACACTGTTTTGATTGGCTGTTGCTAAGGTGTATCAAGGATATGGAAACATGATTACTATTTGCCTTGAGTGAACATGCTTTCTTGTACAAGTGTAGCTACAACAAGATTCTGAATCTTTGCGACTGTTTCTGTAGTACTTGCTCTTTAGAACAAATCATGTGCAATAATAATCCATCCATGTACTCTGTGCAATAATTACAATACATACATACATGCAGACACTGGATTGACAAATATAAATCACTTATAATGCAGCTACAACAACGTTTAACAATAAGTCCAAGTCTAATTCTTTTCTGCATCTTAAAAATGCACATTCGCCAGTACTGAAATTACTGATCAATTTAATCAGCTTGGTGCGATTAGCACATTTGACCTACACTACTAATCCATACACTGTAACGGTGTCAACTAGGACACTATTCGTCAAGAACTCCACAGACATGTTTTGAAAACATTCCCAAATGGGAAGATTTGTATTATTATCATCAATCTTGAGTTCTGCCACCATCCCCACACAATCCACACTATGCACATCAACCGATACCAAGCAACACTCCATGTTAGTGGCCATTCCTTTATCTCTCCTTATAACCAAACCAGCCCTCGATGCAGCATATTCGTTCACTTCTTCTGATAGTATTCTATGCCCTAAATCCCTTAAATTATCTTGTTGTGATTCAACAATGAATTCGTTGCCAAGTACTTTTGTTACATATTCGTACAGCCAGTCACTAAATGGTGGGTCGTGCTTGATTACTAACGAGTTCTTGTCTAAGGCTCTTGCACCATCAGCGAAAAAGGATTCAATGTCTTCAAGCTTTACATGAGAATTATTGCTCACAGTTCCCATCACTTTTGTCTTGATATCATGCATTACAGTCTGACACTCACTTTTGGTAACAACCGATGCGTCTAAAATTCTAAGCAAATCTTTTCTTAAAAAGAACTTATTCCTGAAGCTGTCTAATTCTGCAAGGGGCACGTCAGGAAAAAAACACTGAAACGGTTGCAAAACAGCGTGATGCTCTGTGTTGGGTTCAGATGTTCTTTTCCTTATCCCACAGGATTTGTTGATGAAAATGCAGTGGCTGTTCCCTTGAAAATAAACATAAAAAATCATCCTTCCAGACGTCTCCCAGCCGGTGGGCTCGAGTGTCACATTTCTTAAGTGACAGCATCTACCTTTCAACATTGTTGTATCTCAATATAAAATAGTAGTGTAAATGGGAACTCTGACTCTTCTTCAAATGTTTACCCACTGATAGTATGTTACTCGCCATCTCCTCACTAAAACATTCACAGTAACCGAGACAGTAACACGAATCGCAGTAAAATGCATATAATCAAGCTTTTATTACTTTTACCATAGATTATATAGACTACATAATCTATGCTTAACGTAGTCATGCCATGACATCATAAATATTGGACGAAACAGGAAGTTGGTTTCTGATGATAATCGCAAGGATAATCGTGTGGTGCTTAAAGAATGGAATGGCACGAAATTAGAAAGTTTACGGTACAGTGGGCATGTGCATTAAATCGCGTAACATTTGTAGTGATGTTTGCTTGTACTTCAGGTTGTTAAGTTGTACTTGACGGTGTTTTCGTGTAGTTTTAGTTGTTTTTAGTTGTTTATAGTAATATTAAGACATCGTCATGGGTTGGTTTGCACTGCCAATTTGGCAACCATCGGTTTTCAAGCTACGTGTGGCTGAAAAGATGTAATCATCCCTTCTTGTAAATAACACGCTTATGTCACCATTGTGGCCAACTAGAGCAATGGTGAATACAGATATGCCTGACTGCTTTAAAATGTTATACCCATCTACCAGAGATTTTTTGGATGCCACGGAGGTACATGTAGAAAAGCCAAGTCTACCAAGGCTACAACAAGCAACATTTTCTAGCTATAACATATAAAGCATCAGTGGGCATTTCACCATCTGGTATCATTACATATGTGTCTAGCCTGTATGCTGGTTCTATATCAGACAAGGAGTTGACTCGTTGCAGTGGAATATTGGATCTACTAGAACAAGGTGATTCGGTAATGGCTGACCGTGGTTTTGATATCCAAGATGACCTAACACTGCGAGGAGTGAGATTGAATATCCTTCCATTTTTTAAGGGTAAGTCTCAACTTACAGAATCAGAGCTAGTGGAAACCAGACGAATTGCATCCATTAGAATCCATGTTGAACGTGCCATGGAACGTATTAAAAATTTTCATATAATTATTTGATAGAACACTACCCTCATCTATGTCTAGTATAGCAAACCAAACATTTTTTGTGTGTGCAGTACTGAGTAACTTTCATCCTCCACTTTGTACATAATCTGTTACAGTTATACTTGATTACCTAGCTACATGTACATGTTATTTATAATATTACAGGTAGTAAGGAGGCTTCAGGCGTGGATTGACGCATCAAGGTGGCTTACATATGTTTCTTGCCAAGTAACAGGTGGATCACTTCTTGCAGCTACATAATAATGTATTGTATGTACACATAAAATTAATATGTATATAGTAGTACATGTTGACATTTAGGGACATACATTATGTACTTACAGGAACCATGGTTTTCAATTGATTTACCCATGCAACAATATTTGCCTTAGTGACTTGCATGACTGTGCCTATATTAAAATATGTGGACATTAACCAGGCTAGGTGGACATTAACCAGGCTAGGTGGACAGTTGTAATAATTATGCAATAACAATTACTAAATACTATACCTGGAGATTCATTCTGCAAAACTTGCATATTTTCCTTTGCTTTGCACAAAGTTTGATTGGCATTCTCTATTTGCCTGCACAGCAGTAAACCTACATAACTCATAGCCAATAAGAGTATAAAAATTTAAGACAGTACCAATATTCTCAGTGACACATCTTTTATAATGTAGAATTGCATGAGTAAGGACATCCACTCTATGTGCAGGCCTCATTTCCTTAGTCATCGGTGCAAACCTTCTAAGATACGACCATAATCTCTCCACCACCTCACCATCACTCAAGCCATATCCTGGAATATTCCTTGGATTTCTTAGAACCTATCAATGCATTTAATTCTTATGCATGTATCATCAGTTTCTTTATACACATGCATGCATGTATATACGTATGTACAGATATGTATGTATACTGTCAAACCTCCTGACAGTCAGCTGTATGTCCGTAAGCATGAAACACAGGGATTGTAAAGGAGAAGTTATCAAGTATGTCATCTCGTTTATTTGCCTATATTTTAACATTGGCATACACATGTATGTGTACAACACTGCATGGCTTACTTTCAAATGTTTCACCAGCACACATGCAATGTCATACATAATTTGCAGTGTCATACATAATTTGCAGTGTGTGATTGGGAAACATTGCCCGTAATTGTTCCAATATGTACATGCAATATGATAACCTGAAAAAACTATGTATATATAGTTGTGCAGCTGTACTGTAGCTACCTTTCTCCATGAAACAAATTAATAAAGCAAACAGGGTTCTCATGCCGACACACCACTCCCATTACTGCAGTTTCACTTAGTGCAGCAAATCTAGATAAAGTTAATATTCCTTGTATATGTAACTTTTATTACCAACAGTATTATATACTATAACTGCACCTTGGGACACGCTGGACACTTATTAAACAAATGAGAATTGTCATCATCAACGATGCCTTGGAGTTGTCTCATTTCTTCTTTTAAATTTCTGTAAGTGTACATGAGTGCAAACTAATTACCATTACGTATCTTATTACTGGGTACCAAAATTCTTCAAAGGCATCAATTAAAACTGGGTAAATAGTACATGGCATCTGCAGATAGAGTAAGAAACATTGCATATAGCATCATTAGCATGCATGGATATATCAAAGTGTACCACCGTGATACAGATTAACAAGCTATAATATTAATAGCTGACAGTTACTTGGTCAACTAATTATATAAGCACGTAAAAAAGTGGCAAAATTAACATAAAAAACTCAATTAAGTTTCACAGCTGTACTACCTATATAACTATATAGCTAGTACAAAAACCAAATTTGTACCTCTACACAATTACGTAGGTGTTTTTGGCACCATATGAACTACACAATAAAATACATAAATAAATTTTTGCCACAATTTTGTTACAGGTCACCATCATAGTTACCTGAGTTGTTGTCTAGATCTTAGTATTATAAGTTTAATAATTGCAATATAGGGCTTGCATAAATATTTGTTGCAGTTCTAGCTAGCTACGTATGTAGTTCCCTCACTAGTGCAATACTCAGACTAAGGCATAAATATGTATTCTATATTAAAATGTAACTCTAGCCTTCTAAGTTAATGTAAGAAGGCCAAGAAACAAATTACCTTAATGAACTTTTCCTTGACCATCATTTCAATTGCACAAGAAAAATCTTATGCAGACACTTAGCATTCGAGCAATAAGGTCTCCATGAAAGCTCTGGTGAAAGCTAACACTGGTCTGGTTGGAGTTGCTGGCCAATAACCCATCTCTATTAATCGTAACATGTCTGCCTGACATTTACAAAATTGCACATTCAGGGTGTATGGTTTTCCTAATAATATAATTATATAATGTAGATACACATGCATGTACAAGCCTTTATAATGATACCTTCTATATGAAAACATGTAATCATACGAAAGAATATCAAAAGTGTAGCTGGAGACAGTTTAAATGGAATAAAGGAGTGGTACTATAAAACAATTTTTCAGAATAAATAGCTAGTGTACATGTAATTACATGTACATATATGTATTGTATTTACCTCCCATATTTCTGGACAGTGATGAAAATTCATTTGATTATGATGCTTAACACAACAATTGTGGCACATGTACAGAGGTCCACATTACTCACACCTCACATCTGGATCATCACTCCCACATATGAAGCACTTCTGGTGATACTGCAAGGTTTGATTCTGCACCATAACCCTATAAGCACTACTTCTCAAGGCATCCCATCTTGCTGCTAAATTTTGCTTCCGCTTAGTGTAAGCACTAACAATGTTACTACTGACAGTGACATCATCTTCGTCATAGGATACACTATCTTCCCAAGATGTAGAAGTAGATGCAACATCAGGAGAACCAGTGGCTCCTGACCCTCCTGTTAAGCAAAAATCTAATACTGTCTTTCTAATCCTGTAATTAGATCTTCGTGAACTTCTTCTGGATAATACATTCAAAGTGACTTTATTTTGTCTTCTTTTATAGCCTCGCTGCTGTTTATGCATGTCTTCTAGTTACAGGTCATAATTATTTGTATGCATTAATTAACTGTAGCTCATCCACTATATTATAAGAAAGATAAAAAATTAAAAATTTAAAAGGTAAGTAGGGATTGAATTCAATAGTGCTACAAAAAGTAAGGAAACAAGGAATAAGATTTTGGGACGAGAGAACATTCTGGCATGAGATAATTTATAAAAGTTTAATCCCTACTTTTGGCAAACCTATACTGAAGTGTTAGTTTTGTTCAGTTGTTGTAGTTTATCAGTTGTATATTGTTTGTCATTGAGGACCTGTATACCTACCTTCTGGTAGATACAGCCATCCTGACTAAATCAATAATAATAAGTGAGCCAAAAATAGGGATTAAACTTTTATAAATTATCTCATGCCAGAATGTTCTCTCGTCCCAAAATCTTATTCCTTGTTTCCTTACTTTTTGTAGCACTATTGAATTCAATCCCTACTTACCTTTTAAATTTTTAATTTTTTATCATTCTAGTTTGTTTGCTTTTTATACATGCTAAGCATTCATAATAATCTTTCAGCAGGCGCACAAATGTTACAGGCGCTTACGTAATAATTATGCTTGTTTTCAGGCGCTTGTTAACAACGCGCTTACATGGCAAAGCAGCTGTGTGATAGCAAATAACACTCGAAAAACAGCAAAAGCTATTTGTCCAAGGCTATAATCTCGAAGTTCACGATGTAATAAAGTACACGCGAAAACATCATGCCATGGTGCCACTGTAACTAATTATATCACGTGCAAGCCAGGTTTTAGCGTGACGTAATAAGTAGAAGCCGTAACAGGCTATCGTCACCTTCGAAGGTGAGATTCACACCTTGCTAGGAATATAGAAGAACAAGGAAGGGAATGAAGGATAAAAGGAATCGCCATGGCGCAGTGGGTAAATCGTCTTCGGAACAACATTTTCGTAAATCCGCCGCCATTACCTTTATTGTGTGAAAGTTCTGGAGCCCTACACCTAGCGCAACCGGGTCTTACGGCAGGCAGGCTGGCTGGCTGGCAGGCAGGCAGGCAGGCAGGCAGACGAAATACAGGTGAATTTCTAAATTTTCAAAGTTGGCTGTAGGTCGAAATATTCGACTTGTTGCTTCGTTTAACCAAGGTACAGCATCATTACAGCCTTAGCAATGCATTCCAGTCGGTTTTTTCGGGTAAAGCCTATTGGAAGGTTGTTTTATGAAGTGCGAAAAATCGGGAAACCATACAATTTCTTACCAATCCCTACTATTAAGTACTACCGTACTTAATGATAATTATGTTATCTACAGTTTCTACGCAGGATACACAATTAACAAATTAGTGAATGTTGGTAATACACATGCAGTTTATATTGTGGTAATGAATGTTATGGTTGTCTCTTATCATGCATTGAATATACGTAATTTTTTAGTCAACAAAATTTTACAGTGCACACATGTACAAAGATTATAGATAGGTATGTAGATACTAGATAAGTACAGTTATACGAATTAATGGTTAATAGACAATTATTTGTGTCTGTGGCTAAAGTAGCTATAGCTATTATAATAAAAAATTATATAAAGTTGTGATTATTGATAACGGCTTTTTGGTTGCACCTAGTCTGACCCCGGCACGTAATGCAGAGGTCTGGTCTGTTACACACACACAGTACCTGTGCAGCTGGAATGTAATTAATGCACGTGATGATGACATGCATAAATGAACATGCTAGAATATTCAAAATTTGATTCGTGTGATTTGAAATACTGCAATTTGATTGGTGCTTCCACTATAGTGCAAGTACTGTGTGCATAATAGACCAGACCCCTGTGCTACGGGCTGGGGTCTGGCTATGCCAACTACTAGAGCAGCAGCACAGGAAAGAGTAGCTATACATGCATAATCAGAGCTGAGTTGCTTTCAAAATTGTTCCAGAAGTGAAATAACAGTTTTTGCTTGATCACTTTTACATCAAGGTTATGACAGTGTATTCTAAAGATGTGCATGATGCTAGCTGGCTATATACAGTATGCAATCGTCAAAGCACAATGGTATGTATGTGTATTAATTGATTTAATTTGATTTGTAAATTCAACAATCGGCTACAGCTGTTCTTCCTTGCCGGAGGGCCACATCACATACAAAATTACACACATACACATAGCTACACAACTAATCATAGCTACAACATGGTTACAAAACAAAACAATATAGCTAGCTATATAAAATCATAATAAAATCAATGCAGTGAGTCACAGTTACTGTACTGTTTAAGAGCAATTGGACACTTGTGGAATGGATGCCTAATACGATCAGTCACAATGAGTTCAACCACTAAGTAGCTTTTAAATGAAAAATGTGTGAAACTCAAGCGGAGCATAAGAACATTACCTTCATAAGTCTCTATGATGAAAAGGTACTAGTTAGCTATGTCCTTTAACTCTGTGATAATGATTGGATAAGTAATCCCCACTACATCACTGTAGACACCAAGTTAAGAAATCCTTTGTAAAAACAAAAATGATCAAGTGAGTTGAATGTTTTTCTCAAGTTTATGAATGCAGCATAAACTACATTTCCCTTATCCAACAATGTCGCAATATAGCTAATCGACTGCTAGTAGTAGAATGTCCTCAGTAGATTTACCATAATGATAGGCATCCTGGTGTGGGTGCATAAGATTATTCTGCCCAAGGTATATACTGAGCTGTGTGGAGATAATCTTCGGTCACTACAAGAATCATAGCAACAGGTCAATAATTAGAGGGGTCATTAGGAGTAACACCCTTATATACAGGTGTAATATGAGATATTTACCAAGCTGATGGTACAACTATGTGTTGTAATGAATAATTAAACAAGCTGATCAATGAAGCAGCAATCTCCCTTAAGAAAGTCATCTGGGCCAGTGGATTTCCTAACATCTAGAGATGATAGATAAGTAAAAACAGTAGAGAGATTTATCTTAGTAAACGTAAATTGACCAACTTTAGTCTCTAGAGCAGGAAGATGCTTAGCATGCACCAATGGCTACAGATTGAAAAAAGTCATTAGTAATGTCTAATGATATACCCCATGGCAACTCCTTCCTTTGAGATTTATCATGACCAATAACACTATTTCCATGTAAGCTGCCAGCTTTGGATTGGCCCCAGCCTGAGATACAGCAGTCTTAAGATAAGTGACTTTAGCCTCACATATTATAACCTTAAGTTAATTGCTAAAATTAATTTAATTACAAGTGTGTAGTGAAACCGAAGTAGCGTCAACAATCTATGGTGAAACGTTTAGGTTGTGACATAATATGCTGTAATATACTTATGTGATAATTCTTCATGACATGTGAAATATGCTGTGGCATCCAGGTGAAGATATGGTCATATGCACTAGACTAGCAGTATTGTTAGGGCGTACATGCAAAGTTGAATAGATCAAACTTTCAAGACAGACGAGAGGTCATCAGACCAGTTCATTAGAGAACGATCTGGCCTCACATCTCTACAACCGGATATAGTTTTTGCGGCCCTTCGATCCGGCTCTTTAGTGTTGCTAACTTTTGCCTGCTGTTGATTTTTGGCCAACTTTCGCCTGCTGTTGATTTTTGGCCATTTTATTTTAATAAAATTGTTTATACTGACTCAACACCGAGCTGCCAAGGCACAATAAGATCTTTCTTTTGTGCATTGAAAAACCAGCTCGGGGCAGCAAACATTAGGGTCTGTCAGCTCTGCTGCATGATTTTTTAATAACATAAAATTAACCATGATAGTGCAGTTGCACGCCCGTACTACTAGAGCATATAGTCACAAAACTAACCTTCCTCTGCCCTAAGAATTAGTCAATCAGTTTCTTGCATAGGCGGATCTGAGGGGTGGCAAAGGGGGGCCTCGCTCCCCCTAAGTACTTTTTTGCCCCCCTTGTAGTTTTTGATACACAGCATTTGATAAACAGCAAGGAAGGCATAGTATAAGCTATAATGAATTAACACAAAATTAATATCATTTATAGCTATGCACTACAAATACGTAATTATATACGTAAATCCTTACTACTGTGGCATTGTATCCATGAATCTAAAAAGCATTGTCAGTAAAACCCACAATCAGTTTTATATGGGGATTCTAAATAGTGCATAGCCTCATGGCTAAGCGTGCTACCAATTTAGATAGTTTTTTTAAGAAACAAAAACGGACAGAAAGTCAGAGTAGTATCTCTACAAGTAATGAAGCTGACTGTGATGATTATGATGAAGATTATGACGAGGCTGACTCTGAGGACACTTTTGACACCACTCCAGAAACGTCTGGTAGCAGTTCTGATAACAGGGTAAGTAATAAGCTATAATGCCGATATATATTTAAATAGCTATTTTGCTAGAAACCTGCAGCTAGCCGCAATTGTGCAACTGTTACCATCAATAGTGAAATACGAGATCCAGCTAAAGGCACTGAAGGTGCATCTACACGTTTTCATGAAGGGTATGGCCCTTATCAACCCAGGTGTCAGTATCCTGTGGATACTCATAATCGTCATTTCCGTTATCAATGGTATTCTCAATTTGATTGGTTAGAATACAGTCCAAGTGCTAATAAAGCATTTTGTTTTGCTTGTCGTGTATTTGGTAGAACTGGTCAACAGCATGAAGCATTTGTATCCACAGGGTTTCATAATTGGAAGACTGCATTAAAAAAGTTTCGTGTACACCAGTGTACATCTGCACATAAAACTGCAGTTTTAACTTGGAGAACAGCTGAGAGAACACGAAATAACCCAGAAACCAATGTGGTAACCTTGGTTAATCATCAAACAAAGAACGAAGTAGATGAAAACAGACGGTACCTAAAAGATATTATTGAAACATTGATTTTTCTTGGTAGACAAGGGATTTCATTAAGAGGGCATCGTGAGAATAGTGAATCATTGAACAAGGGAAACTTTTTAGAGCTTCTGGCATTTCGAGCCAAGGACAATGAATTAATTCACCAATTTTTGATCAAAAAGGAAAAAGGTATAACTTACACTAGTCACGATATACAGCAACAGTTGTTAGAAATCATTGGAAAAAATATGATAGATGTCATTGAAATGTCATTTGCTGTATTTGAAGAAATGCAAAAAGAATCAGGATCTAAAATATATACCTTAAAGAGTTTGTCAGATACACGTTGGGCGTGTAGGGCAGAGGCATTAAAAATAATTCTAAAACAGCTAAATGAGTTGGTAATGACTTTACAAAAAATAGCTGATGAAGATTTATCATCTGGAGCACAAGCGCAGTCTTTATTGAATTCTATATGCACTTTTGATTTTATTTTCAACCTGGTAGTGCTAAATGAGATTTTTAACACAACAAAAATACTGTCAAAGTATTTGCAGTATGTTGATGTATCTGTATGTGCTGCACGATGCAAGGTTAATGCTGTAGAGAAAAGCTTAAAAGACCTAAGAACAGATGCAGAATTTCAGAAATTTTGGAAAGAAGCAGAGGAAATTGCCACAAAACTTGATTTAGATGCACCGCAACTGCCACAACAGAGGAGAGTCCCTTTAAGATTAGGAGGAGGAGAAATGCAGCCAACATACAGGAGTGTGGAACACTACTACCAACTAACCAGCTATTACCCAATTTTAGATACAATAATTGGTCAACTGCAGGAAAGGTTTAGTGAAAATGACATGGGTATTGTTCAGAATGTTGAAAAGGTATTGTTAGCTGATACCAAAGGTGTATCACAAGATATCCTTGAAGATGTTGCACGGTTTTATGAATTGGACCAAGATAATCTTAAGGCAGAATTGAGGGGTTTTGCCAATTTAGTAAAAGAAATAGAAAAGGAGGAAGGTAGTGTTACTGTTCCAGAACAGGGAGATACCAAAAGATATAAAACACTCTGTAAACGACAAGCAATATTTGCTGAGGATAAAGGATTATAGGCTGTACTGCCACTTCTATGTACATTGACAAAAGTATTTTGGACAATACCAATCACTTCATGTTCAGCAGAAAGATCATTTTCATGTTTGAGACATCTAAAAAGCTACTTACGCAGTACTATGGGTCAGGAAAGACTTAGCACTTTGGCCCTTTTAGAAATTGAAAAGGATATTACTCCAGATATACAAAAAGTTGTAGAGGAATTTGCTTCAAAATCAAACCGTAAACTGAAACTATCTTACAATACATGCTAATTTTTGTTTAATAACTATATCTATACAGGTGTATGTATGTCGTTCTTGAGAAATATGGAAATATGTATATGCCAATAAGTTAAAATACAGTCTGTGAGAGCACATCTATAGTCTGTGGATGATTGCCCCACCTTTGCTTCTCTTTACTCCCCCTAATAGCTTTCTCTAGATCCGCCTATGGTTTCTTGCAATTGCCAAAAACAGTCTCTCCAGAGAGCCAGCTCACACGTGTGACATATGTATCCAAGCCAGTAAGAATTTGTATTTAACTTTCTTTTTTAGATTACATTGATATTTCCTTAATTCATATATCTCTATAATACGTGTGACATATGTATCCAAGCCAGTAAGAATTTGTATTTAACTTTCTTTTTTAGATTACATTGATATTTCCTTAATTCATATATCTCTATAATATACTAGATTGATAAAAAAAATTGAAAATTCAAAAGGTAAGTAGGGATTGAATTCAATAGTGCTACAAAAAGTAAGGAAACAAGGAATAAGATTTTGGGACGAGAGAACATTCTGGCATGAGATAATTTATAAAAGTTTAATCCCTACTTTTGGCAAACCTACTGAAGTGAGCCAAAAGTAGGGATTAAACTTTTATAAATTATCTCATGCCAGAATGTTCTCTTGTCCCAAAATCTTATTCCTTGTTTCCTTACTTTTTGTAGCACTATTGAATTCAATCCCTACTTACCTTTTGAATTTTCAATTTTTTTATCAATCTAGTTTGTTTGCTTTTTATACATGCTAAGCATTCATAATAATCTTTCAGCAGGCGCTTACATAATAATTATGCTTGTTTACAGGCGCTTGTTAACAACGCGCTTACATGGCAAAGCAGCTGTGTGATAGCAAATAGCGCTCGACAAACAGCAAAAGCTATTTGTCCAAGGCTATAATCTCGAAGTTCACGACATAATAAAATACACGCGAAAACATTGTGCCAGTGGTGCCATTGTAACTAATTATATCACGTGCAAGCCATTTTTTTGCGTGACGTAATAAGCAGAAGCCGTAACAGGCTATTGTCACCTTAGGTGAGATTCACACCTTGCTAAAGGAATATAGAAGAACAAGGAAGGGAATGAAGGATAAAAGGAATCGCCATGGCGCAGTGGGTAAGTCGTCTTCGGAACAACATTTTCGTAAATCCACTGCCATTACCTTTATTGTGTGAAAGTTCTGGAGCCCTACACCTAGCGCAACCGGGTCTTACGGCAGGCAGGCAGGCAGGCTGACAAAATACAGGTGAATTTCGAAATTTTCAAAGTTGGCTGTAGGTCGAAATATTCGACTTGTCGCTTCGTTTAACCAAGGTACAGCATCATTACAGCCTTACCAATGCATTCCAGTCAGTTTTTTCGGGTAAAGCCTATTGGAAGGTTGTTTTATGAAGTGCGAAAAATCGGGAAACCATACAATTTCTTACCAATCCCTACTACTAAGTACTACCGTACTTAATGATGATGGTGTACTTACCATATATGACAGTCCTATTTGTGGTCTATATACCACAATAAACGCGCGAAGCGGGTGTGTAAGTAGAGTTCCCATTCCCCTTGTATTCCATTTTGTGCATTTGTGACAGGCATTGTAATGACAACATTCACACAACCAGCTCAACTCTATTGGGGTATATAAGTTACATGTCACACAACACACAATGTACTTTGCATGGTATGTCTTTGGAGCCTAAACAAATGCATTCAAATTTACGGAATATGTAATTAATTCACGTTTTGAAATAACATGGAGTTTGATCCCACCATCCAACCCCTTACAGCCTCCAAACCAACTCTAAGTACTGAATTATAATGTATTCAACAAATGCTGGCTACCTGCTTAAAGTGGCAACTCCTGCAGTCATACATTTAAATTGTGACGATGAAATTTGTAACTACAATTGCAGGCTTACTTAGGATCGTTAGACTATGGTTGACCAGTAGGCAGTCGTGCAATTTCTTGTTGCACAATTGCAGATGACTTGATTTTACTGGCCACTAAATCCAATAGTGCCACGCCGTCTAAGGTGCGAACTTGGCTCAGTGCAACAATTTTGAAAGCCTTTTCAAAGGTTAAGTCCGGCTCAGCCAAAAGCTTGCACTGAAGACACTGATCTTTGCATCCACAGATGGTCATGGAGCATATCCTCTAGGGTTTCTCCAAATTCAAAATAGCCATGAACTTGCTTATCTTCTCCTCAGGTTTCTGTGCCCAGATGTGAAAATTAAATCACTGCACGATCGTAGAGGGTGGGGTTGGTGATGATCGCGGACTAGTGTTACAAATGACTTGTCTGTTGGCTTTCTAGGAGCATCCAGATTCCTGATCAACTGATAAGTAGGTGCCCTGCAGGAACTAAAGAGAAGAGCTTTTCCCTTATCCCCCTCATCTGAGATACCCCCCCATTAGCAATGAAATACTACTCTAATTCATTTCTACAATGACCGTGATTCAAAGATGCTCAAGTGGTGAGATTTAGATGGTCCAGAAAAATACAAAGTTTTCATTAAAATAAAGATACCCGAAGTGTTTTCATCTTTACCAGAAGCTAAAAAATTCAAGATATCTGGAGTGACTTTATGTATTTTACATTCTATATCAGAGCCGGCGGAAGCTAATTTATGATGCCCAGATTTACAACCATGCAGTAATGAAGAGCTGCCATCAAAGACTATTGTTACATGAATATTCAAATTGCTGAAACGCTGTCTTCATGATGGCCATTTCAAAAACCAATCAGCTCACCTCATTATCGATTTCTTTCCAAATTCTTTGGTTGGTGCGGTTCAGAGGAAATCATCAGATATTTATTATAATGATAGCATCGGCAACTTCCTTTGACAATGCCATGGTGACTCACGTGGATAGCTTTACGTTATGTTGTGGTTTTGTATTTTTGTATAATATGATCATGTGACATTAAGATGAAATTTAATAAATGAAACGTCAAATGAGAAATGAACTTGTGAGTAATAACAGTCATTATTTTTCTAGTCAAGTGGTGTAATGTACCTTAAGTTATAGACTAACTGATTCACACATAAAAGTGCCCAGGCCAAACCTGGGCGGTTCCGCCGGCCCTGTATATACAATATAAGGAAATGATTACAAGTTCATGTTATACATGGTAACTCATTACTATTTACAACATTATTTACATTTACAACAGTTTTCCATATTTTCATTACTTCTTAGGACATGTACGAGCATTGTGCCCAGGTTGTTTACATATACTACACATATGGGTACATTTTGAACGTGAACATTGGTTATCTTCAAGGATTTCTAAATAATTAAGTTTCTGTAAAATTTGCTTCAGAGCATCTATGGTTGGTGCATTTGAAATAATCTTTAGTAATTACATCGTTCAATTTTTCAAGTCCTTGTTGGAAATATGGTGCAAGACTCCCATGTAATTTTAAAAATTTGGGTACTAACAAATGAATATAAGGAGTGACATGTTTTATTTGATAAATGAGGTAAGCCAATTTTTAACATCACAATTATTTTTTCACTATAAAAATCTTCAGAAGACTTAAGAACCTAATAAATTATGACTTAATTGCTTTAGAGCATGACATCCCAATGTGAACAGTTTCCATCTCCGCTTTGTTAAAGTTCCATTGTTCTCCCACTGGTATCTGGCTTGCTTTTTGATTTTCGCAGATAAAATCTTAAGGTTTCTGGTTTAACATAACTGAAATCCCCAGCTGTATTAACACCTTGGATGTACCATCTTCGCCCAAGTAGTTTTGTCAGTTTTGTTACAGCAAATGATTTTGAACAGGAAAGCTTCTAATCAATCCATCAAAATGAATGCTGTCAAAGGGCATATTTATGTTACAAGCTGGGTCTCTCTTTAAACTGCAAACTAGTAGAGACTTTATTTTATAAGCCAACTGCTCATATAGACTTACGCAAACTGGGAAAGTCACAGTGCTGCATGGCACGATACAGGTGATTCTTCACCTTGATCACTAGATAATTGTACAATGTCACTTCTTACATGCCATTCATCACCCTCATAACCAATATATCAAACTCTAACTCTGTCACGAATTGAATCTTCTTCAATCACTTGTAGCCCATAAAGTTTGTTAGGCTTTTCACGGGTTTATGTAGTACTCCACAACGTTTCACACTAGGCAACTGTAAATCTGCTAATTTTGCACAGAACGTTTTGGCCAAAAACACAAAATGGTAAGTAAACGTAATTTTACGATATTTATTTAGTTCCTATTTTACATTGCGTATTTTTAATATGATTCTGATGGCTCATCGTTGCAAGTATAAAAATGCATGTACATGCTTATCATGCATGTAATTGCCAAGCGTATTGTGATTGGTGAATAAACGTGCAGCAGGTGTGCCGCTATTCTTAGATCCCATTTGTATGTATGCACCTATCAATATTATGCCCCACTATCCCCCTTCCGGGCAATAGGAGGCCCTGTATTACAACTTGTTTTGACATCAAAACTTGCCCCATACTTGTGGAATTTGACTCGTAGAATTAATACATACTGCTCTTTTATATGCATGTACGAAAGTGTGCTGTAAATAGAAACTACACGTTTTTGGGGAAGTTCTCGAATGTAGTTTAACATGGCTCTGCCAGAGAAATCGATGTTAGTGTTGCTCGGTAATAAGTTTGCTAGTGGTTTAAACAATGTCGATGTAGAGCTAGCAGTGAGTGCTATCAGGGGTGGGGATCAAGGTGTTTTAGTGGATAATGACGAGATAATTGATAAATCGGTGGTGAAAGTGATAGAAGGAATGAACTGGTAGGTCTCGATTCTGTGTTTGCCTATTACAGTGTATACGTATATATATTAAACTTTTTGACAAAGCAATGGTGTATGTCTTTAGATTGCCCTCCAACATGTACTTTCAAATAGTGATGTTGATGGTCAGAACAAGCAAAACAGTGAAGAGGTAAATATATATATATATTGGTATACTAGGATAAATAAAACTGCAAACCTTTGGTCATTAGCCTGATCTTCTGATGTGCCAAAACACTCTGGAGCTAAACCAAACTTGCTCAAAGCTCTCCACGAAAATAGCAGTCACCAACAGATCATCAGTCCCAGTCGCCAGAAGCTCCTCAGACAAGCCCTTATTCCTCTTGCTCTGCTGGATCTGCTTACTGGACCAGTGGCTTATCACAATCACAGTCTACGTATATTGGACCATCACATTGGTCATATTCTGCTGGGCCATCACAGATACAACAGGACCATCATGCTGGTCTGCTGGACCATCATAGTCATGCTTTACTAGGCCTTCACACTGGGGTGAATTTTGTGCACCCTTTCAATTATATCCCTATGGACCATTTCCCTTACAGCCGGTTGTCAATTTCAACAGCCTTCAATACCACCCCACTTCCCTACTGGTGGTTCTTGGACTCCCTTTCATTCTACTGCATCGCCACCACAGTCATGCTCAAATAGCCGTAGTTGTCAGGTGGTCACAGATTAGTAATCCATTTACTCTAAAGTTCATGACAAACAGGATAATGAAATGCCAGGGATGCAAAGGATCTCTTCGACTGGATGACAATACCACATGATTTAACTGTTTCGCATTTGGAGTGTTGTCCATTTGTTACCCCAGAAGGCACTGTTAAAGTACCAACACTCACTACCACAACTGCAGACCCAAATTTCAGTCCACAATGCATTGTTTTGCTTCCTGATGTCAAAAGATCAGCATTATACAGTTTTGTCAGGCATATTCTGTTTAACATGTTTATAATCTGTGATCTGTTTAAGCTATAATCTGGTCATAACCTATGATCTGTTTACAATCTGTTATTATAATATTATGATGTAATATTATGTGTATAGCGAAGTGGCACTACTTGCTAGCACAGTGCACATATGTGCTGGCGTACCGATTAACGGCTAGTGAGTAACCCTCCAACCTACCATACTGAACGATATATACCCTACTGCATGAGGTAGCCTGAGGTACACACTATCGGAAGAGGACTGCATTTGTTTGACAGTTCGCCAGCGATGAACCACGTGCATGACACAGGTACTAGATATCTAGAGCCAAATCATATCGCCTTAGAGGTCCATCAAGCCACTTATAATTGCCTACCTTCTTGCGTTGCGATCCTCAAGAAGTCCAGCAAGCTGCTTACCTTCTTTCTGTGTATCGTTCCGTTTATCATTCCATTCCGCATTTTAGTCATGTCCATGCAAAATTATGTTCAGTTTGTAATAAACACAGAAGATCCTTGTCGTTCCCAAAAAGATGACCGTGCACATCCATCAAGGCATACAACGTATGCATACACCTAAGAAGAATGAATGTCTCAGTCACCTATACATGAGGAAAATAGGAAATGCATTGCTCGTTTAGAAGAAAAGATCAAGTTAGCAGCTAATACAGATGGTACCAACTTAGATGTTACTTTGCATGATGACATGAAAACTATTCCAACTGAAAATACTAAGGCAGTGTATTCTTCATACTATGAAGGTACCTTTCAGAGATTATTTTGGGAATAGCAACAGAAGGCCAGTTCTTTTAAGAACTCCAAATCATTAAGTGGTGCTTATACCTAAGGTATCTATCAGGGAAGTCTTATGAGCTCTTACAGAATTCTGGATGTACACTCCGGGATTATACGCATTACATTAACACAACAATTGGGTTTTCTTCGGAAGTTGACAAGGATTTACTTGATGTGGCATTTTTGAGTAACAGACTAAACAAGTATGTTGTGTTAATCATGGATGAGGTGCACATCAAAAATTATTTAGTGTATGACAAGCACCAAGGATGCATGAGATCTAGAGCATCCAGAATTCTGTAAGATTCAGTAATCAGTAAATCAGATTCAGTAAATCAGTGGTTTGCAGTAAATTTTATTATTTCAAAAATTGCAATAGCTGGAAAATGCTCAAAATGCTTAAAATAGGCTGTTTTAAGCAAAATTACTGTATCTCAGGTATGCCTCAAGGTATTCCCATGCAATTTTTTGCTCAACAGTGGTGAAAATCAGGTTGTTGTGACCAGTTTCACAAATATTCACAGTGGTTCGGATTCAGTAATCTTGGAGATGCTAACAATAGACTGCTCCAATTTGAAAGTGCATTGTCTAGGGAAGAATCGATGCTTGTCCTCATGGTCAGGGTCTATTCTTCAAGTTAAACTATCCATATGCTCAGTTTTCCTGCAGTTCTAGTCTGCAAATTGCCTCCCATATAGGTTTGATCCTATATGGGAGGCAATTTGCAGACTAGAAAGCTTCGGATTTAGTGTTTTAGCACTTTGCTGTGATGGGGCTTACAGTTGTGGACTATTCATAACAATAAAGATGAAATTGTTCAGTCTTTGCTGACGATGGACGATATCTGTCTGATCCACCACACAATTAGAAATAGCTGGAGTAACAAAAACTGGAATTTGTGGGTAAGCTAGTTACCGTATAGCGGAAAACGTTGGCGGGAGAAAACATTGGCGAATTTGGCGAATTGGTAGCCATTTCTTGCTCAAATTTACGGTCTTCAATATCCGTATTATATTTGTAGTTCACATGATTCAAGTTAGATAACGTGATGTCTTTGTTAAAATATTTTTGCTCTAGGAAGGAGAAGCACTCGAACGATGAAACTTTACAGGTTCTCTTAGTGCATTTAGCCCCTCAGTTTTAATACCTTCTACAGCGATAGCAGCCGCGAACTCTTCCGTAAAGAAGGTGATGAAACGAAGTGTAAGATAGCCATATCGTTTAATTTTGACTCCCGTGCAGCAATATCAAGTGGGAAAGAGAGCATATGTGACTGTCTGAGTGAAAACTAGCCTAGTTCACACCTCCTATCTTACTAAGTTAATGGTTCATAAAAACCTTTAGGAATGTCACACAAAACCAAAATTTCAACAGTGATAAAGTGATGATTGCTCTATTAATTACCTGAATGGCTCAGCTATTCTGGATTACATGAGGAATACGAGGTGAACATATTAACATGTTTGGCCTAGTTTTCTTTCCATTCAGTAGGATCAATGAAAACAACCAATGGCAAAAGAGAACAAAATAGCCAATGGTTGTAGACACACAATCAACGCCTTATGGTATTAAGCCTGCCACATGCTCTCACCAATCGGCCTTTTGTAGTGACTGAGATGATAGCTGATTGGATAAGTCAAATGCGAAGGATGCTCTGCCTTGATAAGAGAACATATCACATACCCGAGGGTAGGGCTGGGAGGGACATTGATATGTTCACCTCGCATTCCTCATGTAATCCAGAATAGCTGGCAATCACTCTGTGATCTGAGCCATACATTTCAGAATGCTAGGATCACATATCAACGTGATGTTTGTGGAGAGGACTGTTACTCCGACTTGATTAGTGCTAGAAGGTCTATAGTAAAACCTCTGAAATACAGATTCCAAACTCCAATCAGCTGCATTCATAATCTGGTTAGTTGTGAGGCCAGCAGATGCAGCTGCTGAAGCCGAAGCACCTCTTACTGAATGTGCCTTGAAGGTTTTTGTGTCAATTCCAGCCAGATCTAACATGGACATAATCCATCTAGCAATGGAAGATGAAGAGATGAGGTTATGGGGTTTATGTATGACAGGAATAGCTTAGATTTCCGGTCAGTGCCAGTGCACCTGAAGGACTCTGTCCTAGACATATATGACCACAAAGTCACCCTTGGGCACAACTTTGTGTCAGAGGGAAAAGCTGGGAATACAAATGGTGCCATTGATTTGGAGGGTCTAGACTGCTTTGCCAACTCCGAGGGGTTGAATTGTATACCATCTGGTAGAAGTTTTAGATATCTTAAGTCCAGATTGGATAGATCACTGTCTAGTTAGAGCTAGCAGCATGACTAGTTTAAAAGATAATACTTTCAGAGACAGATCAGTGTTGTCATCCAAGCTTGAAATATAAGAAGTAACCTTATGGGTATATCTTGGTAAGGGTGGACGATTGTTGTAAATGCCTTTCATAAGCCGGATTATTGTAGGATGTTGACCTACGGAACAACCGTCCACTCTGTCATGAGTTGTTGAGATCGATGAACGGTACACATTAATTGAGCTATACTGATAGCCCTCCTGGAATAACTCAGCCAAAAAGTTAGCTACATCGCTGATAGGTCCAGAAATGGGATTTCTATCCCGTTCCTCACACCAGCGAGCCCACTTGTTGAAGGAGGAATTGTATGATTTAACCCTCCATGATGACAGAATGAGGTCCGTAGCTGATTCTGAAAGGTGGCTACTCTGGCATCTATCCCTGATACAACCCACACAGCTAACTGAGGTGAAATGTCTGGAAGGTTGTTGTGACATACTGATTGAATTGTTTCTGGTGACTGAGGAATGAGAAGTGGTTCTCTGACCAACATCTGAAGTAACAGAGGGTACCAGGATTGGGCTTTCCACACTGGCGCCACTAAAACTAATTCCTGTACCTCCTGGTTGAGTATCTGAGATAGGACTCTGCCTACTAGATTCCACGGTGGATTGGCATAGGGCTTCGCTGGAATGTTGGACCAATCCACTGTGAAGGCGTCTGTAGCTATTGCCAGTGGATCTGGTTTCCAGCTGATGAGGGCTGGCAGCTGAGCTGACAACACAGGTCTGTTGAGAGTGGCCCCAGCTGATGATTGATCCCTTGAAAGAAGGCTGGGGAAAGCTTCCATTCTGATCTGTCTGACCAGATCCTCAACTCCCTGTCGGCAATGGAATTCAATACTCCTGGTAAGTGCTGCACTTGTAACAGGATATTCCTTTCCATACACCATAACCATAGATCCTTGGTTAGATGCGACAGCGTAGGTGATGCAGTCCCCCCCATTCTGTTGATGTAAGCAACTGCGGATGTGTTGTCTATCTTGAGAAGAATTGTGGTCCCTGACTTCTCCTTGGCAAAAGACTGTACTGCCAGTGTGGCTGCCAGGAGTTTCAAACAATTGATGTGAAGGGTTTGCTCCTGAGGATACCATGGACTTCTGGTCTGAATTCCATTGCAGGTGGCTCCCCACCCCTGAAGCAAAGCATCTAAAGTTATTGTTAAGGAGGCTTGCTGGGTGATCAGGCTTCTCCCGTTCCACGTGGATAAATGAAGTACCCACCACTGAAGATCTTCTACAGCCTGGGGAGATAGTTGAACAGGAGACTGATAGTTCTGGGAATTGGCTTCCAGAGCTTGTTTTAGACACCTCTGAAGAGAGCGACAGAAAAGAGGAGCCATCTGAAGTGCTGGATTGGTAGCATTGAGCTTGCCAATTAATTAAGAGAGGAGGTGAGCTGAGGGTCTGAGATGGTTGAGCAATTTCTGTGCCTCCTGTCTGATATTCTTGATCTTTTCGCCTGGAAGACTGACATCCATCTTCACCGAGTTGATTATCATCCCAAGAAATTCTATTTCTTGGGTTGGATCTAGCAGAGACTTCTTGTTGTTGATTATAAACCCTGTATTCTCGAGAAGGAACAGGGTGGAGTGGACCTGCTCTGTGAGCAGTTTGCTGGAGGATGCCATCAGGAGCATGTCGTCTATGTATATCACTAGACGTATGCCAATTGACCTCAGCATTTCCACCACTCTGGGAGCGGTGCACAACCCGAAGGGAAGGCATCTGAATTGGTAAGTTTCTGAACCCACTCTGAAGAGGAGATTGTGAAATTGGGGGGCTATTGGTACCATGAAAAAGGCATCTTTGAGGTCTATCTTGGCCATCCAGTCGCTCCTCCGAAGGAGGGCTTTGACTGTGTGTAGACCCTCCATCTTGAAATGCTCTGATTTCACAGTGGTTCAAATATTTGAGATTGATAACGTGCTTGCTGGACAGGCTGGGATAGAAGGGGAATGTGATACCCCTCTGTCACTGTCTCTAGAACCCAGCTGTCGCTGGTCAGGACTTTCCAATTCGATTGGAATAAGCTGATCCTGCCTGCAAAGGCCTGGTTGGAGCAGAACTCTGCTGCAATAGGGGCTATGTCCATCTTCATCAGTTGAGTCCATGAGGGGTTCAACTGAGTCAACGTCAGGTTGAAGAATAGGTAGACCCAGAATTGTACTCTGACAACAGGGTATTGTCATGGTAGGTGTGGTCTCTGACACCTGGTGAGTTTGGGTGACCTCTGACCCATTGTGAACTTTTTTTCACAGTGTTGATTATGCGATTTGACACCTTGGTGTTGGTCACTACCTCTGTAGTGGGTGTCTGCTCGATCATGTGATGGCAATTTATAAGGTTGTTAATGATTTTGTTGGTACAATCAAAGTATGACTTATTAAGTTCTTTTCCCCGTCTGGGGAGCTCTGTTAAATTTCTTTGTCCCCCTGCCCCTGAATAAGCCACCTCCCCGGGACTGTGGGGGGTGGCACCTCTGAAAAGATTGGTTACCTGAAAATGATGTGGTCTTCTTTAAGGACTTGATAGCCTCTGTATGGTCCCTGGCCCTTTGATCAAAGCCTTTACCGAACAACAGAGGAGCAGCGTCTATGAATGACTCTTCATCCTCCACCAACATGGAGAGCTCAGGGTTGAAGTGGGTTGTGGCTTTACGGCGTCGCTCCATGGAAATGTTCACTGATGCGTTTCCCAGTAATTTCAGGGCAAGCTGTGCAGATTCTGCTGCATCTCTGGTAGTAAGAGAGCCTTTCCTGACCGCTTCAAGCGTGCTGATCAGAATCCAGTACCAAAGTTTGCAACCTGGCTAATGTCCTGTTGACCTCCTTAACTTGCTTGGGCAGTCTTGACTGTATTAGGGGGTCAAGCTTCGGACATTTTGTGTGGGGAGTATCCGGAGTCAACAGTGTCCGTTTCAGGCTCTGTAGCATCTCTCATTAGGGATTGGCTTCGAAAACGTTTCCTCAACAATCTTCGTCATGGTGGGCAAGAGCTTTTGGACTTCCGTGTCCAGGTCTTCGGCGTTCCCAAAATACAGTCTCGTCATAATCGGGCAATTTCTGCTCATCCTGTTCCATCTGGTCTCCCCACGCGCTGGGCGAGTACTCTCCAGCGTGTTGCATATCCGATATGGAGGTGCTCTGCACCTCACCTGGATGGTTCGTAGTAGAAATGGGGCCTCTGGTCCCTGTTGGGCTCCCCTGTAACAGCAGCGCTCTGTGCTGCGTTAACCGAGCGGTCAGTGGTTAAACCCTTGATACGCATGATTCTGTTCGAAATGCTATGCATTTCATCCCGAATCTTCCACAGTAAGGAGGAATTATCCCTGGAGCGATGTATCTTTCTGTGCTTCCGTTTCTTGTGGCGGTGATGACTGTCTGGAGAACTCAACAACATGATCCCAAAGGCCGATTGGTGAGAGCACGTGGCGGGCTTTATACCATAAGGTGTTGATTGTCTGTCTACAATCATTGGCTATTTTGTTCTCTTTTGCCATTGGTTGTTTTCATTGATCCTACAAAACTTGCTGAATGGAAAGAAAACTAGGCCAAACACATTGATATGTGATCCGAGCATTCCGAAATGTAATCCTGTAAATTTTAACTTTGTATGCCTTTCCTAAGGAAATTTTTGAACCTCTGAAGTGGCAAATTTTGAAGTGTGAACTAGGCTGGTTTTCGTTCAGACAGTCACATATTTGGCCTTGAAGGATCATATAACGCCCGTCATCGAGTGTTTATATAACGGCCATCAGCCTAAGTCGTCGGCGCATGGAACAGAGGCAAAGTTTTCTCCCTCAAATAATCTAAATACCTGAATTCGCCAATGTTTTCCGCTATACTGTATATAAGCTTGTACTTGCTAAACTGATTGTGGTTTGCATTAATTGTGGTTTGCATTTTAGTGCAACGGAACGAAGTTGAAATTTGAACACTACTGTACATATGAATACTTTCTCAAAGATGCGGAGTCGACCTCACTGCTCAAGTATGGATAGTATTATGTTTACAAGATGTGTATTAAAAACTACTTGTTTAAACGTTACGCCTCTGCACTTGATCAGTGCCACATTGGTTTTCAACATTATGGGTATCAACATTGTTTTCAAGCATCAAGTAGTGGTCACACTGTATAAACCCTATGGCATTTAACCAAGTAAATAATTATGGTATATACATAATTTGTTTTTGTGTACATGTGCAGGTATGCATGGCAATATTCAGGTCAATTGTATGTCACATACGCCTGAGTCTGTTGCTACTGTACTAGAAAAGACCGCAGGGGACGAAACTGTAAAGTTTGTCAGAATGATGGATCATTTTTTGATTGCCTGAATGTTAATAATCTTGTGACTGGCAATAATTTTGTGACTGACAAAGCAATTTTAGGAACCATACAGAGTGAACAAAAAGAAGACTTCCGTTTAAAGGTAAATAATTATTATACATGCATTTAAAGCAATAAATATAGTTTTTAATTTAGCCTGTATTTTACTTTAAGTATGCGTGTACAACCACTGTAGAATTCATACCATATTTGGAAGATGCTTATGTTAATTACAAAGGAAACCCGTGCTGGGATGAAAGTGACTGGTAAGTACAATAATGCAAGGGCGGAGCAACCGGTGGGGCCGGTAGGGCCATGGCCCCACCACTTTTCATGGCTATATCTCTAAGTCTTGCCCACCATTCCTTAAGAAATTAGCTATCAGTAAAAGGATAAGGTGACAGACTGACTAAATCCCGATAAACTCATGTGAGAATCAATAAGATCAATGAATAACAGGTTTGTTTGCTGCTACCTCGCCTCCATTAATTCTATTTCGCTATGTGGGTGTTATTTAGAATTTCGTATCTTTATGGACGTGGTGATGGCCAGCAACTTCGTTTTACCTGAAAATTTCCTTTCAGTTCCATACCAGCCATTGGATTGTGTTTGTTATATTCAGGAAAACCCCGGCAGTGCAATTCTTCTTGGTTTAAATCATGGAGTTGGTTGCACTATGACACGGCGAAGGATGCAGTGTATTGTCATACCTGCGTGACTGGTTTATTGCAGAAGAAGATAAAGACATCTAGTGTTGAAGCATCGTATGTAAGTTCTTCAGCTTAATTTAGCATATTTAGTGCATAGTTAGAAATGTCCACATTTTTAAATAGGCTGTTGACTTGTATTACTTTTCAACTTTTAGCTGTATGTAGCTAGCTTAACGAATTTTATACATAGTATAAAATATATAGCTACAGCAAATGTGGCACGATACTATGTAGCTATAATAAATTATTAGTGATTATTATCTTATAAAATACACCAGAATCAGTCTCAGAGCATCTATTTTCAAAAATTTCCTGGGGGGGCATGCCCCCAGACCCCCCAGCTGCCCCATGCTTTGCATGTTCGGTTGTGTGCTATGCACACACTTTTGGATCCATTTACTTTGCCTACCATTTTATTAAAAAACTGCTGAACTTGGCCATACCACTCAAAACTGCCTTCCTCCGCCCTTGTAATGACAGATATACCTATTTGTTTATGTTTACATTTTTCCATAGTTAAATCATTTCTAGAGCTGGTTCGATACATTTTTACAATTCCAGGTGTACAAAGGCTGTCACAAGACCCTTTAGAGAACTTTTTTGGTTGCCAGCAGCAAAGGAGTAGAGCAAATGAATCATCAATTCGGTATGCGGTAATGTTCCTAAAGGTAATTGTCGTGGTAGTAAGCAAGGAATAGACATAGAATTGGGAAGCAAACCACTTCCTAAGTGCTGCAGGGTCTGGAAGGAGCCTAAATGCCAACGATCATTGTTGATATCATCAGACATGGCGACAAGTAATGAATCATTTAGGAGCGACAACAATCATCAAGCAGATTCAACAGTATCAACATCAGCTAATCTTATGGAATAGATACCCAGGCAAGTAAACTCCACCAATGAACTATTACCTGATGATGCAGTGTTATCTGATTTAAGATGGAGATAGAAACAGATGTAGAAGAAACTGAATCAACATCCATATTACTGAGATGATCTAGAGGTGGCTAAATCACAGTAGTATTCATGAAGGTATAATAGATAAAGCATTTGGTCCTGGAGTGGCAGATGAGAGTGATTTTTGGACTCAAAGGTTTAGAGTGGATAAACGACCAAGTAAGTCGATCAAAGTTTCTTTTATTAATGTTTCTAATTGCAGATAATTAACTTCTATCTAAAGCTACTGGCAGAAAGCTTTGATGATACTTTTGCTTTTAGTACATTTTTTATATGAAGTTGTCGAGTTGTGGTTTTAATACAGTATGCCAATGGATACATGAAGATATTGCTGTTGTTGTTTCCAATCTACCTGAGTATCTTACAGAACACTCCATATGTTATTATGATTCCCTGAAGAAAAGAAATCCAAATGCTTGGTGACTATCCGTTACTTAATAAGGAAATCAGAACATTGTGCATGTGCTGCTAAGTGGAAGTTTGTTTATCCCAAGAATATTCCTGAGCAACTCAATTCCTCAAACTGTGGAGTGTTTGTCTCGGTGTATGTCACTTACTAGCGACTTTAATTTCAGCCAGGAGGAAATGCCAAGCATGATCGTTAACAATAAAGGGCTATTCATATGCCAGTGATTGGATGAAGAAATTCAAGCAGTTTACAAAAAAGCCACACAGCACTCAAAGAGCTTACGTAGGGATCTGTATGAAAATTTATCATAATCATTAACAATGTATGCTATGTATAACAATGTATGCTATGTATAACATAATAGGGTAAATTATAACTACTGTTGTTAACTTAAGCTTCTTTAAAAGCAATTCCGATGTCTTTTTATATATAAAAGTGTCTCTATGATCAAATTCAAGGTCGCCAATTGTAATTAACCAATAAAATTGTACATCTTCACTGCTAGTGATCTGCTTGATGATTTTGCACTTGGATTTTGGTGTGGGAGTAATTAAGGTTTTAAATTTCTTCCTCAATGGATATAAGCATGTGCCACAGTCCTCCCCTGTCCATCATCATTGTCATTACCACACTCTTCACTGCTCCTGTCTTTAACTAATGCCATTAAGCAGAGTACTAACTCCTCTTTTAATTCATGGCTTCCACGTTCTATTTTCTTACATAAATGTCTGCCTGCAGCGTATCAAAGTGCATTTCCTTCTTGATGTGATATTGGAGTTATCGTAATCGTATCAGAATTAGTAGGGTTTGAAAATAGTAAATGATCTTGTATTATCTTTTGAAAAACAATGTCAGTTAGATGCTGGTAAACGTGTTAAATTTTCAGAATTCAGCACAATTTTATAAATTCTTCTGATGAACGTAATAAGAAATAATTTCTCCACAGTTTTCTCTATTGCAGGATTTACAAAACACTACAAATGGCTTCTCCAATTCTTTATAAAGATCTTTACTGAATTCTTCCAATTTTTGACAACCAGATTCAGTCGAGTTTCATTTCAATAAATTTTCAGCTACCTTTCTAGCTGTAGCTGCTATGGGTGAATTAAGTTTAAAAGAACCGTCATCTAAAATATTCTTGACAGCCATCAGAAAGATGTCTATGCAGGCTTTTCCCAATGTTTTATCAGAGCCTACATAAAATACAAAATAAACAACACTGTTTAATTATTAACCTACTTGTACTGCTCAATGAAGAACACGTCATTTTCACACGTACGTGAAGGAGCATATAGCAAAAACTCATAACACTTTTGCAACGTGGAGTGAATCTGTTAATTGGTGTTAAAGGCTCGGTAAACAATTTGAGTCTATAATATCTATGGTTGAGCCTGCATCACTATTTCTCCATCCCTCCTCCCTTGAGCATGTATACACTATACACAACTCCCATATGTTCACTACAACAGCGCCTAGCGTCTTGATATCTATCTCGCTTACAACAGTGTCACCGTAGAACCCTAAGTAATGAGGATGCCGCCTCGCAGGACTAGCCATGTATGGAATCCTAAATCAACTGTACAGACACTCTTTACACTAAGATTGTATAAGCTTTCACTAACTTTTTAACCTCAATCGACTTGCCACGTGTGACACCAGCTAGAGGTTTCAGCTGTTTACATGAAAAAAGCGGAGGGAAGGCGTCTAAGAATACAAACTTACTAATATTAGACTTGAAGTATAATGTCCATTTACCGTATTAGTGAAGATATAGGAGTTTTTTATAGTACATCAAAACCCACTATACATTGTGCAATACATTATCTAATGAAGAAAGCCATGAAGCAAACAACTTTGTGCCAAGAAAGCAGAGTGAGATACTCATCACACTTACTCTGTGTTGTTGTAGATTCATATTAGAAATGTATGTGATGATTTTAGCCATTCTTTACTAAAATCCTAGCATTTTTAATAACATTTGAAGTTTTTAAAACAAACTTATTTGTATTGAATTGTTTCTGATATGATTTATAGTATACATGCATACACTAAAAATATCACATCATGGCAGGCTCTGACTATATAGCAGTAGTAACTACGAGAGAGTAAATACATATATATCAATCTTCACCCATGCGTCGTCATCATTATTGTAGTTCTAGCACTTTGGTAGATCGAGAGGCGAGGTGCTTGTGCTGCCCTTGCAAGTGTAAAGTGATATAATAATAATAATCTACTATAGAGTTTCTGGCACATGCCATAGTTATATATTGTGTAGCTACACACGATACATGTAGCTATGTTATAGGTTTCTGTAGCATATTAGTATAGCTGGTTTTCATCTGGATGCTTCAGAATGCCAGGATCCATGGCAGTGTTGCTTGTAGTTTTGATTTCTATATGTGATTGTTACCTATAATACGAAAAGTGTGGCGGTAATCAATAGCCATATACATAATTATATTGTTAAATTTAAATACGCGAGATATTGATTTATGAAGACACGTGTACCTCGTGTATTGCGTGTGTTGTTTGCAAGGCTGCTCGCATGTGAGATAAATCTGTGTGCTTGTGTGCATGTTGCATGCAAGCACACATGCGAGGACGTTAACTTGTTGCAGGTTTGTACCGTACAATAATTAATATAAGATGGTCTATTAGTGAAGACAATGTCAAGAATTTTCTCTCCACGAGTAGGAATATCAACTAATTGAGTAAAATAGCACTCAGCAGCTGTTGTTAAAATAAACCGACTAACATCCAGAGGATGTTGGTGATTAACAATCGAGTTACTAGTCCAGTCAATATCTGGAAGATTAAAATCCCCAGCACAAATAATGAATGAGTTAGGATAACTCCTTACAATTTCACAAATGCAATCACATAATTCTTGCTGATACTCTAGATCTCTATTAGGTGGTCTATACACATTGATTACTACAAGTTGCTGATTTAAAGACAGTTGAATTATAGCAGCACAAGTTTCACAAGGTGTATTAAAATCTATAGGTTTACTAAGTAGATTGGACTTGATACCAATTAGAACCCCACCATATCCATCTTTCCGATCTTTACGGTACAATTTGTAATTTCCAGTGATAACTTCATTATCTAATTCACAACCAGTAATTATGTCAGGTGAATGATTTTCTAGCAAAAAACTTCCTTTTTACTTATAATGCTTTGTAAGTTAATCAACATCAATTTCAAGGGGGAATCATTAAGAAACTTTATATTGTTTAGGCTATGCATTCTGATACTGACCATTGGGTCCAGATTATTTCACAATACGGCCCCAACATATGAATATGCCTGTCTCTCCTCCTTCTGGCTAATTCTTGCCTCACCTCCCATTGGGTATGTCACTGTTGACGAGAAAGGTCTGGGTTAATATGTACCTTCTTAAAAACATTGGATGATGAATCACGTAACTTTCATTAGTTAAGACTGCTCTTCTGTGCTCCATGCTATTAAATTGCACCCTAAGAGGTCGGAGTTTACCTGAAGATCTGGCTCCCAAACAGACAATGTTAACAATATCCACAGGACCAACATCAATACTGTCTATGAGAGAGTCAAAAAATTCTTATCTTCAGATTTTCTTAAAGCAGAATCGGTAGATTCTGATTCAGGTGCATTATAAATTATAAGATTCCACTGCCTAATCTCCATATCCCTACTATTTTAGATGCTGTATCCATAGTAACTGTGTTGGCTTTTTGGCTTACGTTCTCTAGGGTTTTCAATTGTCGCTCAAAAGCAGCAGTATCAGGCTTTTGTAATCTTGACTCAATATCTTTTAGTTGTTGTGAAAGACAGCACAGGGAGCAGAAGAACATTATTGTTACTACTACTACTACTACTCAGCACTTTATACTCATTAACACTTATATTCATGCAAACCCTATGTTCCCACTTACTGCACCAGTAACAAAGGATGGTGTTTTCTCCGACATCCTTACTGCATGTAACGCAGCGTGATTGGTTCGCCTTCTTGCTGCTTCTTCTTGGACCTCTAGTTCTTTACGCTTTGTTATCGGGGTCGTCATTTCAGTGGCCATTCCAATTAATGCTCAACTGCCTTGAATAAAAGGAAAGAACAAACAACATTTCTCAAGTAAGCAAATATCCAACCCATTTGGGTACCGTTAAAAACAGTTGCCACGGTACAACGACTTTTCTCCGGTGGTTAAAATCGAAATCAGAATTGCCAGGATAAGCCAAGGATGGTCTCTTTGTTGGGCACCATACCAACAAAGAGACCAGACCGATTGGAACCAACAATGGGAACACAAGAGCTCAGATGGAACCAACAATTTGGTCCTGTACAACAGAGAGAAGAGAGGAGCAATGATCATTATACGTGACTGCCATTCAATTTACTTATCTCAATATACCTGGAGAAATAATTGACAAAAAATAAATACGTTGATGTTTTCCAATGAAATAAATCAGTGGCTACTTTCTTCCAAGGTAAGTTTGGTAGCTCTGTAGTCATTAAAGGCTTTGGATGTTGGTGGCATTATTGCATATCATCTCTTCTAATTGTCGACTGAGGCCTGGCCACCATACTGCTTGTCGTGCTAAATCTCAACTTGAACATTGTGACACCCTTGGTACTTGATTTGTACAATGTGTATGTTGTGTTGTATTTTATATTGTGTATGTCATGTTGTATTAAACGTGTATGTATGTTATTTTCTACTCTAGCAAGGAAGAACAGCTGCAGCCGATTGCCAGAGTCTAAACCATAAATCAAATCAAATCAAGTCTACACTTATTGATTTCCTGGTTCGCTTGTCTAAAATGTCTAAATGAAGTGCTGAGGGAATAATGATTCTATTACCTTTCAGCAGTAGCCCACAGTGAACAGATATTTCTGATGACACAGAAATGTATGGCTGTACTGCACCAGGAATGTTTTGTCTATGCGGCCAGCTGCTCTTACTGTACTGAAATAACTTCTGACAAACTTCATCAGCCTCTTGAGCTTTTTGAATTTCCTTAAGCCTCTTTTCAGTTGCACGTACACTCTGAATGACTGTATTTACAAACATCTCTACTTCTGTTTGGGATTCATTGTCCTTGAGAGTAAATTATGAAATGGGAGCATGCGATAGTGCATCTGCGACAACTATCTCATAAGTCCCATTCGAAATCTTTGCACTCTGATGGGTAGTTCCTCTAAATTCTAAGTCTGTTTCCACACAAAATTGAGGTAATCTCTGAAACGCTCACATCGCCATGTTAAGGCTAAAGCCTCCTTTTCTATTTGAGCGTATCTTTGCTCGGGATTTGAGAGTGATCTAGAACAGTAAGCTACTGGTCTCCATGTACCATCTAAGTAAGTGCAGCTCCTAATCCAAAGGAAGATGAATCAGCTGAAGCTGTGGTTGGTCGATCAGGGTGATACAGTGCAAGTACTGGAATAGAACTAAGCTACTTCTTAATTTGCCGGAATGCCTTCTGTTGAGGTTCATTCCATACCCATGTGATTTTAGTACTCAAGAGGTTTTGTTATTTCTGACTGGCAAGGTGTGAATTTGTTCAATTGGGTAAAAATCACCCTAGTTCTGTAATATTCTGTGGCTCCTGCATGTCTTGGATTGCCTTTACCTTTTCTGGATCAGATCAAATACCTGACTGATCGATAAGTTGTCCCAGGAATCTAATACTGTGTTTAGAATTCACATGTTTAATGTGACCTTGGCTATGCGTAATCTATCCAAGACTGCCACTAATCTCTGATCATACTCTTGTTGAGTTTTCCCATGAATCAAAACATCATCAATCATACAGACAACCCTGTACATGTGTTTCTGAAAAATTCTGGTGCAGATGTGATTCCAAAAGGGAATCAATTAAAACAATATCTCCCGTATGGAGTTATAAATGTGGTTAGGAGAGCAGACTGCTTGGAAAGCTTTATTTGTCAGAAGCCGGCATTGACATCAAGTTTGGAAAATATGGTTGATTCTCTAATTTGTGCGAGGATTTGCTCGACCAATGGCAAGATATGCTTCTCTCTGCATACACTAATGTTTAGCTTCGTCAAATCAACACAAATGCGAATGTTGTTGTTGGGTTTGGGCACAACAACCATACCCGCACACCAATCTGTAGGGTCGTCGACCCTGGTAATTACACCCATGTTTTCCGAGTTTTCGCTTCACCTTAGGTAATAATGGGAGAGCAACTCTTCGTGGGGTTGTGATTGCGTATGGCTTTGCATCCTGAATGTGATATTCAACACCCAAAGTTCCCAAACCTGTAAAGAGATCAGGATACAGCTTTACTGAGCTGTCAATATAATTCACTCTAGAGATGAAGTTTAATGCCTCAATTGCTGGTCTCCCCATCAAAGCTTGTTCAAGTTCTCAAACTACGAAGATCTCTTGACATGTCTTTGATTGTTGATAAGTCAGCATGCCAGTGGATTGACCACACACTATTAGCTGGTGCTTGGCTGGACCATGGAGGGATTTATCCGTCCAGATCTTTAAATATTTCTTCTGAAACTGCACTTACGTCTGCCCCAGTATCAATCTTGAACTGGACTGGTTTTCCATTTAACAGCAACTCAACCATCCACTGGTCATTCCTTCTGTGTGTAGATATTTCTTCGATCATGCCTAGGAAAGGTTCTGTCTGTTCGTAAAGTTGCACCTGTTCTACACACTGACTGATAGTGGCACTGGGCACTGATTACGTGATGTGTTGGAAACTTGCCACATCTGGTGCAACCTTTCTTGTTAGCTGCTTTGAAACTTTGCTGACTCGGAACATTTGTCGTTTGTTTTTTTGTTGGATTGTTCCTAGCAGGTTTTTTGTTGGGAGTGACTGTACTCTACTGCCTCAATTCTTGTGCGACTGTTGTCTATCTCGCCTCTTACCACTGGCTGCTGTTCTCTGTTTGTCGAGCCATTGTTATTGCCTTATCGAAAGTTAGTTCAGGATCAGTTTGTAGTCTCTCTGATAGGCTTGAATCTCGTAAGCCCACAACAATCCAGTCTCGAATCATCTCGTCGTGTAAATCACGATAGTTGCAATATTCTGCCAAACGGTAAAGCGACGTTATGAACGAGTCCTCCCTCTTCCTGTCTACGCATGTTAAACTTAGCTCGTTCGTAGATTGGGTTTCTTTGTTTGATGAAGTGAGCCTCGAATTTATGCGATACTGTACCATATTTCTTTTGTTCGTCATCACTTAATCCAAACGAATAAAGAATGTCGTCGGCCTCATCTCCCATTAAATAAATTAAACTGTTAACTTGGTTTTCTTCACTTGCCTGACGCTTGCCTGAACCTTTCGAATCAGCGATACCACCTTGGCCACTGCTTGTGCAAAATTGAACTTTTCAGGTGGAAGAACTCAATATTATCGGGATCCCACTTCTGACACCATTTAGTAATCCGATTAGACAACATTATAATAATAGCAAATCACAAATGTACAACGTGTCACACTCTACACAATCACGTGATAACTTACTATATCTACAGACATGCGTACATCCTACTACAACAACCAGTGCCGCCACAGGGATGTTTAGGATGCGACCTTCTCTTCTTCTGTTGTAATCTGGTCATTTACGTACTACAGACTGATTTCTTGAAGCCAAACTTCATCCTTAGCATTTGGCTTAAGGGAATAATCTAATGAAGTATAGTGTTTTAGAGTGTCATATTTGTATAATGAAATGAAAGCTGCCAAATACTTTTTAAAATAGGCTGTGCCTATTAAACGAATAAATACTAAGAAGCCATCATCTTTATTCTCTGGCTGAGTTTTGTGTTGAGTAAAAGTTATCAAATAGTCTAAAGAAGGCAAAGTCACATCCTGTGCAATCTGCATTTCTGAAATGTTATTTCTTGGAAGGGCTGCTAAATCATGTACTTTTTTCACTTGAATGGAGAACATTCATTTGAATTTATTTCTTGGTGGTACACATTAATCCTAGTCCAATGTTATAAGTGTCACTGTCAGGGGAATAAATCAATATTATATATACAAGTTGTTTTAGGTGAAAAGTTTCACGGATGGACAATTTGCTGGAAAACTTTCATGGTTCATTCACTCCAGTGAAAATGTGCTCAAGTGTGTACGATAGCAGATATAGGTAACATTGTATCAAGCTGGAAATCACACAAAGTTTTGGCAATGCCAATGCATGGCATACGTGGACGCGTGAAATCTTGAATTTAATACTGGGCAGACAGACTAGCTCAAGGGTATATAACCCCAGATATGAATTACATACATACGATCAGGGGAGCAAGGGGAGCAATTCCTCAAGTTACGCTTAATAAAGTTCAATACTTTAGAAACCTTTGTTGATGTGTGGTGACCATTGCATTTTTTCATTAAGTAACAGACCAAGATATAGATGTTGATGCTTCAATTCAAGAGTGTGGCCACTGATGGAATAATTTGAGATCATAGGAGAGTGCGATCTCAAGGCAACACATTTTTACATATGCCAAATCAGATACACTGTCCAGGTCTTCCTGGAGATGGAGGGAGTCTTCTATAGATTCTATAGTTCTTAATTGTCAGCAAATAGTCTAATATGAGATGGCACATTTTCACTTACGTATGTCATTAATATATAGAATAACATCAGTGGCCCCAAGACAGTGCCTTGTGGTACTCCAGACATTACTCTCAAAGTCCGATGATTTGCCATTAATAAAAGCCAGGAATTGATCCATCTGTAAATATCACCTTGAATTCCATAGTGTGCTAATTTGTTAAGCAGACGTTGGTGGGTAACCCTGTCAAATGCCTTGAAAAAGTCTAGGAGTATGGTCCATGGCTTGCTGAATGTTCAACAAAAACTGATTTATATCCTGGTCTAAATTCACTGGATGCCAGTGCAGCAACTTGATTATGACAAATACATTTGATCTAGGGGATGTGCCACCATGGTGTGACGAAGAGAATCCAGTAAGCCAGATAATTTCACTTACAAACAGGGTGTATCTATGTACTGATGCACGTGGGAACAGTTGCTGCATCAAGCATATCCTCAAAAGATCAGTACAGAAGGGCAGACAATGAAATTGTTTTGGGCAAAGGCTATAAAAAAAGTGTCTAGAAATCAAGCAAAGAGTTTACTCTTTTTTAAGAGATGTTGATGTTGTCATGCCCAAGCAGTCACTAGAACATTTTTGTTGGAAGGCAAGTCTGAGGAGACACTTGCAAGTATTATATCTATGCCACCACCATCAGCCTCATTTACTGGTGAGGCCGTCCAACATTTATTACAAAATTCAATTAAACGAAGTTGCTGAAGAACTTACCAAACATGTGAGAACTTCCAAATTGGTTGTAAATAAAGAGATTCAGAAGAACGATTCGATCATTGCCTCCATAAAGGGGAGCTGGCATCAAAGGGATTCAGTATAAATCACTCATATTCACATAAGTCCTTGCCTGATTTTTATTTTTATAAAGAAGGCAAGTAGTAGTAGCAATGATGGAAAATGACGATGATGTAGATGAGGAAGTTGACATAAATATGCCAGTTCACTTGACCGGGGGACAACAGATAAAATGGAACAAAGCAACAAGTTTTGGGCTCAAATGTTTGCGGATATGACAAGTACTGGTAGTCAAGTCTTTAGAACTTGGTCATTTAGTAGCATCCATAAGAATTTATGGCTTGTTAACAGAATACAAGACTGAAATGTCCACACCCATGGTGTACACAATCGATTTTGAAAACAATGATTTAAGGATTTTAGTTGGCGTAGAGATGCCATTTGCTGACAGTTTTGCCAGCACTTCCACAAATTGTATTTACTGAGATATCATAACACACATTACATTTTGTGGTGTGGTATTTTAGGCTCTCTACAGCTCTGTAATCATGTAGTTTGATATGTTGACTGATATTGACTTTAACTATGATGTTGACTGATATTGACTCTAACTATGATGTATGTGTTGTGATGTATTTGATGTATTTAGTGTATTATGGTGTATTTGATGTATTGACTAGTGCTTAAACAAACGTACTGGATTTGGGTGAATCTTTGAAGGTTTCAAGCTTGGAATGGTAAATGTAACATAATGTGTTGCTGGTGTAACATTGGTAGTAAGCCAATCCTCTGGTAGGGTAAAAAAGCACCTGATGAATAGGAGAGGCACAGCATAGGTAGATAGGCCATCAGGGCAGGAGCCTTCCCAAGTGCTAAATTTTCTAAGAGTGATTGAATTCCATGGGCAGAAAATGAAATATTGGAAAACTCGTAGAAGTCATTATTGGAATGCAGGGGCGTAGCCAGAAAATTTTGATGCCAGGGCAATGATACTCAACTCTTATTTATAAAAAGAAACCCATGTTGCATGCATTCATTGCGGGGTCCTCATGCAGCACACATATGGTCTTGCGTGGCCACTGGCCAGACCTCTATTTTTTTTACAGGGCGCTATCGCTAAAATAGGGTCTGGAGTCGTTCCTAGTGGCAAGTCGTTCAGACACCTCCGAGCTGACCGGAGGTGTTAAAATGTATTGATGTCACATTAAACGTAAACCTCTGTAATGTTCAATGGAAACTCTAAACAGAACATTCCAACCGGAGGTGTTAAAATTCCGGAATGATCTGTTTAGAGTTTCCGTTGTACATTCCGGAGGTTTACGTTTAATGTGACGTCAATACATTTTAACACCTCCGGTCGGTCTGAACGACTTGCCACTAGGAACGACACCAGACCCTATTTTTTGCGGGCACTTATACTGCAAGCGATAGCGCCCTGTAAAAAAAGAATACCATTATGCAGTGAGAAGCCCCTTGCGCGAAATTAAATATAGCATCACGTGTTTGTTTCTGGGCACGTGAGTAGATGCGCGCGTAATCCTTAAAGGGATAATCTGCAGGTGGAATTTCAGCAGAACAAGGATTGCGATTTTGTATGTTGGCCTTTTTAGCTACTGCTTATGGTTCTATCGATGTGCGTATAGGTTGCTGTAGATACGGACATGGATGGCCATGTACAATGAGACTGTGATGTTGCCGGAGCCAACTGCAGCTGAAGATAATGCACCTATCAATTGCAAGCCCCATCCCCCCACCTGGGGAATATACCAGGAGTTGGTAGGGGATTTGTTCGAGTTTTGGTGCCCCACGGGTGGGGCATTGTTCTTGAAGTCACTGCTTTTATTCACCTAACTATTTAGTGTTAAATACATAATATTTTAACTTCACCTGGGGTGCGACCTCGTGTCAACACAAATCAGTGCGCATTAATAAAAATAATTACATTAAAACAATATTTTGTAATTTTGTAATTAAAATGTAATTAAAGTAATTTCAAGCAAACTGCCACATTACTGATACTAATTTTTTAATATCAATGATGTAGAACAAAATAATAATGTGATAGTTGCACAATAACCATGACAATAACCTTGTAGTTAATAGTAAAAACTTTTTTGATTAAACACAGCACTTATGCATGATGTATGTATGTATGTATGTATGTATGTATGTATGTATGTATGTATGTATGTATGTATGTATGTATGTATGTATGTATGTATGCATGTATGTATGTATGTAGTACATACGTATGTACGTAAAAACTTTTTAAGACACATGACATCATATGGTTTTTAGGCATCAGTACATGGACAGATTAAACTTCTGTATTACGAATGACATGTTTTTTAAATGAGCCAAGTGGTTGTAATGCAGTCATGCAGTAATTAGCCTGACCCTGTGTCATAGATCATATATCCTCCAATATGATCCGTATGCCTGTGTGAGTTGTATTATTTTGGCCCCAGGCTGAGTGCAAATTCATACATGGTTGCTTGTCAAGGGAAGGTACAAACAGTGGAATGAAAATTATGGAATACTTTACTGGAATACTATTTTTTCCAACCTAGTTGCATAGCCATAATGATGGTATGGTAAATGATATACCAAATGTTGGGAATTTATTTAATTATGCAAATATAGAGCAGCAATTTGGGATGAATTACACAGCAATATTTCTTCTAAGAGTAACAATAATTGTTTGATGCACAAAACGTTTCAATTTTTAAAAAACAGGTTAAATGCAAACAATATTAAACAGCACAATTGCATTCCATACCATGACATAGCTACCATCTCATATGGGTACTTTGCAAATATCGCGATCATTCGCTGTGTCATGATATCTATTCATGAATGTTCGTAATGCTCAACTAATTTCCATGCACTGTTTGTGCCTACTAGAGCTGAGCGGTATTGATATTTTATACACGGTACGGTATTTCTCTTACAATATTGCGGTATAGCTAATAATTGCAGCATGAGCAAATAGTTCTACAACATCATTTTTACAACATTATAAACTTACCACATCTTAGCTTGGTACAAATAAAGTCGTCGGTACACTTTTTACCCTTGGTTGCAGTAGTAAGTAATGCTAATAATGCTAGTGTAATTGTTTGCTGAAGTTCACAAGTTTTATTTTTGCAAGAATAGATCAAAAAACATGATTACAAAGGAATAATTTACTATATTTTATCATCACAGTACTACGGTATTCAAAATATTAGATGGTATCAGAAACCAATATTGCAGTATAACTACACGACCGGTATATTGCTCAACACTAGTGCCTACCGAGATTTTCAACATCCAGTGAGACAGGGTGTGTGTATATGCATGTGTATGACTTAGATTCCCCTGTATCACATTAATTCTGGAAGTTTAATGTAATAATATTCAAATTAACACATCCCTATTATATATACAACCTTACACTAGTTTACGAGCTCAAATGAGTCAAATTCCACCTACAAGTGACTAACTAGCACTTGTAATCCCTTGCATAATGCTGCTGATGGACTCTCCATTGGCATGCATTTATGTAAAAACCATCTGCTGATAGTCGCACCTTAAATATGGTACATCTACCAGATTTTGTCACAAACATACCCACTCCATCAATGTGCACAAATCATCAACTTTTTCAGTGCAAAAGCTATCATCATTTGATGTATATAAGCCATCAACTGGCCAGCTTCTTCCAATATTATAGAATTGGATTTGTATGGTTTTCTCTTGTTTAATTTTGTTTCTATGCAGCCAGTGATTAGATTCTGTTTGACACTAATAGGCCTGGTTTGGATCATATCTGGGGATCCATGAAACAAAAAATGTTCCTTCAGGCATCTTCTGGAGTACATGCTCTACCCCTAGCTTGTGCAGTGTAATCTACATTTAAGTTCATATAACGGAACTTCATTCCTGTAGAAAGCCTCTCAGTCCAAATATCTTCGTCGTATTCATAAGTGTGGTGATCACGAACATATCTTTTATCCTCAGCATCTCTGTAACAACCCATTCTTTCAACGTACTGTAGTGAATCTAGATACTTTTGGATCCTTATTTTTCCAGTGGGTGTCTCTCTAGTAATAGCATCCTTGTAGTACATGTGTAGTTCAGGGTTACTAAGGAGAAATGGTCATAAATCTTCATCATGGTTGTCTCCCTCTTTGCACTTCCAAACCCCTTCACAGATTTCTGTTACCTCTTGTTTGGATGCTCTAACAATGTTTGTAAATGTGACATTTGACGCTGGCACATATTGTATATGTGAATATACGTATATATTTGATTTCTGCATTCGAACAAATTTGTTCATTGTGATTGTGATTAATCCGCTAAGTTTCAACCGCCGCAAATCCAGTGCTATTGCTTCTTTATAAGTTTTCGCAATGTTACCCAAAATGTCAGCAGTGCCATCATCCATCGTAAAGGTAGACTTCCAGTTAACTACTTCCATTGTCAGTTCAGGCGTACCAAATTTTTTTTCGTCAAGTACACCATGCCAAAATAAACCAGTATTACCTGGAAAAGGAAAGTAATGTAAGAGAAGGTTCAGGTGGGTAAATAGTTTAATTAATAACTGAAGACTGACCTCGTTCATAGTTTAACCTTGAGTTTAAGGGGTCCGACATGATTTCAAATCTTGTCGATGATTTCAAATCACAAATCATGAAAACCTTTACTAATTCTGTAAATTATTGTAAATTCTTGTCAACATTAGTTGCTCAATAGATTTACATTATCAAAATATATTTCGAAATACAAAGTAAATACTTTGAAATACAAAATATATACAAATCAAATCACAAATCACCCAAATCAAGGCTTGATTTCAAATCTTGTCGATCAAATTTGTTCGTGTTGGACCCCTCGGTTTAACCCATCGTGTTTAGGGGCCCACTATCAATGTATTATCATGGTAAGTTTAGATGAATACTCTAATACAAAATTACTGAAAATATAGACGACTCATCCAAACCATAAGTGTCATAAACAGGAAATAGTAATCTTTGAGAATACGTTACACCATATCTATGGTTACACCATATCTATGGTTACACCCTGTTAAGCGCCACAAAAATTTGACTGCACTCTATGCCACGTTACATCACACCTTATGCCTCACACGATACATAGAGTAGAAACAACTTCTTAAAGCTTTAATTCCTTCTATTATCAATAGCATTGGAGACACTATTAGCTGGGCTATTAGCCAAGAAAGCTCTCTGGCACTATGCAATAATTATCATTATTATTTTATTTTCCAATACTGTACAACTTCAAATTAGAAGATTATGTACAGATATATCAAGTAATAGTTGTAACATGGGCACGAGGGAATTGCCTGATATGTATGCCCAAAGCCCGAGGACTGAGGGCATACATATCAGGTAAATCACAAGTGCACATGTTACAAGTAATATGTAACACTTCCGGCACTCTAAAAATTTGCCCAAACTTGACATCGATATTTCCGCCTCTTTATATAGTAACAGGTACTCGTGATTGTGGGACTCTATTTCATCATTGTCATGACGTTCTTGCATGGTAGTGCTGGTAATTGTGGGTTTACCACAACTTTTTATAAAGCTGTAGGACTTATAAATGGGCAAAAATTGCGTTTAATCGCTGATAAACTAATGGTGAGTGTGTTACCAATAGAGTAGATTAATGTAGATACATTAAGTCACACAGTAAATAGATTATTTTTACGCAGTGTCTATTCGTCCGGCAGCCGGATGCTAAATGTTTTTACTATTCGTCCGGCACTTCCTGTTTTTGCACGTGCGATTAATTATTGTCACGCGATCCTTGTATTGTCGTGAAATCTTTTGATAGTGAAGTAAACGTTATATTAATGCATTTGAAGTTTTCATGCTCAGGCCTTCGTTTCAATGATAACGGGGATCGGAGAAAACATGATTTCATCGGTCAGTCCTATTGGCTGTACTAGTGCATGAAGTCAGTGTGCAAGATCATACTGAGCTAATGAAAGGATGAATGTGCTGTACAAGATTTCACTGACAAGAACCTGAATAAACCCGTGTAGCATAGCGACGCGGACTCTCATAAATCACCATCATGAAATTTTCATTGTCAACATGTTTCACAATTATACATCTAAGTTCCTATACACAATTATACACTGCATGTGCGTATATAGTTAACACATAGTTAAGTCATGGGTAACAGGAGCGACAAAACCAGTGCTTAGATTTGGGTTGCTTCTTAATGTTCACACATCTGTAATGATACCAAATCAAGCAGCTGTCACACAAAATAGAATTTTCTGAGTCATCATTAATCAGATTTGTGCACCTTCCACAGAACTAGCAGAGATTTGTAGCTATAGCCGCTACACTCCTTCTAATGCCAACCATGCATCACTTGTGAAGTACTTTCTACAGGAAGAGAGGCACACATTTTCATCTAGACAAGAAGCTGTGATCCTTTCAGGAATGATTTCAATTTGATCTTCCTCAACTAATCCTTTTCTTGAGAGCACAAGTTCAGCTACCACTGGGGGTTACAAACCAAAGTAGAATAACTGAATATGCAAATAAACACAATATTACAATATTATGGTTACATGGCATACCTCTTTCTTTATCAATTGGCTGCTGATGAATCTCCAGCACATGGTTCATTGCAGTCGGGTACTTCAACAACTACTGCATTACCTCCTCTTGTCCATATATCTTTCAGTTGTTCTAGCACTTCCATACGCTCTAAAAACTCTTCCATCCCAACTTCAGATCCAAGAGCAGGCAGTTGATCTATTAAATGTTTAGCTTTGTGAAACTTCTGATGTTGAGTAAGTATCTTTCTTGTAGGTTCTGATTGGACAATTGTTGTCTATAAATGATACCAATATTTTCATGCATATTGGTTAAACTTTTTACCTGATAGGATTTATCTGCCATTATGGCATCACTACCACATTTATTATCAAATACTTGCTGCATGTAAGAAGTCTTCCATCTGTCAGCTATGCCATCCTCTGAGTACAATGAAAGGCCCATTTTTTCACGTATGGCTAATACATGACGGCAAGGTAGCTGCATAGTAGTAGCAAACTTACATGAACAAGTGTCATGTGTAACATTAAGGATGCCTATATGAGCGAAACACAGGTATGCATCTACTCAATAATATCAATCGGCGTACCTTCATGTGATAAAACTGTAAATCCAGTATCTGTTTCTCTTTCACATACAACCTTACCCTTCAGTGATAATTGCTTTTTCACATAGTCAAAGCCATATGGAGTCAGCAAATCAGAAAAGGATTTTTCTGCATTACTAAAGGTGGCAACTGGGTTCTTCACCAAAGCCATTATGGTGTTGTGATCTCTTTCATTACGAAGGGTAGACAAGACAGCAAATATGTGATCAAAGAACTTAGACAGGTTAGCATCCCGTGATGATCTTTCCATTTATATTTTCAAGTCTGTTATTAGTTCTTTCTCCTAAGGTAAAACTGAAGGATTTGAAACATTCAACCCATTCATCATGGATCACATGCCAATTAGAATTGAAATATGTTGTAAGTGATTGAGGGCATGTTTCTACTAAAGTTTTGTAGTGCTTGTCATATTCTTCTTCTGATGTGGCCTCATTCCCAGTTTCTCACATGTAACTTCCCTTTGCATACTTCTTAGGGCATGAAACAAACATATATGCATAGCAACATGAGGAAATTCTTCATTAAAAATACTCCGTTCTACAAAATCTTTGTCAGTTATCACAACACCTGTCTGTGACCAACAGGGATTATTAGCCTTGAATGACTGTACCATCTTTGATATTGCTTTTTTAGTCTCCAAAGAAGTGAGACACAGAGAAACTACTTCGCTTTGCCCATTACCATCCACAATAAGCATTAAATACAGTGGCATTCTCAAATCATTTAATTTGTATGTAGAATCAACCATTAACACTTCTGGATAACACTGATAGTTAAATTTCATCAATTTATCTTGATAAAAAAGCCCCGTAAATACATTATCTTCACTAACAAACACATCTACTGTTGATCCTATATTATGTGCGAAAATACATTTAGTCAACAAGTACATTATACGTATTATGCTGTGCATGTAGCTACATAGCTTTGTACCTTCACTTGCTCTTAAGCGGGTAACTAAAGCATCCAGATCACTGTCACTGTCATTACTGCTTACTTCACTTTGAATGTTACTGATATCTTTTAAGGTGACCACTTTTCCTGTTGTAGAGCTCAGATGTTGTTGCAACAGTTTCTTGTTCACTTTCATTTTTAAAAGCGAACGTGCCTCCCTTTTCTGTTCTTGTCCAAGCTTTCTTTGCTTTGGTAAATGATCAAATATTTCCTTCATGCACATATTAAAAGATCAAACATACATATCAGTATGGTGGCAATACTATACAACCTTGCTAGTTGCATGATTATGTTCCAATTGCACCTCAGTCACAACAAGCTTCTGGCAATCATCTGTAAGACCTAACTTGATTCCAGCCGGACAGGAACACTTAAAAGTACTAGTTAGTAACATTGGTAATCATATAGTGAGGGAAAGAATTCATTACCTTTGACGAGGACTAACACCTGTGCTTTCTTTTTTGTACTTCTTTCCTCCAAACACACACGTCAAATGAATACTGTAATACAGCAGCTCTGGTTTAGCTCGTTCCGCTACCTTTGGCGCCCGTTTCCTAGCTGCAATGAGTGTTCGAGAATCCCTATGTACCAGTTGGGTATGATTGGCACATTCAAATTCTCTTATACAATCTTTCAATTGACTGTAGGAATCAAAGGAATCTCCTACGGACAAGGACATCATCGGATGAAACACAAATATAAGGATCGCGTGACAATAATTAATCGCACGTGCAAAAACAGGAAGTGCCGGACGAATAGTAAAAACATTTAGCATCCGGCTGCCGGACGAATAGACACTGCGTTATTTTTATCACGTGAGGAATTCACCTCAAATGGCATTTTTGGGCTTATATCGGCTTCTAAACTTCCATGGATACGAAAAACAAACATTTTAAGACTAGTAACAAAGTATATATTTCAACTAAAAAAAGATTAATTTAGAAAACTAAAAGCCACAATCGATATTACATTTATGCGCCTATATAAAGAGCTCTAGTGATGCACCAACTTATCGATCAAAGGGTAGATCAAAGAGTTTAAAGGAAAGATTTTCCCGGGATACATCTAGATGTACACCGGTGTACATCTAGATGTATCCCGGGAAAACCTTTCCTTTGAATTCTTTGATCTGCCTTTTGATCATGTACACTGGTGTACACTAGATGTGAAGGAGAATAGGGATACATGGCTCATGTATCCCTGTAGATTCCTTTGATCTGAGGTGTGAAAGTGTTACATAAATAATTGTACACTATAATTAGGTTAATACAATAAATAATTAGTCAATTACATATATATGATTTGAATATTATTAAAGATTGAGAATCAACAACATCTGTTCCATTTTGGAATAATAGTGTTTGGAAAAAAAGACTAAGAATTCTTACTGCATGTCATTGGCAGAAATTTCATCGTATTTGAATGACGTGAGTATGGATAATTTGAAGGCTGGATGTATAATTGATATGGGATCGCTGCTTGGTTTGGGTCATTTTGTAAAACATACACAGCCTGGATTTGTTACAGCGATCTTCTAGGGTATCCCATTTCAGATTGCTTATATGCAGACTGACACTATTGAAAGGGTTGTAATCAGAAGTTACATACCATGCGGCTCGACGTTGGGTTTGCTCTATTTTGTTAATAAGGGATTGCTGCCATGGAGCCTACACGGAGGATGCAAATTCTAACTATGGTCTTATGAGAGATTTATAGGCTTTTGCTAGCTTGATATTTCTTTTCAACATAGCTAATGTTTGGTTGGCTTTAGCTGTTACATAATTGACATGAGAATTCCACTTTAAATCTGATTGAATCAGAATACCTAGGTATTTACATTGGTTAAGAACTGATAATTGTGTATTGTGTATATAATAGCAGTGAGATATTTTGTGCAATTGGTTAAGTGTAACATTCATGGAACAGCATTTATCTATGTTAAGTTCCATTTGCCATGTAATAGTCCAAGTATAGAGTGAATTTATATCTTCCTGGAGGAGGAGAGCATCATGGTCACATTTGATGGGTCTGTATAAAATACATGCAGTCATCAGCAAATAATCTGATGGTAGAGTGTTTGGTATAGTCTGGTAGATCATTTATATACACTAAGAATAGCAAGGGTCCTAGTACAGTGCCTTGAGGCACACCTGATGTTACGGACACTGGTGAGGATAAAATACCATCAATTGCAACCCTCTGGGTGCGATTACTTAAAAAGGATTGGATCCAGTGGTGAGTACTCCCTCGGATACCATACCAGTGTAACTTATAGAGTAAACGTGAGGGACTTTGTCGAAAGCCTTGGCGAAGTCCATTAGTATGATGACAATGTTATAGCTGCAGCTGAGTTGATAGCTAACTGATAGCTATGTCACAGTACAAGAGTGATGCAATTCTCACCGACTATATTAGTAAACATTTAGCACTAAGCATAATGCATCTTTTTATAATTTAATACTTGTAAAGTTTCTACATCCTGGACTAGCTACGTAGTACTGTATAGTTATTGCTACCAACTGCCAGCTAATTATAAATAATATGTTGCTACCTGTACGTGTGTGCATGTGCTTTATCTTGTGGCACCATCGTTATTGCCATAATCACCTCCAGCTTATCCTCTTGTGGCTTATGAATACGATAATGTTAATCAGTGATGCATTAACAGCAATAACAGATACTAACGGCACTTTCACTTCTTCCATTCCATTGTACACGTAATATAGCGCTAGTGCCTACAATTAAATTTATTGTGTCTTGTATCAAGGTATTGAAATCTTGTGATGCTGTGATCAGCTGTGATGGATATTCATTGCATTGTTTCAGTTGCGTTTATGGCTACAATGCCACCCAAACGACTCATATGAATATGATTTAGGTAACTGAGCTATGTAAGTGATAAGTTAATTGTTTTACTTAACCATAACCGCAGCCGGCTAGCTAATTTTTTTTATTTCAGTAGTGATGCCCGGGCCCAGGCCCGGGTTTAGTTACGCCACTGCTGGATACAAACACTAATGACCTCAGCTTCATACATACCAAAAAATATTTCATTCTTGGTGAATTAAACAAAAAGATAAGTGAATTTTCGTATGTGCTCTCTGACACTATACAGGTGTGGTCCAATGACCAGGTACTGGTGCATGAGCTAAGCACAATTCTTTAAAGATTTGGCTCACCGAACAAAGCAGTTTAAGAACATTGCCATGTCCCTATCTCATCGTCACCAGCGACTGGTATGCTACCAACTGAGTAAGTCTGGATCTCTAGTAAAAGAAATGCAAACAGCAAAATGTATTTTATGCATTTACCTTTTAATGTTTAATGTTGATACATGCACACAGGGCATCAATGCAAAGTAAATGAGTTGGAGTATGGTGACTTACTTGTAGAAGCTTGTTTAGTGGTTAATGGCGAAACAGAAATACATAGGTACAGTTATGTAATTAGATGTCCACAGTGTGTTAATTATGTACATGCACATAGTATTATGTATAGGGTCACTTGGATACAACTACAGGAAACAAAATATCTGATGTTAGTAAAATATCTGAGTAGCTGAGTAGCAAAATATCTGAGTAGCTGATGTTTAGATAGTAAAACATCCGCTCATAAGAACTACGTGTGTTTGACCCATTGTAGTGAATTGAATTTTAGGCAGTATTTTGTAATTAGTAGCTAATAACAAATTATGTATATGTTATATCAATCTCTTTGTATTTTGTTCTGTAGCATGATTACTGCATGCAAGTAGATCACAAGAAAATGTGAAACAATTACATAAACTGCTTAATGCTACAGTGAATGTACTACTTTATATATAAAATAAAAGTGTGTATATACCATATGTGTATCATTATACACACTTCTTAAATGAAATGCTATGATGGTGAGAATAAAGCATTGTGTTAACCAAGGGTAACGGATAAGTTTGGATAAGACTAATAAGCTAACACAAGTAGTAGAAACTGTTATACCATACAATTACACCAGATGCCCTTTGTAAGCCATTTTTGCAAATGTTGCTACATGTACACACACACACACACACACACACACACACACACACACACACACACACACACACACACACACACACACACACACACACACACACACACACACACACACACACACACACACACACACACACACACACACACACACACACACACACACACACACACACACACACACACACACACACACACACACACACACACACACACACACACACACACACACACACACACACACACACACACACACACACACACACACACACACACACACACACACACACACACACACACACACACACACACACACACACACACACACACACACACACACACACACACACACACACACACACACACACACACACACACACACACACACACACACACACACACACACACACACACACACACACACACACACACACACACACACACACACACACACACACACACACACACACACACACACACACACACACACACACACACAAACAGTTGGCCCAGGAAGCTATAGCCAAGGTTAGTTACCCTTGTGGTTTGGTGTATCATGATAACCTTACACCATTGGCTAGTTAAAGTGTGTGTGTTATCGCATTATGATTGGCTGTTGCTATGTTACCAGTGTACAGCCACCTCTGCACCTTATGCCCATATATAGTAATAATGATTGGCACACTAAAGATGTGCTAAAAATTTATTTGACCATCCCACAAATAATACTGACATGCCTAAATTATGGTATGGTGTTGAGCTATTATTAATGAATAATTCAAACATGAACTGACATGCCTAAACAATAGCTATTGTTGATTATGGTGTTGATGGCCTAGCTAAGGGAGTGTACAAACAGTGAAATGGTGAACTGGCAGCACATCACGAAAAACATGAAATTTACATAAGAATGCTGGCAGAGACATTTGATAGACCTATACATGACATATGCATCTTGTACCATTGACATTGTCTATTTACATTTTAGCACCTTGTCAGCATTTTGTAATTAAGTAACTGCTTTGATGGTCACATGTCCCTCAAGCTAAAATATTTAGCAGTACCTTTACAATAACACTTAATTAGCTATGGTTATAGTGCAGCATTATTATGGTATCTCCTGTTGATGGTAAGGTAATGGATCATCCTTTGTTTCATGTTCATTGCACACTTTTCATGTATTATTTTTGTACATTTGCTTGATTGTCTAATAACTCAATTTGTATCTGCCACTGGCCATGGGTTATATAGTTATAACACAGGTATGAGTAATATATCTTTAGCTATATGCACCTAGTTTCTTGAAATTGCTTATATCCGTGTGAAGTCAGTATACAGTCATCCAGTCATCAGATATTTTCCGGTCAACTTTGGCATTTGACCGACCAATTTGACCAGATAAATTTACTAGACATTATATCGATAGAGAACTCAATGCATTTACAATAGGAAAACAAACGTCCAGACAATTTTAAACCCTTATCATAAGCACTGATGTAATGTACGTATATGACTGACTGCTGTGAAATATGGAATGATCTAGCTTTACACAATTGTGTGTGTGTGTGTGTGTGTGTGTGTGTGTGTGTGTGTGTGTGTGTGTGTGTGTGTGTGTGTGTGTGTGTGTGTGTGTGTGTGTGTGTGTGTGTGTGTGTATGTAGGTAGGTAGGTAGGTAGGTAGGTACGTACGTACGTGCGTATGTTACTATATGTATGTATGTACGTATGTACGTACGTATGTACGTACGTACGTACGTACGTACATACGTATCTTGTCTGGCTTTGCCAAGATGGTGCTATAGATATAAACCGGAAATACAAACCAGTTTAGCCAGTTAAGAAGAATCCAGAACATACCGCAGATACTTAAAGAATGGTTTGTGCAGAATAAATACTATCCAAAACCACGCCCCTTTTTTGACCACCATTTTGAATGGGGCCAGTTAATAATAATTATTTTATACTGAAGTGCCGCATAATTGTTGCTTTCTTCTTTGCCAATCCAAAGGCTATGGAAGCATAATATTGGCAGCAAGGATAACATTTCATCAGTTTTAAGAGGCTACAAGCGAATTAGGGCCGAAACGGTGATTATGTCGGTCAGGTTGGTATGTCCTGTTTTTGTTAACGTGTACTTGCCTCACTCGCCTGGTAGTAGCTACAAAGGTTTTACAAGAAAACATATTGTAGAACAACGTAAAAGACAACCCGTGTAGCTACAATTTCTGTTTATACTAAAGCCTAGGGCATCTACAGAAGTATGAAAAACAATTTTTCTGGAGAAACTTTAGTACCTTTGAACTCTTGCAGTTACCGGAGTTGACTCCAGCAAATGCCACCACATATCACCAAGTAAAAAATTAGTTAATGAATTTAAATATTTAAATGGGCTCAAACATCGATTGAATTATTGCAAAAAAACTTTTAAACCTCTTCGAAAGAAGGAGATTTTATTGCAGAAGAAGTGGACATTTGTTTCGGTGATGGCATAAACATTCCACACAGAAGAATTGATGCAATGGTACTATTGTGCATTGGTTTATCGCCACCCATATGCGTATTGACAACTAATGAAAAACTAGAATTTTGTCATTTGGCAAGTACACCATTAAAAACTCCCACAACATTTGGGGTTGATAGCGGGTATGTTGAAATCTTAATTGAATGTACTTAGCATTACCTAAAATCTCATTTTGAGTTTTTATACAGACAATGTGTTGGTGAATTACTGGCTGTGGCCAAAGCAGCGAAAGTGGACAATGGTGTACCAGGTGTTTTGATTAAGAGTGAGAAAGAAGCTGTTAGAATGGTTGTAGCATGATATGTTTCATATTTAGCTGATAGAGAAAAAATCCAGCCATACATTTACATTAAGTCAGAAGACATATTATTGCGCACAAAAGAGGCGATTCCATACAGAGGCAGAAGTGGGATAGTACCTGGATCTGTTGGCTGCCTCCTCCTATATTTCATCTTCCACCATAATAGAATGTTTAGTGTTGAGAACCTTCAGAAAATGTGTGCCAAGTTGGAGGTGGATGTGAGGTGTGATTGGGAGGAGGCAGTCTGTAGCAGTGGCCAGTGATCTAAGCTCACAACAATCAAGTTGCAGAAAATGCCCAAGAAACCCCAGGAAAATAAAGGTATATCCAATAGTGTTGTACAATAATCAAGATAAATCACTTGAGATGTTATGATAAACATAGCTAATGGATTATCATGATGTCAGTCAATTGTAGAGCAATTTCAGTTAACCAGAAAATGTATGTATTCAATGCCCTGTTTTGTTCATGGAGATATTTGTGACAATAGCCAGCATGGACACGCTTTTCACTGATATTCTATTGCTGTATTCCAAGAGACAGTGTGATGATATTGCAATGGCTTCAATTGTGTAGGCTGTGAAATCATTTTATCAGATGTGACCAGTTGTGATGCAATTTTCAATTAAGCTGTAACAAACATTTGATGGCTTCACTATTATCCTCACATTGTCCCTTTAAATTAACTAACAGTTCGTGCATGTATCAGAGTTAAACGTTCTTCAGTCTGCTTTTGCTTTAGCTGCAGCTTGTTTCTGGATCAGCTGGAAATCACATGACTTACCACCATTAATTTAGCGTTTTGTGGTATTTTCAGCATAGAATTCCTTAGTTGGAACCATCTGGCCTTGTTTGGTATTGAGCTTTGCTGTAACCCATGCCTCCCCATACATACTTGTGGTATTGGCTATGCCAGAAATCTAAATTGACAGGCAGCTATATATATTCAATGCAAAATTCCACCACTTCCAGATGTCCAGCAGTGCTCCTGGTTGTGTGTTCATTCGAACAGGAAGTGAAGATCATGAAAAGAAAATGAACATCCTAAAAAACGTTGAGTGGAATCCATCAAAGGACATAATGCCACCACAGGCCCGTAGGAAGCAATCCAAAAGTGGAGAGGCCCTAAAGTAAGTGTAGCTACTAGAATAAATTGAGAGGAATATATCATAGTTGCCGAAGGCAACTCAGCTGCGTAGCAGCTCATTCTAGGGGGGTCTGAGGGCATGCCCCCCAGGAAAATTTTGAAATTTGTATGCTCTGAAATGCCATCTGGAGTGATTTTTACTCACTGACAGTCATGTTTACAAAATTATTAAATGTGTAGCTAGCTACTTAGTTAAAGAATCACAAAAAAAGTTATGAATGCTTTATCAGCATTACTTACAGTCAGTTTCTTTTCTTTATATGCTTTTATACACCAATAACAAAAGGCAACATCATTGCTTTCATCGTAATGAAGCCATCTCCATCGCTTGAACCACGTGGCCTGAAATGATCTCTTAACTTTCGTCTTACAGCCAAACTCTCTTTTCGGAAACTTCAAGTTTGAAGGCTGATTTGGCTGGTCAGCAACCAACAGCAAAGTATTGTCTGGTTTCCGTGATGAAATACCTTGCGTAGCACCGGAAGCAGTAAGAAATTGGAACAATGACATAGCGATTAAGCGCCTGTTGTTGTAATTTTAATAATTATATAATTGGCGTCTATTCAAGATTCTCAAATGATTCGAAGCAAGCTTCAAGACGATTGTATAAGAGCCCGAAATAACAGTATGTAAGTATATACCTAACTACCTGTAAGTTTTATAAATCTTGTTCAAAAAGTGTAGCGGCCATGGCCGCTATGGCCGCTATGCTTCCTACGGCCCTACACCAATAATTGAGCCAGCAGGACTGCCATTGGAGAGGTAGTGGTATCTTTATAATAAAATAAGGGAATTTTGTCCTGGTGAGGCTAATGTCCTTTACCGCCACAGCCATTGTGATATTAAATTATTAAAGGGGCTATGCGCCCGTGCTTTTCTGTTATGAAGCCGTTTAAGGTCATTATAAATAAATGATGTGTGTGAACTTATTATTACGTAATTTCAAGAAAGATGGCGACTGGTACAATGGAAGCGCGCGTGAACCACAGAGTGATTCCTTGCGATAATCTTTGTTCGGAACAGATAGCGAAGAGGTGAACATAATGTTGTAGCAACATTCCATCAACTTTCCAAGGAGTTGATCGAATTGCAGACTTGCGCGTGCAAGTTTTTTCCTCCTTTATACCTTTCCACTTCGTGTAGGCAACTTGACTAATAAATATTCACTTAATGGACTGTTCCCATCCATACTGCTGCTGTCTTGGCCTACCGGGTAGTCCACGAATAGGTTGCACCATGTTTATTCAATTACTTGCGTAAACGGAAGTATACGCCATGTTTATGATTTCACTGGCAGTAAAACATTAAACGGTTTCATCAAGCACATAGCCCCTTTAAAACACTGTATTAAGACATTTATATAAACATCTTACCCTGCACTGATCACACCTTATGAATACATTGTCATAAGTAAACAATAACTGACTTAAAAAGTTGGTGTGCATCTAATAGAGTGGCATAAATTATTTCATGTTAAACACTGTGAATGACTCCAGTGAGCTTAATCTGTAAGCTTTAAACAACTCTCTATGCTTTCCTACTATAGTGGTGACAATTGCATGTCAATAGATATTTTAAACAAAAGTGAAGTCGGAAAAATTTCATGTGCACATACGTAAGCCCTATTCTCTCATGCTGGGTCACAATGAGATTAACTGTTTGAACTATTCACAAGGTTACCTTACAATATAGCGGCACTGTTTAAGTTTCCCATGATCAATATGCACTGTTAGCACCTTTCATCCTCCCATGATGAACTGAAGCAGATAAGAATGTCAAGTAACCATCAACAACTATACCAATCAATCAGCACTAAACATATTCACACTGGGGATTATAATGTGATAATAGGAATTACCATATGAGGTAAGATAATCACCATCACTATGACAACCACTAATCCCATGACTAAACAACATCTTCACTATCCCAGGTTATGGAAACTTCACAAATCTAAACACTTCAATTGTCTTGACAAAATAATATTCTCTTACACATCATGTATGCTTACATGTACACACACACACACACACATGCACACACATGCACACTTGTACACCCACTCACTCACATGCACGCATGCGCGTGCACACACAAATTGACATTTTTTGAGTACAACTTAAACTGACTTCTAAGCCAAGCTGCTGTCAAGGTCCATAAATTAACTAAAATTATTTTGTCATTAAGGATAGCTAGTCATTTTCAGATTCCCCTTTAAAAACTTATTTCTGGAAAATACGGACGCACACACTGATCAACGCACTACTGATCATAAGTCTTATTATCTGGTATTTATATAATTAGAACAATAAAATACATTTCAGTTTTTCTGGATCTCACCTATCCCCATTCTCCATAGTAAGCATCAAACACTTTTCATCACCAGTGGTGGGATTGTCAGCTGGTAATCACTTTGGTAACTGCATCATGGTGAACTAGACAACACACACATGACAGCATCACGCATAGTGGTATCATAGATAATATATATAACATTTACATAATGTATCTTAATTTGCAAAAATACTAATAATAACCAATCAATTGTATTTAGGCAGGTAGCACTGGCATATATATGTGCCTAGATTTTGGAAAACAGTTCCAAATCACACATGAAATATGGTGTATTTCTGCATGTATTTAATGATATTTCTACTTATGCATTTGGATTTCCAGAGGATTTCTTAAATAATTTCAGTAATTTGAGCATCAAATTCCATGTAATGATTGTAAAATATCAGATACATTGAAGTATCAGCTGCATTGCCACTACAATATAAAGATAGATGACTATTAGCTGTTGTTTATAAAAGATATAAGAAACAATTTTACGTTATACATTATATGTGACCGGATTTTGGAAACGGTTCCAAATTACACATTTTTATTTCATTATATTTCTCACTGTCACATGGATAGTACCAGTATTACATATCCTATATATAGCCATTGCAGTGCTATGCAATCCTAAAATCAAATAATCAGCTTTACTATTGCTTCATACAAATGACCCATGCATGCATGGCTATAAGCTTTGATTAGAAAGTTTTATTCACATATTGTGGTTAATAAAATAGCACTTGAATGGTATATACGTGCCTATGGGTTAGCACTTAATGGTTGTGTGATGTAGCTAATGTTGGTTAGCACTCCACCTGTTTGATGTAATGTTGGTTTGCACTTAAACGGCTTTCAGTTATATAATATTGTTTATAATCAAGCTACATGTAGCTAGCTATAAAAAAGAATAGAATTAACAACTCATGATCAGGTAGCTGTTATAGATATCAGATAGCTAGCTAGCTAGCTACGTACAACCAAGTGCAGTTATGGCTTTTATGTTGTTTTCTGTTTTTTGAAAATCCACCGTGACCTGCTTCCATCTGGCCTTATTCTTTCTGATGTTTCCTCTGTGACTTTCCTTTTCCTCTGTCGTTTTGATTGAGCATTTAAATTTTTCTCCTTTTCTTCATCTAATGTTTTCTTAAATTGTTTAACTTTTGATGATAGCCATGGTATAGGCTTCACTTTTAAAACATTATCATCTTCTGATTCTTCACTTGACATGTATTGTAAGTCAAGTACTTCATTCCATTTTTTTCGTTTCTTATCTTCTACTTTCAACTGCTCAAATGTATCTTTTCTATCCTGCAATTTCTAAAAACAAAATATTTAGCTATAGCTAATGCTTTAGCATGCATATGTCATGGACATAGCTAACCTACCCTTACTAATCTTTTTCTTCTTTTTGTTATAGTACTTTGATCTGTAATATGTGTACGCCGCCGCTGTAACCAAAACTAATAGTTCACAACTTGTGCATATATAGCTAGCTAGTATAGCTATGTACCTTCTATTTCCTTAAGGTGGCGGTAAAGCATTCCGCCCACGCATTTAATTGCATTAGAAATACCGCAAAAACAAAGCCCATTTAATCAATATATCCAATAGTCTAGAAGTTCAGTAAACTAGCCCTTTAATTCACTTATTGACGATATTAGTTTAGCACTATACGAACTGGATGCTACTTTTGCGAGGCGTTTCATGACGACGCTTTGGTCACCTTTACCGAAGTACGCAAGCACTCCGATATTTCATACTCAAGAAACCAGCTATTCACTATGTCTTCTATGTATTTACGTATTATTAAAGTGATGATACAGAAAATATTTAATCGCCGTGAAGGCTATCAACGTTCGACCAGATCGCCACCCTACTAACTCAGATTGCGATGACGGTATACGTAGCCACATTTGTTTATCATCCGCCTAGTGGCTTACAATGTTTCAGATAATTGTGATACTAAGATGAAGAGAAAAGCCGTTGTAAATAGTTCATACTAATCCATTGTTTATCGCGCCAAATCACTGTAACCATCGGTAACCATTCGCGGCTTTGCTTCTTTGCTCGAAAAGTGGACGTACAAGTATGAATTATTCCTAATAGTAATGAGTTATTAAAACAAAATATTTCCTTACCATTAAAAGCCTTCTCATTCACTAAAACGCCATTGTTAATTATATGCGGTGTGCGTTAAAACGAAATATCTGGCGTCGTCGATTGTACGGCTTCATATTATGGGGCGCCCGCAATTGCTTGACCGCCACCTTAATTTCATGATTCATTTGGTGATTTCACCTCATCTATTAATTTTTGTAAAACTAATTGATTATGAGAGTTTCTCCAAGTTACACTAATAAAATGTGGTAGACATGCATGTAGCTAGCTATAGCCACTATACCCATAATATTTATACAGTAACTTATAGCTAATTCCATACCCCTCTGCCACATCCCAGCCTGTAATAACATCTCGATGTACTAAAATGGCATGAATTCTTCTTGTTTCCTTCTGTATATGTGCAATAATTAAACCATGGATAAATTTGTTATGCAAATTAGCTACTGGCTAGATAGTTATACAGTTAGCAACCAAAAGTAGCTAGTTAGCTAGTCATTATATATACAGCTAGCTAGCTAATTATAATTAGCTATAGTTACAGATATATTAGCTACCTTTACTTCCACAGATGCTTTGCAGCACATTGAAGTTGTTGATTGCTTCCCTTTTTTGTCCATTTTATCTTCTAAAGCTTTGACATACTTTTCTGTTTTTTTTGTCTTTTTGTAGTTTTGCTAATAGTTTGTTCATTGTTTTTAACTGCATCAGTAATTCACCATTGCCTGCACTACTGTCATCACAACCATCATTGTCATCACGACCATCACTGTCATCATGACCATCATTGTCATCACGATCATCATTGTCATCACGATCATGCATCATTGTCATCATGCACGACCATCATTGTCATCACGACCATCATTGTTATCATGACCATCATTGTCATCACGACCATCACTGTCATCATCATCATCATTGCCATCACGACTATCATTGTCACCATCATCATTTTCATTATCGTTATCTTGGTACACTTCTTCCACTGTAAGAGCTGGGGGTGTACCTGTTCCAACAAGAGCCTCAATGTCGTCCATTCTAGTCAGCTAATTCTAGGAACTTTTTTGAATGGTTGTGCTGAATTTCTTGCTTAAATAGGCTAGATTAGTGTGATATCATGTATAGCTAGTAATAAGGCTATATAGCTATCAAGCTATATTTGGTGCATGGTGAGGGATGTTGATTGAATAACTATCTACAGTTATTTCCTGGTAACTATTAAAAAGGAATCATGATCACAGTAGCAAAGGAAGAGGGTGTTGATTTATTTCATGCTAATTTAGCAGTAGATACCTTGCTAGCTATATGTGCAGCTAGCTATGTTTAGTTCAGTGGAAATGAGGTGAATTTAATTTAGCTATTGGTTACACATGAAATATAGCTATAAGTTTGTTATGCACAAATATAGCTACAGTGGAACCTGTTAATGTGGACACTTAAAAATGAGGACACCTGCATAATCCACACACTGAGTTAAGGTCCAAAAGTAGCCCTTTAATACATAGCTAAGCAGCTGACCTGGAAAATCAGGACACTTTTGGCGGGTCCCAAGGTATCCGTATTGTACAGATTCCACTGTATTATAGCTACTTAGCTATATACTTATATATAGCTAAGTCTGTGTATAGAGATATAGCTAGACCTTTGCACAGGGGGCACAAAGAAGCTATAGCTATAGGTTTTCCCATTCTTGTAATAATGAAATCATAGCAAAATTTAGAGTAAAATATACGTAGCTATATATATGGAGTAGGGATCTAGTGGTTGGTGTTTTATCTTACTTATGTGTAGCTACATAACTCAAGAAATTTGCTACAGTGTGTGTTTTATAGCTAGCTACCAATAGCTATAGCTATATCAGTCTTTTGATTCCCTGGCCGGGCTGCTTATAGGCTTAGCTACTTTAACAGAAAAGCCCTCCCACCAAATGGCATCAATGAAATTTTTGATTTTTCAGTGCTGTTAATAATTTGCTATTATAGCTATACGTTAGCTAGCTAGCACATTGAAGCAACTTTTTCAGCCAACTTCAAATTGAAGTTGGCGGAAAAATTGAAATTCATTAAAGAAAAACCCATTCATGCTTAAATTTATGAATTCTACTGAGTCACCAAAATTAAAAATATAGCTAAAATCAAAATTAAAATAATAGTCACCAAATAAAACTAGTAGCTAACCTGTGATTACTTAACTAGCTAGCCATACTTAGCTATATCAGACTTAGATTACGTATGTAATACTATATTTACACGCTATGCTGTTATTCTAATTTTAGCATTGATAAAAACCATTGGTATGTACTGTATATATATAGCTACCAGGGGTAGCTAGTTACATCTAAGCTTTTGAAAAGGGGTACACATGCACGCAGCCTTTACATCTAGCTAGATCAGATGCTTTCTGATCCTGCATGGGACTGAATTACGTAGGAAATGTATGCTCATATATATGGTGTGTAAAGCACGCATGCTGGCATGCACTGATGTAAAACATACCAACTCTCATACTAGGGGACTGGAGGCATGCCCCCCAGAAATTTTTAAAAATTTCATCCTCTTCAATGTATGGTATATATAGCTACGATGGCAAAGTTCTCAAGTTGTGTGCATTATGATAATCGTAATCAGCCATAGCTAGCTAGTGATCATCATGTCCTAGCTGTAATGATATAGCTATTTGCAATTTATTTTGCTAGTATATAGCTAGACTAAGAGCATAACAAATAAAGAATATAGGAAAGAAGACTATATATGCCTACCTAAGCTTTGTGGATATGAATTATTGCATTACAACACTATAGCTATACATGAATTTGACTGTGGAGTCTGGACATATATCCACCATAGCATGATTATTATGTCATGAGGTCAAGTGCATGATGGCTTTTAATGTGGATTTATAAAGAACATGTGGAGGTATTGCCACAAAGTTTAAGACCTGCATTTTAACTTTTTAAAAATTATAGTTAGCTATGAACGTAGATGATTAAACATCATGAGCATGAGCATAATTTTCCTGGGCATGTGCATTCAGATACTGAGCTATAAATGTTTGGAAAGGTCAAGGTAACCAGCTGGTCACAGTGATTAGAAAATTAAGGAAGTGGTAATTGAAATCATATAGCTAATTATAAACAAGCTTAACTATATTTGGTAATGAATGAAAATTGAGGTTATAGCTATATGTTGCATCATGATTCAAGATCACTGCTAATGCCCAGTTGCTCTGAAACCTATACCTAGCTATAGCTATATAGCTATTTGGTGGAATGTTAGGACTTTTTACTATACAAGGAAGAGGGAGTTTAAATCACATGTCTGAAATCAATAGGTAGCTATAGCTACATAACTATAGCTAGCTAACTATCTATATACAATTATACATAATGTATATGTTTTGGGCCATTCCAAATCAGAGTTCCTACCATTTCAGCCAAAAGCACGCACAGGTTATTATTTTAGCTAAAAATGTCTATGAAACAATGGCAAAATTGATGAAATCTATGAAATCTTATAAATTAGCAGTAGTAAATACCTAGCTGATCAGTAGCTAGCTATACAGTTAATGAAAACTAGAAATTGAAATAATTCAAGGTGAGATGTTGACACAGATTTTGATAAAGACACTACAGAAGAAAGCTATATATGTATAACCATAATCTTTGTGATAATGGAGCTACGTAGGACAAGAGACTATAGCATGCATTCATAGAAAATGATGACTGAAATTCTTCTAGACAAAAATGAGTGCATGGCATCTAATTTTTCAATCAGAGCAGCTAGGCATGTCCCATGCAGACCTCTAGAAAAGACATGCATACATGTATAGCCATGCATAAACAGCATGCTCCACATAGTTTATCCCATCCAGACTATTATAGAATGTCTTGCTATACTCCACTGAACCATAATAGCCAATACTTTAATTCTGCTAATTAGATAAATAAAGGAAGAGGTTGATATCACATATCTAACTAGCTTTATAGGTGAAATTGTAACTGTATTCCTTCCTGGGGAAATTTATGAAGAGAATGCATGAATATAAATAGCTACAGAGGAAGAGGAAGTTTAAATTATATCTGAGATCAGCTAGCTATATATGTAGCTATAGCTATACATATATATAATATATGTATCTATAAAAGTGTAGCCAGTCAAATCAAAATTATAGTAATATAGCTACTACTAGATATAAGTGGTAAGTGAACTAAATATCTGTAGTTAGATATACCACTTAACTATAGCTAGCTAGTTATATGTATGATCATTTGTGTATAATGTGTATATATATTTGCTCTTTAGTAATTGTAGATACAGTACATTGATGGACATGAATACCAACATGATGCAGTCACGATCTAAATCAAAAGACAAATGCAATAAAAAAGTTTTCAAAAAACCAAATTCTTATTTCTGCCCACATTGCAAAAAAATCTTTCATATAAAACATATCTACGACACATGAAGCTATACTCTAAAGATGATAAATCAAGGAAACACATCATTACACTGCAGCTACCTGTGCTGTCAAGTGATTCAGATATCAAACAAAGTATGTGTAGCAACAATATCAGTGATGTACATAGTTATAGCTAGCTATGTAGCTATAATTATAGCTAATGTATATTATGCTATATAGCTTTTGCTATGTATAGGTAAATTTAGCTCTAATCATGCAGGTACAGATAACAAAAATGAGGTTGGCTACAATCTTTATGAAGCAGAAATTAATGTAGAGGAATACAGTAGTATAGAAACTGAAATAATTCAAGGTGAAAATGATAGTGTTGAAACAGATTTTGCTACTGATAAAGATGCTACAAAAGAAAGTGACTATAATCTTTGTGATAATGTAGGACAAGAGACTAGTACACAAACTGATTCAGAAACAAGTGAAAATGACATTAACATAGATTTATCTACTGATAAAGAAACAGAATACACTGGTGAGTCAAGTTATGTATGATCCAGGTATGTATCTCCATGAATGTGGAAGAAAGTGTGCACGTATATGCATGTAGCTTGCATATAATATTATGTGTATAGCTATATGGATGTGTGTGTACATGTGTGTGCATTTATATGTGTGTGCATGTAATTGGCCATGGACCTGCATGTGAAAACCAGTCTTATGTACACAAAATACATCTATTAGCTATGCTACATAGCTAGCTATCTCTTATTTTGTAGCTATGTGCTATTCAAATTCTGTACTTAATTCCTAACAAAATGCTGCATAGCTAGCTATATACGCATGATGAAATTTTGTTAAGATACTAGATACGTAGATACTAGCTAGCTATAGCTATATAGCTACATTTAGACAAAAGTTAAGTCAAATTCTATGTGTAGCTAGATAAGTTTTAGACCATTTTTGCAGGCTCGGTCACATACATATAGCTATATAGCTATTAGCTATAGTACGTAGCTACTATATATTTGTGTGCCGATGTGTGTGCCGGTGTGTGTGTGTGTGTGTGTGTGTGTGTGTGTGTGTGTGTGTGTGTGTGTGTGTGTGTGTGTGTGTGTGTGTGTGTGTGTGTGTGTGTGTGTGTGTGTGTGTGTAGTATTGTTATCGTTAGCAAATATTTTTAGGCCTTATAGCTAGGCTATGTATCATTTAACAATTACAACACTATACATACGTATACTATCTAGTTAGTTAGCTAGTTAATTTTTACCTATGTAAATTGCAATTGTAGATGCCTCTGATGAGAACCGCAATGAAGAGATATGGGAAGATTTTGAAAGCAGCGATGAAAGTGATTCCACATTACCAATAATACCTAAGAAAACAATGTCAGAAGAGGATGCCAAAGCAAAAGCCATTATAAACTGGACCATTGGATTTCTACTTATTCTGCAAGCAAGATACTACATTTCGAATGCTGCAATGAATTTTTTGGTTAAATTTCTTTCCATTATGCTGAAGATATTAGGCCAATCTTCTTCCTTGGCTGCTAAAATAGGAAAGGCCTTTTTTACATCATTTAATATGTTGTGCAAAAGTATTGATTATGATTCATCATATTTAAAGTACATAGTATGCTCAAATTGCAATAAAATATATGACTTACAACAATGTATATACAATGTAGGATTGCAACAATATAGTAAAAAATGCTCTTATGTACGGTATCCCAATCACCCACAATTAAGAGGGTGACAACCTTGTGGCTTCCGTTTGCTTAAAACCGTAGAAATAAGTTCAAAACCTAAAAGGATGCTACTTCCATTCAAAGTTTATTGCTATCAAAGTTTAGAGAAGAGACTGAAAGAGTTAATTTTGCGACAGGAGTTTATCTTAAATTCTTCACTGTGGAGGCATCAAGAAACACGAAACAGTGAAACCATACAAGATATATATGATGGAAAGGTATGGAAAGAGTTTAGACAGTACAAAGGAGGCTCATTTCTTGACCAGGAATATTCCTTTGCTTTTATACTCAATGTGGATTGGTTTCAACCATACACCCACACACACACACACACAGACATCAGTTGGTGTTTTATACCTCACTGTTTTAAATCTCCCACGCTTTCTTCGCTATAAGTTGGAAAATGTTATTCTAGTTGGAATCATTCCTGGCCCACATGAACCAAAAGGATCTATTAATTCCTTTTTACAACCACTGATAGATGAGCTATTGAAACTTTGGGATGGCATGCTTTTACCTGTTTATACCCCCACAGGAATTAACAATGAACTTGTTAGAGGTGCGTTATTGTGTGTTTCATGTGACTTGCCTGCAGCACAAAAAACTTGTGGTTTTCTTGGACACTCTGCCAATTTAAGCTGTCCAAAGTGCTTAAAAATAAGTCCTGGAGGAGTAGGTCAAAAAGATTATTCTAGGTTTGATTGTTCATCATGGCCAAAAAGAGATAATACCCAACACAGGAGAGCAGTTAAGAAAATTCAAAGGTGCAAAACTATAACTGCACAAAAAATGGAGACAAAAAAGGTTGTCGATATTCTTGTTTACTTGACCTTCCTTATTTTGATGCCACAAGGATGTCTTTGCATTGATCCAATGCACAATTTATTTTTAGGCACTGGGAAACACATGATTTCTTTATGGATTGAGGAAGGATGGCTGACAAAACGACATTTTAAAACGATTCAACAATTCACTGATAGCCTGGTGCTACCATCAGATGTTGGCAGAATCCCTCACAAAATTGAATCAGGCTTCTCAAGTTTTAAAGCTGATCAATGGATCTTAATAATTATATTCAATTCCAGCACTATATAATTTATTACCAACTAACCATTTAGAGTGTTGGCACCATTTTGTACTAGCTTGCAGAATATTATGTAAACAGAGTTGGACTACTACTGAACTAGATGTTGCAGATATCCTTTTATTGAAATTTTGTGCAAGAGTTCAAGAAATATATGGAAAAGACGCAATCACTCCTAATATGCATCTCCATTGTCACTTAAAGGAAGTATTGTTAGACTTTGGTCCTGCTCAAGAGTTTTGGCTGTTTTCTTTTGAAAGGTACAATGGAGCAACCAACTAATAACCATACAATAGAAGAGCAATTAATGAAAAAATTTATTAGAGACAATCTCACATATTCGTATGATTTTCCCAGTGATTATAATGAAGAATTTTCACCTATTTTAGCAGGTGATAAATTTGTGGATCTATGTATGTAGCTAATAACTAGCTAGCATGAATTATTGCATTGTGAATCCAGACATATTTATTCAATGACCAAGCAAAATCTTTATTAAAATGATGTGATGACCAAGCACTTTTACGACCACTGATGGCTAATTCTTTCAACAAGTGGCCGGCTAGCTATAATGTGGAACTGAACTACCTAGATGTGTAGCTATAGCTATAATAATACCATGCATGCAGCACTGCTATAACACAATGTTCAATCACATCCTGTGCAGAATGCTACGTATGTATAGCTGCAAATTTCAAATTCATATAGCTAGATAGCTATAGCTAGCTAGCTATATATATAACTCTTGTTATTAAAGGGTAATATAGCTACGTACGTAGCTAGCTAGAAATGGGATGTATAGCTATGTGGAGAACCTTTGGCAAATTTAGTCACAAATCACCTAGCTAGCTATACGTATGTAGCTAGCTATGAATTGTAGAACAAGAGCTAGGTTAATGTTCCTACGTATATGAGGCCTTATTAGATCATTCACCATAAATGGTAGCTAGCTACCTATAGGATGCAGTGGTATGATTTCTATGAACAGGAAATTCTTATCTGTGCTAGTATATATATAAGGATAGAATGAAGATATTATAATAGTGAATATAGCTATGGTAAAGCAGTTATTGCTGATATGGAAAGCCAAAGGTCTGGAGCTACTTCTAAGAAAAGGGACAGAGTTCTGCTGTACAAGAAAAAGATGCATAACATACAGCATCGGGCTAGCAGAGTTAATCATTTGAAACAAATAGCAAGCAAATACAATGATGAATTATTACATTTAACTTCTCAGATGACAGTGCTTAAGAAAACTGTAAATAAAACTGCTGCTTACAATAAAGCACTATACAAGGTATATTAAATAGTCAGTAGTCAGTTAGCTATGCATGCATGGTATCTTTCATTACGAAAACTAATTTAATAATATCATACATATAGCTATGTATAGCTACATAAGTAATATGCATATTAGAGTAAATGTTTCATTGTATATAGGAAACTAGATGTGGCCGAACTTGACAATGCAGTGTTATGCAGTGTTAAGAGATCCCACAATCCGTTCACATAGGATACCAAAGACAGCACTACACAAGTCTTACACAAATGGAACTAGTGGTCACTTCATACATCAAAGACCAAGCATAAAAGAAGCATCACAGCCTTTATTATCACCTTCAATAAAAATAATTAGATATAACAACTATTTCTACACCAACAAATAAGCTGGGAGAAGGTAGATTTGGAACTTGTCATTTAAATTATTCAGCCACTTTAAAATTTGTGTAAAGGAGTTCAAAAAACCTAACACCACTTCCTTTATTACTGAAGCCAACATACTGTCATCCTTTAACCGCTGTAATTTACCTTATTTGTTTGGGGTTTGTATTGGTGATCACCCTGCTTTAATTATTATGAGTTACCATGGCTTTGATGATAAGTCAGTTACAGTGCACAGTGCTGTTTCATCTAAATCAGAGATATTAAAAGTGTTACTTAACAATAGTGCTAGTTGGATAGATATTCTCAAACAGATTGCTAATGGCTTGGATTGCATGCACACTAAATACAAAGTTATACATAATGATATCAAAAGTGACAATATATGTCTTACAACCACTTCAACTACAAAGGCACATGTACAGGCTGTGATTATAGATTTTGGAAAAGCATGTGCTATAACACAGAGTAAATCATATAAACTGACTAAGGTTCAAAAGGAGAAATATAAGGAAAAACCACCCCCACATTGCACCTGATTTACGTGATGGAGTTTGCCAACAATCTGTACAATCTGATATATTTTCTTTTGGAAGAATAATAAAAATGATTAACAATGTACCACACTTACAAAGAGAAAAGTTAGAAGAACTTGCTAATAAATGCATGCATTATCATATGCATTCTTGTCCATACTTAAATATCATAATACAGCACTTTAACAACTGGTAAATTTGTATCATAATTGTTGGATATTTTATAAATATTCTCTAGCTAGTAGCTAACTATATACATAGAAGGTATATTGCATGGCAGCATAGATAATACACACCCCTATGGATGTGAAACTAGTAAGCGCCACCTGTTCTGGGCTGGTTTCGCACCCCCTGGTGATAAACTGTGAAGCCAGGATATATTAAGAGATATTTACGGATATTTATGATTCTGAAGAAATGAAGATAGAGTCTGAGCGATGTAAAGCGCTTAAAAGCACTATAGAAATGCTATGCACTGGAGAGAACACGGCTTTTTCTTTTTACTCGTTTTTAAAAAAGTGAGTATTAGTACACTTGAACATGCTGCGGTATTAGTACACTCAAACATGCTGCGGCAACGATTTTAGTTTTATTACAGACTGTAACTGGTAAGGATTAAATGGTAAAAATTCAAAGCTCAGGGAGAGAAAATACGTTCACAAAATAAGTGCGCCAAGGCTAAATTACCGTTTACAACTGGCATAAATCTTTAAAACCTAGTTTATTACACACAACTCTATAAAGGAACACGATGCATCATAGCTGTAGCGCAAAATATGGTCGCAAAATTAGAACTGACCAAAAACAAACATAATAACCAACCTGTCATTTGTGGTTTCAGGTTGCGAATAATTCACCAAAATGCTTCTGATAATGAACAACAAGACCTATAAGTCTTCACCAGCTCAAACCACCTGTCGCCTTTTTAGGTGTGCAAAACTAGGATGGAACTTTTGTATTCTGTAGAAAACCATGCACGCACGTGATTAGTTTCACATCCGTAGGGGTATGTATTATCTATGATGGCAGTTACTGTAGGGGTGGATGATGTTATTATACAACATGCAGACATTGCAAATTTGCAATAATTGCCATAATATGTGGAGCACAGCATCATGACGTACATTAAAAACTGGCCTGTAAAGAAACTTGTATATTATTAGATAGCTAAGGATTTGTGGTTTTCAATAAAGGTTGTCATTGTAAATTTCCTTTTGTAAATTTATGGCAATATTCTGCGATACATATAGCTATAGCTAGTCAGCTATAACTACGTATGCAATATCATATTACCGGTATTTCTCTGCAGGGAGCTTATCGATTGGAGATTATAAGCACCCACTCGGAAAGTGGGTGCTTATAATCTCCAATCGATAAGCGCCCTGTAGAGTGGCCATGGTTTACGAGACTAATAATTTACTACCTTGGATTGTCATTCCGAATTTCAAATCCGTGTATAAATTTCTCCACACAAAATACATAATAATATTATTATTGATAGAGTACCCCCACCTCTGAGTGTCTAGTCTGACCCTTGGATTGGACCGTGCCGTGTGTGCAGTCCAATCCAAGGGTCTGGCTGCACCAGACTACTGAGTGTCTAGGTAACAATTCAGATAGTCTTCGAGTGGCCCATAGAGAATATCCGTGACAAGACGTTTTTTGTTTGTGGGGTCTGGACACATGAGACGACAGTTCAGGTATGCTAACACGTGATTCTACGTGCCAAATTGTAAGGCTTTTAGTATGGTGCACAAAAATGGGAAGGGGGTAAATCAAGATTTGAAGAGGCATTGATGCTACGGGATTCACGCTGCTAACAAGTCGTATATATACATATTAAGTATATATATTATTATATATATTATATATATATATCAATGGTGAGTCATGTCACGTGCAATTGCAAGCAGTATAGTACGTAGCTATGACATACACTATTGTTTTAAAATGTAATTCTACTGGAGCATAGGTATGTCTTGATCCTTGGTAATCCGGATTCCTGCTTGCAGTTGAACTCTGGTGGAAGGGATCAGACTTTGCTGTTGCTTCCTTAACTCTTTTAATAATAGTATTAGCTATGTCACTGTGCATAAACTGTAACATTTTCACAGCTCTTCATGATTGGTGTTGCACTATACATTATGTAGGTTGGCGAAACCCAAGTGTTAACACCCACGTGCTTGGCTAATTTGATAATGCGATGTGGTATATACGTACTACTGAGCTAATAGTTAACTCATGAATATTTTTGTAAGGTATACAGATGAAAATCATGGAATATTGGAAGGCACAATGTGCATGTCTAAGGTAATGTTCTAGTACATTGTTATACTGCATGAAGTAACTGAACTGATGCACTGACAAGTGTTTGACAGTTAGCCGATAATTTGTAGCTACTGTAAGTGGTACCATAATTAAGCCTTTTGACTGTACCTGATATACGTAGATATATTGAATACCATGCCATGCATGTGAATTTTTCAGAGGCCGAAATGTCATTTGATGCCTTACTTAATATAGCGCATGCATGCATGATAACACTCAGTATGCATACTCTTCTTAGCAATATTATAATCAGCACATGCATATAGCTAATATGCAGCTAATATACATATGTAGCTACTGTAATCTTCAGTGTTTTATTTGCATGACATCATCTTGAACATGTCTTTCACTTGGCAGAAGAGAATTAATTCAGCAAGCTTCACTGATTAACTATAGGACTGAGATACACCAGCAATTGACTAGTTATTCTGACGAAAAATCAGCACAATTTTTCACAAGTAGGTGTGCAACAACTAGAAACTATATTAGATGCAGCATCAAGTCACTGTCATACCGTACAGGGGCGGAGAATGTGGTCAGGTAAACCTGCATGGAAAGCAAGCAGCACAACAATTAGCTAATTTTCATGCATGTGCTGTGTAAGATATAAACTGAAAGTCATGTGAGCAAAGAACCATCACTAAGGAACGCATAACAATATAATATGTTGAAAAGTAATAATTATAATTACAACGCTTACACATTTAATTGAATCTAACTCCAGCAGTCTTCTTTTTAAATGTTTCGCTATATATCCGCACTTATGGCTAACGTTAGCCGCTGCCTTATGCCTTAATCTTTGGCAGGAATTCACAATGCACTGCTTACTAGGCCACGTCCATCAACAATATTGATTTTGTGTGGGGGGGACCAACCCAATATCAAGCGGTTTTGGCTAAGTGTCTGTTCCTCCATCCCTGCATATCATGTGCACAGTTTGCTTTTTTAGCCACGGAATTCGTTATTGATGACCTGACATGTGAGACTTCACTCCTGGATAGAAGACTAAGGAAACGCCCCCATTCCTCAATGAAGAAGAAAAATACAAAAAAATACAAACCTTCTAACCCATCTATTCCCACCGACACCCTAGCAACATCATCAGTACCAGTTACCCCTTCTGTTAGTGGAAGCAATCCAAAAATGGACACTCCTCCAAGGGCAAAAATGTGTCGAAACACCCTTACAAACCCTTGAAGCTAAAAAAACCAAAAAAGTAACACATAAGAGTAAACAAAGATATCTAAAATAACTATATAAACGCAACTTATCTAATATATCTCATAATATCATTAATTGTACTAATACTAATTGTATCATATGTGCTAAAACCTTTCTTGTGAACCTATCTGGTAAAGAATTATCTGACCCTCAAATCCTTGTATTAAGTAAGGGCCTAAGCTTTATTCCCACAGCTAGAGACTCCTCCCATTTCGAGTTACTGAGAGATTTTGACCACTTTTGTCAAAAAATCCGAACTATTGCACGCACAGGTTGTAAAAAATTCCCTCTGAAAAGGATCGTTGAATACAAATCTAAACAGACCCTAGAAGCAATGAAAGTTGAAATTTCTAATATCCCAACCACAGATAAAATTCCTCACAATCTCCCCCGGAATGAACGCAAAGCTCTACGGGAACTAATATGTGACAAAGACCTAGTTATTGACAAGGCAGACAAAGGGTCAACAATAGTAGTTCAAAACAGAGCAGATTATATTCGGACTGCTCTTGAACATCTTAAAGACCCAATCACATATAGGAAACTAGATGGCGACCCCACAGTTGTATCTGTGCTAACATTAACTTCTTACTTCAAGATCTCTTGAAAAAAGGACTACTGAATAAAGACACAGTAGCCTTCTGCTCCCCACCAAAAAAGATTCGTCCTGCTAGATTGTACATGTTAAAAAAGATTCATAAGAATCCGATGGGCATTAGACCTATTTTTTCTTCCTGTAGCAATGCAACAGAAAATATTTCACAATATGTGGACTACTGGCTACAACCTTTAATGAAAAACCTTCCATCTTACCTTAAGAATACCATGGAACTAATCAATAAACTTAAAAACTTCCAAATAGAACCCAATACTATTTTAGTAACTATTGATGTCAAATCCCTATACACATGTATTCCCCACAAAGACGGCATTAATGCCTGTAGAGAAGCACTTTGCTCCACTATAGAGAGTAACCCTGATAGACCAGATGTTCCTGTGCTCATATGCCTTCTTGAGATAGTATTACAAAATACTTTTGAATTTAACAACGAGTACTATAAACAAACACAAGGGACAGCTATGGGTACTAAACTGGCTCCAGCTTATGCCAACATATTCATGGGCAAATTGGAACACAGTATACTTTCTAGAGCAACCCTTAAACCTTTGTTTTATAAATGTTATATAGATGACATACTCATCTTATGGCCACACTCCAAATCTGAACTCGATAAATTTTTACTTGACATGAATTCCTTCCACCATTCAATTAAATTCACCTCTGAACATAGTTTTGATAAAATTACATTCTCCTTTCCAAAACATTAGATTTTGAAACCTTTATTAAACCCACCAATAGACAAGCCTACATTCACGTCACCTCTTTTCACCCACCTGGAGTCAGCAAAGGAGTGGCTATCGGTGAGATGAAGTGTTATCTACGCACAAACTCTCGTGTTAATTCTTTTAACAATTTTAAGTCAAAACACAGAACCTCTTCTTAAAAGAGGCTACTCTCTTAAATTTATCAACAACATCAACAGAGTTAAATTCCTTGATCGATCCTTAGAGCTTAGACACAAGAAAATCAAAAAACAGTTTAACAGATTACCATTTATCACAAGATTCACACCCTCTGCTCCCTTAGCCCTAAAAATCATTTAAAAATATTGGCCATATTTTAAAAAATTAAACTCATTCACAAACAAACAACTCCCACTCCCTATGCTATCTTACAAAAGCAACAAAAAGATCCAATCCCTGTTAGTCCGTGCCAAACTTCCGTCTCTAGACTGTGACATTGAAGCTTCCCCTTTGCATGAATTTGCATTGGAATATACCCCCCTTCCAATACCAAATTCACACGAGGACCAATAGTTTAACAACCTCTTCGTTTTTGTTTTTTTTGTATAAACCATTTTACATATCCCTTATACAACATTATTTACTTATAATCCACACCCATAACATATATTCTATTTAATGACTCACATACGTTCACGTCAATCTACTCGCAACCTTCTCTTACTCACCTCCCCTCATATTAGTACTTAACTGTTTTCTCCTATATTTTCCAATTCCCCTTGCTCCATTTTCAATCTCTAAAAATATTTCAATATTATCACGTGCACCTATAAGTATATTCCTTGCGCATGTCCGTAACAGCTACACCCCAGGCCCCTAGCACCACGTTGCTGAGCTTTTTAAATCATTCATTTCCCATGACAACTTCTTGCTTTACAAGTCCCTCACTGTTTTCATACCAGCGTAAGTCTTGTTTGCTCACTTCCGTGATTTATTTCCCCCCTTTTCTTAGGTCCTTTCCATTCACTACCTGCCCATTCACCTGAATATTTAGCCTTCACAGTTATTTATTTAATTCTTCTATCACTTTTTATACTATTCTCCACCCCCAGCCCACCGCACGCCGTTTCAATAACTATTAAAAGATTTCAAAGAAGTAAGCCGCATTCGATAACGGGGTTTCTTATCATTACACCTTTCCCTTAGAGCACCCATCACCTTTTACCTTTCCCACCTCTTGTTTAACAAAGAGCCTAATAAAATTTAACACTACTACTTACAAGTAAGTTCTATTTATTCATTTAGAGTCTTTTTTAAATAATTTTTTTAAATAAAAATTAAAATTACAAAATTTTCTTCAACTAAAGTATTCATTCCTTTTCCTAGACTTGCCTCATCTCCCTTTTGGTTTCCAGTTATCTGTTTCCACTTTAACCAACCGCTTAACCTGCCTAAAAAGAAATTGTAAGTCAAACACATAACACATTGATTTCACCTCACCCACATTCACTCTCTGCATACAGCTACCTTTTTTCTTTTCTCCCACTACAATAACTGAAAATTGTCACCTGATGAAAGCCCTACAGTGGCAGAAATGCATTGTGGCAGTTCATAACGTTTTCAGTTATTTTGATTAGTAGCACAGCTGTGCCACAATCACACCTTCCTCTGACCTCCACCGGCAGAGTCTCTCACCACTCTCACTACAATGCCTATAACACTCATTGACACATATACAGATATAACTACACATGCATCTAATTTTTAAACTTACATACTTACTCATAAGATGGAGGACGATTCCCTATTGGATGATGATATCATAGTAAAGGAGACACCACCACAGTCAGTAACACCAGGCACCTTTTCAAAAAACCTTATCAACCGACTCGGTCTTCATAGCCAACAACCTCAGTCAGAGACCGCCAGTCTTGATAATAATGATACCATGCAGGGGCGGAGAATGTGGTCAGGTAAACCTGCATGGAAAGCAAGCAGCACAACAATTAGCTAATTTTCATGCATGTGCTGTGTAAGATATAAACTGAAAGTCACGTGAGCAAAGAACCATCACTAAGGAACGCACAACAATATAATATGTTGAAAAGTAATAATTACAATTACAATGCTTACATATTTAATTGAATCTAACTCCAGCAGTCTTCTTTTTAAACATTTCGCTATATATCCGCACTTATGGCTAACGTTAGCCGCTGCCTTATGCCTTAGTCTTTGGCAGGAATTCACAATGCGCTCCTTACTAGGCCACGTCCATCAACAATATTGATTTTGTGTGGGGCGGGACCAACCCAATATCAAGCGGTTTTGGCTAAGTGTCTGTTCCTCCATCCCTGCATATCACGTGCACAGTTTGCTTTTTTAGCCCGGGGTTATTTTCTAATAAAGCAATCAGCAGTGTCAGTGAGATGAAAAAGACAAAAGATTGTTATTGTAACATAAACAATAAGGTACAGCAAGCACAAAACGAGATTGCTGGTGTGTCCATAGTCTTGCGGCATCCCCGATCCATTATTATTCTATTTTTTGGGTCGGGTGTGCAGCAAGACTAGTGCATGTGTCTACTACATGTCGCAATATTAGCAATGTATTGGTAGCTATAGACTTGAAAAACGTAGCTACAATGCTATAAAATTGTATGTTAGCTGTAGCTATATGCAGAATTTCGAGGTGAAATTTCACTCTCTAGCTATGCTATATATATAGCTAGCTAATAGCTATGAAATTAATAAACACTATAGGCGGGATGATCTATAATTGTGTCACTGCATGCATGTGCATGCAGCAAAATAATCAAAACATGCATGAGCTATACACAGTATACTATAGAGTGTTATTTCCTTATACATGCATGAACTCATGCATATATGGCTAGTTAAAATATTATATTTTCATGCATTAATTTAAGCACATACAATTATACAATGAAACAGCTAGCTACGTAGGTCGTTCATTGGTAAAAGCGAATATGTAGCTATACAGGAAATATTCCAATAGAACAAACGCTACACTGTAAAAAGGAAAGTACTAAAGTAACACTCAAAGGAGATCATTTTGAGGTTCGTAATGGGTAACTAGTTACACCATTGCATGGTGACTTAACCCTCAAGGTGGTATTTTATATCACTAATTTAATTTTTGGAAGCTCAATGCTTTAATATCGCCCACGCAAAGTGTCAAAATGTAAATAATTATTGTGTTGAACTTAATTTAAAGTGTAATCACATGCATGTGTATGTAGCTGCAGGCAGACCATCAGTACTTGTCATTTCATTCTTCTACATTTTCCTCATAGCTAATAGCTATAGCTAACTAGCTAATGATAATGTTAAGTTATAGCTATATATTATAGGAAATAATTATGATTCGTCATCCATACCTACAGTAGTCATGCATAATAGCTACATAAATAATTTACATGGTGTGCTTGGCACGTAAACTACATATATGGGAAATTGGGTATTTACATAGAAAACAAATACATCAGGACACATGATATCCACTTAGTCAGAATAGTAACAGGAAATTTGATATTTACAAATCCAACGATTTACATGGTGTGACCTTTACTTTGGTGATATTCAGGAAATTTGGTATTTACTCATAAATTATGTGCATCAGGACACATGATATACACTTAAAGTCATAGCAGCTGCAGGAAATGTGATGTTTACAAATCTACAGTTTACTTGATGTGGCCTGTGCTTTAGGAAATCTGTAGGAAACTTGACATTTACATAAGTAACTGACAATCAGTTAGGACAGCTACAGAACATATAAAATTTCCTGAATACAGTCCACACGACATGTCATGTAACCACAGAAAATCTACAAGAACATGTCACATTTCCTGTGAAATACAGAATACTGGAAATTCATATATTTTTCCAGTGATATATACTGATATCCTAACTTTAGTACATGCAATTTACTCAAAGAATTTTAAGGTGACTGCTATGTATATTAGAAATGAAATGTTTTGAGATGACTTGTATTAGATGTATACCATAAGCCAACACCTATAATAACACTTGTAGTATGTGCATGTATGCGTCCGCGTACATTTATATAGCTGCAACCTTTTAAGCATACAGTTCACATGCATGCATGTATGATATTTTCTGCACCCAGCACAGTACTGCATATTGAAAACATATAGTGAGTGACAAATAAAGCAATATCTGCCATATTTAGCAGCAATTTTCCCAAACTAGGTATCCATCTGCAAGGTACTTGGGCATTCCTCTTATGATGACAATTGGTTGTGCCTGTTCAAACATCACTTATATTGCACATTTGTGTATGCTATTTCAATATTAAAATGTATAAAAAATGACTCATCCAAGTACTCTAGAATATATCCTATTATAACATCCATCATCAAATACTCTAATAAAATGCACAAATGATATATTGTGACTGGATGTGTAGTTCACATGCACCATATCTGATTTTGAAATAACTAAATGGGGGATGCCACAGGTTTTTGATAATTATTGGTTATTGCATCATACACAGTGGATTCCAGGGTTATATTTACAGGGGGTACAAGCAGCAAGAAAGGCAGACAACCATCAAGTTGAACGGAGGGGTCCAACACAACACGATTTCAAATCTTGTCAATGGTTTGTCTTGGTTTCAATCCTGCTTAATAGATTTACACTATCAAAATATATTTCAAAATACAAAATAAATACGTTAAAATACAAATATATTATGAATTCAAATCAAAAATCACCAAAATCGAAATCTTGTTGATAGTCTCGGACCCCTTGAGTTCAATCGAATATCCAGTTCTACATCTGGTAGCTGCATGGCGGCTGATGTCTCAGATTAACATAAGACGGACAGCTATAATAGTTATGTGCATGATAAACAGCTATATAAATAAAACAATTACTAACCAGTATAACGAAAAATATTTATAATAATTAAACAGTCACTAGTCAAATAGCTAGACTAGAGATTTTATAAGTGCTTGCTCAAAAAGTGGGGGCCCATACCATACATAGATATTACAGGTTCTGTAATAGGTCATTCTGGTCCAAAAATTGGATGAGGGCAGGAGGGTTTATTTATTATGTCATTATTGACATACAAGTTATTGACATGCTTGTTTTTGGGCTAGTCACGTCCAATGCACTCAAAAATTATATGAAGTCTCAACAAGTTTGGTAATAGCACACTTACAATTGTAATACCAATAATATCCAAAATGAGACATAGCCAAAAACTGATGCGGGAGGGGGACCAGAAACAGGATTACCACTTGGGGTGGCCATATCTATGCCCTAAAGTAACAATATGCCGGCAACCTGTGGACTGTGTGGAGAAAGCCCGCGACTAATGGCCATTTACATGACACATTTGCAATCCTCTATAGTCGCTTGAAGGCCTTTCCGCTATTTCCTTGCAAGTAATCAAATACCACAATCAATTGTAATAATACTCTAATTAAAGCACAACTAATGTTGCTACAGTATTGGCTGTGAGAGTGAGTAACTTCCTGTATGTATAGAAGATTCTGGCTTACAGTATGCATGTCTAGATGTTTTTATTGCTGAGGTAGCTTATTTAAAAACTATATTTTATGTTTGTTGTCAAAGGCTGGAAACCCCAGAAACTCCCTCTAGCTACGTCCCTTAGGGAGACATTTGCCCCCTAAAAAGCAGCTAAGGCCACAAAGGATTGTACAGAAGGCAAAGCCTGTTCTAAGGTATTTTTCTCCTAACTCAAGGGAAACTTAGACAACCAGAAAACCCAATCTCACTAGTGAGGATCGAACCTCTGGCCCCCAAGCATCTAAAATCCTTTATTAGTACAAACCCCTTGCATGAAAGTCTGGAGCGAAACACTTAAGACTTATGTCATATCATAATCGTAGGATTTGTATGTGTAATATGTCACGAATAACATTATTAAGGCAACTGGCTAAGTGGCTATAACACTCAGAAACTTGCTCCTGCCTTACAGATTGTTGCTCTACTCAAAAGTTTTGCTGTATCATGTATGGTATGCATACATCAGTGATGGCTCTGTATGTGTCATGTGGTTGAGAGTTATGTCTGCTATGTATGGATTTTCATTTTGCTAAATAATTCATCTTTTAATAGCATATATACAAAAACCACAGAATGTTGCTACATAATTATTTGCATGATGTATTAATTTTTACAGATTTGTGTCACACATTGTGGATCAAGAGATTCATCTGATGATCAACAAGGAACAGGCTGCTACAAGGTTTGTCTTATGCTTTGGCTGCTTGCCGTTGCATGCACACATGATCAAAATATTGACTGCTGATCATGAATTAAGTGTTACAATCGTACATATAGTAAAAAGTGATACTACTGGACAGGATGTACTACCTCTATTATTATTAGTTGTTTGTCCTTCACTGATAGCCCATGCAAGCCCATGCATGAATGTTGAGTTTTTACAGTACAGTATTGTAGGTAAGGGTCAACACAAGACTGCCCTTAGTGATGCTCATGTGATCACATAAACTCTTATACATTCGTGTAGTAATACTATTGTTATTGTTACATGTGTGTGCAGTGCAAGTGTTATGTAATCAGTTCAGTTTCCTACATCTCCCCCCAAGCATTGGTGTGTTCAAATGAGCACCAATGTTGACATTATGGCCAGTTAGGATCTTCCACAAGCCTTGAGGGTGGCCTGCGGGGTCGCAGGGAGTGTGTATGGATGGTAGATTCTGGAGATGCTGGTGGGGGTGAAGAATTTGCTGGTGGGGAGGTATGTTGATTGGGTGTGCTTGGATAACATGCTGGAACAAGGGGTTGAAGTGATGCCGGTATGCGGCGTCGTAGAAAGCGTCTATTACACACCAAAACACGTCCACTGTGAGTCTTGATGTAGTACCGGCGATGCGGTCCTATGGCGACAACTGTCCCATATACATCCCTAGTTTTGTCTGTTGACAATGCATATGTCAGGTAATGAGCGGGCATGTATGTTGTAGAATATTTTTGATTGTTCCAGTGTCTCAGTGCCTTGTTGTTCTGCTTCTTGGGTGCCCTCTGGCGCAAAGGAACGGCGGTGTGTGGGGAGTGTGTCCTGGATAGGATGGCCAAACAGCTTCTGGGTTGGTGAGAGTCCGTCTTTGCGGGAAGGCGTGTTACGGTATTGAAGCAGGGCACAGCACGGCATAATTTATCATTCAAGTGCCGTTGCTTCTATTTTACCGTTACTCTGTGGGTATCTGGGTGAAGATATTCTGTGTGTGAATCTCCACTGTGTGGCAAAGATCTTAAATGTGTTGGCTGTGAACCCCCATCAGACCAGAGAGTGTCAGGTAGCAGAAGGCCTGCCTTAATGCTGTGATGAGGCGATGTGTTAGGGTGTTTTGACCCATTGGAATGATCTCTGGCCAGTCAATGAAGCAATCCACAATGATCAGGAAATATTGCCCACCGTAGGTACAATAGTCCACGGCAATTTCTTGGAACGGTTGGAGTGGTTTGGGTTTCTGTATCCTTGGGGTGACAGGGGAGATGGTCTTGGCAAACCTGGCATGATAGGATGATATTGTCGATGTCATTGTCAGTCCCAGGCCAGTATACTGTTAAGCGTGCCCGCTGCTTGGTATGAACTGACCCCTGGTGTGAATCGTGAAGGTCCTGTGGTCTCATGGTGGTGGGAATTAATAAGTGGCATCCATGAAGAATTAAACCATCGTCAACACTGAGGTGTTCTCTTACATTCCAGAATTGTCTGCAGGCCTCCGGAAGCTGCTGTCGGTGACTTGGGTATTACTGTTTGGAGCTGTTGATACTCAGGGTCTTTGACTGCCTGTTCTTGTAGTTCTTGTAAATGTGTGTCTGTGGGGGAATTTGCAGCAGTAATGGCTCTGATTTCAGTAGTGGAAACTTCTGGAATGTTTTGGTTGTCATACTCTGCTAGTGCATCACCAGTTTGGGAGTCCATCACAGGATTGCGAGATAACGCATCAGCAGCACAGTGGTTGCTACCTTTGGTCCACTGTGCAGTGAAATTGTATGCCATTAAGCGGGACTTTAGACGCTGCAACCTTGGGTTTTCAACTTCATCTAACCTGCAGGTATTGAGAATCGGTATTAGTGGGTTGTGATCCGTTGCTACATCAAAGTGCTGGAAACCTGCCAAGAATACTCTACATTTCTTGATGGCCCAGCAGACAGCAAGCATCTCTAATTCGATGACTGCATACCGTGTTTCGGCATCTGAAAGAAATCGGGAACCAGCTTGGACTAGCATCCATTTGTCTCCGGTTTTTTGTTGTAATACAAATCCCAGTCCCTGTCTACTAGCATCTGCTTAATCTTGTGGGTTTACTGATGTCAACATTGGGGTGGTTGTGAGAGATTGAAAAGGCTTCCTGATGATAATTGGACCATAGGAACTCGTTTTTGGTACTGAGTAGGGGTCGGAGTGGATCCAACAGTGTCGCTAGTGGACAAATTATTTACAATTCAAATTAATGCCTACTCTTTGCGAAGCTTGTTGTGGAAGATTTTAGCAATGAACTACCAACATTTCAAGCTTGTTGCAGACTCCTCAAATATGTAGGGCTAACAACAAATATTCATGTTTCTAAAATGAATTAACATGGCTATCTGGTGTTTTGCATTGCTTAGCCCAGATTAATCACATCTTTGCTACAAATAATACTTCCTTTGCATATGTCCAGAACATTTTGAAATATGTGATATGTACTGAGGGCTGGAAGTAGTGTTGGGCGATTAATTGATATATCGATTAATTTAGATATTTGTCACTAATCAATTTTACATCTCGTCATATAACAAACATCAATTTTTTTAAATTTAGGACAGCTGAAACATGACATCTTCAATTGTCTAGCCCATATTTTGTATTTATGGCATCACCACCCTCCTCAGAATGTATTGATTGCTTCAGGAAAAAACTTATAGACAAACATTATTACTTTATCCCAAGCTCTTTACCCATTTACCATACTTACTATAATATTTATGAAATACTCAAATGGCCTTTCCTTCAGGCAAGTAACTACTTACAATTGTGGTGGATAAAAATCTTGTGATTTCCACATTATCAGTTTCAATGCACTCTTTCTCTTTTAATAACGAGGTGAAATTGGTAAGGGTTCAACTCGTCTCCAACATTGTAATGCCCCGAACGTACAATTCACACCTTTCAACAATAAAAAATTGGTGGAGTATCAATATAAATCATGATTCCCTGTATTAGAAGGAAATTTCACTCTTACATGTAGCATTTTGAAATCGCCATTTTATGCAATAGTCTACGTAATATTTCTGGTGCAACCAAAGTTTCGACTGTTGCCTATTGCAAAGTGAAGTACTTGTCTAGCAGTTAAATTTTTGAGACTCCCACTTTCCAGCAGTCACCTTTACCATCTTTCAGCGTCATTGCTCGTCCAGACTGTAGGAAATATATATGTATGATTGTACGCATGCGAGAGATTAATGAGCTCGATCACGTGAGGCAACACCGTTACTACATGGCGCTGCGAGATAACCAGAACTTGGCGTGAAAACTAGGATTAGCCCTAAATTCTAACCCAAGTCGCGATTCCCTGGTGCCGGTGAGAGGCACCACAGAAGGTGGAGTGTTTATATCGTTAGTTTAGTTTCTTCCCGCTATTTTTTTTCTTAGCAGCCAATGACCGAGCCAACTTATACATTCCGTCAAGGAGACCTGCCAAGGTTGGACCTCCATATAGACAGAGGTACAGAGTTCACGGCATGGCGGACGCAGTGGAATTCGTACAGCAGTTTGTCGGGGCTGGCAAGAGAAGACGCCGCCAAACAAGCCAAGGCATTAACATTGTGTCTATCAAGGGAGACTCTGGCTATCGTACATAACCTGGGGTTAAGTGAAGAACAGATGAACAGAAAAATCTTCGCGACCAAATCATTGAGGGGCTGAGGGACGTAGAGACAGTCGAGGACTTATTAAAAGAAAATAATCTCACACTGGACAATACCATTGACAGGTGTAGGAGCCGAGAAGCAGCAAGGAAGCACTGCTCAGACATAACTAAGCGAGAGCCAGAAGGAATGGCAGCCCTGCAGATAACACAGCGGGGGACAGCAAACGCATCAGTTGGGCCAGGAACCTGTTCAGGCTGTGGAGGAGCATGGCACAAAGGGGGTCATCAACAGTGCCCAGCATATGATTGTACATGTGCATGCTGTCACAAGACCGGTCACTTTGCCAAGGTGTATCGCAGCAAGATGAGACAGCGTGGGTCAGAACAGAAACAAGTATCAGCCAATGCCATCCGGTTGCACCCGCAACAGGACACCCTGAAGCAAGTGCAAATGTATGCAATGACGACTAGGAGGGAACCTGCGCCAACCATAGAAGTGCAGGTGTCATCCTCGACGGGCGCAAAAAGTATCAGAGTATTGCCAGATTCGGGAGCAGAGATAACAGCAGCAGGGAAGGAGACCCTTGCATATCTTGATCACCATCCGGATAACCTGTTACCATCAACAGTTATACCTAGAGCAGTGAATGGAAACAGCATGACACCAATAGGTAGGATACCTATTGTGATACACTTACAGGGCAAACAATACACAGATGACCTACACATTATCCCAGGGATAAAAGGTGCTGTGATATCATGGCAGGCAGCAAAAAGTTTGGGAATTCTACCCATGCAATATCCCAACCCAATTAACAATGAACCAGCTATAACAATGATTGATGCCAGCAAAAGAGGAATACCCTCAGCACAGGAGATCATAGGTGAGTTCCCATCAGTATTTGATGGCCAGGCAAGAGTAATGGATGATGAACAGTTCTGCATTACACTAGTAGAGAACGCAGTACCCTTCTGTGTAAAGACCCCTCGCACAGTGCCCTTTGCATACAGGGACAAGTTAAAGGCAGAGTTAGAGTTGCTGCAGCAACAAGGCATTATAGCACCGGTAACAGAGGCCACACATTGGTGTGCACCAATTGTAGTAATGCCCAAAAAAGGAACTGACCGCATTAGAATGTGTGTAGATTTGTCCAAGCTTAATCGCTTTGTCTTAAGAGAGCGGTATCAGTCACCAGCACCTGCAGAGGCAGTAGCTGACATAACAGCTAATGAAGCCAAGTACTTCACAGTCATGGATGCCACAAAAGGATACCATCAGTGTCCCCTGGCCGAGGATAGCCAAGAGCTTACAACATTTATCACACCGTTTGGAAGATTTAAATACTTACGTGCACCATACAGACTCTCATCTATTGCAGAGCATTACAACCGGAGGATGGAGGAGGCCTTGGAAGGGCTAACGGGGTACCGCAGAATAGTCGATGACATTGTCATTTATGATAAAGATCCTCAGCAGCATGTTATACATGTCAAGCAATTCCTCCAGCGGTGCAAAGACAAGAAGATATCTCTTAACAGAGATAAATGGCAGTTTTGTCAGAATCAAGTCAAGTTTGCGGGATTCAACTTAACATCAGAAGGATACCAGATAGACTCCTCCATTACAGCAGCAATAAAACAATTCCCTACACCTACAACACGTACCGAGCTACGTTCATTTGTGGGATTAGCCAACCAATTGACATCAGGCACAAATGCAATTGCTGAATTAATAGCACCATTAAGGCCTCTTCTCAGTACAAAGAACGAGTTTACGTGGACAATGGAACATGACCCAAGCACTGGAAAAAGCAAAGGAATGCTTGACGACAGCACCAGTATTAGCTTTTTTTGATGTAGCAAAGCCCACAAGGGTGTGTACTGATGCCAGCAGGCAGGGCCTGGGATTTGTCATGCAACAGCAAACGGCAGAAGGCCAATGGCACCTAGTTCAAGCAAGCTCCCGCTGTCTAACAGATGCTGAATCTAGATACGCAGTTATTGAGCTGGAATTACTGGCAATCACATGGGCTATATGGAAGTGCAGAGTATTTCTCACGGGCATGCAACAGTTTGACGTGATAACAGACCACAATCCACTTATTGCGATCATTAATCACCACAGACTAGATGAGATTGAAAATCCAAGACTGCAGCGTTTGCGTGCAAAGATAATGGCATTCAACTTCAGAGCTAATTGGCAAAAGGGCAGCACAAACCACGCCCCAGACGCACTGTCTCGTAATCCAGTCAATATGCCAAGCCCAGAAGAATTATTAGCCGAGGGTGATGAGGAGAACAACCAGGAACCCTCAGCTGCAGAGATCAGGGCAATCCACAAGGATGGATTGGAAAGCACAAGACTACAAGAACTTCGGAACCGAGCAGAGGCAGATGACGAATACCAGCGACTTAAAGGTTATGTTCTGAAAAGTTTTCCTGACCACCGTCATTCACTACATGAATGTTGCAAACGTTACTGGCAAGCTCGTCAACATTTCTCCATTGAAGATGGGCTCCTTACACATGGCTGCCAACTAGTTATACCATCACAAATGCGTCCAAAAGTGTTATCACAGCTACATGAAGCTCACCAGGGATCAACTCGCACTAAGCAAAGGGCACACATGACAGTATATTGGCCAGGAATGGACAACGATATCGACAACATGGTATATGCATGTAAGCAGTGTCAAGATTACCTTCCATCCCAGCCCAAAGAACCAATCATGTTCAAACCACAGCCCCAGCGACCCTTTCAAGAAGTGGCAGGAGATTTTTGTTATCATGCAGGAAGATTTTATCTGATAGTTGTAGACTGTTATTCAGATTGGCCAACAATCATTCCAATGGGAAGGAACATCACTACAAGTCATTTGAATGCAGGACTCAGAGAGTTGTTCAGCAGAACAGCTATACCTGACACATTCTGGTCGGATAGAGGACCACAATTCACCTCAACAGAATTCCAATCATTTGCTTGTCAGTGGGGTTTTCACCATCAGACCTCAACACCACACTATCCACAGAGCAATGACAGGGCAGAGGCAGCAGTTAAGTCAATGAAGAGAATAATTAGGGCAGCATGGAATGGCAGATGTATAAATGAGGATAAGTTATGTAGGGCCCTTCTGTAGTATCGGAACACGCCATCAAGAAAGGATGGCTTGTTGCCAGCGCAAAAGCTATACGGTCACCCTATCCAAGATGTACTCCCTGCTCACCATAGTTCTTTTGCGCCGGAGTGGCAACGTAGTAGTCAGGAAGCAAAGCAGCAGGCAGAAGCTACCCTGAAGGCAAGCCAAAGATATTACAACACAGGGGCACATGCCCTCCTGGAGATACAAGTGGGAACGAACGTGGCAGTCCAGGACCATAGGACTAGACTATGGGACACCTATGGAGTGGTAACTGCCATAGGACCTCAGCGGCAGTATCATGTCAAGACACAGAGAGGATCAGTACTGATCAGGAATCGACGATTCATACGGCATAGAGTACCAGCGTCAGTTCCCTATTTAGGGTATGATAGGCAGTGTGCCAAGGACCAGGAGACAATGGAGCAGAATAATTTATTGGAGCCACGAAGGTCTAATCGAATGAGAAAACCAACTCAGCGTACTCAAACTGGAACTAGTTAATCATAAGTAATCAATTGTAATTTATGATAGTCTCAGCTTTTTGTAAGTCCCCTCCCAAAAAGCTTGGTAGGGGGTGTAGGAAATATATATGTATGATTGTACGCATGCGAGAGATTAATGAACTCGATCACGTGAGGCAACACCGTTACTACACAGACATTGGCCACATCTCAATTCTCGGGACTCTCCATTTCCACCAGTTGCATTTACCACCTCTCAGCGCCATCGCTCATCCAGACCAAATTGTTCAACAGGGAGAAGGAGGTCAACTTTTTTTAAACATCTTAAAAAACAAGACACCTCAACTGACTATGATAACAGGGCCAGTCAACTCAGGAAAATTGGCACTTATTTATGCGCCATGTTCTTAAGAGGGTATCAGAAGGTGTGCGACCGACGGTTTTGACTTTGAACATGCGAGAAATTCCTTTGCTTAACATGGAGTCGTTCATACAGTGTTTGAGGATGAAGTTATCTGGGTGGTTTGAAAGATTATTAGCATCCTTTTCAATCAAATCAAGATTTCTGGAAACCCGCCAACTCTTAGTCGATTTACTAGAAATGATGTCAAGAGAACTCCCGGATTGGAGCTGGCTACGAGGATATGATATTCCTGTGCCATAGACAAAGTAAATAAACTTCGGGAGTTAGTAACCATTGACCCTAATGGCCAAAAGGCCTTAGAAACCGTGTTCACCTGGTTTGTGGCCATGACGAAGGAACAAAGGAAGTTTCACGTAATGTTGTGTTCCAGTGACAGTTTTATGTATAATTGGCTGGGCAAATGACTAATGCAATTGGCCACCTTTCCAAAGAGGATGCAAGGCATTTTTGGGATCAAAAAATTGCCTGTGTTAGATTTCAAAACAGAAAACCGTTGACCTTTGAAGAAATGTTTGAAGTGTCAGGGGGAAACATGTTTTTAATAGAAATGATGTATTTTGACTATATTTATGGAGACATACATCCTGAAGAATCTTTATTTACAACAGACTAGCAACCATTTAGTAAAGGTGCTGTCTCCCTCCAATCAATTTATTAATGATCCCCTGAAGTTGTTCCCTAAATGGACAACAAAAGATGCATTATCAGTCATCAAGAAACTTGCATATTCCAAGGGAGGTTATATATACTTTGATGAAATACGTACTGAAATTGCAGAAGCTAAGCCTGAAGCCATTATTACTGCGGAATCCCAAGTCGGGCTTTTAGCCATGAAACTGATAGTGGAAAAGGAAGATTTTATGGAAAAAATTAACAAGCAATTATTAAAACATTCGTTGTAGCTATATAGGTTAGGTAGTAGGTTATGTATAGCCATGCTTTACAGGAATATTGTAGCCACAGCTAAATTTTTATTTCAGACAAGAGCTATGGAACATTTCTGTTTATATATACAGTATATATGTAAGTGCATATATTAGTATTTAATTTTAAAAAACATATCATTTAGGGATTTTTAATACCTCTTATTGTACATAGCTATAGGCATGAGCAAGAGTAGCTCATGAGGAATTTGTTTATTGTTAAAACAGATGCTTTTCTTGAATTTTTGAACAAGTATTCGCAGTATAGTCAGTATTAAGTAGCTAACAGTGTATAGCTACGTACTACCATGGGTGCAACAAGGTGGCTCCACATCTGGAATGTACAGGGGCAGATCTTTGGAGGTGCTAATCACAGTAGCAGCTTCAGTCACAACTTATAATTAGCTACATTGAATTTTCAACTACATTGAATTTTCTTAGTGGCATAACTTATTTACACTCTGTTTGCACTTTCATTGATCCAGTACTTCCATTGATGTATGGTGCTTCTTTGGAATAGAATAGCGGTTATAACCATACCTTATTAAAGGTGCTTTCAGCTGTTGCAGAAAACAAATGAATATGATAAGTAGATTAATCACGTAGAGCTTAGGTCATGATGAATATTAATTGCAGCAAACAATGATAACGTAAAACAGGTGGACACATACACACACAGAGTTCAAAATAGCAGTCAGCCATTGGCCATTTTCCGATCAAATATTGCGGTGGTGATGTGGTAGCACCTTTGTTCTCACCATCCCAAAATTGAAACAGCAAGGAGGAGACCACCCAGGTATTATCAGATAGTACACACTGGATGGTTGTTTTGTCATAGTTTAATCAGATTATAAGGATGTATCAGTGGCATTGCATATGATCCCAAAGGTACAAAGAGTGTTATTGTCATATAACAATAGCCATTATTCTTTAAAACAATCTGTAGCAAAAAAGTGTAGGAATAAAGAAACTGTACATTGAAGCCACAAACACCTATCAAAAGCTTTATATACCACTTAATGGTGTAGTGAAGCCAGCAGAAGCGATTGCTTTCATTGTACAAAAGAAGCATTGATTGGGTATAGACTTTTGGGAGGTAGGGAAGCATTTCTGCTTTGCCTGCATAACAAAGTAATCATGCTCATACTTTGGTTGTGACTATAGAGTAGAAGGTTAAAAAAATTAATTAGTTTGAGCTATATGCTCAGATGGCACATGCACAAGTTGACAAAGGTAATGAATGAATATCATTGATATACTGAGCAATAGTGACAACAGAGGGCATGGAGAGTACCAGTTACGGCCAAGACACTGATATGTTAACCACTGGACTTTCATGACAGATAGGAAGCTTCCACACTCCAACCACTCCCTGTACCATTTTTCTCCTACCAAGTGCTACATTTTGATCTCTGACAGCGTATTTTGTTAGCAGACAGAGGAGGCTGGTCATGCACATGGCATATTTTTAAAACCATGAGCCTCCAAATCTACTATGAGCCTCCATTTATAGAAAACTTGTGTTATTTCCTTCTCTACAGAAAACTGTGTAAACATTGATAATCTGTTACTCTAAAAGTTTTTGTTCAGCATTCGGCCCTCCATCCAGTTTATTTCAGTTGTTATTTGATGGATTTTTCACATCACCCAGTTCCTTATTCACTTTAGTTTCTTTGCCCAGTTTAGTCATGCTCAATCATTTTGACCAGCTCTTGTTCCTGTATCTTGCTAAACCATTTCACATTTCTTATCTAATTATGTTAAGGTCAATCATTTCTTATCAATTTTATCTTTGTTATCGTTACTGACATTTTCAATGAGTTCATGAGGTGATGCAATGTTGTGTGCAATTAATTCATTGATGATTATCTGGGTTTCTGGCTTTCCTTTTGAAACTGTAGATGTCTGTTGACTCAGATATCTTGAGAACAATGCTCTTGTTATGGTTTCGCACATGTTATGATCACTTTCAATGCCACCACTCTGGATGAGGTCTAGCCTCTGATATGCAGGTACCTAAAGTTCTTTTTGCGCTTTTCTCTTTAGATACCAGTTAATAACAGGCGATGCAGTAGCACAAGTAACAAAAGATTTGGCAGGATTTTTCCAAGACCAATTCAACATTATCTTTTGAACCACGTCCACAGTGTTGCCTGGACCTTCAACTTCTAACTCGTGATCGTAATTAAATTTAAATTGCTCAACTTAGCGCGCATGCCTTGACGCGCAGGGCAATTCATCAGGGCTGTTCATGCGGTTAGTATGGAAACATTAGGCTGATGATATCCACAAGGACACTTGAGTGCATGGGAAGTAAATACCAGCACTCTTCTGAGCTTCATGTGAGCTACCCTTGAGTGTGTGTGTTGTGTGTCCACAGGTATGTGTGTTGTGTGTGTGCGTGTATGTCTGTGTGTAAGCCTGCATGTGTGCTTGGGTGTAATGTGAATTAGAATTGTTGTACCATTTAATTATCATGCACATGGTTATGCACTCGCATGCATGTATACTCACACATACATACACAAAAAACACAAATTTGTTAATATTTCCCCTGTAAAAATTATCCCTGTAACAGGACAATATAAATTCATGAGTGTCCTAAAATGTTATTGTTATAATTGATATCTAAGATAATATATTAGGAGCTCTATTGTACAGTGAACTCTACTTACAAGAATGATAAAAAATTAAAAATTTAAAAGGTAAGTAGGGATTGAATTCAATAGTGCTACAAAAAGTAAGGAAACAAGGAATAAGATTTTGGGACGAGAGAACATTCTGGCATGAGATAATTTATAAAAGTTTAATCCCTACTTTTGGCAAACCTGCTGAAGTGAGCCAAAAGTAGGGATTAAACTTTTATAAATTATCTCATGCTAGAATGTTCTCTCGTCCCAAAATCTTATTCCTTGTTTCCTTACTTTTGTAGCACTATTGAATTCAATCCCTACTTACCTTTTAAATTTTTAATTTTTATCATTCTAGTTTGTTTGCTTTTTTATACATGCTAAGCATTCATAATAATCTTTCAGCAGGCGCACAAATGTTACAGGCGCTTACGTAATAATTATGCTTGTTTACAGGCGCTTGTTAACAACGTGCTTACATGGCAAAGCAGCTGTGTGATAGCAAATAACGCTCGAAAAACAGCAAAAGCTATTTGTCCAAGGCTATAATGTCAAAGTTCACGATGTAATAAAGTACACGCGTACACGCGAAAACATCATGCCATGGTGCCACTGTAACTAATTATATCACGTGCAAGCCAGGTTTTAGCGTGACGTAATAAGCAGAAGCCGTAACAGGCTATCGTCACCTTCGAAGGTGAGATTCACACCTTGCTAGGAATATAGAAGAACAAGGAAGGGAATGAAGGATTAAAGAAATCGCCATGGCGCAGTGGGTAAATCGTCTTCGGAACAACATTTTCGTAAATCCGCCGCCATTACCTTTATTGTGTGAAAGTTCTGGAGCCCTACACCTAGCACAACCAGGTCTTACGGCAGGCTGGCTGGCAGACGAAATACAGGTGAATTTCTAAATTTTCAAAGTTGGCTGTAGGTCGAAATATTCGACTTGTTGCTTCGTTTAACCAACGTACAGCATCATTACAGCCTTAGCAATGCATTCCAGTCGGTTTTTTTGGGTAAAGCCTATTGGAAGGTTGTTTTATGAAGTGCGAAAAATCGGGAAACCATACAATTTCTTACCAATCCCTACTATTATGATAAAAAAATAAAAATTTAAAAGGTAAGTAGGGATTGAATTCAATAGTGCTACAAAAAGTAAGGAAACAAGGAATAAGATTTTGGGACGAGAGAACATTCTGGCATGAGATAATTTATAAAAGTTTAATCCCTACTTTTGGCAAACCTGCTGAAGTGAGCCAAAAGTAGGGATTAAACTTTTATAAATTATCTCATGCCAGAATGTTCTCTCGTCCCAAAATCTTATTCCTTGTTTCCTTACTTTTTGTAGCACTATTGAATTCAATCCCTACTTACCTTTTAAATTTTTAATTTTTTTTATCATTCTAGTTTGTTTGCTTTTTATACATACTAAGCATTCATAATAATCTTTCAGCAGGTGCACAAATGTTACAGGCGCTTACGTAATAATTTTGCTTGTTTTCAGGCGCTTGTTAACAACGTGCTTACATGGCAAAGCAGCTGTGTGATAGCAAATAACGCTCGAAAAACAGCAAAAGCTATTTGTCCAAGGCTATAATCTCGAAGTTCACGATGTAATAAAGTACACGCGAAAACATCGTGCCATAGTACAACTGTAACTAATTATATCACGTGCAAGCCAGGTTTTAGCGTGACGTAATAAGCAGAAGCCGTAACAGGCTATCGTCACCTTCGAAGGTGAGATTCACACCTTGCTAGGTATATAGAAGAACAAGGAAGGGAATGAAGGATAAAAGGAATCGCCATGGCGCAGTGGGTAAATCGTCTTCGGAACAACATTTTCGTAAATCCGCCGCCATTACCTTTATTGTGTGAAAGTTCTGGAGCCCTACACCTAGCGCAACCGGGTCTTACGGCAGGCTGGCTGGCAGGCTGGCAGGCTGGCACGAAATACAGGTGAATTTCTAAATTTTCAAAGTTGGCTGTAGGTCGAAATATTCGACTTGTTGCTTCGTTTAACCAAGGTACAGCATCATTACAGCCTTAGCAATGTATTCCAGTCGGTTTTTCGGGTAAAGATTATTGGAAGGTTGTTTTATGAAGTGCGAAAAATCGGGAAACCATACAATTTCTTACCAATCCCTACTATTAAGTACTACCGTACTTAATGATACTAGCTATGTATAACTACATGTATTGTTATGATGACAAAGAACTCATCTAACTCTGCTAAATATGATCAAAGCTGGCCCATAATTCATGTTGAGCTGCACCACCTATGACCTACATACGTAGGTATTATGTATGTAGCTTACTTAGAGACCAGATACAAGCTAGTGTCTCATTAACGTAATATTACATTATTGTTTAAATAGTGTTTGTAATTACTCTATTTAGTAATTACAATTTAAAAAATTTGCAAGCATAGCTGATATAGTAAACTTTGATCATTCGATTATCATGACTGGCTATAAGCTCCAGTATTCATTTAAATAAGTGATTTTCTTTTTTGGTGAACCACATCCATATGCTGATTCATCATAACTACCTGATTCTGTGTAACAATACTATAGTTGTGCACTGCAAAATTTTCATCACTGGTTAGCTAATTGGCCATAAATAATTGGTGATTATTGGTTAATTGGCACCAGTGGAATTCATTGGAAAATGAGGGGCAAACTTTACTGATTTTGAGTATGTACTAGCTATCATGTAATTACGTATGTGCACGTTTACCTATGATTAATGTACATGCTGGAACGTATATGAATAAAATCTGGGGAATTAATGCATTGAATTTGTGCGTCTTACAATATATGGAAGTGAAATAATTAGAAGCCGATAATCGGTTATTTAATGTTTTATATCGGTTATTGGAATTTTGGAAATAACTGAGCTCAATGCAGCTACTTTTGGTGGCTTCTCCTGCTCTAAACTGTGTGTATGGAGGTCTGAGCCCCTTCCCACTCCTCCCTCCCCTCCACCCGCCCATCTCCTTGCTCCACTGTACTGAAATTAGTGCACACCAGAGAAAATCATCTCAAAAGCTCTGAAATTCAACCATCAGCCATTCACAAGGTTAACTATAGTATACAAAATGTCTAATGGATTAATGTTTATTGCTGCTAATACATGGCGGTCAGCTACAGGCAGCAGGTTGTTTTAATATTTTGAAATGGTATTTCTCGAAATACTACCAAGTGTGAACTAGGCCGGTTTTCCCTCAGAAGGTCTCATTTATTACCTCTGTTATGACCTTTAAGATTATTAAGCTCATTTAACTTTAGCAACCAGAGCCAGTCAACATAAACAGGCAGTCCACAAGAATGCTTTAGGTAACAACTTTAACTTGACTCCTTGCTGTCCAAAAGTTTTTAAACTGAGTGCATGCCTGCTTTCTTAAGATTGTTTTAACCATGCATGAACATGTGTACATGTGTGTGTGCTTGCTATTAACTAAGTTACTCATGTGAAATGAAATTTCTTTATATGACACTTACGTACCATCGATATTGTCGATGGGTATTGCCTTAGTAATGAAGTATGTCATAAATTTCTGCCAAAAGCAACTAAGGTAATGCTATATTAGCAGTTCATTTAACGATACAAGGCATTTTACCAGTTATGCATTTACCAGTTGTGTATTTACTAACAAGATGCATGGTATTTAAAAGAAAACTATAGCTTACAGTCAATACAGCATCACTAAAAGAATTTCTGCATAGAATTTCTGCTTACTTTTTGAAAGATTCTATCACTACTGTAGAATTGAAATATAGAGCAGGTGTATGCATTGCTATAGTGATGAGTCATTACTTACATAACTTTCTCATGTAAAAAAGTGTGAGGCCAAGCAGAAGCAGCATTGTAAATACGTAGGTACATATGTGCGACCAAAAAAACTTTGATATCAGCTGAGGCCAAGAATTAATTATCAAGCGTATTTTCACAACTATGATTGGCTTTGTCACTTGGTCACCTTTATAATAATTATGGTACAAAAAAGGCCAAGTGACAAAGTCAATTATAATTAAAACTATTGTATGTTATTCAAGTAGTTAAAGTTATTTGTGATAAGTTACTTCTTGGCCTCAGCTGATAACAAAGTTTTTGGTCACACATACCTATTTACAATGCTGCTTCTAATTGGCCTCGCACTTTTTTACACCGAAGGTGTTTTTATTTAGAAGATCACTACTTTTTTGAAGTATAACAGATGAAGTATTGCACATGGGCATAACTTAGCACACAATATTGTAAATTGAACTTTGAAGCTTAATTTTGAAAAAACTCAGGCCCACAATTTTTTAAACTTTCACTACAGAGTGATACATCAATATAAATTGTGTATCTGATATTTTATGCAAAAAATTTGAAGGGGGTCCAAGTTATGGAAACTATCAACCTGCAGTGTAAAATCCTTATTCAAGTGTAAAATTTACTTCAGCCTGTGTGTGTATCATATTTTGTGGTATATATATATATCACATGGGCTATATCACGTGAAAGGTTGTTGCTAGCATATTGTTTGGTTGGTTAGTAACTAGGCACCAAAGTATGAAAGGAATGTTTATGTGACATTATGTCACTGGCTGTGCTATAGACTAAGTGCAGATATAGATGTCACATCCTTAGAATATTGCGGTATTGGCACCACCTCCAATGGACAGCATGAAAATCCAGATCTATAGGACACCAGCTATTAAGTGGTATCTCTGGCGATCGATTATATATGAAAGATAATGCAGAGATGCTAACTGGTGTATAATGTAGTATGCATATACGTAGCTATAGCAAACTATACTTATGTTGTTGTGCTCTACAACTAGCTATAGTAAACTATGTAATACATGACATAACTACGCAATAATGGTGAGTGTAATAGCCTTTCTCAAATACATTCAAGTGTTTACTTCAGGCTGAAAGTAGTATGACAGATAGAACATACATGGGAGAAGTGCTGATACAAATGTGGTTGAAATTCATGAAGAAATGAGTGAGTTATTAGACAAACAAGTGAATGTACAAAAAGAGAGTTTGAAAAAAACTTCAGGGGTTCATGCGAGCTCCTGCCAGCCCACAAAAAAGTGTGCGATAAAAATGAAAGAAAGAAGAAAAAAATGACTGCCGCGTCAAAAATTTTTGTGGAAGGAAGGATTTATAAGGCATATCAGAAGACTGGCTGAACCGATTTTGACAAACTTCAGGTTATTCATTCTTCAAACAATGAAAGTACTCGACACAAATATGTCATGACAAACTGAGTATCCAAAGCCAGTGGTAGAGCCACTAGGGAAGAGTATAAGCACAAGGATTGTAAATATTTTGGAAATATATTTTTATAAACTAAACCCTTTGGAAATGAATGTCGCTATATACCCGAAAACCACTTGGCGTTGCTTAGCAACGATCACGTGATCTCGGTTATCTGTCCACAAAAAGTTCAAAAGTGTGGTTGCACATGGCATGTGATTTAGCCTCTGATTTGTCTCAACAAGTCGCGTTGGTACTCCCACCATTACCAGCTGATTACCCATATTCAACGAGTTCAACAGATCCTTCTATCGTTCTCGATGTAGTGCAGTGATTGACACTGATTGTCTTCCTTCATTTTCTGGAATGACATTTGACTACACAATAAAAATAATACATATGTATACACATATACATAGCTATAAACACAATATGCATATGTGTGCACGCATACTGTTGTGTATATTGTATGCGTATGTATGCTAGTGCTGGGTGACAAATTACATATCAACTTGATATAATAGTACATAACTATGTACCATATATGGCAAAACATTTGAGGGGGAAACTTTCGCGGTTGGAATAGAAAATGAACGTTCACAGGAAAACTTTTATGGTAGCAGCTTCTTTTAATAAGAATGTCTATTGCTAGCTAACCTATTCGTCGTAAAATATTCGCGGTACAGCAAAAAGCCACAAAAACCGCAAAAGTTTTTCCCTTGAATGTTTTGCCGTATACGGTATATGCACATTTTGAATCTTATTGTAAAAAGATACAGAGCACATTTTGCTTTCAAAAATTATTTGCTACCATTATTTTATTAAGATGCTAATTAAAGTTTTAAGCCACTGTTGTAGGAGTCAAAAAACGTAACATAATGTAGTGATGTAGTGTAATTGTATTGTAGTAGCTACATTGTAGTTTTGTCGTACTACAATTGTAATGAATTCATAGGTCATGCGTAGTTCACTTATAACAATCAATGTGTTTATTATAATGGTAAACAAAAACACCTTGGGTGTAAAAAAGTGCGAGGCCAATTAGAAGCGGATTGTTATTGCTCGTGAACACTTTTTGTGACTCACAATTACTTCACTTATTGTTTTCTTGTTATACTTCATTACTACAGATGTTTTTCATAATGGCCACTTATCAACTTACACAAAAACAAATCATTATCAAAGTTATCTTTTCCAAACGTTCTACTATGTCTGTAGTAGTGAAAGTTGTAAAGTCATCCACTTTTGAAGAAGGTGGTTCTTTTGAAGAGGATGGTTCTGTAGACGGTGCAAAAAACTACAAAAATCAGTCAATTAAAATTGAAGAATTTTTTTTGTCAAAGCAGACATTTGGCACCCTTACATCGTGGTGCACTATACCGTTTGCATACAAACATTCCACAACTTTCACTACAGCTTGTATGTAATCATACAGACAGCCCTTATCATCAAGGGGATCATGTTGTACCTTAAGGTAACAAAATACTTCACCTACCGGAAACTTGTTGGCAACCTTGTATTCTAATGGCGAATTACCTTAGACATGATAAACTAAAAACTTGATATACTTTGCTTGAGCAACAGTTTTTAAAACAATATCTTTTTTCATCCTCCATAGATGCTTCAACCAGGATCCCAAACCTACAATTAACCTGCACAGGATTGACACCATATTCTTCAAGTTCTTCATAAACAAAAGATTTTTTGCTTCCTCATAGAATTCACCTTTTTGGCATTTTTTAATAACTTCTTGTTAAACTCAATGGCTTTGATTTTTGATATCATTGACTTCAGTTATTTGTTCATAGTTAATAGTAAAGGACCTAGTTCCTGGATTGTAAGTCATCTGGACTTTTACTATATATCTTTTAGTTAGTAATTTGGGAAATGTGTTTTCCTTCAACATAACTTACATTTTGCATATATAGATGATCTTTAACTCACCTGGGTTCCCTGGTAATTTGATAACACATCCGTTACCCAAAATGTGTGATATTTGATGAAGCAGGTATCTTTCCCTTGCATGGCTATATACCTTGGTTTTGTATATGGTTATGTAGTCCGCAGCCTCAAGCTAGTAGAGATTATTATTATTATTATTATTACAAGCCTGCGGACTACATAACCTAGTATAAGACCAATGTGGTGATTCAGTGGCACAAAAAACCATTGCATGCATTTGTTGAGGATTTATGTTCAACTGATAAAATGTTACAAAAGAAAACTATATAGCTACATACACACATGCAAGAACAATATAACCATGCAATGTATTGTTAACCTATAGCTAGTATATAAGACCAAGGAATGGATGTATACCGGCACTGAAAGATGTCTGCTGTATACAAAGCATTATAAAGAATACTGCCTGACAGGATACTCTATATATACAAAATGTAAGTTATGTTGAAGGAAAACACATCCCTGGATCATGGACATCTTCAAGTACACAATGAATTAAAACCATCTAATAGCCGAGTAATCAATATCTACTTATATTATAGCTTTTAAAATGGAATTAAACTTTTAATATCGTAACAAGCTACTCACTGATACATGAAGTGAACTCAGAAGGTTGAGAACGAATTTCCAGGTCCAAAAACGGGTCCTCTCATCTGCTAACATATGCGTGTTAGCAACACACGTAACACGGAATTCCGTTTATTCATATACTTGGAGACGAACTGAAGCTTCTGTTTAGGCTGTGTTTACAAGTAAAAACCTTTCGTTTTATACTGAAATGCTTTAGTTTATAAACCATTTGCTTAAGTAGACAAGGATAAGTATTTAAATGCGTTTGAGTCAGCTTTTTCGAGCTGTTTTGATGGCATGCATAGTCCCTGAAATGGCTCCATACTATTTAAACTAATTTGCTGGTGCATTTGTAACACACATCAATCCATTCAGTAGAGCAAGGCGAATCTTTTAAGCCATATTGCAAAGCCATAGGACATGTGAGTCGTTTGCTACGTGTCATTTTCTAGACATTTTCTCATCTCGCACACGTAAGCCCTCTCACAAGCCATAGAGATGAGCTCACAATTCCAGTGCTATATTTTTGTTTAGCTTAAAACATACATAAATGGATTTGCTGCAGCATAATGAATCCTTTAAACTCTATTTCAGCTTCATACAAGTAACACGGAACCTTTTATGGGGCTATTTCTAACTATGTCATCTGGGTCATTAACAGCAACTTCATATATTTTTGCATGTCATTACAAAAGAGGCTATAACTTGTGTATGCTAGCTCGTACAGATTCAATTCAAAAACCATTTAGAACAGCGAATCATTTAAACTATACTCCAAGGTGGTAGGTGCTACGGATAGTTCACTACGAGCCATTTACGTGCATTTTCACAATTGTGAAGGAGGCAAAATGGCGGCATTTTGAAGAAGTCGGGATATCTCAGCAAGGGAAGGGTATTTGGCCATCATCTTTTATCATTTTTCATCAAGACCTTAAAGTTGGTGGTGTTACCTAAAGGATAGCGTTTCTGGTTTAGGCTGTGAATTATTTAATTAATTAAGTAAATAATTAATTATTTAATTATTTATCAGATTATTTTTCTTATTAATAGGTTATGTAATTATTATTATCAAGCCTGCGGACTACATAACCACCAAGCAATAGGGAAAGATACTGACCTGCTTCATCCAATATCACACCTGATGTGTGATAGGGTTGTTCTCAAATTACCAGGGAACCCAGTTGAGTTAAAGATAATCTATTATATGCAGAATGTAAGTTACGTTTAAGGAAAACACATCCCTGGATCATAGATGAAGACACAACATCTTCAAGTACACAATGAATTTAAACTATCTAATAGAGCAGTCAATTCCAACCTATATAGCCTAAGAATTACTTCAAAACTTAAATCAAACCTTTTAATATCTCATCAAGCTGCTCACTGACACATGAAGTGAACTCAGAAGTTTTAGAACAAATTTCCAGGTCTAAAAATGGGATCCTCTCATCTACTAACCAACGTATGTATATTAGCAACACAAAATTCTGTTTATTCATGCACTTGGAGATGAATTAAAACGTCTGTTTAAGCTGTGTTTACAGGTAAAAACCTTTCGTTTTATACTGAAAGGATTTTTTATAAACCATATGCTTAAGTAGGCAAGCATTAGTAATTGCATTTGAGTCGGCTTTTTTGAGCTTTTTTGATGGCACGCTTAGTCGATGAAATGGCTCTATACTATTTAAACAAATTTGCTGGCGTACTTGTAACACACATCAATCCATTCAGTAGAGCAAGTCGAATCTTTTAAGCCATATTGTAAAGCCATAGGACACGCGAGTCGTTTGCTACGTGTGTTTTTCTTAATTGTTGTAAACATTTTCTTTATATGGCGTCAACAGAAAATTTGCAAGGTAGTAGAAAGTAGGCCATAACTTCAGGATGCTAGTTTCTACAAATTTTAAACAAACATCAATCTATTCCATATAGAACAGCGATTCTTTTAAGATATATTAAGTGGTTGTATGTTTAATACTTCGACAGTTACGTACTATTGTAAACAGCAAACGGAGGCTAGCCATTAGCTTTTCACATTTTCATTCGTGAATTCCATTTAGAGGAGGCTTCAGTTGCTAGAGTGAAGGTTTGTTTAGCTTGAAATCTACATAAATCGATTCGCTGAAGCATAATGAATCCTTTAAACTTTATTTGAGATTCATAGAAGCAACACAGTGGTTTTTATGAGGCCATTTGTAATTGCATGTAATAATGGCACTAACATACTTTTGCATGTCAGTAGAAAATAGGCCATAACTTCTATATGCCAGCTCGTATAAAGCTGAAACAAAAATCTTTGTATTCCTTATAAAACAGCAATTTTTGTAATATAAATTGCAATGCTGTAGTTTAAACGCTTTGGTAATTACAGGCTCTTGTAATCATTTCGTTTTCAAAATGAAGGCAAAATGGCATTGAAGTTGGGATATCTCAGCAATAAAAAGGTCTTTTAAAAATCCCCTTGTTTTAATTTCCCTTTGTATCAAGTCTTTTCATTTGGCAGTGTTATTATAAAGCTAGCCCTTCCTAGTTTGCCACACATTAGTTAATTAATTATGAGATTATTATTTTTATAATATGGTTATGTAATATTATTATTATTATTATTACAAGCCTGTGGACTACATAACCATATACAAAAACCAAGATATAACCATGCAAGGGAAGATACTGACCTGCTTCATCCAATATCACACCTGATGTGTGATAGAGTTGTTCTCAAATTCCCAGGGAACCCAGTTGAGTTAAAGATAATCTATTATATGCAAAATGTAAGTTACGTTGAAGGAAACACATCCCTGGATCACAGATGAAGACACAACATCTTCAAGTACACAATGAATTTAAACCATCTAATAGAGTTGCTTCAAAACTTAAAATCAAACCTTTTAATATTTCATCAAGGCTCACTGACACATGAAGTGAACTCAGAAGTTTTAGAATGAATTTTCAGGTCCAAAAATGGGGTCCTCTTAGCAACATAAGTAACACGGAATTCCGTTTATAAACCATATGCTTAAGTAGGCAAGCATTAGTAATTGCATTTGAGTCGGCTTTTTTTGAGCTTTTTTGATGGCACGCTTAGTCGATGAAATGGCTCTAGTGTTGTTTTAGTAATGCCATTTACTTTTAGTTTTAGTTTTAGTTTTGGTAAAGATATTGAATTACTTTTAGTTTTAGTTTTAGTTTTAGTAAAGATATTAATTTACTTTTACTTTTAGTTTTAGTTTTAGTAAAGATATTGATTTACTTTTAGTTTTAGTTTTAGTTTTAGCAAAGATATTGATTAACTTTTAGTTTTAGTTTTAGTTTTACTAAAGATATTGATTTACTTTTAGTTTTAGTTTTAGTAAACATATTGATTTACTTTTAGTTTTAGTTTTAGTCAAGATATTGATTTACTTTTAGTTTTAGTTTTAGTCAAGATATTGATTTACTTTTAGTTTTAGTAAAGATATTGATTTACTTATACTGTAGTTTTAGTTTTAGCAAGCAAAAATATTGATTTACTTTTAGTTTTTAGTTTTAGTAAAGACGTTGATTTACTGTAAGTTTTGGCAAGCAATAAGTAAATTTTTAGTGAAGATACTGTTTACTTATGGTTTTAACTTCAGGTTTAGTTTTGGCTGGTATTGGTTAAGAAAAGTACTTTAAGTTTTAGTGAAATTGATTTAGCTACTAGCTATTAGTGTAGTAAGCAATAAATACCCTAGTTGCAGTTTAGTAAACTTTAGTAATACATACTATTCACATAATCGTCTCTTCATAATTAATGTAAGATTAAATATCATGAAAGAACTTTAACAACAATTGTTCATGTAACTACCAGTACCAATCAATTTTGTAACGCGTTGATTAAAGTATATCTTATTCTTTCGCAACAGAACTTCCCTTTCTAAGCTATAGTCTGTTAATCTGTTGCGTTTTCCAGATGTTGATTCCCCACTTGTTGAAAAGACCCTTTCAATTGGGGCTGTTGAAGGTGGTACACATAAAATGTCACAGGCAACAGGTGCAATAATTGGATAATCTTTAATGGTATTCCAAAAGTTAAAGGGATCATCTTCAAGTTCTATATTAAAACTGTCCTTGCTGTATCTATCAACTTCTTTCTCTTCTAAAGATAAAGATGTACTGTTGTAACTTTGTTTCTTCTTTTCTTCTATCAATGAAGCAACCCTTGATAATAATTTAGGACGTTTGCTTGGAGGAGTGATTTTATGGTTTTCTTGTAGGTCAGCATCTGGGACATAAGTACAATCATCATCCTGTAAATTTGATGCTAAACAAAAACACCTTGGGTGTAAAAAAGTGCGAGGCCAATCAGAAGCAGCATTGCAAACAGGTGCGACTAAAAACTTTGATATCAGTTGAGGCCAAGAAGTTACTTATCAAAATCTTTTTCACTACTTGAATGACATTCAATAGTTTATAGCATATTTTCACTACTATGATTGGCTTTGTCACTTGGCCACCTTTATTAATAATGATGGTGTGAAAAAGGTGGCCAAGTGACAAAGCCAATCATAGTTGTGAAAATATGCTATAAACTATTGTATGTCATTCAAGTAGTGAAAAAGATTTTGATAAGTAACTTCTTGGCCTCAACTGATATCAAAGTTTTTGGTCGCACCTGTTTGCAATGCTGCTTCTGATTGGCCTCGCACTTTTTTACACCCAAGGTGTTTTTGTTTAGCATATCACTACTTTTTTGGAAACAGATGTTAGCTATGTATTACTAGCAGTACTGCATGGCAGAGGCGTAGCTAGGGGTGGGCATGGTGGGGCATTTGCCCGACCGTCACTGATACAGCGTTAGATACTTCTGTTAAAATACACTGAGAGGAGTGGTATCAGCAGTGTTGTTACGCTGGTGACAAGTCGCGTGACAAAAGTAATATCATTTACAAGGGTCATATAGAAGAATTACTAATGAAGCCTCCAGCCTTCAACATGCATGCAGACTGGAGCTTTGAGACAGCTGGATAATATCAAGGTTAAGCAATGCATGTATAAACGTGTGCCAGGTTATAAAATTAAGCACTTGTGTGAAAAACAGGGTGCCTCCTTACTGTTGGCCTTGTGTATACATGCGATCTTATGTGGTTGCAAAAATTATTATTATTATTTCAAACATTAAAATAACTAATATATATTTTCAATGTCTAGTAGATGCCCATTCAAGTAATCCAGAGGCACGTGAGCTTGTATAGTCATGATCATCGCTGGATAGTTTCCTGGATAGTACCTATAGCTTCATGCAGCAGCATTTGTTATACATTACATCATAGCTAGGATAGTTTGCATACACTTTTCAAAAGAAGTAAATGCTCACATGAAAGTGGGCATATGTATGCGTTAATATATAACAATATACTTAGTTGCATGCTTGAACCATTGCCCGACCATCAAGAAATGGCTGGCTACGCTCCTGCTGCATGAGCATAACTTGTACTTGCTTAGCATACAATTTTAACTTTGAAGCTGAATTTTGAAAAACTCAAGCCTACAATTTTTTTTTAACTTTCACTACAGAGTGATACATCAATATAGATTGTGTATCTGAAAGTTTATGCAAATCATTTCAAGGGGTCCAAGTTATGGCAACTATCAACCTGCAGTGTAATAGCTTTTCTCAAATACATTCAAGTGTTTACTTCAGGCTGAAAGTAGTAAGACAGGTAGAGCATACACAGGAAAAGTGCTGATACAAATTTGGCTGAAATCCATGAAGAAATCAGTGAGTTATTAGACAAACAAGTGAATGTACAAAAAGAGAGTTTGAAAAAAACTTCCGGGATTCACGCAAGCCCACGAAAAAGTGTGCGATGAAAATGAAAGAAAGAAAGAAAGAATTAGAAGAAGAAAAAAAAAACGACGGCCGCATCAAAAAAATTTTTGTGGAAGGAAGGATTTTATAAGGCCGTATCTGAAGACTGGCTGAACCGATTTCGACGAACTTCAGGTTATTGATTCTTCAAACAATGAAGGTACTAATTCTCGAGTAACGGGCAAATCGGGCGGGAAGGGATGGTTCGTCGTACGTGGGCGCACGAACGGCACCATAAAACTCGCAATGGCTGGTACTTAGGAATGGTGGCGCCGACTTCCTCCATTCTCGGTTTATTGATTCTATATAGTAAGAACGTTGTGGGTCTGTGATAGCTTTCATGGCGGCTTAGCTAGAGCGTTTGCGAGTTTGAGGGCGGTGCTACATGTAAATAACTCACTCAGTGGTCGCGTATGCTGCTTCTTCTTGCCCTCGCGACTCACTATCGTGAGTCTTGATTTAGGTGGCTTACATAACTCTAGTAAATATTGTTTTGCAGTCTTTGTTTGTGTATCTGTCAAAATTTCTCGATATGGTGGATTTAAAAATGTTGCTGTTACAAACAATGGATCAAATTTGGCAGCTGATGGATCTGTAACATATTCAAATCTTTGTTTCAATCCTTGTAGCATTTTCTTAGCAATAGCTGACACACTTGATTTTTTTGCAATCTAAATAGTGAAGATATGTGCAGAGTTAATAACTGAATAGCCATGCTAGCTATAAAATATAAATATAGAAAATATGTAACAAGCTATGTATATTTACATACCTCATCTTGAAGATGCATTTCCAGTTCCAGCAATACAGGAATTACTAGTGAAATAGTTGTACGCTCTTCACCAGATGTTAATGTTGTGTACTGAGCAAAAGGCTTAAGCAACTTTTCTGTCGTTTCAAATTGTCTCCATTGAAGATTTGATAGAGTTTGTGCATTCCAGCCTAGTTCTTCGCAAACAGCAACAAGGAATGATTTTACTTCAATAAGGCGAGATATCATCAAAAAAGTCGAACTCCATCTTGTGGGACAGGCATTAATAAGCTTTTTTCCAGATTTTTTGATGAGTTTCTCTGTAGCTTTTGTTGATTTGTTCATCTTGCTTACTAATTTATGAGCTCTTGATATAGTAGATTTTATGTGAGGTGATGCATCGTGCATGTGAACAACAAGTTGGAGTGTATGTGTAAAACAGCTTACACGTTGGTACATTGTCAGTGCAATATCACATTGGGTTTCATGATCATCGTAATCTTCCAGAGCTCTTTCTACGCATGGCTCTTCTGGTGTAGTATCTTCAACTGCTGCTTCTTCCTCAAAATTATCTTCCTCAACATCTTCAACTTCTGAATCACTGGAATTACTGTTTACTTCTATTGCAATATCATCTTCAAATTCCTGATCATTAACATTTTGTAAGTGAATATCTCCTTTAAAAGCAGCAATCATATTACTGCCATTGTCAGTCAAAATACGAAAAACTTTGTAGTAGGGAATTTTCCACTCGCTAACAATTTCATCCACCAGCTTTGATACTCGCTCAGCTGTATGTGGTGATTCGAATCTACGAACAGCAATTGTTATATTGCATTTATCGTTCTCTGATCTTGAATAATAGTGGGCAGTCAAACCTAAAAAAGAGGCAGTCATTCCTTTTTTGGACCAAATATCAGCACACAAAGAAATTCTTTCAGCTGAATTAAGTGATTCTCTAAGATCTTTCTTCAATTGGAATATAGCATATCTAATTCCTTAGCAATCTTAAATCTTCCAGGCACTTGATATCATGGATCTAATTCACAAAGTAATTCTTGGAACTCAACATTCTCAACCAAACTAATAGGAACATTTGAAGCCCCAACAAATACTGCTAACTTCTTTGTTATAGACTTCTGCTTGGTGCTCTGAGGATCATATACCTTCTTTTGATTTGCAATATTTGGTAAAGTAGATTGGAATAAAGATGAACTAGAACTACATTTACTTTTAACTTTATTCTTGCCTAACCTTTTCACTGTTTCCTCTCTCTTTTTCTTCTCTTGTACATCAAGTAGCCTATACTCTTCAGAATGTTCTTTTTTCAAGTGTAGTTTCAAATTGGTTGTGAATTTTCCATTAAAACTTTTATTGCATAAAGCATCTTCATCATCTTGCCCTTGAGATTTCAGCTTCACAATACAGATACTCTTCCCTGCCTGTTCATCAAACTTGAAGTATTTCCATACTCCACATTTAGGTCTACCAAAATTTCCAGCAGAGGTACTCATGATCACTACACTTCAAATCTCCAATCAGTCCAACACAGTTAAAGATTTGGAATAAATGATATAGGAAGCTAGCCATTGCCAAGATAAAAGGTTAACTGTTACTCTTTATCTCAAAAAAATTCTATTAATACTACTTTTGTGTGATAACTTAGTAGTTGTTAGAATGAAAGAATTGGCTATTCTATATCTTACATCTCAAGGTGAAGATGATGCAACTGAAATGGAACTGTTATATCTCAAAATTAACACTAATTTTGTATGATAACTTGGCAGTTTTTGATGTAAATGTTTTTGTCTATATTAGTTTTTGGTTTTACTTTTAGTAAAGATGTTAATTTACTTTTAGCTTACAAATTAGTTTTAGTAAAGATGATGTTGATTTATACTTTTAGTTAAGTGTTGATTTATACTTTTAGTTATAGTTTAGTTTTAGTAGAGGTATTGATTTACTTTTAGTTTTAGTTTCAGTTGAGATGTTGATTTACTTTTAGTTATAGTTTTAGTTTTAGTAGAGGCGTTGATTTACTTTTAGTTATAGTTTTAGTTTTAGTAGAGGTGTTGATTTCCTTTTAGTTTTAGTTTTAGTAGAGGTGTTGATTTACTTTTAGATTTAGTTTTAGTTTTAGTAAAGGTATTGATTTACTCTTAGTTTTAGTTTTAGTTTTAGTTAAGATGCCGATTTACTTTTAGTTATAGTTTTAGTTTTAGTAGAGGTGTTGATTTACTTTTAGTTTTAGTTTTAGTTAACTAAAAATAAAACAATATACTAAAAGTACTTTTAGTTTTAGTTTTAGTTAACTAAAACAACACTAAATGGCTCCATACTATTTAAACAAATTTGCTGGCGGACTTGTAACACACATCAATCCATTCAGTAGAGCAAGGCGAATCTTTTAAGCCATATTGTAAAGCCATAGGACACGCAAGTCGTTTGCTACTTAGTTGTTGTAAACATATTCTTTATATGGCGTCAACAGAAAATTTGCATGTCAGTAGGAAGTAGGCCATAACTTCAGGATGCTAGCTTCTACAAATTTTAAACAAACATCAATCTATTCCATATAGAACAGCAATTATTTTAAGCTACATTAAGTGGTTCTATGTTTAATACTTCGACAGTTACGTACTATTGTAAAACAGCAAATGGAGGCTTCTTCTTGACAGCCATTAGCTTTTCACATTTTCATTCGTGAATCCATTTAGAGGAGACTTCAATTGCTAGAGTGAAGGTTTGTTTAGCTTGAAATCTACATAAATTGATTCGCTGAAGCATAATGAATCCTTTAAACTTTATTTGAGCTTCATAGAAGCAACACAGTAGTTTTTATGAGGCCATTTGTAATTGCATGTAATCATGGCACTAACATACTTTTGCATGTCAGTAGAAAATAGGCCATAACTTCTATATGCCAGCTCGTATAAAGCTGAAACAAAAATCTTTGTATTCCTTATATAACAGCGATTTTTGTAATATAAAATCCAATGCTGTAGCTTAAACGCTTTGGTAATTACAGGCTCTTGTAATCATTTCGTTTTCAAAGTGAAGGCAAAATGGGCATCATTTTTGAAGAAGTTTGGATATCTCAGCAATAAAAAGGTCTTTTAAAAATCCCCTTGTTTTAATTTCCCTTTGTATCAAGTCTTTTCATTTGGCAGTGTTATTATAAAGCTAGCCCTTCCCAGTTGGCCACACATTAATTAATTAATTACTTAATTATTTATTTATTTATTTATGAGATTATTTTTTTGTAATATGGTTATGTAACAAGCCTGCGGACTACATAACCAAGTATAAGACCAATGTGGTGATTCAGTGGTACATACAACCATTGCATGCATTAGTTGAGGATTTATGTTATACAACTATACATACACACATGCAAGAACAATGAAATGATTAATAGTTACAAATGATTTGTTTTGAATGTATGAAGACTCATTATTTGAAGTACCATAGACAGGACATTATCCATAACACAGGAATAGTATACAACTGATATACGGAGATATACTTTTAATGCACACCACGGCCGGTTAGCGGGCTAGGCTGTTTATATTATTGTCTATACTGTCTATATCGTCTATACCGTCTATACTGTCTATTGTCTATGCTGTCTATATTGTCTATACTGTCTATATTGTCTATACTGTCTATATTGTCTATACCATCTATACTGTCTATACTGTCTATATTGTCTATAGCTACTGTCTTTACTGTCTATATTGTCTATACCATCTATACTGTCTGTATTGTCTATAGCTACTGTCTATACTGTCTATATTGTCTATACCTCTATCTTGTCTATCTGGGTATATTATGTCCCCATTGTCTATTTGTATTCTATATACTGTCAAACGTTTCAAGGAAAAGTATGAAGAAAGCTCACCTAAAAGGTAACAGATCATTTATATTTCCTGATATTTACTCTGTGTAGTCACGGGATACCGATCTTGAAATTCATGCCGCAGCTGCTCTATGGCAAGTAAAGATATACATTTGTGTGCCAGATTCTACCATGTCATCTGCCTTTAATCCTCAATCATAATATTACAAAGTAATATAAACTTCAGGTATAGGAGGGTCATCTGGCTGGAATCCATGTGGACCAATAATGACATCATAGTGACATCTCCAGGCATATAGCAATTTGAAATGAAAAACTTCTGGGGGGCATGGTAGCTCTAGACACTGAACGGGAATTGTTAACCGTGATAGTGGCATGGGATTAAAGCATATCCATGAGTACTACATGATACATTGCTAAACACCCCAACACATGTGGACGCATTTATAAATATCAACATAATATATTTCCACTGATTGGTACGCCAGTATTGTGCAAAAATTTCTGTTGTAATATATTATTATACAAACCTATAAAACTCCTGAAGGAAACACTGGAATCGTCTTTCCGTAATGTTGCGAGTCGAGTCACGTGATGCATTCCAGCTGCTAAGCAACGCATAGTGGTTTTCGGGTATACAGCAATATTCTTTGGAAATTTCTGACTATATGGTATACGTGCTTGGTAAAGTATATTAGCCATGAACACAAATGCCCACTGGCCGTGTAACATTTTACCCAATAATATGTTCAATAAAATGTAATAATATGTACAAGCTTAAGTATGCAAGTGTGTGCAGGTATGTGTATAGTATGCATAATGCTTGAGTATGCATGAGTGTGTGCAGGTGTGTGTATAGTATGCATAATGCTTGAGTATGCATCAGTGGCGTAGAAACTGTAGCGGCCGTAGTGGCCATGGCTTCTACACTTTTTGACTCTCCGGAAAGGTCCTTAGTAATTTATGAAGTGTAGGCGCTTATACTATAACACTGCGCTAAAAACGTGTACTTAGTAACTAGGTACCGTAGCTACGTACGTGTTCTTCCATTGTCTTTGCGACTGTCCGCTTCTGCTCAATTGTCCGAAGTATGTATGGTATAACACAGTAATTACATATATAAGCTTAGCTACAGTAAATAATATTGAAGTGAGATGAGTAAATCGGGGACCGCGCCAAGCAATTTGCCAGCTGAAGCCCATCAGCCTAAGAAATTTAAGTTTCCGAAGAGAAATTTTGGCAAGAAGACGGTGGTTTATAGAAGTTTTCAGTCATCATGGTTCGAGAAATGGCCTTGGCTGCACTATATAGAGAACGATGACGCTGTAACATGCATCACGTGTGCACAAGCTAGTGCACAGAAGAAGCTTCAGTGGTCATCTAACTTAGATTTAGCATTCGTATCAAAGGGATTTATGAATTGGAAAGATGCCACAACAAAATTTCCCATTCATGAATCAAGTAAATGCCATAGAGAAGCAGTCTTAAAGATGATTACCTTACCTTCCTCAACAAATAATGTGGCTGAATCTTTATCAAATACTCTTAAGAGAGGAAAGTTGGAACGACGGCAATGTTTTTAAAGGTACTTTCAAATATAAGATTTTTGGCACAGCAAGGCCTGCCTTTGAGAGGCCATGGAGATCATGAGTCAGACGAGACTGAGAGTGATTCAAATTTTGTGCAACTTATGAAACTAAGGGGTGAGGATGACTCAAGGATAGCAGGTTGGTTAGAGAAGAAAACAGACAAATACACTTCCCCTGACATGCAAAATGAAGTACTTAAAACCATGGCTCTTCAGGTTCTCCATCAAGTGATTGAATCAATTTGTCTAAGTCCAATTCCTGTCCCTCATGGTTGATGAGACAACTGATATCTCAAATAAAGAACAACTTGTTGTGTGTATTCGATGGGTCGACAAAAGTTTACAACCTCATGAGGAGTTCATTGGTCTCTATCATATAGAATCTACTCAGTCATCAACATTAATAGCTACTATACATGATGTTCTGCAAAGAATGAACATATCCATTACTAAGTTTAGAGGTCAGTGTTACGATGGAGCATCATCCATGTCAGGACACCAAAGTGGAGTAGCTGCTGTGCTACAAAGTGAGGAGCCGAGAGCTGTTTTCACACATTGTTATGGGCACGCCCTCAGCCAGTGGCGTATCTACAGTGGGGCCTAGTGGGGCATGTGCCCCACTAACTTTCAGAACTTTCAATTTATATATTAAATAAACATGTTCTTGTAGCTGTTATACGTGTACACATAAGTCGGCATAACCTGAAAGTGCTGAAGTGGTGGCTGCGCTATGTAGTCACGAGTCTCTCTTCCGTGCAGGGCGTTTATCGCTTGCAGTATAAGCGCCCGAGCGCTGCACGTTAATTTATGTATTTTGGATTTCGTCAAGATGGCTTGCCCCAAAAAGACTAAACAATTAACTTTCACTCAGAAATTTCATAAGAAATCTCGAAGAAGTGGGCGTGGTCACTAGCAAAAAATTTTCGGCGCTATGCACCAGACATTTACAATTTATAGCTCCCACTAACTTTTGAAGTCTAGATATGCCACCTGCCCTCAGCCTTGCCTGTAGTCATGCCGTGAAAAATTGCAAGATTATGAAGGAAGCATTGGATACATCTTATGAGTTGATTAAGCTTATCAAGAAGTCAACTCGTCGTGATGCATTATTACAAAAACTGAAGGAACAAATGCCAAACGATAGCCCAGGTATTCGTGTACTCTGTCCCACAAGATGGACTGTAAGAGTACAAGCACTGCACAGGATTCTTGCCAATTATGAAGTGTTGCGAATCCTTTGGGATGAATCATTAGAAATTGTAAAGGATACTGAGATGAGAAGCCAAATTCAGGGGATATCAAGTTGCATGAAGTCATTTGACTTTTTCTTTGGAGTTTCACTGGGAGAATTACTGCTTAACCACAGTGACAACCTCAGCAAAACCCTTCAGTTGACCAGTATGTCAGCAGCAGAAGGTCAGAAGATAGCTGAAATGACTGTTCGCACATTGGAATCTATACGCTCAGATGAGATTTTTTGCTCTTTTGGAAATTAATCAGGCAGAAGGCAAGCAACCTTAACATTAATGAACCAGTGCTTCCTAGACAGCGAAAACAGCCCAGAAGGTATGAAATTGGAGCAAGTGAAGGTGAATTCCCGGAAAGAGTGGAAGACTTATATAGGCACACACTCTGGATCTTATTGTGTGCAGTATCAAGGAACACTTGGATATAAGGTGTATTCTAACCTAGAAGCTGTATTGGTGAAAGTAGTCAAGAAGGAGAACTAACTAAAATACATAGTTGACTATTACAAGGATGACTTTAATCATGACCAACTGAGCATGCAGCTTGGAGTTTTGTCAAGCAATATCTCAAGTGATTCTGCTCAAGATCTAAAATCTATCATCAACCACTTGCAACACCTTTCTCAAGCTGAGAGATCATTGCTATCAGAAGTATGCACCCTAGTGTCACTGATACTTGTCATGCCTGCAACCAATGCAGGGAGTGAACGTTCCTTTAGTTCTCTCCGACGTTTGAAATCTTACCTGAGAGCAAACAAGGTTGAATAACCTTATGGTTTTGCATGTTCACTCAGATCGTACGGATCAACTCAGGTTGGGAATGAAGTTATTCAAGGCTCCACTCACCGAGAAACTATATTTGGGAAATTCTTGCCAACTGATTAACTTAAGTATTGTAACCTGTAGCTACGTATATTGTAGCTAACTATAGCCCATAGGTTTTGATCTTATGTATATTAATAATGAGTAATAATAAATGTCATTTTATAATAGCTAGCTATATGGTGTTCTTGCATAAAAAGTGCTCCAATGCCTGTTCATAATTCAATCAAGCTATATTCATTAGTGTACATTAATAACACATCTGATTGACACACTAAGATTGCTTTAACCATCCACCTATTCTCTAGTAAAACACTTTCTGCACTGAAAATTGCATCATACTTCAACAACAGGAGTTGTGTAATGTGAACTGATCTGCATGTTAAGGTTTTTCACCTGTGGAAAATGGTCTAGAATTGTCGTAAGTTGCCACATTTATTCCAACATGACTGATAATAAGGATATGTTTCCAACATATCAAAATGTAGTTTACATTGAACTAGGTTACTGTTAACATAGAAACATTTGGTTTCCAGCTGTTGAAAATTTTCTAGATATGTAGTAAATCAGTTACCACATATATATATGACTGTTGCTAAGGCCCTGCCCATCAGTAATATCGATAGTAAGTGTCATAGAAAAGCAGTAGGAGGCTTCATTTCATGTGAATGGTTTTTAATAGCCTGGGGGCGGACACACACGAGAAATGGGGTGCACCACCCACAGGCCAGTGCACGCTGGTTTAAAGGTTATTTTGTAACAGTATAAAACACCCCTAAAAAGTATGATAGGCGTCACAAATTGTCCATATTGATCTTGTAAGCGTCTCGGGGAAGTGTGACTGTTGCTTAATATTGTGTCGAGTATTGTGTAGGATTTTATCAGTGTTGGAGCCGGTCATAGCATAGATATTATAGAATATCTATAGTTATAGTCTGTATGTGGAGTCGAGTTTCACTGTACTGTGAAGTTACCTTGTTGATAATCGTAGGTAGGTCTGTATGTATTGATTGTATGATACTAGCAAATATATCGTTTATGTCTTCATTTAATGTTGCATGGCTATATCCATAACTAAACTTCCATTTCAGTAGCCAGAAGCAATTGGTTTGCTAATGTTTTAGCTCTTACATAATGAGACTGTCTTGAAATCGCAAGAGTTTATACTTATGTAAGGGAGAGAGTATCCAACTTTGAATACTGGCGGTAGAACGCACTGTAGCAAGTCGATGCAATAGAATTAAGGTGACGATTACGGTGTTCGAGGTTAAGGAGGCACAGTACAGTTATCACATGGTTTTAGCAATTAGCACTACATGGTTTCAAATAAATTAGTTTAATTGTCACTAGCGCCTGTCACATAAGATGAACTACACCATTAACTACACTTGCTTGTAAAAGGCCATTGTTTTAATGAAATACAACACAAACAATGTACAACTCTACCTTTACTCCCATTAGCTTGCTTGTATTTCTTCTTCGTGAATAAGGGCGTAAACAACATCTCCGTATAAATTTGTATATTCGCATAATTTCGATTAACATGCATTACAAATCGGGTATGCATGCTATTTATGGATTCCTTAAACTAGACTGAAGCAAAAAGCATTTCCGCTGTTTGATTTCAACTACCATGCATAGACTATATACAAAAAGTTAGAAAGTTTTGTGCAAGCTGTCGAGAGTAGTTCTAACTAAAAGATTAAAGCAAGACAGCACCATAACTAGTGAAAGGGTTTAGATATAAGCTTCAGCTTAACTTTATATTGTTACTTACCTTCAGATCATTGTTTATACACAGCCATGAATTCATAGGATCATTGTACAGATTTTTTTGGGATTGCCCACACTTACTGTATTGTGCCTCCTTAAATATCTGGTTTGTGGTTGCAGGTGTGCATGGTTAATGGGTTCCCTGGTCCATAGTATAATAATGTGTGCTGAAAATTTATGTAAATATAGTTTCAATTCTGTTATATTTATACAGCTACCATGGCAATAAGAGTTTCAGGTTATATTGGGTGGGTGGGACATCAGGAGAAACAAGACTTAACAAAACTGTATTCATCTCACTTGTCTGTCGAAATGATTGATGAAAGTTTCCATGACTTTGCATTTGTAAACAAGCTGAATTAACACTAGAAGACTTGATTAATTTTATGCCTTCAGATGAAGTTAAACTATACAAAGAGGAAGAAGAGGAAAGAAGACAATGGTTGTGGTGTCAAAAAGGAGTGATGTACAATTTTTTTGGATGCTATAAAGGCTACCACTGCAGGAATATGTATGTCACCAGAGATGCAACGGTGTCATACAAAGATGATCACAAAAGTGTACTTATTACAAAACTCATGAATTTTGGCCCATTGAGTTACAATGTGTATGAGGAAGTATGCGTTGAGGCTGCTGAAGGAAGTCTTCCCTCAGGAAATATCGACATCGTAGCATGTGAAGAACACAACGGTCACCCCACAAGTATGGTAGGCATTCAGTGCCAATTTAATGTTGCTAAAAAAGATATGTGGTTTTCACATCTGTGAAAACAGAGGGGACATTTAGCAACCCAGGGAGTGACAGACAAGTCATTGTTGAAGTTTTAGCAGTCAGAAGTTACAAAACAGATATAAGGCAATATGCATTTTGTAATCATGCTAAAAGCAACTAAGAATAAATTTAGACTGTACATTTACTTCCCTAAGAGCGATTTCTTAATAAGGACTAAAGATGATGTATTAATTGAGGCCAATATGAAAAGTGATTCACCAGATCACATTGAAAGAGCCATGATGGGAACTTTCATTCTATTTTTACTACTGTGTAATGCCATAAATCCTTTGTTTGAAGATCACATTAAAGATAAATTTGGTCTGTGGGTGGAAAAAATTTATGATAGAATCGAATGCATCGTACCACTTGTATTTGAAAACACAAAGTTATTCCAGTACTAAAAGAAGTGTTGCACAAGACGTCGGTGGCACTTCAAACAAGCGGCGAAAGTTGGTCTCAATTTCAATTTAGTTCATGTCTAGACTGTTTATTGTAAATAACATAATTTATAGCTATGTGTATGTAGCTGCTTACTTAAGTGTTGCACAAGATGTCAGTGAAACAAGCAGCAAAAGTTGATTCCAATTTAGTTCATATCTATGTATGTAGACTGTAAATAACACAATTTATAGCTATGTGTATGTAGCTGCTTACTTAAGTGTTGCACAAGACGTCAGTGAAACAAGCAGCAAAGTTGATTCCAATTTAGTTCATGTCTATGTATGTAGACTGTTTATTGTAAATAACATAATTTATAGCTATGTGTATGTAGATGCTTATTTTTGTAAATAATATATTATACTAAAATCTGAAATAAAAATATTTCAGGATATTTCTGTATATTTCCGTTCTCTAATTACATAGAGGTGCATGTAAATTTCAAAGGGACCTGAAATTTGTATGAAATATGAAATTTATAAGTGAAATTTGAAATATGGTTTTGATCTTACCCAGGGGCGGCTGAAGCACTCAGGCCCCTCCTATGCCACCTTTGGAAATGTTAGGAAATACAAATTAAAAAATCTGGAAGTTATGGTAATAAGCCAAATCCCAAATGACGTCACGAAATTAAAATGGACGCTCTATTTGGGGGACTCTATTATTTTCGTATAATGGTTAGTGTAGTGAGTTCAGTGTGATTGGCCTTGATAGACTAGCAGAACCGATTCATCGATAAGGTATGCCAAAAAGATGTTTTGGTAGTTTATTCCGAATGTAGCGATGCTACGTTTTGCCGATTCTGATTAAATATTACTGTTTTTTTACAGTGGGCACGCAATGGCATCCAGAGACAGCAGAATTGAAGGAGATATGGACGAATTCTTTGTACGTAGTTGTACTCTTTCACCACCAACTAGTTCAAAGAAGTTAGGTAGCGATAAATTGTGGCAAGGACACTATTGCTGCGTGCCATTGTGTCGCCATTCGTCTGCAGAAAACGCTCTAAGAGTCCGTTTTGGATTGCCTCGACTTTCATTTCATTCTTTTCCAAGTATTGTGAAAGATAAGGCAAGGGCACAGCAGTGGATTTCAAAGATTCGACGGGATCCTGGTCCAGATTTTGTTATCAATACGAACACAAAAGTGTGTTCAGAGCATTTCACTGCAGATGACTACAGTGGAAAAGATCCTGAAGCTGCCAGGCGTGTCTTGAAGAAAACAGCAGTCCCATCTTTGTTTCCGTGGAACAGCGACAAAGGATTTCAACGTGCAACTCGCAATTCTAACAAGACAGATTCTGCCCAATTATCAGAGACCAGCCAACAGCATTGCATGGAACTTGTGTCAGCTGAAGGTATGAATGAAACTCAAGACATTGGAGTAGAAGAAGTAGAATTTTCTGGGAGCGATTTAATAGAATTTTTACAGGGAAAGCTAGAGGAAATGTCACTTCAGCTGGAAGAATTACAAACCAAACATGAAAAATCTTTGTTCCGGTTGGAAAATATCAAGGGTGATAATTATCAAATCAACCTGTATACCAGCTTTCCAGACTACGACACTCTTCTTCACTTCTATAGAACTATTTTGGAGTCTGATGCGAAAGTTATGCGTCAGTGGAGAAGTGGTGAGTCAAAGGACAGTTATGCTGAAGAAAAGACTGGGAGAAGCCACAAACTTCCCTTGCTAGAGCAGCTCTTCTTAACACTGGTCAGACTCCGTTTGGGCCTTTTGGAATTTGATCTGGCCAACAGATTTGGAATATCCCAATCGTCAGTCTCTAGAATTACTGCAACGTGGCTTAACCTTTTATTTCACAGCTTAAAAACCTTGGAGCGTTATCCACCCTGGCATATAGTTAAAAAGTATATGCCAGAATCTTTCAAGGAGCAGTATCCTAACACTAGGTTGATACTTGATGCTACCGAATTTGGTATTGAGCGGCCATCATCATTAGTTTCCCAAGCTGCCACATTTTCTGCGTATAAGAACAAGAATACAGTTAAAGTCCTGATAGGAATTATTCCAAGTGGAGCAATTGTATTTGTTTCTCCGACGTATGAAGGATCAATTTCAGATAAAAAGTTAGTTGAACGCAGCAATTTATTAGATTTGCTGGAAGTAGGCGATGAGATTATGGCCGACAAAGGTTTTGATATACAAGACTTACTTGCACCCTTAGGAGTAAAGTTAAACATTCCTCCTTTTTTAAATTCAGGAACTCAGTTTTCAAGTGACAATGTTTTACGTACAAAAAAAAATTGCCAGGTTGAGAATTCATGTTGAGAGAGCCATAGGCCGTATTAAAGAATTTCGAATTTTTCAGCCAACTATTCCTGCTTCAATGTGGGACTCTATAAATGAACTTGTATATGTGTGTGCTATGCTTTGTAACTTCAGTCCTCCACTTGTTTGTTAACTATGTGTACTTCACATCATTATATGTGACCGGGCCTGCGAAAATCAACCATGTGAGCGCAAATTACACCTAGTTAGATATTCATGAATATCTTCAGGTCTAAAAGGAGTATTTTTATTCTGTAAGCTTTAAAAGATCCCCCCCATTAAATTCTGCATTTGTGGTAAAATTCGAGGCAGTGCCGACAGCAAAATTTGCAGCATCGATCTTGTTTTGCTTTATAATGCATAAGCTTTCCCTCAGAGTACGTGCCTTGTCTGGATCAATAATCCTCCTTGAGCTCGGTCGACAGTCCCACTTATTAACATGATGCAGCTTATCTCTTTTCTTCTTTCCATACACCTCCTTACGTAGTGTGACATCATCTGTTGGACGGGGCTCAACATTACGTTTTCTAGGCTGATTCCAGGTCTGCAGTCTGCTGGTACAACCAAGTTCCTCCTCTTCTCTTAAACCCGACCCTACATAATCTTCCAGACAATATAATGTTGCTGTTATATGATTACAACACCCTGCCAACCCAGCTGGGCAAGTGCAGTATGCTATAGCAACACGGGCAGTTGTCTCTCGAATGACGATTGTGACATTGTAAGTCCGATCCTTTCTCATAGATGGTAAAACTTTACTTGAAATGCAGATATAATCTGGTCGGTTTATCCAAGGATGATACTTTACATCCTGGACGTGACCATCCTTAAAAAAACGATAAGCTTTATTTAAAGCACGAGTATACTCGACCGACTCATACCAACATTCATCAGAACTGCCTTCATCATTCAACAAATTGAGATCTTGGTCATCTACAATAATTTCAATGTCCCTAACTCTCTTCAGGAAAACTTTGCGACTAACAAGGAAGTCATATATCGTACCAAAAGTGATGGTGGGTAAACAATTCAACTTGTTGGTCCACTCCAGATCCTCTTTAGATGGCATACACTGAAGGAGCTTATAAGATTCTGAGCCAGGCCTGTTACTTGATGTCAGCTTTCGCAAGCAATTCATTCCTCCATCTGGATCGATTACATATTCATCCCAACCATATTCAATGTAGCATTCTACCCTATTATTTAAAGCGTTCAAGAATATACATTAAATTAGTGCAGTCACCTTTCTATTAGCTGAGGTTTATTTCCACTGGTTGGTGCTCCGCGGCAAGCCAGCCATCTCTTCAACGACGTCACGTTCAGTTGGCTAGGCTTTTTGCCATTCAAAGAAGCTCCAGGAACATCGTCTTCACCTAACGTATCAAAACACTTAGCTATATCGCCACCATCTTTGGATGTTACGAGCAATGCCATTGCTGGGTCTCGACCGCGCAACTGAGTCGCGGGAATCTCTGTAAAGAACCAGCAACATTTAATCAGAATCGGCAAAACGTAGCATCGCTACATTCGGAATAAACTACCAAAACATCTTTTTGGCATACCTTATCGATGAATCGGTTCTGCTAGTCTATCAAGGCCAATCACACTGAACTCACTACACTAACCATTATACGAAAATAATAGAGTCCCCCAAATAGAGCGTCCATTTTAATTTCGTGACGTCATTTGGGATTTGGCTTATAACACCAATTCTTTCATTAAAGTGTCATTTCTAAATTTGTATGATTTTACTGATACTGATATGTTCACAATGAGTTGGGCCATCATGATTGTACCACCATAATATAGTTTGGTACCTCCCAAACAAATGCAAATATACTAGAGTACGGTTTGTACTAATGTGCACGTGCTGTACATGTGGAACGCGATGTAAAGCCAAATGTCCAAAGTGTAACCAGGGGTGAAGTCATAGATGCTAAAAAGTTAATTATAGGAGGTATGAGGCATGACTAGTATAGCAATACTCTAATTATTGCCTGTGTTGTGTGAGAATTACTTGTGTTTCCAGTACTCATACACATGTGTTAGCATTTAATTTGTTATCAAGAGTCTTGTATTCCACTTAAAAGCCTCTGATGCAATTTGGTTGACTTTGTTTATCATATACTATAACTAGCACATCTTGAGAGTCATTCACTCAGGCATTTTTTTGTCATAAGTCTACTCAGTGGTGGAATTCATTACCGTCGGACATTAAGAGCCATATGCAGTTTAATGAAAAATTTAAAAATGATATGAGGACTCTTAGAGATATAATTAGTTTTTTATAGTGCTGTGTATTTTATGTATATTTTATGTATATAGTTATTATGTACGTGTAATTATATTATATGCACGTTTTATACTCCAGTTTCATCCAAGTACCGAGACATCATTATCATAATCATTCATTATGGACTCTTGATGTTAGTGTATTGTGTGTATGTGGAGGTGTGCGTATCGGCCCCCAGACTATTCATGTAATATAAAGTCTGAATAATCGCGGTTAAACAATTTCTGTTGTCAGCTTTGTTATTATGGCACTTGCCATCGATACTGACGATGGCAAGTACATGAATAGTCACAAATTCACAATAGTGAATACTATTCAGATAATTGCTCCCTAATATCCACTATAATACAACAAAGCCTCTATACACACACACAAATTAATTCAGTACTTTTTATCTCAAATGTAACTTCAAAGAAATCAGATAGTGGTTCAAAAAATCAACTGGATAATACTGAATTAGTGGTACATGAATATTAACATTGCTAGCTTTACATTCCACACATAGCTGTCTAGCATGACAAAGTCATTAGTGGAGGTACTTCACAGGCTGTTGGTATTCCTTCATTTGATGATGACTGCAACATAACTGAAGAAACTGTGGAAAGATAGGTCAAGAAAATGAAAAGTACGCTTCATTTAAACTTCTTACCACAATAATTCCATTTAGTGAGCATGCTCCACCATCCAAAAAGACAAAAGCTTCTGATGATGAAACTCCTTCAACCTTAGGTTACTCGGGCAAGTATGTGCTGAAGTCTCTTCCTAAAATGATAAAGACCAGGATGTCCCATTACTTAACCCTTTTCCATTGCCTAAGAACAGATCTGATGAAACAGCTGCACTTGAAACAGGGCAGATACTGTGAGTGTGTTCCTTTCTGCAGTAGCTTCATCCATATTTAAATATAAAAATTTCCCACTAAGGAGGACTACATTGATGTGGCTACCTGCAAATATCCCTTCAAAAAAAACTTATGTAAGTGAGCTTACATGTATGCATAACAGTATACATGTATAGTGTATATTTATATATGTAGAGTTGGATTGTAATAGGATTATCAAATCGCTTGAAGGAGCAACGAATACCACATGTGCCAAAAAAAGCCTCATTCTGAGACACAAACTACACCAAAAATTGAAAGCCCAAAAGGCCAGCAGTAAGCCAAAACCCAGTTGTAGTTCCTGCTCAAACTTCTTTTGACCGGCACAATAGACTTTTGACCATAATTCTCCAGGACAAAAAGGAATGAATCTGAGTTGATGAAAATATTAATGATGCATAGGAATGACATTTTGGAAAATGGCCACACCATCAATGTGCTGGAAAAGTATCCATTCTTACAAACACTGGAGCACGTAAGCAATGAGTACCGTATAGCGCAAAACGGTGGCGGGGGAAAACTTTGGCGAATTGGTAATTTTAAGAATTGGATGGGGAAAACTTTGGCGAATTGCAATGAATTATCCTTGTATTCGATTAAAAGACGCCACTCGCACGCCCATGCAAAATTAAAATACCACAATCGTTTATTTTATCGTCACGTGCGGCACTAAAATGATGCACGCGTTTGTAGTGTCAAGTGTGGTGAGGGGATACCACGAGTATAAAGATATTTGGAGTGCTCCCATTGACGGAGCAGAACTTCCTTGTAAAAGAGAACCCGGTAATCCAAGAGATACATTGGCTGTAGCGGTGATTGAACGAAATCCAAGTGGTGAGCTGACCCTTGGCCATGTTCCTCGATTAATTTCAGCTATTTGCTCGATATTCATTCGTCGAGGAGGGGTTATAGTGTGTATCGTTACTGGAACAAGACAGTATTCCATGGATTTACCTCAAGGGGGCTTAGAAATTCCGTGTCGTTATATTTTCAGAACAAATAACCAGGCAGAAAGTGATAAAACAAGGAAATTAGTTGAGACTGTGCTTGAAATTACGATTGAACCAACATCATTGGAGGCACAAACACCAAAGCAGACAGTTGACACATCAACATCAAAAGAGGTCCCTGCTGTAACCACACCAATGCATGCAGATTTTCCTACTAGTAGTACTGATCTACAAATTCAGTGCTCCCATTGTTCAACTGATCCAGTTCCTGTTGTTACCATTAATGAAGAAACTAACAATGAACCAGAACCACCACCCAAGAAGAGGAAGTTAAGTGACATTGCCACTGAAGGAATCATTATGGGTGAGGAACTCTGTGATGCTGATATTAACTTAGCCCAAAGATTACTAGGGGCACAGTTCCCTGAATTGGGTGGCTTACAATCTACTCTGTTACAACAAAAAGAAGCACCAATACTTGAAAAAAAAGAGAAGATGTTACAAATTATACATTGTCCTAGTCGCCATCACTGGATAGTGGCAACCACTGTTGGGAACAATGGGGATGGCGGTAAAGTTCTTGTGTATGATTCCATCTTCAAGAAAGTTGACAGAGAAACAAGGAAGATTATTTACAGCATCTTTCAACTGTTACCAGTCAGTAATGTCAAAGTTGTCAAAGCACAAAAGCAAATGGGTACAAAAGACTGTGGGTTGTTTGCCATAGCTTATGCAACTGCACTGGCATTTGGACAGAATCCATCTAAATTAAGATTTTGTCAGGAGTCCATGAGATCTCACTTCGTTGCTTGTCTAGAGCAAGATAAGCTTATACCATTCCCTTAGTAATGTATTGATACCCCCATTATACATGATCATGACTTTATTGTATAATTGCTGTACTGCATAATTAGTATTACATAATTATTAGCTGTATATTCACATGATTGGTAATCACTGCTGTACATTATTAACATTAAATTATTATCAATGTTTACTGGTATATAATTATATGCTTCACTAGATCAAGCAGTGCAATTAAGGATTCCTGCTTCCTTGAAACCATTCTTAATAATGTCAGGTTTACCTTTCAAATAGTCATGAAGTTCAACCAACCATTTTGCCCCGAATGGTTTCATCACACTTAATCTAAGGTCAACTGGTTCCTTTGAGGTTTTTCCTTCCAGTTGGGAAGAAATCTGAAGTGCATACCATTTTTGAAAGCACTTGCGCAAAAACTCCTTAGCCGCCTTGTTAACACTTAGATCTAAAGGCTGCAATCTATCGGTACAGTTTGGAGGTATTAGAACAACATTGATAATGTTAGTGTCAAGTAGTTTTAGCAGCTTCTCCGTACACTGTCCTTTGAAATTGTCAAAAAGCAGCAAGGCTGGATGACTAGGTGGAAGTTTCAGCTTTCTCTTTGTGTCAGCAAGATATGGCAAAATGATTTTAGTAATATAGAGCTCCATGGTCTCCTCATTCGACCAATGGCTCTCTGTATGAGTAATACTCCAGTCTGAAGGAAACTGAAAGGATGGTAAACATTTGGTTGTCTTCCCTTGATATACCAGCTGGGGAGGAAGGAAGTCACCTGACATGGAGCATCCAAAAACTGCTGTTATCTGGCACTTATCATCCTTCCCATCTATTTCCACTCGTTTAGCTCCTTCCTGTTCCATGGTCCATTGGGAGACCGGTACATAATTTAGGCCAGTTTGGTCCCAGTTGAGCACCAACTCAGCTGGCACCTCATCCATCACAATCACATTGTTTGGTCCCAGTTGAGCACCAACTCAGCTGGCACCTCATCCATCACAATCACATTCCTTATGTCTTGGTGAAACAACTTCTTGACTTCATCAAATTTCTCAACATCCACCTTAGCCTTAGAGTTACCCTTTCTTTTAACCAAACCCATCCTTTTAAACAAGTACTTGGCCCAATCTTTTGTAAAGCAATCTGTCGAAAGACTCTGGTTCTTGCTTAGTAAAATGCCTTCCCCGACAGCAATAGCAATACTAGTATTCACAATACAACCTCTCTTTCTCAGATCTGTTAGGTAACGCCGTATCTGCTGATCTATTTCTTCTCCGGTAGCTAACGGACGTCCTGTCTTCTTGTTGGGAAGCTCTTTAGCAAATGCAGCACTATCTAAATCTGTAGCACCCAGACAATGGAAATTTAGCTTGATACGTTCTTGGTAAGTATTCTTAAATCTACGCACGCTGCCTTCCTTCAGTGCCAAATCTGGATACTTTTTCCTATAGTAGCGGATTGTGGCCGTTACGCCATGCTCAGCTGCTCTTTTCCCTACTTTATACTTCTGTGCTGGCGTGAGGAACGAATAAGTTCCACGGGACCTGCTTGCGCTTTGCCTAACTTCGGCTTCGTTGAGGGCTTCGGTAACCTTTACATTTGCTGCAGCTATTGCTGTCGGCGGTACAGTTTGGCTTAATGGGCCACTTGGATCTGGGAGATCGGGCTTCTGCTTGACGGGATGAAAGTATTTCAAGATAGACATCGAGCACGTTTTCGCCAGGTGAAATTTTTCTCGATAATCGTGGTCTACCCAAAATTTTGATATAAATTTGGGTGGGTAAAACTTTGGCGAATTGCTCTGGATTCGCCAAATTCGCCAAAGTTTTCCCCCGCCACCGTTTTGCGCTATACGGTAATATGTATGTTATAGATGATGGATGAAATGAAAAGAATTTTAGATGAGAATGCAATTGCCGGAGCAAAACCTACATGGGAATATTATGTGCCACGAATAATAAAACAGGCTAAGATGGAGAAGTGGGTGCATGTGGAGAAAAAAATCGGGAAATCGCCTTGACAGAGGAAGATTGTAAGATCACACAACTTACACGGTGGTATGTACTAAGTGCGCATGTGAATATTATATAGGGAACAATCCTGTCATAGCAACCTCTCTATTACCATGCCTGATTCCTGATGCCAGGTCCAAGCCAGAACTGGAAGATTCTCACGTAAGCTTATTAATTGAAAGCAACTTCACATGTTTGGGTATAGGGATCAGACGTCAGTAGCATGGTCAAGAGATCCAGTTCAAGCCTTCCTAGTGTGTGAAAATAAAATTTCATGCAAAATTTCTACAAAGATATACCAGTATCTTTGCTGATGCCATATTACACGTGCTACCCTAAAGGATGCAATAACTTTTATACCTTCATAGAAGCAGGAATATTTAATATAAGTATATGTAATAGGATGGGGTGCTGTAGTATTTGGAATTAATTGCGCGAGTAATGCAGGCAAAAAATTGTAATAGTGCGAGGCGAAGCCGAGCACTATTACAGTTTTCTGCCTGCATTACGAGTGCAATTAATCCAAATACTACAGCAACCCATACTGTTACAAATTAATCTAACATGTTTTAGTGTAACTTGGTGTGCTAGTGAAGAGGTGTGGTGATTTAACATGTGCCACTGAAACAAAATATTAAAAGCGTTGGCAACAGTGTACTGGTGTAGTATCCATGTGTAGTGGCTGTGTCTTTGAAATGCCGTTGCCTGATAGTATCGCTAATAACTGATATCCCAGAACTTGCTGGTGAGCTTGTTGGGATGTTTTTGTCGGCTGCCCATTAATTAGTGAAACAAGAAAAAGAGCAGTTGAGAAATTAAAAGGAAGCTGAAAGTGAATTTAGTAATTGTAAACCAGTGACAACAATTTGTAATTTCCGTAAGACGATTTACCCACTGCACCATAGTGATGCACTGGTACACATAATTTCAAGTCGATACCGATATTTTAATTCAAATAATGAATTAACATGGCTGATACCGATACTTACTGATTAATGTAAAAGTGTACACATTCAGTTGAATAAAAATCAAAACTGACAACTAATTTTACTTTGTATTTAGTTAGTACTCCAGTGGCCCCACAACCGGCAAGTTTTTCTTTATGAATAAAAGCATTTCAGCCTTTTCAGGCAATATTCTGTTTCTTTCTGGAGATATGACATCAGCTGCACTACTAAATAGTCTTTCTGATGCAACAGACTGATGGGGGAATGGCAAGGTATTTGCATGCCAAATAAGCTAAACATGGCTTCTTCTGTTTCCAGTACTGAGTATGCTTAGAGTGGGGTAGAACTGGTTCTTTTAAAAACATTTCTACTATCACCTCAGCTTCATTCCCACAGTTATTTCCCTCATTGCTGTTCTCAGGGTCAGCCAACATCTCATCAAACAGATGGAACCTTCCTTTCTGCTACGTTTTGGCTGTGGTAGATCATTTTGTGCTGCTAAACTGTTAAGATATACTTCGCATTCTGTGATTAGCAACATTCTAGCATACTGGCACTTGAAAACCCTTTAAGCTTAAATCGTGGATCAAGTACTGTGGTAAGAATACACAATGGTTCTTGTTCTATATTACCATATCTGTCTGCTAATGACCTTAGCATTCCTCTTTTCATTGCCATTATCCCACGATCTTCTTCTTGTGTAATATTCTTTTTAAGAGTATTAATTATTGGTATTATCACTGACGCACTAGAATAGTCCCCACTTACTTCACGTGTAGCCTCTTCGAACACCTTCAAAAGTTTTACAACCTTTTCAGCTAAAGTCCACTGCTGTGTTTGCAGTTCAACAGGTGGATGACACTCAGTGTTGGCTGCTGTGATAGCTTTCTTTTGTTCTGCAAGTCTTTGAAGCATGTAATAAGAACTGTTCCATCTGGTAGAAACATCTTGAATTGGCACATGTTGAATTGGCACATGTTCAGGAAGTTTAAGTTGTGATTGAATTTGGCGAAAAGTCTGAAAAGCTACATTAGAATGATAATGACCTACCAGTGATCTTGCTGTGTTTAAAAGCTGTTGGACTGCTGGCTGCATTAAAACTCTATCCTTGATGATTAACTGTAGTGAATGTGCAAGACATGATAATGTCTTTACATTAGCAATGTTCATCCCTGCAATCATATTGGAGGCATTATCGCGAAGCACACAACTTCTTATGTTAAAATTGCAGCTGAAATATTTTGATTCATCAAACTGCCATAAACATAACATCACATCTTTTTTCTCTACAGAGCTGGTAACAATAAAATGTGCTGTCAAGCTTAGAAACGAATGTTGACAATTGGTACTCGTCCAGATATCTGTATTCAAGGAAACATGATTTGTTGACTCTGTGACTCTTTGCTTCACCTTTGCATAAATTTCTGGAATTAGAACTTCTGAGAAATATCGCCGACTAGGTAAAACATATCTAGGCTCGAGTTCTGCCATCAAGCCAACATCCTCTACGACACTAAATGGGTCAGTAGCCATCATCTCTCCAACACAGTGAGTAATTGTGTTCACTCGTGGATGTCCTGAACAATAAGGTTTTCGTTTTTCTGCTAGAGCTTCTAAAGTTACTTGTTTCAAATCAGTGCCGTTTTGTTTCGCTGCTTGCTTTTCCTCTAACCGCTTCCTTTCTTCGAAGATTTGTTTTGTTGAAATTCTTTGGATTACTACCTCCCCGCGATACCTTTTCTTTACAATTCAGGCAAATAGCCTTCGTCTTATCACTTTTGTCAACAACAAAAAACATCCAAATACCTGATACCTTTTTCTGTTCACGAAAAACACCTTTTGAACAACTTTCTTCAACTATAATCGCTTCACCATTGTCGTCGTCATGTTCGTCTACATGTTCATTTGTTTCAGCCGCCATCTTTCTTTGACGTCATCGAGTATCGGCACAAATATAAAATTTTAATAATTGTGGACTATTGGGCAACAGTTCCTGATCATTGTGGATTGTTTCACTGACTGGCTCCAATGGGTCAAAACACCCTGACACATCGCCTCATCACAGCATTAAGGCAGACCTTCTGCCACACAGCAGTACCTGACACTCTCTGGTCTGATGGGGGACCACAGTTCACAGCCAACGCATTTAAGATCTTTGCCACACAGTGGAGATTCACACACAGAATATCTACCCACAGAGCAACGGTAAAATAGAAGCAACGGTGAAGTCAATGAAGAAGATACTAGCAGCATCTTGGGACCACAGGCACTTGAATGAAGATAAATTATGTCGTGCCCTTCTTCAATACCGTAACACGCCTTCCCGCAAAGATGGACACTCACCAGCCCAGAAGCTGTTTGGCCATCCTCACACCGCCGCTCCTTCGCACCAGAGTGGCAGAAGAGCACCCAAGAAGCAGAACAACAAGCCACCGAGACACTGGAACAATCAAAAACATTCTACAACATACATGCCCGCTCATTACCTGACATATGCATTGGCTCTCCGGTGGCTCTACAAAGTCAACAGACAAAACTATGGTATGTATACGGGACAGTTGTCGCCATCGGACCTCATCGCCGGTACTACATCAAGACTCACAGTGGACGTGTTTTGGTGCGTAATAGACGCTTCCTACGACGCCGCATACCGGCATCACTTCAACCCCTTGTTCCAGTATGTCATCCAAGCACACCCAATCAACATACCTCCATTCTTCACCCCCACCAGCATCTCCAGAATCTACCATCCATACACGCCACTCCCTGCGACCCCGCAGGCCACCCTCAAGGCTTGTGGAAGATCCTAACTGGCCATAATTTCAGCATTGGTGTTCATTTCAACACACCAATGCTTGAGGGGGAGATGTAGGAAGCTGAACTGATTATATAACACTTGCACTGCACACACATGTAACAATAACAATAGTATTACTGTACAAATGTATAAGAGTTTATGTGATCACGTGAGCATGACTAAGGGCAGCCTCGTGTTGACCCTTTCCTACAATATGTATATGGATGCATGCGTTTGCATGGATGCTTGCATGCAGGGATGCCAATTGAAGTGTCCGAGATTACCGTTTTTTTTAAATTGGCACTTGGTAAATGTACTAGATAAAAATATAAGTAAACTATGTATTTTCTGTTAGATTATTGGCATTCCTCTCAGCTGCCTACAGTACGGGATTTCTTTTATTGCAATTATGAAATGGAGAGGCAGTGTCCTATCAGTATATGTGACCAGATTTGCGAAAAGGGTCTTATACACACATCCAATTTTGCGACTTTAAAGATGTGTAACTCAGCTCATGTTTGACCTACAACTTTGAAATTTGGTACCTGGCCTTTCCTATCATTGAGAGAAAATTTCAGCTTAATAGCTCACTCACAAATAAAGTTATGCCTCTTCAAAGTTGCAAAACCGAATGCATGTATAATACCCCTTTTCGCAAATCCGGTCACATATTAACATTGTCCGACAATAGAGTTTTTCGAACAGCGGATTTGAATGGCTCTAGTACGACGATAAAGAATGCTACAGGCTTCGCATTGTAGAATCTTAATAAGCATAAGTCCTTATCCTTAAACGTTTACAGTACAAATTTCAAGCGATTCCACTTAGCAGAATTTGTGTTCATGTATTCAAGCTTGCATGGTGTCTGAGAATAGATCGCGTACAAAGATTCGCCTTGCTCTACTGAATGAATTGATGTGTGTTACAAATGCACCAGCAATTTCTTTAAAATAATAGCCATTTCATCGACTATGCGTGCCATCAAAAAGCTCTAAAAAGCCGACTCAAACGCAAGTACTAATGCTTGTCTATGGTTTATAAAACAAAGCGTTTCAGTATAAAAATGCCCTGTCTAAACGAAATTCCTGGTAACCTTCTTTGCTAACGCGTGCACGTATATGTGGCAAGGTTAGCCTGGCTTTACCTGACATTTTTAACAAATAGAAAGACTACAACAATCCAAGGTAAGTATAACAAACAGTTACAAAATGTAGTATGCATACAAACGGACTTGTATTCTAATATATTTGAGCAAGTAATCATAGACGGAATTCTACGGTGACCGGTTCTGGGCATTTCTCGATTATTTCCCAGGTATTTCTCAGTTACTTCTCAATTATTTCTCAGAAATTTCTTACTTATTTCCCATTTCTCATTTATTACTCAGTCATTTCTCTCTTAATTCACAGTTACTTCTCACTTCTCAGTAATTTCTTACATATTTCTCATTTCTCAGACTTCCCAACTATTTCTCGGTTACCTCCCAATTATTTCTTGACTATTTCCCAGTTACCTCCCAATTATTTCTCGACTATTTCCCAGATGCTTGTTGCAGCTGGAGCAATCGCACTGACGGATGGTGTCGTAACTGATGGATGAAGTCGAGTTTTTATTTCAGTGTATCCGAGATGGGAAGCTCTCTAAAGGGCAAGCTGAAGCGATTCTTAATAAGAAATCGTCATCGACTACTTCGGCTTTGCAAAAAACGGCTACTTTTTTGCCTGGCTTCTCTCAGTTTCATCATCGTGAAGACAGCAAAGGTACGACAGGTAGCTACACTCGCAGAGTTTAGCAGCTTTAGCCTATAATATTAAGGTTATAATGTAAGTAAGACAAAACAAATCATTGAAAAGCAAATCAACCAGGAACCCCAATTTTTTTAAAGGTGATTAACTAGCAATGTCAGGCTGAATGGATTTGTATTGTATATTTATTTCAATGGGTGGGATGAGGTACGATGAAGTGAGACAGTGTGGCATACGGAGTAAGTAACTGGGGCCAATGATTAGCATGTCAATTCCCCCATATGCTGGATACGAAGAAATGGTTGTGAAAGCAACGGAACAATTTTTTCCCAATGATGTGCAGCAGACTAATGATCAGCATGGCTGATGCACAAGGATCAAAGATAACGGACAATACTGGAGGAAAACCGTGGAATCTCAATGAGTATTTACATGCTCATGGTATATACCCCTCAAAGACAGAACCACATTTTAGACTATATAATTAGCTATGTGTAAATTTACAGCAAGACTATAAAAGTCCCTTTGATGATACTTTGATGACCACTACAGATCATCATGATCAGGTGAAATATCATCAGAAAACAATTCCATATGGTGATGTGACAGTCAAAGCTCAGGTGAGAAAGAATTCAAGAAGTGAAAACACCATCAAATGAAGGTATGAAGAAATCTGTACAACATGTATAGTTTAAAGTTCTTTATAGTGATACCAAAGGCTGCCCTGGCAATGGCTGACCCATTCTTAGTTTCTGCATCAGCTATTACACTGGGCAGGAAACTTGGCGAAGGGGGCTATGGGACAGTTTACTTATCACAATATAATGGGACGCAAGTAGCGGTTAAGAAGCTAAAGCTTGATAAAAAAGCTGATAGCGATCATATGAATGAAATCAAAGCTTTAAGGTACATGATGATGTAATGATTATATATGGTTACATATGCACTTTACCATAGTGTATTGCGGCACCCAAATATTGTTTTATTCATGGGCTATACCTGTGAAGAAGACAACATCCAGATCATTACAAATTATGTGGATGGGAGTGATTTTCATCATATGTTGTTCACTGAGGTAAAGAAAGCAGTGGTCACACATGCTAGCCATACTAGAATTTGTTAATTGATATACTAAATCGTAATATGCATATATAAACAGAAAAACTCAATGGCTGAACAAATAGCTCAGGCATTAACGTATATACAACAGCCTTGATCCTCCAATGACTCACAGGGATGTGAAGCCTTTGAACATACTAGTCAGTTAAATTTTTGCATAATACTAGTATGCTAATTAATACTTTGTAGGTGGAACGAGGTACTTTACATGTTTATTTGTCAGACATGGGGTTGGCAAAGATTAAATTCCACCATGACACATGTACAGACAGCCCCAGAAACTTTCGAAGGTGCAGCAGGGAAGCCCTCAGATGTATAGGGGTCTATGTTGAACTGTGTGGTGGACGAAGAGCATGGGGAAGTTTGCCACTACAATGAACTTGTAGCAAAAATTGTTGCTAAAAAAAGCACCTGATTTTTCTTACCTCACCATGCAACAACAACAAATTTGCAGAGCATGTCTGACTCATGATCCAAAGCAGCGTAAAACCATGGAACAGTTATTAATGATAATACGCACCTCCTTGACCGAATTTTAACAAGCTTTAGTTGTGACATAGTGTAGCTTTGGTTGTGGACAATGTATAGCTGTACATATCACTGGTAATGTATTATGTATTATATACTACTCTATTAGTGATCTTAAAGTACTAGTCCTTCATCGGCATTAGATGGAACCTCAATCTCGTCTTCTGTTATGATTAATTCGACTAATTTAATAAACTCTGAAGAAGCTGGACCAGGTTTTAAAATGCTGTATTCTTTAGCAGCTTCCAGATCATCACTGTCAACACTGTGTTTATATGACTCCACCCCTATAACAGTAAATTTAAATAAAAAGTTTGCTACAAATGTACCAAACCAATTTGTTCAGGAAGAAAATACAACATATCTGGTATACCCCCTGGGTTTTGAGAACTTTGTCTTATGTGATTGGTGTTCCATTCTTGTGCAATTAAAGATTCATCTTCATAAATGAGAATCGTAAGCAATCCTTACAATTTAATGGAAAATATTAGGCACATGTACAGTTTTATGACAAGGAATGCATATAATACATATCATGAGTCTCTTTAGAGTTAATGAACAAGTATAGCTACTCATGAATAGGGTTGGGACAAAACGTACATGATTTATCTCCCAGTGCGTGGGTGGATCAAAGAAGCCGCCAGGGAGATATTATAGTTATCAACCAGTTGATAACTATAATATCTCCCTGCCCAGAAACCTTTAAGATTGCAGTTTTAATGCCTATTTACACTAGTACATATAGTACAAGCAAACAAGCTTTGTGGGAGATAAACAAGTTATATCCCATTCATTCGTATGGTATCCTTGTTATTAACACCCGACCTCAGCTGCGCCTTGGTCTCGTGTAATAACAAGGATACCATACTTGTTCTGGGGTATAACTAATACTTAAAGTGTCATGATAAGAAGAGAAAATTTCAGTATCGTAATATCAATATACGTACGTATTATCATCAATATCGTGATTATCATAGCATTTATTGCCCGCCCATTGAGTCTGAAGGATAGTATTGTTACAAATAAGTCACAATGGCAGGTTATCTGGATAAGCTAAGGAGAAAGTGCCTTGATTAGTATGTAAAAACTATTTTCAACTATAAACATTTTTAATATGTACTCTTGCTGGCTAATAGTGTACATTTGAAGGATCAACTCTTTTAAAAGTGCATGCCATTATGAAAATCTATTATTAAAAATGCATCATGATTTTGAATTAATATCATTCAAAAATTATCCTATTACTCGGTATAATAGCATGGGACAATCCATCCATGTTAGCAATCAACATGCGTACATGTGAACTTCATTAGAGTCATCTGTCTCTCCATTAATCCTTAACTCCTAAATTGGTTATGTAAAACTTGGTATCCAGTATACAGTGCTACTCTACGCACCTTAAAAAAGTCAATCCACCAGCTAGCTCCATTCTTTCGTAGCTGGCCCCACCACGCTTCTATATTAGACATATCCTAGGAATGTTAATATTTCAAAGCAAATTTTTAGCAGTTACCTGGTTTGAAGCTTTTTTCACCCCTAAAACTGTCACTGGAATTTTCTCTCAAAAATGGTTGAAGGAAGGCGACATTACAATTTTCTGTTCCTCTGTCAGCCCTCACAATGGTCGGACAGCCTACAAGTACATAATTGTATACATTTTGTCAAAATGAACAATTATTATACCTCCTAATTTCTTTACACAATCTAAGTAGTATCCAGCAATTATAAATGGGTCATTGTTTGATGGTCCAACATGAAGCCATAGGATTCGACGTGAAAACCCATCAATACACCCATGGATAGCAAATCCATAGGGCTTTAGTTTGTCGTATCCATCTATGTGCCATCAACAATATTATCACATTACCCACAATATACATACATAAATACTGTCATTTATATAACCTTTATACAACAACTTCATTTAACACTATCTGTCATCAAGGTTTAATATGCACACATACATACTTTGTTGTGATACTCTCTTCTTTTCAACTTGTGCTTCTTTCTCTCTTGAGCTCCAACAGGATCATTTATTGTAGAAAGCATCATTACTGCAGCTCCCCAATACCCATTCTATGCAATCATGCAATTAATAATTGCAAATTTATCAAGAAATCAATTACCGTGCTTTATGATTTTTCAAGCTTTTTTCATGTACAACACTTACATACATACATTGGAATAGTTTCTCATCCACTGCCTACATGCATCTTTCACCACTGACATTTATTCTGCCATAATTTTCATTATACATATCGTGTATGCTTATAAATGCATGTCGTGTTTGATTATTAAAGTAAACGAATTAACATTCGAATGGTCATAAAAATGAAATATCGAATGTTTTGTATATTTGTCCCAACCCTAACTTCCTGTAGTTAAGTAATGTACCTCAGTAAAGCAATTGTACATATATGTACTCAGTATGGTGACATAAAATGTTGCTAGCTGTGTAACTATTATCCATATATAACATATGATACGTACCTCCCTACTTTCAGATGATGCTTTCCCTGTAACCAAGGTCTCTTCCTGACTCTACTCTTTCTTTCTAGGAGAAAATCTTGATAAAGCATGCATGGTAGCTTCACCCAAAATTTATTTACGGCAACTCAGAGCAGTCGGCCATTGGCCATTTTTTGGCCAATTTCACTATATGGCCAATCAACTTTCATTTTGGTTGGCCACATTTACTGTACATTTGCTATGTAGTGATTAAATACAAGGTAACATTTTCTGTACATGGTGTACCAAATTTGAATTCTTATTTTGAACTTTGTAACTACACAAACACTAACACACACATGGACGCACATACACACAGTCACACACAAAACAATCTTGATCCCTTTGTTTAATTTTCACAAATGGGCTTGCAAGCCTTATGAAAGGATCACCATTTGGCAGATTGGTATTTTGAAGCAAGTTTAACGATATTATCACAATCATTTAAGCGAACAGTAATTGTGGTATAAGCATTAAAGCTGCAAAAGATAAATAATTTTTGATGTTGCAAAAAAGTTTAGTGATAATTGCAGTATTGATGGTAATATCATGTTTCCAGTATCGTGATACTAAAATTTATCTTCCATATCAACAATCACGTCATATAATATTGTAACCCTAATTTATACCCCTGGGTCAGTAGGGGATGTTAAGATGAAAAGCGCCACAAGCACACAAGTAATCAAATCTATTGATCAAAATTGTTCGTCATCTTACTACAGATGAAGATACTGTATATTTTTAACATATAAATATATGGTTTTCAACATTAAATTTTTATGACTGTCCAAGGGCAATGACCATCAAAGATGCGGTTACTTTGTTTACCACCTTGATGGTAACTTGTCTCACTGCATGAACATACCTATCTGGGTATATTATTAACATCCACCTGTCATTTTCACCATATGTCAACATGATTTAAGGCATTCCGAATGTTAAATACGAAATCTTTCCAAATGCTCCAAACAATTAAATCTATTGCTTGGATTGATTTATTAATTATAATATTATATTATTCGTTGGTGTTGTTGTATGATTGACTTGGAACACTTGCACACACTTATAAGTAGATCCATGTTCATGCACATAATTATGATTGTACACATGCACTCTATATATAACGCACCTCTTAGTTGTACGCATGCGTATCATTAATGATTACCTCGTGTATGCGACATGGTGTCAGAAGTGAAGTGAGATGGCAACATATAGTGCACCTCTTCAACCACCGCTTCCGTTTCGATTTCATTGTCCTGATGAATGGCCCAAGTGGTGTCGCCGGTTTGAATTCTGGTTTGTCTAAGGAGGACGAGGAGCATCAAGTTAGTACTTTGTTGTATTGTCTCGGGGAAGATGCGGATGACGTGCGGACTTCAACTAATATATCCGACAAAAACAGGAAGAAGTACACAGAGGTACTAGCAAAGTTTGATGGACACTTTAAAGTGCGCAAAACGTGATCCTTGAATTCGCGCGATTTAATCGTAGAGCACAAGACGATGATGATGACATCGAACAGTTTATCACCAGCCTATACAGCCTTTCAGAGGACTGCCAATATGCCGAATTGAAAGAGATGATACGTGACCGAATAGTGGTCGGCATTCGAGATACTGGATTGTCAGAAATACTTCAAATGGACTAAGCACTCACTCTAGATAAAGCGAAGAAGCTGGTGCGACAAAGGGAGGCAGTTAAAGAACAGCAACACGTGTTAAAACGAGGGGAGGAAACCTATCTAGATTATGTCAAGAGCATTAACAAAAAGAGTCTCAGCCAACAAGCCACGAAGGAAACTGCTAAGTGTACCCGATGTGGAGTCCCACAGCAAACAGAATTGTCCAGCTAAAGAAGCTACGTATCACAGATGTAGTAGGAAAGGGCACTTCGCAGTGATGTGCTTCTCAAGGACTATTGCCATGGTCTCACAGGAAGAACCAGAGCCAACAGAAACATCCTACTTAGATGCCATAACAAATGCAAACAACAGAAAAGAGACAAAAGTCATGGAATATTCAACTACAAGTAAATGACAAAGATGTCTGCTTTAAGATTGACACTGGGGCTGAAGTTTCAACCATATCAACAGATGTATTCGAAGCCATAGGCTGACCTGATTTACAGAAACCCACAAAGATACTGTGTGGACCAGACAAAACCCCTTTAGAGGTGCTGGGATGTGCCACAGTTCAACAAACCTACAAGAAGGTCTCCATAAAACACTGTGTCTATATGATCCGACGTCTTAGCAACAACTTACTTGGACTTCCTGCTATCACTGCGCTTGACATTCTTACCAAAGTTGATGCCATCCACAGCAGAGAAAATGCGATCCTCTCAAAATTTTCAAATCTGTTCCAAGGACTGGGCAAGATGCCATGTGAGTATAAAAACCAGATGCAAAACTGTAATGGAGTTATGATGTAATTGTAGTGATGTAATATGATGATGTAAGTAATGCATATATATTGTTCCTGTACTTATATTTAGTAGTTGCTGTTGTATTAGTTGATTCAGTTCATTGTTATTAATAAGAGATTATACAGTGGTCTATACAGTCGGAACCGGTTTACTTAGTACCCGCGTACATACAAAAGTAGAACATTGGCGACGAGGATGGCTAAACAGTATCTTGGACAGCTATCCGCTTTTCAACAAGACTCAGACACTATCTCTGCTTACTTGGAGCGTGTTCAAATTTTCTTCAACGCAAATGGAATAGAAGAGGACAAACAGAAAGTGGCCATCTTCCTCAATGCCGTCGGTGCACGGCCATACGCTCTACTCAGAGACTTACTGTCTCCAGCAAAACCTGCAGACAAGACTTTTGCAGAATTACAGAAGGCTCTAACTGATCATTTTGAGCCGAAACCTCTAGTTATCGCTGAGCGATTTTACTTTCATCAACGAGCACAAGGGACCAATGAATTTGTGCTGGAATACGTTGCTGAGCTTCGACGATTAGCCACACACTGCGAGTTTGGTGCATTCCTACAAGACGCCTTACGCGATCGACTCGTTTGTGGGTTACGAAGCATAGCGGCTCAAAAGAATCTTCTGTCTGAAGAAAACTTGTCTCTAGAAAAGGCCATACGAGTAGCCCAAAGTTTGGAAGCAGCCGATAAGAACGCCAAGAAATTGAAAGCCGACGACGCGGCGTCCACACCAATTCATCGAACTGGTCACTACCGCTACGCTAAACCTCCAAAGCAGCCTGCTAATAACGCCAAAACTTGCTATCGCTGTGGCGATACAGACCACATAGCAACCACTTGCAGATTTCGTGATGCAGAATGTAAAAAGTGCCACAAGAAAGGACACTTAGCTAGAGTTTGCAGGAGTGGATCCAGACCTCCACAACAAAAATCACATACCAAGGAACATTCTAAGTCACACGGAAATCATCAAAAGAAAGCCCTCACTATTAGAGAACCTGACTCAGATGATTCTGGAGACGTGTCACCCCTCAACCGCATTGGTGGAAAGTTACAGCTGATTATGGTAGAGCTTACCTTGAATGGTGAGAAGACAGCAATGGAGTTGGATACAGGTGCAGCGGTGTCAGTGATCTCCAGTACAACCAAGGCCAAACTGTTTCCTCAGTTGAAGCCAGAGAGCACATCAGTGATCCTCGCAACATATACTGGTGAGAAAATATCTGTGTTAGGACAAATAATGGTTGATGTAAAATATGGTAAATTGCACAAACAGCTTCCTTTGTATGTGGTCAAGGGTGATGGCCCTAGCCTTCTGGGTAGGAATTGGCTTACTGAAATAACCTTAAATTGGAAAAGTTTAAAGTTGATGTCCATTACTGGTACCCAAGCCACGCCTGAGCCACAAATGAGCTATAAAAAACAAATGGAAGCCTTATTACAAACCCACAAGGCAGTATTCCAGGAAGAGCTTGGTGAAATTAACACCTTTGAGCACCGCAACTCCAAAATTCTGCAAAGCCAGACAAGTTCCCTTTGCCTTACAAACCGCAGTAGAGAGAGAATTAGACAGATTGGAAGGTGAAGGCATTCTAGAAAGGGTTGCTTATAGCCAATGGGCAGCTCCAATTGTGTCTGTACCAAAGCCTGAAGGAGCAATCCGTACATGTGGAGACTACAAGGTAACCATCAACCCCCAGCTGGAAGTTGATCAATACCCATTACCAAAACCTGATACAATTTTCTCCACACTGTCTGAGGGGAAATGGTTTTCGAAACTTGATTTAACTCATGCTTATCAACAGCTAAAACTATCACCAACTTCCCGAGAGCTTGTGACAATAAACACACACAGAGGCCTATACCAATACACCCGCTTACCTTTCGGTGTAGCCTCTGCCCCTGCAATCTTTCAAAAGGTAATGGACACTGTACTACAGGGCTTACCAAAGGTTATCTGTTACCTGGATGATATTTTGATTTCTGCTAGCACTCCGGAAGAACACCTAGACAATGTGAAACAAGTACTACAAAGATTAGAACAGTATGGTATTAGAGCGAGAAAATCCAAATGTGCTTTTATGTGTACCGCAGTGGAATATTTGGGACACAGGATAGATTCAAATGGTTTACACACATTAGAGAGTAAGGTTACTGCCGTAGTGGATGCTCCTCGCCCTCATGATGTACAAGAGTTACGTTCCTTTTTGGGTCTCGTACACTACTATGGTAAATTCTTACAAAACCTCTCAACCTTACTACAACCCCTTAACCAGTTATTGAAACAAGGGAGTAAGTGGCATTGGTCAAAAGAGTGTGACAAGGCTTTCACAAAAGCAAAACAATGCTTGGTTAAGGCACCTGTGTTAGCTCACTACAACCCAAACATGCCAATTCGCCTTGCTGCCGATGCATCAGCCTATGGCATTGGTGCTGTGATCTCCCACGTATTTCCGGATGGTACAGAAAGGCCAGTGGCTTTTGCTTCCCGCACCCTGACAGCGACAGAACGTAACTACGCCCAAATTCAGAAAGAAGCACTGTCTCTTATTTACGCTGTACAGAAATTCCATCAGTATCTCTATGGTCGTTCTTTTGTGCTGGTTACAGACCATAAGCCACTAACCACTATTCTAGGTCATAAGGCGGGTATACCATCATTAGCTGCTGCTCGCTTACAGCAATGGGCACTGATATTGTCTGCTTACTCATATACAATTGAGTTTAGGCCAACTAAGCAGCACGCAAACGCTGATGGTCTTTCTAGACTCCCATTGGGTACCCGCAGAGATGCAGCTTTGGACTGTATTGACACTTTTATGATTGGGCAGATCCAAGCTATGCCAGTTACAGCTGAACAAGTTCAAGCAACTACTCGTCGTGATCCTGTGTTAAGCAAAGTTTTCCGTTACGTTCAAGATGGATGGCCTGCAACCGTGAATGACAAGTACAAACCATTTTACAAACGTAAAGATGAATTGTCTATTGAAGCTGGTTGCTTACTGTGGGGTAACCGTGTAATTGTCCCTGAGAAGTTCCGGCCTACTCTGATAGAGGAACTTCACCGAGATCATCCTGGTGCTTCGAGAATGAAATCAGTGGCCCGCAGTTATTTTTGGTACCCGGGGCTGGACAAAGATCTTGAGGATAGAGCCCATGGCTGTGTCGCCTGTCAGGGAGTGAAGAATTCCCCACCAGTTGCTCCCCTTCACCCGTGGGTATGGCCAGCCACTCCTTGGCAGAGAATACATGTAGATTTTGCGGGTCCCTTCATGAATAAGACATACTTGTTAGTCACAGATGCTCATTCCAAATGGCCTGAGATCATGGAGATGAACTCTACTACCACCCAGAAAACCATTACAGAGCTACGAAAACTATTTTCTGCTTATGGATTGCCATTACAGTTGGTCTCAGATAATGGACCACAGTTTATTTCAGAAGATTTTGCTCAATTCATGAAATCAAATGGCATCAAACAGATTCGGTGTGCACCATACCACCCCGCTTCCAATGGGGCTGCGGAACGCTTAGTTCAAACATTTAAGAAAGCCATGAAAACAGCAAAAGAATGTGGAAAAGACTTGCAGCAAGCTCACTCTAGTTTCCTTTTAACCTATCGCACTACTCATACAACCACCCATGACACCCCTGCTAAATTGTTCTTGAATCGCCAGCTCCGAACCAGACTGGACTTACTGCTACCAAACAAGGACAAAACCGTTTTAGGTGCTCAAGCACAACAAAAACACAATCATGATCATACCAAGAATGTAATGCGTGAATTTAAAGTGGGAGAGGCAGTCATGGCGAGAAGTAATGTAGCTGGTAAGCCAGATGTAAAGGCAGTGATAAAAAAGAGACTTGGTCCATTAATGTATGAGATAGAGACAGACACTGGTCTTTGGAAAAGACATGTCGATCATTTGAAGAGCCTAGGAACTGTAGTCAATGACACCCAACTAGAGACTGAGGAAGATGTTATTATTCCTACAGGTACAGAGGAGAGACCTGCTGCTACTGCTCAAAGCAATGTACAACCACCAGCTGAGCCAGCTGAACCTGTTAGAAGGTATCCACAAAGAGAACGCCGGCAACCAGAGCGTTATACACCAGAGACTAGTAACTGATATAAGTTAGGTCATGTATACAATTATTTTATGGTTTACTTGTAATCTTTAGTTGTTATCTAAGAAGGAACTTGTATTTATTTAGTGAGGAAGGAGTGTAATAGAGTTATGATGTAATTGTAGAGATGTAATATGATGATGTAAGTAATGCATATATATTGTTCCTGTACTTATATTTAGTAGTTGCTGTTGTATTAGTTGATTCAGTTCATTGTTATTAATAAGAGATTATACAGTGGTCTATACAGTCGGAACCGGTTTACTTAGTACCCGCATACATACAAAAGTAGAACATTCTTATTCACTTTTTACAGCTCAAAAGATCCTTATTCCCCTGCGTGACAAGGTACACAACGAACTCAAACAAATGAAGGCTTCAGGGATAATCAGCAAAGTGGACCAACCCACAGAATGGTGCTCGGGCATGGTAGTAGTTCAAAAGAAGTCGGGCGGAGTCCGAATATGTGTGGACCTCAAACCCCTAAACAAAAGTATACAGCAAGAAGTGTATCCAATGCCACATGCTGGCAGAAGCCAGGGTGTTCTCCAAGTTAGACGCCAATAGTGGGTTTTGGCAGGTTCCCTGGCAGAATCATGCAGACACCTCACTACCTTCATCACACCCTTCGGGCGATATTGGTTTAATAAACTCCCATTTGGGATATTAAGTGCCCCTGAATTTTTCCAAAAGTAGATGAGCGCCATCTTAGATGGATCTCTGCCACCTTGACAATATTTTGGTATTTGGGAAAGACAGTCAAGATCACAATCCTCATTTGGAAGTAGTTTTGGAAAGGATTTGTGCAGCGGGAATCACTAAACCGTCAAATGTGAGTTTGGCAAAACCACTCTTACCTTTCTAGGCCATGTTATTAATCAGCATGGTATTTCCCCAGATAAAGAGATGCCACCACCCAAGACAGTATCCGAACTCCGCAGGTTCATGGGAATGATCAACCAGCTGGGAAAATTCTCCCCCAATATTGCAGAGATTTCAACACCTTTGCGGAAGCTACTCATAGCAATCAAGTTTGGCAGTGGGGACCCGATCAAGAAGACTCGTATAAAAAGCTGCAAGTTGAAATAACGAACCCCACGTTACTGAAGTGGTATAATGTACAAGCACCAACAAAAATATCAGCGGACGCCTCATTATATGGCATTGGAGCCGTGTTACTTCAACTTGTTGATACTCATTGGTTTCCCATTGCATATGCTTCACGCATGATGACCAATACTGAGACCCGGTATGCCCAGATCAAAAAGGAGGCCCTAGCAATCACCTGGGCATGTGAAAAGTTCAGTCAGTATATCCTTGGCAAAAGAATCTTATTAGAAACAGATCACAAGCCCCTTGTCCCCCTGTTCAGTTACAAACACTTGGACAACTTGCCACCCAGAGTACTCAGGTTCTGCCTTCGCCTAATGAGATTTGATTATCAAATCTCCCACGTACCTGGCAAATATCTTTACACTGCGGATGCACTTTCACCACATTCCAGACACAACAGATCTTATTCAACAAAAAGAGGTAGAACATTTTATTCAGACTGTGGCGACCCACCTACCAGCCAGCAAAGAGCGTCTGGAGGTATATTGTCAAGCACAGCTAACCGACCCCACATGCACTGCAGTCAGAACCTACTGTATCACTGGGTGGCCTAGCAAGCAACAACTAACTGACAATCTCCTCCCATACTGGAAAGTCCGTGGTGAACTAAGCCTTTACGAGAATCTTTTGCTATATGGATTTACCTCAAACTGATCATTGTTTGACTCCCCAATGGACATCCCTGGACAAATTTAGGAAAGCAGACAAGGAATACAAAGACAGGCAGCAATGTCAGTACAACTGCAGACATAGGGTAAGGCCCTTATCTGTGCTACCTGCTGGCTCCCAGGTATGGGTAAGGAGTGGGAGAAACCAGATTGCAGGGAAAATCATATCATCAGCAGAAGCACCTAGATCATACATTGTATCAACTCCGTCTGGACAGGTTCACAGAAACCGTCACCATCTTAACATTCAGAGGGGGGAGTTGGCCAGTGACATAAGCTTTGAACTAGAAACATTCACTTCAACAACAGGAAGTCCAGCTACACCACCATCGCCTCCTGTAGTAACAAGATTGCCAATTATGACCCGTTCAGAAACTGGTACAGCTACGAGACCCCCACATGACAGCTTCAGAAGGGAGATGTTGTATGATTGACTTGGAACACTTGCACACACTTATAAGTAGATCCATGTCCATGCACATATGATTGTACACATGCACTCTATATATAACGCACCTCTTAGTTGTACGCATGCGTATTGTTAATGATTACCTCGTGTATGCGTATTTAAATTCAAATTTGCTCTACAGGCCTTATGAGTATCTGACAACACGGCACTAAGAAATTATCATAATTGTGAGATAAGAGCCACCAAGGGAGGCATCTTGTATTATTAAACTCTTGGGGACTGCAACCATAGATATTATACACGTAACCTGGATTGGAAATACGCTAAATTTTTTTCTCCATCCTCAATACGGTGGGAATGTAGGTTAGTTGGGAGTTACTCTACAAACAACTTAAGAAGACAAATTTGTTGTTAAAATTGTTTGTTACAATTGTTTGACAATGTATCTCGCTGTTATGCCTACTTCAGATGCCTGGAGAGGTATTTTGCTATTAAATTCGCCATTACATGGAATTTTCAGCGCCCTGTTTGGATCCTTATTTATCGTGCCAGTGTAATTAAAACGTATCCATTATCATGATGTGAAGTATTGCAATTACTTTTTAATTTCTGGAAGAAGATGTCTATCTACAAAAACATTGATACCATTTTAACGGATTTCTATGGTTACAGTGTGACTGAAAAGAAACTTAGGTAGCCTATTACATTCTACTGGTGCTAAGAAGCCTAATGAAACTAATAAAACTGTCGTCCTGCTCCAAACTTGTGTCGAAAAAATTACAAAAGCTTAGCTAAAACTGCCATGTTCCATTGTATTTATACCAAAATAACTAACTTCTTTTACGATGAATAGCCAGAATTTTACCACCAGTCAAATCTCCATTAAGTGAAGGGGCTTTTAAAAATCATTTTAAAACTTCAAGAAGCCTACTGGAGTAACCACAAATAAGGTAGTAACACACGTTACATTGTGAAAATCTGCATTTATCTTTACAATACTTGCTAACCTGAATTTCTGCCTCCACTTCTTCCAGAGATGACTCACTCCCTCGTCGTTTTAAACCCAGTCGTTTTAATCGACCTTGCAGTTGATCTTCCGACAGTATAATCCCGTGTTTAGCTTCCAGGAATGCTCTGATATCTTTGTACGTGTAGCCATTTTCAAAATACCTCTTGATAAGTGATTCTTCATCCAAAGAAGAATAAAGGGCAGAACTGCCATTACACGTGAAACAATTATTTCAATTTATTGTCACAAATAACCAGGAAATGGTTGAGAAGTAATCGAGAAATAATCGAGAAGTCTAAAGGAGAAATGAGAAGTAACTGGGAAATAGTCGATAAAAATGAGAAGTATTGTCGGGAAATGAGAAATAACAGAGAAACAGTTGAGAAATAAGTGAGAAATAACTGTGAAATAAGAGAGAAATAGCTAAGAAATAAATGAGAAATGGGAAATAAGTAAGAAATTTCCGAGAAATAATTGAGAAGTAACTGAGAAATACCTGGGAAATAATCGAGAAATGCCCAGAACCGGCCACCGTAGAATTCTGTGTTATACATGTTGCTAACACGGATACTTTATTAGCGTAGTAACTGGAGCTCTAGCTGGAGCTTACTTTGTTGCAATTTTCATTGTACCTGAGCTAAATAGTAAACAGAAACTATTGTATTTTTAATTGTGTTAGTAGTGAACAAAAATTACCAACTGCAATTACCTGCTCAAACGTTTTTTAACTGAAGTATAGCTACACAAGTAATGCAACTAGGAAGGAACAATTTGAAAGGTGATGATATTAGTCTAATTTTTTATTACTTGAGGTGTTACTGTAGATTGCTTATACCTTCAAGTTGAAGAATAACATTAAACTGAAAATATCACTAAAACCAGCCAGCGCAAAGTTTACCTGCAAAAGGTAATTATGTATAGCTACATACATTTACTACGTAATCAAACAATATCATATGTTTCACAGCAATTTGGTTGAAAACGAATTTACTGCCACGGTTAGTTATTAAAAGTTTATTTGTGAATTTATAGTCAATTAAACTCGTGTAGGTATATATATCTTCATCACTGAATCACCTGGTGACTACTTGACTAAGATGATTGATCCTCAGCAGTATAGGATTATTGTGGGTAGTTTTTTTATTAAGATAGTTGTTTCTCGTCCACCTAGTGCTAAGTGTACTTTTGAATGGCATGTAACCATAAGTTGGTTAGAAGTAATTATGATATGTGTATCCATGATACTTTTATTGTGTGGAGATGTTGAGGTAAATCCAGGTCCAAACATTGTCCTGAATGTAAAAGTCTTGTAAGCAATAGACGTAAATGTGGGTATGCATTTAACAAGAAAGGTCAATCATCTGGTCGACCACAAGGGTGCAGGATACAAAGTATCAATGGGACGCCCAGTAGGAACCACTGTTATTGACGGTTTTGTTGCTACTTGTGGACGTCCTGTTGGTACTAGTATTACTGCTGGTTTTAAGGCTTCAGGTGGACGACCAACTGGTACTACTGTAGATGCTGGCTTCAATGCATCAGGTGGACGTCCTACTGGTATACTATAGATGCTGGCTTTAATGCTACTGGTGGACGTCCTACTGATACTACTGTAGAAGCTGGCTTTAATGCTTCCAGTGGACGTCCCACTGGTACTACTGTAGATGCTGGCTTTAATGCTTCCAGTGGACGTCCTACTGGCACTAGTGTAGATGCTGGCTTTAATGCGCTTCCAGTGGACGTCCTAATGGTACTAGTGTAGATGCTGGCTTTAATGCTTCCAGTGGACGTTCTAATGGTACTAGTGTAGATGCTGGCTTTAATGTTTCCAGTGGACGTCCAACTGGTACTACTGTAGATGCTGGCTTTAATGCTTCGGGTGGATGTCCTGTCGGTACTACCTTGATGCTGGTTTTAGCACTTCAGATTAGGGATGTGCGATATATATCGATATACTGATAATATCGATACAAAAATAACTATCGTGATAGCAATAGTAGATTTCATATATCGATATTTCTATGCATGCTAATTTATACACATGCACATTTCAATTAATAGTTCAAGCCACTACATGGTGGCATGGAGATACTTTAGTGTTAATGCTTCTGGTTGATTTTCAATAAAACGCACCGTGATAAAATGTGCAGATTGTAAAATGAAAGTGAAAATCAAGTGGTAACTTGCTATCTTGCATATGTACACTAACTTATCTAATACAGTAATTGAGTTGAACTTTTATTCACAAGTATCAATACAAAACTAAGTATACATAATTATCGTGACAAATAATCGTATCGTGATAGTTGAGGTTGTGATAATCGATAGTAAAAGTTGCTGGTGATACACATCCCTACTTCAGATGGACGCCCAGTTGGGACCACACATGAAAATGGTGCAAAATCTTTATTAATCAAAGATGACCCATCTAAATTCAATGAACATATAAAGCAGTATGATTTACCAATAACATGGAATACTGATGTAGAGTGTTTGTCCCTGAATGAAGATTTGTTAAAAAGAGGGAAAAGGTGCATAGGCCAGCAAATTAGATTTAATAGCAAGCCCCTGGGCATAGGTATGTGCTACTGTTGTGGTAACATATTGTGGTCGAGGGTGGATAATTGCCACACATATTTAGTAGCCATAAAGATTGAAGAGAGAAATATACCAGCTTCAGCCTATCAAAAGGTTATGTGTCATGAAGATAAATCAATTTTACTTGATTATCAACACAAAAGTGGTAAACTCTATGCCTGTACTGTATGTAAAAGTTTAAAGTCACCGTCAGAATTAACCAGTGAGCTACATGTTGGTAAGGTTAAAATGGACTGCAAAAACTTACCTGTAGACCAGTGGGATATGCAATATCCTAAAGATATTTTAGCACTAAAAATCATGCAGAGTGGTACTGTTCCAGAATGGCTGAAATGCCTCGTTATAATGATAGAAGCAAAATATGCGAGGATGATACAAAAATATTAAATGCATCGTGACATGGTGTTTTAAGGGATATGGCGGGAAAGTGTTATCAAAATGCAAATATGGTTTCCCATTCCATGTACAGAGGAGCTAGATGAGGATGGTGTACATTTTATTTACATGCGTAGGTGTAAGGAAGATTGTTTTGTTGTACCATATAATTTAGAAATACTTTTATTTTGGGGTGCTTCCATGAACCTACAACATGTGTCAAAGCATGGATTTAAGCCAAGTATATTTCAAAGCCAGAATCCAGTTTTGATGTTAAGCTTTCTAAAAATCCAAGTGATCCGGAACGCTATCTGCGTACAGCATTAGGTATCCAACTTGAATTTAATCAATATCACATGAGTAGGAGCACAATTTACAGCCTACACAGCAGTTTCTTAAAACACACACACAGTTGAAAGATCTTTCATCTGATTCAGAAGATATTTACGTACATTCAAAGTTCGAAGTTAAAACATTGACCGTAACTCTTAACTGCGTAGCTCTTTCATTTGATATATAAATTATGAGATATCTAATTAGATTTAGTTTAAAGATGGTTTTTTCAATACTTTGACCTTTCAAAAATGGCTGCTTGGATTTTTCTCATATTTTTCTTTATACTAATTACACCTTCCCCTTTTTGTTGTGTTATGTGACTATTATTGGTTTAGGAGATATACTGAAACATGTAAAGGCAAGTGAAATAATTTGTGGATTGAAACTACTCTATGGGACTGTATACCTACCATGAATCAATTAACATCCCATATAATACACAAATTATGTGAAGATTGAACATGTGTACTAATCCTTTGATCCACCCACATAAAGTGATACATGTCCTCTAATTCCATTTCTTTAGATCTAAGCATGTATACTGCTAGTTTAACAAACATAATATGATATAATACCTGCAAATACTCTTCTAATTATAAGCTACACATTAATTGAAGAATGCTGTATTCATAACATACATATGATCGTGAGTCTCTAATTCCTTTCTTCACAGTTGTGGACATTCTGTATGAAGTCTTTTACTTGCAATACTAGTCTCCCCAGTCTTTTCTATGTAAGTGTAGTGGTTTAGTTCATAATAGGATCAGACTGAGAAAGTCTAATGGCTTAGACATGTAATACAAGTGTCTTTGAAGTATAAATACCAGAGCAGGAGGTAACAGAATGACTCAACAGAGACCAAGTTACAAAACATTTATACTGAGTCATTAAAAACGGAGTTTATTTGTTAGCCTTCATGCGTACTGCTAATTCAAACAAGACTCTTAAAATTGCTATGATCCATGGCCAACAATAGAGTGTAAGTGGTCAATTATCGGACGGTATGAATTATCGGACAAGGCCTCTTGTATTGAAACATGAGTAACGTAAGCAATAGTATTACAAGAAACATAGTATAAGAATTAAACTAACAATGAAAGAATGAGAATTAACACTTTTTATCCAGATCAAACCAATAACAAAGCATTTTAAAGACATGCTAAGGCTGCTACTTTCACCAGTTTGGCTGATTTTCTAAAATACAGCCAAGCCAATACAAATACCCGTATTGTTATAACACAATGACAGAGAAAGATAACAGCAACTTACAGGGCTTACTTGGGATAATATCCCTTACATTCTGCTAAAGGATCCATCTAGCCTTAAGGAACTATGCTACAAAGTTTCATGGCTATCTGCTAATTCATCCTAGAAAAAGTACAGCATCCGATAATTCATGTGCGTATCCTATAATTCATACGCGTATCCGATAATTCATTGCCGACACCCTGTGCACTTTCACATGTCATAATTACATCACAAAAATGAATATTGGTTTCCAAAGAGTGGGCTATCGATTGGTGACAGTACGACGGATACTTCTTGAGTTACAGCAGTTAATCGAAATGCATCCGATAATCGACCACTTATGCTATATAGAAGTGTACACTACATATACAGATTAAATACGTAGCTCAAAGTTAACTGAATGAAGCGGGATAATGTGCATGCATGACAACTGACTAGGGAAGGGGTACATTAATTAGAAATTGATGCATTGACACTTAGCACATGTTGTAAGTGGAGACGCCATGTTGTTGTGGTATGGCAAGCTGGGCTAGACTTTTTGGGTCAGTTGGGATATCAGGATTTATGCAAGATGGGGTTTCCCAGGCAAATAACTAATTAGGGGTTAAGTACGAGAAAGTATACAACTAAGGCAATTAACCGGGAATTATGCATAGCCATAAGCATACTAATCAAAGGAATAGTGAGGCTGACTGTCAATTATTGCAAGAGGATCTCGATCATATTTGTAGCTGGGCTAACAAATGGCAACTTCGTCTGAATGTTTCCAAATGCGAAGCCCTTCTTATTTCGAACAAGCGTAAGGCAATATCTTTTGAATATTTTGTCAACCACTCTCCTCTAGCATGGAGTTCTACTGTTAAGTATTTGGGAGTACTGCTCCGTTCAAACCTGTCTTGGTCTGACCACTGTAAAGCAAGACTTTAAATTTTCTTCGCTATACTTTATGGGGAGCTACAACTGTAGCCAAATCCATGACTTACAAATATCTTGTACGTCCATTGCTGGAGTATGCGTGCACGGTGTGGAATTGTGGTGCACTCTAAGTGAAACTAATTTCATGAACAATAATTCATCAACCCATGATTTACATGCAACCAAAGCAGACAATACCACAACAATACCAAATTTTACAAACGCAAAAATAGCTGGTAAAAAGAGGGCCAGAACTACCATAAATAGAGCTAATGAGAAAAATGAAACCAATAAAAAATAAGAATTGATAATATTAGTATTAATAGAGCTAAACACAAAACTAAAAAAGCCAATAAGACATTACAGTCAGTAAAGATTGTTTAATAGTTAGCACTGAAAGTGTTCATGGCCCCAATAGGACTGAATGGCCAGAGTATAGGTACCACCAAATTGATGAATTTTGGCAAAGAAATGCATGCAGTAGGATGGGTTTACAGTTTGCACAGGAATTTCAATGTCAATCTGGTGGTATAGATGTTATTTTGACAAAACCAAACTTACGCACTTTACGCAATGTGCAAGGGGATGGTAACTGTCTTTTCAGGGCAATGTCTTTTGTAATTACAGGTTGTGAAAGACAACATATGGAAGTAAGAAACGCAATACTAAGTTACATGTTGTACATTGAAAATTTACTAATTATAATTATTTACAACCTTTTGGACATACTAGTGTGCAAAATTATATTGATAGTACAGAAATGAACAGGGTTTGTACATGGGGATCAGAGCTTGAAACGATTTGTTTGTCAATACTGTTGTGTATAGCTTTGAAGGTCATAACAACACATGGCAAACATTCACGAATCACTTTGTAGATAGGACAATGACATGTGATTATGGAAGTAAATCCATATACTTATGGTTTAACAGCTCACATTTCAAGGTTGTCACTTCAGTGAGACTAAGGTAAACTGTTTTAGTACTGATTTAAAATCAATGTCACGCATATCGCTTAGGTGGTCTTATGGTGCGGCCAAAGGATGAAGTGTGTTGTGAGGGGCCTTGCCTTGGACTTGGTACTATCTGTGAATTACCTGGGTCAACGTTGATTGGTTCTGGTTCAAACTCATTGCCTTTTTCCTCCCCTGTCTCACTATCAGAATCAGCTAATTCAATATCTGGTTGGTGTACTGGTAGCCTGTCACTTGTTTTTCATAGTTGTCTTCGGTTACGACAGTAAACACTGCCCATTGCTCTCTACTAAGTATGATCATGGAGCCACTTGTTTTCTGCAGATTCCACAACTCCATGTGTTGCTACCTGGTAGCTTCATTCAAACTGAGTCACCAGTGTGCAGTGGTTTCAGTGACTTGGCCACTCGATTATAATACTTTGCTTGCTTGCACTGGCCATCCTTGAGCTTGGCTGTGATTTGCTGTGGGATCTCAGGTTTTAGTAGTGTAGGTGATAGCAGCAGTAATGTTCTTGTACGCCGTCCAAACAGTCGTTGTGCTGGCGAGGCATTTGTTGGCAATGTCGGGGTATTGCGTTGGTTTAACAGTGCCAGGTGTATGTCTGATTTGGCTAACTGTGCCTTCTTCAGGAGAGCTTTACATATTTTTACAGCACTCTCTGCTTTGCCATTGGCTTGTGAGTAATGTGGGGATGTGGTGATGTGCTGGAAGTCCCATTGTGAGGCAAACTTTCGGAACTCTTCTGAAGCATATACTGGGCCATTGTCAGATACCAGGCTTTCCGGAATGCCGTGGCGTCCAAATGTTGTTTTCAAGGCTTGAATCACTGAGTGGGATGAAGTATTCTTTATTCGTTCAAATTCTATGAAGTTGGAATAGTAGTCAACCATTACAATGAAAGTTTCCCCACTGTGTGAAAACAGATCTGTAGCTACTTTGCTCCATGGTCTTTCGGGTATCTCATGAGTGTTGAGTGGTTCTCGGCACTGTGATGGCTGTACAGTGTTACAAACAGAGCAATTACTTACATGATCTCTGATCTCAGCATTCATCAGTGGCCAGTAGAATACTTCCCTGGCTCTTCTTAAGCAGGATTCCACTCCCAGGTGGCCTTCATGTACTTTCTGGATCATCTCCTTTCTGAGGGCTATTGGTATGATGATTTTGTTACCTTTGAAAAGTATTCCATCCTGAACAGCGAGTTCCTTATGTATGGTTTGGCTTCTGGAGGTACCAGAGATTTGTGGCTGGGCCACCCTGTAATGACTTTCTCCATTAATACTTGCAGGCTGTAGTCAGTACTAGTGGCCTCTTGTATCTGCTTCAGACATGTTGAAGATATTGGCAAGTGTTCAGCTAACTCTAGCTCTTCCATGGCATGACAGAATTCTGACTGAGGTGCTGTCAATGGCACTGAATTTTTTGGGTATGCCCTGGAGAGAGCATCAGCTAAAAACATTTCTAAGCCTTTGTTATAGGTAATGTGTAAATCATACCTCTGTAGTCGAAGGAGCATCTGTTGTAATCTCTTGGGTGCTGTGTGAATGGGTTTTTGAGATATACTCACTAACGGTTTGTGGTCAGTTTCGATTGTCACTCTGTGACCATACACATATTGATCAAATTTTTCACATCCACAGACTATGGCCAGCATCTCTTTCTCAATCTGTACATATTTCTTTTCAGCCAGGGTAAGGCCGCATGCACCAAATGCCACAGGTTGGCCTTGTTGTAACAACGCATACCCAAGTCCACCATCAGAAGCATCACATTGCAGAGTGATTTCTATAGCTGGATCAAAATAACGTAAAACTGGAGCTTTACAAATAAGATCTTTCACGTTTGATACGGCCTTGTCATGAACTTCTAACCACTTCCATTCTGTGTCCTTATGTCCCAGCTGTCGCAATGGTTCAGTGATTGCTGAGAGCTGTGGTAGGAATTTTGCGAGATATTGGGCCATGCCCAGTAGCTGTTGCAGTGATTTTATATTAGTAGGTGTTGGCATATTGATGATGGCTGATACTTTATTGGGGTCAGGAGCCAATCCTTTATCGGTAAGTAAGTGACCGATAAATGGCACCGAATCCAGCCGAAGTTTCACTTTGTCTGGGTTTAGCTTGAGGCCTCGTTCTCTGGCTCTGTCAAGGAAGTGTCGTAGGTTTCTGTCATGATCAGCAATGGCTTCTTTCATGGTTGCCCCAAATCCACAAATGAGGAAGTCGTCAGCAATAACCTCAATGCCTTGTAGGCCTTCAATTATTTCATTCATTCTCTGTTGCCATACTTCTGGAGCGCTGCTAATACCAAAGGGCATTCTTATCCATCTATACCTCCCAAAGGGAGTATTGAAAGTTGTCAGATAACTGGAGTCTTCAGCCAGTTTAACTTGCCAAAATCCAGTCTTGGCATCAAGCACGGTGAATACTTTGGCATTAGTTAGGCGACTCGCTACCTCCTCGATGGTCGGTAGTGGGTAGTGGCTGCGCATGACAACTTTATTCAGATGTTGTGGGTCCAAGCATATGCGCACTTTCCCATTCTTCTTCTGTGCCACTACCATACTAGATACCCATTTAGTGGGCTCTGTTACCGGAGTAATAATTTGCTTGTCTGCCATTGCATCCAGTTCGGCTTTGACCACACCTCGCAATGCCACTGGTAATCTGCGTGGGGGGTTGACAACAGGTATAGCATCGGGTTTTATTTGAATAGTGGAAGCTCTCCTAGTCCATCAAACACATCTGTATACTGACTCAAAACTGGGTCACTCAAAGTTTGTTCTTTACTTGGTGGGTCACTTGCTTGGTGTGTGGATTCTGTAACGGTGTGTATAACATCACAATCTAGAAATTTGATTAGTCTCATGCCAATGCAGGTGCTCTTCCCTAGTATTGGCACGACTGCTGACTTCATAACAAAAAAACGCAGGTAATGTTTTCTTACTACCTCGTTCAATATTAAGCATCACTTTACCCACAGGTATTGCATTTGTATTGTTGTGCATTGTGAGGACATTTTTTTTGAAAAATGTCCTCTTTTATTGCAATTAAAGCAAGTTTTATCAAATGCCAGACATGCCTCTCTTGTAAACTCGTGCTGCCTACCACAGTACCTGCATGACTTATGTGGCTTGCCTGATCTCACCCTGGTATGTTGTCCTGACATACCTTTGTTCTGTTTTGCCTGTTGGTTCGTCTTTATCATTTGGACTGTACTGGTTGGCTCTATCTCTGCAGTTGCCATATCCAGGGCCTGGTGTCGTGTTGCCTCACTTGCTTTCAACAGTTCAATAGTTTTTGCCAAGGTAATGTCCTTCTTGCTCAGTAACCTTTCTCTAATTTTGTCAGCTTGTATACCACTCACGAGTCTATCTCGGATCAGTTCATCCTTTAGTGTTCCATACTTGCATAACTCAGCTTGCTTCATGATGTCAGTTATATAGTGGTCTAGCAATTCACCTGGTTGTTGGGTTCGCTTGTTAAATATGTACCTCTCATATATGACGTTTGTGGCGGGAGAACATCTCGTTTCAAACTCTTGCAGGACCTTTGTGATGTTGTTACTATTGGTTTCAGAAAGAGAAAATGTTTCAAACATATCCTGTCCTTCTTTGCCGATAACGTTCAAAAAATGTGCTACTCTTACCGCGCCCTCTTTATTGATTTTAGCTGCAGTCTCATAATATGTCCACTCCCTTTTAAATTGTTTCCAGTTGTCTCCTCTACGTGTTCTGTCCTCAAGGCTTAATGAATCGGGGGTTTCGCTAACTTTTGTGTCGCCATGTTGACACTCGTGGTCGTCAACAATACTCAAAACGCAACAGGGAAGACTAGTTCAGTTTACGAAAAGAAAATGACGATGCTGAGCACGAGTAATCTCAAGTTACGCACGGCTATCCACTTCTGATACCATGTTTTAGTACTGATTTAAAATCAATGTCACGCATTACAATCACGTGGTATATAACAACAGTAATTACAAAGTTAATTCTAAATCAATATAATTATATAATTACAGAGTAATCATATTACAACAAAACAATACATCATGTCTTTGAAATTTAAAACAGAAAATGATAATGTATGTAAGGGGTGGATGGTGGGATCATAAAAACATTCAAATGATTAATCATGTAAGTCTGTATTTATATCGGTCAAACTAAATTTGTATTTACTTTACACTAAAGGGTTGAGCATGCAAGCAGATAGCTAGCTGCAACTTTATTAAGTCATTGCAGTGCTTTGTATGCAATGGTAGTCGACCAGAACATAGATGCATTTGGAAACTTAGTGGGAACATGCAATTGATTTGTTTATCACACATGTTAAATACTATTGTTGATAGCTTTGAAGCAAATAGCAATACCTGGCAAGAATTCTCATACAAGTTCCTAGACCAGTATATGACATGTGACTACACACGAAAATCAATATTTTGTGGTTTAAGAATTCACACTTCAAAGTACGTAGTCACTTCAGTTAGAAGGAGAGAAGTTTACACATGCTAGTTGTAATACATATACGTAGTAGTGTATATTTCATGTGATTATACACGTATACATGTAATCAAGGAGGATGTAAGGGGTGGTTGGCAGCAAATCATTAAAAAGGAATGACGTAAGTATGTATTACAAAGTATGGTATGCATAATATGTACTCCGGTATATGTACATGTTTAGTGCAAGGTTGAGCAACAGCTAGCTGACAATGCTCCCTCACGTGAGGTTGAGCAAATGTTGAGGACATGTAATGGGTGGATGGTGGGATTATAAAACAATTCTTTTATGTGACTTACTGGTGAGCCACTTGTGTTTAATGTTGTAACATATTCATAAATTATACATAGGTGTAAAAAAATACTCCCATTAAATGGTAGAGCAATCAGCTAGCTGCTATATTGCTCCCTGCAAGAATTTTATTGTGCTTACCCTTGTTGTGATAGCAAACTATATCTATTACAATTCACAATGGTAGATTGACAGTATGTCAATAATGTAATGAATATGCATGTTTGTATCGTGCCATTTTAGAGGAGGATATCCATGTATCTTTTCCATGGGTCATTCAATTAGTCGTGACATTCAATCACAAGGTAAGCTACTGCATATATGGGTCATTCCAGGTGAAATCAACAAGGAATTTAGGTTAACCTTTCGGATTTCAACCAAATTTGGTATGCTTATTGCATACATAGAGGTGATCACCCATACCAAATTTTAGCCTCATATGTTTGGAATTTTCCAACTTACAGCCAAAAGTAATTTGACTTTTTTGGAAAATTTTGGGTTACATCTGGTTAAAACATTGACCGTAACTCTTAACTGCGTTGATGTTTTGAGCTACAAATTGCAGTGTTTGTAGTTTATGAAATGCTCTTTCATTTGATATATAAATTATGGGATATCTAATTAGATTTAGTTTAAAGATGGTTTTTTCAATACTTTGACCCTTGACCTTTCAAAAATGGCTGCTTGGATTTTTCTCATATTTTTTCCTTATACTAATTACACCTTCCCCTTTTTATTGTGTAAGTTTTATTATGGGACTATTATTGGTTTAGGAGATATACTGAAACATGTAAAGGCATGTGAAATAATTTGTGGATTGAAACTACTCTATGAGACTGTATACCTACCATGAATCCATTAATTTCCCATATAATGCACAAATTATATCTTTGATCCGCCCACATAAAGTGAATTTAAGTGATACATATTCTCTAATTCCATTCCTTTAGATCTATGCATGTACAGTACAGTAGCTATATTTATACTTTGCTCTAATGTTCGGATTCCAAAACTTGAACTACATTACCAATTGATTCCTTTGATTGGTATGCTTATGGCTATGCATAGTTCCCAGTTAATTGCCTTAGTTGTATATTTTCTCGTACTTAACCCCTAATTAGTTATTTGCCTGGGAAAACCCCATCTTGCATAAATCCTGATATCCCAACTGACCCAAACAGTCTAGCCCAGCTTGCCATACCACAACAACATGGCGTCTCCACTTACTGCATGTGCTAAGTGTTAATGCACCAATTTCTAATTAATGTACCCCTTCCCTAGTCAGTTGTCATACATGCACACTATCCAGTTAAGTTTGAACTACGTATTTAATCTGTATATGTAGTGTACACTTCTATATAGCATAAGTGGTCGATTATCGGACGCATTTAGATTAACTACTGTAACTCGAGAAGTATCCGTCGTACTGTCACCAATCGATAGCCCACTCTTTGGAAACCAATATTCATCTTTGTGACGTAATTAGATTTTCCGTGACATGCAAAAGTGCACAGGGTGTAGGCAATGAATTGTCGGATACGCGTATGAATTATTGGATGCTGTACTTTTTCTAGGATGAATTATCAGATAGCCATGAAACTTTGTGGCATAGTTCCTTATAGGCTAGATGGATCCTTTAGATATTTTTGCAGAATGTAAGGGATATTATCCCAAGTAAGCCCTGTAAGTTTGGTGCTGTTATCTCTCTCTGTCATTGTGTTATAACAATACGGGTATTTATACTTGGCTGTATTTTAGAAAATCAGCCAAACTGGTGAAAGTAGCAGCCTTAGTATGTCTTTAAAATGCTTTGTTATTGGTTTGATCTGGATAAAAAGTGTTAATTCCCATTCTTTCATTGTTAGTTTATTCGTATACTATGTTTCTCATAATACTATCGCTTACGTTACTCATGTTTCAATACAAGAGGCCTTGTCCGATAATTCATACCATCCGATAATTGACCACTTACACTACATTGTTGGCCATGGTATCATAGCAATTTTAAGAGTCTTGTTTGAAAGTTTAAGATTAACTGAAAAGATTGCAGCACCAATTTACACCCTGTGTGATCAACCAATAAATGTTGATTTTACAAATCAAAAAAACAAATTAGCAGTACACATGAAGGCTAACAAATAAACTCCATTTTTAATGACGCAGTATAAATGTTTTGTAACTTGGTCTCTGTTGAGTCATTCTGTTACCTCCTGCTCAGGTATTTATACCTCAAAGACACTTGTATTACATGTCTAAGCCATTAGACTTTCTCAGTCTGATCCTATTATGAACTAAACCACTAGACTTACGTAGAAAAGACTGGGGAGACTAGTATTGCAAGTAAAAGGCTTCATACCCTAAAACAGAATGTTAAAAGGTATCCACAACTGTGAAGAAAGGAATTAGAGACTCACGATCAGATGTATGTTATGAATACAGCATTTTCCAGTTAATGTGTAGCTTATAATTAGAAGAGTGTTTGGTTTGTTAAACTACGTAGCAGTATACATGCTTAATGGAATTAGAGGATATGTATCACTTTATGTGGGCGGATCAAAGGATTAGTACACATGTTCAATCTTTACATAATTTGTGTATTACGTATATGGGATATTAATTGATTCATGGTAGGTATACAAGAGTTTCAATCCACAAATTATTTCACATGCCTTTACATATTTCAGTATATCTCCTAAACCAATAATAGTCCCATAATAAAAATTACACAACAAAAAGGGGAAGGTGTAATTAGTATAAGGAAAAAATATGAGAAAAATCCAAGCAGCCATTTTTGAAAGGTCAAAGGTCAAAGTATTGAAAAAACCATCTTTAAACTAAATCTAATTAGATATCCCATAATTTATATATCAAATGAAAGAGCATTTCATAAGCTACAAACACTGCAATTTGTAGCTCAAAACATCAATGCAGTTAAGAGTTACGGTCAATGTTTTAACCAGATGTAACCCAAAATTTTCCAAAAAAGTCAAATTACTTTTGGCTGTAAGTTGGAAAATTCCAAACATATGAGGCTAAAATTTGGTATGGGTGATCACCTCTATGTATGCAATAAGCATACCAAATTTGGTTGAAATCCGAAAGGTTAACCTAAATTCCTTGTTGATTTCACGTGGAATGACCCATATGTGTAACACAGCATGTCTAGTCTAAGGTTGAGTAAGCAGCTAGTTGCCAATGCCTCGCTTTGTGGGGCAGACACAAAAGATAATGGGGTGTATGACAGTAGCTACGTATTAATGACCAAATGGTTAGTACATACTTTACATGAAAATGAAGGATTATACCAAAATTAATTATGATGATGTAAAGTAGATGATTGGTAGGTGTGTTATTACATGTATTATGATCATTTGCACATTATACATTGCATGTGGTGTGGCAATCACTGATGGTATGTGTGAATGAATGCTGAAATACTTCACGATTACTACTGGGGAGGGACGAAGACCAATAACTACATACATGACCATAATACGTTTATGCATAATGAAATGATTAATACATACAAATTTTGTTTTGATTGTATAAAGACTCATTATTTGTTTGATACATACATGATCATCTATAAATAAAGTATGGGAAAGTGGATGGTATTGTTACACTTCTGATCAAGCTTTGATATATGTAAACATGTGTACTATAATTGGTTATGTAATAGTTTTCACACGCTAATCTTAAGGGGTTTACCCAAACAGTATTTAACAGCTAGCTGATACATTAATTGCGTGTTATAACAGCTGCATGTTATGTGGAGTTGGCAATGCTAATGATGAACCACAACTGCGTGATATACTCTTAATGTAATTAGACATTGGTTGCCATGCATGCATTAAAATCCAATTTACCGCTCAGCTTTATAAATTGCCGCTAAAAGGTACTAAAATACAGCCAATATAAATTATTGTAATGTAATTTCCATGACACCCGCATTCATTGCAATTGCAAATAAATATAGAGTGAGATAAAAATGTATGAAAGGATGCATTATCATTATATTATTTATTACAGAAATGTCAGATGACAAAATTTTATTAGACGAAGACATGGAGGTGGGGCATGGCAACCACAGGCCTCCCACAGAGCCACCCACCCACCAGCCAAATGACCAGCAGGCGCCGCCACCCACCAACCAACTAGACCAACAGCCCCCACCCAATTGCAACCACCACTCAGTGGACCAGCCGTCAACCCAGCAGCAGCCCAACCCTCAGCCAGAGCCACAGCCTGACCATGACAATAATGTGCCAGGCTCTAGCAACAATATGCCAGCTGGTAGAGGCCGTGGCGTTAATACAGGTTTATATATATACACAGGTCTTTTGTTTACAAAACTCCCTATGCATAAAATAGATAGAACAAGAATGAATGAAGGTTGGGGGAGGGGAAGGTGAAGAGGAAGGGGTTAGGGTAAGACGAAGGCGGGGCAACCAGTAGTAAGTGTCACTATAATTCAGTTTACGTACATTTAGTCTCTTTTTTAACAGCCAAAGAACTATATATATTCAAAAAAATTATATCAACTGTACTGAATATAAGCATTATCAATAGGATTATATCATATTTAATACGTACGACTGATTACCATTCCAACCCCACCACGATACTTTGTTTTGGCGGGTAGGGGTACCCTGGGTATGGTATACCTTCCCCTTGTTCCCTTGATTTACCTTAAGTGAGGGTCTCCCTCCTCTGTTTATAGTATTATTATTTGGGGGAGGATGTGGGAGGGTTTACCCAGACCCCTTCACGATGAAGAATCTCTTCATCGGAGACCTAGTTATCTTCTATGTTGATCGTGTCCCCCCATCTTTCACAAACACACCTGTACCAGATTATAATTAAGCTGCCCTATGTGCAACTAATCTCTGCCCTACACCCTACGTACGTACTTATCCCATGCTTTGTTTTCTCCCTTGGGTGGGACCTGGGAAGGGGACACGTTCTTTGTCTGATTTATTTAATCTTATGTTCTCAATGTTGGTACACAGTTCACTATTAATTCTTTATTAGCAACTTCAACTCTATCTTCGATCAAGTCAACTGAAACGGCAGGGTTTTTCAACTCATGAATTTTCTTGACATCAGGTAGTTTCTCACTCTTTAGTACCAAAAGATCGATATTTTTCAGTAATTTTGATCTTCTGTGCCATAAGTATCTCTTGTTGATGTGTAACAGAAGTAGTGATACTTTTGGTACCCCCATCAGTACTATAGGAGACAATATCAAAACAATTTCTGGTCATAGTTAGATATAGGAATATAGAAATGATTGATATTTCTCTTACAAAAATCATCTGAGATTAGCCACGCCAATATCTGGCATACACAAATCAACAAAATATTGTTTTTATTCCTGTTCTTTTATTCTCTTACCCTTAAGCTTGCAAAAGTTCTAATGTTCCAGTTTAAGCAAGTTGACTTAAAAACACAAAAGATCTCTTGAGTTGCAACAAATGGCATTGCATTGCATTGTCTGCAGTTTCATTTTCAGACTCACATTTTGAAGAAGCAGAACAAAATGGTTGCTTGGCCCTAACTCAAAGTAGTCGATCAGATGATACTCTTTCACCCTCTTGAAAGAGCCAAACAGCTGTACTCTTCTGAATATACAATGCTGTTTCCTTGTTGTCATTTTTAATTTCAACAAAAGTGTTCTTTAGTGATTTTGACTCAATACACTGAGATTGATGAATTCATGGATGAAGTATTAAGCTGTTTAAAAACACTTTGAAATTTAGAAAACTTGGCAGTAGTTAGTGAAGTAATTTATGCAAGGTATTCATGTCTTCCTGAATGTCTGACAATTTTTCTGTCATCTCCTCTTAATTATAAGCATCTCTGGTTGATTCCTCTGGAATCGTATTACCATTATCTTCTTCTCTTTCATCATCAGAATCATCTGTATCTCCCTCATCATCTATTTTACTTGGAAGAGCATCCCATAATTTCTGCTTTTCTAACTAGTCTCATGCCTAGTATTTCCATGGATGCTTTATCATTGCATTCAACTTTTTAAACGAATTCATTGATGTTGTCATCACTAAAGACTTGGTAGGAAGTTATTTATACTTCTTTAGATACGTACCTCATGACCTTGATCAGAACAATGTCAGGATACTTAATCCCAGTCTCTTGTGATTGGGCTTGCAAGTTACACTGAATGTCTAAAGCCGGAATAGTGATAACAACAGCACCCATTATAAAATTGTAGCGGTAAGCTGTAATTCAGCAATAACAGTGTGTGAGAAGTTCATATTATGTATCACAGAGACAAAGCACGAGTATATACGAATTATACTACTTGCTTATGATATATCTAACTCCGTAGCGATTCATTTTGATGAAACTGTCCTATATTATCACTTGTATATAAAGATTGAAAAGATTACCCAGTGGTCGCATGATCCAGACATCATGACAATACCGTATATTGCAAATTGTTCAAGGTGGAAAAGTTTCGCGGATGGACAAGGTACTTCAAATTCACTGGAAAACTTTCGCGGTTCGTTCACCCTGGTCAAAATGTGCTCACCTGCATAGACTATGCAATTTCATTAATCGAACACATCCGCTTAATAATTCCGAATAATTAAATTTACCGCTTAACTTGTCGCTTTCTGACCTTGGCAGATATGGCTAAGCAGTGTGGCTGTAAGATTGTATCAAGCTGGAAATCACACAGTGTAGCCCTCGGTGTAGCCTGAGCTAGTTACGGTGGCAATGCCGATGCACGGCGTGCCAACTGCGTGGATACGTGAAATCTTATTAATGGCAGAGGAGTTTGAAATAACCATCTGTATATCACATTGACAGTCCTATTTTCTTCCAGTAGTGTTCGACCGTGATATTCCAATTTAAAACTAGAACGAACAATTTTAGCTGGAAAAGTTTCACGGTCACCACGAAAACCATGAAACTTGTCCACCTCGAACAATTTGCAATATACGGTATATCAACTGAGATGATCTGATGTACCAGCAAGATAATAGTGTATTAACTATTAACCTGTGTAATTGCTAGCTACGTACGTAGTTAGGTTGGGATCTGTTTACTACACTAGCCCATCACTGCGTCATTAGCTTTTTGTTGTCACTTCAAATATTATGTTTGCGGGGTCATAATAAGTTTGTTGCTTATGCCTCCCCATCGGTTGAAGGCTGGCTGGTGCATACATGAGAGTGGGGCAACAGGGGCGGATCCAGGATTTTGTGAGAGGGGAGTCTGAACACAGAAGTGTATCTCTGATGCTTGGGGCCCCCAGAAGCTATAGGTTTTTTTGTTATTATAACACCAAAATCGTGCTTATTGTAAGATTTAGAGCATATTTAAGTAAATACAAGGAGCTATAACCAAATATGGAGTAGGGGGTGTGGTGGGTGCAACCCCTTGGAAAATTTAGGTTGTTTTATTACATAAAGTGTTGAAATGACAAGAAATAATGCATTTTAGTGTTTTTATACCAATACATTCTTTTGGCTTCTTTGATATATTTCTGGAGGGGGGTCTTGAGACCCCAAAGACCCCCCTTGGATCCGCCCCTGGGTACATTTGATGTTAGTGAACTGCCTGTGATTATAGTGTGTGATGTTTGCCATACCACACTGTAGTGGCATACCCAAGGAGGCCACGATATATTTGTAAGGGCTCAGCTTGGGTACAGCACACATGTACATTTATATATCACTGTTACTAGTACACTGTGTGAAGTAACATCTGTTACTAGTTGATAAGCTGGACTGTGCCAAATACGTATGGTCGGGCAGTAGAGTGGTCTAAGAGAATAGCATATAACCAGAAAATTGAACTGTCCCATTTTATGATCCACTGCCGGTCTCATAATATGCAGCAATTACACATGAGACTGAGGAAATGGTACAATTACATCATCAGTAGCAGTTAAAGCTACATGCTTTATTTCTTTGTAGTTTGATGCAGACATGTTGATGAAAGTATGTTCCAATTTCTATATTTCATAGTAGTAACATGAAATAAGCTCTGCCTCTAAGTTGTCTCATAATATCACCACTGTCTCATAGTTACCCACAGTCTCATAGTTACCCACAGTGGTCATGTAATAAAACCTTACAAGTTCTCATGATTAAATTATCCTTTGAACTTCATTTTTGTGTGGTTTAAAGTAAATGAGATGGTGAGTATCTGGATTAAAATTGAAGTCCCTGTAACTGGCTGTAAGCTTCCTTTGAGTAGTAATATTGAAGTGTTCTTAAGTGTCCCATAATAGCAACACTTACCTTACATGTACTGATAAAATTCGCTAAATTAAAATTATTGACAATTAACACCTAAATATAGCTATATCGTAGCTACAATCTGATTGGATATTAAATCGATCCGGATGCTATAGCTTTTTAAAAATTAGCGCGAATTATAGCTATATATATATACATGCCAAGAGGTAGCCAGTTATAGCTATACATGCAGAGTTTTGTACCGTTACGATCAATAATAAGATATAGCTAGCTATCATGACAGACACTGATCGCGAAAATGAATTCAATGTCTCCAGTGATCTACAAGCTGCATCAACTGAAGCCAAAGCCAAAGCCGAAATAGAGTGCCTCACTGCAGAACTGGACGCCAGTAAGATGCAGGCAAAAGAAACAAATGTAGTCATTGCTGGGGTAGCTAATAACCACAACCACAAGAAGTTTGCAGCAAACAAGGCAGTCCTTTCTCTGGATATACCAAACAGTTTATTTCTGTTGTGGAACAAAATAAACAAGTTAGAATGCAAACTTGGAATTGCTGAAACGCCATTGATCAGCCTTACCACAGAAAGTTTAAGCAGTGTATTATGCTTAAATGCAGCTTCGACAATGCTACAGGAAAGGATAAGAATCAAAAGGTCAAGGTTTTTGGCAAATTATAGGAAAGCAGGCGGGTTAAAGCAAAAGAACCTGCTTGCACAATTTTCAAATATGATTTTACTGAAAGGAGAAGTTAATCCTCCAACACACAGGTATAGTTATATAGCTATTTGAATATCTTCGCACGTGCCCGTACATGCATGTTGTCTAGCTAGCTATATATACATGCTATGTGTATATATATATAGTACGTTAGTACTTAATAGTAGGGATTGGTAAGAAATTGTATGGTTTCCCAATTTTTCACACTTCATAAAACAACCTTCCAATAGGCTTTACCCGAAAAAACCAACTGGAATGCATTGGTAAGGCTGTAATGATGCTGTACCTTGGTTAAACGAAGTGACAAGTCGAATATTTTGACCTACAGCCAACTTTGAAAATTTCAAAATTCACCTGTATTTCGTCTGCCTGCCAGCCAGCCAGCCTGCCAGCCTGCCGTAAGACCCGGTTGCGCTAGGTATAGGGCTCCAGAAATTTCACACAATAAAGGTAATGGCTGCGGATTTACGAAAATGTTGTTCCAAAGACAATTTACCCACTGCGCCATGGCGATTCCTTTTATCCTTCATTCCCTTCCTTGTTCTTCTATATTCCTTTAGCAAGGTGTGAATCTCACCTAAGGTGACGATAGCCTGTTACGGCTTCTGCTTATTACGTCACGCTAAAACCTGGCTTGCACGTGATATAATTAGTTACAGTGGCACCATGGCACGATGTTTTCGCGTGTACTTTATTACATCGTGAACTTCGAGATTATAGCCTTGGACAAATAGCTTTTGCTGTTTGTCGAGCGTTATTTGCTATCACACAGCTGCTTTGCCATGTAAGCGTGTTGTTAACAAGTGCCTGTAAACAAGCATAATTATTACATAAGCGCCTGTAACATTTGTGCGCCTGCTGAAAGATTATTATGAATGCTTAGCATGCATAAAAGCAAACAAACTAGATTGATAAAAAAATTAAAAATTCAAAAGGTAAGTAAGGATTGAATTCAATAGTGCTACAAAAGTAAGGAAACAAGGAATAAGATTTTGGGACGAGAGAACATTCTGGCATGAGATAATTTATAAAAGTTTAATCCCTACTTTTGGCAAACCTACTGAAGTGAGCCAAAAGTAGGGATTAAACTTTTATAAATTATCTCATGCCAGAATGTTCTCTCGTCCCAAAATCTTATTCCTTGTTTCCTTACTTTTTGAATTCATTCCCTACTTACCTTTTGAATTTTTAATTTTTTTATCAATCTAGTATACATTATATATATATAACACTTTCACACCTTACATCAAAGGATGCAGGTGTGGTATAACCTGGATATCAGCACACTTGGCTGTGGTATAACCAGGACATCAAAAGGTATAAGTGTGGTATAACCTGATGTCACCTATTTGAAGTAGTCAACACCTTTAATAAAACAGTTATATCAGCAGAAGTACAGCAAAACAGTTTAAAAAGTACAGCAAAACAGTTAAAAGAACAAAAAACACAATTAGCTAAAATGACAGCAGATAATAAAGAACATTTATAACACACTAATATAGCAATTAAATATAGCTAGTTAAAGGAACAACAAGTTTCTAATCATCAAAGATATCTTCAGCATTTAGTCCATGTAACACAGCATCCACACAAGGTGTGGTGGTTTCCCTGGCATTAATTGAAATAGTGCAATTGTTAAAAGTGCACCCACTTAGACTGACACTTGAATCCACTTTACTTGTTGATGATGGCATAAGGGATGTCGAAACACATATAGAAGATGGCATACTGTTATGTTGTACAAATGGAACTGTAGCATTACTATTATTCACTACAACATTTGAAACATCACGTAACTGTGACTCAGATGTCCTTTCATACTTCCTCAATGTATCAATTGATCTGTGGCCTGTACGCTCCTGTATCAACTTTTCAGGTATGCCTGCTTGAAACATTGCTGTGGCCCCGTAAGCTCGTAAACTATGATTGCTGTAATTATCAGACAAGCCGGCTGCAACACACATTTCTTTGAGCAATGTATTCAAGCGGTTCTTGCCCACAGGTGTCAAAGTGAACCAGGATTTAGATGGATCCTCTGGCTTCTTTTGCAGTGGCGTCAAATAGAACACATCATTCTCCCATGCTTTTGATGGTAGCTTCTGCAAATACAAGTCTAAAATTTTCACATGTCCCTGAAGTGTTTTCATGTTGCCGTACTACTTTATTATCCATATTCAATGAAGCAAAGCCACCTTGCCTATTTTTGGAACCAAATTCTCGATAAACATAACAGTTCACTTTTTTCCCATCTACATAACTGACCTCCTTTATTATTTGTGATAACTTTAATCCTCGCTGCTCTTGCCCACCACGCAAGCAAAAGCTCTTCCCATTATAAAAAAATACTGCTCTCAGTAATCCTAATGGGCTGTCCAAGTCTAGTATTCCACTGTTCCACAGTTTCTCTTCTGCTTCAGTTGTTAGAACAGGGGTAGATTTAGTTTCTGTCCCTATGCCTTTAGCATGCAACCTCTTAAAAACAGAATTGCAGACATTTTTTAAAGGCTTAAACTGCGGATCAGAAAATAAATTGATGTCTTCGGTATGATGAACTCGTCGTAAATGACGCTGTAATCCTGCTACCAACAAGTACAAGTTTCTTGGCGTGTTTTCCTTCCCGTCCGCTCTCCTCGTTTCCGAAACAAACTTACACAGCCAGTTGCAGGCTACCTCTTTGCAATTTTGAGGGCATCGCTCTGTCAGAAATTTGCTGTTACGAGCCAAACGCCAGGATTCAAAGTTTTTGATTGCCCAGTCAGTACTTTTGTTTGTGTTTGCTGGACACTCGCCTTCTTTAAACCTTCGTAAATCTTCGCTGTTGATTTCAAAAAAAATTGATCTTCCAAATTATCAGGTTTAGTTGTTTTAGACTGTGCTCCATTTTTCCGTTTTAGTGAAAGACTCATCTTAGGCTTTTCTCTCGGCTTTTCTACTGCTGCTGTTGTAGTCAGCGCTTTGGACAACAACAATGGAGACAAACAATCAACACAAGGGCAGTCCTAGACAAAATTTTCTGTAATAATGTTCTTCTGATAGACTCGCACTTTTGGTAGTCATTAGTGTAGGAATGTCAGTATAACGAAGCAGTTAGCAAAACCACAATAATTATTCATACGTACGTACGTCTCAGCAATGGCAGACAACGAAATCGCAAACCCACAATCCTTGTTCATATGTCCCAGTATAAAAAGTAAGTGACGTAACAGTGTAATATAATGCATACTAGACAGATGCTAAAGCATGTGGGGGCAAGCCTGAGCTATTACAAGTATATAATTATAATGTAGCGCGCATGCGTAAAAATTGACGGACACTGACAGCGTGCGACCGCGTGGACACAGATGGAGGTGTCAGAGGTAGCTTCCTCTGGAACTGGTACCGTACATGGTATCATCGTTGGTCAGGTGTCACCCGTCAAATCAAGTAAGAAGCGACCTGATGTAAAGTATTTCAAAGGACAGATAAGCGACGGTGTCAAAACCATGTGGCTGGTGTCGTTTGAGCCCACCTTACGTTGCAAAGTTGAGGAGGCACAAAAGGCAAAGCGCGGTGTGGCCCTGCAAAACTGTTCTTTTAAAAGAAGCCGCGACAATGATGATTTCGAAGTCCACGTAAACAAGAAAACTTCGATCCTCCCATCTCCAAAGAAATTTAGAATAGATGAGAAACTGATCCCAATGGAAGTAACACGTTCAGCTGCTGCTTTAGGAACTATAGAAGAGCTAAAAGACGCTGTAGAGCACCAATGTGTTTGTGTTTCCGGAAAGGTGCAATCAATTTCAGGTGTGGAACAAGTGCTAGTAAAGGCTACAGGAAAGCAGCTAACCAAGCAAGAGGTTGTATTGGCTGATGGTACTGCTGCGTGCAAGTGTGTTCTATGGGAGACACATACAGACAAAGTAGAGGAAGGTAACAGTTACAAGTTGGAAAATGTCACTGTCAGGTCATTTAACGGATCTAAGTACCTATCTGCTGGAGAGAAAGCTGTGATTAAGTCTGTACAGGACATTGGGTATGTTGTTAATGACTTGTGCTGTGATGAAACTGGTGGGATGATTGTTGTACATGCGGAGATTGTGTAAGTAGCAAGTATAGAGAGTTATAACAGCTGCAGAAGTTGCAGTGGTAAAGTAACAGAAACGAAGTGGGAGAGTGTACAAAATGCAATAGCAAAATTAAGATGTCTAAGAGCAAGTCTCAAAGCATTGCAAAGGTTGTATTGCAAGAGGAGGGAGGTACAGAACACAAGGTTACAATGTTTGGCGAAGTAATTCAGAACATATCTGACATCAGTAAAGGTATACCTGGTAATGAAGAGATCTGCGAGTTGCATCCTCAAGCGCAGCTTCGCGTGAATCTGAACTCATAGCAGCACGTCTATTTCGATAGTATTCTCTGCGCCTAGCTAATCTATATCGTGAAGTGGACAAAAACCATATTGGACTCATGTAGAGTACTATTAAAGTTTCGCGCTTACTAACCTTGCTTGTCTTTCTTCCTCAGTTTCCCTCTGTCTATCTCGCTCTCTTCTCCTTCTAAGTCTTTCTTGTCTACTTTCATCCGTTTCTACGTTACTGGCCATTGTTAGCGTCCACGTGTCACTTTTATTAAAGCGCACTATCGTTTACTCTTTGTTTACATTCCGTACACGCGACGCTCCATGCCATCGTCTACGTGTTTTATCGTTCATGCTTCGTGCATAGAACTTGAAAGGTTTGTCCATCGTATTTTATCGTTTACCATCCGAACACGCGACGCTCCAACGACGTACCATCGACTACCGACTAGTGTGGGGCTCGCTCAGGCTCGCCCCAATAACACTTTCACACCTTACATTAAAGGATGCAGGTATGGTGTAACCTGGATATCAGCACACTTGGCTGTGGTATAACCAGGACATCAAAAGGTATAAGTGTGGTATAACCTGATGTCACCTATTTGAGGTGTTCAACACCTATAACTTACTCTTTATATAGTCACACCAATGCAATATTGATTGTGGTTTTTAGTTTTATAAGTTGATTATTAATTGTGCGTGCGTGGGAGTCCGCCCCAAAACCATTCACGTGAAATGAAGCCTGAATAGCCAATCCAATAAATCCTACTGCTTTTTAGTTTCTTTTTACGACACTTGCTGGCGATCTTACTGATGGGCGTGGCATTAGTAATAAAACGCATCGTGAATTCCTGCCAAAGGAAAGCAAGGTAATGCTGTACAGTAAAAGGCATTTAAACAGTTGTACATCACTAACAAGATGGAGTGCTTTAGTTTTAAAAGTGGGCGTTACCAAGCGGTAGCGAGCATTTAAAAAGCGGACTGGTTTACAGCGGTAATAATCACGGCTTTAGTCTATTTTATTTACAACACTCGCCATTATATTAGTGATTTTTCAGTCCATTATAAGTGTTGTAGCTTTATGAAAAGTTGTGGTAAACCCACAATTACCGTTACTACCACGCAAGAACGTCATGACAACAATAAAATAGAGTACCACAATCACACAACGAATACCCATTACTATATAAAGAGAGCGAGAGTTCAGCATTAAGTTTGGGCAGATTTTAGAGTGCCGGAAGTGTAATATAATGCTTATAACATGGTCAGTCGGGATTTGCCTGATATATACGCACGAGCCCGAGGGCGCGCAGCGCCCGAGGGCGAGTGCGTATATATCAGGCAAATCCCTCCTGACCATGTTATAACCTTTAAATTATATATATATATGGGGCGCCGTTTGTTCCAAAATCATCTGAATCTGCAATATTTATAAACTATTGTACTAATATATAAATAAGCGTACTAGTTTACATAAACCCACATGATGGTTTATATATTTATGGCATACTTTATATACTACACGTATACTTTATATATACTATTATCATAGTTTATATACTACACGTATACTTTATAAATTAATGGCATAGTTTATATACTACACGTATACTTTATATATTATTGGCATAGTTTATTATCGAATATATACTTTGTATATTAATAGCATATTTTATATACTAAACGTATACTTTATATACTAGACGTATGATATATACCGGTACGTACAATCCTCGCGTAATCACGTGTTGCGTGTAGCGCACGTGTTATTTAATATGGCGACTGGTGGAGGTTCCCAATCGGATATTGTGCGAGCTTTAGCGACGATTGCTGGAGCGTTGTCTACTCCATCCTCATCGGGACCCGCAGTACTTCCTCCTGCAAACTCTGGTGGTAGGGGAGGGCAGACCGACACCACACAAGCCATGCAAAACTTAGACACGACCGGACATTCTAGTCGCAGTGATAGTAGGTATGCACGTACATATAAAATACGTAACCTAGAGTGGAGTCGTTTATACATATGCATGGAAGGCGTTAATTAGACAAAATCTTATTAATTAAGTCACTGCATTTGAATACACCGTCTTGTTTGTTTTACAGGGATTACAATGCTGTTCATGTTTTACCATCATTTTTGAAGCGACGGGTGAAATCTGGTGATACGAAGAAGGACAAGAAGCCAAAGGTTGTAAAAACATGGGACCGGGATGTTCTATGCATTCCAAAAAGTGATAGCCATGCCTCTGGGAAAATAAAATATCCAAGAAGAGCGTATCGTGCATATCTTGCAAGTCATGGACTTATTGGGAAATTACATCTCACCTCTGAGATGACAGATAAGGACGTGGAAGCTGAAATTCGGTCTATTTTCAAAAAACCCATGCAAAACAACCCACAATTTCCTTTTGTATACTTACAAGGAACTGGTGGTGGTTCTAATAGTTTAATGGCGCCATCACAAAGTTCGTCTTTTAAATGGACACCAGCAGGTGGCTCGACTTTCAGGACAAGCAGGGATCATTTACATCTTGGCTCAGGATGAATTATACTATGTAGAAGACTCAAATGAGGTGTGTATGTATGATTGATAATGTGTAATTTTATTATTTATTCATAGAATGATAGTGACTTTGAGGCAGTAGAAGAAGATGGCATTATTCAATCTATTTCCCCATCAGTTTCTCCACCAATTCAGGAGTCACCTCCAGTATCACCATTCTTACCACCAGGCCCCACAAGGATTCAACAAAATGTGCACTTGCCATCTACAACTCCTTCCAATGCTATTGCATCTTCTAAAGGTGAAAGTTCACATTCCCACCTGGCTTCAGAAAGTTACAGGTATGTTCGGAGAAAGAGTTTTTCACTAGTGTTTGTACTTTAATAGGGAATATGTCGATATGTCGATTTAATTGACTTGACTGAAAATGTTTTTTCTGAGGATGATGATGATTCAGAGGAACCTGTAGTTTCTGCCAATGCTGCAAGGTTTGTATTGCCATACACCTGTAGTTATATTATTGTGTATGCTATACACTATAATTTTATAATGTTACATTACTTTGCAGCAAAGTAGATGATACCAAAGTGGAAGCGGATGGCATTGTAATTAAACATGTAATCCAACAACACCAAGCACGAGCAATCCAATCAACAGATGAGGAAGATGTACAAAGAATACACATCAGACGTTCTTCTGTGTTTTCTGATGCACTGCGTCAATTTTCAAAAGGCTCGTAGATGCTACAAGTTAGATTTGTTGAAGAGGAGGCTGTTGATACAGGTGGGCCTCGAAGGGAATTCTTTCACTTGTTGCTTCGTGAGATTTTCACATCTTCACTGTTTGCTGGGTACCCAGATCATGTGGTTCTCAATCACAACCTGGAAGCGGTAGCCTGTGAAAAGTTTTACATGATTGGGAAAATGATCTCCACATGTATCATACAAGGAGGTGAAGCACCTGTGTATTTTTCAAATGCAGTAGCTGATTTTCTTGTTTACGATGAGGTTCATAGTCCTGTATGTATAGAAGACATACCAGATCTGGAAATACAAGGTTGTTTGAAAAAGGTATAGTGATGTGAATTACCAAGGTACCATATATTTGATTGGCTATACTCCCTTTAAATCGCTTATTGCAAGATTTCGTAAAATTCCTGGAGAAACTCAAGATATTTGTCACAAGTTACCCATCAAAATCTCAGATTCAAACTTTTGTGCTATACGGTATACCATTATACCATGTAGGTAATAAGTGTATACACATGTTAGTAACTACTATGATTTTTAGGTACAATTGGTATCTACAATTGAGGAGTTTAAAGATTTACTGAAGTGTGAAGAATTTAATTTTCGCTTTCAATGTGGCTATCAGAAACCAACACCTTCAGTCACTCTGACAGACAAGGAGATGCTAATTCGTTGTGTTTGGCTGCACTTTGTTCTCTATTCTCCACTTGCTGAACTGAAACAAATGCGAAAGGGACTTTTGGAAACAACACCTGGTAGATAACTATGCAAAGGAAGTGTGGGGATTGTTTGCTGCTTCAAATATGTACGAAATTACACCGAAGCTTCTTTGTGACTCATTTGTCGTGCAGTACTCCTTCAATGGCTCAAATACCCGCATACAGGAAGAAAGCATTGTTTTTTCATGGTACGAGTACATTTCTGATTGTGCTGATAGAGATGATATAAGTGTTGGTGATATACTGCATTTTTTTACTGGTTCATCTAAGGTTCCTGCCACTGGATTTGATTCAGTTCCAAAGATTAAATTTACCGACGAAAATCGCTTACCCACTGCATCGACCTGTGAGTTGTCAATTACATTCCCTAGAAAAATGGCAGGCCTGACAGTTGATGAGTTCAAAGACCAGATGGACTTTTGTATCCATGGATCCCATGGTTATGGAATTGTCTGATATTTCGTACAAGTAGCTAACATGCATTATTGTATATCTTACGTATAGATATATGCAAAAATCTACTAACACTTTGAGCTGTGTTATTTGTAAATTGTCAACATATTATAGTTCACTTAATTTGGAGTGCACATTTTATATAATTATGAAACTGCAATTTTTATAACTTAAATGTTTCTATATCAATTGGCAGCCATTGTTACAAACACCCTGTAAGTGCTGAGCTACCTTTCGTATACAGTCACGATACAGCTGCTCTCCTAAATCCATACTTCCTGTCATTGAACTTGACTGTAATTCCATCAAAAGTTGGTTGCATGGTACAAATTTGTTACTAGGAACTTCCACTGATTCCACATCTGCATCAGTACTTGTAGATGCTGGTTCTTCCAAGTTGCTTTGGAAACTCGGTGCATTTTCAATTGCAATAAAACCTTCCGTGTACAACTGCAGTGGGGAATGATTTCCTTCACTAGATAGTGAATGGCAATTCCAGCTACCTTGAAAGTCAGCTAAGGATCTATTTATGGATGGTATAAAAACAAAATGTAAGCAAAAAAGATCCACTTCATTGTCTGAAGCAAGTAGACCTTCTGATTCCAACCGTCTAAAGATACTTATGTAGAGGCTGGAAACACATCGAGTAACATCCCTCCACATTCTTTCGATTCTTTCATTGTGAACCAAACAACCAGTCAATACAGATGATTGCTTACCAGTAGCAGTAAGCATGTGTTTCCAAATTTCTGTATTTTCACCACCATGATCTGTGCGCACACGTATAGGCATACCAAATACAGACACACCTTCTAAAAATGCATTTAACACTGTCGCTGCACAATTATTGTTAGAGCACTTAACAAAAACCACACAACGGGAGTATCCGTCTATACCTACATGTATCACTAATCGCCAGCGTATCATTTTATGATTGCCGTCAACATGCCATACTGAGTTAGGGCAAGGAGTAGTGTATATTCTTCGACTTATAGTTGAAGATCGCCTGAGAACAGTGTTAGCATGGTCCACATGATGAATTGCAGAGCGTAGTTTCTTCCTAGGCACTTTGATTCCTTGATGAATCAAAAGACCTTGCAGCATAATTTCTCCACAATGTGGGTGTTCCTTTTTAATATCCCTTACTACCTCATCTAGTTCTGTCTGCGACATGTCAGAAAACTTGTCAGTCGAAATATCAAACTCTTCCAGCCGCCTATACAATGTCTGACGAGACACACCCAGTACACTGGCTATCTTAGTCCAAGAAAAATTCAATTGCCTTAGTTCAAGAATGTCTCCTTCATTGATTTGAATACATGGTCTTCCCACCTTTGTAGCATTATGGTCTGAATCACTACATAAAAAAGTCAAGGATCAAGGACGATTTTCAGCGGTCAAGGATTTTGACCACGGTCAAAGGTACAAGTACAGAATGGCATTTCACCCCCTTGTGTGATAGACTCTGAATGCGTATGCTGTCTGACTCAGACAAATTTAGTGCCTATCATTTATAAACAACCTAATTAAAAATGAATCTCGTTATGTACAGACTTGATCACATCACGTGACATGCATAAAATCACACGTGATGCAGTCAAGGCCATCGCATGGCGCTACGGGTAAGCGATATAGATACAGTGGACCAGAACTGCATTGTGGATGGATGTTTAATGGTAAGTTTATTTTATTTATAATCTATGGTATAGGTACATGTACATCAATGATTAATTGCCATATTGGTACAAGTATTAATCTATCTCTATGGTACTAGTCGTTGCTTGTGTGTGCATGTGTGGATGCTGCAATCGTGCATGACCCCCAACAAAAATTGGAACAATGCTATCATAATGGTTCCTGCTGCTGTTTTGTACCATTTCTATGTGCTTTGTGGTAAAGGGGTATAGTGGTATGCCAGGATTATGATCTGATTCAGGAATTATTATAGTGCGGGGCTTAAACAAAAGCCAACAGTATACCCCTCTTGAGTTTAACATTCCAATGTACACTGGTACACCAAAAAAATCGCTGGCTGCCTGTAATTCCACCTGTGTACCCCAGACTCCACAAGACTTGATGTTCTCCACATGCTCACTAAAAGTGCCATTGCTGATCCAAAGGCATCGATACCTTTCATAGTTAATCTGTATTGTTTTGTAAAGTGCTAACCGCACTTCTTTATGTTTATCTTGTACTCCAAAGGCTTGATGGCTAATAGCTCGGAACATGCAATTGCCATCTTCACGTACGGCATAAGATTTCCGACCTTGGGTGTTCAGAAAATTGTTTAGGTCTGAAGACAACCTGGTAGTATTAGCACTTGGCACTAGTGGTGCTGGTATTGTTACACCTGGTGGTAGAGTCAATGTCCCATTACCAATGCCCTATAAGCATGTATAGGGAACATGATATGTGGCTATAAGTTCATTTATACCTTCAATATCTGCTCCATTGAAAGATCATGCTGGGACGATGTACATGGAATTTAATGACCTGAATATGGTCATTTAATTTCATTATGGATATTGGAATACGGCTTTAATACTTACGAAACTTGTCAACGATTGATGATAGTTTATTGATTGTTTCATCGACATTCCCTGGTATTTGACCAATGTTCTCCTTGGTAGCAATCCCTGGTGGTGGAGCGATGTTCTCTTTAGTAGCCATAGTTTTGTTGATGGTTATAGATGCTTGCTGTTATAATACTGTAATTACCTTGCATATTGAAGTACTAATATTTTGTTACCTTAGGTTTACAGTTAGTGGTCAAATCATGGCACTTCCTTTTTACGCAGCATTGCTTTTTCCTTCCAGGCCCACCAAACTTTGGCTTGTCCAAACAGAACATGCACTGACCACAGTCATCAGTTGTACATCCTGAACATGTGCCACATCTCTTCCTCTTCCTTTCAGATGGAATTATCTCTGCTACAAGCATTTAAAAATTCACAGTTACACATATGTGACCCATAAGTACGTACGTTCTATTTGAACAAGCATGTTGGTGTTATCTGACTTGTTTTCAGTACCACCATCATTGATCTAAGAAGTCAAGAGTAAATACCTTCCACATATAATTATTATGTGCGGCAACCAAATTTGCTTTATAAAAATGAGATGTGTATATAACTATATGTACTTACACAAACTTTAGTTATTGTAATTTTGTCTTCTCCGACCCTCCTTAATTTGTCATAAAGCATTTGCTTTTCATCCGTACAAGGTTTCCTGGCAACAAATAACAGTACACATGCTATAATATATATATATATTAAAAAAGAACATGCCATATTATGATAATCGATAGCTACAAACTGAGTGCCCACTGGAACTATTTTGCAATCAACATACTTAAATGGAAGCTTGGTCTTTTTCCTTCCTGGTGTGTTGACCTTCCTGAAACTTAACTGAACTTCATTTTTCTGTGAAGGGGCAAACTTTTCTGTGATCTCAAAATCTTGAATGTCAACATCATCCTCATCATCAATAGGCTGGGTTAAGTGGGCACGCAGACTGGTTATGATTGGCAAAAGTTTAGCTATTGTATGGTCTAATATTCCCTCATCATCAATATTCTCAACTGAATTGCCAATCTCATCAATATATGTAGTAATGGCATGCTTCTTTCCTTTTGTAACTGTGCAAAACATAATGTGTTGTAGATATACATATGTGGTGGCTATACGGTGTAGTTATGTACATATATACCCTTGATATTAGGCATGCCTAATATCAAGGGTATACACGTACATAACTACACTGTGTAGCCACCACGTACGTATACCTATAGGCAGATAGCTATGCTGTAAATTAGTTACCTGTTTGTTCTCTGTTAGCTTTAGGGGGAATGACACCTATATGCAAAGGCTCCCTTGATGGGCTGGGTGGGTTTGAAATAACATGATCTTCGGTAGCTTCAGCAGTAGCATTGGTAAAGTTTTGCTGTTGCCGATAAGCAGCATACACCTTATGTGAATGTTTACACAGGTGACCTTGTTGATAGTCATAGCAGGTACATGTTATCATATGGCGGCAAAGATAACAGCATCCATCTTCATTGCAGTGTGGCATACAATTTGGCTGACTTGGACAAGTTGTTAAAACCACTTCTACACTGTATTGTGTACTTGAATCACTGGAGTCAACCCGGTATTGGTTTGTTTTCTCTTCCTGTGTGCATAAAGTGTGTTTAATATGATATTATCAATATCTGCAACACATACATCCATGTGTACTCTTGACTCATCTATATTTAGCCCTCTGGCATGTCTGTCTCCCTCTTGTTTCTTAGAAGCATCACTTGTAGTTGTTAGCAACTCTTTTCTCTTGTGCTCAAAAAACATATCAGCTTCAACAGCTAATAGCATCTCTATGAGGTCATCACATCGTCTGTTTACATGATGATTTAGATAATGGGGATTAGTTTTAAGCTTGTTAAAGAAACTATATGTGATAATTATTGATCTTAAATACATGAAACAATACTGTGTATTCATGTGTACCTCTCCACCAGCATATTCGTATCTGTGTCTCTATGATCAAAATGTCTATGGGCCATTGCCCATTTTTCTGTAAATGACTTAATGACTTCAAATTTTATTTTGTTACATTGTTTCATATATTACTTACCAACGCGATTTGCATAATTCTGATTGAAATAAGTAACAAACAGTGGCTCTTTTTTCTGCCATAGCATTGTATATGCTTTTAAGTGATTTTGTAATATGGCAGGATCTTGTGTTGTCATTAGAATGTGCAAGTATTTATACATCTCTGCTTTGTGCTCATCACTGCTAACAAGGGCGTGAAGCTTCTTTTGCCATGCCCTATGTGCATAATATTAACCATGTGAATATGCACATATGTATGTATACACTTATTCGTTCACCTGTCAACATGCCATCTGCACAATAGGTGGGTTACTTTGGGATATACTGCAACACATCCTCCAATGATAACAGAGTCTACAAATATTTTAAAAAAATGATTCACAAGTAATATTTGCACTCACCATCATCTGTCATCAGTATATCAATATCAACATCAGATACTCTCTTCTTAATGGCAGAGAAAAATGCTGTATATGTGTTGATATCTTCAGTATTTGTAATCCCCCAAGCCACTGGTATACCTGATAATCATTTATCTTATTCATGCACAGATATAAATTAACCATTACCATTCCTGTATTCATCAGCCACCACTAGAGTAATTAGCTTATAGCCATATTGTGTTGTTTTGTGAGTTGAATCTACACATCCAAGAGTTGCAAAATTTCTAAAGACATCTGCTTGGAAGGCAGTCATTAATCCCAAAAAGAAGTTGCTTTCTTGTAATAAAGGATACTCTGATTTGATTACTCCTTGAGGTTTATATGCTATGATGGGTGATGGACTCTCCAGTTGCAACTCCTGTACTATTCTGTCCACAGATACAGCATCATTGGCATGTCGATGATTTGTAGTCGCGAGTCTTGCGATAAGCATTACGACAATCCTGCCGTGTTATGAAGTGCTTCCTGGTGACAACTTCATCAAACTCATGCCTTTGATGCCTTGCTCCTATATCTTCCCTGATATCTGTGTTATATATAGTAGCTATGTATGTATGTACGTAGCTAGCTATAAGTACCAATTTTGTGTAGTGCATTATTTATTCTTACCATTCATTATTCTTTCCAGTGTTATTCCTTGAGAAAATTTCTCCTTGATCTCTTCACGGACAGATGTCGGCAATGGAAGGTGTTTAAGTTCTTTTACACCTGGTGAGTGATTTGTGTGTGTGTATGTGTATTCAACCTCTACATTCCCTGTTGACAGGTGGTGTTTGACATACATTCTTGCCAAGCAGTATGAGTCAGCAAGCTTCCTGGTTTTTTTAAGTGACAATCTTTTCTTCTCTGTCTTTCTATGTGTTTTGTTTTCTCTTGGTTTCCCATCACGACAACAAGTGTACAGAAGAATACGGTAACCTATGCATGTGAATAATGTATAATGCTACAGTTATTTACTTGTATCCAGGCCATTTGATACTTCCTCGCCCTTTGGCTGCACAAAGCAAGTGTGGGATGTCTCTTCTTCTGATTCCTTCCAAGTTGTAAACTCATCCCATGTGGCAAATAGCTTGGTTGTGGTGTCTGTTCAATTTCATAGTAAGTAGCTATCACTTATTTGTTTGGTCCATGCAAGATGCAGTGCTTAAAATAAGCCCAAAAATATGTGCATGTGTAGCTTGTAGTGTCTGAACAAAACTGATTTTGATCTGACATGTCCGTAATTTGTTCAGACAATAGCAAGTATTCTCCTCAGTACTACAAAAATGGTCTGTAAATATTTAATAATACATCCGACATGTCAAAGTATTCAATTTTATATGATTATTAAATGTATTTTCGTCTGGATATTTTGTCCGAACCAGCCAAAACTGTTCTGACAGTTAGTGATTTTGGTTGGAAAATGTGCAGCATCTATTTATTTCAAGCACTGCATGTATGTAGCTATGTACCATGGCAAGACAAAATAGTGGTGTCACATGCAGCTATAGATCACATTTTTGACCCATTTTAGTAGCTAGCGTATGAGCAAGCAAATTCCATTTTAGGAGAACAAATATTTCCAATGGGAAAACCAATGATATTTTGTAATAATGTTCCTACTTTGAATATTAAATAATTCCAATCCTTATTTTGAGCATTGCCATGGGCCCTGTTACTACGTAGAGTCTAGATTGTCTTCCAATTGGACAATCTATGGCACCAAGGTTCATTTGCAGGAGCTGATGCTACCCATGCCAGCTAGTTAGATAGCTAGCAGCTATATGTGTACTTGTGTAATGCATACCAATATTAATGTTGTGTTCCTTGAGGTAGTGTTGTTTCAGTAACTTAGCTTGATAAAAATTTTTTCCACAGGCTTCCAACTGACAAAGAAATCTTCCTTTGCTTTCATACTTGCCATGGGCTGTCTTCAAGTGACGTAGAAGATTGTTCTTAAGTGTGTAGCTGTGACTGCAACCATCTTCTGTACATCTGTATAATTCCTGTGTGCATTGCATGGATAAAGTTTTGTTATGTGAATGGTAGATATTAAATTGATGAGTATGCACTCCATTCAACACTTTGCGCTGGCTAAGCTGTAATTTAGTATAGAATATAGTTACTTTAACTACACACTTCTGTACATTTATTTTCAATAGAAAGGTCTTGATGTTATAGCGTACATACTCGATCTATGGTGTAGTAGGCTTACCGGTTCATTTTCAGCAACTGGCTCACTGTTACCACAGTTCATTCTAGCAAGAAATACATCACTCTCCTGAATCACAATACTCTACTTGCGCCAGACACGTGCAAGCAGAGTCGCACACGTTTCGCGGTAAACCTTTAAACTGTGTCACGTGTGATTTTATGCATATCACGTGATGTGATCAAGTCTGTACATAACGAGATTCATTAAAAATACATAAAGCTTGTCATACGCAGCAAAACTTTTCTACTAAGAAAAGATGGATCTCCTATATTGCAGCACCAGGTCCTGCCAATGGTGTATTCAAATGCAGTGACTTAATAAGATTTTGTCTAATTAACACCTCCATGCATATGTATAAACGACTCCACTCTAGGTTACGTATTTTATATGTACGTGCATACCTACTATCACTGCGACTAGAATGTCCGGTCGTGTCTAAGTTTTGCATGGCTTGTGTGGTGTCGGTCTGCCCTCCCCTACCACCAGAGTTTGCAGGAGGAAGTACTGCGGGTCCCGATGAGGATGGAGTAGACAACGCTCCAGCAATCGTCGCTAAAGCTCGCACAATATCCGATTGGGAACCTTCACCAGTCGCCATATTAAATAACACGTGCGCTACATGCAACACGTGATCGCGAGGATTGTACGTACCGGTATATATCATACGTCTAGTATATAAAGTATACGTTTAGTATATAAAATATGCTATTAATATACAAAGTATATATTCGATAATAAACTATGCCAATAATATATAAAGTATACGTGTAGTATATAAACTATGCCATTAATTTATAAAGTATACGTGTAGTATATAAACTATGATAATAGTATATATAAAGTATACGTGTAGTATATAAAGTATGCCATAAATATATAAACCATCATGTGGGTTTATGTAAACTAGTACGCTTATTTATATATTAGTACAATAGTTTATAAATATTGTAGATTCAGATGATTTTGGAACAAACGGCGCCCCATATATATTATATATATATATATAATATATATATATATGGGGCGCCGTTTGTTCCAAAATTATAATATATATATATATATATATGGGGCGCCGTTTGTTCCAAAATCATCTGAATCTACAATATTTATAAACTATTGTACTAATATATAAATAAGCGTACTAGTTTACATAAACCCACATGATGGTTTATATATTTATGGCATACTTTATATACTACACGTATACTTTATAAATTAATGGCATAGTTTATATACTACACGTATACTTTATATATTATTGGCATAGTTTATTATCGAATATATATATAATAATATATATTATTATATATTATATATATATATATAATATATATAATATATTATATATATATAATGTATATTATATATTATTATATATATATATATATATATATATATAATATATATATATATATATATATATATATAATATATATATATATATAATATATTATGTATATTATATATTATAATATATTATATATATATATAATATATTATGTATATTATATATTATAATATATTATATATAATATATATATATAATATATTATATATATATATATACTAGATTGATAAAAAAATTGAAAATTCAAAAGGTAAGTAGGGATTGAATGTTTGCCAAAAGTAGGGATTAAACTTTTATAAATTATCTCATGCCAGAATGTTCTCTCGTCCCAAAATCTTATTCCTTGTTTCCTTACTTTTTGTAGCACTATTGAATTCAATCCCTACTTACCTTTTGAATTTTCAATTTTTTTATCAATCTAGTTTGTTTGCTTTTTATACATGCTAAGCATTCATAATAATCTTTCAGCAGGCGCATAAATGTTACAGGCGCTTACGTAATAATTATGCTTGTTTACAGGCGCTTGTTAACAACGCGCTTACATGGCAAAGCAGCTGTGTGATAGCAAATAGCGCTCAACAAACAGCAAAAGCTATTTGTCCAAGGCTATAATCTCGAAGTTCACGACATAATAAAATACACGCGAAAACATCGTGCCAGTGGTGCCATTGTAACTAATTATATCACGTGCAAGCCAGGTTTTTGCGTGACGTAATAAGCAGAAGCCGTAACAGGCTATCGTCACCTTAGGTGAGATTCACACCTTGCTAAAGGAATATAGAAGAACAAGGAAGGGAATGAAGGATAAAAGGAATCGCCATGGCGCAGTGGGTAAGTCGTCTTCGGAACAACATTTTCGTAAATCCGCCGCCATTACCTTTATTGTGTGAAAGTGCAACCGGGTCTTACGGCAGGCTGGCTGGCAGGCAGACGAAATACAGGTGAATTTCGAAATTTTCAAAGTTGGCTGTAGGTCGAAATATTCGACTTGTCGCTTTGTTTAACCAAGGTACAGCATCATTACAGCCTTACCAATGCATTCCATTCGGTTTTTTCGGGTAAAGCCTATTGGAAGGTTGTTTTATGAAGTGCGAAAAATCGGGAAACCATAAAATTTCTTACCAATGTTTCCCGATTTTTCGCACTTCATAAAACAACCTTCCAATACAATTTCTTACCAATCCCTACTATTAAGTACTACCGTACTTAATGATATATATTATATATTACTAGTGATTTAAAAAAATTTAAAATTTAAAAAGGAAGTAGGGATTGCATGCTACAAAAGGTAGCTATGGAAACAAGCTCAAAAGCATGACAGCTGAAATAGGACTATGACTATGATATTACTATGATTCAAATTACACACATGTAAATAAAAGTCAACTACAGTAGCACACCAGTTGTCCTCGACACCGATCACTTCAATTACCTCCTACAGAACTAAAAAAAGGAGACACCAAACAACTAAACACTAACAGACACAACACACACATCCACTCACACGGACAAATGTACCACCAGCAGTGTGGGGTACACAGTTATCTTTACTACAAGCACATGTGCATATACGTCCATGTGCACTGTTAATCTGTCAAGTCCAGCGACCACCTCAGTCACATGCACCCCCACACCAACCACCAGTCTTGTTAATGGACAGCCTCCAGGCATCAAAAATGGTAGCACCGTCCTGTGTGGTCGCACCAACAAAGACATAACCATTCGAAAATATTAGAATTGAATAACACGTGGTCACTACCACAACAACAACAGTAATAAAAACAAGTCAACTGACACTATCCGAGCACTCCAACATGAGTGAAGATACAAAACTAGGGATCAATCTACAAAAAGTAAGGAAACAAGGAATAAGATTTTGGCACAAGAGCGCTGTGGCCTTCCAAGTACTTACACACGCATTGTTAGCTAAGTATAGCATTACTATTATACCTAAACTGTTAGTTATGTTGATTTAGCTACTGACTGTAGTAATTATGATTATGTACAATTATACAATATTCGTGTTTAGGGACTGTTTGTTCTTGAAGTCCAGGAGCCCAGGCAGTAGCCCCATTGTCACCACATCCCCTGGCAGCACCACGTCCCCTGGCAGCACCACGTCCCCTGGCAGCACCACGTCCCCTGGCAGCACCACGTCCCCTGGCAGCACCACGTCCCCTGGCAACGCCACGTCCTCTGGCAGGACCACCACCATGTGGAGTATCAGCAGCTGGCTGCTGCCTGTTTTCCCTCTCTATATAAACAATTTAAAAATAGTGTATTATGTATAAATTATAGCTATCTACTGGTCAGCTATACACGATATACTTACTCATTTTGATTTATCTGCCTGGTTAAGGCATTTCTTTCTTTAATGATATCCTTGATATCAATTGTAACTGTAAAGGTAAAATCAAGTTGTAGCATAAAGCATTTAAGTTATAAAATATTTAACACATAATGCTCAGAGAATGCACACTTTGATCATGTGAATGACACTGAGTGCTAAAATTACTTTGATTGAAAGGTGATACCAACACCAAATTTTAGCTACTTTGATTGTAAAGGTGATCAAGACACTTTGATCGAAAAGGTGTCAGCTACAAAATGTTGGCTGTATTGGTTAGAAAGTGCTTGGACTGGAAAATGAACGTGCATCAGTGCATGGCTAATAACAGTATCGTTGCAAATTATGCGCAAGTAAAATAAAACATGTACAGTAGTAGGTACAGCTAGCTATTCATGCAAAGATATACTGTAGCTAGAGGCCGTCTATATAGGTACGGCCGTATGCCGGCCAGCTTACCGGTTGCAGGAGGGTCATCAGGCTTGCCACCACCGGTGGTTGCAGGGGGGTTCGTTTTGCTGTTGACTAGAAAATGTGCTCAATTAAATTTGAAATCTTCGGCACTAACCAACAACGTCATCATCCTCTTGCGCGCTAAGTCGCGGCGGCTGATTCTTCTCTGCGTTTTCTCCTGTGGCCACATAATATTAGCATGCAATATGAACCAGTAGATCAAGACACTTTTATACCTGACATATTGCTATAAACTTCTGGCCAACCAATCAATTTGTTAGCTTTGCATGCGCAGTAGGTAACCACGTGCGCTGATCGTATCCGGAATTACCAAGCTCATAACGGAGGGGCGCGTGCCGCGAAGTGAGGTTTATAATTATGTAGCTATGCCACCTCTGCATACCAGCCACCAGGAGGTACAGTAGAATCGAATGCCTGATGCACGTCGGAGCCCTAATTGCGCCGCTTTAGACTAATTATGCCCTTCTGTATCCAAAAGAATCCTTTCTAAAGCATCGACTTCGCTAAACGTAATAATTTATTATTATGCTAGCTATCCCCGTTTAGTAAAGTTAGTCTGACAATTACCATAATAATACAAATGGTGTGTACTGAAAAAATTGTAGTTCAAACTATAGCTAGTCAAATTAATCTTTAGCCTCTGAACATCCGGTTTGCGAGTTTCTCCCGTATTATCTGCATTGAAAACAGTCGCAATTATGCAAAGTATGCACAGATTGCTATACTCACTGTAGCTACTGTGCTACACAATCACCAGTACAGTTTGACATGGCAACACCTGTAAACAAAGAGCAAAAAGGCCATATGGTAAAATCAAGGCATACCTTCTCTCCAACGTACGGATGTTCATCCTAATAATATGTTGTCATTAGCAGCATACCACATCAAGTGAGTTACTAATGGTAACGGTATTGTTGAGATATCTCGTTGATTGTACGGTTCAATTTGAAAGTCTGTTTTCAATGGTTTTAACAAAACCTACAGATTAAAAACTGGCAAAACATTGAACTATACACAAGTGTACAGCCAGTCAGTGCTGATTTCTCCATGCACTCATCTGTGCATACACACTTTCATATGCACTGACTGACCGTAGATCTGTGTACATCATTACATGGCTCACTGATATTAAAATAGTTTCGTTCATCCTAGTTTCAGGTGTATGATTGTGAGGTCTTTGATAATGTACTGAATGTGCTTGAGAACAAGCAATTGACCTCAGGTACATTCTATTACAAGAATGCATTGTACATTCTATTCCAAAAGTGTATTTGCGAGCACTCAATGTCATGCATGAGTCGCCATTAAGTGACCTTCCTCATATTGAGTATCAACTAGCACTGTTTGTGACACTGTTTTTATTTGCCTAACCTAATGTGCTAGCTTGAAGGTCACTGTCACTTTCCAGCCACTGGAGACTGCACCTGAAAACAGTCTGTCACAAAAAATTCAAATTTCCAATTTTGTAATTTGAACTAGCAATTCCAGCTTTGCCATATTACCAACCACTGGATGTATGCATTACGTACCAACTTTAACCTAGAGCGAGCCTGATAGTAAGTGAACAACAGAAACACATGCATATAATAATATGCTGTAACTAAACATGCCATAGTGTGTACTGTACATAACATGATTGGCCTAATGACTGGTCAGTGTATTGTCCCTCCACACACCCGTGCTTGTATATCAACACACACACACACACACACACTGACTGACTGATAAGCCATGTAGGGCATATTTAGCCTTACAGTTAAAAGCAATATTTTGCAATAAGAATGAAAGGAGCGGAATATACTGTACATGCAAGCATAATATGTTGGCAAATGGCCAGTCAGTGTATATTCCCTCCACACGCCCGTGCTTGGATATCAGCACTCACTTACACACATACACTGACTGACCATTTACACCTATGTTAACTTAAGCAATAAACTTCAAACCCACTGCTGCTTTGAGTCAAGTATGAGCCTAAGTAAGTAAAGAATTAGACAAACAACACATATTATAGCTACGTACCTAGACAGCCTTTTAGGATGTAAGCCTTCTCCTCACAGCAGTGACTACCTGAAAATGACTTCTTCTCAAGAAAATATACAGTGACTGCATGTTGACATTCTCAGGTATTCTCCTGTCAATGGCATGAGGAAAACAACACAGCCAGTAGTTGGTGTCTGCTTGGTAGGAATATATCGGAGCATCCAGCATATGTGCAAGAATGCACATCTCAAAATCTCCACCCCATATTCCGTTTTCAGCCATATCACTTCTTGCCAGGTAGTCATCAACACTGTGGTAGCCATGATCGTAAGTCACGAGGTAATTTCTGTTATCATCAGGCCCAGTTCCGCTTACTAGGAAGGGTATAGTCCTCATATGTGCTACAATTACTCTTCGTAATTCTCCATGTTGAGCTTCTGAACCTGAAATTATGTAGCACAATGCCCTGAACAGGCAATTACCGTCACCACCAATTGACCTCAATGAACGCATGTCAGGCCTAGTCAATATCATGTCTGATCTACCATCTTGTCGTTGAAATGGTCGTACGAACCGTATTCCAAGCAATTCGCATGCTTGTTGTTGCCATCCTTCATCCACTGGGTAATACCTGTAGTCTGACCATTCATATCGGGGCGCTGCGGGTCTATGAACCGCCACGACTTCACAGTCTTTATCGTAATCTGCAACTTTCCGCTTTTTGGCTGAGGGGGCAGACTTTGGAATATAACTACTACATCGTCTCTTAGCCTTTGGTTCTGTTTCACATTTGTATGCTGGAACCTCTTCATCCAGCAGATTACATTTTACCGGTCGCTTCTTTTTCTCGGGAAGTTCATACAGTGGAAGGTCTTTCCTAAATGAAGAACGCAATGGCAGACTTTGGAATATAACTACTACATCGTCTCTTAGCCTTTGGTTCTGTTTCACATTTGTATGCTGGAACCTCTTCATCCAGCAGATTACGTTTTACCGGTCGCTTCTTTTTCTCGGGAAGTTCATACAGTGGAAGGTCTTTCCTAAATGAAGAACGCAATCTGTTGACCTCTTCAAGACAACTGTTGTTTACAATTATTGATGTAGGATCAAAGGCTGTGAGATGAAGTCCTTCCAAAGTGTGAACCCTGGACATGGCAACATATGCCATTCCAGCACAGAATACATTATCTGACAAATCAACAATTGCACAGTCAAGGGATAACCCCTGACACTTGTGAATTGTCACTGCATAGGCCACAGTAACAGGAAACTGTTTGCGGTAAACAAAAAAGCTTTTCAGTAACATGAATTTGCCTCTCACCATTTCAATAGGGCAAGGATCATCCATGTGATCAAATTTGATGATCAGCTTTTGACTTGATATGCAGTTCACTGTTCCAATGGCACCATTGACAAGACCTCGCTTAGTGTCGACGTTTCATCGTAACATCACACGTGCTCCAACAGCTAGCGTCAGTTCAGCTTCCAGACCTGCTGTACAGTTGCTGTCATTATTAAGCTTTTCTAGTTGCTTTTGAGCCTTTTTGGTCCACTTGTGTGATGACGAAGTTTCGTCAATTTCATCAATGCACACAATCTTGTGTAGTTCACTGTCCAAAGCAGAGAGCATCTTGTCATTAAATTCCCTGCAAGCTTTTCTTGTAGGAAACAAGCAAACTGGCGTGGAACCACTTTTGCTCAACTCGACATACTTGTCTACCACAGGCACATCGATCACTCGCAGTTTCAAGCATTGCAAGTTCTCAGGTGTAGGTGAACCACGACGTACTTGGTCTAAAAGATTGACAAACAATCCATCCTTCTTTTGTTGTTCATTTATGGTTAACTCGTCGTAGACAATAGTGTCTTTCCATATGTTCACCGAAGCAATGCTTCCCCCATCCTACTGGCAATCAACTTGTTGCAGAGTTTTGAAAACACTGGTGATCCAGTAACTGGTGGGAGCTGCAAGATGTCACCAACAAATAACATATTCATTGACCCAAAATATTTGTCACCTGAACCACCGAAAAGTTCCTCGAGCCGTAAGTGTATGTAAGCAAGATTCAAATTCGACAGCATCGACACTTCGTCAATTATTATGAGCTTCAAAGAACGGAGGTTAGTACGCATAACCTTTTGCGCAACTTTAGATAGTGACCAGTAACCTGCCGTCTTTCCTTCATGCTCTATTGGCAACTGGAAAAGTCGATGCACAGTCACACCACCCACATTGTAAGCAGCAAGTCCTGTGGGAGCAGCAACAGCACAAATAGTGTCATTACTGGTGTCATCTTTCCAAATCTCCTTGACTAGACTTCTCACAGTTTCTATCAGAAATGACTTTCCAGTTCCTCCGACTCCACTCACAAACATGTGGAGTGGCTTGAGATCTTTGCACTTACAACCATCAGTTTCGTGTCTGCATTGGTGATTCAGGTGATCAGAAACTTGATCAAATATCCTCCTCTGGTCTTCATTGAGCATGGCAATTCGCTCTGATAGACCAATAGTGTCGTAGTCCATATCGTGAACATCATTCATAGCTGCCTCAGCCTCGCCAGCAAGCTTGACACCTTCCTCTTCAACTGCCTCGTTTTCATCTTTGGGCACCTCTTCTTCTTTTCTAGCTTCATTAATTCTTCGCACCTTGAAGCATCTTTTGCAAACTCTCATGATGATCTTCCATGGGGCTGTAATCTCTGAAACTCTCATTGAAACCTTCTTCTGCAGTTAGGCCGTCCCCAAGCAATTGTGACTCGTCGGTGAATGGTACGAAAAGCAATAACAAAGAGTAAAAGTATGCCTCTCGTTCGTCTGGTTTGTTTGGGTCATATATTCTGTGATTTGGAATTTTCGGTTTTCCAGCTCTGACATACTTCCTTCTACCTTCCGCATCGTTATCACCTCTACGATACCATTTCACAAAATCATACAGACAAACATGACTAAGGGCAGCTGGCCGATTTGGATAAAAGTTATCGAGGAGGTTTGCTTGATACAAGTCATTTGAATCTGGGTCCGATTCAGCCATCTGTTGCAGTTCTCGATACCCTTTTATCCTGACTTTCCTTTTTTCTGGCCCGTCGACGCTGATCCATTGTACAGCATCTGACTTTTCGTACAAGTGATCTCCCAATAAAATGTCGGCAGCCTCATAAAGACCACATTCGCGAGAACGTAAAGATCTCACTCCAAAGCTCCATAATTTCTTGTACAGTGATTCCTGTTCACTGATATCTTCCCACAGTTCCTGCATGTGGCTTTTCTCTGCCTTCGTAACATAGGCAATAACATAATGTGCAAGTGCTAAGCTTGAATCGGCAACATACTGTAAGTCAAGGTTAGCCTTCCACAAATACAACAGGAGAGGATTGTAGTCATTGACCCTCTCTTCCCCTACAGCTCGCCGCAAGTGGTAAACATTACTCCTGGATTTGAGGCTATCCTCCACACTGTTCAGGACAGTTTCATCCACCACCTCCCGCGGAAATCCAAACTTGCAGTGGGTCACATAGGCGCTTCCGTACTTCTTTTTGCGCCTGCAATAATTGCTGCACTTGTGCAGCTGGTACTTTGTTACAAGACGGTGTAACTCGGGGCTAACCTTTTCATCAGGGATTTGGCAAGAAATTCTTTTGTCAATCCATGCAGTTACAACATGCTCGGGATCCACTCCAATCACCGGTGCATCTTTGATCCATAGGAGAACATGATAATGTGGGGCGCCCCTTGATTGATATTCCTTCTTCCAGAAGGAATGCGTCACTTCACCAAGAACGCCTCCCTTTATCAACACAGTTTGAAAGAAATCGTGGAACTTTTGAGCAAATTTCCGAGACACAGAAATTGGATCTTCTATACACAATCTTTCTATGGGATAAGAATCTGCAACTTCATTTACTTTTCTAAGATATCTGTCTATGTCAACTGAATTGTACTCAGCACAAGATAACGTCAAAAACAATGTAGGACAGCCAAATTCTCTGATCATTGCCAAAACATCACCCTTTTGACGGAACCAAAACTGTTTGGTACCTCTGACGGACTGCAGTACGGTGGAAAGATTTGCCTCTATACCTGCATCAGCACTGTTGATTCCGTCAACAAACTGCTTCACTGTGTGACTCTTTCTGCTGGACGACTTCAAAACATTGTAGATTCCACTAGAAAGCTCACGTAATTCCTTTTGCCACAAATAATAGAAGACAAACGCAGGATTCTTGCGAAACCTGGAATCAGTGTTCATAAGCCTCGACTTGAGGTATTCGCTGAATGTTAGCTTCACTGGACGAGGATGAAACTCTCCATACCGCCCAGTGGGGAACAATGTCGGGAAACACAATACATCAAGGAATTTTTGACGGTTATCCAAGGGCTGTTCGTGGACGCTCAGCAATTTGTAGTGCTCAATGTCTCTACCGGTTGGCATATACTGATCCATCTTACGAATGGTGTAGGCCTGTAAACCATTGACATCATCTTCTGATGCTCTCTCTAAAATAGGATCACTGGCACTACTTACTACTTCGATAGTTTTCTTAGCAGCTTCGTCCACACTACTTTCATCCAAGGTTCTGTATAGCCAGTTTGTGTCTCTCAACTTGTCCACAGCATGCCTCACATTGTCCACATCAACTATACCCTGCCAGACAACCTTGTCTTTGGTGGGCCGACCGTCAACTATGATGTACAGCTCTGGGTCTGGTAATGTGGACATGATGTCATCAGAGGAAAACTGTGCCCCAAACCCAGCTTCATCCAGCCTATCCAGCGTGTTTTGGAGCGGCAATGGTAAAAAAAACATTGTTCCTTTCACAGCCTTCAGACGATTGTAAATGGGAACCTTTCCCGTGTAAGTACCCAATCGCACCACTGTTTGGAAGCACTTGGCCACTGGTTTTCTAAAGGACTAAGATTGGCCAGCTCTTCAGGCACAGGCTCAGTGTACAAACCATTTAGTAGACATCGTGCAGGAATATTGCCAGCATTCAAAGCTGGCCGACAATCTTTGCAAACGTACAATTCCTTTGTAGACACGTCCGGGTCTCTTTCATGCAAATAATTCTTCAACTGCACCCAAGTGGAGCTCTTGAACTTTTCTGTTGTGAAATTAAAGCCAGTGAGTACTTTCTTCAACAGCAGCCTTTCACAACTGCAACATGTAAACTCTGGGTCTTCTTTCAATTTAGCATAGAATGCTTCAATTATTGCTGCAAATTGTACCTCTAAATGTGACTCAGAGGTGGACAAAGACTCAGCTCCTGTAGTTGACGAATCCTCCTCGTCCAACAATTCTGAAAGGTCTTGTATCTTTAAAATGTTTTGAAGAGAGCTTATGGAACCTTCAGAAAGGCCAGTCTCTATATCCCTAATGCGATTGTGACTCCTCCTAGCACAATAAATGTTACTCAACAGAGTTCTCAAAATGGGATAATGCACTGCAGCAGCTCTCAGGATACGCAATCGACTAGTGAGTACTCGTTTTCATCAATAGATCGTAACTCAGTTACCAGACATTTCTTTCTACGATCAATTACCATGACTTCTTTCAAAGCAGGAGACTTGTACGATGTCTCGCTGAAATAAGGCTCACTAGACAAGGTATGTGAACCTTCCTCAAATGCCTCCTCGCTGAATGTTTGCTGACTAATACTTCGAACAATTTTCAGCAACTCACCCACTAACTTTCTCCTTAAAGCAAGATTATCTCGCACGACTTTCTTAGTAACAATGCGACAAGCAGACCTCCATCTGTTAGCAACGGGCATTTCATCTATTAGATTTTCAAACTTCTCTGAAAACTTTTCTGATATCTCCTCTTTATTGATTTCTTTATTGAAGATTTCATCAAACACTTTATCAACATATTTTTCGACCTCGGAGTTGCTAGGTGGCTTCAAAGAGTACCTTGAGAGAATACAGATTACGTAGAATGAACATACACATAGAATGAACATACACATAGAATGAACATACACATAGAATGAACATAAACATGGAATTACATACCTTTGTCTTTTAAGAGTGCGACTCGCTTTGACATCTTTATCATAATTTGCTTTAGACCGTGCCGCACTGTCAGCGCGACTCTTCTCCAGGTCCTTCATGTAACTCTCACAGCTTCGTGCAGCACTGTCAGCACGACTCTTCTCCAGGTCTCTCTTATAACTTTCATGGCTTCGTGCTGTACTGTCAGCAGCACTTTTCTCCGGGTCCATCATGTAATTCTCGCGGCTTCATGCTGTGCTGTCAGTGGCACTCTTCTCCGGGTCCTTCATGTAACTCTCACAGCTTCGGTAGGCAGGCAGGCTGGCAGACGAAATACAGTTGAATAGGTGAATACACGCAAAAACATCGTGCCATGGTGCTACGGTAACCATAGATATTATACGCGTAACTGTATAACATCTATGCTGTAACTAATTATATCACGTGTAAGCCAGGTTTTTGCGTGACGTAATAAGCAGAAGCCGTAACAGGCTATCGTCACCTTCGAAGGTGAGATTCACACCTTGTTAAAGGAATATAGAAGAACAAGGAAGGGAATGAAGGATAAAAGGAATCGCCATGGCACAGTGGGTAAATCATCTTCGGAACAACATGTTCGTAAATCCGCCGCCATTACCTTTATTGTGTGAAAGTTCTGGAGCCCTACACCTAGCGCAACCGGGTCTTACGGCAGGCAGGCAGGCTGGCTGGCAGGCAGGCTGGCTGGCAGGCAGACGAAATACAGGTGAATTTCTAAATTTTCAAAGTTGGCTATAGGTCGAAATATTCGACTTGTTGCTTCGTTTAACCAAGGTACAGCATCATTACAGCCTTACCAATGCATTCCAGTCGGTGTTTTCGGGTAAAGCCTATTGGAAGGTTGTTTTATGAAGTGCGAAAAATCAGGAAACCATACAATTTCTTACCAATCCCTACTATTAAGTACTTAACAGTAGGGATTGGATATATATCATATATATATATTATATATATATATATTATATATATATTAATATAATATAATATATATATATATGATATATATATATATATATATAATATATATATATATAATATATTATATAATATATATATATTATATATATATATACATATCATTAAGTACGGTAGTACTTAATAGTAGGGATTGGTAGAAAATTGTATGGTTTATCGATTTTTTGCACTTCATAAAACAACCTTCCAATAGGCTTTACCCGAAAAAACCAACTGGAATGCATTGGTAAGGCTGTAATGATGCTGTACCTTGGTTAAACGAAGCGACAAGTCAAATATTTTGACCTACAGCCAACTTTGAAAATTTCAAAATTCACTTGTATTTTGTCTGCCAGCCAGCCACAGCCAGCCTCCCAGCCTGCCGTAAGACCTGGTTGCGCTAGGTGTAGGGCTCCAGAAATTTCACACAATAAAGGTAATAGCGGCGGATTTACGACGAAAATGTTGTTCCGAAGACGATTTACCCACTGTTCCTTTTATCCTTTATTCCCTTCCTTGTTCTTCTATATTCCTTTACCAAGGTGTGAATCTCACCTAAGGTGATGATAGCCTGTTACAGCTTCTGCTTATTACGTCACGCAAAAACCTGGCTTGCACGTGATCTAATTAGTTAAAGTGGCACCGTGGCACGATGTTTTCGCGTGTACTTTATTACATCGTGAACTTCGAGATTATAGAGTATTTTCATCGCGTGATCAAAATTACGTAATTTAGAAAATCCGCCATTTGTATGCACATGTATCGTGAGGGTTGCATAGGATCTATGCAGCGTTTGTCATTATATGCTGAAAACCTACCACCTGAGGCGAAAACCAGGTATCTTGCTAAAATCTCCGTCATAGATGGAGCAGATCCCCTATCTGATGGCGTGTTTGGCGAAGAAGTAGATGTTACACCTCCTGTGATTTAGTGTCCTACCTGGTTCTACAGACTAGCTTCATGACGGCTAAGCAGTTTAAAGCCCGTAAAGGGCTAGAGGCATACAATCAGTTTGTTTGTGGCTGGGTGAAAGAGATAAGGACTCGTAAAGTTGCAGGAAAATATCTCACTACTGGTCGAGTGAGTAGCTACTTTTCATAGATGACTAATTTTAGAGTATTCATGTATATAGTGTAATGCTATTGCTTTGTATTATTATTTGATCAATTTTTACACATGTACTTTTGTATTATACTGTGTTGTTTTGATGTGTAGGTCCGCCATTCTCAACGGCTAAGTGAAACCCCATTGAAGTGCTGGGTCATTATTGAGGAAATGTCCTGTACTGCATGGCAGGGCTCGGGGAAGTGTGCACACATGTTGCTGCCTTATTGTTTTACTTGGAGGCTCTGCACAGAATGGAAGAAGTACAGACTTGTACACAACAGCAACGTGGATGGATAGTGCCTTCAGCATCAACAACAGTCCAGTACTTAGAAGTCAAAGATATTGACTTTACATCGGCTCGAGGAAAAAAGAGGAAACTAGATGAAATGTTAGAGGGCAGTGAAGATAACTCAGATGCAGCAGTTTCAAAAAGTGGTACATCACCAACTGACGCAGAAATGGAACAATTTTTCAATAATCTCAGCTTGTGTGGTACAAAGCCAGCAGTCCTGTCATTGGTATCACCGCATTCAGATATATATGTGCCAAAGGTATAACTTCCAACTTTCTCCAGCCACTGACATCATTGCGTAATCCAGCAAACTGCAAATTAAATTATCCTGATTTGCTCGAAGCCTGTGACAATGTTTCTATAGAGGTAACTGATGACACGGCACAGGCAGTAGAGAAGGAAACAAGAAAGCAGAGCAAAACAGCCCTCTGGTTTAAGTACAGGGCAGGAAGGGTCACTGCATCTCGTATGAAGGCTGTTTGTCACACAGACGTAACAAACCCAGCACAGAGCTTGGTGAAAAGCATTTGCTATCCAGAAGCTTTTAACTTTACATCTAAGCAGACGAACTGGGGTTGCAGGCATGAAAAACAAGCCAGGGACAGGTATGAAAAAACAGTTAGGTAACTTGCAGGTAGCAGAATGTGGATTGTTCATAAATCCTCAATGGCCATTTGTCGGAGCATCTCCAGATGGCATCATTACTTGTGACTGCTGTTCCAAAGGTGTCCTTGAGATTAAATGCCCTTTCTGCCATCGTGATGAATCCATAGCAGCTGCTATTACAAGTGATAAGAATTTCTGTCTTACTGAAGTGGATGGGCAGATTAGTCTGGATCATTGCCATGCCTATTACTATCAGGTCCAGACCCAGATATTTGTTTGTGACATTGAATATTGTGACTTTTGTGTGTGTACCTTCTCTGGGGATGAGGAATCCACTATACACATTGAAAGAATCTACAGAAACAATAAGTTTTGGAGGGATCACTGTGTACCCAAAGCAAAAGCATTTTTTAAGACTTGCCTACTGCCTGAATTATTGGGTGGTTGGTACACACGCTCCCTCATGCCACCCACTGAGTTTGATAGTAACAGTACTAATTCGGAAACCCAGCATTCAACTCGGGCACTTCAGGATGACTCTCAGTGCATCAATCAGGTGGAGCTGTACAACCATCCAGTCAAACATTTTGCTACTGTAATGGCCCAGAGATTGGTGAGATGATAGCTTGCGACAACAATGATTGTACCATTGAGTGGTTTCATTTGAAGTGTCTGCATATCAGTTCTGATTCCATTCCTAAGGGAAAATGGTACTATCCAGATTGTAGGACATTGCCGAAATTTAGCAGATCTAAAGGAAAGGGAAAATCAAAGAAATAAAGTATCTTGCACGTTTTTAATAATTCAATTGATTCATTGTATATAATACAACACCAATAGTTTAATTATATTAATAGCTACATGTAAGTTACTTGAATATATAACACTACAAAGTAATTACACGCTATTCAAAAGGAACTACGGAATCACATAAGTTGTTCAAGGCACAACAAACACGGACAATATGATCGAGGATGGGTACTTCTTCGTGTGCTCTCTTTGTCACAAAATTTATCGGCAAAGTGCTCTGCAAAATGGTGTATTTCTGTCTTACACAACCGATAACCCTTTCAACATGAATTCTAACGTTAGCAATATTTCTTGTGTCCTCAATTTCTAAGGCTGACAGCTGTTGTTTACCCCTTGTGAATGCTGGAATATGCAACTGGCTTGTTTTAAGCCAACAGATTCGGTTATATCAAAACCCCTGTCAGCCAAAACGACATCACCAGGTAGCAACTTGTATAAAAGACCACAGTTATTTGTTAGATACTTATTGCTTGCTCGGCCTCCCCAACAGTTAGACACAAATGATACCACTCCTTGTGGTGTGATGCCAATAAGCACCTTCACAGTGTTGTGGTGTTTATAATTTGACCAGGTGCTGGCTCGAGCTTGCAAGTTGGATGGTCTATCCAGAAATATCTCGAAACAGTCGATGATAATTGCAACCTTTTTCCCAAAACTTTCTTGAAAACACGCAGGCATTGTTTTTCTTAGAGCATCGCGGTCTGGCCACATTATCAAATTACTCAGTCGCAAGTCCATTTGCTTTAGCCACTTCAAAAATATTCTGGAAATTGTGGATGGTGAGATACCAAAACGATATGCCAAATATTCAAGAGAACTATTCATTCTCAGCTTAAGCAACACACACATAAACTCTTGAAATGGTGATAGCTTCGTTACACCATCTGATGGCAGAGTCTTGGACACATGCTCAAACACATGCTCAAACACAGCTTTTACAACTTTTGCATTTGGCAAACCAGTGTGTACCTTCACAAAATCATTATCCACTAAGCATTCCTCAGCAAAAGTAAGCTTATTAATTTCTGCTGTTAGAGCTACAGTGTGTACTTTACACTTACCAAGTTCCATCTGTAGAGCTTCAATCTTACTTGAGCATTCATGATGGTCTGCTGGTTTAAAATACTGCCTTGCAGTTTCTATTTGCTCTACAGCAACCAGTCTAATCTCTTCTGCGACTATTGATTGGATTTCTTCTGTTACTAAAGCTGCCAGCAATTCTTCGATCCTTTTCCACTTCTCCCTTTCCTGTGCCCTTTTCCATCTGTCTACTGAGGGGTCCAGACTCCTTGTAACGGCGCTCCCGTGTTCTTTGTGGCCTAGGTGTAAGGTGGGTAACCAGTCGGGGTCGGTTGTATTGTAGAGATACGCCCGCTTGCCGGAATGGAAGTGCCTTTCACACACCTTGTACTTATGCAACGCGGTCATGTCTAAATCCTCCCTGGAAATAGCAGCCAGAAAGCCATCCCTCCGCTTTTTACGTAGTTCAAGTTCTGCTTCTCCATATCTATCAGTAACAGTTGGAATACTGTAGAAAGATATTCCGCTGAACGATTTGAACAACCCACTATTGCACATAATACCATTGTTACTTGTGCAACAATATGGCGGATTCGTAATTTTAATCACGTGATGAAAACTCTCTATAGCCTTGGACAAATAGCTTTTGCTGTTTTTCGAGCGTTATTTGCTATCACACAGCTGCTTTGCCATGTAAGTGCGTTGTTAACAAGCGCCTGTAAACAAGCATAATTATTACGTAAGCACCTGTAATAAAAATGCATGTGGCTCTAAAATTACAGTGCGGGAGGGTGACAGGAAACAAGACGTCTACAATTTAGATTTAAGATTAAATACTGGGCAGTCAGCTCAGCTGGTTTGCCCAGGGGGTAAAAGCCCCAACTAATACAACCACAGATACAATTAATTACAAAAATTATAGTTAAGTAAGTAGATAAATTGGTGGCCTTAGCTATGTCTTTTAGCATGACCAAGTTCATTTTTAGTTTCTAAGAGCCGTGTAGCTAGTAGCGAACGCTCAACATGACAAGTGGTTTTTGTCATCAGTTTAGATTACTTTACTGTTCATTGAATGGCGATTAGTTTCAGCTATAGTATGTTACTGTGGCTAACGTTCAAGCGAAACTAGCTACACTGTTTTTAACATTTAGCTACGTGACCGGCTGAACTGTAAAGTAATCTAAACTGGGAGCCAGTAGCCCATTGTAGCTATGGCTGATTTTCTAAAGGCATGTGTGACAGCTGAGCAAATGCTGGCAAGAAGTACAAATGCTGCACAATTTGCTACTCATGCAGCGCCATGCTGGCATGTAAAAGTTGGCTACAGCTGAAAACAGCTTGGTAACCACTTACATAAAGGTATCTCAGTGTGGTAGGCCTAGCCAAACGTCGCAAATCGATAAGTAGCTTGTCCATCTAAAATTCAGTGATGCTAACGCATTTCTACTTCATCAGTCTCAGTTGGCTATAAATGAAAGCAGCAGGAGCAGGATAGGTATAGACATGTGAGACTAGGTAGCACTATAGGAAATTAATATGGCTAATTATGCATGTTTACAAGTCATATATATAGAAGCAAGGCACATCAAGCCTAACTATATAGGAGGCTATAATAAAATTTGTGACTGGCTCTGTGAAAACCCTCCATGTTAGCATGCAAATTTTGACCCATTTTTAGAAATTTATAATTGCATAACTCTTTAACTGTTCCTTGTCATGTTAGACATTTTGGCATACTTGTTGACAAATGATTCACCCTTTACATTTCAATACATAGTAATTAAAAATTGATACAACCATCAAGATTTTATGGCCATTTTTGTGATGCTATGTAAAATATGCTAACATGGAGGGTTTTCACAGAGCCAGTCATGCACATATAGATGGCATGTGTATAGCTAGGTGACTAAGTGCAAGGCATGGAGGCATATGTACATAGTAAGCATATTACTATAGGGCATGTACGCAATGATAGATGTGCAAATGACTAGATAGGCAAACCAAACTACAGAAACTATAATATATAGGTACATATATACGTATAGGTTTAGGAGACACAGCATAAGCATATATACATATAAGCATTGCATGTAAGCTAAGCTATAGACGTACGTAGGAGACAGTATATATGATTACAGCTGTAAGCATGCATGCAAGACTAGTTATACATACTTGCAGACTAATATAGCTAACTATACGTATAATCAGCTTATATAATTAGGAGACAAGCTGACTATATATAGCTAGCTTACTGCTTACTTTATTTTGTAAGTCATTGACTATAGCTAATGTCTTATAGTTTGTATAGCATGCATTTAACCATGCCTGCACGACAGGGCAGGTACACTTGCTAGTGAATAATATTGATATAGGAAAATCAAGGAGAGGACAAAGTGAACAAATCTCTAGGCCATGTTGGTAAGTATATCTATTGAGTAAACTATAGCTATCGTTTATTGTTTGTATTTAGTGAAGAATTATAATGAGCTGAGCTCTCGCCAGCAACAAAGGAGAAGAGCCAAGATACAAGATGGAGTCCGTGAATATCTGAGGTCTCTACCAGCAAGCAATGGGCTTGAGCCAATCTCATTGCATCTTGGTTCACAAGATGACAACAATGAGCAGTTCTCTGTAAGCTTGGAAGATGATGCAAAAGCAAGGGCCATAGTTACAAGGAAAGAAGATGAGTCAGACGATGCATTGCTTCCTAAGATAGCTTTTATACTGCTGAAATATGGAGTCTCCAAGGAATGCTATCATGAATTATCCATGTGCATTCCTGGCATGTTGAGATCATACAAGGTAATGCAGTGCATATAGATCAGCTGTGGCTAAGCTTTGTAGTTAGCGCTAGTAGCTAAGCAATATATTTAATTTAACTATACAATCCAATGCTATACTATAGCTATAGCTATAGCGATATACAACTGAAATATTTCTAGCTATAATAATAATGTAGCTAGCTAGCTAGCTATAGCTACTATTAGCTATTGATATAGGTGAAAGAATTTACAGACATGATGCTCACACCTACAATAAACAACACAGGAATTTTTACTTGTGGACAAGAGGCTGTGTATTTTAATTTCACAGAAGTGCTGAAAGCTAGACTTCTTACAGTGGTGAGTTTTCTTAGCTAGCTATAGCTAGATAATATATAGCTATAGCTAGGTGATCATTATGGCACTTATATACGTAGCTACAGATTTGATGAGCTATAGCATCCCAGCAACAACTTCAGCAGCTATAGCTAACTATGTAGCTACAGTGTAGCTATAAAGACATGATTTCTTATTATAATTACTTATAGCTATGCTAGTAGCTAAGCTACGTATGTGTATACGTATATAGATACAGGAAAGATTTTACATCAAAAAAAGTAAAGATAAAAATATCTGGAGATGGAGCACAATATAGTAGGAGCTCAAATTTTATACTGATGTCCTTTACCATATTAATTGGAAGGCAAGACAAAGACTTGAGTAGCCATGGTATGTATAGCTAGCTAGCTAGCTAAGTATGTTATATCTATAGCTAGTTAATGACTTTTCCGCAACACATGCATATAAGTATAGCTATATATATGATTTTTTGTGTATATACCATGCATGCATGCATATTGCTATTATACATAGGTGTTACTACATTTGCAGTATTAAAAGCAAAAGAAAAGTATGATATGATTGCTGAAGTTTATGGTGATTGTTTTAAACAACTAAATGAGTATTTGTCATAATAGCAAACTGTATGATCTAGAATTCTTTCTTTGTTGTGACTACAAGGTAGCTAGCTATAGATAGTTAGTTTTAAAACCTGTATAGCTAGTTATATTCCAATGAAGCCATACATCAAAGGAGAGTACTGGATGATAACTACAATACCACTGTGTCCTGGTAGTTATCATCCAGTCAGAGTAGTTATCATCCATGTCCGGGTAGTTATCATCCAGTGAGAAAAATTTCAAAGGTTACCATAGATTAAATCAATAAAGGTGTTAAATAAGTGTTACAAAGTAACTTGCCTAATTTAAACCTTACAAACAGAGTGTAAAGTGTATAAAGCTAAAAGCACAGTCACAAAGGTAGTTGCACCTGTTTGTAGTACTAAACACATGTTTGTAAATTACTGTAACAAAGGAACAAGTCACACAGGTGGGTTAGTCATGGAATAGAAGCCAGTTATATCACAGTACACTCGTATGATATCTTAGTTATTAACACTCGTCCTCAGCTTCGCCTCGGACTTGTGTAATAACTAAGATATCATACTCGTACTGTGATATAACTATAACTTAGCTAGCTAACTACATGGGGACTACAATTGGAATGCCCAACAATTATGTGATAGCTAACCATCAAAATTTATTCAATGACAATTATTTAACCACCATAAAAGTTAAATCAAAGACTCTGCTATATAGCTATAGCTACCCAAAAGAAGCAAAAATTGAATCATGCAGAGTATATATGCATATGTAGCTATATATAGCTTGCTAAATTAAATTCCCCTTAGGACTATTGCAGTGGAGTAGCTCAGTACTTAGCTAATAAATAGCTAGCTTGCTAGTATTTTAGCTACGTAACTGCATTAGTTATGTTATACAGTACTATATATTTTATAGTTTACTCTGATGATTATGGGACTGAATGCAGCACATCATAAAACTAAAGAGTGCTGTGGAGCTATAGATTGTTTGTGCATCATCATGATACTTATTAATCATGATACTTATTCATCTTGTTACTGGATACATATAGGGGCCTTCTACAAGACAAAAAAGACACGACATTGGGAATGCGTTATTAAGAGGTAACATTTGATTCATCTGATCTAACACATGTATGCTGCTAACACTGAACAGTGTTGTACTTTGCATCTGATTGTGAGCAGACCTGAAAGGTCACAAATGGAAAGTCACGCCAGGCCATTTGGTCCAGTAGTCTTCATGACAAGGATACGGACATAGGAGTGTACAGCCAGAGTATGACGACTACGAAGTGTTGTCAATTGATCTGGGTATAAACATGTGTGTTGAAACTCAGTTTAACAAAAATTCTGTTTATGTTTAGGAGATACTCCACTGCTATCGTATGTCAATGATGCCTGGTACAATTTTGTGGAGTTTGCTGTGAAGTATCCTGATAGACTGGACCGCTCTAAACATCGAGGTAATGTGTAGCAATATTTTCATTGCTAGCTATATATAGCTACTACATGTGTGCTTCAATGTTTAGACCTTCCAATGATTGTTTGGCAAAGCTCACCTTCGATTACGGTGGAATCATTTAGAAGTGCAGTAACATTGTACTACATTGCATCCAATCATGGATGTTGCTCCTATCACTGGAGAAAATTAGGTGAAACTACCTTGACGTTTCCATCTTCTCCTGTTATATACATCAATGGAGGCGGGTTGTATCAGTGCACAGTGAAGAGTCATGGTCTGATGGATATTTCCAGCAGGATGATCCGTGTGCACTGTCATATAGGTAGGTACATGGTATATAAAAGGCGTGAAATGTTTACATATATACGTAATGTGTACATGTCCACAGCCACATGTACTGCTAACTATAAGTCGGTCATAATGATATCATGAAAGTATTCATTTGTTAGTCAACCACTGCTTTACATTTTAAGTTATTTATGTGAAAGCAGATACCACATTAATTATATATGGTAGCAAGCTAGGCACTATCATGTTTTACTTGATATACCAAAAGTTCTCTAAAAATTTGGCATAATTGTATTTGTCTTGCTGAATTTCGGCTTGAAATTAGAGAGTAATTGTCCTCAGATCCGCCTTCACTACCCGCGCTAGACAGTACCAGTATTCTGCCATGATCATAGATAGTACACTCTCCACTCATGGCCCAGGCTGCCAGCTCGAGATGCTAGCTGCTCAATGTGGTCAACATTGTCACGTGCTGAATTCCTTAATTAGAGGCAATATTTTGCAATGAGAATTAGGGTGTCGAATAATAGAAAGGCCGAATATTTAGAGAACTTATGGTATGCTTGCAATTTAGGAAGGGATAGTATTGAAATGCTAGCTTTAATTTTTACGGTGATATTTTTAAATTTAAAAATCACATGCTTACATGAAGATAATGCACTTTGTGTTGTATGTAACTTTGTCAGATTCTTTGTCATCTGATCAAGACTCGAGTGATGATGAATCTAGAGCCCCTCCTGCAAAGAAGCGTAGAGCTGATGATAGAGGTATGTACAATGTTACAAGGAGTTGTACATATATGACTGTTTTACTGACAGGTGAATATGCACAACAAGGGCTAGGGGACAAAGCTGTTACATTTGGTAGTATACTGTCACCATATACTGCACATGTACTACACATACTGGTAATATTTTCTAGATGATATCGAAGAGTTTCAAGGTCCAGGTGGGAGTAATTATGATCTCAAAGGGAATCAAGAGCCATGTGAGAGCAAATATCTATGAAAATTCTTTATCTATTACTAACTATTATAGTGGCTAATTTATCACCCATGAGTACGAGAGTAGAAGACACAAATCCAAAAGTTACAAGAGTAGAAGACACAAATCCACCACAGGGTATGAATCAATAGCATCATTATTGTATGTATATATGCAGCACGTTCATTTAATTCATTGTTGTTGTAGTCAATTGACATACGTATACACGTACACGTTTATAACATGATAGTCTACAGAAAAGCCACTCCTCGCAGTTGAAGTAATGTAACTTTTCATCCATATATAGCCCAGCCTCACGTTACAGAACAGACCACTGCAAGGCCTGCTGCAGTTGGAACTAATGAAAGTATGAATCTCTTGATTGTGTTTGTGACCTTGTCTAATGTTCTTATGCAATGGTAGTGAGGGAGTTTACTGAGGATGATCTAATGAGAGCCACAGAAAATTTTTCACCAGACAGGAAGTTAGGGCAAGGGGGGTTTGGAACAGTATTCAGGGGGTACATCAATGGCACCAATGTGGCTGTGAAGAAGCTCACTAACGTTAGTGAAGGAGTACGTTGTATGTGGATGTTTTAATAGTATTTAATACACTTCAGGGAAGAGCTGTAACTGAAGCTGTCCAAAAAGGGGTGACAGTTCCAGAACAATACACAGTGGATGGGCAACTAAATTGTGAAATGTGGGCTTTGACGAGGTATTTTACTTAAGTAGTACAAATTGTTTAGAGATATTTTTGTAATTCCTGAAAATTAGTGTTTTTAACGTTATACTCGCTTACAGTTAATTAAATTGAGTTAATCTGGACCGTATGCGGGGAAACTTTTCGCGGTATGTAAATTTCACGGAACCCTGACTTTTAAAAATATTATTTTCACGAATCACCCACCTCATTGGAAATGTATTATTACTTCTTACAAAGTATGCTGTTATTTTACCTGTTATCTGACTTCATTAGATTTAATTTGTTCTTTTATGTAGATGTCGTCATAAGAATCTGGTAGATTTGGCGGGATACTGTTCCACACCTCCCATGTTAGTGTACGAGTACATGGAGGAGGGAAATTTATACTGCCGAATGTTTAAGGTACAATATTGAGCTGTAAATTGTATGCCTTAAGCCAGATCATTTGACTAGGCAAAGCGTCTTGCTCTGAGTTGGCGTCAGAGATCCTGCATATTGAAGGATGTTTGCCGTGGCTTGTCTTGGCTGCATGCAGTTACGCCACCAGTAATTCATGGCGACATTAAAATGTTGGTTTGGCATCTGTTTATAACTATGATTATTATTATACACTCACCAACACCAGGACTAATATTCTACTTGACCGTCACCTCACTGCAAAACTAGGGGACTTTGGGTTCTCTCAGGAGTTTGCTCAGATTGTCAGGGATCGGTCAGTGATAACAGCTGCTGTTGTGGCCAAGAGTCTTGGGTACAGTCCACCAGAGATGGATATGTGCCATGTCTCCCCAAAGAGTGACGTATACTCCTATGGTGTGGTAAGAGAGATTGTTTTCCCTAGCTATAGGTGCAAATTTCACAAATGCTTCAAGGCTCACACACCAGTACTACGTATATATAATGGGTGGTGGCTCAATTTTAAGTTGGGAGAATTTCATCTGCGCAACTGAAATTACTGAATCTGTTGTTTGCAACAAAATTGCACTAATACGAGAAATTGTTGTTTTGCCTTTACACCAGTTTTTTTCTCAACCAAGTGTAATTTTCTAGCACATTTGTGTTTCAGTAAGCAGTATCAAGTTGAGACAGGTCATGTACAGTACACAATTTATGCAGAAAATGCACGTGCTCAAACCTTAACCTTTTCCGTTATCTGGTGTTCCTACTTTACAGTTGGCAATGGAATTGTTCACTGGGAAGAAGGCATACAGTAAAGAAAGGGAAGATCCCAAGCTGGTACAACAGAGTGCTCATTGATAGCATGTACTTTATTACGTATATGCAATGCACTACTAGACTGATTTTTATGATGAACAGAGAAAGAGTTTACAGGGCTATAATACAATTGCCGATAAGGAAGCCGGCGATCTAGCCCCATACCTTCTTCAGATATACAGAAATGTAATTGAAGGCTGCTTGTTGAAGCACAGCAAGCGGGTGAGCAGTGCTAAGGTAAGCTTACATGAAATCATATTTTGTTGCTTTCAATGTACCTTTTTTCAGATTATGGAAATGTGGGAAACCACAAATTTTTAATATTTACATGTAAAAATGACAATCATTCTTCTGTGTCACTTGTGTCAGTTTCACTTGTATCGGTACTTGCATTGGCTAACATCGAACAAACTGGTACACCTCTAGATGTCAGTGAATCGATGAGTTTGACCAAACGTAAATAAACATTTCGGCAGTTGTCATGACTGACAGTATCCTGTGTGAGTCCAAAAGTGTGGTGCAGTATAATCCCTGCAGAAACTTTGAAATCCTCCGGATAGAATTTAGGTGGCTTTATGGATTCATTCAACATACATCGAGCCCACAATGCACTATCCACAGTTTGTAAATGATCTTGCACTCCTATTGTGGTTAGCAAGGAGTTTATGCAACAGTGCTACAATGTATACTATATTTTCCTCACCATGCAATGTAGGCATGTCATAAATGTCATTTGGACATCCTTGTGGTGACGCAGCTTGCCGATTCTTTCTAATTCGATGTCCATTCCAATCTTCCACAAAAGCGTCAAGATCCTTTTGTAAAAGGCTTTCCAATGTAAAGGCTAATGTGTACCTGCAAAGTCAAGGGTTAACTCAGTGAATAACATATCTCTACTAGATTTTAGCATTGATGCAACAAGCTGTCAAATTACGTATTTAGCAGACATTTGCAAGCAGACAATTCTTTGCATCAAATTTCTGCATCGAGATTTCAACTTCAAATACGCTTATGTATACTAACTGGTGAATAGTGTTGCTGTGATCGTACTGCCCTTCACTTTGTAGATCCTTTAACAAAAATATCATCCACACATACATGCTCATGTAACACTGACCTTACACAAATCTATCCACCAGTGAGTTTTAAATCTACGTAACTGAGACCACCAGGCTTCTATTCTCTATCAATAAGTCAACAACTTACTATATTGTGTACGCTACAACAAACTATGTTAGCAGTTGAAGGTCCATAAATGAAACTCTTGGAGCCTGCCAAACTGTCAGTGTGACTCAGACGAAAGCCGATATGGACTTTGGCCAAAGTACAATTTTCCGTGCCATGATCTGCTCGGACAATCCTTGGACAGCCTGTCAGACAATTTTAAAATTCTGTAACTATCTGAAGCATGATCCTTGAATCTGCCCACATATTAGTATAAAAGTTGTAAAGTATGTACATACCTTTACATTCCTCAACACTCTCTAAATAAAACCTACATATAACTTTTGGATCATTGTTGGTGGGTGTAAGCTTTAACCATATGAGCTTTCTTGAGAACCTACAAAATGTACATAGGAAAAATGAAACAATGCATGTTTCTTGGCAAATGTGAGATATACATACATCATGATTAATGCACATACACAGCCTATGAAGCACTGTCTATGAGCACTATTGTCTATATAGCAGTATCAGTTAATTATACAATTGATCAGACATGAGCCAGTAAAAATAAACAAAAGCTTTTAGGGCTATATTTGGAACAAACAATTTTTTGGAATTTGTCAGACTTTATTACTACACATTTAGAACCTTAAAACTTATGTGTTGAACTATATAAATTTATAGCTCAACACATAAGAGAATGAATCAGTGCCCTCCTCAAATTTGCACACTGCATCCGGGCTGCACATTGCACCCGGACTGCACACTGCATCCGGGCCCTTTCATGCATTTTCACCAGCCCAACTGGCTATTGTCCATGCCAGACAAAGAATAAATTTGCACAATGAAATGCTCTAAACATTGAATCACTCACCCATCAATGCAACCATGTATTGGAAACCCATACGGTTTTAGCTTGTCATACCCATCAATGTGCCAGATGTAATTCGGTCCCTGACCATATGCAGCAGATGCAATCCATGCTTACACAACACTCAAACCTTGCTATGATATGATCTTCTCTTGAGCCTTCGACCTTTCCGAAGTCGGACACCCTCAGGGTCTAAATCTCTCATTAATTGCATAACAGTATCCCTAAAGGTTACAATGGAAATGCTGGATTCACAAAATGAAAGTGTGACCACTACATGTATTTTTGTACCTTCGCACCAGCACCTTGTATTTGGTAAATAAAATTCGCCTAACTGATCGATAACCACGAAGAAAGTCAGATGTATTCAATATGTGACCGGGCCTGCGAAAATCAACCATGTGAGCGCAAATTACACCTAGTTAGATATTCATGAATATCTTCAGTTGTATAAAGAGTATTTTTATTTTGTAAGCTTTAATAGATCCTTCATTAAATTCTGCATTAGTGGTAAAACATTTAGGTTGTTAGTATAAATAGAGCATAAGTTATGGTAGGATATATTTGAAAAGACTAGATGGTTGATTTTTGCAGACCCGGTCACATATAGTCTGGATATAAATAAGACATATACACGTATGTGTAATAGTCACACAACCACCGTTAACAACCCACAACAACAATGCAGTATACTGCAACTTAATGTCATCGCAACTGGCCAAAACATGCACTTTGAGGTTGTGTTACTATTTTACTAAAGTGTTGGCATGAGGTACTATGTATCATGAATAACTATTTTGTGTCACGGTATCGTTCTTCATTTAATATGGCAATATATCACAAAAAACGGTAATAGGAAAGCTCTGTGACCAATTGCATCTATAGCATGTAGCATCAACAATTACCTCAAACAATTTAAAGGTCTATTGACTGTGTTTTAGAACTGAACAATATTCCACAGATAGCTACTAACTTTAATAAGCACTTTAACCGTTTCTTCCGGTGGATCTGGGGTTCGCCTCTTTAGCTTCAATCTCCGATACTGTCTTTTCAGCCAAGACATGCTTTATGGTATCAAAACAACCACATATATTCAGTGTAAAGATGATGACTTTATCTGCACCTTTTGTTTATCCCATGAATCAATTTCAAACGTTGTAGAATTGTTGCATAAGGCTTCCCAGAGTAGAAGTACTCAGCAAGGAGAGCTGTAAATGAAAACAAGTCCACACATCATTCTTATGATTAAACAATGAATACCGTCATGGGATTCAGCATTCATGCTGCAAACGGGCGGGTATAATCACTCCAAGTAGTGCACCTCATGCTGCACGTGGTAAGACCACGTGATCACAAGTGAAGCGATCGCCTAGCGATGAATCTCGTTATGTGCAGACCTCAACATTAAAAAATAGGCACGTGAGCTGCCACGCGCGTATTACAAAACTTACAACAATAACCGCCACCTCGTGATGACTTCATTTAGTGAATAGTAAGTTGTACAAATCTTTATCCTCACGTATATATATGACCATGGTAATTCTCCTTGTACGGGGTAATTAGTGTTGTGTCTAAATGCATGCACTTCGTGAAAGCTAAACCGTTTAATGTCAGTGAGTGAGTCAGTGCTGTAACCCATCATTTAGTAATCCTGCTGAGGCTGCTGAAGACAAAACTGGGTTATTTACCTGCGCGGAGAGTGGATGTGATCGAAGTTACCGTAGCAAGCAGAGTTTAACGCGTCATCTTAAACTTGACCACGGGCAGGTGGCACCGCAGAGTGGAAGATTCGTTTGTGAAGTGTGTAATAAAAGATACACACTCGCTAAAGAGCTCATTAATCATTACGAAACCCATGGCGTGAACATAGGTATGGCTATACTAACACTGTACAACAATACTTAGCTAGAGCCAATAATTATATCGGTATATACGTAGCATGGCTAGCTAACTAGCTATTAGTACAACTAGCTATAGCTTTGTGCACATCTAGAAACTGAGCATAAGGAGTTTTACAACTGGGAAAGCTTTTTAAAGTGGAAAGAAGCTGAAGAGGAAGCGACCCATACATTTTACGTGAGACCCAAAGGTGCAGCTAATTCTGGCCCAGATGAAGGTTAGCAGCTATAACTATATGTGAATTGAACTTGCATTGATATTGTATTTTTATATCATGATATACCATTTGTGTATATCACGATTATCATGAGATTCTATATCACGATATATTGTCTATCACGATTATCGTGGTATCACTACAATGCACATGCATGCTATAATGCATATAGCTATAGCTAAGTGTCACTGTGCATGCATTCACTATTATACTGACCATATATATCTTAACTTGTATAGAACAACAGCACATTTTGTATACCTGTTGTCGAGATGGTAAAGGTAGAATTAATAGTGCAGAAAGGAAGATCCACAAGACAAGAAAATGCCTGAAAGGATCTAGAAAATTACCATCATTTTGTCTATCTAGAATGTATGTAAAATGCTTCCTGCCTTCTGGAAAAGTTGAGGTATTGTATGTCTGCGCTCATACGAACCATCCACTCGGGTTAGCAGAGTGCAAGTATATTCCACTTTCACTATCAGTCAAAAAGGAAATACAAGAAAAATTTTCACAAGGAATAACTTTGGAAAGAATAATGAATGGTAATTAGCTATAGCAAGTTGCATGTGCAATATTGTACCTCAGTGTTATTATGCATGTGTGTGATTGGTAATTGCCACATATGTAGCTACATACTTATGTAATAACATTTATAGACACCAGGGAAGAGATAGGAAAGAGGCACTGTCGTAGCAATTTTGATGAAGTGGCAACACGAAAACACTTTATTACAAGACAAGATTGCCGCAATGTCTGCCGAAAGGTGATTGATTTTACAAATCATCGGCATGGAAATGATGCTGTATCAGTCAACAGAATCGTTAACGAATTACAACTTGAAGACACCAGTCCAATAATTGCATACAAAGCACTAGGAGTAAAGAATGATGGTTATCCAATGCTTAAGGAAGACAACTTCTTGTTAGCTATAATGACTGAATTCCAAGCTGTCTTGTTTAAGAAGTTCTCAAATTTGTTGTGCGTGGATTCTACACACAAGACAAATGAATACGGCTACAAGCTGATTACAGTTCTAGTGGTTGATGAATTTCATAATGGTATGTATTTAGCTATATGTAGCTATATACACATGAATAATTTAATATTGCTCATACAATAACTAGCTATAGCTACACAACTATGAATGGATATGTTAACCCATGTCTGACTGTCACAGTGTCATATAGAATAATATATGTACTAAATTTTTAACATTTTAAAGGACAACCAGTTGCTTGGGCAGTAACGGACACTGAAGATACATCTACATATTTTGAATTTTTTACGGCCATTAAGGCAAGAGTTCCAGAAGCAGCTGTACAGACCATAATGACTGATGATGGTAACAATATAGCTAGCTAGCTATAATATAGCCAAATAAAATTATTATGTATATTAATTAGCACATAATCAATTACTGTATGTACACACTATTGATTATAATTATTATATTGCTATGTAGCAAAAGTAAATAGCTAACTGTATGAACTTTTGTACTACGCAGATTCTTCCATCATACAACCGTTTCTACAAATTTACCCACAAGCAGTCCACCTTTTATGTAGATGGCATGTAGACAGGTACGTACAATATTAGCTACTTTACTTCATAACCAAGTGTGTAGCTATTTACGTAGCTACATGTATGCATATATCAGAAATTTACTGCATGTTTGAGGGTGGGAAACACAAGTTGTATATTATGCACAACTAATATTATTGCTATCATGTATCTATAGGGCATGGCAGAAAAACCTGTTTGCATTAGTACATGATAGTAACCATAAAGCAGAGATTTACAAATACCTATGGATGCTTATGGCAGCAGATAGTGCTGATATATTCCAAGATTTATTACAAAAGTTCTTGAAGACATGGGAACAAACTGAGGCTCGATTTATCAAATACTTCAGAGATCACTATGTCAATCAAGTAGGTTAGTGCAGCTGTATAACTACTACAGCTGCTTATAATTACCACTCTATTATGTACTTCATGTAGAAAAATGGGCTATGGCGTTCAGACATTTCGAGCACAAGGATACTGACACAAACATGTTTGTGGAAAGGTACGTAGCTAGCTAGCTATGTGAAGTGAATAAATTATATTTTAATATGCTTTATGCACAGCTTTCATAACAAGCTAAAATCTAATCCACGGTACCTCAATCATAAAGTAAACAGAAGATGTGATGATTTGATTGAAACCCTTTTGTCTGTTGAAATTGATATGTTCTATGAAAGAAAAAGGAAAGAACTGCTTACATCAACAACAGAAGCATCTAGGAAACTGGAAGGGGATCGGCATAGCAAAGCAAAAGATATTGATAGTGCAAGGATACATTCTCAGGTGTTCTACATACATTATATGTTGTATTCATACATGCATATAATGATAGGGTGATGGTTGCTATGAAGTGAAATCGGGTGATGGAAAAATGTACTACAGTGTAATTGTTACATCTACAGAATGCCCATACGAACCTGATTGTATGCCTCACTGTATAGATAGTCCATGCTGTTACCTTTGTCGACACATGGTTACATGCACATGCTATGATTACCAGCATGGACATCTTTGCAAGCACTGCCATAGGATTTACTGCTTACAAAATCAGCAGTCAGTGACAATTCAAGATGATAACTCAGCTAGCAGTGAACGAATGGATAATGAATCAATGGATGGGGAAACTTTGGATACGGAACTATTTGATGTTCAGGAAGTTAAACATACAGCACATGATGATTCAACAAATGAAACAGATACAGCTACGATAATTGGTATTACACCATCTAAGTCAGTAAGAGACGAAGCAGGTATGCACATATGCTAGCTAATGTATAGTTAAATGTAGACATACGTATTTGCTATGGTAACTTCTGGTGATTCTGTACAAATCAGTTTAGCCTTTACTATTTGTATACAGCTAACTATTAAAATAGATAGCTAGGCTTTAATACACCTGACACCTAGCTATATATTTGTATCTACTGTGACATAAGTTACGTAAAGGATAACACCAGCCAACTGGTACGAGAGCCCACTCATGCACATGAACACAATATCACACACCAATAATTGATTACATGTAAAGCCTAAAATATATAATTACTAATTATAATAGCTAAGTGTTGTTACTATGTAATTCACAGTAATCTAGCTATGATATAGCTAACTGTAATTATGCAACACATGCATATAAGTTATGTACGTGTATAGCTGCATGCACTGTACATACGTATCTTTGTATATGACACGTGTATATATAAATATAATAAAAATCACTAGTTATATGCATCCGTTTATATGACATACGTGTACATGCAGGAATGAAAGCAAAGAAAGATACAATCAAGGAATACTTATTAAAAATGAATACTGTGTTGGAGTCAGTTGATGATCATGGAATTCTTGACCATACTTTGGCTAGCATAATGCCTATCATGACAACATTACGTTCATCAGTTCAACAAAAGCAGTTGGCAGTTAAAAATTTTGAAATTACAACACGATTTGCCCCAGCACAGAAGAATGAAATGCAATTAAGATTTGAAAAGTTAAAAAAGCCTGGAAAGAAGCCATCAAAAGCAGTATTGAAGTATGTGTTCTGGATTGTACATGTATAGCTACACAGCTGTGTATCTATACTTTGCATTATAGGCATCCAAGCAAAGAAGAACAAGACTTACTGAAACAAAGATTAGAGGAAAACAAGGTACATCATTGCTTAGTCTCGCGTGGCCAGACCGCTATTTCCGCGCAGGGCGTTTATCGCTTGCAGTATAAGCGCCCGCGCAGAAAAGGGTCTGGGAGGCTTTACAGTATCAACTCGGTTTTCACACTTTCATATGTGTCGATATATATTAACTTTTTATAAGCCCTGTGCGCTTAAGTTTAGAGCACTATAACTTAACTTTGTAGCCGCGTGCGCCTTAAGAGTTGACACGTGTACGTATACGTTGAGATGGAATTCAATTTGCGATTCGATGCTGCAGTCGAAGAAGTAGTTAGATTTATGAGTTTAAAGCCCTTGAAACAGAAACAACTAGAAGCACTTCGGGTTTTTATTTCAGGCCATGACACCTTCGTTGCTTTACCAACTGGGTATGGCAAATCAATTATTTTTGGTGTACTTCCCCTCCTTTTTGATAAATTACTTGGTCAGTGCAATATAAAAAAGTAGCTACTTATAAATCACCATAGGTGTACAAGGAACTATTGTGGTTGTAATCACACCATTGATATCATTAATGATTGATCAAAAAGACAAATTCTCCAGGAAAGGTATATCAACAGATTTTGTTGGGGAAGCTCAGGAAGATGAAACAACTGTAGCAGCAGTTATTAAAGGTGATATTCAGCTTGTGTATATAAGTCCAGAAAGCTTACTGCTCAACTCACATTTCCGAAATATGTTGTTGTCAGAGAGTTACAAAACAAAGCTAAGAGCACTTGTAGTAGATGAGGCTCATTGTGTAAAGTTATGGTAAGATTCTTATTTAATTTGATAACCTACAATTGTTCAATACATAGGGGAGATGAATTTAGGATGGTGTTTGCAGAACTTGGAAGTGTGCGATGTTTAATCTCAAAATCTGTGAAGATACTTGCCGTGACTGCTACTGCCACCAAAGAAACTTTAGATTCAGTTACAGTACGTTTGTCAATAGAGAATCCTGTCTTAATTGGACTGCCACCTGACAGAATTAATATAAAATATATAGTACAGCCATGTCCAAGTATCACTGAATTCTGTAGTCAAATAACAGGTGAACTCGTGTTTAAACGAGCACAGACACCGAAGACTGTAATATTTTGTCGATCTCTTCAACACTGTGCTGATATGTTTGCAATGATGAAAAGAATGCTTGGGAGTAATATAACAGAACCTCCTGGGACTGAAGCTGACTTGCAAGTACGTTTAATCGATGTATTTACTTCAGTGTCAACTACCGAGATGAGAGAGATGGTTTTAAAAGTGTTTAGAAACTGCAGTACCAAATTACGAATTTTGATTGCCACAACTGCTTTTGGCCTAGGAGTGGATTGCCCTGATGTTGAAAGAATTATTAACTGGGGTGCACCTAACACCCTTGAAGAGCTGGTACAAGAAGCAGGACGTGGTGGAAGGGACGGAAGACATGTTGAAGCTATTCTGTATGCAAAGAAAATTAGGAAAAAGGTTACCAAAGCAATGAGAGAATATCAAGAAAATGTTCAGGAATGCCGAAGAAAAAAATTATTCAGACACTTTTTGTTCACTCAGTCAGGAGAACAACTCCCCAGTAAAGCATGCCGTTGTTGTGATTTATGTTCTCAAATGTGTCATTGTGATCACTGCAAATTAATTACATAATATAAAAACAAAACAGGTAACTTAAATCAATTATACTTTATAATTTTTTCTTTAATCCATTTATTTATATTATTCCAATTAATGGAACTAAAAAGTGGCTTGTGATTCTTATACACTCTATGATTTCGATTTTCTTGTGGTTTAAATACCTCATCAGCAGTAAGTTGTTGGACCATCATCAATAAATCTTTTGACATAGATGGGACTGTGTGAAAGTCTTTTATACTGGATGCGTTGGTATCTCTCAAAAATCGTGAACGGACAACATCTACAACAGCTAGTGCTTTAGCTGCACGCTGACTTGTGCTAGGTGAAATATTGGAACCAAGATTTCTCATCATAATTTTCAATCTCCTATTTAAATGTTCCATGTGTAAATCCACTGGGATGTTTTTTCCAATCCTACCACTGGTGTTAACAGTTCGATTCCACTTCAATTCACATACTTGTCTTGGTGACAACAACAGTGTTTGTGCAACCAGGTTAAATGCTTCATTAGAATAATTATAATGTTTCTCGTGTCTAAAAATGGCAGCCATGAGCTTCCAATATCTGATAATTCTATCTCCATCCCCTTCCCTCACAGAATCTCTGAAAGCATCCCAAAATAAGCCCATGCTAAGTACATCCGCTGCATATGCATAGACAGAATCATTTAAAAATTGTCTGCAGTTGCACTTGAATCAGCTGTAACATTGCTGTCGTCGCTAATTGTGGGTATGGAGATATTCACATATTTGGAAATGATCTGTTTAGCTAGGTCCATGCAGTTAGGAACTGCTGTGGAAACAGATAGTAACTCTCTAGCTGCGGCTATAATATGTGCTGTAAGTACAACATCCAGAAAATCCTCAGTGGCTTTCATGTTGTTTTTAGGTTCTTTTCCAAATGATGTGCGATGGACTAGTTCCTTCAATTGATAGAGAGTTCCCTTATCAAGGGCAGATTTGGCTGAATAGAGTCTATCGACAATGGTCTACAGAAAAAGTAATTTCACAAGTAGATATTATACATTATAATGTTACTTACGGTTACTAGACAAAGTCTTGCATGCCAGTCAGATACTGCTTCAACAAAACCTCCTAGTTTGCTTTTTGCTGTCAAATGAGAGCTGCGGAGAATGGCAGCACTTCTAATACGTACAGCTGTTAACTGATCACCAAATATTATTCTTGGTATCTGGCTTTCAGAATTCGTCATATGCTTTGTTGGTACATAAACATTTAAGGCATCTAATATTTGGGCCATTTCTTTTATGTTTGCTGAATTTTTTGTCTGAATTCCAAGTGGTACCTAATGTAATTGTAGCACTATTATACAGTTGCATAATATGTATACCAGCTTACAATAACTGATGGTTTTGACATTTCTTGACTGTGACTAGACGAGATATGCCAATTTACAGAAGCGTTATCTTTAGAGTATTCTGGCATGTATTGCACAAGTTTCCTGTAACAAGAGTATTTTTGGATGAAATAATTAGAGGAAACGATTAAGAAAATAATTTTATACCAATCAATTATTTGTGATGGTAATGATACTTGATAACGTATAATAAGCTATGGACACTGGACAACACAGTTACTGTACAACATGTCCATTTTGTTGAAATCGTGGTATGTACGTACCTTGCAGCCAAAACTATGAAATCATCTAAAATACTATCTATGTCACTTTCATTAGGTAAAATTAGATCCACAGACAAAGCACCTGAAGGCAGTCTATCCAGTAACTTTGTAGAATCAACTCGGTTTAGAACAGCATACCCATGACAAAAGTGATATGACTGAGTTGTTCGTCCAATTCTTTGGTGACTTCTTCTTACATTTATGTCAACATTATCAATAACCACTCCAAATCCTGGACATCCACTAGTGACATTCTCTGACTGTGCCCCTGGCATGTCCTCAGATGCATCAGTAACCTCTGTTACGACTTCTTCCTCTGTTACAACTCCTCCTTCCTCTGTTACAACTCCTTCTTCCTCTGTTACGACTCCTTCTTCATCCTCTTCATTGTCCTCAACACTCAATACATCTAAATCGTCTTCTTCTGTGATAATAGATACATCTCCAACAGTGTATACACTACTGCAAGTACTACAAGTGTCATCATCTGAATCAGTTTCCAACATTATTTCACATCCAAACAATTCTCTCATATCTGACTCTAACTGATTTTGTAATGGGTCTCCTTGTGATTCATTCACTTGAGTAAGCACTGCATCCTAAATACAAGTGTACATAGACTGACACTAATCCATTACACATAGATTTTATGTACCTTAGCAATTTGAGCAGTCCATGATAGAACATCTGCATCATACCCATCAATAAGCGTATCAATGATCATTGTTGTTGATGTCGGATCCATGCATACCATAAATGGTTGCAAGTATCTGTATACCTAATACAGACAATAATTATAATCACAACAAAATATTCCTTACTTGTTTATTTGTTCCATTTGAATACAATAAAAAAGCAAACACTCGCTGAATCAAAGACATATGTTTACACTTCTTCTTTATGATTGCACATACCAGAAATGAAATAAATCTTCTGTTTGATTTTGGCAGTAGACATTTAAAAAAGTCAATAAGGGTGGGTACATTGTTAGTCAACTCACACCACACCACTTCCCAACTGAATGTTTTTATTGCATGGTGATTTCCACGTAAAATTGAGTTATGATTGTTAGAACAAATATTCCTGATTTCGGCATTAACTCGCTGGACAAAACTTTTGAGAAGGTATCCCCTGGTTTGTGGCAATTGAGAAAAACTTGATGCAGCAGCTTTGTAACTTCGCCTAGATAAAGAACGTATTGTTTTTTTCCGATTAGGTGTGATTGTAGTAAGCCTTTTACCAGTATTCTCATGAGATATAACCTTAGAAACAACATAGAATATACATTATAATACCCATAATAATGATCTAACAACACCATACTGAGCTTGTGTAGTAGTTGTCTATACCTACAATATAATTTAAACTTATAGAGTTTATCAGAGGTATTAATAATTCTCAATACATTTTATAATTTTAATTTGTTTCTATAGAATTCAATCATACGTATTCTGTAATATTACAATTGCTAGACTCATGATTCCATGAAAATTATCCTCAATGTAATTAGGCTACCTATATGTGGTGATATGTGTGATTGTGATATAAGGCTGAACACACACACACACACACACACACACACACACACACACACACACACACACACACACACACACACACACACACACACACACACGCACACACATACATACACACACACTAACAATCACATTAGGTGATGAACTACCAGCTTCCTGGGAAGGCAGCTCTTGGGATACTTCAGATAAAGTCCTTTTTCTTGATGTTGTTTGTGAGGTTGATTCGGTTGATGTTGATTCAGTTAACATTCTTAATTTAGCCTCAATTTGTAAGACAAAATCCTGTAGTTCTTCTTCTATTCGTTTTCTCTTTAACAACAGCTTTTGACACTGTAGACACAGGTACGCAGACAGATTAGCCAGTTCTTTAATACAAGAAATAGAGCTGGTTATGCCGACACGTGCTATCTCTCTCTTCAAAATTGTGAGTTCGATACGGCAGTTTGAACCATAAAGTAGCTTTCGTCTTTTTTTATCTGGGTGATAAATAGATCAGTTATACAGTAACTACGCAGATCTACATATGGCCTAGATTACCTGAAGCGGAGGTATCGGTCCGAATGCAACACAATCCGCATTCACTTGCCATAACAATTATATACCAATATAGAGGCGCTTAATGTCACGTGTAATCAATCAACGCCCAACAAAATCTGTTGGGCTCAAACCGAGTTGATACTGTAAAGCCTCCCAGACCCTTTTCTGCGCGGGCGCTTATACTGCAAGCGATAAACGCCCTGCGCGGAAATAGCGGTCTGGCCACGCGAGACTAATCATTGCTCTAGCTACATGCAGTTACAGCTAGCTAGATGCCTATATAAATTTTATAGCTGCATAGAGAAGATTAAATAAGTTGCGTTATGTACGTATGCAGTTATCTCTGTGCTGCTGTATACATTGTCCACTCGTGCGATATAGCTGTCACAGTAAAGTTATTTCTGTAGGAAAATCATCAGCAGGAAAACTCTGCATCTAACACCAAAAGTATAGGAAACTGCATTGGTGTTACTGGTGAAAAAGTGCTTCAATATAATACAGGTGAGTAGATCCAACAGCCTTTAAAGAATTTTAACTATCAATACTGGTATTTCTTAAGTGTTACAATCAATAGTATCACTACTGTGGTAAAATTTATAGGCAAGAAAAGACAACGATGTGGCACATGTTTGGGATGCACTAGCAATGACTGTGGAGAGTGTCAATATTGTAAGGATAAGCCAAAATTCGGCGGACCTGGAAAGAAAAAACAATGTTGCAAGAAACGGAAATATCTTAATATTAATAGGAGAGAAATCTCAAGAACCCTAGACACCATGATAAATGTTAAACCTTCTACATCAAAGGTCAGTCATACTACAAATTTGTTAACATACTATTCACCTTAAAAAATAAGTGTGTTGGGTTCTTGGGCCACTCAAGTAGAAGTGGTGGCAGCTGCTTCAGCATTCAAAATCCCTGTTTACTTTTACAGCAAAAAACCTAGTCTCGCAAGCCAGACCACTTTTTTTTCTTTTTATATTTGGGACGGGAAAAATAAGGGTCTGGTATACTCACCGTTAAAATTCTGTGTAGCATCCTACCCAGTTTGGGGTAGGCGACGATTGGCTGACGGTCTGCAGTAATAGGTGGCGACGACCTACAAAGAACCTGAGAAGTATTAAAGCGCCACCATCGATTAATTTATAGGGCGCTACTAATTATTATTAATCTCTGGCGCTGTAAATTATACATTGCATTAAATGGAACTTCGACGTGCCTTGGAAGAATCGGTGAACGATACAGGCTTTGGCCCACTTAAGGCAAAGCAGCAAGAAGCACTGGAGGAGGCATTTGTATCTGGTAAAGATACGTTTGTAGCTCTACCTACGGGATATGGCAAATCCATTATATATGCCATTTTACCAAGTGTATACGACAAAATTCGAGGTATGTACTGCACTACAGCAAATATAGCAATTAAATATGTATGTCTAGGGACAGGTACATCAATTGTGGTGTGTATATCACCTCTTACTGCCATTATGATAGAACAACAACAGAAATTCTTGCAGAAAGGAATAAAGGCAGAGTTTGTAGGAGAAGCACAGGTTGACAATGCAGTGGTTAAGAGAGTTCTTCAAGGGGATCTTCAGCTATTGTATATTAGTCCTGAAAATCTTTTGAACCACAAATTTCGATCAATGCTGCTTTCTCAAAAGTACATTCAGAATATGGTTGCTTTGGTTGTTGATGAGGCCCATTGTGTAAAGACTTGGTAAGTGTATGTTCTGCATGTGCATGTACTTAATGTGATGATATATTAATAGGGTTGATATCCATTTTTTAGGGGGGAAGAATTTCGTCTTGCATTTTCCCAAATTGGAGATTTACGCAGTCTAATTCCAGAAAATGTCCATATACTTGCCACAACTGCTACGGCCACACGTGAAGTTTATGATAGTGTAGTTAAAAGGCTATCCATGAGAGATCCAGCTATCATTGGCCTTTCTCCCAGCCGTGATAACATCAAATACCACGTTGAGTCTCTTGTTTCTGTCAAAAATCTATGTGAACTGTTTGCCACAAATATTCAAACTAACCGTACAAGCTTTCCCAAAACATTAGTATTCTGTTCCACCATTGCAGAATGTTCCTTAATGTACCGAACACTTAGAAACATCCTTGGCAATGAATTCACTGATCCACCTAAGTACCCAGATATTCACAAGTTTCGTTTAATAGATATGTATACCAGGGCTTCATCTGATGAGATGAAAAAAAAGATATTGGAATCATTCAAGACTGAGGGTGGCAAGCTAAGACTACTGATAGCTACAAGTGCTTTCAGCATGGGTGTTGACTGCCCAGACATCAGTAATGTTGTTCATCCAGGCCCACCATCCTGCTTGATCCAGTATGTACAAGAAACAGGAAGATGTGGACGAAATGGGAATCCATCTGTAGCTCTATTGTTGTATGGAAAACATGGAAAACATTTGAAGCAATCTATGAAAGGATATTGTGCTAATTCAACAGAATGTCACCGTAACTTTTTATTTAGCGAGTTTCTTTTTTATACTACTAGTGAATTTTCTCATGACAAATGCAAGTGTTGTGATATATGTGAAAAAAGGTGTGATTGTACAGATTGTAAACAAATTTCATAAATACAAAAAGAATTAGCTATTTACAGTAAATCAGATATTTTGCGTTTCATCCACGAAATCAAATTTTTGTAGTCATATTTTGCTAGTAAGTTGTTGGAAAATTTAAATGATGCATGTTGCCTTGTGCCACAACCACTGTGAATATATACCTGTTGATCCTTCAAGCACTGGACAATCAACTAACACACAATTCATGCATGTAAGCCAACACATGCACAGTATGCATGCGTATGCATATTTTATGACCTCAAGAAACCAGGTGCACTAGTTTAAAACTTTTCATAACTATGGGTTTATTTACATGTGTTTTATTGGTGTCATTAGGGTTTGCTAGGACAGTACAAAAATACACATTGAAATTAATAGATAACCACAAGGGGTCAGCAACAAGCCATAAATCTTGTAATCGTAGCTGGAAATCTTTTAAAAATCTCTGTAAATCTCTAAATCTTAAATTCTACAAATTCCATATATTTATCGTAATTTCTCGTTTTTGTTGTGACACGTGATATGAAGTGCTAAACCAAATCTAAAAATCTTTAAAATCTAAAAGTGATAAAAATCTTTAAAATCTTGAAAAATCTCTGAAATCTTGAAAAATCTCTAAATCTTAAAAATCTTGAAATCTCAATCTTTTTGAAACAAAGTATCACATAAATCTCTATATATATCCCAAAAAATCTTCTTAAATCTTTAAAAATCTTTCAAATCTTAAAAAATCTCTTAAAATCTATAAATCTTGAAAATCTTAAAAAATCCCAAAATCCTTGAAAATCTTATGATTTATAAATCTTGTAGGCAATTTTGCTTGGTTGCCAACCCCTTGGATAACCAGTGGTCCGACAAATTTGTAAATCTAAAACGCATGCACACCAGAACTTATTGTTACTCCTAACCTTGTAACATTAATTTTAAAGGGTTATAAGTGCCAAGTTGGAAGCCACTTGTACGCTCTGGATGTAAATCATGCTAGACTGATAAATCCTATTAGATTCCATATTTGAAATATTAATCGTAATGCATAAATGTGAAATAGATCATACAGATTAATAAATCTCGTATCCATTCCACAATGTGTCAGACTCCTGACATACACATAAAATATTTGTCCAAGTGATATATCTGTGCTACTTCAATGAGTTATTACTATACATTGTGGGTTTTAATAGTTTTATACATTCTGTCCTTTAGAGATCTTACTAATTAGGTGTGGATGCTTTTTCACATTCAGCTCGAACTGTTTTATGAGTCACTCCCGCAAGGATTAGCGTTGAGAGTTGGTAGGGCCAGCCGCCATGGGGAGATAAATTGTCACACGATAGTAACCTTAGAAACGTAATGATAACCTGGGCCTATAAGTTAACTATATAGAACTCACGAATATCATGGGTCTGCATCAGCTTCAGCAGTGGTAGCACCCAACACAAGCGCCAGTTGAACACAAGCGCCACAAAGCTTGGCAACTGTGCTTTTCTACGCGTGCGCAGATATCTAATGGCTGAAAGGCAGCATTTAAAAGTGAGAATTGAAAAATAACGTGTTTTTGTTATATAACTAAGCACTTTAAATGCGTGGAATATGATATCGTGTTGCTTTAACGCTGCTTGTATTTTACTCTAATAATACATTCAGAATGTATTATTAGAGTTTTCAGATGTCCGCGAAATGTATGGCAATTTCTGGATATGCCGTATTTAGCCTCAGGGTGGATTGACACACAAACGTATGCACACATGCATACTGATTTCATGGCCAAAAGGAATGTCAAGAAATCAGGGGTGTGTCAGCAACAGTGATGATAACAGGTACCATGAAATTTGATAACATGTGTCATGCATAATCCTTTTGCTTAAGCATGATGGCATGTAGCTAATGCGTTACATTTCATGCATTAGTATAAACTTGATAAATACTACGTGCATGAAAGCTCAAGGAAACTACATAGCTACAGTGTGGCATGTTGGTATGCAATAACATGTTACATTTCATGCACTTTATGTGGTAAATACTACATGCATGAAAATACTGCATGCTATATGGCATGTTGGTGAGTTTTTACATATCAAATTTTCTTTACATGTCTTGGGCACACAACATGTGATGAATACTGCTGATGAAATGTCGAAGAAACTGTCACTGAAATTGTGCCCTATCCTATAGTAGGAAATGCATAAGAATAGTTCAAATTTCCTTGATAAAGTAAATTTAAAGGATCTTTGAGCAATCCTGTATGAATCCTGCTAATTTCCTGCACAAGGAAATGCCATATTTTCCAGTGATAGGCATGCTAGAATCTAAGTATTATGTATTTTTTGACATCTTGACATTTCATGATAAAATTATACTTAAGGAGTGTAAAAATTTTTTTTATCTTTCTGCTTCTTTGCCGTAGCAAATTTAGTGATCAAAAGCAGGTTCATAATCTAGATGATCACCTATACAAGTATTTTTCTGAATCACATGATCTCACTTGTCTTACTCAGTCAACCTGCATGGGCATGGTAGCTAGGCACTAGAGGCAACCCCTTATCTAGATAGAGCACATACAACATTATGATCATGTATACTAGTGTAGTACCATGCACATCTCACCATTACACCTATAGTATGGTGTGTATAGCCCTATGGAAGTTAGTGCATCTTTTAGAGGTATCTTTGGACATAGTCCACAGTTAGCTATTTGGTTAACTTCTTTATATTTGTGTAGGAATTAAATTTAAATTTGTATTCTAAGTCTTTGGGCTGGACTGCATGGGGTTGTCAGGCATAGATGCACCTTATGGCGAGTCCTTAAGTTAATTATATGTAATTGCACTGAATTAAATAATCAAAAAGTAATGTTACATAACACTCGTGTTACAACCATAAATGTAGCTATAACAAAGAAGTTCAGTAGCTATAGCTCATAAAGCAGTTAAATTAACTTGTACTGCTCTTGATGTCGGATACAGTAGCTAGGTATGTGGCATTTCTGTCACAGATGTCTGGATATCCAAAAATGTAATCTTGAATGAAGTATAGAACATTTTTTACTTGTGGTGGATATTTCAAATTGAAGATGTAATATGATGAAAACATTAAGAATAGTGCATCAGCAAACCTAGTAGTTTTACAAAGAATATCACCTTCTATAAAAATAAAATAATGCGCATTGCTTTGATCAATGAATGCAGCAATCTGTGGTGATGGTGAATTTTGTTGTGCCTCAGTTACTGCAGTGGTAAACTATAAATATATGTGTAATAAATAATTATGTTACCATGCAAAAGCAAGCAACTTACATTGTGCTCTTTGTAAAGGTAACTGGTAGCATTTTTGTTCTGTTTTGGGGTTAAAGCTATGCACAATATTTTAAAGACAAGAACACTTTTGCTTGTCTCATCATCTAAATAAAGGGATGTGCACTCATAATTTTGATAGCTATATAGTATATAGCTATATATATATAGCTAGTTACCTTCGGCTTCATTTAAACTTTCAAACAAGTCTTTTATATTTTTAACTGATTTTTTCCTTCCAAAGTTAATGATCAGTGGAATAAACTTTGACCATTCTTGAATGAAGGAAGCCTTTTTTTCTGTCTTGTCCATTATCAAATTGAGTTCTTGCTCTATCTATACACAAATTAGAATTATTACTTTTACACAGCTATATAGCTGGCTATATATACATAGTTATGTAAAGTCATCAACATGGCAGCTATACGTATAGTAATATATAGAGCTATATAATAAATGCATGAATCTTACTATTGTCGGTAATTTTAAGGCTGGGAATTTTTCCAAAATGTCTAACATTTCTGGCATCATTTTTGACAAATAACCATCTGGTAGCAAAAGTACTTTTCATCAGTGGTAGCAGCACTCGGTCCCTAGGTTTGGGTTTGGTCAATTCTTCCTCAATAGCTTTGTGATGCTGCTGTAAAGTTTCGTCATCTGCTGCTGATTGAGCTGCACTCATCATAACTGGATATCTACGACTTAAATCATCAGCTTTTACTTTATGTCCCCTTTTTGGTGTGGGTATCTCTTCACTGTCATCCGTTGCTTTGAATTTTTTCTTATCTGATTTAATAACATTGCGGATTCTTTCCAGCATTTTGTCTACCCAGGAAGCCTATATACATAATTTATATAATATATATAGCTATATGCTATACGTTTGTCATAGCTACACTTAGTTATGCATCAATATATGGCTATCATGCATGCACTAGGCTTGAGCCTATATTAGCTATGCTCAAAAATTTACCTATTATTCTTTCCCGAACTTCCCAAAAAATTTACCCATTATGCCGGCACATTATAGTGCTCATCCCTAGCTATCACTTACATAGCCATCTCCCATGGGATCCTTCATAAAAGGATATTTCATGATGAGCAGCCTGGCCGTTTGCTCACAGTGACTTCGAGTCGGCCTTGGGCCAACTTTTTGTGTTAGCATCTGCACCATACTTCTAACTATGTCACTCCTACTTTCAGTATTTAGGGATTTATTACTTATGCACTGTAGAGTGTGTGGTCGCCAGTGACTAGGAATTTCAATTGGTGAGCCGCTGGAACAGCAGGATGAGGAGCTTGCATTTGAACCCATGCTACTAGAAGAGCTTAAAATCCCTGAATTAGTACTAGTGGTTGAGTTGATGGGCGTTGATGCAGCAAAGGTGGATGGAGTTTCCATGGGTGCACTTGTGGTATTCTGTATTAAATAAATATATACGTGCATGGACTATATAGTGCATGTATATTAGAATTTAGAGACTAGCTAGTAGCTATATTTAGCTATATATATATAGCTAGCTAGTCTATATACTTACAGGAGGAACAAGCCTTAAGATCTTCTTCACGATTCCAATTGCAGGAATAATGTCCTTTATATCCTGCTCTTTAAGATGTAAAAATTCTCTTCCATCTATGTAGTTGTCTGCAACAAATAAAAGGTATTCTGCAACTGTTTGCAGCCTATATAGCTATAGCTATATACCTTTTAGAATGCTGCAGAATGATTCTGGAATTCCTTTCCTTTGCAGCCAACCAGCTAATTCATCACGATCCATTGTATCTGACACTTCTGAGAGCTGTGACTGCCTGCAGTTGTTAACTGTTTCAAGCTCACCAGGCCTTAGCTCATGATCGGAATCGGAATCGGAATCCGTTGTGAACCGCGGCATCTTTTGCTAGATCTATCTGAGGTAGCTATATAGCTCAGTATATAGCGGCTGATGTTTGTATCGCTATTTATACTCGGCTCATCCATTCATGGTCATCTGCTCCTGCGGTCCGACTGCTATAGCAGCTGCGGTCTACAGTGGTTCAGTTGCGAAGTTCTTGCAATACACATTTAACGTATGTAAATTTGATTGGATAATATAGCTAGCTATTTAGGGTAAATCCGCATCGGCACGTGACTATATATATTATATATAGTAGCTAGTTAGCTAAGTATAGCTATATAGAATGGTTGCAGCTTCAAGATGTCTGCACCTGAGCCTAGTTTAAATTCAAAGGACATTGCTCTATATTAAAATTTCTTATTGAAGAGCACCATACTACCTTTAAAAACCTTTACGGTGAATCTTGTATAACACCCAAGTTCCATTTTATGGTGCATTATCCAGTTCAAATGATCTTATTGGGACCAATGGTGTGTAGTTGGACCATGCGTTATGAAAGTAAACTTCAGTTTTTTAAAAGAGCATCTCGTCTTGGTAATTTTAAGAACATAGCATTGACTGTAGCACAGCGTCATCAGCGGTGGATGTGCTATCAACTTGCTAGTGGTAATTTATTAAACCCTGAATCTGAATGTGGTCCTGCAAAGACTCCAACTGTTAACCTTAATTCTTTACCAGAATCATTAGCTCACTCTATTCGGGTTGCTCTACCAAGTATCAATGATGATACCAGAGTGTTTAATCCTAAATGGGTAAAAACAAATGGAAATTATTACAGTACAAACAATAGTTTCATCATAACAGGGTCAGATGGACTAAATCCTATATTTAGTGAGATCGTGGATATTTTTCTTGTTTGCAGTAATATTTTACTGTTATATGTGCAAAACCATATCTGTGACTATTACGATGCCCATTACCACTCCTACGTAATCACCACTTCATCAGCAAGATATATTTATTGTGTTGATGGTCAACAGCACAATCCAATATTACATGCCCATGAGCTTTTCAATAATAGTAAAGAAATATATATCACATTAAAGTATTTATTTATAGATCAAATCTGCATGCATGTATATCTATATATATAGCTAGCTATATATGGCTATATATGCATGCTACATGTATGTATATAGTATTCTTATCAGTGTATCTGTTGCATGTTGCTATAATATCATTTAATTGTTTATAAATAATGTATGGTTGTTTTAAGTTTATTACACAAGTAGTTTTAACTATAGCATGTATTGTTTGTACTGATTTACTTAAAAAGTATGTACTTTTAAACTAGTCATACAAAACATATATACCCATCTCAAGTTGTTTTAGCCTGATCTTGTGGATGCTATATTAACCCAGCTGGTTATTATAACTTATATTCATGGCTGGTTTTGACTGTTATACAACATGGTTAAAAGTATCCCATAGAAATGAGTGTTGTTTGTACTGTGGTTAGTTAAATTTACTTTAAAAGTACTTTTAAACTAGTCATACAAAATGTACCCATCTCAAGTTGTTTTAGCCTGATCTTGTGATACTATATTAACCCAGCTGGTTATTATAACTTTTATTCATGGCTGGTTTTGACTGTTATACAACATGGTTAAAGTATCCCATAGAAAGGTGTGTTGTTTGTACTGTGGTTAGTTAAATTTACTTTAAAAGTACTTTTAAACTAGTCATACAAAATGTACCCATCTCAAGTTGTTTTAGCCTGATCTTGTTGATGCTATATTAACCCAGCGTGGTTATTATAACTTTTATTTTTTACAGTGTACTGTAACCTTTGGGAGTATAGCTAAGTTTAACTCTCTAATGGGATTTAATTATGGTTACTAGGAAAGTAATGGTAACTCCTAAGGAGTAACTTAACTCCTTTGACAGAGTACGTATAACACTATTATAGAGTACATATGTATAACACTATTATAATAGAATATGTACGTATATATCCTCATGCACTGCTGTATTTCAAAGTATGCGGTATGCGATGCCCACAGATAGCTATGGCTACCAATCAACAGTACATGAAGTATACATGTGCATAATAAAATACATTCTTTGAAGACTTAATTGTGTGTAGCTATGCAGTTTTTTTATATCATGAGATCAGTATTAATTTTATTTCTAGCATGACGATAATTATTCCAGTCCTATTCTTTATTACTTTTCCTATAACTTCTTCTTTTCATATGCCTTTTAATGTCGTAAGTTAGATACTAGAGGACCTTCATAGTTTGTTGTGGAACATGCTTTAGAATGCTACTAGAAAGTGCCAGTTTTAGTTGGAGCCAATTGGTATTTACAGATTTGGAGTAAGGGTCACTTGACAGGAATGTGTTTTGATAATACATCTTTCTATCTACCCTTGGAAATCCAGTCTGGGCCACAACCTTTTTAGTATCAAGGTCATTCACAAATTCCTGATGTTGAAAATGTAATAATATTATGTAGCTGGCATTGTTGAATAGCTAACTACGTACCAACACCTACATAGCTATAGCCGGATTTGGTAACTATATTTACGTAGCTGGATAGATTTTCATTTGTAAAAGCATATTGGAATTGTTTAATAACGTAGATAGCTTTATCCTTAGCATTAGATATAGATACGTACTATACATCGCCCATTCTTTAGGATATGAAATCCCAATTATTTCTTTACGCTGCCAGAGTTCTATAAAATATCCAAATTCTATGACCATTCTAGTTTGTATAATAAACACTTGTGTGGCACAGAATCGAATGCTTTTGCAAAGTCTGTAAAAATTATGTCTATATACATACGTATTATACAGACAAAAATTACTAACTAGTTAGTTAACTTACACACACAACAACACTACAAACATTTTATCTAGCTATTTAGTTAACAAATACATGAACACATACAATACATACAAGAGTACTGTTATATCTCTCTGCATAGATATAGCAACTGGCCAGCAAAGTGACGATAGGCCAGTGGAAGTGGTAAATAGTTGTGGTTAAGGTTAATACATGAATAATAAATATGGCATTTACACAGAGCAAATGTACAAGATGATAATGGCAAAAAATTTTATAACAGACAAGGTAAACATACACATAATATAATGAATTAAAGTGTGACATGCCAGGAGTATTGGAGGAGTGCCGCAATCAAACTGCCGTCACAGAGGACAATCCGTGACTACACTTATTATACAAAGATGAAGTCCGGTTTTGGAGATGACGTTAACCAGCAGCTCATGGAAGCAACACAGATCCACACTTGTCCTGAGAGGGAAAGTATGTTGTACTCATCATGGATGAGATGCACATAAAGGAAGACATTGTCATTGTGTATGACAACCACACAGGTAATTTTTATTTTGAATGTATGTACTATTTCTTGAGTAGTATAAAGTCTACATCCATGCTGCTAGTGTTGTCTAGTGTTGTTTGTAAAAGGGCTGTTCAGTTCACTAGAATTTGCTTATGCACAATTCCCTTGCATAGACCTTGCCATCCCTACCCCACATATTACATCTGCAGTATCAACTAAAGAAAACATAAAATGGTTGTGGGAGACCAAGCCTTTAAAGCTATACTGTGATGGTTTGCCAAAGGGTCTAGGGGCGTGTTTGGTTCATGTGATGCCAAAGGCCAGTCGCATATACATCTTGTTCCTTATCTTCAGCTAAGCAAAATTATGCTTGGATACAATGGGAGGCCTTAGCCATTGTGTTTGCTATTCAACGTTTTCACCAGTACTTGTATGGACGACTGTTCACATCAATCACTGATCATGCAAAATCTTGGGTGAAAAGGAAGGCTAGCAGCAGCAAGGGTGGGCTTTATTGCTTAATGCATATCAATATAAGATACAATACATTCCAGACAAGGAAATAGTTTCGCAGATTGCACGTCAGGCTAGTTTGACAGAAAAAAGAACACTTGTGGTATCACAACACATCTACCCCAAACCGACTACTGAAGGCTCATGACGGCAGGAATAGAAAGGTGAAAATGCTCTCTGATGGCCAGTTCCATGTTGCACATACCAAAGCAATTTCTTTGTCGGTTCCTGATGCTTTGGCAATTTGCAAAGCTGTAGTTGTTCTGTAAGAACAATCGAGTGGATTCTTTCCACCAATGCTTACTCAAGGACACACACTTCAGTCATATTGGTATGAAGGCTTTTACCTATGGTGGCTCGCACATGGCTAGACACTGCCAACAATGTAAACTGGCAGCCAACATCACCAGCCCACCCCTGGTACCCCAGAATGCTTGGGAACAGATACATGTGGATCGTGCCCAGTGGAAAGGGTGCCTTCTGTTTTTGCAGTAGATGTGGCTGGAAGTTTTCAATGTTAACTCCACTTCAGCACACACAGTATTTGCAACTCACAGCTGTAGTATGTAGTTGTAGTAGGATTGTACGTATGTATGCATGTAGCTGTATGATTACGTATGCATAATTAGATTTTATCACATGATCCTGTATTACACATGGTGTCAGAAGTGCGATTTCGAATTAAAGAAAATATGTTAAAATAGTGATGGCATCATTTACTATAATCCCTCCAGAGACTTTTATGTTCTTGATAGCTAATTGGCAGAAGTGGATCCGCTGCTTTGAGAGGTTTCTGGCTTACCATCCAAAGTCAAGAAAGCCACTATCAGGCTGACGATATTTAACTTTCTTTCAGTAATATGATGTAGTTTTGGCAAAATTCCAAGGACATTTTGTAAAGTGGAGGAATAAGATTTACGAGCAGATGAAATTTAACCAATGGATACAACAAGAAGTCAAATCTGTAGTATTACAGATTTGTATGCAATAGCAGAAACGTGTAATTACAGAGAGCTTACAAACGAGATGATCCGAGATAGAATGATTGGACTGACTGAACTATTACGCTGACTGAACTATTAGAATGATTTGTAATGATTACATAATTATGTATAATGTAATCTTGTATTAATATAGCGTGTGATTTATATTTTTATTAGACTTGTCTTAATAGTGTCTGGAAGTGACAGTGCTATACCCTATACCACAGCGTGCTTGTAAGTCTTGTACTTCAAGACTACAATTGGCGACGAGGATTGTTGAGTACTGCGAAGCCACATGGCTGCTATTGGCAGAATTTAAGAATTTAAAGAGGACAAGGAAGACTGAGACCAGTATGCAGAAAGACTGGACCATTTCTTTGCCACTAATGGAATTACAGAGGCAGTGATATAGGCCTGAAGGCCTACAAACAATTACATAGTCTTATTGCTCCCGTGAAGCCTAGAGAGAAGAGCTACGATGTATTGAAGGCAGCCATGAAGAAACATTTGACTCCAGCACCATCTGAGATAGTGGAACGCTTCAAGTTTAACAGCAGATTTCGTTGGCCGGGGGAATCTGTGTCCAGTTACATGGCAGAACTGCGCGCATTGGAACAAGGGAGTGGGATCAATGATGAAACCACTCAGCGAGAGTCAGCATCAAAGAATGTACAACACTTAGAGGAATTCAAAGTCACGTGGGAACATCAACAAGTCAAGTCCCTCCTATGGAGCCAGTACACCTGTTGAAGACTGGTAAACAAACTCAGACCCCACCTGTCTAAGGATTCTCCTGAGGAGGACATAAGGCTTCGCAGTGATGAAAAGATAGGCCATTTAAAGCACATATGCAGAAATCAGGGAACTGTAAAAACAGTGGAAGACACAAGTACCACAGTTACAGAACAGTATCAGCTGTACCACCTACTATGTTGAAATAGACACAGGGGCATCTCTATCGCTAGTGTCAGAAGAAACGTACAAAGACTTTTGGCCGACTACACCATTACACGATACTACTGTTAATCTTAAAACATATACAGGTACACCACTGAAAGTACTTGGTGTTATGTACACAACAGTATGCTATGGTCAGCTTACCATTGCTGGTGATAGATGGTACAGGGGCAAGTCTCATGGGTCGAAATTGGCTAGAAAACATCACACTGAACTGCACAGTATTCACAAGGTGAATTCTGATCATGTACAGAAAGTGTTAACCCAGTACTCTGAAGTTTTTAAACCAGAATTGGGCATGATAAAATCAAAAATTTGTAGATCCAACAGTACCACCATGACTTTTGCAAAGAAAGATCAGTTCCATATGCTATGAGATCGTTGGTAGAGGCAGAACTTGACCAAAGGATCCTGACACCGGTGCAACATGCAGATTGGGCGTGCTGATCATGAAAGCAGACCAGAAATCAATAAGAATTTGTGGAGATTTCAAACAACTCTTTCATTACAATCATTTATGATTTGATATATCATCCGCTCCTGGAATTTTTCAGAGTCATCGAGAGTTTGTTACAGGGCATTCCGAAGGTTGTGGTCTATTTAGACGACATATTAGTCACAGGGAGTACCGATGACGAATCTGGCTGAAGTATTGAAGCAGATATAACAGGCAGGCCTACACTTAAAGAAGGAGAAATGTGAGTTTTTAGCAACATCTGTTGTATATTTGGGATTCAAAAGGACTTCATCCCAGTAAATGCTATTAACAAAGCCTAAACTCCAAAAACTGTACAAAGCTGAAAGCTTACTTAAGGTCTCCTAAACTATTACAACAAATTTATACCAAACCTTGCTGCGGAGTTAGCTCCACTCTATCAGTTATTACACAAAGGGATTCCATGGCAATGGGGGAACAGGAAGATAAGGCTTTTAAACGTTCAAAACAGTTACCTTTGTCATCTCAACTGTTAGTTCATTTTAACCCCACAATTGAGATCATTTTGGCCTATGATGCATCAGCATATGGCATAGGAGCAGTTTTAGCCCACCAAATGAGTAAGGGAGAAGAACAACCAATAGGCTTTGTATCTTGTACACATTCCCAAATAGAAAAAAGCTCTATCATGTATTTTCGGCATTAACAAGTTCCACACATATTTGTATGGCCATAAATTTACTCTCATGAGTTTGTTCAAGGAACACAAAGTGAGCTTACAGAGATGGGCATTAATGCTGGCTGGATATAAATATACAATAGCATTTCGTCCAACTGCAGCACACAGTAATGCTGACACCCTCAGCCGTAATGCCAAGATAAACAAGTTCGCTAGCAAACTGTACTTTGTAGTAAAAACAACTGAAACGTTGATACAAATCCATCAGTGGCATTCATTTCATCTGAAATCTGTAGTCAACTAGTCAATGTCCAAAATAATGCCTTAACAAAGTGTACTTTGCACAAGTCATTTTACTACCAAGAGTAATATTAACTCTTGCTACTACTAGTGGGCAGTAGTGGCATCAGTCACGACAAGGATATGGCAGTTTTCCATCCCAAACTTTCGTAAACTCGCGAATCTTTTTATAATGACATTCACTACGGATGCGATTTCATATCCATCTACACCTGCAGTTAGTTGACTCGATGAATATTCTCATGAAATTTTTCTAGTATGAAAAAATTTTAGGTACACTATCACGTGCAGACACCTCTAACTACTGCACATCTAACAAAATGTAATTTGCTTCGACGACAAAATAACGACGAATAATAGTGATCTAGCTAAGAGCATTTTCAACAGCACTCTGTCGAATGGTCTGGATGCATGCAGCTGGTGGCCTGCTGCTGCTGCTGCTGGTGCTGGTGCTGGTACTGCTGCATTTCTTCATGGTTTAGGAAAGGTAAGACTTAGCTAATACCACAAGGAACGATGCTCAAGTGGTAAGTTCAACTTTGTTATATAGCTGACTGTTGTTAATTCATATAGTATCTCGTATACTCGACACTGAAATTCTCTCCAGTGTGTTGCATTCGTGATCATACTATCACATAGTAAAATTGTGCATCAGTGACAGTGTAATTAATCCCAAATCAAGTTAATAGCCTGTGACATAATAGTCTGCTTGGTAAGCTTAGATATTCTAATTGTTTCACTTGAGTATAGATCACATCAAATCAATTAGATGTCAAAATAATCACAAAGGTGCTATGATGTCATCACTTGTGATCCAGCCAATTAATAGATGGTAAGTTTTTCAAAATTAATTCACAATTTTATCATGAAGAACAGCATGCAGTGCTCAAAATAAGAGTTGGAAGTTGGTTCAACACACTTCCCCATTAGAAATGTATTTAATATATATTGGTACCAAATTAGAAGTCATATGCTTAACCCTTAAGGTCCATGAATTAATTTTACATTTGCTAAAAATTCTCTTCAATAAACCAGCCTATTCAGGATTGGCTTTATCATTCCTTCAAAATGCTTATGAAGAATCTACAGTTAACGCTGATTAGCTGCAAAATGCTGATTCGAATGTGCAATGCCGCCGGCTATATACACTGCATACTGCGCCGCCAAAAATGACAACAGTTGCTATTGCTAGGCTTATTTACATGGGTAACTTGACATATTTTTGAGGTCTTACCGTAGCAATTAGTCGATATTTTACCTCCATAGCTCAAAGAAAAATTTTACTAAAATATTTTTTGTCGTTTATGCACGTGTTAAGTAACGTTAGTTTGGCTAAGTCATGTTCTAGGCTGGATACAAGCTGTATCGCTCTGTTTAAAAGTATTATATCACCAGGTTTGTTTTATAAGGATGGGTTTTCAGATGATATTTGGCGGCGAGTTTCTTCTACTTCAAATATACGGTGAGACTTGTAAGCTTTAGAAACGGATTCTAGTGTTTGCTTAACAAGAACATTAGACGTGAGTATATCTTAGGCTTTAAAGCAGCAAAATTGGGATTATTTGTTATTCTATAAGCATCCATTCCCAATTAAAAGCGGTATTCTGTAACCTTAATCATCAAATTTTCCAATGCACATGTACTAATGTGCCAAAAATCTCTTACAAACAAACCATCACACATATATACCCATAAAACTATATATGTACTAAATTGTTCACTAAGTACTACCACAAATCACAATTTTGTAATGTAACTAAAGTACAAAAACATTTTACATGACCAACTACAATTTTAAGATAGACACTTGAACTTTAGTCTATATAGTGCAAACAGCCATTCTAATCGGCTCATGTATAAATCTAGTCTGGGGACCGCTTTTTCCCGTTTTTATTTGTGGTGGCGGAAAAAGGGTCTGGTCTGGTTCACACATGCATCTCGTCTTAGCACCTCGAAAAGTGACAATTGAACACGTCATTGTAGCCCAAGTTTATGGCCGTGTGCGCTTGCTATTTGGTCTCTAATTTGGTCAGTTTGTGGACGTGGTATATATAAGACAGGGCCGTCGGAAGCGAGGCGGCTGGGGCGGCTTAAGCCTCCCCACTTTTTCACCACTTTTCATAAATTATAATTTTATACACTGCATAACTCTATACACTATATATTAAACATACCTGTAACCATGATTCACCTAACCACGTGCAGTTTATATATAAAATATAGGAACCCACAATCGATAATTTTAAGCATCAGTGGTGTGGCATTTTTAGAATCAAGTTGCTAAATTATTTAACAAAGGCCTTACGAGTGTGATGGAACTTCCTACACCACTTATTGGTAATAAGGCTCACCAACGTTGGCTGCACTATGATGAAGACCAAGATCTAGCTTTCTGCTTTTCGTGCATTGTTGCTTACCAGAACAATCAGCTTCAATCAGCTCGGCTCATTGCTTGTTGATATAACTAAGTTGATGAAGACCAAATTGATATAACTAATCATTTTAGTATTCAAATTCACATAATCAGCTACATAATAGCCTAACTTATACTTATGTATATAGCTACATATTATCAAATTAAAACTATCAGATAGCTACACAAAACCTCCTGTATAGAGATACTTATGACATCGTGCTTGGCCTCCCCACTTTCAAGTTGCTTCCTACGGCCCTGTAAGAACGGCATATACAAGTGATTTTCCATTGCCAGTGGGTAGGATCACAAAGGTGTCATTTCCCACCATTAAGCTTTCAACAGCTTGAATCTATTAAACGAAGTAAACTATTAAAAACTTACGTTTAATTTATTGCAAACATTTGCCTGTTGATCGCTGAATGGTTTTGTTTAATGGCCAATTCAATAGCAGATTTCACGTCCATAATAACGCGCTTATACCACACCGCGACAATCACGCATGTGTCTTATAAATCAGTTATGGATTACGTTTCCCTGGTTAGCACCCCCCACCACAGTGGGGGGTGCTAAGACGAGATGCGTCTGTGAACCAGACCAGACCTTTTTTCCGCCACCACAAATAAAAACAGAAAAAACGGGAGACTAGTATAAATCCATTGAAGACAAACTGTTTGTTAGTGATCTTGAGCAAACAGAAATATTACGCATGCATGGTTTGTCACTCCACTGTCTAGAAAATCACCTTAGAGCTGTTAAAACTCATGTTATCCACTGAAAGATGTTTCTTGAATGATGATTAAATTCAAACAAAGCTTTAGTTCAACTCTATTACAAAGTTTGCATTACGTGTGTTATGTAGCAAGCATGCAATGGTCCATTGCCCCCCTTTAACCAGAGCTCTCAACTCTCACGATTTGGTCGTGAGACACACGATTTCAGCATTCGTCTCACGAGTGCTTTTTCATCTCACGATTTCTCAAGATTTTACAGAAATATTATTAATATGCGCTAAAAGATCCATTTATATTGTGTCACGTGATCCCACACATGACTTCAGATTTGAATTAATTGAAAGAACTTCGTAGCAGAAAGCTCGGCGAAAAGCCTAAACCCCACTCAGGAATGCAAAGATTGATGCGGTAAAGTTGCCAGTGAATATTGTTGCAAATGTTTATTCAAATTATTTTGTTGTAAGCTGACTACATTGGCCCCAAGAGGAGAATATCAGGTTGTACTCCATGAAGATAGAGTGAACAAGGAAGTTTTAACAATGGTGCGAAATTGATGGTACTCACATGATCCAAGATTAACCATGCCAAACAAAGCTCGTGGGTTTTATCATAATTATACAGATTATCATAGTGTAGGCTACACCATAGCATAGTAAATAATGAGCTGGAGAAACAGCAGTGTTGCATCAAGCTAGCTACTGTAGGTAATCATGCATTTTTCAACAAAAATTGCATGTGCATGCTGCGTGGGGTGGGTTTCTCATGACCAGGTCTGTTAGGTCTGCTTTAACCCACAATCACTGGTATACTGGTAGAACACACACGCAACCAAACAAACTCCCGTAGTTTCAATCCTAACAGGCCTAGAATAATAGTTTTTATATTGTTTTGTTCACCATTACAGTCCGATTGAAACCATGAAGTCAGCAAGCAGCTCCGATAAAAGCGTCTTCAGGAGGAGCTTGAAGCACGAACAAGATACAAAATAATCATCTTTTCTTTCATCCTGTTGTTAAAACGACCATAAATAAGCCGCCGTGGCTTCCATTAAAAAATGGTTTCGACCATCTTGTTCCTCATGTGATTCTGCATCTAAAAAAGTTTCGGTTACCGTGATCAAAAAAATGGCGGCCAGTGTGGTGAGTTACGCTGGTTATTTCTGGCAAAAAGAATCCACACTGTTTCTTTGCTTCATAACCAGCGAGTTCTTGAACATATCTTGTAAGTTTTTATATGGGTAGAAAGGTTATAAGTTGTAGATTAGTTTCATATATAATATATTATTATTATTATTATTGATTTAGACAGGATGGCTGTATCTACCAGAAGGTAGGTTTACATACAGGTCCTCAATGACAAACAACATACAATAAACTACAACTGAACAAAACTAACAAATACAAGAACAAAGTATACTAAACCACATATGAGTAAAGAAACAACATACAAGACAATAATAAATTACAACAAAAATCAACCAAGCAACACATGCGCCTGAAGGCAGTCAAGTTCCGTAACACATGAACAGAGTCAGGCAAACTATTATACAGTTGAGCTCCTTTAAACTGTAATGTATTCTTGCCATAATCAGTCTTTGGGCGAAACAGGTGAAGTCTATCCCTACCCCGAGTGCAACTATAACCAAATCACGAGTTGGATGATAATAAAATTTAATAAGCAGGAGCTACCTTAAGAACACACTTGTGGATTTGAGAGACAACAAACACACAGCGTTGCTGGAACAGATTCATCCAATTAAGTACACGAAAACAATACTGACTACTAGTTCTAGGTGGTAGCTTAAGAACAAGTCTCATTGCATAATTCTGAACACGTTGAAGATTATCAGATATTGACTTAGAACAAAAATGCCAAACCACACAGCAGTAAGTGAGGTACGGTAGAACAAAAGCATTATACAACGTAACCAATATGTTAGATGATAAATACAGACTGACTCTGCGAATAGCAGCCAGGGCAGACAAGCTCCTCCTGTGCACATATAACCTGCTCTGACCAGGATAAAATCTCATCCACAATAATGCCCAGATATTTGACAGACTTGTGAATCTGAAGAACATTGTTATTCAGCATAAGCTGTATGGAAGATAACTGATGACGACGATGCCTCCTAGCCAGCAACATAGACTGGGATTTCGACACGTTAACTGCAAATCCATTAGAAGTCACCCACTCAAACAATGAGGCCAAATCAAAATTAAGATGAGACAGGATCAGTACCAGAGGTGTACATAGCTATATCATCGGCAAACAGATGAAGATGAGAATTACAAATAACATTGGGGAGGTCATTCATATAAACAATGAAAAGCAGGGGTCCCAACACAGACCCCTGTGGAACACCACAGCCCAGTCAGAATAAACATTATCCAGAACAACCCTGAGAAAGATAATTACTAAACCACCTAAGGGAAACATCGTCAAGACCATAAGCACGCAACTTAATCAACAGCAAAGAGTGGTCAATAGAGTCAAATGCTTTATGCAGGTCAATGAATGTGATACCAACAATTTCATCACTATCAAGAGCAAATTTCCAGTCTTCAGTTACTGTAATAAGCAAATCTTGTGTACTATGACCAGAACGAAAGCCGGACTGAGCTGGAGATAACAAATTATTAATTGAAAAATATGAATATATCTGCTGGTGAACAAGGGACTCAAACACCTTGGCCAAAATTGAAAGTACAGAGATTGGCCTGTAATTGGTAAGTAGGCGACTATCACCAGACTTAAACACAGGGTAGACATCAGCAAGCTTCCAATCGTCAGGAAAAACACCCTCAGTGAGACAAACATTAAATAAAGTAGACAAACTACGAGCAATCACAGGAGCTGCCAATTTAAGGATACACGCAGATAGTCCATCAGGCCCGGTAGCTTTCGCAACAACAAGTGAGTTAAGACCATCTAAAGCAGCCTCAACAGTAACTGGAAATCAGGTACACAGGAATGGGCTGAAGGTAAACTATTATAAAGAGCTGAAAAATGGTCATTAAAAGAGTGCACAATATCAGCAGAACTAGTAATAGACTCACCAGAAGGAGTAATGATAGAGCCAATGTGACCCCTCTGCTTAGGTCGTACAGCAGAGTTCAACAAGTTCCAGCCCTTGCGTGGATTGCCAGAAATAGTATGGCCAATATCAGCAAAATAGACAGCTTTAGCCCTCCGCAGCTCCCTGATTACTGCCTTCTTGAGTAGTTTAAACTTATTCCAATCAGAGGGACATTTGGTACGCTTAAATTTGGTACGAAAGTAGTTACAAGACCTCATTAATTTAACAACTCTATCATTCATCCACTTAAGAGAGTGATTCCTCAAACAAACAGAGCGAAGTGGGAAATGTTCATCAACTACGGAAGTAAACAAGGACCTCCAACAGTCAAGTTTATCATCAACAGAGGTAAATACTTCCATAGTATGCCATGGAACATCATCCAAAAGCCTCAGGATCACACTTTTTATAACAACAAACCTTGGTGTAAGACTGCGATACTCCAATCCTAACAGTACGCTCCCCATAAATCAACAGATGATCACTATTAGAAAAAGGAAAAGTTCCGGAACTGGCAAACTGGTCAGGATGAGTGGTAAAAATCACATCAATCAAAGTCTCAGAGGTAGGAGTCAAACGAGTAGGCTCAGATATCAGTTGAGTCAAACAGTACTCTTCAGTAATCAATGACAATGCAGACACCAAGGAACCTGTACCCAACAGGTTAACATTGAGGTCGCCCATTAAAATCATTTCTTTATTTTCCTTGTGTGCTAATTCCAACATGTTAGCAATACAATCAAAAACACCTGTATCAGATGATGGTGAACGATAAACAACACATAAAAGTACAGGATGTGCTCCAAGTCAAACCGACGCCAACTTCTACAAGAATAACTCACATAAACCAAAACACCACCACCTCTAGAATCACGATCAAATCTATAAACTGAAAATCCAGAAACTGTTGGGCCGAGCCATGTCTCTGTAATTCCCAAAACAACAGGATGCTGAAAATTGACCAAAAAGTTATTAAGCTCATCAAAAGCTGACATAAGACTACGTATGTTAATATGACATAGCACAACCGTAGAATTACAGAGGAGTGGGTGATCCTCTTCATCGTATGAAATATCAGAACAGAGCACAGTGTCACTCACAAAACTATAATCGGCAAATGGCAGTTGACAGAGGGTACAGGCATGGCAATACCACGGAGTCTCGGGACCAAGTTCACTAAGACAGGTATACTGCATGTCACTCACATCAGAACAACGAGAATGACACCAGCGATTACACGAGTCACAATACAGACCTTTCTGGTTATATATAGCGTTTGGGTTTTGGCACCAGTCCATGGCTAGGCCTTTAAATGCCTTATTCGGGTATGCTTGCGTATTATTGCGTTTTAAAAGAATTTGCGGGTTAAAGGGTTAAATGTATTGTAATATATTGCTGAAAAAGAACACATCAAACTTTTAAAACTGTAAAAGCTAAGTAGTGTAAAATTGTTTGTAAGTATCACAGTAATAATAATGTCACAATCATTTATGGTTATAAGTGTGATACCATGTGCACCACATAAGCCTCCCACAAATAAACATGGATTGCTTAGGCTGAACTGGAACAAACGAAAGACAATGTTGCAGGCTATATTAATGAGTGCGCAATGTTAATATGGTATTATTGTTTAGTAACAATGCCTCTATTTGAGTATTGCCTTTCAATGATAATGTGTGTGTGCATGCGTGCTAGGGATGCAACAATATTACAATATATTTTTTCTAAACAGTGTTGGGCGTAACGCATTACAATAGTAATGCGTTATGTAATAATATTACTTTGATGGGTAACGAGTTAATATAACGCTACATTTTTATAAACACTAATATAACTAAAGTTATTTCACGGAAAAAAGTAGTGCGCTATTACTTTAGTAACGACTAATATAATGAATTAGTGTAATATTATTACTACAGTAACGACTAATATAACGAATTAGTGTAATATTACTACTACTTTAGTAACGACTAATATAACGAATTAGTGTAATATTATTACTACTTTAGTAATGACTAATATAACGAATTAGTGTAATATTACTTTATTAACGACTGATATAACAAATTAGTGTAACTAATATTCTTATACCAGTTATATACTATAACGATGTAATAAAGATACGTACCTCAACTTGACATGTCATTTACATCAATAATGATGGTTCTCTCTCCCTTCTTTCAATTATCCTAAATAGTGCACATCTCCAAGGTCACGTGAGTGCCACGTTTCAGTTCAGTAGTGAAATGAAGAGAGCAGTACATCTACTACTTCAGCCTTGAATGTGAGTCGTGGCGTAAAAACAGCAACTTTAGTATAATCATTACTTTGTGGTCGTCGAAGAAGGAGAAAAAAATTTGCGAGTTCGTTGCACGTTGTGTGCACCCAGCCAAAAAAACATTGTCGAGTGCTCGTAACACAACGTCTAACTTTAAGAAGCATCTTGACACCATTCATAAGGCTACAAAATTGGTGGGAAAGGAGCCAGCGAAAGAAACTGAAAAGCGATCGAGAGATGGTGCTGAAGATGACGATGGGCCTCCTGGAGCAAAGCAACAACGCACACTATTAAACAAACCTGCCATTTCACCAATGAAGTTGAGAAGTTTGATGTCGAAATATATTGTAGACTCTGTCAACCGCAGACTCACCGGCATTTAGGAAACTGATTAGCGGAGATTATTCAACCCAGGTACCAGGTATAAAAGCACTCACTTTGCATTTAGATAAGCTGTTTGTTAGTATGGAGCCAAAACTGAAGGGAATTTGAGAGAGTTGATTTTGTTTGTACGACAGCAGATGTGTGGAAAGCCTGCAACAGAGGTTTTTTTGGCATGACGTTACACTGGATCGATCCCATGCTGCAAAGCTGCCATTTCTTGCTCAAGGCTTATTGGCCGCAACACATTTGATGTTCTAGCTGGCAAGATAGAGTCAATTCACCATCAATTTGAGCTTTGTGGAAAAATCACCGCTACTATTACAGACAACGGATCAAATTTTGTGAAGGCGTTTAAAATGTTTTCTGTAGACCCTACACCATCATCAACGTCTGAGGGCAAGAAGAAGACAATGACCAAGATGAAGAAGAAGCTACCTTTGAAAATGTGTGTGATGTGTTGACATTGAACCCAGAGAAGGATGACGACTATACTCAAGTTGAGTATGAATTTCCACCACATGAAAGGTGTGCAGCTCACACGCTGAATTTAGCGGCAAGTTCTGATATTGACAAAAGTTTGTCTATCAAAGAACATCTACAGAAGCTCTTTTGCCAAATGTACCTCTTTATGGAACAAGGCTAGCCGATCAACAGTAGCAGCAGACCATGTAGAAGTGACCCCTAAAGAGAAAACTAACTGTTCCTTCATCGACTCGGTGGAATTCACACTATGATGATGTTTCAAGGATCACAGAAAATACATTGGATGAACTTAACACACTGTGCACAAAGCTCGAGTTACACTGCATCACTGAAAAGGAATTGACCTTTCTGAAAGAGTACTAAACCCGCTAGTTAGAGGCCTAGATATACTACAGGGGGAGGAAAACTGTTTTTATGGGACTCTGCTGGCCACACTTGTCACTATCCTCAAAAAGACAAAGGCCATCAAGACTCAACTTACATCGATGACTACTGGGTTGGCATTTTCTTTAGAGTACCGACCCTTTGAAAAAGTTCTTGATTCAAAAGATGCCATAATCTCAGCCATCACTCTACCAAAAGTTAAGTTGTAGAATTGCAAACTAAGTACGCAAATGTTAATTGATGAAATGCAAGGCTAATGATTCTGAAGATGTCAATAGTGCCCAGAAAGAAAAAGCCAGCAAGAAGGACTTTTACGAATTTGATTCAGATGAGGAATCTACATCATGTGACACAGTGGAGATGGAGGCTGCCAGGTATTTAAGCGACACAAAGACACTTGTTGTCTTCATAAGTACCCTACAATCAAGAAGTTGTTTTAAAATACAACACCTCATTACCTTACAGTGCTCCAGTAGAGCGGTTATTTAGTCTGGGAAACTTGGTGTTGACACCGAAACGTAACAGGCTTACAGATACCAGGTTCGAGAAACTTTTGCTGATGAGATACAACAAGCACTTTATAGAACTTTAATTGTGTTTACTTCTTTAATAATTAGTATATGTAATAGGATGGGGTGCGGAATTAATTGCACGAGTAATGCAGGCAAAAAATTGTAATAGTGCGAGGCGAAGCCGAGCACTATTACAGTTTTCTGCCTGCATTACGAGTGCAATTAATCCAAATACTACAGCAACCCATACTGTTATAAATTAATCTAACATGTTTTAGTGTAACTTGGTGTGCTAGTGAAGAGGTGTGGTGATTTAACATGTGCCACTGAAACAAAATATTACAAGCGTTGGCAACAGTGTACTGGTATAGTATCCATGTGTAGTGGCTGTGTCTTTGAAATGCCGTTGCCTGATAGTATCGCTAATAACTGATATCCCAGAACTTGCTGGCAAGCTTGTTAAGATGTTTTTGTCAGCTGCCCATTAATTAGTGAAACAAGAAGAAAAGCTGTTAGTACAGGCCTGTTGAGCAGTTGAGAAATTAAAAGGAAGCTGAAAGTGAATTTAGTAATTGTAATTATTGTATACCAGTGACAACAATTTGTAATTGTAATGTCAACAAATTAGCCAATTAGAGGCGTATTACAGTTTTTGTTTGAGCAAGGTATCAAAAAAGTGTAATAGCGTTTCTATTGGCTATTTACTGTAGTATTACAAAATAATACATACGAGCTGTATCGGGTGTTTTCTATGTAAACTGTAATACATGTTGGATTAAGCGCTATATATGCAGCTGTATCTTAGATTCTTAGTAGGCAATTTTATTACTTATTGCACATGCATCAATAGATTCAATACCAAGTAAAAAACAAAATTAAGGTTATATACTATTATAGTTACATTTAGTAAGTAAAAAGTAATACTGTATAGTGGGTTATTTTCGAAGAAGAAAATTTCAAACAAGCGGTCCAAATTTAAATTTCAAAGAACTAAATTTCATACACTATGGTGAGTTCGAAATTAATTCTCCGGCACGTCTAACTACGTGAGAGTGATGGCGTTTGGTGAGAGTTTTGTACCATTGGTGACATGTCGTTTTCGGTTGAAGCTGTGGTAAGGGGATACCATAATATAAGGATATTTGGGTGGCTGTGGTTGGTGAGTTGTCATGCAGGAGAGAACCTACCAATCGGGAAGATCGATTTGCTGTAGCGTGTGCGCATCGTAGATAATAGTGTGCGCATCGTTAGCGTCTCAAATAGCTTCAGCTGGAATGATGGAGGATAGAGGTCCATTGGGATCTGGTAATTGCTTATCTTGAAACCCCAGCTACTGACAGTAAAGAGTATGCATCATGATGCCTTGTGATACGTGTACCGGTACGAGTATTTTAATCGTGGGTTTTATTATTATAAATTATATTTCGGCGGAATTTATTTTCGAAGAGAAAAGGCTAAACGAAATATCCGAAAATAAATTCTCTTCGAAAATAACCCGCTATACGGTATATGTTACTAGTTACATTCAAAATAAAGTTACATATAACTTTTTTAAAAAGTAATATGTAATATAATATATTACTAGTTACATTTAAAATGAAATTACATGTAACTTTTTTAAAAAGTAATATGTAATATAATATATTACTAGTTACATTTAAAATGAAATTACATGTAACTTTTATATGTAATATAATATATTACTAGTTACATTTATAATGAAGTAATATGTAACTGTAATCTGCTATATCATGCTATAAGTAGCGAGTAATAAGTAATATATTACTTTTAAAAAGTAACTACCCAACACTGTTCCTAAACACACCTGTTGCACATTGTAATACAATTATTGTGATATATAACAATATATCGTAACCTTTGTTGCACTAATTGTTAGGTCTAGAACTGGTATCTTCCCAATGCTCACACACACACGTACATGCACACACACACAGCACGCACGCACACACACACACATACACACACACACTTTTAATATTTCAAATAGTTGAATGCTGCAGCATTTGTTTCTGTGCTAACTCACATACCGTAAGTTTACTAAAAGTTTGGCTTCTGTTTTTGCACCCCTTTCTAATAACTCTCTAATATAAATACAGCACATTTACCATGTTGAATTGCATAGCAGCTTCCAGATAGCTCCACCAACCAACAGAATGGTGATGTATGGATGGTAAGTAGTAAACGGACGGCAACTAAACAGCTAACTGAACCTGTGGCAACTAACTGAATAGCAGCACCACTCACTGATAACCCCCACATAGATAGTAAACATTGTAGCTCCCCTGACCATAGTGCTATCATTCAACACTGCTTGCTGCTGATGCTTCTGATTATTTTGACATGGACTTTTATTCCAATATTTACTCTCTAATTATAGATCGAAATTCAATGAGATGGAAATAAGACATGCTGAATTTTAGAGAACTTATGGTACTCACATTTGTGGTCAAAAATTCTTGCTGACGAAGATGTAGGACGTATTTTGAATTAAATGGATATTCAACTGAATTTACATAGTACACAATGCATGGGGTAAAATTACATAAGTACAAAGTGCTTCTGACTTACGAATGTGTATAGGTGTGTGTATAAACAATTGTTCATAGAATACAAATTTTGTGCATATGGCAGTGTCATTGTGAAGTGTATATGCACGTTAATGAGACTCATAATAAGTGTGACATTAAATAAAACTTTAGTAGTTCCATCAATGCAATATATTTCTTGAATTTGTCCAACAAGAGGTTGTTAGGGATATGTGTATGTATAGGCGCATGCACACACTCCAATTCATTCATAATTAACATGGTGTCAGAAGTGGACAAACTTTGCTCATAAATCCATCGCAATCACGAAAAGGAGAAACTTTAACAACCACACGTGAATCATCCTGGTACCGTGGAGTAGTTACGGTACCCTAAAAGGCAAGTAAAACAATTTTTGACAGGTCCTGTCTGTTGTATATAGTGTGTTACAGACCGGCGTGGACTGCAGACAATGTCAACATACCAAGTACCATCACCAGACCCTATGCAGTGTACGGGCGACGTTGCCAGAGTTTCAAGGAAGCATATACAGACTATGCCACCGCACAAGAAGGAAAAAACAATCCAAGCGGAGACTTTGAAGACAGTAATGGGCAAGGAGTGCAGACAAATACTAGCGCAGTTATAGCTAAGCGAAGACGACGCAAAAGATCCAGCAGTGGTGTTAGAGAAGTTAGAGTCGTATTTTGAGCCCTCGAGGAACATACTCTATGAGTGCTTTCTCTTTCATGCAGCTAAACAACAACTCAACGAAACTGTTGACCAGTATATAATAACACTCAGAGACACGTAACTTTCAAAACCTACATGATGAAATGCTCAGAGATCGGCTTGTACTAGGATGCAAAGACAAGGCAGCACAAGCCAGGTTGTTTAGACAGAAAGAGTGTGGTCTAAAAACAGCACTAGAAGCACTGAGAATCAGCGAACGAACCCATGAACAGCTTAAACAACTAGCCACCGAAGAGCAAGAAACTCCAGTACATGCCCTCAGGATGGATCCTCAGTCAAGGAAACGTAAGCCCATCAACTCCTGTGGAAAGCTTAGAAACACACCTAGCACAGCATCATACCAGTACTGCGGAGGCAATCATTCAACAGACCGTGCCAGTTGTCCAGCATATGGAAAGACCTGCAACCACTGTGGAAAGCCAAACCATTTTCAGGCAGTATGCAGACGGCGGAGAAGTCAACTTAACAAGACAGCAGCCTCACTGGCAGCTGTTGACGATGGGGGTGTGTCAACAGACTCTGAGGAATCAGCATTTATGGTAGAAGAGATTGGGGCTGTTCATCACAACTGGAAAGGTCAATATACTTTGCTAAATTACATTTTGCAAATGAGGGCGCAATGGTTGCCCTGGACTGCCAACTGGACACAGGAGCCACGTACAATGTGATCACACACCATGACATGTGTACCATCCAACAAAACGGCAATCCAGTATTACAACCAACCAGCACTAAGCTCAAATTCTATGATGGAAGCCTAGTAATAGCGTTAGGAGAGTACAAAGCACATTGTGTTTATGGAGGCAAACCATACAACCTAGACTTCAAGGTAATACATGGCGATCAGCGGCCTCTGTTATCAGGAAAGACATGCCAAGCACTAGGAATGATTAAAATAGACACTGTAAATACGACACAGCCAATGGATATGATTGACCAATATAAAGACGTGTTTGAGGGACTTGGATGTGTGGAAGGAGACTACCATATTGAATTTGACTCCTCAGTATCACCAGTGCAGCACGTGCCAAGACGGGTACCAGTAGCCCTGAAAGAGCAGCTCAAGGTCAAACTAGACAGCTTTGTGTCTCAAGGAATCATAACACCAGTCACCCCCCAACACCTTGGATTAGCAATTTAGTGGCTATCAAGAAACCAGAGAAGTTGCGTGTGTGCATTGATCCTCGTGATCTCAACAAGGCAATTCGCAGGCCAAAGTATCAAATGCCTATCCTCGATGAGATACTCCCAGCCCTGTCCAATGCCGTCTGTTCTCGGTGTTAGATGCCAAGGACGGGTTTCACCAGGTCAATCTTGATGAAGAGAGTTCCTACCTGACAACATTCTGGTCACCATATGGACAATAATGATATTTACGGATGCCATTTGGCATTTCATCAGCGCCAGAGGAATTTCAAAGACGAATGCCAAGACCTGCCAGGTGTTGCGGTGATAGCAGATGATATATTGGTCTATGGGTGTGGCACTACTGAAGAGGAGTACAGACAAGACCATGACGCAAACCTGAAACGTCTACTGGAAAGAGCAAGGGATACAAATTTAAAGCTCAACAAATGCAAATTAAGATTATACTTAAGTGAAGTTGCATATATGGGGCACCGACTCACTGCACACCTGCAAAGTATAAGCCATTATTGACATGCCCAGACCTGTGGATAAGAAAGGAGTGGAACGACTTCTCGGATGTGTAACTTACCTGTCATGTTCTCCCAAAGCTTGCTGACTTGGTGAGCCCTTACTGAGAAAGACACAATATTTACATGGCAAACTAATCAGGACAAAGCCCTTAACACTGTGAAACAGCATCAGTGCTTCGATATTATGATGTCACCGAGGAAGTAACTGTTCAGAGTGATGCATCACAGAGCAACGCTACTGCAAAAGGGACAACCTGTTACCTTTGCTTCCAGGAGCCTCTCCACAACAGAACAACAGTATGCCCAAGTTGAAAAAGAGTGCCTTGCCATAGTTTTTGCTTGCAAACAGTTCAACCAGTATCTGCAGGGTAGAGTATGCATCACAGTAGACACAGACCACAAGCCACTGGTGTCCATATTCACTAAGCCCATATACAATGCCCCCAAGCGCCTTCAACGAATGCTAATGAGATTACAAAAGTATAGTTTGAAAGTACAATACTGTCCTGAGGACAAAATGTACATAGCTGACATGCTAAGTAGAGCCTATGTCCCAGATCACAAGCCAAAAGCAGAGTAAAATTTTGAAATATTCAAACTCCAGCAGGAAGATCAACTATTCAAAGAAATAGAACAGATCAGCCAGACACAGCACTTGCATATGCAGCAATCCACACAAACTCAAATCAGGCAGGCAACAAGCAATGACCCAACAATGCAGACATTATCTAAGGTAATACAAGGAGGGTGGCCAGACACAAGAGAAGAGGTGCCCATCAGTGCAAGAAGTTATTGGGGATTTAGAGATGAAATCACACTGCAGGACGGTCTGATCTTCAAAGTGGTTATCCCAGAACAGATGCAGAAACACATGGTACGGAAAATTCACTGCAGCCATCAACGACCAGACGCATGCACAAGACGTGCAAAGGATGTGATATTCTGGCTAGGGATGACAGCCAAAATCCGCCAGTTGGTAAGTCAATGCAGTGTATGCAATGAATTTCTACAAGAACAAGCCAAGGAGCCTCTCATGACATATGCCATACCTACGCATCCATGGCAAATGGTTGGACAGGACCTGTTTACACTAGACAGCCAGAACTACCTGATCACAGTTGATTATTTCAGTGATTACTGGGAGTTAGACATACTCCCAGACACCTCTAGTGAAACCATAGTGATGCGTACTAAAACTCAGTTTGCCAGTTTTGGAATATCGGAGACCGTCCTTACAGACAATGGTCCACAATTTCGAGCTGAAGCATATGCCAGGTTTGCAAAAGAGTGGGAGTTTAACTACGTCACTAGTTCTCCGTACCACAGCCAGGCAAATGGAAAGGCTGAGTCAGCCGTAAAAATAGCTAAGAGACTAATCAAGAAAACAAAGACACGTACACCTTGCCATCCTTAATTGGAGGAACACACCATCTGAAGGTAACAATTTGAGCCCAGTACAAAAACTACACTCCCGCCGGACCAGAACACTGCTCCCTACTACCAGTGGGCTGCTACACCCAAGGGTGCCAACCAACATTACAGAGGACATAGAGCACTGCAGACAGAAGGCAAAGGCATATTATGATGAAGGAGCACACCCACTTCCTCCCTTAGAGATACGAGACACCGTTCGATTACAACCACAAGATAAGGCGGGATCCTGGAGCAAAGTATCCATCATAAAGAAGGTGGCTGAATGCTCATATCTGGTTAAAACAGCACAAGGACACCTTCTTAGAAGAAATCGCAAATTCCTGAGATTAGGAGAAATGCTAGAGGAAGCAACAAGTCCAGCACTACTACCCACAGAACCATTTGGTAATGAAGAGTTACAAGGACAACCTGAGCTAATTCAAGACAGTCAATTGGTGCAAGCCCAAGGAGAAACACCATATCAACAAGAGGAGACCCCACAGCAAGATCATGTCAGGAACCCCAACAAAGTTAACTAGAGCAGGGAGAACTGTGAAAACTCCAGAACGGTACAAAGACTTTGTGAAGCTCTGATCTAAGGCTGCCGGCCAGCAGTTGATATAACATTCAAGATAGGAATTAAGTCAGTTTTTGTTAAGGTGATTTGTACTTGTTCTTTTCTCCCCTGTTTTTTTTGTTTTGTAACTTTGGGGAGGGAGATGTTAGGGATATGTGTATGTATAGGCGCATGCGCACACTCCAATTCATTCATGATTAACAGAGGTAAATCATCCTCAATGCCAACTATAACTGCAGCATTTGGTTTATAGCATTTGCCATGCATTTGCCATGTATTTTAACCCAACTTGTCCTGTGGTACGTGTATGATGCACATTTACACAGTTGCATACGTACTTAAAGACACTGGATACAGGACCCAAATATGCTGGTACTGTTATATTTGAAACTACAGATCCTATTATTGAAAAAGGTTTATGCAGTTGTTATACCTTTTAACAATACCCGTGACATAAGTAACCTTTTCCAACTTCAACGTTATCATTCCATCCGGGTATATCAATTGTATCTGTATTCAAGTACCACTGGAACTGCTGATGTAGATTAATGAAATTTCAATGTTTTGCTTCATATCTCATAGTCCAATGACAGATTAATGGTCCATACCTATATAATATAAATGACAATAAACATACCTGACAAAAATTTTAGACTACATACTCTCTTAGCATGTGTATCATGAAATGCATCTTTGGCAGGGGCTTAGCTAGAGGGGGTCAAGGGGGGCATTTGCCCCCCATCACTTATCTCTGCCCCTCCATCAAAATTGAATGCTTAATCAATTATTCTTTGTAGGCACCAGCTTATTACAGTCCATAAATTATTCCTTTAAAGAAATACTAGGCACCAACTTGCTAAGCTTAGTATTATATTACTCAATGTTTCATTAGATCACATGAGCAATATATCTGCAGGATTTCCCCTTGGAATTTCCCGTTTATGTTCAATTAATGACACGTGTAGACCTATCAAAACGCGTTCACTGTTTAAGTGTAGTGCATCATTTTCAAAACGATCCTGGGGAAGTTCTGGATCAACAGCTACGACCTTGGCGACTATAAAATAATAGAATACAATAACAGCTTTCTCACGTGATTAGTAAAGTTTAAAATTTGAGTACTTAAAATGGCGATGGTGAGTATAAAGCGGATGCTCGAGGAGTTATGTGTCTGGACTCTGGAGTAGAGAATAAGTGAAAAGATCAAGACTCACGATAGTGAGTCGCAAGGCCAAGAAGAAGCACAGCAACATGACCACTGAGGGATTTATTTACAAGTAGCACCGCCCTCAAACTCGCCATTAAAGCTATCGCTTAGTTATTACTGACCCACAACGTTCTTACTATATAGAATCAACAAACCAAGAATGGAGGAAATAGGCACCACCATTCCTAAGTACCAGCCATTGCAAGATTTATGGCGCCCGTTGTGCGACTACGCACGATGAACCATCCTTTCCTGCCCAATTTTCCCGTTTACTAGACAATTAGTACCTTCATTGTTTGAAGAATCAATATCCCGAAGTTTATAGAAATCTATTCTGATACAGCCTTATAAATGCCTTCCTCTCACCACAAAAATTTTACGCGGCAGTCGTTCTTTTTTTCTTTCTTTCATTTTCATCGCACACTTTTTTCGTGGGCTTGCGGGAGTTTGAAGTTTTTTCAAACTCTCTTTTTATACATTCATTTGTTTGTCTAATAACTCACTCATTTTTTCATAGATTTCAGCCAAATTTGTATCAGCACTTCTCCTATGTATGCTCTACTCGTCATAGTATTATCAGTCTGAAGTAAACACTTGAATGTATTTGAGAAGGACTATTACACTGCAGGTTGATAGTTGTCATAACTTGGACCCCCTTCGAATGATTTGCATAAACTTTCAGATATACAATCTATATTGATGTATCACTCTGTAGTGAAAGTTTTAAAAAAATCTCGAGCTTGAGGTTTTCAAAATTAAGCTTCAAAGTTTAATTTGCAGGCAAGTACAAGTTATGCCCATGCGCAGCTGCTTGCTAGTAGTAACATCTGTTTATACTTCCAAAAAAGTAGTGATATACTAAACAAAAACACCCTGGGTGTAAAAAAGTGCGAGGCCAATCAGAAGCAGCATTGCAAATAGGTATGTGCGACCAAAAACTTTGATATCAGTTGAGGCCAAGAAATTACTTATACTTGAATGACATACAATAGTTTATAGCATATTTTCACAACTATGATTGGCTTTGTCACTTGGCCACCTTTTTCACACCATCATTATTAATAAAGGTGGCCAAGTGACAAAGCCAATCATAGTTGTGAAAATATGCTATAAACTATTGTATGTCATTCAAGTAGTTAACAAGTTGATGTTCTACCATCTAAAAACCAGGCGATGTGTAAGGTTAAACCACTGTTAATCAACTGCTATTCAGTGTATTGTAATAGTAATTAATGACATCACGAGTAAGTCATGTAAGCAAAGACTCATCACTAAGGAGCACATAGCAACGCATACAAATTTAATTCTTTTGTTTAAACCAGCTTTATACTCCAGTACCTTAGTGATAAAACTTTTTAAAAGTAGTACAAAGCTGTTTTAAGCCGAAATTCTTACTGTAACACTATAGGCTAGTCTTGTATTATAAGCTCCGCAACCCCGCACGGCACACCCACTTTCAAAACTGAAGCGCTCTGTCTTGTTAGTAATGTACAGCTGTTCAAACGGCTTTTACTATGGAATGAACGGCTAACACTGCATTACCTTGTTCTTATTCGGCAGTTACTCACGACACGCTTCGTTACTAAGGCCCCGCCCATCAGTAATATCGATAGCAAGTGTCATACAAAAGTAGAAGGACTTATTTGATTGGTTATTCAGGCTTCATTTCACGTGAATAGTTTGTAATAGCCTGGGGGGCGGACACACACGCGCATACTGACGTTTTCACGAAAACGATTTCAAGAAACCAGGCACGCGCCGGGCAAATTTTTTTGGGCCAACTTTAACTTAGAAATTTTTTACTTGGATTAATTTCCTTTGGATAATTGAAAACATAACTATGGAGCAGTGTTTTCCTCACGTGATGTATACGTTTCTACCATAAAGTTTAATGGACTGCTCGTTCAGTTTTTTGTCTTCCAGTCACTTTCTACCGTTTGATGCGAGGTTTTACGTGATAGTGATCAAATCGGACCTTAGGCTTAGATATCCAAAACATTCATCCCCCACGTGAGTTTCTTCATAGCCCGTATATATTATCTCTGGTTTCTTTGTGCCAGGAGCTGACACTGTATTCAATGAATGAGTCGCTCGACGTGAGTTTATACTTTATTTTGCCATTGGCTAACCATTGTAGTAACATTTTTCACTATTGGTTTTGTATGTTTATGTAGAACTACATTGTGTACGAAGGTCCACCAACAGTTGGGTATATGTAACACTAATAATTATTTGATTTAACATAAACGCTTGGATTTTTGCAGGTGCCGTCAAACCCCCATTTACAAGAAAACCATGTCAAACATCAGGGTTTTACAAATGGGAACATGTAGCTACAACATTTGGCTGTCATTACATGCTGGTGTATTGTTACAAGAACAGGATGGATTAGTATGATACTGTATAATACCGTATAGCAGGAAAATTTGGTGGGAAAAACTTTGTCAAATTGTCTGTGATTCGCCAAACTAACTTTTACTTATGATTATTGCCTATTGGCTGAATCATCCATTCGCCAAACATTTCCCTGCCAAACTTTCTGGCTATACGGTATGAGAAATACAAAATTTATGCAGAAGAGTTGATGATGGATCCATTATGGTAGCTACCTGGATTGATAACACACAGTATTATGAGAACACATGCAGTTCACTATCTATGATTCTGCATGCATCACACTAGTCCATGTGCCCTTTATTTCTTGTATCTTGGGAATTGGGTTCTCCAATTCCAGTGACACTTTCAATTCGGCTGCATAAGATTGAAGAATATTATACCGGCTTGACAGCACCTGCAAAAACCAAGTATTATTATTACACTAGTTGCTGATGGATCACCTATAAAATCATGTTACTGCAGTGGTTAGCCAATGGCTCCACAAAAGGTAAAATCCCTACACACGAAGAATAATGCAATAACAGACTCAAGTGGGCCATGAACGTTGGAATATCTGTTCAGTGAAAAGTCTGCCGTGCTCGCTATCACTTAAAAGGAAGCGACCAGAAGACAATGTGAACATCACGTGGGGAAACACTGCTCCATAATAATCATTTGTTTTCAATTATCCAAAGGAAGTTAATCCAAGTAAAAAATTTCTAAGCCCAAAAAAAAATTCGTGCGCGCCTGGTTTAAAAAGATTTCTGTTAAGTAATTTCTTGGCCTCAACTGATATCAAAGTTTTTGGTCGCACATACCTATTTGCAATGCTGCTTCTGATTGGCTTACACCCAGGGTGTTTTTGTTTAGCATGGTATTTATAAGCAGTGCAACTTGGCAATCATCACCGTCAGGTGAAATGGCACTCGCCTGTGAAAGGGGCAAATGGCGTATTAACATTTACAGATATTGCATGATAACAACTTTTACAGTGGGAAATTAAAGGGGGTAAGCTATATGGTAGACTTTGGTTGTGTGGATAGATTTTCTTCACCATAGATAGTATATTCTCCATACGGAGAATATACTATCTATGTCTTCACTGAGACGATGTAGCTAGCTACCATATACTAGTCTATATATACTGCTTGCTCATGATATATACTGTTCGCTTATGATATATTAATCTATGATCAAAGAAGGACCGGGCCATAGGCTCGCACATCATTGTCTTGTCTCTGAAGACTGAGATCACCAGATGGTCATGTGATCCAGATTTCCACAAGTCAGAAACATCAACTGAATCAAGCTAATCACACCAACCAGCTACTGATGATCTGATGTAGCTATATAATAAACAGCAAATCAATATAATATTACAGTTGTATTAACCTGTGTATAATGGTTAGGTGATAGCTAGCTAGCTACATATCTGTTGTATCAATTTTTACTACACCGCATGTTAGCTAGCCCATCATTGGGTCATTAGCTTTTTGTTTTACAACGATGCGTATGTTATAAGAATGTCTGCTTGGGGCCAAAATGCTATGCCCCCATCAGCTGAAGGCTGGCTACGCCCCTGAATTCTTTGGAATGATGCTTCGGTGAGGATACAGCCTGCTAAATTCTTCATGGTGTTCACGAATCAGAGTGGCTACATAAGTTGCATGTTCAGCTGATAGTTTAGTTGAAAAAAGATGATCCACAATATCCATCATCTGCAAGAACAGTTGCCAGTGTTCATCATCTGGTATGAAATATCCAACCAACAGTGGTAGAGTATGTCTAAAGAAATGCATTTGTGAAGCTAAATTAAATAGTAAAATTATAATAACATCACTATATGGATACATCACGTACCATTTTGCTTAAGGGTGTTTCCATCTGAATTTATGGTGGCAGCTGATATTGTAGTTGGACGATTACTCCTAGTTCCAAATTTTCTATCCATGAGTTTAGTTGATCCAGCATAAAATATTTGTCTGTGTGTATCATAATCTGTAGCATAAGCTTTACTTCGTACTGAAGTGTGCCTTCTAAAATATCATGCATGATATCCGGTAATAGACCATCACAAACATGGAAATATGTTAGCTCATTAAGAATTGAATTATGATTTATTCCAAATTTTTTAGATTCAGTCCCTGTTGTATATCTGCTTGTACAAGAGAACATTGATGTTGATGGGTAGCCTTATTCCACAGTTCAAAGTGTTTTTCTGAAAACTGTTTTATAATGGTAGTCAAAATTATTACAACATTTATATCAGCTAACCCAGGTTTCTGTGTCCTCTTTAGTAGCCATACAATGTCTGCATAATTTGTATGCAGTGCAGCTTTCTTTAAATCCACCCAATAGGAGACTACCAAGGTTATCTGCTGACACTGCTGCAATAGTACCATAAAGAATCTTTCTCTCTCCATTGAATGAAAATTCCACTCCTTGTTCCTATGTAAGCAATTGTAAGGTATATACCGTATCTGTAGCTGTAGCTGTATCATCAGCTTGTATGTGTAATAATTTTTTGAGGATATGAATTGGCTAATCCTCCAAAAATTATAATTTTAACACGAACCAATTTTTTAACATCATCAATGATTGGCTTTAATACTGCATTCTTTCCATAGGATTAAAATGAAGCTAGATTTAACAAGACCTACAAGCTGTATTGCTGTTAAACGAGACCTGTATTTGCGGGATATATTTCCAAGTGTAAAGTAAAATGTCCCTGTAATATGCATATAAATAAAATAAACAGTTAACATCAAAAACACTAGGATACCTAGTTTATGAATTTTTGCTTAGGATTGGCAGTCTCTAACTCATCGTAGTATAAAAAGATCTGTAGAGCATCCTTATGCACTGAAAAAACTGGATGAGATGCAAAGACCTCTCCATCACAGTAGTCACTCATAATGTCATGTGGTGATGTTATAGCTGACAGCTTTGTTTCTAAGAAGACCTTGAAGTGTATCTAAAATTGGAATATACATGATGGCATCTTCTTTAGCAACACATCTTCGCTTGGCACCAGTTCCTTTCCAAACATGCCTTTGTCCAAGGACGACACGAAGTGGCTCCTACCATAATATTATAAATATATAACAGTTAACCATAAACGTATTAGAATAACAGGTATATTAGCAAAATATCATCCTCAAAATTTATCCTATAAAATCACATGATAATAACATTAACACACAATCTCACATAATGATTTAATCGTGAGTGAAGTACCTATTAATAAAATGATGTTTGGTAACGCTGTACATAGCTACCTATACTGAATCATTGAAGTACATCAGAATTTGTACTTACAATAAAGTAAAAGTGGCTTTGAAGTATTGCAATTGCTGATAGTGAGTCTAAAGGACATTCACACTCCTCAAAAATTTTTTCTAATCCTGGCACCTTTGAGGAGACACCTGCTTCATTCAGAGCATTATAAACCTGAAGATTAAGGTAGAGCACATGCACATGCTTATAAATCAGCTGATAATATGTCCTGGCTTAATAGATCAGACACAGGTATACCACTCAACCAACAGACACAGGTACACACAAAAACAGATACCGTATAGTGCAAAAAATTGACCGGGGAAAACTTTGATGAATGGCTAGCGATTCATCCCTAACAACGTTTTCTCTCTCAGTGTTCTATGCATGGAACCTACAATCAATTCGTTAAAGTTTTGCTTGTCAAATTTTGTGAGTGCCCCATTCACCAAAGTATTTCCTCGTCAAGTTTTTGCACTATACAATACACACAGTTACATATGCACACACACACACACACACACACACACACACACACACACCCACACCCACACACACACACCCACACACACACACACACACACACACGCACACACACACACGCCAGCTTCAAAGCACATGTGCATTTACTTTTGATCAAAGTTACTTGCACCTTATGTTATTATATTACTATAGCTACCACCTATAGCTAGTGTATCAACACAACCTTTGATCTGGCAAGCTAGTTACATACCTGAGACTTTAAAATACTGATTTGTTGTTGAGTTAAAATTGTAACACCTTCCACAACACCTTGTACAGTTGCTTGAGTCAGCTTATATTTCTCCTTCAGACCAAGTACAAAAAATGCTGATGATTTCTGCAATTCATCATGAGAGCAATTTTGCACATGAATGGCAGTGCTGTCCTTATGTACACTATCATGATCACTGTCACTGCTGTCAGTATCATTTTCTAATGTATTATCCAAGGCATCACTAGTATCATTGCAGCTTGATAGAAGCTCATCTGGTATTGAAACATCAGAACCCTGTTCAAACCACTGGCAGTAGCACTTGAATGGATGATACAATATACAGCTGACACATGATTTTTAAAGGTGCCAATGTTTGTGTAACTTCTCATACAGCCATCAATTTCACAGGTAAATTTAAAATTGGGTTCGAATGCCTGATGTGCTTGATGTAATCACACGCATTAAGTTTAACCTGTAAACCACGTACAAAACACGACGAGCAAATTGCAATAGCGGGTGAGTTGCTCGCAATTGATGAAGGAGATTCCCTCAGTGATTCCATGCACAATCCGCTGTCAGAAAACGTTGCGCCTCAAAACCCTGGTATAGCTCAACTAACGCAGCTTGTGCATTGCAGAAATTCCACTACTACAATATTCTTTTGCAAAAGGCTACGGCACCTATGTGTTGATAAGTCCCTTTACCCACGTGTATATGAAACCAGTCAACGATGGAATCCATCGAAACTGTTAACTCAGTAGAACTAAGCAGATACTTAAGGAATATATGTGGCAACCAAGTGGTATCGTTATTTCTGCGACACAAAATCAGTGGGAACGATTTTTTGTAGATGACCGAAGCAGACATATGCGATCTCTTGCCATGTATTGGGGATCGAATACGCATAAGGAAGCTACTGAATAAGGTAAGCATGATGTTCTGTCAGGGTTAAGTGGTATCTGGTTTATTATGCAGATTTGTAGCCACAGAGATAACCAACACAGCTGACATGTCATGGTCAGCCATGGCCATGGTTCAGATATCCGCCCTGAATCAGATATAGGAGCTTGCAGCATGTGGCCAAACAATTCAGACACTGCATCATCGACCGGTATTTCGCAGCTGTTAGAAGGTAAGTTGGTGCTAGTCCAAAAGGACAGAGGCTATATGAAGGAGCTGGCTAAAAAATCTCTTTAAAGATATTGGATAATTTAGATTGGCACGATTACTAAGAATCATGTATAGTTACATACCACAATAATTTTATTCAATTAAATGTTTTGCACGTGATCAAACATGTGTGCATGTGTTAAGAATTTTTGAAAGCAGAAAACATCGGGGAATTGAATTGTGTGGACTTCAGTGACTTCTTAGTGAAAGAAGGATTTCATGAAGATGTTGTTTCGGCTTTTACTGCAAACAGAATCCTTCATCGAAATGACGGATGAAGATATTCAGGAACTACTTCCTGTGGTTGGAGATCGAATACAGGTTAGAAAGCTACTGAAAGGCGTCATGCCTCAAGATGGTGAGAAAATAATAGCATGACGCATATATCTATTTAAAGCCCAGGAATGCTGAGCAAGCTTCTCAAATGCGAGCAGCAACAGAAGACCAGTGGTTCAAAAGATAAGTAACGTTCCTTTTTAGAGTTGCATTGTTTTAGACCGACACGCCAGCAGATGTAGGTAGTTCAGAGGGGTGGACTTCATCATTCTGATCCACAATGGCATGTTGATTTTGCAATACCAGAATTGCATACATTTTCTGGTTATGTGCGTGAAGCAGTAAGAACTGGTGTGGTGTCTTCCAGAGCAAGGCGTGAAGTTATACATGTACTGCGTACATATATAATAGCGCATACAATCACAGCAATACACAACAATATGCAGAAAGCTCATTGCAGAGTATCCTAAATTGGAAGACATGGAAGGAAAAAGCCAAATTGTAAGTGAATAAGTAGGTAGCCGTGTATAGTGTATTTAAGTCTGTGATAAATATAGGGAATCTTTGAGGTATGTATTCAAAAACTTTCGTAAAAGTCACAAACCAACAACAGAGGATGCAGAGGAAACATCTGCAGAACCACAGGCCAAAAGGCAAAAAGGAGGAGTCACCCATATATGGATGACAATGAATATGAAGAAGCAGTTGCAGCAAGAGTTCAAAAACGGCAAAAAAGGGAATGGACATGGATTTGTAAAAGAGCTGATGAGCAAAATGAGGTTTAGGAGACATCATGGATTAGTAGTGATTGATCGTTGATTTCAGAGGTGCTGGAGAAATTTCCGTACTTATCAAGTAGCAGATGGGTAAGTTATATTTACTATAAGAAAGTAGCTAACTCTGATTTTATGCTTAGATACGACGAGAATTTAAAGCAATAGCACATTTTGATGGAAAACCTAGTGCACTAATGGATGATTGGCCAGAATGGAAGCAGAAAATCATAGAATTGGCCAGAAAAGAATCTGTCAGTCGGCTTTTCATTAAGAAACTGCTGTTGGGTTTAGAAGATGAATCGTTTTCTTATCCAGAAGGTTTGTACATCACTGCATGTGTACAATTTTAATTTTTCCATGTAATGCACACTGCGTGGAAGATATCACAAATTTACCTACTTGGTAGCTAATAGTATGAGCTTTGCATTGAATAATTCTGGTATTGTCATCTAATGGGCCGGCCTATGCCTCTGAGGAGTTCAAGAGATTTGCAGAACAGTGGGAGTTCCAGCATGTGACAACCTCCCCACACTACCCACAGTCAAATGGCAAGGCAGAGAGTGCGGTGAAAACATGCAAGACCCTCATGAAAAAAAGCCAAACTAGCAAAGTCAGACTTACAGCTAGCGCTATTAAACCACCGAAACACCCCCACTGAGCCAACCAACTTCTCCCCAGCACAGCGACTATTTGGGTGGCGCACACAAACGCTCTTACTGTCTACAACTGGACTACTGACACCAGAGACGCCGCACCGAGTACCAGCAAAGCTTGGAACTAGTCAACGTAGGACTACAACCGAAACACCAAGTCGCTTCCACCGCTACAGACAGGAGATATAGTGCATTTGAAACTACCAGGTAGCACCATTTGGACACCGGCAGTTTGCAAAAAGCAAGTGGCACCAAGATCATACATAGTGGAGTGCAATGGGCATTACTACCGACGTAATCGCAGACACCTACGAAAGGATCGGGCTAATGTCACCAGGTGCCAACAGGACGCAGACTGGGAGGGGTCAGACACTGACGAAGGGGAAGAAGAAGAAGAGAGTAATATGACAGTGACAGAACCAAACAGTACCCCCACCTCATCCGGTTGATGAACCTGTGACGACACTACCATCCACAAGACAACAAAGCCACCCACATCGTACCTCCACCTTTGGCCGCATCATAAAGCCCACCAGACGGTACATTGAGCAAGCAGATGTATAATGACTCTGACTCACTTGTAGAACAAGAAAGGTGTTGTAATAGAATTATAATTACGTATTTAGAACATGATTTGTAAATATAGAACTAGTGGAGTCAGTTGTATGACACGTGATTTATGTGAATGACTGACATTTAAATCCTATTAAAACAGGTAAAGATTTTGAATACTAAGAGAATACAGGCTCCAAGAGTAAAAATGCATCGATATAATTATTATCGTGTCAAAAGTATCATGATACATCACTCCTTAAAGTATTAGCATCATTAGGTAACTGAAAACAATATCCACTGTACAAGGCCTTTTCTCATATTATTTTTAGCAAAACATGTCATTTCAAAACTTTTATCCAATACTGAATATCTTTTTTCGGCACATCCATATATCGATGCATCAATACTTAATTTGCTGTATCGATACACATATTGAAACATTATGCATCACAAAGCATCACAGTTCCTTAGTGATGAGTCATTGCTTCTGTGACTTTTTGGTGTTTTCATAACAGAATAAGAGCACTTTTGCTTTACATGCATGGTAGGTATTAATAGGACATCAACTTATTATATTTAAGTGTAGCTATGGTTGTCTGCAAAGCTTTCTAAGTTTGTCATATCCAAGCTAAGATATAATACATGTTTCTAATAATGTTAGAAAAGCGAAATGAATGGTTATCTTATTTTAGTCCTTATTTTGTGCTCCATTCAAATACCTAAGTATATACTAGTGTAATGGTAAAGGATCAAAAATTTGGTGAATTGAATGTTAGTTATGGGATTGTTAAATTTAGCAAAGGAAAATAGAGGTTGACCATTGACCATTTTCCAATAAATTTCGAGCAAAATATTATTAAATTTCATGGGTAAAATTTTTGTGGCTTGACAAAAAGGCTAATTTGTAAGTGTATTAAATTTTGTGGATATAACTTTTGTGGTTGAATCTCACAAGTAAATCTGTATGAGTGGGTCCATTCACCTTGTACTCAATGCTACAGCAGACCTCTCAATCTGCGAACAGGCCTGGTCGTGAGAAGTCCACCCCATGCAGCATGCACATACAATTTTTAAAAATTGTTGAAAAATGCATGATTACCTAGCTACGTAGCTAGATGCAACACTGCTGTTTCTGCAGCTCATTATTTCTCCTATGCTATGGTGTAGCCTACACTATGATAATCTGTATAATGATAAAACCCATGAGCTTCGTTTGGCACGGCTACTCTTGATCACGTGAGTACAGTATGAAGCCGGTTCTTACTCATCAATTTCGCACCATTGTTAACTTCATTGTACTGATCACTTGTTTACTTTGTATCTTTTATGAAGTCATGGAGTACGACCTGATATTCTCCTCTTGGGGGGTGTAGTTAGCTTACAACAAAATAATTTACATAAACATTTGCAATGATATTCACTGGCAACTTTACCGCATCAATCTTTTCATTCCAGAGTGGGGTTTAGGCTTTTCGCCGAGCTTTCCACTTCGAAGTTCTTTCAATTAGTTCAAATCTGAAGTCACGTGCGGAATCACGTGACACAATAAATGGATATTTTTAGCGCATATTAATAATATTTCTGTAAAATCTTGAGAAATCGTGAGATGAACAAGCAGTCGTGAGACCAATGCTGAAATCGTGAGAGTTGAGAGGCCTGTGCTACAGGTAGCATTGTGAGTGTTGGACTGGGCATGATGTGAACTGATGTTAATATCTCAGGGGAATAATTAGAATCAATCACTAGAGTCACATAGTCTTGTGATATAAAGCGAATATCGATAGAGCGCAATATTGTTGTGACTCTGAGGTAATGGGGTACCATATCTACCAAGATATATGGGAGGCTAGGTACAGAAAATTTTTGAGCTGCTTTAGAGAAACAAGAAATGCCTTAGACACTTTCCAGTTTCAACATTTCTGTGAAGAAGAATGCTGCCATGTCCCTAAAAAGATTTCGTCCAATCGTTTGTGCTACTGTAATCTCCTTTGGCAGTAACTGGCGATGCATTTTGTCCGTTGATATCATTGGTGGCAAGTACCATAAAATGGAAATAAAAGCAGCAGAACTTATTTAACCGATCACACATGGTCCATGTCATGCCACTAGTTATTCATGCCCTTGGGGGTGGACGCACACACAAACACACATGCATATCAACATCCACACAGAAATGATTTTAAGAAACCTGGTTTAAAAGCCTAATTTACCAGATCAAGTTAAACTAACTTTTAATAGGCACTGTAATAGTGCTGCCATGATATATCAATATAGTGATATATATTATATTATGATATGATATTAAACAAAAATCACTATCGATATAGTATTTAATAATTAGAAAAATATAATTTAGCTGCATAAGTTAGGGTAATGGTCATACACTGTACTAGATTACATATATTTATGACATTTCGTGTATGTGAATATGTATTTTTGCACAGATCTTCCACGAGGTTTCGGGAAAAACATTTTTATTAAAGATTTTAAGGTACTAACTATTTTATTTCAAAGTATGTTAAATTTGAATTCAATTCCCAGGATTGCAATGTCAATGTGGATTCTGAAGTTATAAGTGTAGATTAGACAGAACCATTCCTGGTAATTACTGGCATGCCTGGAGAAGAGCAGTCCCAGGTGTTCATCTGTGATGAAGGGTCATTGCTATTGGAGTCGAGATCTATCAAAGATTCATTAATTGATTTAATTGCAACCTACTATGCTTTTGATATTTCATACCCCAAGTGTTTGAATTCTGTGCTGATATTCTTTCAGCATTTCATCTTTAATTTGAAGGATCAGCAATGCCACCTCAAAACTGATTGCAAACCTGCAGAAAATATGAGTTTAACTGTTTTGCTTCTGTACTTTTAATGCTGTATATATGTTATGCACAAACTATGGATTTGCGCAATCCATGGATAGTCCTGTGCTAAGTAACGATCGATGGTTTGTGCAACAAAGCATGGATTAACTGCGCATTCCATGGATTGTTTGCCCTATACGTTTTGCGCAAAGTAGCTATGGACAATGCATAAACCTGTCTAGCTACACAGCTATTATAGCGACACACAATGAGCCTATATATAGCTACAGTGGTAGCTAGTTAGCTTATAATATGTGACCGGGTCTGCGAAAATCAACCATCTAGTCGCACAAAAATCGCCTAGTTTTTTCAAATATATCTTACCATAAATTTTGCTCCATTTATACTAACACGCTAAATGTTTTACCACAAATGCAGAATTTAATGGGGGATCTTTTAAAGCTTACAGAATAAAAATACTCCTTTTAGACCTGAAAATATTCATGAATATCTAACTAGGTGTAATTTGCGCTCACATGGTTGATTTTCGCAGGCCCGGTCACATATTATAGCTGTAGCTATAGGTATAGTTAACTGATACGCTATAGTCACTTACTGCAAATATATATACATGCTGTTAGGAACTATTTAGCGTAAGCAATCATTTATCGACCGACGTCCATTATCGGCCAAAACGACTGTAATTATCGTCAATTATCGGCCATAAAATCCGATATAAAATACGGAATTTCGTATTACTTCATTTCCGCGTGCTGCATTGTTTTATTGTTTAAGTGTTTTAAAGCTAGTACGTTTTGGTTTCTTGTTATCAAACATAGCAAGGTATGTTGTTAAATGACATCATTTAGTTCATAATTATGTTGAATTTGTTGTGTGTAAGAAACCAAGTTATAATTTCAGTTAATAACTATGATGTTTTTGTTTTGCTACAGTTCCTTCTCAAGGTTTATGCCGAATAAGAAGAAAAGAGGCTTCAAGCGTTGTAGATCTAAGAGTAAGCCACTGCAGAATAATCGTGGTTCTCTGAGAAAACAGTGGAGCAACGATCAGATGCAGAGCGCCTTGCAGTCGGTATCAGATGGCTTCTCTGCACGTAAAGCAGCACTTGTGCACGGAGTGCCACGTACAACACTTCAAGACCGCGTGACTGGACATGTAACCCATGGAAGTAATCCAGGTCCTAAACCTTACTTAAACATTGCGGAAGAAAGTGAGCTGACGAGTAATTTAATTGATGCTTCAAACATGGGGTATGGTAAAACTCGTCGTGAGGTTTTTAGTATTGTTGAGCGGTATGTGAAGCAAAAGCAAGATGTAAAATTACGAAGTGCCACCATAACACATGGCTGGTGACAAAAGTTTTTAAAGAGAAACCCTTCACTGAGTCTGCGAGCTGGAGATGCCACAGCTGGAATCAGGATGGATGCAATCAATACTGAGAATTTGAAAAATTATTTTGATCAGCTTAGAAGCATATTTGATGACTTTGATTTTGACAATCATCCTGAGGCTGTTTATAACATGGATGAAACGGGTGTGCCACTAGAGCCTCGTCCTCCAAAGGTCGTTGCCCAGAAAGGGAAAAAGAAAATTCGATATCAGACGTCTGGTCAAAAACAACAGATTACAGTTATCGGCTGTGGAAGTGCCACTGGTCAGTGCTTGCCTCCGTTTATCATCTTTGCAGCAAAGCAAGTAAATTATTTATGGACAAAAAATGAAGTCAGTGGCGCCCGTTACGCTGTGAGTGATAAAGGCTGGGTGGATCAAAAGCTGTTTTTCTTCTTTCTTGAGGAACATTTTCTTACACATGCCGTGGCTTACCGCCCCCTGTTGCTGTTGTTGGATGGCCACAGTACCCACATTGATTTACCATCTCTGAAGTTTGCAAGAGACCAAGGAATCATCATATTCTGCTTGCCCCCGCACACGACACACGAGTGTCAGCCTTTAGATTGCAGCTTATTTAAGCCCCTAAAAGAACATTGGAAGCAAGAATGTCACAAATTTTATTGTAAGAACCCAGGCAAAGTTATCAATAAGCTGAATTTTAATGGAATTTTTCGAAATGCTTGGCTTAATTCAATTACACCTGCAAATGTTGCTGCTGGGTTTAGAAAAGCTGGTGTGTATCCTTTTAACCAAGATGCAATTACCTGTATTGGAGGTCAAAATGATGAAGGACCCACAGCACCAGGTAATTGAATAGTCATACTATTAAGTAGTACAATATTCCTTTATTGTTTGTTAATAGCATGTTTATTTCAGATATGGATGAAACAGAAGAACAAGATGGCAGTGAAGAGGATGATCCTGATTCTAACTGTGATGATGAAGCTGTTTTATTAGAAGAGGAGCTTGGTAATATGAGTAGATTTGAAGAATGTCGTGAGCTTGTTGACTTGAGGTATGACGCTTACATGGATCATCCTACTGATTTTACTTTAAGTGAATCAACATCACATGCCCACAACTATGAGGCAAACCCTCATTTCGACTTTTCGGCTGAAGATTTTTTGCATACTCAAAGGTTTGAAGAAGGCTATGATCTACCTGACCCTAAGTATGATGCTCGGCTAAACATTCGCCATCCATCAGTATTGCCTTCTTTGGACCAGCAGTTTAACTCTCAGTTAACATTTTCAGCAGAAGAAGAGATCCTTTATGCCCGAAGGTTTGAAGAAGGGTATGATCTACCTGACCACTAAGTACGAGGCTTGGCTAAACATTCACCATTCATCAGGATTACTTTCTCCAGACGAGCAATTGAAATCTCAGTTAACATTTTCAGCAGATGAAGAAATCCTTTATGCTCGAAGGTTTGAAGAAGGTTATGACCTAACTGACCCAAAATATGAGGCTTGGTTAGGTATACATCACCCCATTGCTGAATCTGTAATTATTAACAAAGCACCGATCACCGATCTCCATGTATCTTCAAATGTAACCTCTTTACATGTCGATCCTGCAACTTCATCTGCCACGGTTATCCCAACATGCACAACTGATTGTAGCCAAACTGTTCATGAAAAAACATCTGCTCAGTCTCTTACACCTGTTCGCCCAATGATCCTACCCAGTTGAAACTTGCTCACAGCACTACTGCTCAAACTCCATCAACACCTGTATTGGATAATCCAAGTTCAGCTGGTTCAGCGTCATTGGTTAGAGATTCCACAAAGCGTTCACCCCTGGCTGAATTGGTTAATCTTCCAAAGATCGATTATCAAAAGAGAACAAAAACTGGAAAAGCTAGAGTCCTGACTAGCAATGAATGTCTCAAAGCTTTACAGGATAAAGAAGAAAAGAAGCGGCTAGCAGAAGAAGAGAAAAAGATTAAAAAATTGGAAAGAGAACAGAAAAGAAAGCAAAAAGAGGAGGAGTTACAACATAAGAAAGAAGTAAGGGCCCAGAAAGTTGCAGATAAGGAAGCTAAGCAGCGTATGCGAAAAGAGCTAAGCAAAATCCAAACAAGAGAAAATCTGATATCTCTTCAGCATCAAGGCCTAAGAGAAATAAAGACAACATAGATGACAAAATTGACATTAACAGATGTTGCACTTGCTTCGGGACCTACGTTGATGATGCTGGTACTGACAGGCAGTGGGTGATGTGTAGCTGTAACAGATGGATCCACGAAGATTGCATTGATCCTGATGATGTTGCTGATGACACTTGCAAAGTGTGCCCTTTATGTTAGACGTTGTTTGCATGCAATAGAAGCATGCAATGTTATTTACTTGATTTTGTACAATCTGTATTTAAAATATCATGCATAAGAATTTCTTTAAATTTTGCTGGATTTACAATTATATACTGTAGATTTGATACCAGTTTTAAATAGAATCTAGTTTTGAAATATACGTGGCTGCCACTCAAAATAAACGATAATTGCCGATAATCGATGTACAAAATGTAATGTCATGCCGATAATAGATGTCGGGTGGCGATAAATGATGCCCTACACTGCTGCATTCAGAGCGATGTGGAACAAAGGTATATATAGCTATATTAATGAAACGTCTTGTGCATGTAGATGAAGGTATGGTCTATCACTGGGGTGAAAGCCAGAGCCATAGCGGGTAATAGCCGATAGCTTCACGCCGAGGCGCAAAGTTATGACGATATATGATTGCTTACGCTAGCTAACTGCTAGCTATACTGCCACTCCATGCATGCATGCAGGGGTACTGATATAGCTATATAGCTACAGTGCTAGCATAGAATATCCGGCATATAGATAGTTATATAGCAAGACTAGCAAGCTCGATTGAAACGCGAAGGGTGCATGCATGCATGGAATGCAAGCAATGTCCGCTATATAATTATAGATATCTAGCTAGGTCGATTTTACTGTAAGGAGCGCGCGTGCTAAAGACAATAAGCAGCAAAATAATCTTACAGCAGTGCAATATATATGTACAAAATATAGCTAACTGAAATTTTGTCCATGCATGCATGCATTCGACTTGTGCTTCGCGCTCGGGTAGGCTACACCAGACTAGCATTAACCTACTTAGTACATACTTATATAACATGCATGCATGCAGTAGTGGTAATCTATCTGTCTGTCTGTCTGTCTGTCTGTCTGTCTGTCTGTCTGTCTATCTATCTATCTATCTATCTATCTATCTATCTATCTATCTATCTATCTATCTATCTATCTATCTAGTGATTTAACTGATTATTCTTAAGTTTATTGGAGTTCATAGATTGCGCAATTCATGCGCAATCCATGGATTTTTGCGCAAAGCAAATATCATTACTTTGCGCAGGACAATCCATGAATTGTGCAAATCCTTACTTTGCGCATGACATATATAAAACTGCTGTATATGTGCTGTAGTCCTTGTAAATATTTCTATATGCTGTATACAAATTAAATTTTATGTCTTGTTAGAGTAACATGTACTATGGCTTGCGTGGGTAGCTAAAATCGAATTATATTCACATTGGAGGAACTTTCAATTTACACCCTAATTTAAACCTTATGGGTAGTATCTGGAATCCAGTATATGTATGCCTGAGCCATGTAAAGAAGTCTGGTATATACCTTTTTAATGTGTTTCACAACTCTCGTGCTGCAAACTACAAGGGAGTTAAATAAATACCCCTTAGAGGCCTTGTTTGTAACGGTAGTTAGAACTCCCCTTAAGGTGTTTGATATACTCCCCATTTTTAACTGTGTGAAAAATACCGAATGGTACCAACTCTTGCTGCTTTACTGTGGCATGGAGATTTGGTAATGTTATCCTCGAAAAATGATTGCAACTTGGAATATCGTACCTTGGATCAAAAGTAGCGATCATTTTCTTGAAGCCCGGTGTTAATTGGAAGGTAATCCTTGGCAATACAATAGGTTAGTTCCTTCCACTTCTTCCAATCATGCGTGCAATTGTTTCTTCGTATTCTTTGTCCAGCGGAATTATCTTTAGCATTCATGGCATCAATAGCTTCCTGAATGGTTGTTCTTCAAATGAGACAAAAGGTTCGAGGTGTTCACATATTTACAGTGCTTGGCTTTCCATCTGTGCCCACCCACAAACCAAAGTAGTCCCATGCTATGCTTTTGGTCCCACTCTTGTTAACAAGTTCTACCATCTTCCGCATAATACCGCTTGAATAAATCGATAACCAGTAATGTGTATATTCGGTATTTATAAATCCAGAATATTTAATCAGTTTTAAAAATATATTGCACAACAACTAAATACTGGTGTACCGCCCACCCCTATGTATTTCTTACTTTTATTTTGGTGGTGTGTATAACACACCAAAAATGGTGTGCACGGTGTAAGGAGGAATTACATACCAAAAAGGTGTGTAATACATACCTTTGTTTTCCTAGATAAACCATTGTAATATCTATATATAACTAGCTATGTTGGTGTTAGAAAATGATGTGATCTGGCAATTTATATTTAGCTATACATTTCAGACCAAGAACACATAATGAGCTTTATCCGCAATGACGTCACAAAATAAAAATGGCGGTCCTATTGGGGGGACTTTAATATTTTCGAGTACAGGCACTAATGGAAGTCAGGAGTAGTTTGTTGCATTCCACGGCACACGATGACGATAGCGAACAGCAGCAATCAGGTACAGTAGTGGGTTTTGCAGGGCTAAATTTATAGGCTACTTTAACGGAGTTCTTTACATTGTGTAGGGTTGTTTTCTAACGAAACCATCGCCGCCAGGCCCTCTGTTGCGAAAACTGTTTCCCTACCAAAGCCAAAGGAAAAGGCCTGGCGAGGGAATTACTGCTGCGTTCCTTTATGTCGAAACTTCCGGCCAGCAGGAAGAAAGAGAGCGACTGGGGCTATCAAAGATTTCCTTTCACTCATTTCCCAAAGAAGAAAAACGAAAGAAAGAGTGGATAGTTAAGATCAAGAGAGATGCAGGTGCTAACTTTAAATTGACCAAACACACCAGAATTTGCTCAGAGCACTTTACCTGTGATGATTATGCCGCCACGATCCCAGATTTGCCAAGAGCAAGGTTTTGCCTCAAGGCTAACGCTGTGCCATCAGTTTTTCCGTGGAATGCAGAAATACACCAACGTACTAGTAATACATCAAAAAAGGCTGCTCAGCCATGTGATGTAGAGTCTAGAGAGTATGTAACTGATTTGGCTTTTGTTGGCAGTAACTCAGATGGTGAGGAAGTACAGTATGACAGTGATCATTTTGTGGAGTCCGATATAAAAGATTCAGAGGCTGAAATACAGAGGTTAAAGTTACAAGTTTCACAACTAAAGCTGCAAGTTTCACAATTACAGGGTGAACTTGAAGAGGCAAGAAATTCTGCTACACGTTCCTTGTTTCGGGTTGAGAACATAAAGGATAAGAATGAACTAGTGAGATTCTATACTGGGTTTCCAGATCATGGAACATTGCTTGCTTTTTATGAGCAAATACTTGAGTCTGATGCAAAGGTGATGAAGCAGTGGGATAGCAGAAGGTGTGGAGATCCAGGAGAAGCAACTGATGTAAAGTATGGCCCTTCATGCAAACTGCCATTGTTGGAACAATTGTTTTTAACTCTAGTTAGACTGCGCCTTGGCTCGTTTGAAACAGACCTGGCCATTAGATTTGGGTTGTCACAGTCATCGATTTCACGGATAACCACAACATGGATAAATCTGATGTTCCACGACTTAAAATCTCTCTACCGATTTCCCCCATGGCATATCGTAAAGAAGTATATGCCAGAGAGCTTTAGGAAACATTATCCAAACACCCGGATAATCATTGATGCTACGGAGTTTACAGTCAAGAGACCTTCATCACTTGTGTCACAGTCAAGCACGTTTTCAACATATAAAAACAGAAACACCGTAAAGGTACTTATTGGTATCATGCCAAGTGGACCTGTAACATTTATATCAGATTGTTACGAGGGTTCAATATCAGACAAAAAGCTAGTGCAAGTCAGTGGGTTACTGGAGAAGTTGGAACCAGGTGATGAGATAATGGCAGACAAGGGTTTTCTTATACAACATATCCTGGCTCCCCTTGGCGTGCGTTTAAATATACCACCTCTGATGAAATCGAACACTCAAATGGCTGCAGAAGACGTAATTTTGACTAAAAAGATTGCACAACTGAGGATACACGTTGAACGTGCAATAGGAAGAATTAAGGAGTACCATATTCTGCAAGGTGTGTTACCTGCTGCCATGTGGGACACCATTAACCAAGTTGTGTTTGTTTGCTGCATGCTTAGTAATTTTAACCCACCTTTAGTTAGTTGATGAAAATAAATTTAGTGAAATATAATGTAACTGCAAGTGAAATACAATGGTACAAGTGAAATATAATGGAACTATAACTACAAGTGATCAAATATAAAAGTGACATAAGCTAGGTTATGCACACGGTCGAGTCATAATGATTGTTACCATTAAAAAGTAGTAACAGAGGGGCAGGTTTCTGGCAGTGCCATTCATTACACAGTTGCTCTGTGCTTAATGGATTAAATACCCCTCCTTTCATCATCTCTACTGGCGGTGGCTTAGAAGGGTACATACGAGCAAAAGTTGACCCGTTGCTTGCAGTAGTAATAACTACTGTATCTCTGTGAAGGCCAATGGCTAAAATACGTATCTCCAGATCACCTCCCCACCTGTCAGAACTAAGGATCTCCTGCTGCCTTTTAAGCCATTCCAACTTGGAGAAATTACCCTCTAGACGGATGGATGGATGTTTATACATGACATCTAGTGCTATCTTTCTTAAATGCATACTGATTTTTTTGTCACCTCGGCAAGTATTGGAGATCAAGCCAGCTTGATGAGAGATGGCATGATATAAGCAACTCCCATCTCCCTTCACCACATACTTGACAACACGCAGTGTTCCCAGAACAGCATCCAATGACATTGATTTATTTGTTTTCATTGTTACAATCTGAACATCTGGGGATACTGTATCAGTTGTCTGTGGTTTTGAGGTAGACTTTTCAGGAGTATTACAATGAAGAGCTGTACCTGCAGCTGGAAGTGGTAGAGTCACTGGTTTAACTGCAATTGCATTGTCCATTGCACTAGCCTTAATGAGCTGCTGCATGCTCTTGGGATGTACTATTGTGGATTCTTTAGCTGTTGATACAGAGCTGCTGGACACAACACTTGGCATTATTATGTGTGGCACGACTGCTGGCAAAAACTGTTCAAAGTAAAACTTCTGAGCTTTTAAAATAGCTCCCTTCATGAACACTGCCTCATATTCAATGCGCTGGATGAAAGGTGCACCAAGGGGGGACCACACAACAAAATCACACCACTTACATTTGGTCACATGCATCTGCGTTTGAACCTGGTAAAAATAAGAATGAAATTTTGACAGACTTATGACTCCATCTTGTTCAATCAAGCAGAATGCTGTCACTTTTCTGCAAGCTTCTTTTACAGTGATTGTTTCACATGATAGAGGACATTTTACCTCTAAGCACCCCTCACCGTGTTTTGGATCCATCACAATTCCATCAGGGCTTGCTGCCAGCCATGGAAACGACACATCAACAACAAGTCCACATAGTCTCAGTTCAATTGCTACCCCACGACTACGGTAGTAATCAAGATAGGAAGAGATGGCATCACTCTCGTGGGCTCTTCCGTAACGAACAGCAGCTGTATTAAGTGGCTTCGGGTGTATCTTCTTCTGCACGAAAGCAATACAACTGGTGGTGGGTTTTCTGTGGCAAACTTCCTTCATGATAGATGCAGTGATCCGCAGTTTTCGTTCGCTGTGCCACAATTCTGATGTTGCCTGCTTTCGAGTTTGCTGTTCTAGCTCTGCTGCTGCTTTTGTATTCAAAACCACTTGACGTTCATATAGCAGGTGTATAGCTTGTGAGGTTGGCAGATCACTTTTAAGATTTAGAATTGCTGCTTCCTCTGTTCCTTCTTGGTTTGCACAAGCGTAAGTATGGTCATGGTTAACATGATGTAATGTAGCTGCTAGCTCAGTTAACAGTCTCTTCTTTTGTGCAACAGCTCTAGCAAGCCGCTCTTTCTTGACCTCATCAAAATGAGTCTCAAGTGGAGCTGGCTCATCATCCAGAAGTTGTAAAAAACACGAGGATCCATACCTTTCTAGCAGTGACTTCGTCTGAGTTGCCTTCTTCTTTTCAGAGGTGTTTTGTGCAACACTAGCAACATAGTTAGCAGCAACAATTTTGCTTTGTTCAATGCTGAGCAAAGTTTCTCTCAAATTCCTTGCCTTGTTGGGATCAACTATTCTTGTGTTAACAGGTCGGCAATCCCATTCATTGATTCTGTGAGCTTTTGGCCTCTTGGTTACACCATACTGTTTTTTTATTAGTTGGATGCTATCTGTTGCTCTGGGATCAGCATCTAGTTTCTTTGGAATATTCCAGGTTTGCAGACGCTCTGTGCATCCTTTTCGTTCATCTTCCTGGAGACCAGAATGGATATAATCCTCCAAACAGTAAAGGGTGGCTGTAACATGGTTACAGCAACCAGACAGTCCAGCCGGACATGAACAACAGGCTTTAGCAACACGTGCAGATTCATGAATAAAAACAGTAACACTGTATATGCGGTCTTTCCTCATGGATGGCAAAACAATGGTAGTAATACATATGTGATCAAGGACACTAGGCAAAGGATGATATTTAATCTTCTGCACATGACCATCTTGGAAAAAACGATAAGCCTTGTCCAGTGTACTCAATAGGTACACCATCTCCACTCATTTCAAGTACTTCTGTATGCCCATCTACAGCTTTGGCTCTCTTGTCAGCCATACTCTCCAGGCAGCTGATCTTGTTAAGTATCATTTTACGATCTACCAGATAATCGTAAATGGTACCAAAGGTAATCTTTGGTATATTGTAAAGCCTGTTGGTCCAATGAACGTCTTGGGCATCTGGGACAGATTGGAACAGTTTTGCATTTACAGAAGATGCATCTGAAACAGTAGCCAGTTTTCGTCGACAGTTCTCACCATTGTCGGGATCCACCAAGAGTTTGTCCCAGCCATACTTAATGTAACTCATCACTCTATATATTGAAACAAAACCCTGGTAAATTACTCGCTTTACAGATCAATACATGGGGGAAATTACATGATCTGAGGGCCAGCTGACAACTTGGCTTAAAATAATATGATAGATGCAGTCGTACAATACAGAAACAGTTATCATGTGCAGATTACCTCTCGATTAGCTCTGGCTTTTTTCCTGCAGTTGGTGTACCACGACAAGCTAGCCATTGCCTCAGTTGCACGAGATTCAATTCGGAGGGATCTTTTCCGTTCAGGGACGCACCTGGAATGTCGCTTTCCGTCATCAACAGTAAACCATCCTTAAGAATATCTATCTCTACGTCTAAATCATCCAGATATTGATCGATGTCTATACCATTGCCAGGCCTAATTTCCTTTGGCTTTGGTAGGGAAACAGTTTTCGCACCAGAGGGCCTGGCGGCGATGGTTTCGTCAGAAAACAACCCTACACAATGTAAAGAACTCCGTTAAAGTAGCCTATAAATTTAGCCCTGCAAAACCCACTACTGTACCTGATTGCTGCTGTTCGCTATCGTCATCGTGTGCCGTGGAATGCAACAAACTACTCCTGACTTCCATTAGTGCCTGTACTCGAAAATATTAAAGTCCCCCCAATAGGACCGCCATTTTTATTTTGTGACGTCATTGCGGATAAAGCTCATAGCTAGCTAGTATCAGATCACATGTCCTAGCTAGCTACGTAGCTAGCTCATGCATAACCTTATGAATCTCAGTATGATGTATATACTACTGATTTTAAACTTGTGTGTACTCAAAACAGAGTAGATATTCGAAATATGGATGAGAATCTACCACATGGTCATGATTTCCCTAGACAGAAGGATCCACTACAAGATCATGATGTGCAGTAAGTTGGAATTAAGGAACACAAAAGGACATTTGGCTTTAACCCAAGCCGACAATACAATCCAAAAGGCAAAGGACCAGCTAATGGGAAACCTTGTGTTAAGAAAGCACGTGTTTTGTAGTAGTTTCTGTTTGGCTTGCAGCCAGCAAACAATCAAACCTACACCTCAAGAAAAATAAGCTTAGCAAAAATGGGATTAACCACAAGATGTTTAGCTTTTGAAGCTGAAGGAAGTGTTCAACATGTCCATGAGGTTGTCATGAAAGAGTACCCACACTGTTAAAATGTGGGTGTTATGCCAACACCTTTAAGGGAATGTTTAAAAACAGCACCCCAAAGGTGTTTTAAAAAGTGTTACCACAACTCCCTCTCACAACACCTTAAACAGTGTGGTGGCAGCATCTAAATCCATTTATGGTGTTACCACAACACTCCATAAGCGTAAGCATAACACCACTGGGTACTCCATAGGTGCCGTACAGTGTTACCACAGCACTCCATAAGTGTCAGAATAACACCACTGATTACTCCATAGGTGCTGCACAGTGTTACCACAGGTTACTCCATAGGTGCTACAACATTCCATAAGTGTCAGCATAACACCACTGGTTACTCCATAGGTGCTACAGTAACACCAATGGTTACTCCATGCTACAGTGTTACCACAACACTACACAAGTATCAGCATAACACACCATTTACTTCATAAGTGCTGCACAGTGTTAACATAATAATGTTTACAACCTGACATAATATACACAAATATATTTGGGTATAGCATCTAATGTTACTATACTGTTTATTACACATATAACTCTGTGTCACAGTCATGAATCATGATAAGTCAGTGTTCTCAACATTCCAAACTCTGGCAATCATAATAAATTGTCAATTCAGTTGGCTATTATTATTCATCTGTAAAAATGTAAGAAACTAATGTCAAAAATACGTAGTGTGTAAATACTCTAATAGTATAATAAGGTTACATTAAAACATCCAATTACATTATTCATATTGCTTCTCCATAATTATAATATAGAGCCATCATAGCCAGATTCATAGGTGTGAGGTGCTTTAGACTGGGGGTCAACCAGAAATTTAGCACTGATAATTTTGAGTTGTTTTGGCAACTATATTCATTGATATTTATTCAAGGGTGGTGATGGTTATCAAAAGGTGAGAGGATTCACTATAGCTATAATTGTAAAATCTCAGAAATTAGTTCTATTAGAGTCACTTAACATTAATTTATAATTCCTAGCTAAATGAATATATTCTGTAAAACAAATTTCTGGGGGCCACCTTCCTGCCCAAGTTGCGGGTTTTGAGGCTCCCTTGCTATTGATTTAAGAATTCCAGCCTCTTATGCTGGGCAATAGTATGTGACCTACACTATCAGAAATATATCACGATAGTGAGATAGTTCTGAATGTCATTAAAAGTAGTACATAGGTCAACTACTACACTGTAGATGTAATTATACAAGTTCACCACTAGAATTAAAGTGCAAGTAAAGCAAGGTTGGAATAATCCCAAAAGCTAAAGTTTTAACATACATCTGATTATAAGTACATATTGATACCATAGCTTGGTATTTATAAACATTCAAGTCTTAGCCTCAAATATGGCTTCCTGGCCACCTCTAAAGCATCAGTTTAAATTACCCAATGCTATCACGATAGTAAACAGTACTATCATTATCACAATAGTTGACCAACTATCACGATAGTCAATACTATCGTACTATCGCCCAGCACTAATGCCAGCACAATGTCTTAAAGATGTGAGCATGGCCCCATGTCTATGCTAGCATTACAGGCATACAGTAGAATTGAGCCCAATCCACAAGTTTAATTATCTCAAGGCTCAGCTCCAAGGAGATGCGGCACGAGCCATAGCCGGTCTTCCATTAACAGAGATGAATTATGCACAGTCAGTTACACTCCTGAAACAACCCTTTGGTCAGCCAGAGAAACTCACAATGCCCACTCATAGAACTACCAGGACCAACAAATGAAATGTCTAGTTTACAGCTGTTTCACGACATTACAGAAAACCACATCAGAGGCCTCGCAGCACTAGGGGTATCCAAGGAATCATACAGCACAATTCTTGTTCCAATAATCCTTGGAAAACTTCCTGTCCCTGTACGTAGAAACTTAGCCAGAGATCATGACCAATTAAGATGGACACTTGATGATTTACAAGCTGCCATGGTGAAAGAGATCAGAGTGTTAGAAAGTGGCTTATATACCACCGACTCCCCACCCAGTTTATCAACGAAAACACATGCTACCGCGTCCTTTTACACCCAGCTGGTGGTGGCAAGAAGAAAGCACACTGTGTTTACTGCAAAGGTGAACATTCCCCCACTACCTCCTCAGAAGTTACCGACCACCAAAACTGGTTAGACATTGTTCGCAAGGCTAATCTATGTTTCAACTGTCTGGGGAATCACAAAATCACACAATGTAACTCTAAGTTTCGATGCAAACATTGCAGGAACCAGTTTGTGTAAACCCACTGACAGCAACACCCCTACATCTAGTAAACAAGAGACTGACACGCAAGCACAATCACCTAGTCAACAGCCTACACAACAAGTAAATGCCAACGCAGCTCCAGTTCTACATGGTGTACACAATAACAAGGAGATTCCTCTCACGACTGTTACCTTACTGAAGACAGCTATCGCTCCTGTTATTGGTGAAGGAATACGTATACAAGGAAACATCCTTTTTGACGAAGGTTCACAACGCTCATTTATTACTGTGGAGACTGAAATTAAGACCAGTTACCACCGAGAATGTCGCCATAGCACCCTTTGGAGCTGAATACTCATCACCCCAACCCATATCAGTAGGACAAATCAAGGTGGAAACTACAGCCGGAGACAAGGTGCCCATATCAGTCCTTACAGTGCCGTTTATTGCTGCACCACTCAAGAACTCTGTACGGACTTCCCTTGAGAGCTTTCCTCACTTGCGTGGATTGAACCTGGCACATCCCATCACAAACAAACACAATTTTCACATATCCATTTTGATTGGGGCCGACTACTATCGGTCTTTTGTGGAGGACAAGATTATTCGAGGTGAAGGGCCAACCGCTCAGCAGTCGAAACTGGGGTTCCTTCTGTCTGGACCCATGTCTTCGCCAACACCACAGCTACATGCCACCACTATGACCGTAGCCACCAGTGAAGAACCTAACCTTGAGAGGTTCTGGTCAGTAGAAGAAGCTGGCACTTCTCCAAACCCAATCTGAACAGACTGACACTGCCTTTATACACCACTATCAGACCACCTGTATCAGCCAGGCCACTGATGGCACTTACACAGCTCAGTTTCCATGGAAACCAGTTCATCCTCCACTTCCACCACTTCACAACCTGTGAGAAACGAACAAGACAGTTAATATCTCGTCTAACAGATTCATCATCTCTTTTACATTTGTATCACAATATTATCACTGACCAGGAAGCACGTAGCTTCATAGAGAAGGAAGCTACCGCAGGTTTTTCTCCTAGACGGGGGGAAAAGAAAAAGGGAAGGGGGAAAAGAGAGGTCCACAATCACACAAAGAGGAAAAGATGGACTTATCGATATTGATATAACGATAACGATATTGATATAACGATATTTAGCAAAAATGATGTAAAGTTTACATTTACGCAAAAAGCTGATTGTTTTATAGTTGATGATGTTCATTAGCTACATTATTGAATTTTCTTTTGTTCCTTTTTATTTGAAAACATACGTAGCTAGCTAGCTACGTAGCTATATACTGAGTATGGTGTAATTGAATGATTTATATATACAACGTATACCATTACAATAAAACTAAAATTCACACATGTACACAGTGAAACTCCTCTAAAAGTACACCCCTGAACTGTGACCACCCTCATTAGTCTAGGTCCTGAAAGTATTTAAAAATCTCAGTAACTTGAAGGGACAAAATATAATCCCAAATGGTGTCCGTCTTAGAGGGGTTGGTTCAACTGTATTATTTCCACTGGATTATTTCCACTGTATATGATTTCCACTGTATTATTTCTTTTAGCTGATCTGATCCTGTGGCCAACTCCATCTTAGACGTAAAGACCATAATAATTATTCACAATCCTATAGCCTATGCTGGAAACCAAAGTATCAAATGACTGAATGTATAATGATGAGTATCCCTACCCAAATCCTTGGTTAACACAGTGCTTAGTATCCCTTAGGGTTAGGGTTACGTTTCTTGGTTTAAGTGGCAAGTATCCCTGCTTAGTTCCTTGGCTTTAAGTGGTGAGCATCTCTGCTTAGTTCCTTGGTTTAAGTGGTGAGTATCCCCAGCTATGAGTTCCTTGGTTTAAGTGTTGAGTATCCCCAGCTATAGTTCCTTGGTTTAAGTGTTGAGTATCCCCAGCTATGAGTTCCTTGGTTTAAGTGTTGAGTATCCCCAGCTATAGTTCCTTGGTTTAAGTGGTGAGTATCCCCAGCTATAGTTCCTTGGTTTAAGTGGTGAGTATCCCCAGCTATAGTTCCTTGGTTTAAGTGTTGAGTATCCCCAGCTATAGTTCCTTGGTTTAAGTGTTGAGTATCCCCAGCTATGAGTTCCTTGGTTTAAGTGGTGAGTATCCCCAGCTATAGTTCCTTGGTTTAAGTGGTGAGTATCCCCAGCTATAGTTCCTTGGTTTAAGTGTTGAGTATCCCCAGCTATGAGTTCCTTGGTTTAAGTGTTGAGTATCCCCAGCTATAGTTCCTTGGTTTAAGTGGTGAGTATCCCCAGCTATAGTTCCTTGGTTTAAGTGGTGAGTATCCCCAGCTATAGTTCCTTGGTTTAAGTGGTGAGTATCCCCAGCTATGAGTTCCTTGGTTTAAGTGTTGAGTATCCCCAGCTATGAGTTCCTTGGTTTAAGTGGTGAGTATCCCCAGCTATAGTTCCTTGGTTTAAGTGTTGAGTATCCCCAGCTATAGTTCCTTGGTTTAAGTGGTGAGTATCCCCAGCTATAGTTCCTTGGTTTAAGTGTTGAGTATCCCCAGCTATAGTTCCTTGGTTTAAGTGTTGGGCAGTACCGAGCACCATAATACTGAGTATGGCCGGTCTCCGCTAAAAACATACATAATAAATAGGTTTACATATCCACTTAGCACTTACTACTTAGCCTCTGGCCGCATTTCTGACACTTGTGCACTTCGTGTGGCTTGTGCTTCCGCTTTGCTGGAGGAGGCTGGTCTAAGCCAGCAACAGCAGCAGCTTCTTCCCGTTCTCTCTTTTCATGACGCCACCGTGAAGTCCGAGACTTGGTTTCTACAAGTGGAAAAAGGCCAATATTCGAATACACAATGCACAGAAAACATACGAGATGTCACTTCCACCTCCTGTTGTACTTCCTAAATATAAATAATGTACACCATACGTAAATAAGATTATCTGAATATGATAATATCCTGGAATCATTTACCATCATGTCAGCAGAGCTGATGCATGGAGCTGAGGCTGACAGCACGGTGATGGAGCTGGTGGTAAGGGCAGTGGCAGGGCAGGTGGCAAGGGTGGTGGAGCTGGTGGTGTGGCTGGGGGTAAGAGTGGTGGTGGAGCTGGTGGTATGGCTGGGGGTAAGAGTGGTGGTGTGGCTGGAGGTAAGAGTGGTGATGGAGCTGGTGGTGTGGCTGGGGGTAAGAGTGGTGGTAAAGCTGGTGGTGGGAGCCAAGACAGGGAGAACCCTGCACAGGACTCGACGACCCACATGAGTACCAGTGCCTGTGGTCAGTGTGGTGACCCTTCTCCTTGCCTGTCCAGTGGTGTCCTCCGGCTCAGGGAATCCGTGAGCTGGCCCTGGAGGAGTAGGGGGAGACAACGGCTGCTCATGAGCAGGTAGCTGCCAATAGAGATGGAGCTGGCAGCTCCAGCCCCTGCATCCTGGAAAAAATATCCTCCCTTCTGGCTCTGTCCTTGTACCATTTTTGCTAGTGAAGTTAAGCACTCAATCTAAACTTATCATATGTGGTCACTTACCAAAGTGGTCTGATTGATCACAAACAGAGCCAGTTTTGTCTCCTCCAGCAGCTCTGAAGAATTATACAGCCTAGACCGGAGGGCATTGTATTCTTTCAATATCAGCTTCCACCTGGACAGGTAGGCTCTTCTCTGGCCACCTACATAATAAATTTCACTTAAGGACTTAGGAACAATCACCTTGCCTATGCCAGGAGACCACTGTGGTTCAGGAAACTTTTGGCACAGCAGGATACACACTGCCTCAACAATCCGACTTTTGGTTGGATTGAGAGGCACAGATACCCCAGAGAGAAAACACCTGTGGTACACACATTTCATTACACATGCAAAGATGATGTTAAAGTTACCTCCTCATCTGCTCTATGGTTGTATGCCCTGTTCCCTTCCGGCTACAGAAGTGACCTCTCAGATGTGGCTGTGATCTGAGGTGCACTTCTATAGCCTTCTTGTCATAGACATATAGGGCATTGCAAAGAGCCTTAATCTTCTCAGCTTGAGCAGCTGACACAGCAAACCCTGTCAAGCTTACCAGTGCTTCAGCCAGTTGTCCAACCTTGTCCCAACCAGGTATCCCTCTGGGGTCTACGGTGATATCTCTGGCAGTGCTGGTGGTAGTATCAGCCTGACATTGTAATTTTGTGCAATGGCAGTTCACACACAGTATGTATTGTACATACTTCATCCGCAGGTTCTTCATCATCTTCCTCCTCCTCCCTCTTCTTCAGTTGCTCCTGCACCAACCGTCAGCAGGTGTTCAGAGGTGGATGGGGCTGCTGTGCTGTCATCCACAAAACCCTCATCCATCTCATCTGTTATCTCCTCCTCAGTTGGGGTGGAATCCTCCTTAGAGATCACAAATTGTCTCCCAGCTTGCCTGTACAAGTATTCCACCCCAAAGTACTCTACTTCATTGTGCTGGGTTGGTGCATGGTGGTGTGGGAGCAACCTTTTACTGAGGAAGGACTCGCTCAACTGGTTGACCTGATGCAAATGCAATAACACATGTAACAATAGCACAGTAATTTTAATCAACCTTGCAGGCCAGCTGAAGGTTAAAACTCCTTAGTTGGTAATCCTTGTGCTGTGCAGCTGCCAGTGCCTGTGCCTGGTTCCACCTGGACAGGCCAGGCCCTCCAGCAGAAATCCTTGATAATGCATATCATTTGCTGAAGAGCCTGGGATGAATCTAACAATGAAGGTTATGCTTTATTTATTATGCAAACTTGTGAATCTACGTACGTATATACCTTGCCAGGTGAAGGTGGAAGGATTCGAGGGAGGTGGTTCCCCGTGCACATCTGAACACTGGCAGTTCCACCTCACCCTTAGTAATGTGCCCCGTGACAGTGTACAGGATCATCCCATGTGGATCCTGGATGCACTTCACATGCTTCTTCTCTTCTTTCCAGATGGTGCCCATCTGTACACTGAACACAGGCACACCAAGAGAATCAGTGGCAGTGGACAACTACAGCAGCAGGTCTTCAATTAACTGCAAGGTCATCTCTGCTCCTCGTGTCCTCCTACGGCAATGACGTGCCAGCTCCTCCTTAGTAATAGCCTTCTGTATGGCACTCATGGAAGAATCTCGTACCCCCTCATGTTGCAGGCACTTCCTCTTGGCATCAGCGAGACGACTGTAATGCCACTATTAAATATACAAGAAAACTACAACATCTGTGACTTTACCCATGGTCTAAACTGTCCCACTCAAAAATTGCCTCGGAGAGGTGAGACATAAATACTCCATAGAGGGGGTGAGATTCTGAGGTGCAGCCACGTGCAAGCCTTCGCATGAAGTGCCACACATCCAGCCGTACCTACCACTTAGATCATCATTATGAATGGATCATGACCTCAGCTCACTTGCAAGTGATCCCACTCTGCAAACAGCTGTGCACACTTGCATGGCCCGGTGACAGAGCAGCAATCCCTATCTGTATACAACAGCTGTGGGGGATCCTGCCTGGCCTTACGGTACCTGAGTAAAACAATGAACTGTGAATATGACACCAAATTTTCAGGCAAACCTCTGAATGATCCCTGTGGCCATGGGACGAAGGCCCTCCAGCCCCTCTGACTCTGTGAGTACAGAGATAAGCACCTCGCCCCTCTCGTTGCCTACATTGGTACACCAGGAGGCACTCCCAGCAGCCTTTCCCTGCAACTTCTTGCACACCTTCTTCGTTGAATCAATCTTCAATACACTGCCAAAGATGGCAGTGCAGGTGGCAAGAAGCTGAGGTAGCCTACTTTTAATGTCCCTGGCATACATGGACATCAGCCAGCTACACGCATCACAACATACATTAATTTTATGTACATAGCTGCAAACATGGTCCACAACATTCTTACCGAGCACTTGGTATACCCTTGAATGGTACCGGATCTGCTGCCACAGGAAGAGAAACTCAGCCCAGTCATTCCCTGGCTATGGTAGAACAAATAGAATTTCGATACTTTTGAAAAGTATACTTACCTGTAGCGTCACCAGTCATCAAGGTACCGTAGCTGCTTCCTCATCCACTCTTCACTGTGGATCTCCAGAATTGCATTCCGGAGTGCAGTGGGGCTATTACCAAGTGTCCGACCCCTCAGGAGCGACACCACGGCCACATCGCAAGCGTACTTATGAGTCAGGATGGCAGGGAAAAGTGCCAACCTAGACTCAGTCAGCTGAATCAGTATGCTGCAATGTAAAAGTAACACTAATTTCTACCATTATCACTGCAAGTACTCACTCATTATGGTCCCAAGACAGAAAACTTCTGACACTTACTGCAACCGAGTTCTTCAGTTGCAAAGTAGTAACAGTCCCTCACGTCCACTACAATTCTCAGGGTCTTTTTGTAAAGACCTTTTGAACTGTTAACACAGAAAACTCTCAATATTTTTGTGTATACAAGTATAATTCTTACTGTAGTGAACGCTCAACACAGTGAGGGCACTTAATATCCACTGCCCATGCCCTCCGTGGCATCCACAAAAAGAGTCTCCGCAGCACGTAAGACTCTGGCTGGGGTTTTGTGGATGCTTCTGTTGTTGGTGGATGCCACCACAGTGTCGAGGCAGCAGTGTCACTGACACGGTTTTTGGCATTAAAAACTGTTTTACCAATCCACTGCTGGTCACCCTTTGTCATCACATGTTTCCAATTGTCTGGCAAGCGAAGAGTAAAATCCGTAGGTTGCCGAACAAGGAAACGCTATAAAAAGAATGGGATTATATAATAGCTCCTTACATGCAAATACTACTTTGTGTGGTTTCTCCTTACCTGTGATGAGCCAGGTACAGAACTATCAGCAGTGGAAGCCGTTGATGAAACCAGTGACAAGGTGCTCTGTGAAAACTAAATACCAGCACATTTCAATAATTATGATTATATGTACCCCCATTGTAGTGGCTGCTGTTGTAGCATAGAGGTGGGCAGTATCAGCTGACTGCGCTGTGATGTCAAAAGAAACAGGAAGAGAGGAGGAAGATGAGAAGGTACAGGTAGAAGTAGGGGTCTATATGACAGCTATAAAACTGAAGTGAACTGATTAAAAGTAAACTGTACCAGATGATGCTGGTTTGATGGCCTATTGTCCGAGATGATCACAGGAGAGGAGATGATGTTGGTGGAGGGACTGGAAAGAGGAGCTGTGAATGAGGTGGAGAAAGTGGTGGCAGTAGTGGTGGCAGTAGTGATGGCAGTAGTGGTGACAGTAGTAATGGCAGTAGGGGTGGTGACGCTGTGTGCACCACCAGGGAAGGGCTCAAATACATGACTGCTGCTGGTCTGTATATTCATGTGTACATATATAGCCAATATCAAATACACACGTACCAGACGTGTATTACCAAATGCCTTAGCAATCATCTGGACAAAGTGCACCTACACACCATACATCAAAGTGTAAATGGAACATGAATATAATAAACTCACTAATGGAGTAGCTGTGGTCCCAGCAGTGGTGATGCCAACAGTGGTCCTGGCAGCAGTGGTACCAGTAATAGTCCTGGTGGCAGTGGTGCCAGTAATGGTCCTGGCGGCAGTGGTGCCAGTAATGGTGCTGGCAGTGGTGGCGCCAGTGATGGTGCTGGAAGCAGTGGTGCCAGTAATGGTGCTGGCAGTGGTGGTGCCAGTGATGGTGCTGGGAGTGGTGGTGCCAGTGATGGTGCTGGGAGTGGTGGTGCCAGTGATGGTGCTGGCAGTGGTGGTGCCAGTGATGGTCCTGGCAGCAGTGGTGCCAGTAATGGTGCTGGCAGTGGTGGTGCCAGCAACACCAGAGGGCTTCTGCTGTGGCATAATGTTAGAGCTTCTCAAGTATGGTGTGATTGATTCCTGGTAAAATCACAAGTATAAAATACATACCATGCTGGTACAGGTTGTCAATAACCTGGCTATCAAGGCCCCCACCATGACAGCCAGCAGTAGGGCCAACAGGGGGTGAGATGGAGCAGCTGCAGGTTGGCCCTGTAAAATAATCACATACACCTTAACCTTATTATCCAATACAAGATACAGGTAGGCCTGAATGATATATATACACACAATTATATATACGTGTGTGTGTGTGTGTGTGTGTGTGTGTGTGTGTGTGTATGTATGTGTGTATACGTGTGTGTGTGTATGTATGTATGTGTACAGTGCCTACGTGTGTGTGTGTGTGTGTGTGTGTGTGTACATGTGTGCTAGTTGTGTATGTGTGATTAATTCAGCTACCGTTATTACGTATTTAAACTCACATATCCACAGACAGGCCTTCCTTTTATCTGCATGAGTGGGACAAGACTGTATCCATTCAACAACCCTGTCCCACTCAGAACCCTTGGCAGGTCTCTCCCCCCTACCGAACTTCTCCCCTTCCGCAAAAAGACGAAGTCGCTGTCGCCATTCCACAGCCGTTTTTGCCTTATGACTGCCCTTCTTGCATTTTAAAACGGAAGACATACTCGCAACGTGCTCAACGAAACTATAGATTATAATATATACCTATATAATCTATGACGAAACAGTCCTTTCAAAAATAACTATAAAAGTTACCGAGTATCGAGATTTTATGAATAACGCGCACGCGCATTTAGTCATCGCACAACTTTGTTCCAATTTTGTTCCAATTCTGTTTCAACTTGGTTATAGGCATGCGCGGACATGCGCAGTCGGGACATCTCCTATTTTGTTCCAATTTTGTTTCACCGTGAGGAGAAGATCGGTTGGAAGTGTGCTCACCATTTATGTTGAATGCCACACTTGACTTACACCTCAAAAAGTTTCCTTCATCGGTGGCTAAGGATATGAAGTCCAACCTCTATGTTGACAATCTTATTTCAGGTTGTGACTCAGAACAGCAACTCATTGACTACTATGTTCAATCCAGATCTATAATGAATCAGGCAAAATTCAACTTGCGTTCGTGGTCATCGAACAGTCAAAAACTTTGAGCCAACGCAGAAAGTGACCAAACAAGTGACTCCAACACATGTGTCAATCTACTGGGCCTACATTGGAACACACTAGATGATTATATACCTAAACTGTTTCCTTCACTCACATCATCACCATTGGCAACCAAAAGGGAGATATTGCATGATTCAGCACAAATCTATCCGATTACAGTCAAGGCTAAATTATTGCTGCAAGCACTGTGGAAAAGGAAAGTAGACTGGGACGAACCAGTTGATCAGGAGACTCGTGACAACTGGCAGCACATAGCCTCTGACATCCAAGAAGTGACCACTTATATTTATCCAAGACGCTATTTCACACAACCCTTTCACCTCATCACTACCAAACAAATTCATGTGTTTGCTGATGCTAGCCTTTGTGCGTATGGTGCAGTGGCCTATCTCATTGACAAATAGAGAGATCAAACTACACTGGTGATGTCGAGATCCAGAGTTGCACCAGTAAGGTCTATTACACTTCCTAAATTGGAATTAATGGCAGCAGTCATTGCCACCCAACTAGCCAGTTTTGTCATTCAATCTCTACATCTAACATCCAATGATACCATTGTACGTTTGTGGAGATCACACTTCATTGGATTTATGACATCAAACAGACAACCACAACAAAGCCATTCATTGCCAGCCGGGTAATAGAAATCACACAGACATTTTAAGCTTCTGTCTGGACCTACGTACCAACTGATAACAACCCAGCTGATCTTTTGACAAGGGGAATCTCTGCGGAACAACTAAAATCCTCTCAACTCTGGCTTCATGGTCCCTCCTGGTTAACCTCTACAGACCAGTGGCCCACATGGTCACCAACCAATGTACTTCACTTACAGAACCTTACGATTGAAGACACTCAAAAGACCAACGACAAACCCATGATTAACCCTGCCAACACCTGTGGTATCCATCTTGTCATTAACGCATACCGTTATAGCAGACTCACCAAATTGTTGAATGTTACTGTGTATGTACATCGCTTTTGCCACAATTTGAACCACCCCCTAGATAAATTAACTGGCCCTATAACTGCTAAAGAACTGTCAGATTCCACTATGCTATGGATTAAGGCCTTGAAGAAATAACAAACCTAACATCAAAGGAAGCCAAGCGTACTCTCCTTGTACGTCAACTCAGATTGTTCCTAGGCAGCAGAGGATTTCTGCGCTGTGGGGGGAGGATCCATAATGCGCCTATCAGCGAGTTGGCAAAGTTTCCTTATTTATTGTCCCCCAAACACCAGATCACCAAGCTTCTTGTGTATGCCACTCATGAGAGACTTCATCATGCAGGCATGAGTAGTACGATAACAGCAATCCGTCAATTGTACTGGATTCCAGCTATTAGAGTCTATGTAAGGAAACTACTTAGAAGATGTGTCACATGTGTGCGAGTGACAGGAAAACCCCTGATCCTCCACCGCTTCCAAAGATTCGAATTGAAGACCCAACCCCGTTCTCAGTCTGTGGTGTTGACTTTACCGGAGCTATGCACATTCGTGAAGGAGACAGGGAAAGAAAGGTGTACATTTGCCTTTTTACGTGTGCCACTACGAGAGCGGTACATCTTGAAGTGGTGCTGGATCTGACTGTAGACAGCTTCATGCTTACATTCCGGAAGTTCACAAGCAGAAGGCCAGTACCCAGAACGATGATGTCCGACAATGCTTCGACGTACTTAGCGGCAGCTGACGAATTGCAACAGCTTCTTGATTCCACCTCCCTCAAGGAAGCCCTAGGAGGTCGCGGGGTAACATGGCATTTTATTCCAAAGAGGGTACCGTGGTACGGTGGATATTGGGAGCGATTAGTTGGCTTAACTAAGCAGGCACTTAAGAAGACTTTGGGCAGAAGCTTTGTCACCTTGCTGATTCTTGAGACAATTGTCGTGGAAGTCGAGGCAACTCTTAATGATCGCCCCTTAACTTATGTATCAGCCGATGTCACCGATATTGAACCCTTGACCCCAGCTCACTTGTTGTATGGCAGGCGGATGACGACTTTACCACATTCCAATGTGGAAGACCCAGAGGACCCAGACTACGTGCACAGATGAGGAAACGACTTACCAACCATGCTAGATTGATACAACATTTTCAAAATAGGTGGAAGAGGGAGTACTTGACTAGCTTAAGAGAATTTCACAAGGCGTCTGGTATAAACATACAGAACGTGAAAATTGGAGACGTGGTCTTAATTCACAATGATGGACCTAGACTACATTGGAGACTGGGTATTGTGGACAGCCTCATTCAAGGAAATGATGGTTTGGTATGTGCTGTGAATGTTAGGACTAACAACAGAGTTACATCCAGACCAATCAGCAGACTGTATCCACTGGAGGTGTCACTCGCGTCCGATAACCAGACAGAACACAGCAATGCGACCGAGATTGCTACTAACAATACAGAAGGTGACACAGGAGGTCATCCACAGCGGGGAGCAGCAAAGAGGGCAAGAGCTTGTCTGTTAGAATGGACAACTAGATTAAACTGCCCCCCAGAGGATGTCGAGAATTAGACATTATTAACATAATTGTATTTAGGTATCATTTAGGCTATTTATGTGTTTTTAGTTTTGTTTTGCGCATGCGTATGTGAATGCTAATGATTCAACATGGCGTATGTGTGGTGCCACGTGGCGAGTTGTTAGACCGGTGCACAATCGTCGCGGATCTCTGCGAACCCCGCTATTAATCCTACAGGTCTTAGTGTACTTCAGTTGTTTACACTCATGATAGGGGGTATTCCTGTAGATAGAATATGTCACAAAAAGCCTACTGCTGTCACTTACAGCAGTGTTTTTGTTGTTGATCTTAATTTCATACGTTGCATTGATGATTTACGGGCGGACGATAATGGTGCCTGGGTTCATGGTGGTAAACCAAGAAGAAACTATCAGGTTGATTTCAGTGGGGATGGGTCTGAAATTGCAAGTACTACCTGAAAACTCAACCTATCAAACAAAAATCAGTTTACGTTAGTGAGATTGTGTACCATCGACATAAAGCTACTCAAGAGTTTCAAAGAAGAATCTCTTATGTGATTGATTGTGATGGCAACATGGTACAGTTTGCTTATGGAGTATCTATTTGAGCACAGAATTGAAGTTCCGGTAGTTACCTCCTCATGGTAATGCTAAGAAAGATATATGTAAATATCAGTGCACGTAAAAGAGTACCCTTTCTAGAATCAAAGAAATGCCAGAGAAACCAAAGCTAGTAATAGCTACATTGGATGATGAAGCAGGAGGCATGTTAGGAGCCTCCATGCCAGTGAGTTGCCACGCAACCGACGCCAAGTGTATAATAGCCATCATGTAATGCCAACAAGTATTGTCAGCAATAAAATTGATCCTATATTTGAATTAGTTCAGGAATGCAAACTAGATCTGTTACCAGGGGGGAGAGGATTCATTCGTTCTGTCAACTTTGAATCTGGTCCTTCTTGTGTTTTGGCTTCAGACGGGCCCCAATCCTGGAGCATCATCAGTGTTTGCCATTGATCCAACCTTTAATTTAGGGAAGTTTTGTTACGCTGACCACTTTTACTTACACCCAAGTTGTAAACAAAGCCACTAATGTTTCTCCTACCTTTTTGGGCCAATGTTTGTGTATGGCCCTGGAGGTTGCGCCAAGTGACAAATCCGAAATCCATGTGACAATATCCGATACCCACATGCCATGTCGAGTGATATACAATATATCGATATCTAGGATGATATCGATCGAGGTATCGATTTTAATCGAGACGTGAGCTCGGCTGGTGAAGATGGCATCAGTGAATGCTTTAAGATCGGGATCCTCTATTCATTGCGAGATTCACAGAACAGACCCCCGCGTTGATAGTTGGAAGTGTAATTTATATGCACACCGTCTTTTATCTGATTGTGTGCATGGGATGTAGTGGAATGTAATGTGGTAACTATACAACTACATGTAGCCAGTGGTGCTTGTTGATAAATAGTGAAATTGAAACTCTCGCTTTAAGAACACTACACAAACTTTCCATTTTGTGTGCACTATTCTATATTATAGACAGCTCCCATAATTATAGTGATCCACTGCTGCAGGTCTAATTAGGAAGTACTGGTATCAGTACAAGAAAATTGAAGTTATACTGGCATATCTTCAAACTGTGCATCGTATTTCTGTAGGGTATGTACAGTCAAAATTCATTGAGTAAACTTACTGGATTATTGTTTGAACGATTAAGGCTCACACACTACACGCACACTACATACACACACACATGCACACACACTTTTGTGTTACATTTGTGTTATTAAGTGAATCACATACTTGTAGGTTGACATGGTTAAAGAAAAGGCTGGACAATTTAGGATTACACCGTAGGGGTACTAAAGTAAACTATTCCAGTGTTGGTGAAGTTCAAAAGGCAATTGAGGTCTGTTGGAATTAATTGTATACTAATTTGCATTAACTTTCATAGACTGAGATTAAAGGGTGCAACAGTGGAATTGGCTATAGACAAATGTGGATGGTATTGCAGCAGAAATATTCATTGACTGTAAAAAGGTACGTATATTATATATACCGTATAACTCCAAATTTTTGTGGTCGAATATTTTCGTGGAATTACAAAATTTGTCACGAACATTCCCTTATACCACCCTTAAGTACAGGGCTTCACACTTCAAAATCACGAAATATTGATGAATCACGAAAATCAGCTAAGATCACAAAAATTTTCAACCACAAAAATTTGGAGCTATACAGTATTGAGATGTTGCAAGAGCCATGTATATTTAAATATTACCATACGGCGTAATTCATAGAACATGGACTGTAATTATGTATGCAGGAGTACTGTGCAAATGCTGATGTCCATTATTGATGCTGATGGTGCCAAGAGACGAAGGAGGAACAGACTAGTTAGAAGAACTTACCAAAACAAAGTACATAATTAATAATTATATACTATTAATATTTTTACTGTCAGGGTCCAGATTTTGTTTGGCATTTAGATGGGTATGACAAATTGAAGCCTTACGGGTTTGCTATACATGGTTGTATAGATGGGTGAGTTTGTTCTTTAAGTGCATATATTTTTTAACCTTGTAATTTAGGTACTCACGTAAAATGATTTGGCTAGATGTACTAACAATAAATAATGATCCCAATGTTGTGCTTCGTTTATATTTACTCGCAGTGCTAGAAAATTCTGGTATGTCGTGCTTGTTTAGAGGATCCTGTATATGTATGTACTTGATAATACGTATATAGGTTGTCCAAGCATACTAAGATCAGATTGTGGTACAGAAAATACGTCTTTGGCTGCTGCTCAAATGGCATTAAGACATGAACACGGTGATGCTTTTAGTGGTAGCTTTAGATTTGGATCATCAACCACAAATACAGTAAGAAATTGTTTGTAATAGTTTGTATGTTCTTGTCAACATAGAGTGAAAGTTGGTGGTCACAACTGAGAAAATATGTAACTGATTGGTGGATAAATATTTTTAAGGTTGTCACATACTTAGTAATATGGTGATCACCTTTTAGGTGTTATTTGCAGGATCTCGTACAAGAAGGAACCTTCAATCCGAACAATGATACCCACAAGTAAGCAGGTTTATTATATTGGACCAAACTACTAGAATACTTGCAGGCACTGTTTGGCTTATGTTTATTTACCACTTCTAAATGAAGCACTTCATGATTTTAAGGAACGATGGAATTCACATCGAATAAGGCGTAATTGAATTGCAGGTTGTCCACCATGATCTATATCACTTGCCACAGTTGAATGGTAGGTTTGCTCACTTTAATGAAGATTTACTGGATTATTGTTATTTATGTCTGTGTAGGGACCACATCATACAAGCAATCATTGAACCTTAATGTGTGGGCACATTGCTACTTGCAGCATGCTTATAATGCACCACCTTTTTATACTGAAGAATTTAATGCTGCCACAGATGCTATATTAGCAGAACTACATACCAGTCAACAAGAGATTACAGTCAGCACAGCAAGGACAATATATTTACATTTGTGCAGCAAATTTAATATTTAAAGTTTTTTGTTAAAGTCTGCAGTACTATATCAATATTTGGTCGCTTGTTGTGGTCAAGTTGGCAGCAATCATAGCAGAGTTGCTGTTGATGAGGTTGATGGTGGTCAGTTTTTGGCATCACCGGTGGGTTTGTGAATGATCCACACACCTTTTGCATGATTTCAGCTCCGGTATGTAATCCAGGCCACACCCTTCTGTTTCCAAATAATTCATTATAAGTACACTCAAGGGAGTAGATGTCAACTGGTATGTTTCTGAGGCCAGGTGTAAACATCTCTGGGGCCATGTATGTGTATGTTCCAACAATGTTCTGTTGAGTCATTGTGCAATTTCCAGAGTCCTTCTGTTTTGCAATTCCAAGGTCACATATATAAGCACATTGTAAATCATGAGTGACCAATATTATAATGAATTTATATTAGTCACAACTATACGATTGCTAACCATCACATTAAGTGGCTTTATGTCTCTGTGGATGATGGGTGGTGTTCTTGTGTGCATGTATTGCAACCCCGCAGCAATGTCATTTGCAATGGCATTGCATCTTTCTTCAGTTAGCTGCAAATAAAGCAATCATCTGAAAAAATCAACTGCAGCAAAAATCAAATTTCAAACCTTAAAGGATAAGTGTAGGAATTTTCCAAAAATCAATTGATACAAATTTCTTCCTTCAATCAAATTCATGATGATTATCAATTCATTGGTTGCTTTATTGATGGTAACGACACAATGTTTGGGTGGTGTAGCAACCTACAGATATGCATGTGTATAATGGATCTGCACACTAATATATAACATGCTTACTTGAGTGCAGCAATTTCTCGACTACTGGCAATTATCACATCTTTGCTTATACCAGGAGGTGGCTTAATCTTTTTGACAGCCACATCTTCATTTCTGTATGTTCCTCTATACACGGCACCAAAACATCCTTGCCCTATAAGCTCCTTGAATTCTATCTCATCATAGCTCACAGCCATATCTGTTAGGGGACATATGTATATGATAATGGGACAATGAAATTTGTGGTTTGCTAACTATCTTCAGTGCATTTCTTGTCCTTTCCTTTACATGTTGCTGTATATAATAGAAGACAGTTCATAACCAAATACATATCAAGCAGTGCTTACCTTTTACATCAAACGTTATGGACTCTTCATTAACAGTACACCTGTACTTGCAAGGTGTGTCTACATATAACAGGCAGGTGTATGGTGGGACTTCCACTTTGGTCCATTTCTCGGTGTAATGGCTCTTGCACTCCCACTTGTATTCTACTTTTCCATGGTTAGGAGAAACAACAAGTAATGGTATTAGTGACTTTTTTTAGAATGGGTGTGACTGGACTATGGATGAGCCTCTTTTCTATATGTGTACTGATAATTTTGCACTTAGCTTGCTCATTGTACCTTTCAGATAGTACTTGAGATTTCCAATCTCAATTTCACATTGGTTGTAGTCTCATTGTCTTCAAATACATAGTCTTGCCTGCATGTGAGGCAGGTGGAATAGGTTTAAGCAAACCCATGACATTAACTCAGTGAGAATGAAGTTTTCCTTTTCTGGTTGAATGTTCCACACACAGTCCTCCATCTTCACCAAAATTTCTTGCTGAGTAGTAGAAAATCACTGCAAAGTAGGCTCCATACTCCAATTGTTCCCACAACGGTTACACCAGGTATAACCTTTCCATTTGATACTGGCTGATATATCCCTACAGGTTCAATTGTCAAAAATATTTCTATATACCTAGGTTGCTAGAATTGATCACAATTTCTAGTTGCCCAGCATCAATTGAGTCAATATGGATTGGATTGTCCTGTGTTATCCCCAGTCCAGTTATCGGTAATAGCTTTGGCCTTTCTGTGAAGGAAACAGGTAAGCTCATTCATGGTAGAGTGACATAACAGCAGTATGTAAAGATAACATTTCTATAAGGTGTTGCTTAAATCCCAAGTGTGTACTTTAGTCTGCCTAAGTGTAGAAGATAGTATTAATGGGGTGTAGAATATTATTAATTTACTGGATAGACACTGTGTGGCATAATTATAACCAGGCACAAGCTCACTTACACCTCATCACTATAACCGTCAGTCTTAGCATTCAGTGATAACAAAGACATTCTACTCATGGTGGCCCTTGGCTTAACCTACAACTTTGTACTCACTTACAACTGAGCCAGTAGTTCTTGTGTCATCAGCTGTTCTTTTAGATATCTTACCAGTAATAGGCCCCTCAGGAAGCTTAAATACATATGACACATTATGTGCATAGCAAGAAAATGAGCACTGACCTCCAGGTCATTGTCATCATGTACTTTATCTTCCAACAAATTACTAGGACTGGCTTGAACCTATATATGCAGCCATGCATGCACAAATTTGACATGGCCAATATATGTGAAGCCAAATACTTCATAATCATCATCAATATCATTTCCTTCATCTCTTTTGGTAAAGGGCACAAAAATTCCAAATGTGCGCTTTCCTCTGGCTTGTGGTCCTCCAAATTCAGCTGTGTAATTTCCAAGTGTCCAGGATTCACCACTTGGAAGGGACACATCTTTCACTAAGCAATTCGAAATCAACAAGGATAGTTGATGTACGGGGCTATCAATCCCAAGTCCCTTTGCACCCTTCATTATAACTTCCTTGTGTGTATCCTTGTCAGTGAAGCCTGGTATTTGTACCTTGCCAGGAGGCACCATTTTATAACCAAATCTTCCTATTCTTCTGTATGCTGCAAAATTGAGCTGCCAGTACAATAACAATGAAAAGTACAGGCAGAAATAACAAAACTAGTTATACCGAAAACATTTTAGCTGAAACTTCTCTGCCAGGGTCTGCTTTACGTGATATTGAAGGTGGTTTTGCCTTAGATGTCCTATCTTGTCGTTGTTTATCATGGTAATGCTGCACCAACTGTGATACAGAGCTAAATGTTGAATCTGTTCATAGCACGGTGATTAAAATTCTGTTTAGAAGGCATATAGCCACTTACGCTGCTGAAGTTTACCTTCACTCGCTCTCTGTTGAGAACTAGGAGTATTCTTAAGAGTATTAGCAGCCTCCTTAAGGCTCCCACTACCAGCAAGCTTCACCAGCAGTTTAGCTAATTCATCAGCAGCTTCATCTGTCATCCTTCAATTAACAGGAATACTGGGTATATAAATCAGAATGATGGAATAATCTCAAGAACATCCATTACTTGCAAAGGTAAACTAATTTACTGGCAATGTTAAAACTTTTAAAGTCTCGTTTACCAATACCTGTGGTAGCTATATAGCTGTACTAAGGTAGGTATAGCTATGTAGCATAATAATTATATTAAAACTTACTTCCACAAGCGGAGTAATTCACTAACGGTATACCACTGAGCTGGAAGGGATAAATGTTACCACCACGTGTTCTCACTTAGCAGCTGGCACATCAACACCTAGCTAAGGTGCTATTTTTAAATCCTACGAGTATCGATAATATTTAGACTACTGTTAGACTTTCACTGTGAAAGTTATCGATATTGATTCATCATCTTATGGCATGTAGTTACGTTGTCGCATAGCACGTAGGTATCGGATATTGTCACATGGATTTCAGATTTTGGAATTGTCACTTGGCGTGACCTCCAGGGCCACCATAATTATCTCAAATTATGACTCCTAACTTCTCGATCGATGCTTGGTCTAAATCGTTCTCAGTAGAAAATAATGCAATAAAACAAATAGCTAGAGTCATTAAGTTATTTATGTAAACTTGCTTACCAGTGCATAAGTAGTAGAGAAGTTCTTGCTGCTTTCATTTGATCCTTTCATAAATTTAGACCATAATGCTACCGTTACAGCATTATAATTTAATGCACTCATGTGTTGGGGTGCACTAAATAGAAAACAAACAGGATTTCATTAGTGCAAAATAATTGTAAGGATCTCCACTCAGCTTCATGAATAAATAAGTAAGTAGAGTCTATACTATAAGTACTAGCTATAAGTATCCGTTTCTCTGTTTCTGTATTCCGGGTTTTATAACTTCCCAGAAATTTTCGAAAGGCTAAAAAAGCTGAGTTTAAAGGACTTCAAAAAAATAATTTCGAAAATCAGCTAGCTCGTGATTAAGGAATAATTATATGGCTAGGTATTTTGAAAAAACATTTTTGAAATTTTTGAAAATAAAACTTTATAAATTTCCCGCTATACAGTACTTTAATAACCAGTGTGATGTTGTCATGGTATCATCATACTTTTAGCATGATGTATTGATACTGTCTGTAGATTAAAATCAATATTACAAGTCTAACAACAAGAGCACATAGTGTACTGATAGTTCATTGCTGGAAATAGTAGAATGCAATTTACACGTTTACTCTATGAAATCATTTACTTGTATGAAATCATTTACTTAGGTATAATTCACAAAAACACTAATGCCACAAATGAAGTCATATAATATACATACGTCAATAAAATCATATCCCTACATTGACTCATAATCCCTTATTTAAATTTTAACCTTGTTCAATAATCCTTTTTATTCAAATTTTAACCTTGTTCAGTACAAAGTGTGTTTCCTTTTTTTCTTCTCTTGTTCGCTATGCATTTGCTTTTGGTCCTCCAAAACACAGGTTACTGTCTTTTCTTCCACTTCAACGTTGTTAAATAGACATGTATACGTAAAATGTTTGTGGGAAATTTTTTTCTTTCCTTCCCTTCCACATGGCACCTGTGGTGAGTAGTCAAAATTGCACACGAATATGAATTGAGATGCAGAAATGCTATATGTCATGCATTTAGGCTGGGCTATCAATACTCACAGGTCTATCAAATACCCAAAACCAGCAACATATATAAAATTTCTTACCTAGAACAGAGTCTAGAATACACTGGAACACAGAAAACACTTCAGATGCAGCACACGCACACAGATAGTAACTGAAAGATCACCTTTTAAATGTATGTCACGTGATACTCAGCCATAGTCCAACAAGTATAGCTGATCTTTTTTTGTAGGAAGCTGGAAAGGGGCCAAACAGCTGCACCCTTTCCCCTAATAAGTGTATATTACAAATACCACCCAGTAAGTACTGTATGTGAAATAGAAAAAATGAAATCATTGCAGCTGTTGACAATCATTATCTGCCAATGTATTGTTACAAGAACAGGATGGATGGTGAACGATGTCGATATTCTGAGTGTTAGCTCTATTGTTTTGTGTACGTATTTATATTTTTACTTGCCATGCCTGTACAGGTGCATTTGTATATTTGCATAGTCACATATAACCATGTCAACAACTGGAAGTTGTCCATTTGAATGTGTTGTAAATCCCAATAAATCATGGAAATATTACAACTAGCATGCATGCTAGGTGTTAAAAATCTACATATGAAAGCAACCAAATGAAAAGCCAGAACATTCAGCACTGCTTTCACAAAAGGGATGCATGCTGTAATAGATTATTATGATTATTATCACTCACCACAGTAAGGTGGTGAAACAGCCACACAACAGTTGGGAACAGAAGGTTGCCAACACAACGCACTGATACACCAAGAAGACTTTGTAATTAAATTATTATTATTAATAAAATACTTCCGGTTTTATTATCTTTGCACGCCAGCATTTAGCTTATTCAATATTGATTTGATTATTAGTGCTCCAGCACTAGAGCACACACATATATAACTACACACACAATTAAACCATACAATCAATTCAAGTATTGTACAAAATCAATTATTGTCTGGTACACCTGGTCCTCGGACGGCCTCCCTCAGGACATGGCACTGCAATGATGCACTTGCTCACAATACTAATCTTGATGTACTCATCTTAGTTAACCCATTTTCTTATGTGAGGCCTAAATTTCTTTGATCAGTTAGCCAAACATTTCTTGAACTGATCGGCCATCTCTGTGCTGATTTAGCTAACCAACCCCTCACCGTAGCATCAGTAGGCTGTCGTTGTAGAAGGTAAGTTGGCAGCTGTAGTTTGGTCGGAAGTAGAGAATGGAACACGATCTCCACCAACACTGACACCCGTACTATTGTAAATACAGTATTTGTGTTACACATATTCACTGCACCTACATACAGTATAATAGAGCCCCTAGAACTGGGACAAGTTAACAATTTTGGACCCGAGGCTAAGTCCAGTATTGCTTGGTGCCCATCATTTGTGGTGACACACCGCAGCTACGTATAATGTCACATACCAGGTACGTATGTGTAAATACTGTCACAACAATAAATAAACTATATAATACAAGTACTATATTTACAAGCATTCAATTAAATTGTGAAAACATAAAGTGGTTATGAATGCACATGGTTATATGCTAGTACACATACACACAAACAAACAAACAAACACAAAAACACATACACGTACACGTGCACACAACAAACACACACGTACAAACATGCATTGTTACACATTGCCTAGACTCAATTCTTGACATCGACATACATCGTAACAAAATACCCAGGAACACTTGTCCCTCCTTTTCATGAGTATGTCAGCTATGTTCTGAGGCACATAGTCTACTAATCGCGGCACTGTTGTGGAATATGCTAACCGCTGCTTAGGTGAACTACTCGACAACAGAGAAGGAGTGCCTTGCCATAGTTTGGGCCATTCATAAATTTCGCCATTACCTTATTGGGGCACACTTTCTACTGGAGACTGACCACAAGCCCCTTGAATGGCTGGAGGATACCAATCATGCTCTCAGCGGCTGGAACGCTGGTCGTTAGAACTACGTGCTTTTCATTTTACTATCAAACAGGGGCGTGGTGCATAAAACCAACATGCTGATGCTCTATCGAGACATCCCATACAAGTGGTGACAGTGGAGGGTTCTCTAGACCATGCTGCCATTGCCCAAGCCCAGGGGTCAGGTCCAGTTGTTTCTCAACTTGTCAGTTAGATGAAAGCCAACCATCTGAGAGTTGGGGGCTACAATGAGCAACTTCTCTTCTGTGGTCAAAACACCTTGCAATAAAGGACTGAGTTCTGAAGGACTAGCTGGGACCACAATTGAAGGTAGTGACGGAGAGGGAACTTCCTCCAGCGGCCAATGTTCTGTGATTGCGGGCCACCAAGGAATTCAGACTTCACTTACTGGGTTGGCATGGCCAAGGATGCAGGTCACTATTGCACTCATTGTGTCACTTGCCAGATGGTGAAGGCTCCAGCAAGACCACCAGCTTCTCTCCACCCAATAGTGACAAGACCATTAGGAGTGGACATCCTCAAAGTCCCTATGTCAAGCAAAGGCAATCAGTATCTACTCGTAGCACAGGACTACTTTTCCAAATGGCCCTTTGGAATCGCACTTCCCGACCAGAAAGCAGCTACCATAGTAAGAGTACTTAGAGATCATGTCTTTACCATGGTGGGACCTCCTCGGAGACTACATTCTGACCAGGGGAGAAATTTTGAAAGCCATATCCTATCTGAGTTATGCAAAGCATTTGGGGTGGAGAAATCCCACACAACCCCTATCACTTAATGGGAGATGGACTAGTCGAACGGATGAATCGTTCCCTGCTGAGCGAACTCTGACAGAGAGACAATCTGACTGGGAAGATCACCTGCAATTACACTCAACAACAAAATTGTCTCCATATGAAGTGCTGTTTGGACGGAATCCTCCTTCACTTTAGCTGCCCTCACCATCAACATCACCCAGGTGACTACAGTTGTCAACTTCAACAAACACTGATGGAACTGTGGGAAATGGTGGAGGCAAATATGACTGAATCTGCTGAGAGACAGAATAAGAATTGCCCTGGACAGAATATAGCAACACCCATGGTGGGGCAAAGTGTACTCTTGGATGACTCAGCTAGAGGAAAGCTGGATCCTCGTTGGACTGGGCCTTGGGAAGTCATTAGTGTCAAGGGACCTCTCACACTAGAACTGCAGATGGGCTCAACAAAGCGTATAGTACACATCAATCGAGTGAGACCATTGTTGATGGTGATGTGGACAGGTCTAACTCTTGTGGGAGATGGTCACCCCTCCATTTACACACTATGATAGTTCAGCGCCCTCCCAAAACAGTGAGACAGCCCAGACAGTGGAACCTCAGTTGAACACCACCACACAGTGACTAGAAGTGGACAGGTTGTTAGACATCCAGACTATTATAGCTTTCTTGTACTCTAATAAATGTTTAAATGATAATAATATACATGAATTAAACTAACAAAAAGTTCTAATCAATAAGAACACGGCTCTCCACTAAACGCAGCTCAGTGGAGACAGCAGAGAGCACTGTTGACTGGCACTTTCTGCTTCCACGAATGGCCAATACAGCAGAGCGTAGTAGTGAAAACGACAAAGCACATCGCATCCAGGAGAGTGTCTGGTTGTAAGAGGTATTGTGCTTCTGTGATAAAAGATCCGCAAGACGGTTGTAGAAGATAGTAGCCTCCTTGCCCAAACCACCAAAAGTTGAAAAAACAAGTGGGGTGAAAGATTCACAGTCAACGTTACGTATACGATCCCCATATTCGCGCTTCTTCTCAAGCTCATGTCGACGAAAAAGGGAAGCAACTCGGGTTTGACGATAACTTGGTGCGTTGGGATGGAAAACCCTAACGTCGAACAATGCACCTTGTCGTCTGCCCCAGAAGCCTCTTGTATGAATGTCAGCTCGTGCGTTATCACTACAGTTAGCAGAAGTTGGTGTGATTATTTCCCCATCGAGTGGCAGTAATGGAGGCTCAACAGTAACATCATGACACACTTCCTGTAGCCATTGTGCTGTTAAATCTCGCAGTTCATTGTGGCGGATGAAAGTCAAGCCACCATGTCGACAAATCATGGCATGATCTACACTGAATGAAGTTCCACACACACAGTGACTCGGAATATTTGCCAATTGCCAGCCATATCTCAGACAAAGTGCATCTCTAAACTCTTGTTTGTTCAAATGAAATCCCTGCTCTTGAAGTGGGAGAGCAGTTAACCAAAGTGAAGAACACTTAACATTGATTAACTCAATGGTTCGTTGAAGCTGAGGATCCACACGAGACTGGATATTGGCTAAGCAGGAAGTTAACATTTGTTGTCTTGACTGATGGATGGTAGAACGAGCCTGCTGAAGGCAAGGGATGTGAAAGTCCTCAGTCTGCTGTTGAATCATAGCAACTAGACTAGCACTCAACAACTTAGATGATGAAAACTGGAAATCACTACAACAGGTTGGGTTGGGAATGTTCAATCCACCAAAGCGACAAGGGAGTGAAAGTAATTCTCTCTCCACCTCAGAACTGGGCATTCGACCTGTTAAAGCAGGAAGAAAGTGCTGGTGAATAGCCTCTTCAAGTGGTTGAAAAAAAACACCCACTGATTCAATGGTATGCATCACATAATTCCAGCGATGTTTGACACTGTGGGTAAAAGCACTGTACGCACTATGGGGATGAGTTTCAGCAATGTTTGATAAAGTTAAAATCTCCTCAGACCACATCTTTACTTTCTTCGAGACATAAATTTCAGTGAATGATCTGGTTCCAATTGCAGCACCCAAGTGACGTTGACCCTCACAAGATATCTGCACATTAGTACCATTAAACAGTGTTTGAGCACAATTAAGTTGATCTGGCTTCACTATGAGGCATGTTTTAGCAGCATTTGGAAAGTAGCCATACATAGGGCCGTAAGCCAAAAGATGTTTCCACCAACACAAAAGAGATACAAGTTTTCCACCAGCAGTGGCGTCATCAGCATACCACACCTGTGAAACATCTGGCTGAGACTGACGAAGGGAACGTATTAGGGGGGTAACAGCCAGAGCATACATGGCCATAGCGAGAGGATCACCTTGTGTCGTGCCTTCCGTAGAAGCTATCTCTCCCTCTCCAGTAATAAACAGTCTAATAGGCACCCCATAAGTGTTCTTAAGGATAGTTGCAAAAGATGGACACAAAATTGAAATGTTATGCAGAGCACTTTGGCGATTAACCCGATTGAAGGCATTACTGGCATCAACTAGAAGAACAGCATCTGTGTTCTCACGTGCAAAGATATCTCTCATGGCATGGATGGCAGCCTCCGCCCCAGCATCATGGCCAGCACAAGTCTGTAATGCTCCGGCTGCTAACTGAATGTCAGTACGAATAACATAAAGAATGGCTTTAGCAATAATTCTCCTTGAAACATCACCAATCCCAATTGGTCGTACTCCTGGTTTTTTATCAAGTGGGATAAGTCGACAGGCAACAAAAGCCATAAGTTCTTTGGGATCAATCTCCTGTGTACACATACGTCGTACCACAGCAGCTAGGGAGTTACATAAGCTTACTGAAGCACGTCCAAACGATGAGCATAACCTACGCCAGGAATAGGCATCCACACCAGATGGACCAGCAGCACCTCGGGTATGAAAAGCTGCCAATTTAATCAGATCTCCAGTTAGACGGTCAAACAAAATAGGATCATAGGATGGTACATCAACATTATCAGATGACAAAAGAGATTCAGGAACTGCCCTTCCTGCAGGGGATGCTTGTCAATAAGGATGTCCTTTACTGACTGAGTTAAAGGACAACCAGCTTCATCCAAACCACAAGGTATCTGGGATTCCAGTGATAAGACACCACCTCTACTATTTTCAGAAAGAAGGTTAACTGCCGCAGAAACCTTTCCCATAGACATTAGACGATCAAACACACGCGCCACATTGCTGTGGCCAGTCTTGTGAATAGCAGATTGAAGATGATCTTGAATGCATTTTCCTATTATGGAGTATCAGGAAACATCATTGTAAATGTCACCCATGCTGTAGTGTAAGGGGGAGGTGTGTAATAGGATAGATAATTGATTGTGTATGCATGTAATGATCGTGTGAGCTATCACATGAGCTCTCTCCTTTGTCCATGTGTTTGCACTTTGACTTAATAATAACTGAGTTGTGACTGTTCTTTGGGTTGCTCTTTCGAGTTATTACACTTGTAATGTTTGTTGGTTTGCACTTAAATGACTTTCAGCCATATAAAGGGATTTTGATGTATCAAGCAAGCAAGCACCCAGACAGATTTCACTGTTGATCCCATATGGTGGGGCTCACTAAGGCTCGCCCCAATTATGAGTTCTTGATATTAATTATGTATCATAGCTCCTTTGACCCCTCTCTAAATATCCTTTGTTAAGATTACTTTTAGTTTTAGATAGGCTAAACTTGCAGATGTAGTCTAGCCAGTCCCTCCTCATGCATAACCACATTACCCCACAACATCCAAAAACACAACTTGTGGTGTAGCCTCCACAGGATGGCCACTGCTACTAAATTATGTACAACTATAGAATGGTGGTGTAGCCTCCACAGGATGGCCACTGCTACTAAATTATGTACAACTATAGGATGGTGGTGTAGCCTCCACAGGATGGCCACTGCTACTAAATTATGTACAACTATAGAATGGTGGTGTTGCCTCCACAGGATGGCCACTAGCAACTTTAATTCTCTTTCAAAAAAACAAAACAATTCATTACCACACTATTACTCAACAGAATCAACAAGACTTTTGTTATTTTTTATTTTTATATATATATCGAGTGGGGGTCACAATCCTAATTTTAAAAAAAATATTTAGAGTTGGCTGACCCAAGCCAACTCAGGGAAAAACCTGACATGGCCTAGAAAATTTTTTATTAAAAAGTCAGGAAAAAACCCGATCATGCACCACTCACCAGATGCCCCAACACTGGAAATGGACAAAATAGAATGTATGCATAAAAGTTCCAGATCATATCCATGGTATGTGACAGCCATCCAGCTGTTAACTGAGTACACGTCAAGGAGTCAACATCACAAGCAGACAGTACCTAAAAAATAACCAATCAAAACAAACAAAAACACACGAAAGAACAGAACATAGTTGCTAGTGTCCCTGTGTGGCTAGAATGACACACGTGGTCACACTTCACCCTTTTAAATCCATTGCTCACGTGCCGCACGTGAGCACAACACCGAGCATTACGTGGGGAGCTTATTTTCTGCCTAATTCATTCCATTCAATCGTCAGAAAATACACCTCCCTCCTTATGCATAACCATATTACCCCACAACATGCAAAAACACAACTTGTGGTGTAGCCTCCACGGGATGGCCACTGCTACTAAATTATGTACAACTATAGGGTTAACAAAGAAAGGTACGTATAGGTAGTTAACTGTTACTCATAAACCCAAATTGCTGGAAACAGAAAGCCTGGCATGCAAGGAATCTTTGACATAACTATCCTTGGCAGCATCGGATTTCCAGTGGCCAAGAGCCTGTCTGGGACCCCCTCATTTGCTGCTGCCGTAGCACCACCAGCCCTCAGACTATGCAGTCTGCCGGGAAGCCCAGAGACTCAAGCTTTCCTTTGAAGCATTCCCGAAGTCTTGTGTAAGAGAGGGACCCAGACTCCCTCAACTTCTCCCCATGCTTTGACTTGACAATAGGCCGGAAAATAAAGCATGGGTCTTCAGAATGGATCCCAGCAAATGCCATGTACTTTTGCAGTATGCTCACAGGGCATAGTTTGGAACACGTCCGGGCCACTACTTCATCTCCTTTGCGAAGCTGGTCCGTCTTGCTCTTCGGGATGGAGATAGACATGAATTCGTCGTAGAACTTAACATCGACTGCCCTGATGTGTACCAGCTTGTCAAATCGTAAAAAAGCTGCGTAGCTAACAACACATGCGGCAGGCAACCTCCAATCAGCTAGACTTCGACTTTCCGGCATCATCCACAACAGCACCGAGCATGTCCGTTGTTACTGGTAGCTTCTTAGTGACTGGCTTAGCTAAGTTCCTCTGTAGGCCCTGCATAACGGTTCTCACAAATTGAGATTCTGTCGGGGAATCATAATTCGCCATAGCATGTACCCATGATATAGCATTATAGGCCTCTTCAATAGCTGATTTCGAACTGCTTGATTCCGCCAAGCTCTGCATATACAGTACGAGATGTCTCCTTGACAGGAAACGCTTGTAAGGACTGCTGGTGGGCCCAAGTCTTCCATCAGCGGAACGGAGCCAAATACTTCTTTGTTGTGCTGTCTGCTTTGCTGCATATAACTGACTCCCGGACTGAGGATGCCAATCTAGCAAGCTCTGGAGTGGGATTGAAAAACATCTACAGGGATAGGGAAAACAAGCATGTAAATAACATTAAGCTGCGACCCTCTAGGTCAACTGGGCTCTCTAAGCCATTGCCTATGTTAGCCAGGTTCTCCAACCACAAGTCCCTAACTCTGATAACAAATTGTAGCATGCAATGTAGTTTGGCTACACGTAGGAGACATCCTCAAAAATTGAGCCGCAGGGCCAGCAAAGTGGTATTGGGGGGGCCATTAAACAAAGTCCTACCTGTGAAACCTGGGAGTAAAAGCCAGTCGTAACTAGGAAGTTGAGTGAAACTCCGCAGGAAGACCACCTTCGGGGAACAATAAAGGCCAGAATGGTGCAGATGGCCAACAAGGCACTATCAGGGTACCCGTCGCTTTTGTGTTGAATAAGTGCGGACACCACCAATTATTTTCATTTCCCCAGTCAACAGTAAAAGTATCAACTGCTTCTGTTTCGGGGGTCCAAAATCTAGAGTTAAAACGTTCTATCTGCCTATTGTGCAAGTTAGCAAACCTATCGACCGAGTGAGGGCCCCAAAGAGAGTCTAATTGGGCAAAAATAACTGGGTGAAGCATCCAATCATCATAGTGCACAGTTTTACTGATATAATGACTAGGTATCCATTCTGGTTCTATGGTGATATTGTGAACTACACACATTTGGAAAACCTCTAATGCAAGCTTCTGCAATACTAGCATTTTACTGCCATTTAACACAATTCTTACCACATTCTGGTTATCAGTAAACCATCTCACTCGCTCACATTGGAGCTGGGTTGCAAAGGACTGGAGTACATTCAGGACAGCTTTGAGTTCACGCCATGTTAAGCTTTGGTGTGCTTCCCAATCCGACCACTGGCCATGTGCCACCTGTGGGCCATGTTCTACTGTATACCCTCCAAAGCCTGTACCACTAGCATCCGAGTACACTACTCGCATGGCTGATGGGCTTTTCCAGATATTCTGGCTTCTATAAGTTGTGATACTTTCATACCAGAATTGAAGTTCCTCACCAGCTTCTGGTGTGATACACAGGGTCTCAAACCATGAATGACGGCTGTTCAATAAAGAATACAGGCTTCTAGTCATTAATCTTGCAACTGGGCCCAAGGCAATAGACATAAAAATGATCTTACCAACAACACTGGCAATCTGCTTGGCTAAACTCATTAGTAGCCCCCTAAGGTTGTCAATTTTGGATGTTGGCACTGATACCACACCTTGGCTCAAGTTCAAGTCAAAGCCAAGCCATGTCAACGCCTGAGCCGGTAACCAAATAGATTTTTGTACATTGACAACCAAGCCTGCCCTCTGCAGGTCATTTCTTACTATAAGGCTTGCTCGATTTCCGGCCTCAAACCCCTTGGCTGCCACAATGCCATCATCAAGGTATATCACAACCTTTCTGCCAGTACTTGGTTAGAGGGCGCAATAACTTGGTAAACACATAGCAAGCAGTTGCAAGGCCAAATGGAAGGACAGTGAATACATAAAAGGCTTTTGCCTCACCCTCACCCCATCCAAACCCCAGATACTTCCAGTGTGGCTTAAATATTTCAACATGGTGGTAGCCTGACTTAAGATCAAACTTAAATAAGAAATCATTGGGACTAAGTATTGATAACAGTGTCCTTAAGTCTTTGTACTTAAACGAGTCCATATTTAGAAACTGGTTAACATACCTTAGATTAACCACTAAGCGTTTTTTGCCCTCGGCATTACGGACAACAGACAGTGGACTACACACATGAGGGGCAGTTGATACCCTTTGTACACACCCATTATTTAGCAGGTCTGTTATGGCCTCAGTTACAAATTCTTTATATTCTAAAGCTGATTGTTGACTGTAAGCTGGTGGCTCTGTGATCAAGGGCAACACGTAACCTTTACTAATCCAATCTAGTACTGGGGTAGGGGCCTTTAGGACATCCTGCCAAAATGCAATGTTCTCCCTAAGCCTACCCTTCACCCATGTGATTTGCTTTCCCTCCAGTTGTTCGACTTCCAAAGCCTTGGGGTATCATCCAGAATGTCTATGTTCTCACTACCCAGGGGATCCCTATTCACTAAGGTATGCCATTCAAGGATTGTAGGGTCCTCTCCCCATGCATTGTCAGCCCCTTCCTGCTCAGAATCATCAGCAGGATTGACCCACTGTAGCCCCAGTGCCTGCTTATCTGTATTATTAACACCCGTTTGGATGTTAAAGGCACCAACATCATCAACACTATCTTTAGCAATAGCCTGCTCACTATGGTGAGACACATCTAGGCCATTGCCACCTCTTATGTTATTAGAAGTGTCTATAGTGTAGGCACTGTCCTCAACATACTCCCTGCTAGGGGTAACCTCTCTGGGTTTTGCAACCAGTTCAGTATTACACCATGCACTGGATCCATATTCACCCCAGACATACATACAACAGTAATATTACTGCTAGGAACACTAGTACATGACAAAGGATACTGGTTAGTCTTCTTTGGGCAGTTAACTGCCAGATGTCCAAAATTTCCACAGGCCCAACACGGGCCTAGGGGTCTCTGCCTCGCTGGGCCTCCTGGTACTCCACCACTGGGGCCGGGGTTACTCGGGCCATCCGCGGGGCCGCGCCTCTTAGCCTTGGTCCCATACGAGTCTCGAGAAAAGCTCCCTCGTCTTCGTTTTCTTGTCTTTGCCAAACATCTGGCTGCCTCCTTTTCTGCCTTTTCCATACGTTTCTCGTCGGCCGAATGATCGGCCAAGTCGTCGCTCTCATAGGCCTCCACGGTTGCCCAGTTGAATTCGGTGCAGTCAGCCATTCTGATCTTCTTTTGGCGGGTTGAAATTTGCTTCCAACCTTTGTCGAGCTCCTCCCGAACTACGTCTAGGTGCTTGGCCGTGGGTGGCTGCACGGTGCCGACCTTCCCTAGCCATGTCGATGTGGTTAGCTATAGTCTGGTTAAAGCGGAATTGCTTTTCGTTTCCCTTCTTCTTGAACTGGTACCCCCTCTCCTCGTCCAGCTTCTGGACCACCGTCTTTGTGGCTTCCGCCTGTGCGTCCGTCACCACTTGCTGTAGGTCTCCCAGCTGTCTTTGGGTGGTTTCTTGGGCTTTGGTCAGCCTCTCCAGCAGTTCGTGTACCGGTGGTGTTGGTGGTGGTGGCGGCGTAGACATAGTTGCAATAATAAAATAAGCAATCAAAACAAACAAAAACACACGAAAGAACAGAACACAGTTGCTAGTGTCCCTGTGTGGCTAGAATGACACACATGGTCACACTTCACCCTTTTAAATCCATCGCTCACGTGTCACACGTGAGCACAACACTGAGCATTACGTGGGGAGCTTATTTTCTGCCTAATTCATTCCATTCAATTGTACCTTTGGTGTACTCATGTCATCCTTGGTGGGCATGAGATGGGCACAGTAGCATTTTGTTTGGACTTGTGTAATCCTGTAGCAGTACTATTATCCATGGGAAATGATGATGGGTATAATTAATGATTTCCCCATGCATGATCTAACACTACCTGTTGCCATATACTATTATTACATTGATAAGTGTGATTATTTTCAAAGATAATATCTGGATGTCAGTGATAAAACTTGTCCAAGAAGAGACCCATTATTGATGGCGAGTCAGTGTATGCTATGTGATTGTGATACTGTGTCTCTGCTTGAAGTTTGTCCAAATATAGAATTTTCAACACACACACACAGCCAAATGTTGCTAAGTCCAAGTATATTTGATGTTAAACTGCCAATTTTAATATTTCATGTGCATGCAAATGGATTGATTTGTAAACTTTGAACTATGTACTATGTACACATGTTTGTCACCTATGGTAGTGTACTCTGTATGCTGTATACATCTGATGAACTAGTATATGTATGTATGTACAAATACTGGATGTTGACTTACCATATGAAAGATTACAAACAAGGTGCTGTGTTGATAATAGTGACTTATGTGATGCCATGGGTACTACTGTGGTGTGCCTGATTGTGGGCTTCACTCTATATTTGTGTAATTATTAAATTTGCCATATGTTTATCAGTACTAACTGGATTTACATTTCCATAATGTGAATGGACAAATGTGCACAGGACCAATGCATATAAATGTACACAGGACAAATGCATATGTGGGGTTTACATTCTTTATGCACCTATCAATTGTTTGCCCCATTATCCCCCCTGGGGCTACATAGGGGAAGACAGGGGGATTTTACTCAGTTTTGAATAAAAGACGTGCCCCAAGGTTACCCTTGATTTGATCACTACACAAACAGTATTCCACGTGATCTTACGCGTGTTTATTGTACTAAGCAAAGAAGATGGCTTCCAAAGCGAGTTCCAAAGTCCTTGTGCTCCTTGGAGAAAACACCCATGTCATATGCTATAACACTACAAATGATCTAAAGGACAATATTTTAGAGACTTTTAAAGATGTAATAGAAGGCCACGACTTCTTCCTGCAAGTGAAAAGCGAAGAATGGGGAGGTTTGTTTGTCGATCTCAATGATGATGAACAAGTCGGTCATTAAGGCTGTAATAAACCCAAAAAAGAAACAGGTAAATCAGTTTCGATGTTTTGTCAACTTTTTCAGTTCAGTGGCTTTTCCACAGACCCCAACTCCCATTACTACTACTACTACTACTACCCCTCAACGTTGTATGTGATTTGAGTCAGGACAGCCGAGCTTGTTCCACTGAATTGGTATGTTTTGCAATTATATTGAACATTTTTAACGCTGCTGTATTTTGTAACAAACCCTAAGGTATGCGTGCAGCACAGAGGATTGACAATACCCTGTATAGTAGTATTTACGTATTTCTGTATCACTTAGTCGTCTATTTCTCTTATAGGAGTGCTCCTCAGTACTGCATTCCCTAAATACTGGAAAAAGCAAATCCTACATCCAGGAACTATAATTATGGTAGAAACCCGAGTGTGAATTTAACTAACTATCAAGTTTGCATCAATCAAGCTTCAGAACACATTTGTATTGAAAACCCAAATTTACTAACTGACCAAAAACTCTTACTAGAGATGGCAAGAAAAAGAGTTTGTGAGTCTGGGTATCAATCTGGGTGGCCTGCAGGAGGTTCAATCCATAATGTCCTACTCTATTTGATTCTAATAGGTTCCCATGGCTTTAGGTAAGCACATCCTGCAGGCTAACGCCTTCCAGTGGCAAACTGGTAAAATTAAAAAAATTAAATCAGGTTTTTCATGAAGAAAGACAAAATGTGTTACATTTAAAGTTGCAAAATCATACCAATTTTGCAAATTCAAGGTTATGGCATTATAAAGTGTACGCCTTCTGGTGCCAAACCAAAGTGGATAATTATGTGGTGCATTCCCAGTGCCCAACAGCACGGCAAGGTAGCTAGTTGCCTAAAAAACAGAAAATAGCACTGTATCTTCCATCCCATGTAAGGCCATTCCAAACTAAACTTTAGTTTCCTGTCCTCCACCCACGTGCTCTGAAGCTAATTTTGTTATTACTGTTGATGTATACCCCGTTATTAGCTAGTTAGTTTTTATTAATGCATGCCATCACTTTTATTCCATCACTTGCAGCTGTTCGTGTAACATCATAAATATACATTCAATACTAAGTCATAAATGGTACAATGCATAAGGAACACTACAAAATTCATCACAGAGTTATAGAAATCTTGGACAGATAAATGGTTCATTAAAATTATAATCTGTACAGTCCTCGTGGATCCACTGTTTGTAGTGGCATTCTATCCAATCTCCCACCGTAAAGCCCACCTTCTGATACGATTGCATAGATATGGGACAGGTATCCAAATCTCTTGTGTTTTTTACAGTAGCCTTTCCTTTACCCTTTCTTGTTTTTTCATTTGTCGACTTTGCAGAGGCTTCTTGTGTAGGCACCTTTTTCGGGCCTGTATACTTCTTAGTAGCTGCCATCTTTTCTGCCTTTTTCCTCTCCCTCTCTTCCTTTTGTTTCTCTTTTTCCAAATATTTTTCCTTTTTTTGTCTTTTTCTTGCATGATTTTTATGGCCTGATGTAAGTACTTAGAAGTATAGTTTCCTGTATCCTCTGGCCCCCCTGGTTTTGAATCATAAGTTTGTGATCTTTTTCTTGGTTTAAGAACTATTTTGTCAGAGTCTGTACACTCGTCAGGTTGTGAGGCTGTAGTGGTAGCCGGCACATTTACTTGGGATATCATTGGGATGGTTAGCCATTAACCATTTTACATAGTCCTCATCATAGATATCGTTTCCCTCCTCAGACCGCTTTTGGTACAGTTGCTCATTGACATCTCCTTCCTCTAAGGCTATGTCACTTCACTGGCTGCCATGGGGTACTATCAAACTGTCACTGTGCATTGAGGTGTTTTTAAAGCCTTTTGATTTTGTGACACCTTTAACAACACGTACATACGTATATATGTATCTAACATACGTAGTTTATGGCCTTTGCTATGGCAATGTTTAGAGATACCTTTTTCTATTTTGTTTAGACATGTTATCCAATCAGTTGGATTTTCTTTTGGGTGTTTTTTTATTAGCCATCTAGCATAGGGAACACTGTATAATTATGTTGTATCCTTCTTCATATCGTCTATTGAACAATTCTTCATTTTCCAGGTACTCATCACCGCAGGCTTCCAAGTCACTGCTGTGGAGCAGTTGCCATCGTCGTCAGTGACATCATCATGAATGTCATCATTCAGAGTCACTATCTAAGTATGTACACATATGTAGCGTTTAGTTGAATATACTGTATTTACTCGTATATAATTACCTGTGAGCAGATCGTCATTTTCAATTGTGGGCCGCACTTTGTCTCTATTAAGGGGATAAATGCCGGCATTCCTAAAGCCTGCACAAATATTGCTTGAAAGTATAGCATTCTCCCATGCCTCCTTTAATAGCCTTGGGAAATTATATTTTGTAATCTGTACCCCTGGGTTTTTTGATTGGAACGTAATTGTAGCCTTATTCCACTCTGTTTTTAATGGCTTGAACATGCACGTATCCAGGAGCTGGGATACGTGCGTGGAATGGGGGGGAAGACAGAAGATTATTACTTTGCATTTTTTAGCATTCTGGCAAACTTTAGGCTGATAATATGTCTTGTGCCCATCTAAGATCAGTAGAAGTGACCTGCTGGATACAGCATGCGTTAGGAAATGATTGTTAAACCAAAGCTCAAATAGCTCAGTGTCGATCCACCCATTTTCGCTGTGAGCATATTTTGTACCAGGGGGGGCCCGGCCTGACCGATAGCATTAATACAAGCCACTACTGTTGTTTGAGCCTTATTTCCAGAAGTGCGGCATTTCACCTTTTTTTGCCCCTTCAAAGTGACTACCTTTGGTGGACGATGTTCGTAAGCCATCCCAGTTTCATCAACATTGTAGATTTGAGCAGGTTTGTTTAGTAAGTTATTGTCTTTCAGGGTTTTCTCCAATAAATCAAAGTAATGTTTAAGTGCTTGTGATGTAACTGCATCCATCCTATCGTTTGCAGCAGGATCTCCTTTGCGAAGTGAAAGGTAGGTCTGTCTTTTAATAAATTTTTCATACCATCCTGAACTAATCCAATCCTTCTGCAAGATACCTTTATCCTTTGGAACATTTTCTGCTATTGTCATTATTTGTTTTCTTGTTTGTCCACAGCTGATAGAAGCAGCTTCAATTGCAAACTCTGCTAATTCTGTTTCCTCCTCCACACTCAAATACTGCTTAGGCCCAGGCTTTACTCCATGGACGACTTTTCCCTTTATTCTATTTTGCAAGGATGTCCTTGGCACACCGTGTACCCTTGCTGCTGTTGAAATAGGCGACCCATCCTGTACAGCCTTCATTGCATCCAACATTGCCTGCTTTGACCATTGTAGTCGCTTCTTGAAGGGTCTCTTGATGATGCTTCTGGACAGGAGTGTATCACATTGAGATAATCTTTTCGGTTTTTTTTGACAACATTCTGCTTTAGTTTAAACTGAATACAATTGTTGAATGTTACCTTATTTATACTGTTATCACAAAATGACATTGGCATAATTTCATGCATTGTCATACCATGAATACATTTATATAATTTTCATGCATTGTCATATACCACAGATAGGATGATACAAGGGATATGAGTATCGATGCAAAGGTATCACAATGTATGAATCACTGCCTAAAGGCATTGCATGATATAACCTTGGATAACGACAGGTATAAATTCAAATACTGTATAAATTCAAATACTGTATAAACTATTTATTGTTAGTTTAAAAACATTATATTGATTGATCAATACACAATGCATTACTGTGTTGATACTTAATGCAGTATCGATGTGCATATTGAAAAATGTATTGCGATGCGTCTGTGCATCACAGTTTTTGTCCTATCTCTAAGTTTACTTGAATGCTTAGTCATATGGGAATTCAGCAAATTGAGTTTTAAGGTTGCTTTGTCATTGTTAGTCAGCATTAAATTTAATACTACACTATAGTCAGCATAAAATTTAATTTGATAATATTATTGCACTCTAAGTGTGTCAGCATAAAAATTGTCACCTTGTCATTGGCCTGACTGCCGCAATGGTACTCTTGATAGTATAAATAGCATGCATGCACCCATCCCCCACAAATACACTTGCATGCATGCCACATACACAGGCACACGTGCATGACACATGCACACGGGAATACACAGCACGCGCACACACACACTCTCTCTAGTCGGCATTCAATGTGTGTCCCCATGGTGACACAGTGTAACCATGGTGATTAAGAGATATACCCCTAATGCAAGATACAAAATGTTTACGTATGTGTGTATCGACCATAAAAGTTTTGAAATGACTATGCAGGGGTGTACATACACTGTTTGACCAGCTATATGTATTCCTTTGTTTGATTAATTAATTACAACCTTTTGTTAATCCTTAGATGTATGTTGCTTTCTGAATATTGTTGTTTACTGATTAGTGGACGAACTCCAGCTATGGGGCACCAGAGAGCTTAGGTCATAAAACAGTCAGTGTGCATAGATGGACAATAAAGCTATGTTCGTATAGCTGTCCACCACTTACACTGTCTGCTCTATGGCACATGCTCATGATCAGAGGCTAGGGACTACAAGAAGTTAAGGACTGCACAACTAGCTATTGAACATGAGACATGATCATGTCATGTTGATGATATTGCATCATGTAACCTTCCTATCTTTCTCCGTCGAAACAGCTGCAGCCTCCAAATAGTTATTCAACATTGTAATGGTTGGTTAATATTAATGGTCATGTAGGGGGTCACATAATTAATTTATAGAGAGGCTAAATCCATTGGAGGCTGCACATGATGCAACATCATCAACATGACATGATCATGTCTCGTGTTCAGTAGCTAGTTGTGCAGTCTTTAACTTCTTGTAGTCCCTAGCCTCTGATCATGAGCATATGCCATGGAGCAGACAGTGTAAGTGGTGGACAGCTATATGAACATAGCTTAATTGTCCATCTCTGCACACTGACTGGTTTATGACCTAAGCTCTCTGGTGCTCTTCATGACTCTATTGTCACTAATCGGTAAACAAGGGAAGCAAAGGTACCTAGGCAAACAATATGCAGCAATCACCGACTTTACAGTGCAGCTACACAGTTACTAGGGACGAGCACATTATACTTTTAAAATTTCTAATTATTCTTTCTAGCAATTCTTTTTTCTTCACCTAAAATTATTCCCTGAAATGAAGCAACTTAACATGTATTTTCTGTTCCAAATTGCTGTATTAGAAGTACAAAACAACCCAATTTTTCCAGAAACTGCCCAATTATTCCAGAATTATTCTTTATGCTTTGAGGTTCCTATTTTTTTCCAGAAATTAATTCCAGCATAATGTGCTCCTCCCTACTGTAACAGTTACAATGCAGTCTCATAATATTATGCTGACTATATAGACATATAGCCACAATATTATTCATGGTAGATGTTAGCCGTTCATTCCATAGTAAAAGCCGTTTGAACAGCTGTATATTACTAACAAGACAGAGCGCTTCAGTTTTGAAAGTGGGCGTGCCATGCGAGTTGCGGAGCTTATAATACAAGACTAGCCTATAGTGTTACAGTAAGAATTTCGGCTTAAAACAACTTTGTGCTACTTTTAAAGTTTTATCACTAAAGTACTTGTAGTAACTTGGCTAAGTAACACTAGAATCCACATAAGTGACAGAACATTAGTGGTTATTGTAATGTAATTATGTATGACGTCATTAAGTAGCTACAATATTTATACCTTGTATTTTGTGTTGTAAGTCAGTTGCCATTACTAAGAAGCTGTTCATTACATTTGTGTTGTAAGCCAATTGCCATTACTAAGAAGCTGTTCATTACATGCATATAACCCTGGTTCCTAGCGTGCGTTATTAGTAGTAAATGATTAGTAACTACATAACAATTGGTGACGAGGATGAACTTTCGCTATAGCTAAACATGGCAACTCATGGGTCGTTATCAGAGTTTAATTCTGCTACTACAAGTTGGCGATCGTATGTGGATCAATTAAACTACTATTTTGTAGCAAATGATATCACTACAGATAAAAAGAAGGTTGCTATACTCCTTTCTGCTTGTGGACCAGCCACATTTAAAACTATTGAAAGTGTAGTTGATGCAGAGACACTAAAAGATAGTAGTTATGCAGACCTTGTGAAGCGATTATCAGAGCATTATGACCCAGTACCCTCTTCTATTGTACAAAGGTACAAGTTTTATACTCGATCAAGAGAGGAAGGAGAGAGCATTGCTGATTTTGTGGCTTCATTAAGAGAGATTGCAAAGTATTGTGACTACAAGGACACACTAAACATGATGCTCAGATACTGCTTAGTATATGTGACCAGGCCTGCAAAAATCAACCATGTGAGCGCAAATTACACCTAGTTAGATATTCATGAATATCTTCAGTTCTATAAGGAGCATTTATATTCTGTAAGCTTTAAAAGATCCCCCATTAACTTCTGCATTTGTGGTAAAACATTTAGCTTGTTAGTATAAATAGAGCATAAGTTATGGTAAGATATATTTAAAAAAACTAGGCGATTTTTGTGCGACTAGATGGTTGATTTTTGCAGACCCAGTCACATATGGTGTTAACCACCAGGGCATTCAAAAGCGAATGTTGGGGGAAAAGGAGTTAACTTATGAGAAAGCTCTGGAGATAGCTCTATCATAGAAGCTGCTGGGAAAGATGTGAAACAATTCCAAAAGCCAACTGCTACAGTCATGTACCACAAGAAAACTGGAAACTGGTGCCCACTAAGGAGCGAGCAGACTAGTACACATAAAGTAGCCACAGCTACCCCTTTATGCCACAGATGCTTAGGGAATAATCACCTACCACAAACATGCCAGTTTAAACAGACAGAGTGGCACAAATGTCACAAGAAGGGCCACATTGCAAGAGCTTGTAAGACCAAACAAAACCAACAGAGAACAGAACCAGGGAAGCGAATAAGGAAAGCTCACTATGTAGAGCCAAATGAACAATCCACTGACTAATGACAGTACATACAATCTTTTCACTATTGCTGGAAGCGGCCAAGACCCCATACTAGTAGAGGTGACTGTGAATGGCTCACCGGTCCGAATGGAACTGGACACAGGGGCATCATTGTCATTGCTGAGCAAGAATACATATGAGAAGATCCCCAGCCTGCAGTTACAACCAACAGATGTTCAGCTAAAGACATACACAGGGGAAGTAGTAGTGGTAACAGTTAATTATGGTGAGCAAATGCAACAATTAGTGGTGTATGTTGTCAATGGAAATGGACCCAACCTAATGGGAAGAGATTGGATAAGCAGTCTCAAAGTCTCCATTGGGAATATTCATAGGCTGGGAAGGTCAGATAAACTGTCAGAGATCTTATACAAACATGAAAATGTTTTTACAGAAGGGCTTGGTACTTTCACAGGGGGTAAAGTCACTCTTCACATTGACCCACAAAATTCTTCAAAGCTCGCACCTTACCATTTTCCCTCAAAGATAAAGTTAAAGAAGAACTAAACAGATAAGAGAGCCTGGGTATAATTACACCAGTTAAGCATTCCAAATGGGCTCCACCTGTTGTGCCAGTGTTGAAGCAGAATGGTACAATCAGATTATGTGGCGACTACCGTGTTACTATTAACCAAGCTTCAAGGGATGACACATACCCATTACCTAAGGTGGAATAATTATTTACCGCAATGAGCAATGGTAAGGTTTATACTAAACTTGACATGTCACAAGCTTATTTACAACTACCCCTAGATGACAATTCTAAAGAATTGGTAACAATAAACACACACAAAGGCCTTTTCCAATACAACAGACTCCCATTCGGGGTATCATCGGCTAGCCGTATTTCAAAGGTGTATGGAAAGCCTTTTTCAGGGTTGTAAGGGTGTTGCAATATACCTGGATGACATACTAGTCACAGGATCTACAGTTGAGGATCATTTAGCTAACTTAGACAAAGTCTTAAGTATTCTGGCAACAGCTGGCTTAAAGCTAAACAAAGCTAAGTGTGCATTCTTAGGTCACTTGATTGATGGGAATGGTATACACCCCACCAAGGAAAAGGTTAAAGCAATTCAGGAAGCCCCTCAACCTCAAAATGTGACTGAGCTTAGATCATTCCTTGGTATCATCAATTACTATGGTAAATTCTTATCAAACCTGTCAACTAAATTAGCACCACTGTACCAGCTGTTAAAGAGAGGTGTCGAATGGCAATGGAACAAACCACACGCAGAAGCCTTTGCAGTAGCTACGAATGCTCTGCAAGATGATACCCTACTTGTTCACTATGACAGAAACCGTCAGCTTGTTCTTGCTTGTGATGCATCGCCCTATGGGCTTGGTGCAGTATTGTCTCACATCATGGATGATGGTCGTGAACGACCTATAGCCTATGCTTCCCACACTTTAACATCAGCGGAGAAGAATTAGTCAGCTTGAGAAAGAAGCCCTAGGAGTTGTATTTGGAGTACAATAGTTTCATAATTATCTTTATGGAAGAGAGTTCATCATTGAATCAGACCACTGACCACTATCATTCATATTCAGTGGACAAAAGGCTATTTCATCAACTGCTTCATCGAGAATCATCCGATGGACACTCACTTTAAGTGCATACAATTTTACCATCCGCCACAAGCCAGGGAGAAGCCTGGGAAATGCAGATGCACTGAGCCGTCTTCCTCAACCAGTAACCACTGATAAAGATTGTCTGCCTGGAGATCTTGTACACCTTTTGAATCATCTTTCAGCCACAACAACTAGTGCTTCAACTATCAGAAGAATGACAGATACCGACACTATTTTATCACAAGTTCGTAATTTTGTCCTGCAAGGATGGCCAGTGACACAACTAGAGGAGAAGTTTCAACCATACTGCCGACGCAAAGCTGAATTAAGTGTTCTGGAAGGCTGTGTAGTGTGGGGATCCAGAGTTGTCTGGTAGAGCATCAGTCTTAGAAGAATTACATGACAGTCATCTTGGAGCCAGCAAGATGAAATCACTTGCGAGAGCCTACATCTGGTGGCCAAAACTAGACGGCCCGATCTTGCACTACATGTCAACAAACAAGTGCTTTACCAACTAGAACCCCATTACACCCATGGGAATGGCCATCACAGCCATGGAGCCGATTTCCCTTAGATTTTGCAGGTCCTTTCTTAGGACACATGTACGTACCTGGTTACAGTTGACGCATATTCCAAGTGGCTTGATGTACAGATCATGAAATACATCACATCTGAGAACACCATAGCAAACCTCAAAGACATATTTGCCACACATGGACTACCACAGAAGATAGTAACAGACAATGGCTCATCTTTTACGAGTTCAACATTCAAAACCTTCATGGCTCAAAATGGCATCAAGCACATCTGTACGGCACCATACCATCCTTCTAGCAGAGAGGGCCATCCAGACCTTTAAGCAAAGTTTACGCCAGATTCAAGGAGGTTCAGTGAAAGAGAAGCTAACTAAGTTTTTATTCAAATATCGCATAACTCCACACACTGTTAGAGGAGTTGCACCAGCAGAATTATTGATGGGGAGACATTTAAGATCTCGGTTGGACTTGCTGAAGCCAAACATAGCAGCAACAGTAGAAAATAATCAACTAAAGCAGAAGCTAAATCGAGATGGCCAACAAGTATTTGACAAGGGCGACTCAGTTTACATACAAGATTTTACGGCAAACAAGCAAAAATGGATTCCTGGTACAATCCAGAAAGCTACAGGCCCAGTGTCATATGTTGTGCTATTAGCTGATGGAAGTACAGGCAGAAGGCATGTTGATAACATCAAAGCAAGATACATAACTAAGAGTACTGTTGAAGACACTGTTGACTATTGCCAACCTCAAATGAGACAGACATGTACTGAGGCAACCAGTGAGATTACTCAAACTGAAGCTATCACACCTGTTACTACAAGCACCCCTGATAATGCTGCAGTACCTGAGTTAGTTATTGCAACAAGACCTACAAGAATAAGACAACCTCCAAAACGATTTAAGGATTTTGTTGCAACTGAAGAAGTCAGATCTTGCGGGGAAGAGATGTAGTAACTTGGCTAAGTAACACTAGCATCCACATAAGTGACAGAACATTAGTGGTTATTGTAATGTAATTATGTATGATGTCATTAAGTAGCTACAATATTTATACCTTGTATTTTGTGTTGTAAGTCAGTTGCCATTACTAAGAAGCTGTTCATTACGTGCATATAACCCTAGTTCCTAGCATACGTTATTAGTAGTAAATGATTAGTAATTACATAACAGTACTGGAGTATAAAGCCGGTTTAAACAAAAGAATTAAATTTGTATGCGTTGCTATGTGCTCCTTAGTGATGAGTCTTTGCTGACATGACTTACTCGTGATGTCATTAATTACTATTACAATACACTGAATAGCAGTTGATTAACAGTGGTTTAACTTACACATCGCCTCAACTTGTTATATCTTTATTATTATAGGACACTATGGATTTTAGTGTTGGGCAGTATTAAAAAATGTCTTCAGGCATTATAGTGTTCTTGATGAGAAGGAAAATGGACAAGACCAGAAGATGAGGTGGGTACTATATAATTATCATATCTATATTATGTAGAGGCTTATATCAAAGATGGCCAATAGCAGACAATCCTATTGCCTGACTAGGCAGGCCTCTCCCTTAATTTTTGCCTTTGGAATGCACGTAGTTTGGTAAACAAACTGAACAACTATCAAAGTTTCATCTATACATCAGATTTTCAAGTTTGACTTGAACCCTACATTTTGGACTAGATTTTTTTTAAAAATTTGAATTTAAAAAGGGGAGTAGGGATCGTATAAAAAGTAAGGAAACAAGTTGTTGATCACTCACCACCCAGCATATTGCATGTGTTTACTCAAGTATACAATTGCAGCTGGGTAAGCATTCATACATGCACAAATGAAACACATTCTCTAGCACTTCTACAAGATTTAATCCCTATGTTGGCTGCATGATGTTTTGCTTTGAATGCTGGCTGCCAAAGTAGGGATTAAATCTTGTAGAAGTGCTAGAGAATGTGTTTCATTTGTGCATGTATGAATGCTTACCCAGCTGCAATTGTATACTTGAGTAAACACATGCAATATGCTGGGTGGTGAGTGATCAACAACTTGTTTCCTTACTTTTTATGCGATCCCTACTCCCCTTTTTAAATTCAAATTTTTAATCTAGTTTGTTTACTTTTTATAGCTGGCTGTTACAGGCACTAAGACTGGAATTATTTTTGGCAATTGATACCTACATAGTTTACAATGGCTCACTACGTATGTGCCACGCCCACCTTTACAACAGACTCGTTTCATCACAATACCAAGTGTCTATATGGTAAAACGACTTGTACTGTGAAGGAAGGACTATATTCTACTCGTACCCAGACCATTTTATTTAATACGCAGCTACTAGGTCGGTAATAGGTGTCCGATTATAAGCTCTTAATGTTATAATTAACATCCGGTGCTTACAATTCAGAAGATTGATAAAGCAGCTGCGTGCAAATAAATTGGTAAGACGAAACTACTAGGGAAAGACTGAATTCTTCTTCCGTTACGCGTTACGGATTGCATCAGTAAGCATGCGTCTATCCAAGGTGTTATTGTTACATTTTAACACCTTGTGTGGAATGTTGACACCTTCGTAATATTTTGTCATTCATGAAGATAGAACAAAGGACAAGCTACAGTGTATACAAACCTTAATCAACATAACATTTTCGTAAATCCGACGTGATTACCTTTGTTGTGTGAAAAATCTGGAACCATATACCTAGCGGACAGCAGGCTGGCAGGCTGGCTGGCTGGCAGACGAAATACAGGTAAATTTAAAATTCACTGTGGATCAAAATATTAGACTTTTGGCTGCGTTTAACAAAGATACAGCCTAATTACAGCAGTACTAATACATCCAGGTAGGTTTTTTCGGCTAAAGCCTGTTATAAGGTTGTTTTTAAAAGTACGAGAATTTCGGAAGTCATAGTTTTTCATAGCGATCCCTACTATTAACTACTACCGTACTTAATGATAACAAACTTATACCAACTAGCTTTACCATTAATTTTATAGGAATCATGCATTGATGTACGGGGTGGTGGTATTGTGTTACCTCTGGTGCATGGTCTCTTCCTCTTTGTATACCAATTTTTTGATTTAATTTCCAATGCATACCCAAATTATCGTTCTTTTTGTATCCATATCCTGCTACAAACAGTTGATGACATCAATTCTGTTTGTGTGTGTGTGTGTGTGTGTGCGTGTGTGTGTGTGTGTGTGCGTGTGTGTGTGTGTGTGTGTGTGTGTGCATGTGTGTATGTGCATGCATGCGTGTGTGTATGTGCGTGTGTGTGTGTGTATGTATGTATGTGCATGTGTGTGTGTGTGTGTGTGTACGTATGTATGTGTGTGTGTGTGTGTGTACGTATGTATGTGTGTGTGTGTGTGTGTGTGTGTGTGTGTGTGTGTGTGTGTGTGTGTGTGTGTGTGTGTGTGTGTGTGTGTGTATGTATGTGTGTGTGTATGAAGATTTAAAAGTTTCCATAATTGTGGGTTTGTGATTACATATTCGCTAGCATATTATTAGGAGCTAGGACACTACAAAAATATACAATTTAAAATACTGGCTATATTAGATAACCCAGTGGGGTTGTGGTCGGCAGAACTATACATAAGTGATATAATTTATACCGTATACGTCAAAACATTCGAGGGGGAAAACTTTTGCGGTTTTCGCGGATTTCAGCAAAACACGAATGTTTTACCATTGAAACTTTTCCTGCTTCACAATTAGAAAATAATTACTGTTCGCAGTGAAGTCGCTCTCCAATCACAGGTGTCCAATTGTCTTGATACACATGATAACCACAGACAGAACTGTTGGTTTCAAATTCGGCTTCAACCATGCACACAGCGCGCGTGTCAAACGTTATTCTAATTTGCGCACACTCTAAAATCCGTATTGCAGAGGCGCGTGTGGGCTTTAAGGCTGCAAACCACAAAAGTTTTCCCTACATAATACACATTGTTGATGAACCGCGAAAGTTTTCCCCCTCGAATGTTTTGACGTATACAGTAGTTGCCAAAATTAACATATCTTGAAGTTAGTCACCTTATATCTCTTAAGCCAAAACTACTACTGTGCCACTCTTCTTTTAAAATGCTTTGTTACCAGCACGGCATGCCCACTTTCCAAACTGAAGCACTTCGGCTTGTTAGTAATGTAAAACACCTTTTACTGTTACTAAATGGCGGCTTTACTCATATAGATGAGTCATCTTCACAGTATTTAAATGGTACCAATATACGTACTTCATGGTATATTATAATCTGGTGCCCATATAGTTTATTGTGTATTATTTATTAATAAGCGTACTGTGGTATACATATATACAAAATACTTTATAGTGTAAAAGTTGAAATTATTATAACATTTTAATTAGATGAAATCCCAATGGCAGAAATAGAAGAGTTGGGTATACGGGAAGCTGAGGTAGAATTTCATAACAGTGCTGAATTTGAACAGACATTATTAGAGGAGGATCCTAAGTGTAAATCTGCATTAAGTTTGTTTGAAACCTTTAATAGTCACTTTTTCTTATTCTCAGGTGAGATTGAGATGGAATTGCAGGGAAGTCGAGCCAGAAGTATGACAAGCACACCTGTGTGGCAACAGCGTATGGACAGAAGAGAAGAGGCATGGGAGTACAAGGACAGCTATATTTGAGCTCGTTGTGAGAGGAGAAGGCCTTCCAGATAATAATGTATTAATGTACTGCATATTTATTAATAAGTATATTAATTATTACTTAGGAATGTAGCTTCTGTGGAAAGAAAGCCTGTATATGCTGCTATCATTGTGGCTCAGGAGTTTTGATGTGCACTGCCTGTGATGACTATCTTCATAGTCACAATCCTTTACATGACCGAGAAATCTGGTGTGGATCATATTACATTCCAGTGCCACCAACTATTACTATCAATGAAGAGACATTACCATAGGTGTGTATCATGACAGTGTAATTATATATGTATGTATGTATGTATGTATGTATGTATGTATGTATGTATGTATGTATGTATGTATGTATGTAGGTACGTACATACGTACGTACGTATGTATGTACGTATATACGTACGTACATACGTACGTATGTATGTATGTATGTATGTATGTATGTATGTATGTATGTATGTATGTATGTATGTATATATGTATGTATGTATGTATGTATGTATGTATATATGTATGTATGCATGCATTCATAGCATGTACAATGTATGTATATATGTATGTATGCATGCATTCATAGCATGTACAATGATAAAAGTAATCATTGTAATTTTGGTAGAGAGATTTTGGCCTATGAAGTAACCCTGGAGATGTCCAAATTGCAAAAAGGAAGGAACTTTTAAGAGGATTCCCTTGGTCAAGATAAATCCATTTTGATAACATGTGAAGGTTGTGAGTAATGTAACTTACATAATTACTAACTTACATAATTACCTAAACACAAAATGCAAATACAAAATCTAAAGTTACAGTCCTTAACAAAATTGGTGTGTTATCAGAACGTTGATATGTATGATATCAGGACCTTGAAATATGTAACAGCAGGACATTTTTCTGACTAATTTTGATTCAGTGGTTGGTAATTGGAAAGCCAGTGATAGTTTATACTAGTGTTTCCAATAGCAACTGAGTTCTAGCCCTCATGCCAAGCTTTGTATGTATGTATTTGTATGTACAGTTACAACAATAATACTACATGATATTATTACTGATAATAATGTTATGCATCAACCACTGACAATCTTAAGTCCAGTTGAGTATTTGGTCAGACAGAATGTCCAAACTCCAAACAGAAAGTTATGTATACACTTTTAAGGTATCATCAGTCCACAACACTGTTCAATGCTAACCAGGTTCAATTTTGCAGGATGCTACTGTGTTAACTAATTATATAAATGTCTGATCAAAATTGCCTTTGTTTGAACAATTTATGATTCTGCTTATTTCAACCACTGTTCCATATAAATACCCTTTTTTGGTAATAAACAACGAAACAACGATACTGACGGTGTACGGTCTTCTTGAGTATTTTGGCACAGTTTATCTGCTATTACCTCGGCTAGTAGTCACTTGCACTCTATGCTTATACCACTATTCAGGAAATTATATTAAAGCGCCCGTTTAAATAATTCCGAGTTGTGATGCGCTTAGTCATAAAATTGTATTAGCTACGTATAACCTGTGATTCAATATATCACTGCCTAAGTCTGTGATCTTTTCGAAACCATTCACTAGTAAAAACGTTGTTTTCTTTTCTTGACGATCTTGAAGCCATAAAAGCGCTATTTATTATAGTTAACCATTCTAGCTATTTAAACTACGTTTCCATACCCTATAACAATGTTAAAATTAGTTCCATCCAGGCTACCTGTCGCCTCCAGTGGGTTTTCCTTACACCACAGACTAATTAGTAGGTGGTACTTTTGGTTTAGTCAAATTGTGCTTTAGCAGCTATATGACAACTATGGTCACTAGTTATACATTGTAACATCAAGTGAAGTTCATATGTAAAGCTACAGTTTATAGCATGTAAACTCTGTGACATATCTGTACAGAATCCAATTTACAAATTAACCGAAATTATTTACAGAGTTATGACAGATATGCAACAGATCTGTGACAACTCTGTTGATCTGCCCTAGGTCTGTCAAAGCTCTGTAACAGACATGTAACAGATATAACAGATCTGTAACAGATTTGTCTGTTGTGTATGGGAAGGGTAAGCAGGTGAAAGAGAAAGGAAACATGCAAGTGTTAATTTTAAAAAGGAGATCAAGAAACTAGTATTTTAACTACTTACGGCAATCCCACTGGGCATTAATATAATATTATTTGAGTATTTCATTTGTATTTTTTATGAGTAGTTTCAGGTGTTAATGAACTATTGTATCCCCACAATATGGGTGAAGTACTAATTTAGCATCTATGCACAATAACTAGTAAGTGAATAACAACTTCACTAGCTGTGGTGAGGATTGCACTTTAGTTCCTTTCATTGTATGAAGGCTTTTGTTGAGTTGGGTTGTGATGTCATAGTTAAGTATATTCACATGTTGATGAACCCTATTCAGACATTCATGCATTATCCATTATTGTATAGAGGTGGTCTAGTTGGTTATGAACATTGAACATGTCTCTTTATTGTTACCAGTGGCATAGCTACACTGGGGACAGGCCTCTGTGGCCCCACCATCAGTGTCTCAACTGATCATTCATAAGCAACATTATATACCTTAATAGTTTAGAATTCTATATTATTTGGCTAACTATAGGTTGCTGATACAAGCGCCATCAAAAATATTTTTGTCACGTGTGTTGACCAAGTAACATGATGTAAACACACTTTCGCATATATGGTGTGTCCTGATTTACGGTAGTTTTCGATAGTCTACGAAAAATAGTTATTGAGCATGCGCAGTCTGCACCTTTAAAATCATTAATAGATGACGGAAAGCAAAATGTTAGCTAACAAAGATCCGGAATTACATATTCATACTAAAATTGTGGCTTAATATTCCCAAAATTAGCCATCATAATAGGCTAAGGCCTAGTCTACTATGTATATATACTATCAGTTTACCTCACTGAAACTTCACAATAATGCACTAAATTAATCACTATATCAGGATCTCATTAATCCAATACTTTTGCATGGTGCCTGCATTGATCATAACTTTGGACTTTCTGTATCTTCAAATACGTATATGTACCCATTATTTTCTAAAATGTGAGTTGACTACATAGTACCATATTAGTAGTATACCATAAGCATACTATAAGCAGTAGTATACCATAAGCAGAATTGACTCTTGTCTCACTGAATTCCAACCAATTAAACTACTATATACTCCAAAAATTTTCAAGAGTTATTTTAGTTAATGTAATGCTAAACAAAAACACCTTGGGTGTAAAAAAGTATGAGGCCAATCAGAAGCAGCATTGCAAACAGGTGCAACCAAAAACTTTGATACAAGAAGTTACTTATCAAAATTTTTTTAACTACTTGAATGACATACAATGGTTTATAGCATATTTTCACAAATATGATTGGCTTTGTCACTTGGCCACCTTTATTTAGTGAAAAATGTGGCCAAGTGACAAAGCCAATCATATTTGTGAAAATATGCTATAAACCATTGTATGTCATTCAAGTAGTTTAAAAATTTTTAAACCAGGCGCGCGTCTGGTTTCTTGAAATCGTTTTCTGTGAAAACGTCAGTATGTGTGTGTGTGTGGTTGTGTGTGTGTGTGTGGTTGTGTGTGTGTGTGTGTCCGCCCCCCAGGCTATTAAAAACCATTCACGTGAAATGAAGCCTGAATAACCAATCAAATAAGTCCTACTGCTTTGCTATCGATATTACTGATGGGTGGGGGCCTAGTAATGAAGCGCGTCATTAGTTACTGCCGAATAAGAACAAGGTAATGCAGTGTTAGCCGTTCATTCCATAGAAGCCGTTTGAACAGCTGTACATTACTAACAAGATGGAGTGCTTCAGTTTTGAAAGTGGGCATCCCGTGCGGGTTGCGGAGCTTATTATACAAGACTAGCCTATAGTGTTACAGTAAGAATTTCGACTTAAAACAACTTTGTACTACTTTAAAAAAGATTTATCACTAAAGTACTGGAGTATAAAGCAAAAGAATTAAATTTGTATGCATTGCTATGTGCCCCTTAGTGATGAGTCTTTGCTCACATGACTTACTCGTGACGTCATTAATTACTATTACAATGCACTGAATAGCAGGTGGTTTAACTTACACATCGCCTGGTTTTTAGATGGTAGAACATCAACTTGTTTGATAAGTAACTTCTTTGCCTCAACTGATATCAAAGTTTTTGGTCGCACCTGTATGCAATGCTGATTCTGATTGGCCTCACACTTTTTTACACCCAGGGTGTTTTTGTTTACAGATGTTATTACTAGCAAGCAGCAGAGAAGTACTGCATGGACATAATTTGTACTTGTCTAGGACACAATATTGCAAAATAAACTTTGAAGCTTAATTTTGAAAACTCAAGCCCACTAGAGTTATCGATACATCAATATAGATTGTGTATCTGAAAGTTTATGGAAATCATATGAAAGGGGTCCAAGTTATGACAACTATCAACCTGCAGTGTAATAGTCCTTCTCAAATACATTCATGTGTTTACTTCAGACTGATAATAGTAAGAAGTGCTGAATCTGCTGATACAAATTTGGCTGAAATCCATAAAGGAATGAGTGAGTTATTAGACAAACAATTGAATGTATAAAAGAGAGTTTGAAAGCTCCCGCAAGCCCACCAAAAAGTGTGCGATGAAAATGAAAGAAACAAAGAAAAAAATGACTGCCGCATAAAAATTTTTGTGGTGACAGGAAGGCACTTATAAGGCTGTATCAGAAGAATGGCTAAATAGATTTCTATGAACTTCGGGATATTGATTCTTCAAATAATGAAGGTATTAATTGTCTAGTAAACAGGAGAATTGGGTGGGAAAGGATGTTTCGTCGTGCGTATTCGCACATCGGGTGCCATAAGTCTCTAATAAATAATAGTCTATTGATTAATTAGTTGTGGTATAGTACCCACTCATCAATACTCGAAAATCCTTGATAATCTTTAAACATAAAGTCCCCCATAAATGTAATAGGGTGCCAGGCATGGCCATCAGTGATCGTTCCCATAATCTTCTCTAATTTCTTAAACCTCATCAAATAATTAAACATTTCTATAGTATCACATGGATTTATTTGTTGAACATCAGCTGCTCACTTCGATAAGCATTACAATTTTGCCCTCATTACAAATGGCTGAAAGTGTCGATCCCTAAGCTTTTTTCTCCTTATCATCAGCTTTTTCCTCCTTCTCTTCTTTCTCATTCACTTCTTTATCATCAGATTCTTCATACGTTATTAAAAAATCAGCTTGGTATGACTGCCCCCTTTTCTTAATAGGGATTTCTAAGTCATGTAATTTTTATAATCCAAATAACAGCATAGCTACTTTCAATGACACCAAGATCTGAAATGCAATTTTTTGATCATTCTTTTGTACCCAGTGGTGTCACCATCATGAACAATGGATCTTGTAAATATGTCTCACCACAAGAGTTCATAATAATTATATATAGTAGAGAGAGTGTCCAACACTCTAATGCTCTGTACAAACACACTGTGTAAAGTTCTTACACAAACGTTTCTGTCCCCTTCATCCCTCTACCACTTGCTCATTGTGTGCCAATTACTATAAGGCAAATACATAGTCCAAGAAAACAATTCAGACCAGTTTAACAAGTTGATAGTTTACTGTCTTAAACTACCACCAGTATTATTATACAATGACATTAATTAACTAATTAAACACTTAATTAATTGTGACATCATGAGTCATGTGGATGGGAACTTATCACTCAAAATATTATATACATTACCACCTTCACTACTTTGATACTCTATTGTTTTAGTTATTAAATGTCTTCCTTAGCCGAAACTGTTACTTAACAGCTTCTCAAACGCAAAGCCCACACCCACCTTTTAAACTGAAGCACTTTGTCTTTATTCTAAAGTGTAGCAGTTACAACGACTTATAACAAAAGAAACGTCCAATATGCCTTACCTTACCCCTTCAGTGCAGTATTCACGATGCGCTTCAATACAAAGGCCATGCCTCCCTCTTTATACTGAAGTACAGGTGTTCAAATGACTCTTATAACAAAAGGAACATCAAGTATGGCCTTATCTTACCTCTTTAGGCTAGGATTTCACGAGCAATTTGTTGCAAACACCATGCCTACCAACTATATTGATTCGCCTCGATTTCAACTGCCATATAAATGAAGGGGAAAGGCCCAAAACTTGTTGAACCAATCACAAAGGCTTGAAAGTAGAAAAGAACTTTTGTTTACACAAGAGCGAGCAATCAGCCATACTTCATCATTGTTCTTGATGCCATCTTGCTTTCTATATTCAGATAGCTTGTTTCTTGGGGATTAATGTATAATATTTGGCGCATCCATGTTAGCCAGACCTCTCAATTCTCACGATTTGGTCGTGAGACACACGATTTCAGCATTGGTCTCACGACTGCTTGTTCATCTCATGATTTCTCAAGATTTTACAGAAATATTATTAATATGCGCTAAAATATCCATTTATTGTGTCACGTGATCCCACACGTGATTTCATATTTGAATTATAATAATTGAAAGAACTTCGAAGCGGAAAGCTCGGCAAAAGCCTAAACCCCACTCAGGAAAGAAAAGATTGATGCAGTAAAGTTGCCAGTGAATATTATTGCAAATGTTTATGCAAATTATTTTTGTTGTAAGCTGCCCAAGAGGAGAATATCAGGTCGTACTCCATGACTCATAAAAGATACAAGAGTAAATAGGTGATCAGTACAATGAAGTTAACAATGGTGCGAAATTGATGAGTATTCTAGATAAGAACCGGCTTCATTCTGTACTAGAGTAGCCATGCCAAACGAAGCTTGTGGGTTTTATCATTATATAGATTATCATAGTGTAGGCTACACCATAGCATAGGAGAAATAATAAGCTGCAGAAACAGCAGTGTTGCATCTAGTTAGCTAGGTAATCATGCATTTTCAACAGTTTTTTAAAAAATTGTATGTGCATGCTGCATGGGGTGGGCTTCTCACGACCAGGCCTGTTCCCACCCTTTAAAATGCATGAGTAGCTTGCATTTTCAAAATAATAGGGTTAATTCATATGCAAGCATACCATTACTATAAATAAGCCTTAAATGTTACGATATACCAGTTACAATAAAATACAGCGAAAGTAGTCTATTGTAGCCAGACTCTCCACACAGGGCCTTATTGCTTGCATTTATTCATGAATACGTATTTAAAAATATTTGACACTCACTGAAACTTGGTGATCTGCTGGACCAAAATTGTAAGGCAAAGTCACCAGATTCTTTCCAGCACGGGCACTTGTACTCCCAATGTCATCATGATCATCTGCAGCTTCTATTTTACGTCTATCTGGCTGACAGTGTGTTCATTTCTTTTACCAACAGGTTATGGAAAATCTCTTTGCTGTAACCATATGCCAAGATTTTTTAATAGACTCAAAGGTATGTAATTGACATGGTTTCAAATTTTTTGAAAAAAGAAAGTGTAGGTTTCTTAAGGCTTCGTATTAGGACCTTTACTGTTCACTATCGTGTTAACACTGAACGTACCATTGAATAGGCTACTGAACAATATTGTACATTGGCACTTATTTAGAAATATTCCCTCTAATTCCATATTTGTTACATAAGCAGAGATGTGGAACTTATCAAATGCTTTGCATAGATAATGTCAGTTTGAAAGCCAGAGTCAAGTGTTTTGGCAATGTTATTTACACTAGTGATAAGCTGAGATTGGCATGACCCTCTAGGGTGAAAGCCATGTTGTTGCTCACAGAGAATGTTTAATGATTCTAGGCGAGAGTAGATTAGACATTCCATGAACTTACAGCTGAAACCGTAGAGCCATGGAACCAATGTGGGCACTTATAGCGATAAAGCCCTGCACAATAGAAAGAGTCAGGCTGCAACAGACTACAGTGACAGTGATTAACATTACAACTTACCAGAGAAAACAGCCAGGACAGCAACAATGCACATGACAGCAACAACGCACATGACATCCCTTAACATACAATATGAATAAAGCACAGTGAGTAATTAGTCTCATGAACCACCCCAGACCACTTTCCTTGGGGTGGCACTTATTGATTGGAGATTATAAGCGCAGGGTCTGGTGAACTTAGCAGACACGACTCGTTCTGCTGATCTACATATTTTGTAAATTGTTAATTAGTGGTGAGTGGCACAAAGGATAAATCGTTTAATATGTGTTGACGTAAGGTCAGCAATGTATATATATAGCTCGCTCATACCTTTGTGCCTCTCAACACCAATCAATGCTCTACAAAATCTGTAGATCAAACAAGTCGTGTCTAAAAAATGCTTAAAATGGTTAAATAGGATAAAATGCTTTCAAATGATTTTTTAAATAGCTCAGATGGGACTAGACTATGCAAATAACCAGACTTTTATAGGGTGTACATTGTAAAAATATATGGCCCATAGCAAATAGTTGCTATTAATGTTCCTGAGGATAAATGTATGTAGAAACTGACCAGACATTTCTGTCAGCTGTCACTCATCAGTATGATTAATGTTTGACAATCAGCAGGAAATTCAGAAGCTACTAAGGTACATGAATATAAATTATATATTCATACATTTTTGAAGTACCTATAAGCTGTGGGAATTGAAATAGATAGCTAGCAGCTGGAAAGACAAAATTCTCAACAGCCATGCAGAGTTACAGCTTGTTGTTGTCATTTTAACTCCACCTATAAGAGCATGGGCTGATTTCACTATCATGAGTTAGCTATTAGTAGTAAGAAAATGTGTCTTCAACTAAATATCAGAAAAGGAGCACATATAGACGGGTAAAGTTACTGGGCGTGTCAAATATTTTGTAATATAAAAATCACGTGAATATTGTATCCACCATTTTGTAGGGCAAAAGTGTGAGTGTTCAGATATGTCAGACTATGTTGCTTCGTTGGATTATACAGCCAAGAAATGACATTTAGAGAAACTGAAAATTGATGGCTGTGAATCTTTGAAAGATCCGTATTCAATTGCCGAATCGCAGTGGACAGAAGATATGAAAGAGTGGCCAGAAATCCATTTTGGAGATCTTTACATGTATCTGATTAACACAAAAGGCATTTACACTAAATAAAAGCTAAAAGCTTATACGTAAGTCTTTGGAGGCTTATAACTATTTCTATGCACACACTATGAGCACCTTATCAATGGTAGCAAAGTCTGTTTTGTCTGTAGACTTAAGCAACGATATTGGCCATGTCTGTTGTAGTAGCTTGAAGTGTTTAATTCGACCAATGGCCCATTCAACGTGAATTCTCACACGTGATAGCTTTGTGACAATTGTGACCGTAAAGTCCTATGGCTTCGATCAAAAACCATGGCACCAATGGCGTCACCAAGTACGTAGCATTTCATCGTTACCGGCTCTTTCTTCATGCGTCATGGTGGCTTACAGGTACGCGTTTTGATGGCGTATCTACGTACACGATTCGATGCGGATCACACAAAGTTCTTTTCACGATTACGGAAAAACACGGGCATATCCAGAAATACTTTACAGGCTCATTTTTCATAGGGTATAGCGAAGTTCGATACTCTCCCTAAACTATTATGAACTCTTGCTAATACCAAATCTCCATTTAAAAGACGATCAAGGAAACCACATTTAGATGTTATTGTTTTGTCAGATGCACGTCCTCCCTAGCATTTAGAAACAAAAATAATTGTTGTACTAATAGCCACCAAGAATTTGGCAGTATTATGGCTTTTGTAGTTAGAATAAGTTTCAGTTCGGGCAGAAAGTGAGGAGGCTCTCTCAATGAAAACTTCTGAACAATCGATTATGCAGGTTGCTCTAGGATACTTAGATTTGAAACAATCAGGTAGCGTCTTTCGTATTAACTCCCTATCTGGCCACTTAATCAGCTGTTTAAGCTCTCATGACATGATATTGATCCATTCATAAAATATTTGAGAAACTCTGGTGGGGCTAACACTGAGTCTGTATCCAAGATCTTTACCCGGGAACAGCTAATCTCAATTTCATTAGTACCAACAAAAACTGATCTTGAGGAGACTTGTCCTTTTCGACATAACACTCAAAAATAGATCTAACAATGATGAGAACATAGCATAAGATGGCAGGCCAGTGTAAAAGTGTGTCTGTTCATCATCACCTTCCATTTTTGCTGCAGGGCTAATGACTACCTTCAATTCTGACTTAAGCATTCCTATCAATTCCTGCTGAGCAGACATTTGTTGCATCAAAGATTCCCATACATTTGAGTCAACATCTGTGATTAAGCTCTTATCTTGCTTTGAAATTGGGACATCTTGTTCACTGTCAGAATCAATACTACTTTCATCATGGATAGCTGTTGTATCGAGTATTTGTCCACCAGAGTACGAGATGCACTCTACCTAAGACATTAATTCTTGAGAACCAGTAGATTCATCTTGATCAACATCAACATTTTCTTCAATAACTTCACCTTCATCTAATGTTCCCTCACTCACAGTTTCACTGTTTCTTGTCTCATGTAGCTGGTAACTTTTATGGCATCTGCTCACTAGCCATTTCCATCAAGATTTATTTTGTCTGTTAACAGCAGTAGTGTTGTTAGAAAAGACAAATATTGATGGAACATAATCTGGATTTCTACAGAAAAATTCACAATATACAATAATATATCATACACAATTAAACACATTGTATCAAGAGTTTATAGTTTCTGATTGTACTAAAATATTTGTATTTATAGAATCTTGGTTTCACCCCTCTAATGTAGTAAAACAAATTTGAAATGAAATGAGCGTTACAAATCCTTGAATAAGAGTTTGGCTGCCAAGCATCCCGCCTTAAAGCTCTAACCCAAAGTTCTCTTCGTTTGGGATCTTCAGGAAATCTAAACACTTTCACCTTGTTTGCTTTGCTGCAACCAACAGCGCAACAACTTGACGGCATTTTCTTGCCCTACAAAATGGCGGATACAATATTCACATGATTTTTATATTACGCAATATTTGACATGCCCAGTAACTTTACCCGTCTATAACACCATTACCTCAGAGAATAAAGGCTTTGCCTTCATTAGCTACCAATCAACAGTTCTTTGTGACCTGTTAAGGCATTAAGTTGATCAAAGTAGCACTTAACTCACTAGGCTATTCTCTCTGTACTTTTAATATTATGAAAGTCTGCATTACAATAATATTTCCTTTACATATGTAGACCACAATCTGGGATCAATCTGGGAAATATGTCCTCCAGTGGTCAGGGGTAAGAGATTAAAATGTTTTGTGCAGTAGTATTAATTACACATAATATTTCATAGTGGTACAGATAACAAAGAACTTTTGGATAATTGTGATGAAAACCAAGAAGCCAAGAGCTACTCTCATTGATGAAGCAAAGTTTCCTGGGTATGTAACAAAATGCTTTCTTGCATCAGGGTTTGATTCGGAGGAGGCTATTGCTTCTATGGACGTGACTATTGATGGACCAGAAAATTCTTTAAAAATAATGGAAGTAGCATTTTCCTCATGATCCATCAATGCACAGTGTTTTCTCATTTGACCATAGCATGCCTTTTGAATTTCCCCCAGGTCATAAAGTGAGAATTTGCAGTTTTGAACAGAATTACAACAGAAAGATTTCACCAATTTTAAACTGTACAGCCATACCATCTTTCACATCTGACAATAAACAGGGACCAGAAAAAAGGCCAAATAACACTAAATACTCTCCGCAATCACATGGAAATCATAAAATAAGTAAGATAAGTATTGCACTGCCTTCAAATAAAACACCTTTATTACCATCTATTCCACCTGAAAGTAAGGAATGTAGGCAGGTACAGAGCTCGATATAATGTTTGATAGAAGGGTAACCAGAGTGAACTGTTGAGAAATGAAGAACATTACAGTAAAAGGGCACTACAGTAATTGTATATGTAGAATGCAAACACTGTCACACTCCTATTAAATTACAACCTAAATCAACAAAAAAAGCTGGGGTACACCATGGAATATCCAACTGGACGAAACATATTGCACTTTGTTATTTTAAATGGCTTAAAGCAGACTCTGGACAAACAAAGCTTGTATTAAAACCCATACCCATTAAAGTAGATTCTTTGGGTGAATGCAGTCCCTCACGAAAATTTAATGGTGAAGTTCATTCTTTAACTAGTGCATTAGTTGAGGAAGTGGTGGCATGCTCAAATGAGAAAATATGAGTGTGCTCAAAGCCAGCTCCTTAAAGCAGCCAGTGACCCATGTCAAACACAAATAACAGATTACTTTCAAGTGCTAAATGATATTGAAGAATTATTGAAAACCAACTCGAAGCTGTGTGATTTGTTGCAGCAGTATCGGAAAGACCAGTCAGAGACAGTTGGTATCTTTTACACCTATTCTGAGACAACTTATTCTATCTAAATGCAGGAAAAAAATTTGATAGAGCTCCAAACCATCAAAAAAATTTGCTACAGCTCTATTAATTTATGCAGGACCATTAACATATGACTTCATCCAGAAAATATGCCTGAGGTATCGCTCTATCCAGAGAATTATTTGCTCTGATTATAAAGCATTTCCTGAAGGTTGTTTCAAGTTTGATGATTTAGCTGCTAACACGAGGCATCTACAGCTATATCCATTGGAGAAGACGCCACTCGTGTGATATCTCAAGTTGATTATGACTCTGAAACTGATAAATGTGTAGGGTTTGTTCTTCCGTTGGATTCCTCTTGTCGGTTCCTTTTTGGCTGTATGTTTAAGTCTACTGCAACAGCCAAGTATGCATATGTTTATATAGCACAGTCACTGTGTCTGTATGCGTCACCTTTTTGCAACAAATTCAATGCACAGCATGTGATGTTGCGATGGAAGTACATCTATGAAGAATGCAGCAAAAGAGGTCTGGTAAGTTTTTGGTGGTAGCACTATGAAGCAATCCGTGTCTCTAATGAGTGCATCTAAGGAAAACCATTCCTTCATCTTCATTAGTTACGAGAATACCAGCGCATGGTTTTATGTCCATCCAAGATCAACGGTATCCTATGTACAGGATATTGTACACGTTGATATTAAATTGAAATCGAGGCCATTAAAACCCTCTATACTTTCCAAATTTCCCTGCTAGTGGAAATCATCTTCAAATGGTTAGAACGGCATATGGCAAAGATCAACACAATCTTAGGGAGCGTGATATACACATTGTGCATTAAGCACTATTCCAGAGGCTAAGGGTACCTATGTTTATGTAGAGAAAATGGCATCTACAGTTGACAGCTACCTTGATATGAGCCTCAAAGGGTAGAAAAAGCATGGTATGCTATTTTATGTCAGGTGGATACTGCTAAGTGAGAATACACATTAAGTGCATACTTATGCATTGAACTTAATGCTCATGCTTCATAAACTTTCTTAATGAATACTCATGATAATGTGAGTAAGAAAGATGTTTTTAGGATCGCAAGACGTTTAGAAGTGCTCACAGCATGAGCACTGTTTTTCTTCAGTGTTGAATTTCAGCATTTTAGGATTACTTTGCCGATTGCACCGCCTTAATATCCAAGCAGTGATGTAGAGAAATCCGGAATTAGGTTTCCTCGTGCAGAGAAACATCTTGAGAGGTCTGGTATGAAATTGTATGTTCCTCCATCAGTTGCAAGCATTAGTACCAAAGAAATCGGAAAAGCAGTTGAGTAAATGGATCAACTACTAAAGAAACATTCCAAGTGGGACAACATGAAGTGGAATAATGTAGGTGATTGTGATGTCGAGTCAGATGCAAATGATGACCAAGTAGAAGATGCAGCATACTTCAGTTTGCCAAGTAGGACACTGACACCAAGAAGTACAGTAAGCCTTATAAGGATTTGAGTTCGATACTTTATAGTATTATGCTAGTGATATATTTGTTGATCCTTTTGAGTTTTATGACATGCAGCGCAAGGCCAAGAGGAGTGCCAAGGGATTGATAAATGCATATGAAAAGACAGTACAATCGTTTATAAACACCCTCTAAGGAATACATAGAAATGATGGTGCACTATATAGCTATGTGAGCGATTCAAGTATGAGAAGAAAGGTTTTGATTGTCGGAGGTCCCAAAGATAGCGGCAAGACAATTTTTATCAAGTGCCGCTGTGGACTTGGGATACCATGTGGTCGACTTAAACTTAAAAGGGGCCACAGATATAAAAAAGGCGATGAATAGGGATGAATGTAATTTGCCGGCATAATTTTGAGAATAATAGGTCTCAATTTTAATGAGAATAATTCTAGAATTATAGGATGTTAATGAGCATAATTCTGGAATATTAGGACATTCATGATTACAAAATATAATAATATTAAAAAGGATAGTTCATTTTAAAAGATTCTTTGTTTGTTGGACATCAGTAGCTTGGTTACATAATACTGTAGTGGATATTATTGATCCAGTAAAGTTAAAAGAATAATAGATGGTATGCACAATAATAAGACTCACGTGATATAACGGAAACCGCCATGTTTTAGGGCAGACTGCAAGACGATGGTCGTTACGTGCTGTGTAATCGGATGCTCTGCGCGAGCTGATCGGGAGAGAGATCTTCGTTTCTTTAGTATACCAGCTGTTATAAGTCATCAAGACAAAAGAACTGAAGAAATTTCAAGAAAACGGCGAACAGAATGGATAGCCAAGATAAATAGGAAGGACTGGACACCAACAAACAATTCATTCGTCTGTTCTCGCCATTTCATTTCTGGTAAGAATTGTTTATAGAGTTGTAGAGTAAGACTAATTCATCTGTATTTAGGTAAAGCTGCTTATCTTTATGAAGAAGCCAGTCCGGATTGGGCCCCTTCAGTGGATTTGGGATACAACAGGGTAGTACCAGATGAATCCAGACATACCAGGTTCGTGCAGAGAAGTGCTAGGAGACAGGAATTACTAACCAGCCATGATGTTGAATGTGAAAGTGACCATTTTGCACCAGATGAAGAGGATACTCATGAAGATAGTACAACACACGTTGTGGATGCTTCATGTCAAACTGACAAGGATTTAGCAGAATTAACGGTTTTGCAGCGAAAAGAGTTTGGGGATTTAAAAAAAGAGAATGCTAGCTTAAAAGCAGAGCTGATAAACTTGACTTTGAAAAGAGAGGGAGAGTACTTGACAGAAGATTTTTTCAAAGAAGAAAAGAATTGGGATGTTTTGAAGCTGTATACAGGTATATACTATTCTAATTTAAATAAATGTCTTGATATATTTGTATAGGTTTTCCTGAATGGATTCTACTTAGTGCATTTTGTGACTTGGTGTGTCCATATTTGAGTCATCACAAGAAAATATCTACATTTTCTTCAGTAGTAATGTTTCTTATGAAACTTCGGCTGAATTTGCTGGATGAAGATATTGCGTACAGATTTCGTGTACACCAGAGTACAGTTACTAGAAACTTCCACGATGTATTAAAAGTTGCAGCTGTGAAGACCTCTTTTCTGATACAATGGCCTGAAAGAGACATTTTACGCAAGACAATGCCAGTTTCCTTTAGAAGGTTCTTTAGAAACTGTTGTATAATCATTGATTGCACGGAAGTCTTCATTGAACGGCCGTCTGATTTATTAGCCCGGGCACAAGTGTGGTCCAATTACAAACATCACACGACTTTGAAATTTCTTATAGGGATCACCCCCCAGGGAACAGTGTCGTATATTTCAAAGTGTGCTGGTGGAAGAATGAGTGACAAGGAAATAACGGAGACGAGTGGTCTGATGCAGCACCTTCTTCCAGGTAAGCTTAAGTTGCTACACAGACAGAGCATGAAATAACAGTCGGACATCTGACATTTTTCAAGCACTTTTGGTGTCGACCTGTACAATTGTCATTTTGATTTTACATATGTCTGAACCAAATTCTAATGAGAGCAAATTATATGTTCCAGGTGATTTGGTTATAGCCGATAGGGGCTTTACTTGCAGCGATGCAGCAAAAATGGTATTAACTGAAGTGAAAGTACCACCTTTTACTAAAGGAAAAAAGCAGTTGGAGAAGCAAGAGATCGACTGGAGCCGAGAACTCTCAGTGGTCAGAATCCATGTTGAACGTGTCATTGGCCTCCTAAAGAATAAGTATACGATTCTTCAAAGTGTCCTCCCTATAAAGTTAATTTCATGTGGAGATGGCTGTCCTGATACTGCAATAGATAGGATAGTAAATGTGTGTTGTGCTTGTATTAACATGTGCCCACCTATAGTACCACAAGAATGATGTGTCATTTTTAAATGTTATTAAATTATTTTAGTTATTAAATTATTTTAAAAATCACTTTTTTTTCTGTCTATTAAACTTCTTAAGTTTACGGCAAGAAGGGCAGTACCACTTTCCTTTGGGTGGTGTTCGTATTCTTAAACAATCAAAGTGAAACCAAGAAATTGAACATTGCTTGTTGTCACACCTTATCATGTCCCCAAAACTTGGCTGGCAACAGTAACACCAGCATCTGCCATTGTCGTCATCATCATCAACATCATTATTACTATTATCTGAGATGTCAACTGCAGGTGTTGGCACAGTTCCATCACTCTCAGCAACAGGTATCCTTGTGTACCACTTTCCAACAATCTCAGGGAGGATCCCGTACACAAAAAAATTTCTGGCCTTCTCAAGGCAGTCCTCAAAAAATTGATCATCTCTATAAATACGGTCAATTGCAACTTCAGCTTGACTCCAAGCCACAAAATCTGCATACAATGCATCACTGCACACATGTAGTTGCAACTGTACTTGATAGAAGTACGAGTGGCTTCTTTTAAGTGACCATTTGCCATCACTATTAACCATACAAAACCCACTATCATCTTCAGGGAGATTGTCTTAATAGCCATATACCTCTATTTCAGCCTCTTCTTGCAATAATTCTGGGAAACAGAATTGTGCACCACAATTGCTGCTGGCGTTTTTGTAACAGATGGCACAAGTATACTGTCTCTTTTCTCTTTCACCTATATTTAGTGAACCAAGTTAAGTTCTTTTATTTCAAGGCTGCTAGCTTTATAGCTACCTTGTGGCTTCTGGGCAGTGTTGGAAAAGTGGCTGCAAGGTCCTGGTAGCTTTCCATAGCTATGTGGTGCTTCATTACCATGTATGTTGCTTCATCAATTTTTCTTCTACCACAGGTAACTCTTGCAGTTCTGGCACTGATGGGCATAATGGCAAATCAACAACTGTACCACTAACAGGAGACTTTAGAATAAAATTGGTAGGTACGAGCCCTGTGTCTGAATACACGTTAGATGTGTAATTCATCATTTTATCCTTCATCTCCTTCTGCTTTCTTTCCTTTTGCCTTTTCCCAACCTTATCATAATCAGATCCTATATATGTACGTATATGCATGCATTTTAAAAAATCACAAAGCTATGTTATATGCCTAACCATTGACCCTCAGCTTAGGTACAAGATCACTATCTTCATCTGCAGTGCTGGGCTCGGGGCTGGGCTGGTAATTTGACAATTGCAAAGTACCCTCATTGGCATATACGATGACGCATTTCTCACTCTTTCCTTGGTGTAATCCCAACGTAGGCCTCGGTACTTCTTGCACGTTCTGCTGCATTCCTTACGAAGCCTATCTTCAAGTTTCTTTGCATTTGGAAACATTGTAAAGCCACTATTGTCTTTCAAGCTATATCTTCCTAGATCTACGCAAGTGGGAGTTGGAACTTGTATGCGGCTTTTCAACTCAGACCAAAGCACAAAAAGCTTAGCTGGGATTCGCAAATTAGCAACCGGGTTCTTTGCTATAATTTGGCTTGTAATGCTTGGATGGTTCTCAAAGTTTTCAGCCAAAATCTTGCAATCAGAGATCTCCCTGTACAGGTCAGGTCATCCAGTTGCTGGCGGAGCGCTTCTCTGGACATCGATGATTCTGTTTTATAGCTATAGCGTCTTAAAGAGCATTGAAATCTGAAGTATAACTTGCTCTAAACGCTCATGCATTTATATAGTCTAGCAAATGCAAAGCTCGCCATATAGCATCCTGCATCCCGCATCCGGGTCCAAAAAGTATATTTTTTATCGAGTGTCGCATAGCTACAGCAAATTTTAAAGTTACCACAGGGCCCAAAAAGTACTCCAATCAGAAGCTTGCATCTTTATTCAGGCATATGGGTGTAGTTATGCTGCAAAAATATGGCCAATCATTGCACACTTTAAAGCATAGCCGATCAAAACAGTTCATCTATCTATATAAGCATAGCCATAGATTATATATATACATATCTTACTTATTATTTACTTATTTATTTACTTGAAACATTTCTACCATGGCGACAAGACATGACCCTAGATGGTACAAAAGGCTAGCGAGCGGAAAAGTTGATCATATCCACAATCAGGTAATATATATAGGCTATATGGATAAGGCTATATGGATAAAGCTATATAGTGACGGTCGGCATGCACTTCATATCATATATATGCAGCCAGCTTCAACCAGCACTTCAGAAGGAGTTTCTACTGGGGTTCGCCGAGATTCCTCCAAAAAGCGGCGCACGCACAGGGTTCCTACGCAGCACTGGCTCCCTGAAGGGCAATATTGCGTTGAAAGATTAATATCAAAGCGCAAAAAGGTGTGTATATATTAGCGAAGTAGCTCTGCGTGCGTGGCCTATATTCATGTCTTTGCTATTCAGGGATCTAAGAATGAGTACTTGGTGCTCTGAAAGGGTTACCCAATGGAAACTGCCACATGGGAACTCTCTGAAAACATAGAAGCTGGACTATTAAGGTTTGCCCTTTTTAATATTAACAATTTATGCCAGATGCTGTGCCTTATTGTCCAATAGTGAATTTGATGATCCTGACCCCCCAGAGCACATTGTTAGAAGTCATGCAGCTGCACTGTACATAGAGTTAGTTAAGTCACTTAAAGCAGACTGTCTCAAGCACACAGTAATTAGACTCCCCTTTAGGTTTGATGTTTTTAGGTTTTTGTTTGGTAGTTATAACAAAAAATGTTTGTATTTCTGCGATTTCAACCAACGCTATTTTGGTCCTGGGTGGAATCAGTGGTACACTGACAGTGTGCTTGGTAAGCATGGACATGTCATTGTGTTCCCCCTCAAGGCCAAGTTGTCGTTGCGTAGATCTCCACCAAATGGTTTTTATAGGAATAGTGATGGGACATTTTTACCTAAACTTAGGCCACTTTTAGAAACACTAACTATACAGATAGTAAAGGAAAATGCTGGGGAATAGCTATAATTGAGTTTTGTACAGCATCCATTGGCTATACATGCACTAATTTTTGTACCTGCATATACATTTTATGTGTCTTCTGGGGGTGAGCTTAAGAATGTTATCAGTGTCAGGTATGTGCATGGCTCGGCATGGCTATGTGTATATTGTGATCAGATGAATATTAACTTTTGTGGCTAAGCATTGTGGTTATACAAATGTGACATTTTTTGGTCTACAAGTGCACTCAGAAAATAATTCTGTGGCAAAGCAATTCCTGATTGAATTAAGTGCGGGACAAAAACAATAATTCTGTGGCTAAGCAATTCCTGATTGAATTGTAAGCATGTGACACTTTTGGCGATAATGTGCACTAGCTCTCAAAAAATAATTCTGTGGCTAAGCAATTGTGGCTAAGCAATTGTGGCTAAGCAATTGTGGCTAAGCAATTCTTGATTAAATTAAGCATGTGATAAAAGATTGTAATTGCATGTATTCAAGGGGAGGTTTTGCTTGTGGTTAAATACCATGAACTACCAGCTTGGCATGCATTCCACTCAGCAACGCACAAGTTGAGCAATGTGCATGCAAACACTATTGATGAGCAACTTTGATATTGATTAATGCAGATTTCACATGTTCATTCAATGCATAAAATAATATACTGAGCTATTAGAAGGGGAATTTAGGGTAGAGAGGTTGATTGCAAAGAGGAGAATGGTACAATTTTACTACAGTGTCATGTGCATAATATTGTATATCATTTTATAAACTTGCAGTGAGAATTCAGGACCTTTCAGCTATGTAGCTTGCATCTGCATGTATCTTAGCTGCATATAGATGGGTGCTAAATGCATGTATCTTTTAAAACAGCTGTTAATTTCAAAGGTCTATGTGTTATAAAGTACCTTTTTTAGATTGGCTAGAAATAGGGAAAATTACAGACTTAGGCATGATGCTATGAATGTGGAACATTGTGAAACAGCACTTGAACCAAGGGAGAGGCATCAAATTTCAAATCATTCATTAACATCTCAAGTTAGAAACCTGACAGTTGATGACGTTGATCAGGCTCAGGATGCTTTTAACATCTGTCTAGTATGAAGGTATGTAATATACAGATTATAACTCACCATTAGCTAATTTCATTACAGTGACTTCAGCTACCTTATCCTGTTCACATAACAATCTAGTTACTTTTCATAACCATTAAGTGGTCATGCATGTCTTCTGTTGGCAAACACTGTTGAAAATTCACATAGCTATTCACATGGATCAGTCATGACCTCACATTTGCCTCTCAACCTTCCTTCATCCTCTGTAGGGTGGTAGCAACATACATACAAAGATATACAGCAGAGTTTGACTGAAGTTGTTGCTGAAGAAGAAAAAGAAGTAGCTAGTAGAAGTTGCTGAAAAAGTAGCTTAACAAGTAGCTGAAAAGTAGCTGCAACAAGAAACTGTAAAAAAGACTTATTTTTAAATGTATTTAGGTATTATTTAATGTATTTATGTGGTAATTTGAAGTGTGTATTTCATACTATTATATGGTATTGCATCAGTAATTATAATGTCTCACAAGAAGTCACACATTAAGTCACACTACAGCTACAAGTACCTATAACATGTACGAAACTTATCCATGCTGAGACAATTTCTGTATAAATATGGGATGATTTTTGTACAACTTTTATAATTTTAATATATATAATTTATACTAATCCTATAATATTAGCTAACAGTGACTTCAGCTACCTCATCCTGTTCACATAAAAATCTAGTTTACTTTTAAAGGTTTGCTACAGTTTTTGGCTTCACCTGCAGCTGTGGCTGTAGATTCTTAGTGCATGGTCATGACAACAATCTTCCGTTGAAAATTCACACATTCACATGGATCAGTCATGACCTCACATCCACCTTCCTTCATCCTCTGTCATTCATGTACATTATCACTGTGCATGCATACATAGGGTGTAGCAATATATATATGGCCTGTCAAAACCTAAGAATACATCAGAGGTGTATAGGAAGATGGTATCTGTCAGGGGGGCACTGATTCATCCATATAGCCATATTAAATATCTACTATTAGCTTGCATGTGCATGTGTTACAGAGCTCAAAATATTGTGTGGTCTAGTTTGCTGTCACAGGTTATTTCAGGTCCACTTTAGCATATGACCGAATAGTTCCAAATTTGGTAGACAATTTTACTGTACGTATAGCTATAGCCAGCTAATATAGCTACTGTAACATTTCCAATGGAGAATCCAGAGTAAACAACTGACAAACTAGCTAGCTACCAACCCTTATTTTTTGAGCACTGTATATATGGTTTTGTATACTAGTAGCTATATATAGCTAGCTATATTTAGCTACAATAGCTATACTAGCTACCTAGCTACCTTGTAGTCACAGCACATGAAAAACTTTAACCCATAGGTCTTTAGGTTTATTTCAATCACTCCATCTTTTATCATGGTGTTTACTTGTTGAAAACATTCTTTAAATCTTTCCTTAACTAAGCAGAGTGATACCAGAATGGATCCTTGTTGTTTACCTGAACACAGGGGACATACCGTTTCACTTAAACAATAAATATTTGATGGAATAATATTATTATTATGAGCACATAATGAAAGGAAGTGATGAGAGCAAAAAAGATGCATTCCCAAATTTGAATTCAGTGTAACCACGAAGGTAAGGCAGCAACATACACAAATTTTTGCATAACATCATATTATCTCTTCATCAATAATTTCACCCATGATTGCAGCTTTTTAGTAGCAACAAGCTTGGCTGGCTAAAAAGTCACTGCGTCCATCAGGACACACCCATTATATATGATTCATTGTGGTCTTCCCCTTGCATATGTTTACAATCAGTGTGTACATCATATGATATCAGTTTGAAATTAATTGAGCTTTTCCGCCAATCTTTATAAAGAAAAGTGTGATTTTGCTTAACCATCAATATCTCAACACAGCAAGCACCAACAAGCACAAAAATTGTCGCATGCATAGAGTGCATAGAGACGTCTGTACTAAGTAAGTTTCATTACCTATCATCATTTCATAGTGGATAAATAAGCAATCTTCTCTACTGACCACAAACCACACCAACTTTTACACAGCATCACAGACATCCAAATAAGATATTTTAGAGCCAAAAATTTAAGCTTTTAATGATTTCAGTGTGGAAATATGGTGCAAAATTGTACAAACTTTAAAGTGGGTCTACGTCATGTGGGTAACACCCCCAAGACAAAAATTTTTGACAGGTAATTTGTAGCACCACATGAAGTTTATTTAAGCTAAAAATAACTCTTCATCTCACTTTATGGCCATTTTACATGTAGAAATTTAAAACATGCAGTTTGATGAATTCTAGGAATAAGATTGTCTTTCTTGACTATACATGTACGTAACATCGTTTTTTTCTCCAAAATTGGTTTTTGATAAAATGGCCATAAAGTAGACTGTAGCTTTAATAGACTTTATATAGTGATACAAAACATCTATCAAATTTTTTTGTCTTGGGGGCGTTACCCACATGACGTATATAGACCCACTTTAAAGTTTGTACAATTTTGCACCATATTTCCACACTGAAATCATTAAAAGCTTAAAATTTTGGCTCTAAAATATCTTATTTGGATGTCTGTGATGCTGTGTAAAAGTGGGTGTAGTTTGTGGTCAGTAGAGAAGATTGCTTATTTATCCACTATGAAATGATGATAGGTAATGAAACTTACTTAGTACAGACGTCTCTATGCACTCTATGCATGCGACAATTTTTGTGCTTGTTGGTGCTTGCTGTGTTGAGATATTGATAGTTAAGCAAAATCACACTTTTCTTTATAAAGATTGGCGGAAAAGCTCAATTAATTTCAAACTGATATCATGTGATGTACACACTGATTGTAAACATATGCAAGGGGAAGACCACAATGAATCATATATAATGGGTGTGTCCTGATGGACACAGTGACTTTTTAGCCAGCCAAGCTTGTTACTACTAAAAAGCTGCAATCATGGGTGAAATTATTGATGAAGAGATAATACGATGTTATGCAAAGATTTGTGTATGTTACTGCTTTACCTTCGTGGTTACACTGAGTTCGAATTTGGGAATGCAGCATTTTTAAAATTCAGCCAAGTGATGCCTGTCCTTGCTACTCACACGGGATTTGCCTAGCTAATAGAGACAGCTGATGCAATGTTGTGTACCACGTTTCACTTTGTTCGAAGGTTGCGTGGATGAGCAAAGGCTAGGTGAAAGCGTATCTTTTCACTGGAGCTTATATGTAAATAGGCGCTTACAAAATATTAATGCTTTACCTCCAGGAAAAGATTTCTTTATCATTTTAAGATATTTTTATATTGCACGAGTAATATAGTAAATATTACTGATTGCCAAGTTTAAAATAATAGTGTCTTTTGTGAAACTTATAGGGCGCTTAGGTATAAGAAGCGCTATAATTTATATATTTAGCCGAGTACTGTATAGCGCAAAATTCTGACGGGGAAAATTTTTGGCAAATTTAAGTAAGAGGGATTTTGGCGAGGAAAACTTTGGCGAATGTGTTAAATACCTGAAGTACAGTATTAGCAAGAGGAAAACTTTGGTGAATCATCCTTCGTTTAGCTTGCTAAAATGAAGTACACGTGATGCACTAACCCACAATCGATAAATTTAGAGTCACGTGATAAATAGTTTTGGTCTTGTTTTCAGTAGAAAGTGTTGTTCGAGGCTATCACAAATCATAAAGATATTTGGGATGCTGCCATAGAGATGGACTAGAGCTTCCTTGCTAAAGGTGCCACGTGACAATCAGCTGTAGCTGTGATAGTTTCGTGTCGCCCACACTAGTATGGGCTGACGCTTATAACCTCCAATCAATAAGCGCCCTGAGACGGAAGTTTGGCCATAGATGGTCTGGCCACTCAAGGATGAAACAAAGTCCAGATAAGTGTGTAATTATCAATGGTCATGCATGTACAACTGAGCAAACTTCGAGGCAAACTTTTTATCTGGTAGTCGAGGATTTCACAAAAAATAAAATATTGACGAATGATGTGCAGTTCGCCAAAGTTTTCTGCGCCAGAATTTTGCGCTATACGTAATTATTTGTCCTTGCTTAGTTGTTTTTGTATTGCAGTCTTGTTTTCGCTTTCTGGCACTATGTGGTAACTAGGTATTTATGAAGCGCAGGCTTTATATGTAACAGTTTTGCTGGTACATAATATGCATTCACACACTCATACGCACGCACACACAAACACACACACATACATACATACACACACAAACACTACGCACAGGTGCACACACCCACACTACACAACACACACACACTACATGCAGACACACACACATGCACACATCTCTGTATCGGCCTCTGTATGTGTTCATGTGCCTTACTGAGCATGTGAAAACTGGGCTTATCTGCTGAGACTTCAAAGTTTAATAACTTTCATACTGTAACAAAGCACAATGTGTTTAAATTTTAGTGTGTGTACCTATTGCATATGTGTCAGTGTTGTTATAAACTCAGTTGCTTATGTATAATTATACTAGGCAATGTGTGTGTGTGTGTGTGTGCGTGTGTGTGAGTCTGAATGCCATCCTTTCAGCAAGCAGAGGAGATGCCTTCAACAGAGCTGGGAGCAACAACCAGCACCAATGAAGATGGGTATGAATTTTCTGTCTCTGTATTTGTATGCATATAGTGGTAGATAGTGTCAATAGAAGTGGTGAAGTGCCCGTATGACAAGTAATAGTTAAAACACAGGCAAGAGTGCTTTGCTCTGGCACTCTAAAATCTGCCCAAACCTGCAAGCGTTTGCTCTACCCTTTATATAATAATGGGAAGCGTTGATATTGAGATGGTGAGCCTATATAAAGAGTGATGGTTTCATCTGTTTCATCAAAGAGTTTTGAGAGATTTGTGGAATGTCTAAATTAAGTGTGCGATATTTTTTATATCGCACACTTAATCTTGTAACATTCCAAGGCTAGTGCATTATGCAATACCAGTATATACATTGGCATTTTCCTTTGATCTGAGGTGTGAAGTGGTATATACTGTATGTAATCTTTACTAACTGCAGTTTAAAAAGTTTAAGGCAACAGGCACAAACAGGATGAGTCAGTGACAACATGCACAGTCAAAACTTCCACCAGTCTGTGCATATGTGTTGTATGTCTAAAGTACATGTAGAAGAATTAGTAGTGACTCATCAAGTGATATAGCACTGGTGATGAGCTGACATCTTCACAACCCAGTTCCCATATTAGTAGCCATGACGATGCTTCCAGTTTAATCACCATGACCAAGACCAAGTGATTCATGATTCTGCAGCATCACATCATAACACCTTCAATTGGATGGGTAGTGAGGCTATTTCACACCATGGAAAAGACAATGAACGTAAATATTCCAACTGTTCCCTTTCAATCTGAAACTTTGACTAAAGGTATATATACATGCAGCATATAATTAAAACCCGATCTAGTAGCCACATATTGTGTGACTGACTCTGCGACAGCATGACCTTTAGAAATAATATACGAGGCTGCATTTAAGGGGGCAGGGGGCATTCGCCCTCCCAGGCTGGATAGTGTCTAGGAAATGTATGTCAATACCCCCCTCTACAGTACTGTAATGCACCCCCCAACATTTTGATTTGCCCCTGTTATATATAACACAGTACACTGATATGATAGAAGTTAATTAAGAATACTTTACAAATTACATTACATATTTACAAATTACATTACATATTTAAAATTACATTACATATTTACAAATTACAGTATAATATTAAATTGAGGATATGCAGAATGTGTGCAGAGTGTATGCAATATCAAAAGTGAAGCTCATGCATGCAATGTATGTAGACTGTATATGATTGTTTGCACGTTGTTTATAATGATCACAAAAACAAAAACAAAAACATTCTAACATACACTCAATATCACAAATTATTAAACACTGCCTAACCTACACTCAATCTCACAAATTATTAAACACTGCCTAACCTACACTCAATCTCACAAATTATTAAACATTGCCTAACCTACACTCAATCTCATAAATTATTAAACACTGCCTACCCTACACTCAATCTCACAAATTATAAACACTGCCTAACCTACACTCAATCTCACAAAATCAATATTAATAATAAAAATAAAAAAATGTTCATGTTTGGAATGGTCCAATAAATATTCCTTGATGGTTGACATCCCCCCTTCCCCCTGCATGATCATGAAGAAAGCTCTGCAAGTGTATGACCTGGCCACAATGGCGCTGGACCAAATTCTTAATTTGGTTAGCTTTGCAATAACCTTCGCGAATTCGCTGTTGCTTAAATTTACAAATGTTCCGTGTTGTCATTCACCGGAAAGTGTATACAATTTTGACTCCTCTCCTGCAACTGATGAGACCAAATTGTCCATCCAATCCACGAAGTTGGTTTTGGATTCTGCAGCGGTTGCTCCTAGCAACACAACAATAAACTAGTTAGTAAAATCTTAAACTCCTAGTAATCAACAATAATAAATGTCTAGCAATACACGCAATAAACTATACCATATTCACATTCACCTTGTAATTGCCACAAGAACAAAGTTGATGTTTTACCATCTAAAACCAGGGACTATTGTTAATCTATTATGACTATACATGCAATGATGTTAAGGTGGCTCAGAACAATTCGTATATGCCTTCACCACAGAAATTCAAACTCTTGGCTACCATCAATAAGCGTCTTTAAGTAATCAGTATTTACAAAACAGACTTAGATTTATTATCTCCAGCAAACCGGAGTGCTCTATCATGCGTAAAACTCGAGTTTAAAATTCAGGCCTTTTGAAAGAATAAAGAATGCAGTGGTGCTGGATTTCCTATTAACATCATTTACCTTATCAGCTACAGTTGTGCACTTTTACTTTTCATATACGCACAATGATTAGAAGAACACAACTCTTTCGGTATACCATCGATGTTCTTTTACGTTTTTAAAAAAAATCGCCACCTCCTTTGACAAGCACTCGTTTGTAGCACAATTATCACTGATTGCCCTGTCAAAATTTGACACCTATAGGCTAAAAATTGGACCTCGCGTGGTAACGAATTGTGATGAAACTATCATGTCATCTTTTCCAATCCACTTACAATTTGCATTCAAACTACCTCCGGAGGTGGATTGACTCAATTCAAATCGGGTCAATGCGAATTCCGTGTGGACCGATCAATTCGAATTAATTCGCATTCAATGCGCATTATTTTTGTCGTGTAGACAGGCCTAAAGATGATTATGTAATCTTATAACAGCCAATGATATAAGCATGCGTAAAACTTGTTGGACTTCAACCACTAATTTGCCCAGCAATAAACTTCAAAGCCTTATGCTTGAACGGTTTCCCCTATACAAATGTATGGAGAAACTTTAAGGAGACACAATACAGTTAGCGTAGGCGATCCCAAAATAACTGTACAATAATCCTATGAATTCATGGCTGTGTATAAACAATGCTCTGAAGGTAAGTAGCAATATAAAGTTAAGCAGAAGCTTATATCTAAACCCTTTCACTAGTTATGGCACTGTCTTGCTTTAATCTTTCAGTTAGAACTACTCTCGACAGCTTGCGCAAAACTTTCTAACTTTTTGTATATAGTCTATGCATGGTAGTTGAAATCAAACAGCGGAAATACTTTTTGCTTCTTTAGTCTAGTTTAAAGAATCCATTAGTCGCTTTTCTGAGGCCAATTAAGTACTTCACTTCGGCTTCCGCACTTTTGTAGCTATTTTATCCCTTTCTTTCGACCAAAAATTTGAAGGTTATCGATTCAAAAATGACGACGTGGTTCCTAAATAGCATGCATACCCGATTTGTAATGCATGTTAATCGAAATTACACGAATATACAAATTTATACGGAGATGTTGTTTACGCGCTTATTCACGAAGAAGAAATACAAGCAAGCTAAGCGTTCATTATGGGAGTAAAGGTAGAGTTGTACATTGTTTGTGTTGTATTTCGTTAAAACAACAGCCTTTTTACAAGCAAGTGTAGTTAATCGTGTAGTTCATTTTGTGTGACAGGCGCTAGTGACAAATAAACTAATTTGTTTGAAGCCATGTAGTGCTAATTGCTGAAGCCATGTGATAACTGTACTGTGCCTCCTTAAAGCGCTGTATCTTCTTGACGCTTAGTCCTATGGAATAGCTTCTTTTCTAAACGTTTCCAGCATTTGAAGGGTTTCACGGCAATGTAAAATTTATTGTTCTAGCCTGTTCGCAACGGAAGTTATTCAAGGGAAACGACTGGCAAGGTGAATGCGAACAGAGTATAGGCACTGAAAATTGTGGTTTGGAAGATATCTTAAGATTTTTCTAGAATTTGTATATGTAATAGGATGGGGTGCTGTAGTATTTGGAATTAATTGCGCGAGTAATGCAGGCAAAAAATTGTAATAGTGCGAGGCAAAGCCGAGCACTATTACAGTTTTCTGCCTGCAGTACGAGTGCAATTAATCCAAATACTACAGCAACCCATACTGTTACAAATTAATCTAACACGTTTTAGTGTAACTTGGTGTGCTAGTGAAGAGGTGTGGTGATTTAACATGTGCCACTGAAACAAAATATTACAAGCGTTGGCAACAGTGTACTGGTGTAGGATCCATGTGTAGTGGCTGTGTCTTTGAAATGCCGTTGCCTGATAGTATCGCTAATAACTGATATCCCAGAACTTGCTGGCGAGCTTGTTGGGATGTTTTTGTCAGCTGCCCATTAATTAGTGAAACAAGAAGAAAAGCGAATTTAGTAATGAAAGAACTTAGTAATGCCGTTGCCTGATAGTATTGCTAATAACTGATATCCCAGAACTTGCTGGTGAGCTTGTTGGGATGTTTTTGTCAGCTGCCCATGTTTTTGTCGGCTGCCCATGTACAGGCCTGTTGAGCAGTTGAGAAATTAAAAGGAAGCTGAAAGTGAATTTAGTAATTGTAATTATTGTATACCAGTGACAACAATTTGTAATTGTAATGTCAACAAATTAGCCAATTAGAGGCGTATTACAGTTTTTGTTTGAGCAAGGTATCAAAAAAGTGTAATAGCGTTTCTATTGGCTATTTACTGTAGTATTACAAAATAATACATACTAGCTGTATCGGGCGTTTTCTATGTAAACTGTAACACATGTTGGATTAGGTTATATATACATAAATTATATTTTGGGCAAAAACCTATACACTGGTTCTAGCAAGTAAATTCAAGGGGTGGACAAATCACGATTTTCAAGGGGAAGGAAGGAAGGAAATTGACTGTTGAGTGTAGCTGCAGACTAAGTGCAAGTTGATCATTGAAGCCTGGGGGGAGGGCTAAATCATTCAGGCAGCAATGCAGAACTTCAATACTGAAGCCTAACCTATGACCTAAATGCATGCCCTCTAAACTACTATCTAGCTTTGTAACTCAGCAACCATTTAGACATGATGAAGCCTTTAGGTACATTGAACACAAGAAGCAAAAACAACATGGATTTTCAAATGTGCCTTCCAGATCAGGTCACATTTATTGTTAGTTACAATAATTATCACATGTGTGAACATACCACCAATCAGCAAGTTTAATTTCAACAAAAAACTTTCTTCTTACCACAGGTTCTAGCAAGTAAATTCAAGGGATGGACAAATCACGATTTTCAAGGGGAAGGAAGGAAGGAAATTGACTGTTGAGTGTAGCTGCAGATTAAGTGCAAGTTGATCATTGAAGCCTGGGGGAGGGCTAAATCATTCAATACTGAAGCCTAACCTATGACCTAAATGCATGCCCTCTAAACTGTTATCTAGCTTTGTAACTCAGCAACCATTTAGACATGATGAAGTCTTTAGGTACATTGAACACAATAAGCAAAAACAACACGGATTTTCAAATATGCCTTTTGCAGATTAGGTCACATTTATTGTTAGTTACAATAATTATCACATGTGTGAACATACCACCAATCAGCAAGTTTAATTTCAACAAAAAACTTTCTTCTTACCTTGAGTTAGAATAGGCACATCTGGGGGTCCCACGGTGCTTATAGATGGCAATCCTAGGCAATTATGGATGCTGACCTCATCAGCATATGTGATCTGGATGCCGGGGTCATCTTCAGCAAATTCTGTCTGCAAAAGAAAAAACAGGGTAACAATAATAACAAGAACCACTAAACATACCTTGTCGTGTTTGGAATCTACATCGTGTTTGGAATCCACATCACGTTTGGAATCCATGTACGTAGAACTATAAAAACAATAAAAGAAAATGCAAAATGATGACAACAATCAATAACAACCATCACAATCAACCACTTATGTGCCTGACACATCAGTGCTATCCTTATTGGTCTGGGAGTTTACTGATACAAATGCAAAATCCTATCCTTTAAAGTCATTTAAGCTGCGATTTTAAGTAAGTTCAACCTCCAAATGAACTATAAAGATAAAAAAATTTAATACTGTTATTGTTTAACTTCGATTGAATATTGCATGGAATAGGCGAATTTAGCACCATTGATGTGAAACTGAGCCTTCTGAAATGTAATTTGGTACGGCCTTACATGTATGAAGTCATTAATTCACCATAGTAACCAAAACTCGCAAGTTGGCGATAAGATTTTCACCTCCCCCTCCGCTATATACCGTACCCAGCTACACTCGCGCTACTCACCTCAATTACCAAAAACACAGATTACAGGTATTCACCATAGTAACCAAAACTTGCAAGTTGGCGATAAGGTTTTCACCTCCCCCTCCGCTATATGCCGTACCCAGCTACACTCGCGCTACTCACCTCAATTACCAAAAACACAGATTACAGGTATTACAAATACAAATTATGAAATAACACTTACGCAATGATAATAAAGGAGCACAGCACAATGGAGTACAGCACAATGGTCATTAAGGAGCACAGCACAATGGTTGGAGCACAACTCCAACAACGAGCATTACTCTAAGGACGAGTGATTAATTAAAAAAATTATTATCCTTTTATAGTCTGTATTTGTTCTCATTATTAACTGGACAAACCTATTTCAGCTATGATGTAATGATGCGTTTTCCTTAATCTCTCTTAACTGATTTATTGCTTTACAGATACACTCGTACAGACAATCATAAAAGATAGGCTATAAAAATAACATTTATAAAAGTGATCTGAGGGTCAGATGGTGACCTGCACCATCTGCCCACATACTTACTAAATTAGTTATAACTTATACAAATTAATTACAGTGGATTAAAATTACAGCAGTGGGGAAGCTGAATACAGTGATTACAGGGACAAAAGAAATAAAAAGTACAATGGTTGTTAATATCAAAGTTCTCTATAAAATGATTCCATAAAAAACAATTATAAGCTTATATTTAATTACAGAAATGGAAGGCGATGCATTCCACAATCTGGGTAACCTACAAAAAAAAGAATTATCAGTGATGGCATTGCTGGAGGTCTTACAGTATGACGTAGTTTGGTGTTGAAAGATCTAGTTCCAGATTCGTTAAACTGTAAATGTTGAAATATATCAAACTGTTTGTATATTTTTGAAAGATTTTATTGCAAACAAAACATGTCAGTTCATAAGTGTACATTAGAGGTAATAGTTTAAGATTGGTTAGTCTTGATTTATATAGTCCATACTATAGTCACCTAAAATAAATTTAGTAGCTCTATGTTGGACCCTCTCCAATAGCAATAATTATATTTTTTATTAAAAAAGGTCTCCACAAATGGGAGCAGTATGATAGCTTGGGGCCTTGGGTCTCACAAGAGTTAAGTACAAAGTCCTTTTAACCTGAGGTGACATAGTATGCTTAAATATTCGTTTCAATAAACCAAGTGACTCGTAAGCTTTGGCTACAATGGTTTCATAATGAGAGTACCATGATAAATTCTATGTAAAGATGATACCCAGATCACGATGTTCTGTGACTTTGGATAGGTCTCTGTTATTGATGTGATAAGATGCATCAAAGCTAGCATTAATAGAAGGTTTACACTGTAAAACAATACATTTGTTGATGTTGAAGGATAGTTTGTTATCAAGGCTCCAATGAAATAGTAAATCTACATCAAGCTGTAGACTCTGAGACCACTCCAATGAATCAGAGAATAATTCATAAACAATGAATCAGAGAAGGTGTGAATTTATAGAAAATAAGCTACACATATTAGTCAAGGGTAACAGCAGCTCAGTACAAGTTGCACAATTGTGGTAATGTAGTAGGACAGCATACCAGTATTCAGATTCGAGGTAAAGGATAAGTCAATACAAGTAGTAAACTGTTGCATTATACAATTATATGTTACAGCTCCACCAGGTACCCTTTGTAAGCCATTTTTGTTATAGGCATTATACAAATATAGTGCCACATGTACAGACACACACACACACACACAAACAGTTGGGGAGGTCAGTTGCCCTTGTGGTCAAGTTTGGTGTACATGATTCACCACTAGCTAGTTAAAGTATGTGCGCTATCACATTATGATTGGCTGTCACTATGTTACCAGCGTACAGCCACATCTTATGCCCATATACAGTAATAATGATTGGCTCACTAATGTGCTAAAAATTTATTTGACCATCCCATCAATATGCAACAATAGTTATGAATAATTCAAACCTGAACTGACATGCCTAAACAATAGCTATTGTTGATTATGCATGGTGTTGATATCAGGCCTAGCTAAGGTGTGTATAAACAGTGGAATGGTAAACTGGCAGCAAATCATGGAAAACATGAAGTGCCATTGTGCCATTCAGTTACATAAGAATGCAGGCAGAGGCATTTGATAGATGTAAATCAATGAAGTATACCTATACAAGAAGAACATGTGTGCATAATGATACGCATATGTGCATTCTTATATACGCACTTTTAAAGTATTCACTATAGCATTAAGCAGTTTATATAATTGTTTTACAATTTGTGATCTACTTGCAGTAACCATCATGTGCTACAGAACAAAAGAACAAAATACAAAGGAGTATTGAAGAGATCGATATTATAATATAATGAAATGCACAAATTATTGAGTAAAATTTATTATTACCAATATGCTAAACAAAAACACCTTGGGTGTAAAAAAAGTGCGAGGCCAATCAGAAGCAGCATTGCAAACAGGTGCGACCAAAAACTTTGATATCAGTTGAGGCCAAGAAGTTACTTATCAAAATCTTTTTCACTACTTGAATGACATACAATAGTTTATAGCATATTTTCACAACTATGATTGGCTTTGTCACTTGGCCACCTTTATTAATAATGATGGTGTGAAAAAGGTGGCCAAGTGACAAAGCCAATCATAGTTGTGAAAATATGCTATAAACTATTGTATGTCATTCAAGTAGTGAAAAAGATTTTGATAAGTAACTTCTTGGCCTCAACTGATATCAAAGTTTTTGGTCGCACCTGTTTGCAATGCTGCTTCTGATTGGCCTCGCACTTTTTTTACACCCAAGATGTTTTTGTTTAGCATATCACTACTTTTTTGGAAACAGATGTTAGCTACTTATTACTAGCAAGCAGCAGAGAAGTACTGCATGGCAGAGGCGTAGCTAGGGGTGGGTATGGTGGGGCATTTGCCCGACCGTCACTGATACAGCATTAGATACTTCTGTTAAAATACACTGAGAGGAGTGGTATCAGCAGTGTTGTTACGCTGGTGACAAGTTGCATGACAAAAGTAATATCATTTACAAGGGTCATATAGAAGAATTACTGATGAAGCCTCCAGCCTTCAACATGCATGCAGACTGGAGCTTTGAGACAGCTGGATATCAAGGTTAAGCAATGCATGTATAAACGTGTGCCAGTTTATAAAATTAAGCACTTGTGTGAAAACCTTACTGTTGGCCTTGTGTATACATGCAATCTTGTGTGGTTGCAAAAATTATTATTATTTCAAACATTATAATAACTAATATATATTTTCAATGTCTAGTACGTAGATGCCCATTCAAGTAATCCAGAGGCACGTGAGCTCGTATAGTCATGATCATCGCTGGATAGTTTCCTGGATCTTTTGATCGAGTACCTATAGCTTCGTGCAGCAGCATTTGTTATACATTACATCATAGCTAGGATAGTATGCATACACTTTTCAAAAGAAGTAAATGCTCACATGAAAGTGGGCATATGTATGCATTAATATACAACAATATACTTAGTTGCATGCTTGAACCGTTGCCCGACCATCAAGAAATGGCTGGCTACGCCCCTGCTGCATGGGCATAACTTGTACTTGCTTAGCATACAATATTGTAAATTTAACTTTGAAGCTGAATTTTGAAAAACTCAAGCCTACAATTTTTTTTAAACTTTCACTATAGAGTGATACATCAATATAGATTGTGTATCTGAAAGTTTATGCAAATCATTTCAAGGGGGTCCAAGTTATGGAAACTATCAACCTGCAGTGTAATGGCCTTTCTCAAATACATTCAAGTGTTTATTTCAGGCTGAAAGTAGTATGACAGGTAGAGCATACATAGGAGAAGTGCTGATACAAATTTGGCTGAAATCCATGAAGAAATGATTGAGTTATTAGACAAACAAGTGAATGTACAAAAAGAGAGTTTGAAAAAAACTTCCGGGATTCACGCCAACTCCTGCAAGCCCACGAAAAAAGTGTGCGATGAAAATGAAAGTAGAAGAAGAAGAAGAATTAGAAGAAAAAAACGACGGCCACGTCAAAAATTTTTTTGTGAAAGGAAGGATTTTATAAGGCCGTATCTGAAGACTGGCTGAACCGATTTCGACGAACTTCAGGTTATTGATTCTTCAAACAATGAAGGTACTAATTCTCGAGTAACGGGAAAATCGGGCGGGAAGAGATGGTTCGTCGTACGTGGGCGCACGAACGGCGCCATAAAACTCGCAATGGCTGGTACTTAGGAATGGTGACGCCGACTTCCACCATTCTTGGTTTATTGATTCTATATAGTAAGAACGTTGTGGGTCTGTGATAACTAAGCGATAGCTTTCATGGCGGCTTAGCTAGAGCGTTTGCGAATTTGAGGGCGGTGCTACATGTAAATAACTCACTCAGTGGTCGCGTATGCTGCTTCTTCTTGGCCTCGCGACTCACTATCGTGAGTCTTGATTTTTCCATTAGTGATATCTGAAGACAAATTACTGCCTAGCCGTATGTGTCTATATATGTGTGTGTGCATGTGCATGTTGTGTGTATGCGCTGTGTATGTGTATGTTTGCTTGCATGTCACTGTGTGTGTCTAGCTTTTTAAAGTTCTTTAGACTTAGAGATTTTAACCCACATGCAACAAATTTAATTTCTTACATAGTGGAATACCACTTAGCTATAAGCATATTTTTCATTACGATTATTTAGACTACTTGCAAAATCAAAGTTAGTGTAACAACAGCACTAAGCTAAATGTATTCCTTGCTTTTTACAATCTCATGATCATGGAACTAATATAGCTAATGAGATTGGATGCATGCATCATTTCTCACTTCAAGCCAGTGTTATAATACATACCGCATCCTCTACATGCAGCTTCAAATCATGCTAGAGAACAATGTATATTATTTATATAGACACTAATAATATCAGGCTTAATAATTAATGCAGTGGGTGGGGTCTAATTGCCTGAACCCCCTTCCCCGCAATATTACAAATACCAACCAATATTGTACAAGTATGGTTTCTAACTTACGTGTAGGATATCGATGCCAAATATTATCATAGATAGTATATTCCCTGTGACATTATGATCCAAGCGGTGTCAAGCATTAATTAGAATCAGGTGCCCTGCGTGAATTAGGATTAGATTATTATTGTTATCAAGAATTCTACAGTACAATCAAAGTGTGGTTTACATCCTATATTGAGTGTGGTTACCTTGTCTAACATTGCCTCTATAGACTGCCAGCCAAAAGTATAATACCACCTGGCTTTCTCAAATTTATTGGAGCCTCCAGGATGGGAGAGATAAAGCGCTGCTATCACTACCAACAAAAAAATCAACACAATAATAATTAATGCATTACAAATAATAATGTTTTCAACAGAAAAGGATTGGTAAAGTACTTTACTTCATTTGGATCTGTACCACAATGCAAGTCATAATTAATAATTATTAGACTGTTCATCTGAATAACAACAGCTAACCATTAAAAACATTTATGTAGTATGTAATATACAGTATGTAATATACAACAAAGCATACGGCTGTGCAAGGTAAGTCTTAAAGCAGTACTTTTGGTGATGTCAGAATTCCAGTAACCTTTAAAGTTAGTACTGTAGCAGGCTATAGGAAGGATGAGACATATAACATAAAGGTCAAACATACACACACACACACACACATCTTCTGATCAAACTATTTCAATTTTTAAGAACAAAGGTGCTACCACAAAATTAATGGTGATGAAACTTTCAATTTTGGTAACAGATTGTCTAGCACTCAAATAGTTACGGGATGGTGTCCCATGCCTGATTCATCTTTGATGTGGTAATACCTTTGTGTAGATTACTGGTTTATTTAAGCAGTACAACTTCCATAAGCTTAGTTAGCAAACCTGCATTACTTTGATTGGTGTTACATTAAGCCTTGTCCATGCACTCCTATACACAAAGTCACAAAGTTCTCCTTTAGACCAGGAACTCTTGGTAGTTGGTCATTCTTTTTCGTTGAAGTTCTCTGTCTAACATTACTGCCAGCCAAAAGTATAATACCACCTGGCTTTCTAAAATTTATTGGAACCTCCAGGATGGGAGAGATAAAGCGCTGCTATCACTACTAACAAAAAATCAACACAATAATAATTAATGCATTAATAATAATGTTTTCAACAGAAAAGGATTGGTAAAGTACTTTACTTCATTTGGATCTGTACCACAATGCAAGTCATAATTAATAATTATTAGACTGTTCATCTGAATAACAACAGCTAACCATTAAAAACATTTTGTGTAAGCAAAGTAAGGAAATAGTACATGAATAAATCTCATGCATTATGTAGTGAAGCTTCACTATAGTCTACTAAATGCAACATCCATACCTAAGGAGGCCATGGTGTTTTTACCACAACCAAACTATTTCAGTTTTGGGTAAAGAAAATTGGCACACCAAAGATGTGCTAAAATTTTATGGACCATCCTTTCATCAACAACATGACCTTGCAATGCATGCTAAACAATGGTTTACGCTGCTATTGTGTAGCATGTAGGCTCAGGTTATTGCATGGTCATGGTGTTAATGGAAAAATAGAATGCCAATGGTACCAGACAAAAATATGCACCACCAACACAGAAGAATCAACACATTCAAGGAGGGCTGCTTCTCTGCTGATCTCGGTCCCATGGTCATCACCGGGCTAGTTGAGAGAGCCTCTTCTTATAAGATTTTTGTGATCATGTGAGACATTGACAGGGGGTAATCCCCTAGCTGTGGTTAAAAAGCAGCTCAACTTGAGGATGAGCAGAATTAAACAACGCTGTCCATATTATTCAAATAATAACATATGTTATTATTATTCAAAAAACAAAATTATAGATGTGTACACTACTGTGTCACCATGATGATAAACTGCATTACCATGGTGATAAACCCATGCTGATGACCATTGGTAAACATTTAGATGACAACCTGTTCTCAGCTGGTAATTAAATATTCTGATATAAAGGACCATAAGCTCAATGTACAACCCATAATTCAATCAAGTTACATGTTTCTAGAGTTGCAGTGATATTGCTATATATATCGTTGACTATTATAATCAGCCAGCCAATAAATAACCAGCTGATTAATAAATGGGTTTGGTTTTTCACTTCACAATGAATATCATTGCCTGGTGCCTACCAGCTAACCATTAAAAATATTCACTAGCTGCAATGGCCTTTTGTGATGATGAAATATCAATTGCAATGTCTGCTGCACCAATGACTCTTTTGATTGGCTAGCTTGAAAAACTAAGTTGCTAGTAGGAGCTGACATTGTGAAACTCTAGGCTAGTGTCCTATGGTAACAGCTGATAAAATGGCATGGCAAAATCATATTTGCTGCATTTGTTTTCAATTGTTATAGCAGCTATAGCTAGGCTGATTTTTAGGGTAAACTACATACGTACCACCCTATTAATGAAACTATAATATTATAGAGTAAAGTTTTTCACTATGTATTAGTTAAAAATAACAACAGCTAACCATTTAAAACATTTTGCGTAAGCAAAGTAAGGAAATAGTACACGAATAAATCTCATGAAATATAATTCATTATGTAGTGAAGCTTCACTATAGTCTACTAAATGCAACATCCCAAAATTGAAGATACCTAAGGAGGCCATGGTGTGTTTGCCACAACCAAACTATTTCAATTTTGGGCAAAGAAAATTGGCACACCAAAGATGTGCTAAAATTTTATGGACCATCCTTTCATCAACAACAGCGTAAACTATATATGCATTGCAAGGTCATGTTGTTGATGAAAGGATGGTCCATAAAATTTTAGCACATCTTTGGTGTGCCAATTTTCTTTGCCCAAAATTGAAATACCATATAACTGGGTAATTTTTGAATGGTTTAATCGAAAACATGCTTTGTAATATTCCATCAACAAGTTTTGCAAATAATTCATGTGAAAGCTGTGGCAGCACAGTGACATTCACTAATAGTTTAATTATTAATGATTATATACTTTTGCTTAATGAGACCCTTCCGCTTATATACTTCCGCTTACACAGGCCTCTGCTTATATTACAATTAATTCTGGCTAGTTTGCTCTGGATCAGTGGTATTGGTTGGTTGACTGTACCTCTCCATGTCAAGGTCCACTGGTCCTGTAGCAACATTTGCAAAAATGGCTTACAAAGGGCACCTGGTATAATTGTATGATATCACAGTTTCTACTACTTGTGTTAGCTTGTCAGTCTTATCCAAACTTATCCTTTACCCAACTTGTGGCTGCTGTTACCCTTGGTTAACACAATGTTTTATTCTCACCATCATAGCATTTAATTTAAGAAGTGTGTATAATGACACGCATATGGTATATACACACTTTAATAATTTGTTATTACTAATACTTTTCCATACTGCCTAAAATTCAATTCACTACAATGGGTCAAACATACGTAGTTCTTATGAGCGGATGTTTTACTATCTAAAAATCAGGCGTTGTATAAGTTAATGTTAACAAGAGTACGTATTTAATGTACTCTTGATGTTAATCTACTGTTATTGTTAGAGTAAAGTCGTAAGGAATAAGAAAGCGTGTGTGTGTACTCTGTGTGTGTACATGTGTATGCATGTGTGCCGTGTGTGTGCATGTGTGTTCCTTGTGTGTGTGCATGCCGTGTGTGTGCATGTATGTGTGTATGTGCGTGCCGTGTGTATGTGTAATATGCATGTGTTGTGTGTGTGCATATATGTCGGCTGTGTGTGTATGTTTGTATGCATGTCACTGTGTGTGTGTGTGTGTGTCTTACCTTTTTAGACTGTTTAGAGATTTAAACCCACATGCAACAAATTTAATTTCTTACATGGTGGAATACCACATTTTCATCATGATTATCTGATCTACTTACAAACACAAAGTTAGTGTAACGGCAGCACTATAATGCTAAGCTGAATGTATTCCTCGCTTTTTGCAGTCTCATGATAATTAAATATAGAATAACAGATAATAGGTTGGATGTGTTATATATTATTTACCACACCCTCTACAGGCAGCTGCATAGATACATATAGATTCATGAGAACAATGGATAATTGCCTTATAACCAATGGAGTTTCTTAACTCACTGAACCTCCTAGCAACATTTTTGTGATTTAATAGGTTGAGAAAAGTTTCACAGTTGTCTCTCCAACTGTGAATCTGCAGTAGTTTCCTTGGCCCTTTCAAGCATAAAAATGAACGCTTAAGTTCTGATATTTTGTTGTATCATATTTAGCAACCTCACCCAGTCAGCCGATGTTCTGTTGTCCCCTTGAGGAGCACTTGAAGTTATGCCAGTGTGACATTGCCGTGGTGATAGAACAGTGTACCACTGCCTTGAGGGATGAATACATGGATTAATGTATTTGTGTGACTGGAATATGTACTGTAAATGATGAAAGTTTGGCACTAAATCTTTTAACGTACTCCAAAAACTTTAATTTTTTATATCAGTAATGGCTGGTGTCTGTCGTGTCAAACTTCCATCATTTATGTATAGTACACCATATATACACACACACACACACACACACACAACTAGTATATTTACAGGAGCACTAAAGCAGTATTTGCGAGACCTTCCTGACCTTCCTGAACCACGTTCGTAAGCAGATTTGTTTGATCCAATTGTTCTTTAAGCATTGAATTTTAGTACGACTAAGGTGGTAATCTAGCATACTTTCCGCTCTTTGGATGGCTTTAAATTTTTCCTTTTTGAAATGTCTTTTCTTTTTACAAAATGTCTGTTGGCAAATAGGTAGCCATATCATGAATATCAGAATATAACAAAATGAATATTGTTGAGGTAATAATAGCAATCCAAGTAAACATCAGATAACTATTAACTGTAATCCATAATTCTAAAAAACATTATAATATAAAGTTTCCATCGATCATCATCCTGGTATGAATTCACCGATCATCAGTGGTAATAGCCTAGCTAAACACCACATTTCAGCAGCTGAATGTTATCATCAAATCCAAGCGGTATGTGTCAAGCATTAATTAGAATCAGATGCTCTGCGTTAATTAGAATTCTAAAGTATAATCAAAGTAATTCAAGACAACGGTCAGGTCGCTTGAGACTATAGGTAACTGTATGGCCAATTAAATCATAAATACTGGTATATTTCATTTACAAAGCATAAACCATGAGTTGCATATGTGCAACAGTATGTAGTGTGCAAAACTATAAGTAACAGCTACATTAAATTGTATTGTGGTACAATGTAGTAAGTTGTATGAGTGTCATTAAAAAGTCGTAAACTATATAGCCCTAATGCATGATGATCTGACAGTTCATCAGGCTTGCAAAATGCAATGGGAATCGGTTTGGGTCTTTGTACAACAAACTGTGAAAGTGAGAAGAAAATTCTTCAGTTTCTAGTAGTTCACAGACAAAGTATGGCTCGTCCAATTTGATCAGTAAAATATCAATGATCAATCCAAAATATGGGTAGGATCTCTGTGCAACAACACATCCTTCTGCCGGTACACAGTGAAAACAAGTTGATGTTCACCATCTAAAAACCAGGTGCTGTACAAGTTAAACCATTGTTAATCATGCATCAAGTCACGTGAACAAGCACTCATCACCAAGGAACACATAGCAACGCATACAAATTTAATTCCTTCGTTTAAACGGGTTTTATACTGAATTATTTTTGTGATAAAAGTTTTGAAAAGTAGTATTAAGTTGTTTTAAGCCGAAATTCATATTGCAACACTATTAGCTTGTCTACCCTTTCTTGAATTACTGATAGTTTATCTTCTCGTATTATGTTAGATTCTCTCCAAGTTTTCATAATGTCCCAGACATGTTGTGCATTGGGTCGATTACATGGCTTTTTATGATATTAAATTATGGTAGTCTATTTAACTCAGAGTAGTGTACTCCATAACTTGCTTTTGTTCTGTTAATGTATTGCTTCTTTGTATCTTTTGTAGTGCACTCTTGTGATCTTGTAGTGTTCTTTCCCTCCAGTTGACGATCATAGCCAGAATAATCAATAGGCCCAAAAAACCGCTCACAAGGAAAACATTTCATACACTTGGAGCAACCAAATTTGGCATTAAAATTAGGAAAACCACATACTTTTCGAGTGGCTAATATGTCAGAAACAAAACAGAGCAATGCAGCTCATAATGTTGGAACGCTGCTGTTAGAACATTCTATGATGTCGACACCATGCCACAGTTGTATAAATTCATCGATAACTGGTTGGAGAAAAGTGTTAATTCATTTTGAACTTGGGATTAATCCGACAATAATTGTGTTCTCTATTTTATAGTTAAATATACTGCTCCTATGGTATATTGTGTATGTTTGTATGCATTAAACCAATCTATGTTTAGTGCTAACACTATATTGTTTGGAAGATTTAAAAATGGTCGTCCTTCATAAACTATAAAATCTTTCCACATCTGCCCGTCAGTTATGTCATTTAATATTCCATTAATGGTATTGTAATTCACCCATGTATTACATAATTGTAGTATACCAGGAGTATTTAATAGTTTCCTTAGTGATTCTACTATACTATTAGATAAAAATGCTTTATGTGAGACTAGCTTGTATTTTGATCCAGATCTTATTTGTTTGAGCAGTGGAGAGTTAGATTTTGTCTTCGTGATACTTGAGGATAGTTTGGAAACTCAATAAATAAACATTTTGGAATATCCATATGTATTTGTCTTCGTACTGGTAGAGTGTAATTGCTTAGTTTGGTTAATGTCGAACACTTTGTACATGATGCTACATATTCAGTAATGGATGATTTCCATGTGCTTTTTAATCTGTATAGTGTGTATGAAGTGATGTGATTGTTTACGTATGACATGTGTGTGACATAAATATCCATAAAAGGTTTTAACTGTTGTGGCAGATTAATACAGATTAGTTACAGATTAAAATAATGTAGTATAAAGTGGTATAAAGTATAAGATACATACATACAATGCTAATGTTGTTTACACAGCTAATACATATGCATAACTAATAGCAGACAAAGTAACACAACTAATAGCAGTGACCCTATGGATGATGAATTTCAGTCACCTGATGTTCCATGTGTGAGTTGTTGAGTTACTCGAGACCCCTGCGGTTGCACTTAGGACCTTTTCTCCCTGGAAAGTTAACATTGAACTGCATGCACTAGTCAATTTTCTTACTCATAATAAGCTGCACCTTGTACTCAAGGATTCCTTCACGTCCACCATCTTTGACTGATGATGTTGCATGGTGTCATCATAAACCTACAAAGAGGAACAGAATTAGACAACATCATATGCATCTGTCTACAAAAAAACCTTCATATGTTATTGTATGGAGTTGGGAAAAAGAGGCCTGGTTCTTGGTTACTCACCCTTGACTATTTGTGTATACTGTAATGACACTCTCTTTATCGCTTAGGGTAGGCACAATCTTAATGATATACTTTACACACAATACATATGGTACAAGATACAATAGAATAATAGTAGTCTAACAATACAATACAACAATACAGAAGTTCTAACAATACAGAAGTTCTAACAATACAGTTCTAATAGTAATCTAACAATACAGAAGTTCACAATGTCATGGCAGATTTTGAAGATCTTGCATGTCACGTTGATCCTGTTGATATAGAAGACTTGATAGGTCGATTGAATGAAGATCAGCTACGAGTGTTTAACAAGGTGAAAGCAACAATAGAGGCTCAGGTAAGTACAGATGCAACAGACGGTGCTGAATTATGTAGACTGTTTGTGAGTGGTTGTGGCGGAACTGGAAAAAGCTTTTTGATACAAACTGTAAGGGTTTGGGTACAGGCAACCACGGGGAAAGATGTTGTTGTTGCTGCACCCACTGGAATAGCAGCTCGTAATGTAAACGGTTTAACTATTCACGGAATTCTTGCTTTGCCTGTAGAACATGGGAGTACTCCTCCTTATCGACCGATGTCAGATGAGGCCCTAAAACTAGTACAAGATAAGTTGCACAATGTTACACTTTTTATTGTTGATGAAATATCAATGGTAAGCAACGTTACACTCGTGTACATGCATCTCCGCTTATCAGAAATTTTTCAAACAGAACAAGTAGAAGATGGCTGGTTTGGTAGGAAAAACTTGTTATTCTTGGGTGATCTTCTGCAGTTGCCCCCCGTATTTGAAGGCCCAGTTTACAATTGTCTTTCCTCTGAGCTCACTACAAAAAATACTGGATGTGTAGGTACAATACACTTGTGGCGAAAATTATTTGATTATGATGAATTAACCATCAACATGTGACAAAAGGATGAGAAGGAGTTCGTTGAAGTTTTATCCAGAGTTCGTCTTGGTTATGTCACAAGTGATGATGTAACTGTTTTAGAGAAGCAAAAAATTTCTCTATGCAGTGATACGTTATCTGGTAGAAAGAAGGAAGTGGTACAAACACTCAACACCTTGCCAAACGATACTGTGTGTTTATTACCTACCAGGCACATGTGTAGTGAATTAAACAAGGAAGTATTGCAAAGTCTTCCTGGTAAAGAGATACGCTTGCTAGCAATTGATACTGTTGATTGTCCAACGTATCTTCGTCAGAAGGTGTCAAAAAAGCTTGAAAAATGTAGTGACGATAGTACTGTAACTGCTGGTTTAGAAAATGTTATTGTCATTAAACTAGGGTGTAAAATAATGCTTAGAAGGAACATTGACGTCACCCTTGGGTTGGTGAATGGTTCTATCGGTACTGTATGTTCAGTAAAATACAGTATCGATCAGTGTAGTGTTGTTGATGCTATAAATATAAAATTTGATGATGGTAAGGAGCAAGTCTTGGAAAAAGTGAGCAGTAAGTTTCAAGTTCTAGATAAGGCCTTTGTTATTAGACGTCAGTTTCCCATATCGAGTGCATATGCTATTACCGTCCATAAATCACAAGTGTTGACTTTGAAAAATGTTCTTGTAGACATTGGCAACAATATTTTTGCTTGTGGCCAGGCTTATGTAGCCATGTCTCGGGTAACTAGTTTGTCCGGTTTGCACTTGATCAACTTTGATCCACATTGTATTTAAAGCTTTAGATTCTGCTGTTCTCGAGTACAATTACCTTAGAAAAACATTTAAGCCTACTTTATCTTTGCTAACTTCCCACAAAAAAAGACCCAAGGTTATTCCGGATAGACAGTGGTGCACTACAAAGTATGCCACGCTAATTCAACAACAATCTGCTGATCGTTCAGGAGAACATTTGACTCTGTTACCAAACAAAGGCTTTAGGGACAATGATGGTTGCTCTAGTTACGCTAATAGTGTCATGCAATGTTTGATGCATAGTAAAAGTATTCGGAAAGTTTGTTATGCTGATGCCAGTAAATGTTTAAAACAGTTGATCACTAATTATGAGGGTACAGCTGATACAGTTTTAGACTGTACAGACATACGGACACTACTAGGTAGCCCATTTGATCAGCATGATCAGCAAGATCCTATAACTTATCTTGAGGCACTTCTCACTAAATATCCATCATTATCACCTTTACTGAAGCATAGTGTAGTTGTAGAGCTACAATGTGATATTTGTAAGGTTGAAATGGTTAGCACTAAAGAACAATTTGTTATGAGCATAAGGGTCCCTAAAGACTCTAAAAGTTTAAATATGAATGATTTAATTGCGTCATCTCAGCAATGTGCAGTACAGGATATCCATGTGTGTGATAAGTGTAATGCACCAATGAAGCTGTGCACAAAAATTGTTGATGCCAAACAAATAATAGTACTTAAATTAGATGTCTGGAATAAGGTTGTAGGTCACGCCAAGATGGTTAGGAGAAATGCCAATATCACTTCTGTACCAAACATTTCTATCAAAGTTGGTTTACCTTGCAATCAAGTGTCCATCTTCATTCCAACAAAAGTGCTAGCTTTTCTTATATTAGTATTGTCCGCTCTAGTGGTAAGTGGATACATTGCAATAATCAGATTATATCGCAGGAATGCTGGCCTAAGAATTTGTATTTGGCTTTCTATGAACAGACTTCTTTGGGAGGCACCAAGCAACGCAAATCTAAGCCTGACGTGTCACATTCCAAATTTACACCACTTACAACAAAAAGCATGCCACCTTCTAAACGAAAGCTACCAGAAACATGTAAGTCTGATAAGGGATCTTGTGCCAAGAAAACTCGTATATCATCCAGTGTGGTAACCTGTGAAGACTGGGGTGGCATAACTTCTGTTGAACGGCCTGTATTGCGAACTGAATGGAGAAACTATAGGTACTTTCCAGTAGATGAGGAATGGCAGAGACAAGCATGCAGGTTGTTGAATTTACGATTTGTACAACCTTTTGAAAGGGAATCTGGCGGCCAAGATGTAATTCTTACACTCCCAGATACATGTCATTTAAGACGTATAGGAGGTGATGGAAACTGCTTATTCCGAGCATTATCTTTTATCATAACTGGTTCAGAAAGTCAGCATTTTGAAATTCGTAGTTCAATTGTTGCACACATGTTTAACGTACCCGAGCTTCTGACTGGTTATGGTGCTGATGGACATCACAATTATTTGACCTATTATCACCGTGGCTATCGTAGTGTTGAAAATTACCTTGCTCGAACCCGCATGGCTACAGATGGTAGATGGGGCACAGATTTTGAGATGACCCTCTTAGCACACATGTTAGATACAGTAGTGTATTCATATAAGGCTGGCCAATTTTGGATTGCTTGTTTTCCAAAAGGAATTGATCATAGTTTATCAGAAGATGTCAATAAGAAGTCGATGTACATATACTATACTGGTAATCATTACGATGTTGTTACTAGGGTATTACCCCATATGTGATATACCCATGTGTACCTAATGGCTTACCATTTCTACATCAAAACTGTTCTGTATGGTATTTTATGCCCTATTAAGTGAATTCAGACTATGTTGCATACAATTTCCCTAGATTCTGTAACACAGTCTGATTATCACTTCCTAGAGCCATCCAGAAAATGTACTTATGTAATAATTATACAACTAATTCTGGTTTAAGTCATAATACTGGGTGTTAGCCTTATATACATACGTATTTCCAACATCAAAATTTTGTGTTATACAGTGCCCATCTATGTATGTATGTATGTATGTATGTATGTATGTATGTATGTATGCATGTATGTATGCATGTATGTATGCATGTATGTATGCATGCATGTATGCATGTATGTATGTATGTATGTATGTATGTATGTATGTATGTATGTATGTATGTATGTATGTATGTATGTATGTATGTATGTATGTATGTATGTATGTATGTAACTAATTGTCTTTATCATGTTAGTTTCAGTTACAGGAAATTAACACTGGTGTTCTGTATCTGATCTATATAGTGATCACAAGAACCACAAAAATTTTAGCATATGTAATCCTTGGTTCTTGATTACTAGATGTGCTGTATTTTAGTTCAGTAATCTAATTGCTAGAACATCAATGATTATTAAAAATTCACATCAACAGATCAATACAAGAGTCAGCCCATTGATGATCCATCACATCGACGATCTATCGCATCAATGATCTATCACATCGACAATTCAGAATCGTTCACCTCTAGTGTTCTAGTATTAGATACTCAGCTATTATGCAGCACTAAAGTAATCAATTTCCTATGTGTTGTGGTTTAGTTCAGTTTTCTTCTATTGGATGCTTATCTACACTGCAATGCAGATTACCAATTGATAGTTGTGTAACGTCAAAAGGATCTTGATCAACTATATAGATAAAATACAGTAAGATTACTATGATATTAATTGGTGAGTCTATCTGTCACAGTATAGGTATGCATGACTTTCATAGTTTACATAGTTAGAATGTAAAAATCAAAGTTGGGTGGAGAGTACTGTTAACAATCGCTTAGACCATCATTGAAAATAACCACTGTATTATGGGTGGATGTTTATGTCCTAGTGTTGGTGTCTAGTTGAGTGTACTTCTATTGGTTGCTCTGCTAGACACTGACATGAGATCATAAGGCATTAAAAGTGACGTTGATGTAGATCTAAATAAGTATCTTCTATTGGATGCTCAATTAGATCACAACACTAAGTTGTTAACTATCATACCATACGTACCAATTCAATGCGGAAGATAGAGTGAGATTGTTATAATGTGTTTTATCTTTGTTTGCATTGTACATATCATCGTAACATATGTTATCAGAATTATGTGCTATATTCCTAGGTAGCTAGCGCTATGGCTGCACAGGATCCTTACCACAATGGAGAACTGTATCCTATTATTATTTCTATTTATTAAAATACCTGCACAACATGATTATTACATGTTCTGCAGAAGCCTGGACCTTCGCGTGGCCCAGGCTGAGATGTCTGAATATGTGACCCAATAATAATTTTAACATTGTATCTAATAAAACTGTAGTTCCTTCAATTATACTATGTCACATATTATGACATGCTAAAGCTCCAGTTCATTTATGTTGCAATTGTACATAGCTGTTAGCTAAATAACCATCATGTTTAAATACTGCTGAATACAACAAAAATGTAACCAAACTATTGCTATAGTTACCATTATTGCAACAATAGTCTCCATGCAATACAGTAAATTCCTTTGATGTGTTGCTCAGTAGGAGAGACTATATACAAAACTTTGCGTGGAAGGATGAAAGGGGCAAAGAGTGCTTTATCATAAAGTTGTGTGCTTTATGGAAAATAAAGCACTGTAGACTTCACACCTCTATATATGGATAGTGCTAGGTCGACAGAGTGTGAAGTCAACAGTAAACAACACTCCCTCCAACTTACACAACATTGATGAAGCAGGAATATTCACGAAAATCGCCTTGTTCAGCTAAAAATTTCTATAAATATAATTTTGAATAACCATGCAGTTATCTGGAATTAATCATCATTAACTGGTTATCAGTTGACACTATACACTCTGAGATACTAGAGTATGTAGATCTATAGGAATGGAGTAATGGGTTGTCTTGGTGCTGTAGCCAATTTTGTTAATCATGTGTGCTCACATGATTGCAAGCTAGGGCACGTGACCATGTAGTTGCAAAGGAATAAATGGTGCCCCGATGGTCACGTGTATCATAGCAAACCCGCAATCTGGGTATGACCATGCTATCACCTTGCGATGCTGCAGCACCAACTCATGTCACATTGAACAGCCTAAAACTATTCAATGGAGAAAGGGAAGGGTGGGAACTGGGAAGTTAAATCAAGACTCACGATAGTGAGTCGCGAGGCCAAGAAGCAGTACGCGACGAATGAGTGAGTTATTTACAGGTAGTACCGCTCAAAAATCAAGACTCACGATAGTGAGTCGTGAGGCCAAGAAGAAGCAGTACGCGACGAATGAGTGAGTTATTTACAGGTAGCACCGCTCAAAAATTCGCAGACGCTGTAACTAAGCCGCCATAAAAGCTACCGCTTAGTTATTACAGATCTAGTACGTTCTTACTACATAGAATCAATACACCAACAATGAAGTAAATAGGTGCCTCCATTCCTGAGTATCAGCCATCGCAAGTTTTATGGCGCTCGTTTTGCGACAACGCACGACGAACCATCTGCCCCGCCCCTTTTCGCTCGTTAATTAGAGAATTAGTACCTTCATTGTTTCAAGAATCAATAACCCGAAGTACATCGAAATCGGCTCAGCCAGTCTTCAGATATGGCCTTACAAAGTCCTTCCTTTCACAAAAATTTTTTGACGCGGCAGTCATTTTTTTTCTTTCTTTTATTTTCATCGCACACTTTTTTTGGGGGCTTGCAGGAGCTTTCGTGAACCCCGAAAGTTTTTTTCAAACTCTTTTTATACATTCACTTGTTTGTCTAATAACTCACTCATTTCTTCATGGATTTCAGCCAAATTTGTATCAGCATTTCTCCTATGTATGCTCTACCTGTCATACTATTATCAGTACGAAGTAAACACTTGAATGTATTTGTGAAAGGCTATTACACTGCAGGTTGATAGTTGTACCCCTTCATATGATTTGCATAAACTTTCAGATATACAATCTATATTGATATATCACTCTGTAGTGAAAGTTAAAAAAACATCTCGGGCTTGAGTTTTTCAAAATTATGCTTCAAAGTTTAATTTGCAATATTGTGTGCTAGGCAAGTACAAGTTATGCCCATGCAGTATTTCTCTGCTGCTTGCTAGTAATAACATGTGTTTATACTTCCAAAAAGTGGTGATATGCTAAACAAAAACACCTTGGGTGTAAAAAAAGTGTGAGGCCAATCAGAAGCAGCATTGCAAATAGGTATGTGCGACCAAAAACTTTGATATCAGTTGAGGCCAAGAAGTGGCTTATCAAAAATCTTTTCACTACTTGAATGACATACAATAGTTTATAGCATATTTTCACAACTATGATTGGCTGCCACCTTTTTAAGCCACTTCTTGGCCTCAACTGATATCAAAGTTTTTGGTTGCACATACCTATTTGCAATGCTGCTTCTGATTGGCCTCGCACTTTTTACACCCAAGGTGTTTTTGTTTAGCATTCAAATTATTCATTCATCAAAACATTCAAATTGTTATTAATTCAATTTTCACAACCTGGGGCTCAGCATGGCAAAAACCCCAGGTGGCCCAATGTGTAAGTTAACCAATATGGCCTTCCATCCTGGGTAAGATCTGGCCAAGGAACAGAAATACTACTGTAGCCAGACAAATGTTAGAAACTCAAGGCATTGACAGAGAAGGCATGATTGTAGGCAGTTCAGTCCACAATCAAAGGATTGAAAGAATGTGGAAAGACATGCACAGGTATGTAAGCCTATTATATGTGTATTTAGTAATACTTTAATTAAAGGTGTGTGACACAATTGTACCATTGATTATTTTATTACCTAGAACTAGAAGGTTTACTTGATCCACTAAATCATAACCACTTGTTTGCACTACACTATGTGTATAAACCAAGAGCTTTAGATCAGTTCAAAGAGGGGTGGAATCAGAACTGAACACAATATCAACTGTTTGTCTCTTTGATGCTGCAACGGTCTGGCCTTGTTTCTCTTGACTTCTTTAAAATGGTTAATGAAATTATGGAATTGATGAAGCAGGGTCTGCTACAACTGATGGTACATACTTCAAGTGAAACTGTTCGTGTATCCAGGGTAGAATTTGAACTATCAGACTAAACTTACTGCCTCTGTGCATAACCGAACTCTACAATATTTAAACTCTGTAACTACAATGATATTCACCACAATCAAATACATGCCATATAGCCTAAATATTTCGAGGGTAAAATTTTTGACTGATTTGTGAATTTTGCAGCTTGCTGAATAAAATTTCTGCGGATTACCAAAAATTGCAATGGAGGACAAAAATTTCAAGGATAAAATTTGTTTTTTCAAAAATCCGTGAAATCAGCAAAATTTTTCACCCTCGAAATATTTAGGCTATACAGTATGTACTACAGGCTAGAACTAGTGTGAACAATTAAATAGTCTGAACAATCAAGTATAGTAGCTATTGTTTATCATAATATGGTACTAAATTGCATCCATTATCCAAGTGTATTCATCATCAGATGACAGAATAGATGCTCAAAGTCTAAATACGAGACATAAGTTGTTGGGAACTCAAGTGAACATGAGCACGTATGCACAATGGGTCTGCACATCAACTCAGAATTGGAGCTGAAACATATGAGAATCAGCAACACCAACGTACCAGTGACAAATCTTAAAAACCTCACTTTTCATATTTCCTATAAATTTCTTCAAATAGGTGAATACCCAAGCCTGAGACTCATTTTCTACTTTTGGTTCTTCAATAACTGATAGTATTCTTTGTGGTGTTTCATTCAGGGCTAAATACAGGGAATACAGCTGTTCAACTTCAGAATGCCTTCTCGTCAAGAGGGATGCCCAGGGGCGGATCCAGGGGGTCTTTGGGGTCTCGAGATCCCCCTCCAGAAATATATCAAAGAAGCCAAAAAAGTGATGTATTGGTATAAACACTAAAATGCATTATTTCTTGAAATAAGTGTCATTTCAGCACTTTATATAATAAAAACCTATACCGTATATTGCAATTTGTTCGAGGTGGAAACTTTCACGGTTTTCGCGGATATCTTGATAACCGCAAAACTTTTCCAGTGAAAATTTTCTTTCTAATAATTAGTTGTAGTTAAAATGGCGTTGTACAAATATTTTAAGCCATGCAAGAAAGATGCTTGTGATATTCGTCTCCCGGATCCATCTGGTTCGCTAAGTAATAAATTAGATAGTGGACTCATCGAGGAGGCTAATAAGGAAGTGAGTCAACTTGTAATGAGCACAGGGGGAAAACGTTCTCCGTATTTAAAAATAACTCCTCAACAGAAGGCTACCATTGCGAAATATACAGCAGAACATGGAATAGTTAATGCAATTCGTTGTTTTAAGAAAGATTTTCCTGACGACTTGCTCAAAGAAAGCACAATTCGTGGTTGGAAAAAGACCTATTTACTCGAACTTCAGTCGTGAAGAAAGGCAGGCAAAGATCTAGCAGTAAAAGAACTGCCAAACAAAAAAGCAGGTCGACCTTTAATGCTACGAGAAGCAAGTTAAAGCATACTTGATGGAGCTCAGAAGAGTAGGAGGTGTGGTCAACAGAGCGATTGCCATGGCTAAAAAAAGATAGCAGAATGCTAGCTGAAAATGGTGGATATGTAGTATTTACAAAAGACTGGGCACACTACTTGCTTCTTCGCATGGGATATGTAAAGAGGAAAGCCAACAGTAAGGTCAAAATCACAGTAAGTAATTTTGAAGAGCTGAAAGTCAACTTTTTGTGTGATATTAAAGCAATCGTATTGATGGAAGAAATTCCTTCTTCTTTGATCCTAAATTGGGACCTGTATCATCATGGACAAGGGGCAAAGAAGGTGTCCATAGCTGGACAAGATGATAAGCGTCAGATCACTGGTGTCTTTACAGTTACGCTTGATGGTCAGTTTCTCCCGCCACAACTAATATACCAGGTACTACAGCAGCATGTTTACCCCGTACCAAATTTCCAGCTGACTGGCATGTAACATGCTCACCAAACCACTGGGCAAATGAAGCTACCACTAAAGAATACATTCGAAGGATCATTAATCCTTACATTAAGAAAAACGACAGGAACTTAAACTTGCTGATGATCATCATGCTCTATCCCCAAACTGTACCGATCGGCTACAGCCATTGGACCTGAGCATTAATAAATCTGCTAAAGATTTTTTAAAAGCAAAGTTTCAGCAATGGTATTCCGATCAAATATTTGAACAGCAGAAAGATGATGTACCTCTTAAGCCAGTGACATTTCCAATGCACGTGATGAAACCATTAGGAGCTCAGTGGTTAATACAGTTTAGTTCATACATGGATGCAAACCCTGACATTATTCGTAATGGGTTTCGAGCCGCCGGAATCACTGATGTGCTTACAACTTAACTGTTTGTTATACATAATATTATAATGTATTACGTAGCTTTTTTGTTATTATATTTGTACATCAATACAGCATATATATTTTTATTCTTTTGGGAAGCAAAGGAGCTCTCCCTTTTCAAAACAATGCATTAAATGCCACCTTAGATCTGATTGTTTATAATTGATGTCACTCGGGTCTGGACTCGCCTTCTTAATGGACAATAAAGGCTGGTCATACAAAACTATGGTACTTGTGGAGACTACCCTTGTTCCTGATGACGGCTGTTCCACTACCACATCAGATGGTGAAGATTGGATCAATTCATCATTTGAAGATGACTGTGCTTTGGTACTTGTTGAAACATTAATACCACATGCTTAGCTGAACAAAATCGGTTACCATTGTCATCACTGAAACAGGGTGTTGTTTTAAAGAATTTTTTTAGCTTTTTCAATTCACAACCATTCCCTACGAAACGAAACGTGCACGGAACTTCCATTCCTCCTTGAGGAAGGTCTCTGGAATATTGTCTTCTTCCAGTTATCGTGCATTAAATGCTACTGCCTCGTCTAATGAATAAAGAGCAAGCTGTTGACATAAATCGTGGAACGTGGCCAACTGTTTCTTCACCTTTTATGACACCCACGGCATATCGGTCACATGGATTGCTATCTTCTCTTCTACATATAAGTTGTTCACTAATAACCGGTGTCCACGTATCTTGATATACATGAAATCCACAGACGGAACTAGTCGTTTCAAATTCTTCCATCTACCATTCTTGTTGAGCATGAGGTCACACGAAACTGTAGGTCGCACGCGAGATTACATGTGAGAAACTGGAGATTTTTAAGCTGACGATCGATTATTTCAACTCCCAGTACTCAGCAAAACGCTTTCTTCCGCACTGGAGCGATCAGCGATCAATTTGCTTAAGTTTGAAAATTTGTCACCCAACCTACCGCAAATGTTTTCCAACGAATTAGAGTTGAGTTCTGCAACCACGAAAGTTTTCCACCTCGAACAAATTGCAATATACGGTATCTTCCAAGGGGTTGCACCCACCACACCCCCTACTCCATATTTGGCTAAATACTTCCTTTTATATGCTCTATATCTTACGATAAGAATGATTTTGGTGTTGTAATAACAAAAAATCTTATAGCTTCAGGGGGCGCAGCCCCCCAGACCCCCTGCTTCAGAGATACACCTCTGTGTTTAGACCCCTCTCAAAAAATCCTGGATCCTTAGCGATAGTACAAGAAACAGGTAATGGCTTGATTTGAAATTCAAAATGTGTTGTGTTGGCAAGCTGTAATCGTAATGTTCCTGGGGTGGGACAAACTCGGCAACCGTACTGACTGAGAATTGATATAAGACTTGCTTTTGTTTCAGGTGAAAAATCTTTATCAGTTGAAATCAAGGCATTCTTCACTGCACCAGCTTCAATTGAACTAAGGTATTCAGCATAACTATTCTTTTGGGTATTTTGACTTCAGAATCCAAAAGAATCAAAGCTAAAATTGGAAATTCAGTAATCCATGTTGGTATATTAAAAAACAAGCCATGTGACTACACATTTCCTAATGAAGGAAGAACAGACATATCGACATCTGGATGCAAAACTGGAGTTAACAAAGTACTCCCATCAAAAAACTGGCTTGCCAGTATACGCATATTGTCTATGCATATCACATACCGTAGTTCGGAAATTATTTGACAGATTGATAATTAATTTCAAGGTAAAATATTTTCGTAGATACATTATACATATAACTTTCCTCGTGTGTTTTGAGCATTTTCGAGCATAAATAATTCGTGGTTCAGCACTATCCACAAAATATTTTTAACAGCGAATTATTTCCAAACTACGGTATACAAGGTGGTAGTGGTAGTAGTAGTAGTAGTAGTAGTAGTAGTAGTGGTAGTGGTAGTGGTAGTAGTAGTAGTAGTGGTAGTAGTGGTAGTAGTGGTAGTAGTGGTAGTAGTGGTAGTAGTGGTAGTAGTGGTAGTAGTGGTAGTAGTGGTAGTAGTGGTAGTAGTGGTAGTAGTGGTAGTAGTGGTAGTAGTGGTAGTAGTGGTAGTAGTGGTAGTAGTGGTAGTAGTGGTAGTAGTGGTAGTAGTGGTAGTAGTGGTAGTAGTGGTAGTAGTGGTAGTAGTGGTAGTAGTGGTAGTAGTGGTAGTAGTGGTAGTAGTGGTAGTAGTGGTAGTAGTGGTAGTAGTATTAAAATATTAATAAAGGTGAGTAATAACATTCCACTAACATATACAAGTACACACGCACGCACACACTTTCAGGAAATCCAAAATGATTCTGAATGATGTAAATAGCTGCCAAGATTCTGGAATTAAGCAATCAAAACTACTCTAGACAGGGAAGTTGAATTAGCACAAGCATGACATGGCACAGCACAGAAAAATAACACAGTAGTTTGTGTGGCTGTAGCCCATCTGGGAACTTATTGTTACCAGGAATATGCTATAATGATCCTAATCAGAGAATGATCAGGGACAAGTATCTATGTAGTACTACCAAGCACAACTATAGTAACAAATATATACCATGACAACCATGCGTGAAACAATATTATAATATACGGTAAAACATTCAAGGGCGAAAACTTTTGCGGTTGGAATACAAAACGAACGTTCACAGGAAAACTTTCACGGTAGCAGCTTCTTTTATAAGAATGTCTATTGCTAGCTAACCTATTCGTCGTAAAACATTCGTGGTAGAGCAAAAAAACTGCAAAAACCGCAAAAGTTTTTGCCCTCGAATGTTGTGCCGTATACGGTACCTTGGCAACATAGACCTCTAGTTTTTACTGGATATGTGACCGGATTTGCAAAAATTTGCATTGTTCGCACATGTACAAGTATTTAGAAGTACCGTTTTGAAATATTCAATTCGTAATATCTCGAGTCTGCTTTATGCTGCTAGCACGCAATTCTCCACAAATCTGTAGTTATACAAGATAATTCAGTGGGTCTACTGTTGAAAGGCTTGCTAGCTGAATTGCCCGCCATTTTAGATAGTTTTTAAACAGTACCACAAGTGATTATATAGGGGTGGTTGGTCGGGGGTGGTGGGGAGCCACGGCAGTGGCGGGGAAACACACGTTAAGTGTTCACACTTTCAAATGGGCATATTTGTGCTGTGGATAGCACAAAAAGTACCCAAATCACTGGATAGCATCACTAGGCAGTTGTGCGGCGAGTGGCTTTTCAGTGAACTGCCACCATAGACACTACGGGCACCCGTGGACGTCTGACACACCCTAGAAAGCAGCCACAGCAAAAGCAGACTGATGAGCTGTTGGTATCCATACCCACATGCACTGTTAGTTTATTGATGTAGCTATCAAATGGCGGTGAAATCCGTGTTTCCACATTGTGTGCGAACTATGCACATTTTTCCAAATCTGGTCACATATATGGTTTTGATACAAATCACGAAGTAACAAATCAGCCCACGTGCACCCTACATCGGTAAAAACTTCCTTGAGGGTAAGTAAAGTGACCGTATAAATTACAATTAGCTGTGATAGGTGCAGGAATGAGTGCTCACAATGTCAAGTATTCACACTTTCAAATGGGCATATTTGTGCTGTGGATAGCACAAAAGGTAGCCAAATCACTGGATAACATCACTAGGCAGTCGTGCGGCAAGTTACAGCCAAGTGAACTGCCACCATAGCCAATTGAAGACACTACGGGCACCCGTGGACGTCTGACACACCCTAGAAAGCAGCCGCAGCAAAAGCAGACTGATGAGCTGTTGGCATTCATACCCACATGCACTGTTAGTTTATTGATGTAGCTATCGAATGGCGGTGAAATCTGTGTTTCCACATTGTGTGCGAACTATGCACATTTTGCCAAATCTGGTCACATATATGGTTTTGATACAAATCATGAAGTAACAAATCAGCCCACGTGCACCCTACATCGGTAAAAACTTCCTTGAGGGTAAGTAAAGTGACCTTATAAATTACAATTAGCTGTGACAGGTGCAGGGATGAGTGCTCACAATGTCAATGTTTAGACCAGTAGACGTGATACATATTGGCACATGTAACCACAAAAATTGGCGCTTTAATTCAAAAGCTTTTGTTCTATCCTAGGTTCTTCCATGCCATTTAGATGCTAATACGCCACAGTACATGTTCACAGATATACTAGGCAAGACTTCAGGTGAACGATCACAAGATCTTGGTTAAAGAGTAAGATTCGGCAGTGTGAAGTGTCAGAAGTTGTGTCATGCGTTTAATTTTAGATGACAACGGTGAACACAGGAATGTACACCATTAAAACTAAGCACACCTAATTGCCATCACACCATTGGTGTGCTTACACACCACAAAGTTATTGGAGTGGTTTTCACACTAACCCTTAGGATGCTATTAAGAAGCCTTGCTCGATGCTCTGATTCTTTCTATAAGTTTACATTAGTATATTAAATGGTTATATTCATAGATAGTATATTCTCTCTAAATCAACAATGGAGTGATATGATAATGCGATCGACGATGCTACCGGTATACCAAAGGTCATTCAGTTGACAAGCATATGTTAGTAATCCTTTCTCAGTATAGTACTCGTGAAGTGATACAGGTGGGTTTCTACATCTTGTTCTTTTCTTAATGCTCACCCTTTTAATGTATTATAATATTATATTCTGTGACTACAAACATAATATATATTTTTAGCACTCTTGTTTCTTAGTAATACTGTAAAGATATATTATTTCAATAGTATGAACTCACAATCCCCTTTGTCATATGTTAGGATTTAACATTGAACTGATTAAATAATACACAAGGCAACTATATGCTCTGTTCATATCTATTGTACAAGTATAATCAAATTAGCTAATGGATGTGGTGAGTCTGTGCATGTGCATGATGTCAATGTTGAGGTGTTCCACTACAATACTCCCCCCAGTGAAAAACGGTTTGGCCAGAGGACATGACGACCTGAACGAGTAATTCTTGGTGTTACTGTCTTTGCTGTAGTGGATGTAACAGGTACTGGGAGAGGTGTTGAGTCAGTAGGTAAAGTATCAGGTGCTATCTAAATGTGCTGGCTTAAGACGATCAAAGGAATGCAGTCTTTAAGTTGTAATGTAAAAAGTTTCTCGTCACGTGTCAACACCTTAAATGAACCATCATATGGTGGTTGTAGAGGTTTTCTCACCTGCTCATGTCTAACAAAAACATGTGTACAATGTGATAAAGTGTTATTCACATGTGACTTGTGCTGGAGCTGTGGAGGAACAGAAGGTGGTTTCAGCTGGCTCATACTGGCCTTGAGTCTGGCAACATAAGTAGTGGGGTCATCAGTAGAGGTGGTAGTACAAGTGAAAAACCAGGTAAACCTAATGTTGTTCCATAAACAAGCTCTGCTGTAGTACATTGTAAATCGTCTTTAACAGCTGTACGAATACCCAGAGGTACTAGTGGTAAGGCATCTGTCCACTTGGTTGAATTGGAGCTACACTTGATGGAAGCTTTGAGTTGGCAATGAAAACATTCTATTAGACCATTGGCAATAGGATGGTAAGATGTGGTGTGAAGGCGTTTGGATCCAAGTAACTGCATCAGTTATTGCCAGAGTGTAGACTCAAATTGCTTGCCACGATCTGTTGTTATCATTGATGGTACACCAAATCTAGCAATCCAGCCATTAAGGAAAGCTTGAGCAACTGTTTCCACAGTAATATCTCTGTTGCCTCAGGCCAGCATGTGAAATGATCAATACAAGTGAGGATATATGTATAGCCACTGGAAGGTGGCAGTGGACCAACAATGTCTATATGAATATTGTCAAACCTAGCGTAAATGTACCAAGAGATGTCACAGTGTGTCTCTGTACTTTGGATTATTGGCATTCAAGGTCTGTGCCCACTTATGGATGTCACTATTACTTTTGGGCCAAACATAACATGCTGTTATTAGGCGTTGTGTGGCTCTTACACCAGAATGTAACAATGAATGAAATGCATCAAAAACGGTGTGACATAACTCACTTGGTACATATGGTCTCGGTACGCCAGTAGACATATCACACTAGAGTAGAGTTTGATGTTGGTAATGGAACTGATTGTAATTTGAGTGATGTTGGGGATAATTGTAATTGTTGTCATGTTGTTGGGCAGCAGCAATGTGGTTGAAGTCAATGATAGGAGGGGTTGAGTTGTCAGAATGTCTTCAATAAACTGACTGTCATACATAATTCATTGGCGTAACAGCTGTTCTTTGTTCCACACAACAACTGAAGTCACAGTCGAGGTCACAGTATGACACTTGACATACTTTCTGCATGATGTGGTGAGGTTGCCAGTGCACTGTATTTTTAGATCAGAGGTAACGCTCGATCCACTCGTGACACAAAAAAATCCTGATTTGAGACATATTCACGTGACTCAGGAATGCCTCCTGCAAGACCTCTAGTTATGCGTATGTGCCAAACCACTCAACATGCATAACCTCTCTAGTAACAATTCCGCTACAAGCATTTTCGTTCTTATACAGCATGCCCAACGCAGCGTACATAGGTATTGCATCAGTTAGTGACTCAGTACGGCCCGGATACGTAAGCATTCGCATCATCATAGGCATGATCAATGCTATCAGAATCGGCATCGAAAGGCTGGCCGCATAGCACGTCGATTCTACTCCAAGCCTGAATTTTCCAATTTGTTCCTTACATGCACTGACAGCATGCTGGCTGGAGTACATAGCTATAGCTACGCGACCACTATGACTGATGCAGTTGGCTAATTCTCCTAAGTTGGAACTGTATACCCTTTAGTGACGTACTTATATAGCTATACACGTAGCTGCAATTGCAGTGAGCAAATAGAATAGGCATACGAATAGAATATAACTAACTTATTTCAGTTGATATTACTCCGGCTAGCATTTAAAAAACACATACACTGAGTATTCAAGTATATCAAGTTACATTATTGCATTACATTATTACAGCAACACATGTGTTTCACTGAGTCATTAGCTAGTAATAGTTTTGTCGGTTGTTCCACCATAGATTGGGTATAGTGTGTATCGGGCATTCAGTGGCAGGTTGAGCCTGAACACTGGTGGGGTGGTGCGGCAGTACGTGGCGGGACTTCGGACTCTGAGTCATGAGTACAGAGCTGTTTGGAGATGGGGCAGAGCCCCACACGGCCAGGGCTGCAGGCCAGTTGAAGTTCCGCCATTTTCTTATACTCGTCCTTTTGTTTTGAAACCAAAACTATTGATGGACAACACAATTATATTGGTAAGCCTAGACCAACCCTGATGTTTGCTTCGGTCAAGCTGATCCTATTCGCCAGTTGTACTCTTGGGAATTCGTCTGCATATTGAGTATGCAGAAAAGCTCTATCCAGTTCCTGCAGCTGCAAGTTTTTGAAATTGGTTCTGCATCACCGCCACTTCCTCTTGTTCCACTTCCCACTCATTCCGGTCTTGTTTGGACGCATCGTGTTCAGCTTCCAGTCGTCCATATAGGGTGCAGCAAAATTGGTGCGATGGCTGTTGTGCCTTCATACTGTTAATCTTCTGAGCCGCCATTTCTCTGAGTCTCAGTCAACCTATAAAAGTGGTCGCTCACAATATTTCGCCTAGCTTTTATAACAGAAAGCTAACCATATGATTATACAGGCCTTACATAAGCTATTGTTGTGACAACAATAGCTTATGTTAAGTAGCCTCTTGTAATATAGATCCTTCTTCTGCATGTGAAGTAGTCCCATGCATCATATGATAAAAACCTTCTTCAGATTTAATCAAATTAACAAATTGAAGATAAAGTATTAGTGGTAGAGCTGGCATACATTGAATGTTCTTGGTGTGGATCATTCAATTAGAGCTTCAGTTACAGGCTTTTCTTGCTAGTACTCACAATGGAGAATTTCTGTGGTGTATTCCAACTGAAGTTCGTTGAAGATTCCGAGATGCTAAAATGGGTTGTATCAGTCACTAACATTTACTCTCCGCCATTTTACACTGAAACTGAGAAATGGGTACAAAATGTGTGTCAGTATTATGACTGATAATATTTACTACCATGCATAGTCAGTGATCTAATCCTTTGTAAATAGCCAGCAAACACAGTTCTCCAGCCCATTAAAAACGTCCTGCATCTTATAGTTCAAGTGACACTCTAAAACACAGCATAGCTACATTATATATATTTTTGTGGGTTTAACATCATTGTCTTAATTGAAATAAAGCTTTATAAAGCATGCCCACTACTGCTGTCATTGGATTGTTGACAGAGGTGCTCAACTTCCTTCCGCATCATTAGCTATGTATATATATAAAACTATAAAATTTATCCTCTGACAAAAATTTAATGTGATAAGCAGAAGAAGCATCTCCTGTTCCTCCTCATGGATCTTTTGTGCTTAGCAGTGTTTCGAAGCAATCAAGCTGCCGTGTGAGCAAATCAGAAGATGTACAGTGCAACCCAATCACTTTGAATCCGCTGCAAGCATTCAAATGCACAGTTAAAACTAAGGAACTGTATATACGTAGCAAGTTATTGGAGTGGTTTTCATGTGACATCTATAGCATGCGAGATCAGTAGTAGGAACAGCTGTTGTGGTTACCTAAAAATGCAGCTGCAGGAAATTATAAAGCAATTAGCATGTTTCAGTGGCTCTGAATGCCTCTGCTGTCAGTCCACATGATCATCATCATCATCATCATCATCATCATATATACCTGCTATAATTATCAGTTTATAACCACTTGCTACTGTACTTCATGCATCATGGATGGCTTCTTCATGCACTACCACATTAGAGATAAACTATACCTCTTCTACTCATATGGTATCCTTGTTATTAAGCCTCATCACAATTAGCTGGATTATGTCAGCTATAAACTATGGTTATTTACATAGCTAATAGCTATGCACTCACATACACCAGCATTAAATTGTAGTCCATAGTATACTAGCACAACATACAATGATCTCAATTTGTTCTCCCATCCTGTAATGTAATATGGTTATTACTCTACTCTAGCACACATATAGACTTAGCCGTCATAGCAGGAGCAAATTTCTAACACTGACACTTTGCTTGAGCTTTTATAACACAGATCATGTAAGCTTCATGACCAACCATGCAGTTAATAATAATTATTATTTTCTCTTGATGAGAGAGAGGTCATTACTTCTTGTGTGAAAGAAAAGATGATTATGCAATCATATAACAGCCAATGATATAAGCTGCGTATAACTTGTTGGACTTCAACCACTAATTTGCCCAGCAATAAACTTCAAAGCCTTTTGCTTGAACGGTTTCCCCTATACAAATGTATGGAGAAACTTTAAAAAGCACCCATATCTTCTTAGTGCTTAGTCCTATGGAAGTGCTTCTTTTCTAAACATTTCCGGCATTTGAAAGGCTTCAAGGCAATATAAGAATTTTTGTTCTACATAGCACGTTCACAACGGAAGTTATTCAAGGGAAATGACCGGCAAGGTGAACGCGAACATAGTATACCAACAGTTCTGAATGACGCGATCGATTGATCGATAAATGAGATTATTAACTAAGGTTTATTTTCATGTATAGTAAAGGCTCGTATGGACTAGTGTTTGGCCAGCGCTGGCCTTGAAAGATGCTTGTGCAAATGAACATGCGTTTCTTAATTTTAAAAAAGAACTTGCAGGTAAAGGGTTAAAAACAATAAGTGGTCAACCAACAATCGCCAAAATCTGGACAAGTCAGCTAATGGCAGTTCACCAAAGTTACCAAACCCTTTTTCTACCCACCACAAAAGGTGGTCTGGCCACATGCAACTATGTAAGTACAGCGTTTCCATATCACAAGACATCCACATACCTGAGGATCTTCTACAATTTCCAATATAATGAATTCAATTAATAATCCTATAATTACATAACCTAGTAATAAGAAAAATAATCTGATAATTAATTACTTAAATAATTCACAGCCTAAACCAGAAACGCTATCCCTTAGGTAACACCACCAACTTTAAGGTCTTAGAAAAATGATAAAAGATGATGGCAAAAGACACTTCCTTGCTGAGATATCCCGACTTCTTCAAGATGATGCCATTTTACCTGCTTCACGATGGCCAAAATGCAAGTAAATGGCTCATATTGAACTATCCGTATCACCTACCACCTTGGAGTATGGTTTAATAGAATCGCTGTTCTATATAGAATAAAATGGTTTTTGAATTGGAATCTGTATGAGCTAGCATACATAAGTTATAGTCTCTTTTGTAATGACATGCAAAAATATATGAAGTTGCTGTTGATGGCCCATATGACATACAGTTATAAATGGCCTCATAAAAGGTTCCGTGTTACTTGTATGAAGCTGAAATAGAGTTTAAAGGATTCATTATGCTGCAGTAAATCCATTTGTGTATGTATGTATTAAGCTAAACAAACCGATAGCACTGGAATTGTGAGCCCATCTCTATGGCTTGTGAGAGGGCTTGCCTGTGCGAGATGATAAAATGTTTACAACAAAAACACACAGCAAACAACTCGCGTGTCCTATGGCTTTACAATATGGCTTAACAGATTCGCATTGCTCTACTGAATGGATTGATGTGTGTTACAAATGCACCAGCAATTTGTTTAAATAGTATGGAGCTATTTCATCGACTATGCGTGCCACCCGTCAAAACAGCTCTACTAATGCTTGCCTACTTAAGCATATGGTTTATAAACTAAAGCCTTTCAGTATAAAATGAAAGGTTTTTACTTGTAAACACAGCCTAAACAGACACTTTGGTTCATCTCCAAGTGTATGAATAAACTGAATTCCGTGTTACGTGTTACGTGTGTTGATAACACGCATATGTTAGCAGATGAGAGGACCCGTTTTCGGACCTGGAAATTCGTTCTCAACCTTCTGAGTTCACTTCATGTATCTTGTTGGGATATTAAAAGTTTTAATTTCATTTTAAAAGTAAGGCTTAAGCTATATAAGTAGATAATGTATCACTTTGCGTGGGCGGATCAAAGGGAAAAGCAGGGATACAAATCTGATGTATCCCTGAAAGCAGGGATACAACTAGTTGTATCCTGGGAAAATATACCAATCTGCAACTTATGCCACTCTTTATATAGGCACAATATAACGTCTATCGATTGTGGGTTTGAATTTGTTAGTATTAGCATAGTTTAGGAAGTGGAATTTAATCGCTAAACGTTTTCTTTGTACCCTACTGGTTGTTGTATGGAAGTTTATGTACTGTTTAAAGTGAGTTACTTGCATAGCAATAATTAGAATATAGTAACACGCTTATACAATGCAAAACTCGCTTCTTATACAGTGCAAAATGCGCTATAGTACTATATTTATTGGCCGTGGCTATCCGTACGGACCCGTACTTGTACCTCTGAATTCTATTCGTACAGACCCGTACTTGTACCTCTAAATTCTATTCGTACGGACCCGTACTTGTACCTTTAAATTCTATTCGTACGGACCCATACTTGTACCTTTCAGTAAATTCTATTCGTACGGTACCTTTTGAAATCGGCCGGTAGCTAGCTAGCTGCTGGCACCCTGTAAATTTTATGCATACGGCCTCGTACTAGTATAGCTACCTCCATTTGTATATACGGCAGGATATACGGACTTGACCTTAGTAAATATTATTTCTGAATCACTTGACGTATATAAACGCCTATGTGACCAGATTTGGCAAAATGTGCATTGTTTGCACACAATGTGGAAACATAGATTTCACTAGCTACATCAATAAACTAACTGTGCATGTGTGTATGGATGTCAACAGTTCATCAGTGCGGCTGCTTTCTAGGGTGTGTTGGACGTCCACGGGTGCCCGTAGCGTCTTCAATTGGCTCTGGTGGCCTTCAGTGAACAGCTACCTGGCTACATGTAACTCGCCACACGACTGCCTAGTGATGCTATCCATTGATTTGGCTACTTTTTGTGCTATATACAGCACAAATTTGCCCATTTGGTACCATCTATCACAAATGCCACATTGTACCATGTCAATTACTTCGTTCCTTGGCACTTTCTTTGTCTATGTGTTCAATTTCATACGGCAGCCGGCAAGAACAATATACATTTATCAAAAACTATTTGATGGTAATTTACTTATTGATGCAATTGTCGGGAAAGTAGTCATGTTACCATTCTGGAAACATTGGAGTAAATGTTTACGAAGCTCCTTAGAGCCAGAATAATGATTTGCAGCAGGATCTCTGCCATAACAAAAATCCGTGATAAAGGCTATTGCATACACTTCACAATCTAGAGAATTCTTCTGAAATTGTACCCTTTCCAAGTGTAATTTGATTTTGTTTAACCTTGACTTAACAATAGCATCAATTTGTTTAAGTATAAAATATGTTTCATATACATAAACCTCATCATCAGACACAATTTTTATTGCAATCCAGTGGTCTGGACAACTTGAATGTAAGAATGTCCAGCATATCTCATTACCTCATCAAACAGTGGGAAACACAGTCTTTGTCCCAACACAGGTGTGCACAACCCTTGCACATGTGTAAACTGAGCTCGTAACAACTCACTTGCAGCACTAATATGTTCATCACTTAGCTTATCTTCACTTCTGACACTGAATAACAACTTCTCAAACTTTCCCACCAGATCATCTCTATTAGTTGAAATCCTACTGCTTAAAAGCTTTCTCTTATAACGAATCTTCTTTGATGTAATGTTATGCTCTTTAGTTGGACATCTTTCCGTGATTATCAGTAACAGGTTTAGCACTATTACCATCACTATGGGTCTTAATTGGCATAATCCTTGTACTTATATAGTAGTCCAATTAACTTCAGTAGTTGGAGGTTGTCGTATTTCAGCACCGTCCCATGGCATATTTACTGTGTAATCACTGGCTTTAGGTGGTGTAGGCCCATTATCCTATACATAGGAGATAAATTAGGTCATACAGCTAAACATTGTTAAATAAAAATTCAATTAAGGTTGGAGCAATATCAAATTAACTTTATGTCCTGACAATAAATCATCTGAGCTAACAGTAACAGCACTAGCTAGCTGGCTGAAATTTAAAGTATAGCTGGCTAGTATTAGCTACGTATTTATTAGCCAATTTTACAATACTAAATTTTTTTGGACATTAAGTAATTATTGGGACACTTAAAATCACCATTCAAGATAACATTGTAATAATCTGATTCCCAGCCCCAAACCATTTCTATGACTGTGTGCATGAACTCACTTTATTTCCAGCTTCCTTCTTAGCACAATCAGAATAACAAAAACGACAAAACCATGGTGCTTTCTTGGGTGGAATATTAATGCTACCACACCTCTGATGGTACCACACAATACAAGACTCACACACTAAATCCTCTTGGCATACTCCACAAAACCACTTCGGATCTGACTGGAGACGTGATATCAAATGAACCATTTTTGTCCATGCACCTTTTTCGAAGTACCTCTCCACCAACCTCCAGTTGACATTTTCATCAAGTAGACAAAGTGATAATCCAAAAGGATCATGTGGTATTTCTTCTATTGATCTTACATAAAGTTGTACAAATGAGTTCTCCTAGAATTCCAATATTCTTGCAGCTAACTCCGAAAAAGAACTGAAGGTATCACCAACCGAGAGTATCGCATGGTGAACAACACGAAATAATGCTCACAACATAGCCTTAGTTCTTCCACGAGTTCTTCACACATTTGCAGTTGTACTTTGTAGGATCACGTGAATTGACAGTTTATTTTGAGATCAATCATAAACTATCACATGAGTGATTTACCGTACGAATAGACCATCAAAATTGGTGTACGGGTCCATACGGATAGCCACTCCGATATTTATTACAATCACCATTAGTCTCTATTTCTGAGCTCTAGCTTTTGATAATATTTGTAGCACATGTTCCTGGAAACTAATTCGAAACCCACAATCGAACCTTCGCAAGTGCGTATATAAAAGGAGTTAAGCAAACATGTGCGTAAGGCTTGAGCTGCTTAGCGCTCGCCTACGCACGCAAGTGATACATATTACTTGTAACATGTGCACTCGTGATTTGCCTGATGTGTATGCCCTCATCCCTTGGGCCTGCGGCCCTCAGGCATACATATCAGGCAAATCCCTCGCGTCCATGTTATAACTATTACTTGACTACTCTATTAGATGGTTTTAATTTATTGTGTACTTGAAGATGTCCATGATCCAGGGATGTGTTTTCCTTCAACATAACTTACATTTTGCAAATATAGATTATCTTTAACTCACCTGGGTTCCCTGGTAATTTGATAACAACCCTATCACACATCAGTTACCCAAAATGTGTGATATTTGATGAAGCAGGTATCTTTCCCTTGCATGGCTATATACCTTGGTTTTGTATATGGTTATGTAGTCCGCAGCCTCAAGCTAGTGGAGATTATTATTATCATTATTATTATTACAAGCCTGCGGACTACATAACCATATACAAAAACCAAGATATATCCATGCAAGACTGACCTACTTCATCCAATCATTGAATATCATAGGGTTGTTTTCAAATTACCAAGGAACCCAAGATAATCTATATATGCAATATGTAAGTTAGGAAAACACATCCCTGGATCATAGATGAAGACACATCTTCAAGTACACAATGAATTAAAACCATCTAATAGAGCAGTCAATTCCAACCTATATAGCTTAAGACTTGCTTCAAAACTTAAATCAAATCTTTTAATTTAATCTTATCAAGCTGCTCACTGACACATAAAGTGAACTTAGAAGTTTGAGAACAAATTTCCAAGCGAGGGGTACGACAGGATTCCGAATCTTGCAAGAATCTGCAATCTGGAATCTTAACATTCATTAATATTCTTGTAAAACTTTGTATTTATCCGTATATTGTTAATGTATAGCCTTATTTGGTATACAGGAATCTTTAGGATCAAGTCAGGAATCTTGGAATCAAGCCAGGAATCTAGGAATCCTGCCAAGATTCCAAAAGATTCCAAATTACGTTGAAGAAAATTATAGTGTTGGACCCCTTGTTTCCAAGTCCGAAAACGGGGTCCTCTAACCTATGCATGTTAGCAACACGCGTAACACAGAATTCCGTTTATTCATGCACTTGGAGACGAATTAAAACATCTGTTTAAGCTGTGTTAACCTTTCATTTTATACTGAAAGGCTTTGTTTATAAACCATATCCTTAAGTAGGCAAGCATTAGTAATTGCGTTTGAGTCGGCTTTTTCGAGCTTTTTGATGGCACGCATAGTCGATGAAATGGCTCCATACTATTTAAACAAATTTGCTGGTGCATTTGTAACACACATAAATCCATTCAGTAGAGCAAGGCGAATCTTTTAAGCCATATTGTAAAGAGTAGGTGATGAAACCTCTAAGGGGTATAGCCTTGTAATTGGTCTGGAGGTGATGTGGTTACTGGTTAGTACATTAGCTGCTCGAACTAATCCGTTGTTCCCTGTGATCAGACTATCCACACCACCTAGCCACCACCTAGCCACCTAGCCACTTGGTCCATCATCATGAATTAGGACGACTTCTCCTACTCTGATACTCTGGGTATTACTACTACCAGTAGCGTTGTGGAATTCCCTCAGCGCAGTAAGGTATTCCCTTCTCCATCATGACTGGAAACTCTGTAGTAGTCTGGTGTCTTCCTCATTGTAGGGGCAGATATATTGTAGTCTGGGTTATCAGGATCATCATCGTGGGGATGAGGAAGAGATGTTATTCTTCTACCATAGACCAGGTGGGCCGGAGTGAGGGGCTCTATCTCAGTCACTTCTGGAGATAAATACATCAGCGGGCGATCATTGAGGCTAGATTCAATCTCTACTATGATGGCTTCTAGTACCGGTAAGGTGACAAATGTTCTCCCAAGCGTCTTCTTGAGGGCTTGTTTCGTCAATCCAATTAGTCTTTCCCAGAAGCCCCCATACCAGGGTGCTCTTATGGGGATAAATTGCCATTTTACACCATGGTAACTTCAGACAATCCGGCTGATCTGTTAACAGGAGGCATATCTGCCGTTCTTCTCAATTATGGCTTCGTGGCCCCCCTTGGCTGATCTCTACAGACTACTGGCCCACGTGGTCGCCAACCAGTGTCCTGCATCTACTAAACATTGATACAGATTCTCCATCCACACAAGCATCCCCAAGGGTGTACATCTTATAATTGATGCACAACGCTACAGCAAGCTCAAGAAACTACTAACAGTTACAGTGTATGTTCTTCGTTTCTGTAAACAGCAAAAGACAATTGGGCCAATTACTGCAAAGGAACTGTCAAATGCCAAACTGATGTGGATAAAGAACACTCAACAACTACAGTACTTTGATGACATTGACAATCTCCGTTCTAAATCACCAAAACGTACTCTCCTGGTACACCAACTCCGACTATTTTTGGACTATCAGGGTTTTCTTCGCTGTGCTCCCATTAATGAGTTAACCAAATTTCCTTACTTACTCTCTCCCAAACATCATTTCACCAAACTACTCGTCTACGCAACCCATGACAAGCTTCACCATGCAGGGCGAATTTTTTTTTGGGCCAACTTTAACTTAGAAATTTTTTACTTGGATTAATTTCCTTTGGATAATTGAAAACATAGTTATGGAGCAGTGTTTCCCTCACGTGATATATACGTTTCTACCATAAAGTTTAATGGACTGCTTGTTCAGTTTTTTGTCTTCCAAACACTTTCTACGTGATAGTGATCAAATCGGACCTTAGGCTTAGATATCCAAAACGTTCATGCCCCACGTGAGTTTCTTCAGAGCCCGTATATATTATCTCTGGTTTCTTTGTGCGCTCGACGTGAGTTTATACTTTTTGTGGGTTTATTTTGCCATTGGCTAACCATTGTAGTAACATTTTCACTTTTGGTTTTTGTGTTTGTGTAGAACTACATTGTCCACCAACAGCCATGCAGTATTGGGTATATGTAACACTAATAATTATTTGATTTAATATAAACGCTTGGATTTTTGCAGGTGCCATCAAACCCCCATTTACAAGAAAGTCATGTCGAACATCAGGGTTTTACAAATGGGAACACGTAGTTACAACATTTGACTGTCATTACATGCTGGTGTATTGTTACAAGAACAGGATGGGTGGTGGACGACACTTAAGGATGGATTAGCATGATACTGTATAATACCGTATAGCAGGAAAATTTGGTGGGGAAAACTTTGTCAAATTGTCTGTGATTCGCCAAACTAACTTTTACTTATAATTATTGCCTATTGGCTGAATCATCCATTCGCCAAACATTTCCCTGCCAAACTTTCTGGCTATACGGTATGAGAAATACAAAATTTATGCAGAAGAGTTGACGATGGATCCATTATGGTAGCTACCTGGATTGATAACACACAGTATTATGAAAACACATGCAGTTCACTATCTATGATTCTGCATGCATCACACTAGTCCATGTGCCCTTTAATTCTTGTATCTTGGGAATTAGGTTCTCGAATTCCATAGTGACACTTTCAATTCGGCTGCATAAGATTGAAGAATATTATACCGGCTTGACAGCACCTGCAAAAACCAAGTATTATTATTACACTAGTTGCTGGTGGATCGCCTATAAAATCATGTTACTGCAGTGGTTAGCCAATGGCTCACAAAAGGTAAAATCCCTACACACGAAGAATAATGCAATAACAGACTCACGTGGGGTACGAACATTGGAATATCTGTTCAGTGAAAAGTCTGCCGTGCTCACTATCACGTAAAACACACTGGTAGGAAGCAACTAGAAGACAATGTGAACATCACGTGGGGAAACACTGCTCCATAATAATCACTTGTTTTCAATTATCCAAAGGAAATTAATCCAAGTAAAAAATTTCTAAGTTAAAGTTGGCCCAAAAAAAATTCGCCCATGCAGGACTGAATAGGACAGTAACCGCACTGCGTCAGATGTATTGGATTCCTGCTATCCGGGTATTCATAAAGAAACTCTTGAGAAAATGTGTAATTTGTACTAGACTAACTGGGAGACCTTACAAGGCACTGGATCCACCTCCCTTACCCGAGGCACAAATTGCAAACCCTACTCCCTTTTCTGTATGTGGCGTTGACTTCACGGGAGCACCATATGTTCGCGAAGGTGAGACTGAGAGGAAAGTGTATATTTGCCGCTTCACTTGTGCCACTACAAGGGCATTACATCTTGAGGTAGTTCTGGATATGACTGTGGAAAGCTTCATGCTGGCATTCCGGAAGTTTGCAGGCCGAAGGTCAGTTCCAAGGAGATAATGCTTCAACATATCTATCAGCAGCCAATGAGTTACAACAGCTGTTTAGTTCTCCCTCTCTTAAGCAAGCCCTAGCAAGAATGCCCCTGTGATCTCAGTTACTCGGTTGGCAACAAATGGTTTTGATGCTGATGAATGTTTGACATCATATATCCAGTGTAGGGTTATCAAGGCCGTAGCAACCAGTCCGGCCAGTCCGGTTTTGGCCGGACCACTTTTTTCAAAATTAAAAATTATTTTCGTCAAAATAGCTTTTATATGAGCAGATGACCATAATATATGATTTCAAGGCATATTAAACTCACCTTGTGATACTACTTTGGCTAGAGTTGTGTACAAAAGCAGTTGCAAAATATCGGCCGCCCACGCAATCGAGTAAGCCTACAGCTGCATAGGGTGTGCAGACTGCTTGTTTTACCTGTTAGTGCTGTTACTACAATAAAATCACTATAGCTATAATCAAAATGCAACTGTTGAAAGAAGAAGTCTTAACGAAATTGTGTTCTAATAATTTCGAGCTCTTGTTTTTTTAAAGAAATTTAGGAGAGGTGAAAGCAGCCGGACCACTCTCAATGGCTTTGCTACGGCCCTGGTTATTTGGCTATCAATCCATAGATGTATAGAGATATCTGATGCCAGGTGTAGGGATTGTATCACAAATTTGGCCAGTCTTGTGGCAATGACTGCTGCCATTAGTTCGAGCTTGGGAAGAGTCATGGGTTTAACTGGGGTGACTCTAGATCTAGACATCACTAATGCGACTTGATCAGCTTGTGTGAAGTATGCCACTGCACCATATGCACACAAGCTAGCATCTACAAAGATGTGAAGTGGTAGGGTAGGTGCATTGTGTGAAGTAGCGTCTTGGATAGTCAGTGTTGGTTGCCTCTTTGATGTCTGTAGCTATGGTCAGCCATTTATCTCGGATCTCTTGACCAAGCAGTTCCCAGTCGACCTTCTTTTTCCAGAGTTTTTGTAGTAGTAATTTGGCTTTGACAGTGATCGGGGTCAGTAAGCCTAGGGGATTGTAGATCTGTGCTGATTCATGCAAAATTTCTCTCTTGGTGACAAACGTTGTGGAAGTTAGTGATGGGAATGATCTAGATGTGAAGCAAAGTGTATCATCTAGGGTATTCCATCTCAAGCCAAGTAGGTTAACGCATGTGTCTGGATCATTGGTTTGGTCCCCTTTTATGATGGCACTGAGTTTGAGGCTATTAGTTGACCATGATCATAGGTTAAATTTTGCCTTAGACATGATCGATCGTGATTGCACATAGTAATCTATGACTTCCTGTTCTGAATCACGGCCAGAGATGAGGTTGTCAACATAGAGGTTAGTTTTCATGTCCTTAGCCACTGGTGATGAAAACTTCTTGAGATGGAGATCAAGTGTGGCATTTAACATGAACAGTGAACTGGATGTACCAAAGGGTACGACTCTAAATCTGTAAGTTAGTAGGTCACTATACGGGTTTGACATGTCTGAAACCCAGAGAAAGCGAGTTGAGTCTCTATCTGACTCGTGCAGCCTAACATGTAAAAATGCCCAGCGGCGAATGCAAAAATGTGGGTCCGAAATCGGAGGATGATAGAGCAGAGATCATTCAGAAATGGTGGGCCTACTAACAAGCAGTCATTGAGGCTTGCATGTTTCTTGCTTTGATGACAGCTACAGTCGTAAACAATTCTTATCGGTATGGTTGTCGATTCTTTCTTAGCTGGATGGTGGGGAAGATAATGAACGTTTGTCAGTGGATTGTTAGGTGGTACCTTCTCAATGAAGCCGCGTGTCTCTTGATCAGTGATTATTTTGTTATACAGTTGGAAGAGTGTTGGCGATTCAGCCAATCGAGCTATTAGGTGTCTAGTACGTTTTTTGCAGATACCTAAATTAGATGGGAGCAGCGGATGGTCTGGTTTCCATGGAAACTTCACTGTATAAGTACCATCGGTGGCTTGGCTAATACAGTTGGCTTGGTAGTTTTGTATAAAGGCAATGTCTTGCATCTGTGGGAAATTTAGAGTAGTACCAGCTTCCTCTATGGACCAGAACCTGTCAAGGTTTGGTTCTTCAATGGTGGTTGTGGTCATAGTGGCAATATGTAGAGAGCTAGATTGTGACACTGGGTGAGGTACAGGTCCAGATAGGAGGAAACCTAGTTTGGATTGGTCCATTGCCCCTTACAATTTTGTCTTCCACGAAGGTCCAGTAATAATCTGCTCCAATGAGAACGGAAATTTGAAAGTTCTCTTCATTAGTGATTAGATGCACCAGTTTGAGCCTGCATAGGTGTGGGAAGCTCTTAATGGAGGCATGTAAGGAATTCTTGAGTGGAGCGGCAATGAACGGAACAATGAGTACAGATATGGGAATTCTGTGTCCAGATGCAGTTTCAACATTGACACATCCCACTGAAATAGGTTGGGGTAATGTGTGCTCTGCTCCAAATGGTGCTATGGCCACCTGTTCAGTGTCAGTTGGCATTAAATTGAGTTTAGTGGCAACTGGTAAAATACTGGGTTCAGTAGTAGCGGTGGTAACAGTTGAATGAGCACTAGTAGAAGCAGTGGTGGAGGTGGTAACATGTGGTGGTGTTTCAGTGTTAGTACTCACTGTCTCTGATCGAGATGGTGTTGTAACAGGCGTTGTCACATGGAGTGGTGTTGGTACTGGTGGTGATGGCGGTAGTTTGGAGTTCTATAAATTTACTAATTTGATTTATCTTCTCGAGAATTTTGTCTTGTGTTTCTTCTGTTTCAAGGATTGCTTCCTCAAGACCTTCGGGGTTTGTGATCAGTTCAATAATTTGTGCATCAAGTTGAGAAATTTTTTCCTTCCTCTTTCGGAGTTGCTCTGATGCAGTTGTGAGGGAAGTTAATTGAAGCTCATGCATGCCTTCTGTATGCGCCTCACACTTTTTTTACACCGGGGTGTTTTTGTTTAGCATATCACCACTTTTTTGGAAGTATAAACACATGTTATTACTAGTGAAGTACTGCATGGGCATAACTTGTACTTGCCTAGCACACAATATTGCAAATTAAACTTTGAAGCTTAATTTTGAAAAATTCAGGCCTGAGATTTTTTAAAATTTTTACTACAGAGTGATACATCAATATAGATTGTATATCTGAAAGTTTATGCAAATCATTCGAAGGGGGTCCAAGTTATGACAACTATCAACCTGCAGTGTAATAGCCCTTCTCAAATACATTCAAGTGTTTACTTCACACTAATAATAGTATGACAGGTAGAGCATACATAGGAGAAGTGCTGATACAAATTTGGCTGAAATCCATGAAGAAATGAGTGAGTTATTAGACAAACAAGTGAATGTATAAAAAGAGAGTTTGAAAAACACTTCTGGGGTTCACGAAAGCTCCCACAAACCCCCGAAAAAAGTGTGCGATGAAAATACAAGAAACAAAGAAGAAAAAAAACGACTGCCGCTTAAAAATTTTTATGGTGACAGGAAGGCATTTATAAGGCTGTATCAGAAGAATGGCTGAAACGATGTCTATGAACTTCGGGATATTGATTCTTCAAACAATGAAGGTACTAATTGTCTAGTAAATGGGCGAAGTGGGCGAGAAAGGATGGTTCATCGTGCGTAGTCGCACAACGGGCGCCATAAAATTTGCAATGGCTGGTACTTAGGAATGGTGGCGCGTATTTCCTCCATTCTCGGTTTGTTGATTCTATATAGTTAGAACGTTGTGGGTCGGTAATAACTAAGCGATAGCTTTAATGGCAGCTTAGCTAGAGCGTTTGCAAGTTTGAGGGCGGTGCTACATGTAAATAACTCACTCAGTGGTCGGCGTTGCTTGGCCCCGCGACTCACTATCGTGAGTCTTGATGTATTTGACGACAAATCTATCATACGTCATTTCTTTCATTGCATTAGCCGGAGTTTTTTGAATTTTTAAATATGTTCTTTTTGTGTCATGCAGACTTACATACGTAAACATTCCTCCCATGTACTATAAGTATTCCTAACTACGTACACTGCTCTTTAAAATTTTATGTATGTACATACGTATGGTAGATAAGTTGTAATGTGTATGTGGCTATGTACGTATGTGTGTATGTTTTATACTTGTATGTAGCTATGTATGTATGTATTTTAATTCATAGATGCCTTGTAATATTTATCCGGTTCTCATTGATACATAGAGTTTCGGTACGTAATAACTATAGCAATATTAGTCTATTAGCATTTGTTTGATGCATGCATTTAAAGGAAGAAATTAGACAGCTGAAAGGGATAGTAGATGAAAACTTGTTTAAATGCCCAGCGTGCCCTAAAGTAACTAGATACCATAATATGGTATGTATTGCATAAGTGTTAATCAAATACGTAGGAACAAGGAAATATTACTTTGTCAATTGATGCTAATTTTGGATTATGTCGAAAGAAAGCTGCTGGTTCCAGTGTGCATGAACCACTATCAGGAACAACTATGTTTTATGACCAGTATGACGTGAACAACTTTGTTGCTAATTATGAGGGTGTTAGTTCAAGAATTTCTAGTGTAAGAATGTAGCTAGTTATGTAACAATTTGAATAATTGTTAAAATGCATCACAGTAGGTATTACCTCCCTACATATATTATATGTCATCACTGCTAGTAAGAAAATCTACATTTTAAAAATATTGTGTGCATGCAATGATATACGTATATATAATACACAAAATCTTATTCCTTGTTTCCTTACTTTTTGTAGCACTATTGAATTCAATCCCTACTTACCTTTTGAATTTTGAATTTTTTTATCATTCTAGTATAAATGATGTCTGTCTAATTATCTGTGTGTATTTTTGTAGGATTGTAATGAATTTTTGGCAGGCCATGCATTAAGATCACATAGATTTGCAGCATTGAGTGAGACAGCTGTAATGGGTGTTGTGTGTCGCCATGAATATCCATTATTTTTTGTCAACTTTTTTCATGGAGAAAGGTACATCTCTCTCATAATACATATGTCGTTAATTTTAATTTACATTTATATAATAGAATTGCCTATTGCATGTATATTCTTGAGTGTTTGAAGTTGATGTATCCAAACCATGAAGTGCAAGCAATGTATGACATTGCTTGTGTACTACCAAAGCATTTGAAAGTTTGAAATATATAGGCAAATAAATGTGATTACCTGCTTTCCAAATTTTCTTTTGCTGTGCCTGTGTTCCATGCATATGGACACACGGCTGATTGTCAGGTATGTGTAACACTATATTTTTGCAATCATACGTATGTATTTGTTGATTAGATTTCAAGGAACCCAAGAAACATTAACGGGTATGGCCTCAGTGATGGTGAAGGCGTGGAAAGGTTATGGTCATACCTGAGAAGGTTTGCTGCCATGACTAAAGAAATGAGGCCGGCACATAGAATTGATGTCCTCACTCATGCACTATTGCATTATGGTAGATGTGCTACTGAGAATATAGGTATATTACCATTACTTCATGATTTTTGCTTGTTAATTTAATATGAATAAATGGAAGTTTCATGGTACATAGTGAATTTTACTTAACAAAATGATGACTAGATGTTGCAAAAGTATAAGTATGCTTTATGCAGTTTAGGGAAAGCTTGGAGATCATGTACAAATCTTTGCATGTTATTCACTAACATTGTTTAGCAATATCATAACAATTATGTATGTATGCTTTATTTGGCAATTCTCTGCTACAGCTGTAGGTTTTTAAAAGAATTTCTATGTTCTGTTGTGCAGACGCATGGATAGTGCAAAACTTGCCTTAACAGAAGCTAAGGAAAACCTAACAGTTTTGCAGGAGGGATTTCCAGGTACTGTACATTTGTATGTACATATAAAATAGTACGTAATAGTATTAAGTAATCTTTGAAGGATTTACACCATTATATAATGCAAATAAGTTGAGTCTAGGTACATGAAAATTTCTTCCTTATATAGCTATGTACTATCACTACTAATATGGTAAACTATGTGACACAGGACAAGTTTGATTATTATTTTTATATTACAACATTTACATATGAGCTATAAATTTTGTAGGCATGTATCCAAGAGTACATAATATATATTATGTACGTATATTATGTACTATTGATGTACTGTAACTATATAATATGTATGTACACAGAGGGGGTGACTGAAGCAAGCATTTCTGCATGGGCACGTGAAACTAAAATTCACTTTTCTGATGAATTCAGTATGTGCACTATTGGTATACTGTAGATATGTATTGTATTGTGAAACTGTTATGTACGTAGCTTTATATACATATGTAAACTATATGTATGCATTATTGTAGCATATAGCTACATGGCATATATAAATTGTATACGTACATGTGTTAGGTTCAAGAAGTGTCCCTCCAACATGGCAAGAAACTTATGTAGGACATCTTGATGCTTTTCTATCGATCAGGTATTGATAATAATGTGTGTGTACATATCTTGTCCTTGACATTTAATTACAAATCATCACAGAAATTCTTTACAACAGTCAACTATCGATAGCACCACTATGCAAACTTTAACTTGTAATCTAATAAAGTAAGAAAATAATTTTTGCGCTATTGTATCTTTTTATATATAGACATTTTGTGACCAGAGAAGTGGTCAGTAACACATCAAACTACGTATATACATATACTTCAGGACAGAAATGTTACCGCAAAAGATTGAACATGAACATGGAATTTCACATTGGACACCTAGCTGTCAAGCATATAAGGAAACTAAGGAAGTAGTGAAGTCAAACCTAAGGAACAAACTGAAGATTAAAATAAGGCAGCATGCTAGGGAAAGGTGGTTTTTGCTTAGACTGATATCCCTGTAGAATACATTGACTTCATACTGACATATGTGACCGGGTCTATGAAAATCAACCATGTAGTCGCACAAAAATCACCTAGTTTTTTCAAATATATCTTAACATTACTTTTCCTCTATTTATACTAACAAGCTAAATGTTTTACCACAAATGCAGAATTTAATGTGGGATCCTTGAAAGCTTACAGAATAAAAATACTCCTTATGGAACTGAAGATATTCATGAATATCTAACTAGGTGTAATTTGCGCTCACATAGTTGATTTTCGCAGGCCTGGTCACATATACATACACTATTTGTGCACCCACCTGTGTACTTCTTTCAACAAATCCATGTGGTAGTATTGTTATGGTGGTATGATTACAAATTTAATATCGTCTTACATTCTGAGAGCTGAAAATCGAATTGCATACAAATATGAAGACACTGAAGACACTTGTGATTTGTGTTGGTATTGTATCATATAGCCATGGCTCAGTTTATCAGTGGTACACTTCCACTGGCCTTGGATTTGGGTCATAAATTTTGTTGAATACACCTATATGTAGTAGCCATAGTTTGTTTACACATAGTACATATTACAATGTATTTTATAACATGGCTACTTTCTTATTGTGAATTTTCCTAACACATTTGCTGTCACTTAGTTTTGAAAACTGTTGTTTTTGATGGACAGAAAATTGTTATTCGTTTGGCTAGACGGATCAATGTAGTTACCAAATCATTGAAGAAGTGCTTGAATGTATATAACACTGGGATTGATTCATCATGTCATTTATCTTGGGAGGAAGCTGTAAATCTTTCTAGTCAGATTTATGTAGATTGTCTATACAGTGAATCAACAATTCCAAATTCAATAAAATACCAGGCTGTTCAGCTTTACCAACGATTGCTCAGAGCTGAAGAAGAAATTGTTAGAACAAAAAATGAAATGTTGAACTGTGTGCACCATTATATTGGTGCACATGAATGCTTGGTACGACAAGTCGAATGCTACAAGCGATCAGAAGATAATCAATTGGGAAAGATATGCTTGTTGAAAATAGCAAGTGCAAAATGTATGAAGCTATAGTGTTAACATCATGCCTGATCATTTATTGTGTATTATGAAGTTCCACCACATGGCCTGCAGTCCCTTTGATGTGTTAAAGCAGTGCTAGAATATATGTAAAAATAGAAGTATATACCATTAGGAATGTTAGGCTGAAAATAATTTGGCAAATTTGGTCAGTCATACATACGTATGCACAATTAACCAAACTAAAACAGGCCATATTATAACTATGTACGTACAATTAATACTGCCTGGCTGGATCTATCCTTTCACCAAGCTTTTCCTTGCATTCAAAAGCAAACTAGCCAAACATTCATTATACAGTAGTTAGTGGTTGACATTTACTGTTTAAAATGTACATACATACGTACATACATTATGAACAGTACTGAAATTGAATTGTGTGCCATATATTCCTGCTAGGCTAAGAGCATGTACGTACGTACGTAAGTATCTAATTGAATGTACATATGCAGGTGACTCAGGATCTTCATCAGAAACATGTCTTGGTCCAAACGTCTGTTCAGAAGATGAAATTGTGAGCACTTGCCAAAGTCCTGTAGCCATGTCAAATCAAGGTACGTATGTATGAACAAGGTGCTAATTACAAAAATATATACCTCTGGTTGACTGTTTGATTATATACATGCATGGAACTATTTACACTGTACGTATGTAATAGTACTAGTTATAAAGGGATTAGCCTGATATAATTATATGCTCAAGTCTGACGGCTGCTAATAATTACATGACATGTCAATTAAAAACTTGAAACCCACAATTGCAGTTATACTACTTTTGTTATGTTAAAAATACATTTGTTACATGGTAGCCGGAGTAAGACAAAGTGTAAAATGTATAAATGAGAACATCAAAGCATCATTGTCTAAACTAACTTGTTACCATGGCAAAGGGATATATCATTGTCATTACCATGGCAACAGGATATGTAAAAATATATCCCTGACATTTCTGTAGCAATGCAGTATTTGTATTACAGGATCAGTAAATCTGTAACAGTTGCATCACCAAGTGTTCCTTCACAACCTTATCCGAGCCCTGTTCAGTTACTTTCAAATAGTGATCAAATTAGTTTATTGATTGATGGTAAGTACGTATAATATTATACAAAATTGTAATCAATATTATAAAATACGTATCTGCATTGGCACCGGAAAAGGCAAGGACCATGGAACTTCCCCACAATTATACATAGAGTGGCTGTGTTTGCCTTAGGCAGCCGTACTTCCAGGTGGCAAAACTACAGGTCGTTTGTATGGCAATGGAAGAAAAACCTTTCGCTAACTTGGTAATAGTTTTTATATATGTATTGAATAGTGGTTACATCTCCAGATGTAGTAGCAATATTTGACTAAGTTTCTTGCTCTGCCAAACTATACCCCCTCGTTTACATAAATTATTCCCATCCGGAAATTGGTGAGGTTAAGCAAATATGTGAACATATAAAAATCTGACAGTATCCTCACTATCCCGACTAACAAAGCCGCTCTACATATATATATGCATAGGAACATTCCTACATTTTGTACATATGTTGTGGACCACTCACGATAGTGAGTCGCGAGGCCAAGAAGAAGCGCAGCAATGCGACCACCGAGTGAGTTATTTACACGTAGCACCGCCCTCAAACTCGCAAACGCTCTAGTCAAGCCGGCATTAAAGCTATCGCTTAGTTATTACCGACCCACAATGTTCTTACTATATAGAATCAACAAACCGAGAATGGAGGAAATAGGCGCCACCATTCCTAAGTACCAGCCATTGCGAGTTTTATGGCGCCCGTTGTGCGACTACGCACGACGAACCATCCTTTCCCGCCCAATTCACCCGTTTACTAGATAATTAGTACCTTCATTGTTTGAAGAATCAATATCCCGAAGTTCATCGACATCGATTCAGCCATTCTTCTGATACAGCCTTATAAATGCCTTCCTGTCACCACAAAAATTTTTACGCGGCAGTCGTTTTTTTTCTTCTTTGTTTCTTTCTTTTATTTTCATCGCACACTTTTTTTTGGGAGTTTTCGTGAACCCCGGAAGTTTTTTTCAAACTCTCTTTTTATACATTCACTTGTTTGTCTAATAGGCAAGTACAAGTTATGCCCATGCAGTACTCAGAGATGGGGTCGTTACTTTTACAAAGTAACTAGTTACTAGTTACTCGTTACATTCATCCAATGTAACTAGTTATAGTTACAGTTACTTTCTGTACAAGTAACTAGTTATTTCGTTACTAGATACAATGTTCTTTGAAATTACGTCACCACGTGACTGGTCACGAGATAACATGCATGTACGTGCATTAATAAGAGTAATTGCCATTAATTGAACGTGATACAAATACGTGCACATGGTTTCTAACTCCTTACTCACGTAAGTTGGTGACTAGCTAGCGACCCGTTTTTTAATTTTTGTTACTACTTAACTAGCTAGTTACTTTGTGCGTCATCGAATACCAGGCCTGTGTCTTACTCCTATGGGCCTGCGCATTATCTATATGTTGTAACGCAGGCCGGTAACTAGCTACGGGGAACATAACTATTGTAATGCGTTAAGTAACGAGTAACTATTGTAGCGAAAGTGACCACGAGTAACTGGCTATTGTTACGCGTGAAGTACGTCGGAGTAACGATTGTAACGAATTAAGTAACGCGTTACTTTTGTGACGCGCTATTTGTTGGGCAATTGTAACTAGTTACATATTACTAGTTACAAGGCATGTAACGCGTTATATTACTTCGTTACTTGAAAAGTAATATATTACGTAACGCGTTACCCCCAACTCTGGCAGTACTTCGCTAGCAATAACATGTGTTTATACTTCCAAAAAAGTAGTACAAAAACACCCTGGGTGTAAAATAAGTGTGAGGCCAATCAGAAGCAGCATTGCAAATAGGTATGTGCAACCAAAAACTTTGATATCAGTTGAGGCCAAGAAGTTAGCTACTTATCAAAATCTTTTTAACTACTTGAATGACATACAATAGTTTATAGCATATTTTCACAACTATGATTGGCTTTGTCACTTGGCCACCTTTTTCAATAATGATGGTGTGAAAAAGGTGGCCAAGTGACAAAGCCAATCATAGTTGTGAAAATATGCTATAAACTATTGTATGTCATTCAAGTAGTTAAAAAGATTTTTGATAAGTAGCTAACTTCTTGGCCTCAACTGATATCAAAGTTGCACATACCTATTTGCAATGTTGCTTCTGATTGGCCTTGCACTTTTTTTACACCCAGGGTGTTTTTGTTTAGCTTTATTTATCATGCATGTAAACAGCAATATTATGTTGTTGTTCAATGTACTTGTTAATTTAGAACCCACTGCGATTCCTGCATCATTCCCTGACAATCGACGTTTTAATGTAGTCAGCTATTGATGAACTTCAGTATGCAGCTGTTTCAAATCATGGTATGTACGTAGCTATGTTAATAATTAATAGACTCATTAAATATTATATCTCAGTAGATTCACTCAATACCCATCTTCAGACGTGAATCCTAATAGTAGCATACAAGCATTTGCATATCTTGAGCATCCACGGCACAGCATTAATGCATCAAATCAAGGTACGTATAATGTATGTATATGTGTGTAATATACTGTACATATATGTACGTATATTTGGATGTGCCCAGGTTTAAGAGATTGGTGGTTACATAAAAAGGTTTTAAGTCTCCGAAACTTAGTGATCTTTAATATCTATGCTCCAACTGTGTCTAGGATTCCTTGTAGATGCTTTGTTTTGTGTATAAAGTTGCTGGTAAGACTATAAACATTTTCATTCATGCTGATATTTTAGTACTGGTCAGTTAGTTTGTAGTGGTGGTCATTTTATCTGAGTGGTGGTCAGTACCAACCACTGTGGGCACATCCCTAATATATATATCCTATCCTTTGTGTATTTCTGACATGATAACCATGCATAATGTTACTGCTAACCTCATGAATATGTTATGTAGAATATAACATATCCACTGCCCAATGTGATGCTGATTACAACGAACCTCTGACTCCTACTACTTCAAATCAAGGTATGTAGCTACTAGTAGCTACAGTGTATGTAAAACCAGTTTAACAATACGTACTTCAGGAACACTAGGTAGAACCAGTTTAACAATACGTACTTCAGGAACACTAGGTAATAAATCATGGGATGTATGTACATGCAAGTCCTTATATATTGTTGTCGATGCTATGTTTGCTTGCTTCTCTGGTTGTGGATGATGATGTTCTATAAATTGTACCTACAGAGTGTAATTTGCCCCATAATGTGTATGATGAGCCACTTAATGGAATTTCAACCAGTGAGAGTGAGGAGGAATCAGATGAAGAAATGGTGGTACAAGACTGGAGTATACAAAGATACATTCGTGAATCTTACTTGGAGTCAATTAAGGTAACAATTATATTGTTTTTATGGGATTATATGTACGTTGATGTTGCAGAGTGCTGATGATGAACTGAATGAAGTTATAACAAGTTTGCAGGGTGCAGCACCAGTCAAGATCATTGAGAAGAAACAAGGTGAACAGACAGTCATATATGTATAATGCTATGGAAAGACTAAGCTTACTTTTAAACTGTGATGATGATAATAATAATAATCAGAAGATTACTTTTCAAACTCAACATTGTCCATAGCATACATGAGTCATACATCCTTAATCAATCATGATTAGCATGAAGTTTTTATTGTAGTACTTTTGTTTTTATGGTATATAGGAATTAATGTCATTATGAAAGCTCTATATGTGCGTATGACATCATATCCCTTGGTAGAATTTACTGGAAAGTCAATGAGTTACCGAGATATTCCAGTAGAAGATCTGAGAAGTTCATTAAGATTAGTTGAATTGGCTGAAAAACGAGCTGAGAAGCATGAGAAACTACAGAGATTATTAGCATTTTTTGAAATAACCCATACATCTAAATTAAGTGAAACCAAACTACGTATAATCACAGACTGTATAATGCACTTTGAACATGCATACAGTATGTTTGTGATATGTATAAATGATAATTATTATGTATTATACATGTACATACAGCTTGTAGTCATATCATTGTTCTTGTACATGTTGTTGTCAGATAGCGAAGTGGTTGTACGTATATTACAGCATGTGTATATATATACATACATAGCTAGAGCAGTGTGATTTATGGAGCAGCCCTAATATAATCACTATTAATAGTACATCAGAGCTTCATTTTCCGGCCAACTTTGGGATTTGACCGATCAAACCAAATTTGACCAGACAAATTTACTATGCATTATGTCAATAAATTTACAATAGGAAAACAAATGTCCGGACAATTTTTAACCCTTATCATAAGCACTGGTACATGCGTACATAGTTTCTGCTAAACCTGGTACACGATGAATAGCCATGCATATGGATGACATGGACTGAATTTTGTCATCAACACTGTGTCAAAATGGAGTTTTAGCACCAGGCATGTCAGTGTTGGTTACAGCGTTCAGACCTCATTCATGTGGCATGGTATATATAACAGTAATCAAGTGTCATACTCTAGTGCCGGCACTGCTGAGTTTTTCTCAGAAGCTCTACAGTGCATCGATCATGATTTGCATACCATATATATAATATTACCTCACAATACTGTAGTGAACACCATGTCATTAAAAGTAGTATAGATGGGTCACTGTAGCTATAGGTGTATTTATATAACAGCTTCACTTTATATGTACTAGATATTTTACTTTAAATTGCAAGTTTGCAATAGTCCCACAAGCTAAACTTTATACTTATTGACATTATAATATAGGTAGGGAAATATCCAAGCCTTAGCCTCAATGTTTCCATACATGTGGTTTTCTGGCCACCTCTAATGCATCAGTTTAAATTACCTACTATACACTAACACGATAACAGTACTATCATTACCGTGATAGTTGATCGACTATACGATACTATCATACTATTGCCCAGCTTTAGTGATCATCATCTGCAAGTTCTTGATGCAGTATAATTAATATGCATGTTACGTACATATATATACGTACGTATCATTCAGTACGGTAGTACTTAATAGTAGGGATTGGTAAGAAATTGTATGGTTTCCCGATTTTTCACACTACCTTCCAATAGGCTTTACCCAAAAAACCGACTGGAATGCATTGGTAAGGCTGTAATGATGCTGTACCTTGGTTAAACAAAGCGACATGTCAAATATTTCAACCTACAGCCAACTTTGAAAATTTTGAAATTCACCTGTTATTTCGTGCCTGCCGGCCTGCCGTAAGACCCAGTTGCGCTAGGTGTAGGGCTCCAGAACTTTCACATAATAAAGGTAATTTACGAAAATGTTGTTCCGAAGACGATTTACCCACTGCGCCATGGCAATTCCTTTTATCCTTCATTCCCTTCCTTGTTCTTCTATATTCCTTTAGCAAGGTGTGAATCTCACCTTCGAAGGTGACAATAGCCTGTTACGGCTTCTGCTTATTACGTCACGCTAAAACCTGGCTTGCACGTGATATAATTAGTTACAGTGGCACTATGGCATGATGTTTTCGCGTGTACTTTATTACATCATGAACTTTGAGATTATAGCCTTGGACAAATAGCTTTTGCTGTTTTTCAAGCGTTATTTGCTATCACACAGCTGCTTTGCCATGTAAGCGCATTGTTAACAAGCGCCTGTAAACAAGCATAATTATTACGTAAGAGCCTGTAACATTTGTGTGCCTGCTGAAAGAATGCTTAGCATGTATAAAAAGCAAACAAACTAGAATGATTTCAAGTAGGGATTAAACTTTTATAAATTATCTCATGCCAGAATGTTCTCTCGTCCCAAAATCTTATTCCTTGTTTCCTTACTTTTTGTAGCACTATTGAATTCAATCCCTACTTACACCTTTAATTTTTAATTTTTTATCATTCTAGTTTGTAATTATGTACATGCACATGTATAATAATATTCTCCACGTGATTGACTGATTTGTGTATTCTGATTGTTATCTGGTAATTATATACACAGTACTAAAACTACCCATGTATGTATGTACCATCACCGTGCAAACAAATTAATGATTAATACGTATGAAGCTTGCTTGCTTAAATTACGTATTATCAAGATATGTACGTATTATGTATTATATAATTATATGAATGTGACCTACTAACAGAAATATATGCTGTATTCAATAACAAGTATTATAATGGCTAAAATAAATATGTCCACACCTGTCCTTGGGCTTGTGTGTATATATCAGGCAAACTGGCAAAGTATTCACAATAATATTGTGCTTGTGTTACATAATATACCATAATATTATGTGTGGATTTTAATAAAATTAATTTTTACCTTGGGAATTTTTGTCCTACATGCAATTCAGTTATGACATTACAATGTTTTATTAAGAGTTATCTCTGTCACAAGCTGACATCATTTTATTATAAAATTTTATATCAATGTTACACATGTGCACATAATTTAATTATACATGTATAATATGTGCAAATGTTGCATGTAAATGTACGTACATAGCTGATTTAGCAACATCAAATATGTATGGAATTATACGTATGCCATGTTGTGACATATCTACGATCCTCCATGCCATATATGCCAAGATATGTGACACAAAAGCTATATATTGTTGGTATTTCACCGCATTTGTTGCTACACATTAATACATTTTAATTTATGATTTATATCCTTATCATGATCAACATGCGACGTGTATACAGAAGTCACTCACAGAATGTTTGCTATGTTTGCAGAAACTGTAATTGTGCAATTGGCCATGCTGTAAATTGGCCTATATGCAAAAATGGTTCATCAAATGGTGTCATATACATTGGACAAGTATTTGCATCTATGCAGTCAATGGAAACTGCAACAAATTCTGGAGGAATTTCATGGCCATGTAGCAGATTTCCACCTGTCGTTGTCCCTATTCCTACTCTTTTGGAATTCACCAGTAACTTCACTTTACTACCAGGTGCAACTGGGAAAGGCTGCTTGGAGTAAGGATGGTCCAAGCTGGAGTTATCACTAAATAAATTCTTGATATAACAAATTGTGATACATGCATATCCAACATGCTTTTTACTTGTGGTAGTTGATTGTGATGGCTTTTCACATGTAACTCCTTGATCTTGTGAAAATACATATACCATAAAAACCTTACGAAAACATTACACAGTGTAGCTACACCCTTTATTATTGACAATTGTAAGTTGGATGATTTATGCAACTTCACTAAAAACGTTCAAAGGTTAAATTTCAACACTTCAACCTTCAACATGTATGTGACATGAATGTCACATATGTAGTTATGTACTTAACAGAGGAATGTAAAAACCACCAAAAGCATTAATGTTTCATTAATTTTTACATTAATTTAGAAGGGTAATACAATAAATTTTATTGTGTAAAACATATTAATGTTATACGTATCATATAAATCATAATTATTATCATGTGTCCTACATTTTCTATGCATGTTGTCACATGTAGCATGTAATATACATACGTAAATGTCAATTTATAACCTTTGAACAATCTTCAAAGTTTCAACGAAGCTTTTTACAACACATTACTTTTGTCATAGATATTTATTACTACATGCACTAAAGTTACCAGCAAAATGCTTTCTTCTAATACTAAAGTCACAAGGGCACACACATACATAATAGTCTTGTGCAACCAAAAAATTATGAATTTGCCTTTTGACTGCTCGACAAATACTACACAAATTACCAACATACTTCATTATGTAGTGAAGTATAAATATTTTGAATGTTGCATTTAACATTCGAAGGTTGGAACCTTTGAAGGTTTGTTTGAATCCAGTACATTTGTTTATGCTGAAGCTCTAGTAGCTACGTATTAGTAGCAATACCATTAGTATTATCCATAAGGGAAGAAGTAGTTGATCCAGTAGCATACTTTCCTGGTGCTGCTGTAAAGTTGGATGATTACTCACTAAAATTACATGTTAAATTTATGTACGTATGTATTAGCTATACATACCTTGTATTGTGATATTATCCTTATTAGATAATATTTGCTTCAACATAAGGCATCCATATGATTGCTGCTTTCTCCTTATAAATACTTTTTGCTCATCTGACAGTGCTCTCCATAATTCAGCAGATTTTTGGTTCTTGGCTGCAAAAGTACGTAGGCAATGCTGTTGATTCTACAAAAATGACAAAATCATACATACCTATAACTGTTAACTGAATTTAATGTGTAGCCATACCTTCTGAAAATAAAATATGGTATAGCTATATGCACACCTTCACTATACTTTATTACGTAGTATCATAGTGACGCAAACCTGTAGAACACAAATATTCAGCATGCCATGTATTAAATCCAGACACTCGTCTTATTTTCCTAAGTGGCTTAGATCTTCATTTGTGGATGGCTGATCTTTACTTCTTGATGGCTGCATTACTGTCACACTGCTCTTCTCTCAATTAGCTATAGCCATGCACACATAACAAGTTTAATTTTTAGTACTATTGTGAACAAATCTGGATTATGAAGAACTAGCTAATCATTATAATGGTAGAATTTGATCCTATAATCCCAGCACAGTAGCTAGCTATAATAATCATATAGGTAATCATATAGGCTAAGTAGGATCCTATTAATTGCAACATTATAATAATGAGGTCTCAATAGTTGATTAGCTGTTATGGCTATAGCTAGTTATGTGCATCTATTCATACATACATATATACATGACTCTGATTTGCCTGTACGTAGCTCTGATACATACATATTTATTCAAAATTCAGCCTAAAACTGCTTCATAATCAATCTAGACACACACACACATATAAATACTTTCTCTCTCTCTCTCTCTCTCTCTCTCTCTCTCTCACACACACACTCACACACTCACACACTCACACACTCACACACTCACACACTCACACACTCATGCACACACACACATGTATAATGCACACACATATACGTACATACATACATACATGAGTCACGCTTACATATTTACATGAATGTATGTATTGTGTATGGTGGCTGCAGGCAGTGTTACTATGACAATATTTTCATGGTGGCAACGTTATCATAACAACATAGTAACAATGATTCCGTAGTAGCATACACACGTATGTCAAGTTCCAAAATTTGAACATTCAGAAAATTTCCACTAGAGTTCATGGTATGTATGCATCTTTGTGGTTAGAGCAGTGGATTGCTGACAGAAATTCCCAGTTTGATGCCCTGCTGCTGTTGTTGCTTCTTTGAGCAAGGAGCTTTACTCACATTGCTCCAGTCATAGCTACTAACATGCATACATGTGTATGTATGTATGTATGTATCGATATGTACGTACGTACATACGTACGTACATACATACATACATACATACATACATACATACATACATACATACATACACACATACATACATACATACATACATACATACATACATACATACATACGTACATACATACATACATACATACATACATACATACATGCATATAATTATATGTATATATACCTACATACTTGCATACATGCATCCATGTACAGATACACATATACATACATACGCAACTGTCCAAAGTTATTTTAAAAAGTTAAGTTGTATGAGCACAAAAACATTTGGAAATGTAGTTTCAGAAACTTCTGAAAACTTCCTTCTGACAATTTCCCTCTATACACGGTATGCACACGTAGACACAGGCACACATAAACAAGTCACATGCATGTGTTTACTTATATTATTTACATGCATGATGCATTGTGTACTGTATGGTTACTATGACAATGTTGCCATGGTAGCAAAGTTACCATAACAACATCCATAAAAGAGTTGTGAAACTGGCCAGCAAATTTACTAAACAAATGTAACTGTCAGTTTACTGGTTAACTGCAGAAGTAATACATACAGTTAACTAATCATTAAGTACGGTAGTACTTAATAATAGGGATTGGTAAGAAATTGTATGGTTTCCCGATTTTTCGCACTTCATAAAACAACCTTCCAATAGGCTTTACCCGAAAAAACCGACTGGGCAAGGCTGTAATGATGCTGTACCTTGGTAAAACGAAGCGACAAGTCAAATATTTCGACCTACAGCCAATTTTGAAAATTTCAAAATTCACCTGTATTTCGTCAGCCTGCCTGCCTGCCGTAAGACCCGGTTGCGCTAGGTGTAGGGCTCCAGAAATTTCACACAATATAGGTAATGGCGGCGGATTTACGAAAACGTTGTTCCGAAGACGATTTACCCACTGCGCCATGGCGATTCCTTTTATCCTTCATTCCCTTCTTTGTTCTTCTATATTCCTTTAGCAAGGTGTGAATCTCACCTTCGAAGGTGACAATAGCCTGTTACGGCTTCTGCTTATTACGTCACGCAAAAACCTGGCTTGCAGGTGATATGATTAGTTACAGTGGCACCATGGCACGATGTTTTCGCGTGTACTTTATTACATCGTGAACTTCGAGATTATAGCCTTGGACAAATAGCTTTTGCTGTTTTTCGAGTGTTATTTGCTATCACACAGCTGCTTTGCCATGTAAGTGCGTTGTTAACAAGCGCCTGTAAACAAGCATAATTATTACGTAAGCACCTGTAACATTTGTGCGCCTGCTGAAAGATTATTATGAATGCTTAGCATGTATAAAAAGCTAACAAACTAGATTGATAAAAAAATTCAAAATTCAAAAGGTAAGTAGGGATTGAATTCAATAGTGCTACAAAAAGTAAGGAAACAAGGAATAAGATTTTGGGAAGAGAGAACATTCTGGCATGAGATAATTTATAAAAGTTTAATCCCTACTTTTGGCTCACTTCAGTAGGTTTGCCAGAAGTAAGGATTAAACTTTTATAAATTATCTCATGCCAGAATGTTCTCTCGTCCCAAAATCTTATTCCTTGTTTCCTTACTTTTTGTAGCACTATTGAATTCAATCCCTACTTACCTTTGAATTTTTAATTTTTTTATCAATCTAGTTAATATATTAATTTATGGCCTATAATAAGTCAGTCATGATAATGTGTTAACACAAGAAATAGAAGCATGTGCCATTCATTCTTGCATGGAAATATTGGAAACCAGTTACCAGGTTATGTAAAAAAAATTTTATATGCACACACAAAAATCTGTGTATATGCATGTGTATGCATATATGCCAGGGGATTCTGTTAGTGTAGGTTTTGAAAAAACCAGGGTCCACTATTTTGTTAAGAGAAGACTATTAGTAGGACATAGTTTACGAAGCTGCCTAGGGCTATATGTGGGCTTTGCACAAACCACATATGTATAGCTAAACCCTTCAGCTCATCCTGGGCTGATTTTGCTTGGTGAGGTCAACATTTCTACAAAAGAACCCTCCAGCAGAAATTTCTGGCTACGAATTTGGTACGTGCATGTGTGTGTTTTTGTGTGTGTGTACACATATGCACATGTGTTTACAATGTGCATGTAATTTATTATGCATGGTATAATTATAACAATGCCATGGTAACTCTGCTACTATGACAACATGGTAGAGTTACCTAAGTGATACTTTTTCACACAGATAAGACTGTGTTTGGAATTTACTTAGTACCAGTATCTACGTAAATTCCAAACACAGATAGCTACACACAGAAACAAGACAATCCAACATACTACACTTAACACCCCCCCATAAATATACTCATTCATTCACTCACTCACTCACTCACTCACTCACACATGCATGCACCCTACCACAAACACAAACAGATTATATTCAAATTAATCATATGTATATTATGAAATTTAACAAAAGTTAATTAAATATAATGTCAAGTAGGCCAAAATCACCTTGACAGAGTCTGTGGCCACTGTCTAGCTGCAAATTAAGCACTGCATGGAACCGTGAAATGTAAGCTTCCTTTCATTTTTACATGCACACAAAAACTATACCAGTATCCTTTGCATAATAGGTCTACCTGTTTAATATACAGACTAAGCTGGACTCGAGGATACTCAGTAGCTAGCACCAGAATCAGACTAATTTCTGTCACAAATGGGTGAGCGAGCATTTATGGAGTGCAATTATCTACGTATATATAATGCTAAACAAAAACACCCTGGGTGTAAAAAAAGTGCGAGGCCAATCAGAAGCAGCATTGCAAATAGGTATGTACGACCAAAAACGTTGATATCAGTTGAGGCCAAGAAATTACTTATCAAAATCTACTTGAATGACATAATAGTTTATAGCATATTGTCACAACTATGATTGACTTTGTCACTTGGCCACCTTTATTAATAATGATGGTGTGAAAAAGGTGGCCAAGTGACAAAGTCAATCATAGTTGTGACAATATGCTATAAACTATTATGTCATTCAAGTAGATTTTTGATAAGTAATTTCTTGGCCTCAACTGATATCAACGTTTTTGGTCGTACATACCTATTTGCAATGCTGCTTCTGATTGGCCTCGCACTTTTTTTACACCCAGGGTGTTTTTGTTTAGCATATCACTACTTTTTTGGAAGTATAAACACATGTTATTACTAGCAAGCAGCAGAGAAGTACTGCATGGGCATAACTAGTACTTGCCTAGCACACAATATTGCAAATTAAACTTTGAAGCTTAATTTTGAAAAACTCAAGGCCGAGATTTTTTTTTAACTTTCACTACAGAGTGATACATCAATATAGATTGTGTATCTGAAAGTTTATGTAAATCATTCGAAGGGGTCCAAGTTATGACAACTATCAACCTGCAGTGTAATAGTCCTTCTCAAATACATTCAAGTGTTTACTTCAGACTGATAATAGTATGACAGGTAGAGCATACATAGGAGAAGTGCTGATACAAATTTGGCTGAAATCCATGAAGAAATGAGTGAGTTATTAGACAAACAAGTGAATGTATAAAAAGGGAGTTTGAAAAAAACTTCCGGGTTCACGAAAGCTCCCGCAAACCCCCGAAAAAAGTGTGCGATGAAGAAAGAAAGAAAGAAAGAAAAAAAAAACGACTGCCGTGTAAAAATTTTTGTGGTCACAGGAAGGCATTTATAAGGCTGTATCGGAAGAATGGCTGAATAGATTTCTACGAAGTTCGGGATATTGATTCTTCAAACAATGAAGGTACTAATTGTCTAGTAAACGGGCGAATTGGGCGGGAAAGGATGGTTCGTCGTGCGTAGTCGCACAACGGGCGCCACAAAACTCGCAATGGCTGGTACTTAGTAATGGTGGGGCCTATTTCCTCCATTCTCGGTTTATTGATTCTATATAGTAAGAATGTTATGGGTCGGTAATAACTAAGCGATAGCTTTAATGGCGGCTTAGCTAGAGCGTTTGCGAGTTTCAGGGCGGTGCTACGTGTAAATAACTCACTCAGTGGTCGCGTTGCTGTGCTTCTTCTTGGCCTCGCGACTCACTATCGTGAGTCTTGATTCATCAGTCCTTTAGAAATACATTAGTCTTATAGGAATGGGATATTATTAGTACTATTACCAGTATATATATCCTGTATACGGTATGTGAATCATATAGCTTTGGAGTTTGAACTGGGACTGAGAAGACCACAAATTACACATATATGTAAAAGGGGGAGAGAGTGGGAATCTAATACCACCTTATTAAAGCCCCCCTCGGTAATCCCACAGTCTCGGTGTTTGAATCAACACATTTTATGGACTGGCAATTGGCCATCTATTGTTGCTTTGTCCCTTTATGTAATGAAAGTGCACAAGTGTAGCTATGTACGTAGCTATAATATCAAGCACAATAAAACAAAATTTCAACGTATGCTTGCACTTATGTAATTGCACTAAATTAATATCAACTGTATTGTTTCTGTATATAAACAAACTTGTTGCTTTTTCCTAATGAGCGTCTAGAAAGTCTGCATGAAGTAGATCTCAAACATAGTAGTACGTACGTTGCAGTATATGTAACGTACGTATACATCAAGGGGGTGTCACATTGTGTTACAATCTGTGACTGCGGTCAAGGCTGGTCCAAGTAAAAACAGCTCTTGACTGATGTTTGACCTTGACACACAACCAAAGTTTGTAGCAATTTGCACTTACCCGTATCACAAAAATTCAATGCCATTTTGTATAATTAATATCGATTGTGGTGTTTCGATTGTGGTGTTGTTGAATGACTGAACCACTATCGACACTACTGTCCTTTTTGACTGCTTGGTTTTGAGGTCACACCATTGCAGAGTATTGGTGTAACACCCCCTTGTTATTCCAACATCAAAATCAACGATCACAAATAAATTGTAGTCATGCATGCCAATGATGTTTTCATTAGGCGCATAATATTGTAAGGTCAGAAGCAGCACCATCTCCAAATACATATTAAATAAATGAACATAGCTAATACAGAGGTGCTCGGCTGTAATAGGAATGCCAAATTACAATGTACATATTCTAATCATGTGCAAAAACCTTTGCCCCACCCTGGGACATTTAACATACTTCTACAAATAATAAAAACATTAGTCTGATCATTGTGATGTCAAATTCCCTATGATCAAGTAGGGGTTCGATATATATGTTGGAGTATTTGTAAAACTGATTCCCCTACGCCTTGGGACATTTGACAACATTATTTATAAGTTTTTTTGCACAGGCTAAATGTAACGCCCTTGTCACCACCCCCAGCACGAAAGTGTTGAGTGCTGGAAAACTGTGTACCTAACATAGGTGCCTAGTGGTCCCTGAGACAGTCAGCTAGGCCCACCTCAGGAGAATTATCAGGCCAGTCAATTATTATAGTACAAATACTGAAGGTATGAAGGCAGCCCGTGTCAACACATTAACTATTTCTTATAGTGAACTTACTGGCAAGGCCTGTAATGAAAACTGACTAGAGCTCAGAAAAGGATTTCTCGAGGGATTTCTGCGGAGTTTAAAATTCAGTTTTATACTATATTTGACAGTGATTTACAATTCTTTTAGAATTACTTGCCATATATTAGTCATATAGTATCGGGATATTGCTGTAAAAATAGAGTCCTATACCCAGTACATATCCCATATATTTTATGTGAAGCAGGTGATGCTTAACATGTATAAAAAGCAAACAAACTAGATTGATAAAAAATTCAAAAGGTAAGTAGGGATTGAATTCAATAGTGCTACAAAAAGTAAGGAAACAAGGAATAAGATTTTGGGACGAGAGAACATTCTGGCATGAGATAATTTATAAAAGTTTAATCCCTACTTTTGGCTCACTTCAGTAGCTAGGTTTGCCAAAAGTAAGGATTAACTTTTATAAATTATCTCATGCCAGAATGTTCTCTCGTCCCAAAATCTTATTCCTTGTTTCCTTAGTGTTTGTAGCACTATTGAATTCAATCCCTACTTACCTTTTGAATTTTGAATTTTTTTATCAATCTATAGTACTACGTATTGCAGCTAGCATGTGTAAACTTATCTCCTTCTAACTGAAGTGACTACTTTGAAGTGTGAATTCTTAAACCACAAATATATTGATTTTCATATGTAGTCACTGGTCGACGAACTTGTATGAGAAAACTTGCTATTTGCTTCATTAAAGCTACAAACAATAGTATTTAACATGTGAGACAAACAAATCATTTCTAGCTCTGATCCCCAGGTGTTTGGCCTGTATAATTCCCTACTGTCGATGTAACTTTGTACAGTTGTGTGGCCAAAAGGTTGTAAATAGTTATAATTACCTTGGCTATCATAACCAACTAAAAAGTTTTCTATAGATAACAACATATGACTTAGTATAGCATTTCTTACTTCTATATTATATGTTGACTTTCACAACCTGTAATTACAAATGACATTGTCCTGAAAAGGCAGTTACCAAAGTGCGCATGTCTGGCCTTCTCAAAATGACCTCTGCACCATCAAATTGACATTGAAATACTCTTATGAAATGTAAGCCCATCAAGCAAGCAATAAAAAAATTAGTCCTACGGATAAAAAAAATTAGCACGGATAAAGGTCTTAGATAAATTAGTAATAAAAAAATTAGCACGGATAAAGGTCTTAGAAAAGCAGCCACACTTTTTGGAATGCCTTTTAGGGCAATGGCATTTCACAGTAGTCACAGCAGGAAATCTCTTCTTATGCATGTCTTGATTAGCCGCTAAAAATGATTTTTGCCTTGCAATTTCAGTTATTTGCTTAGTATGAGCCCTAGTTATATGGCCACCACACAGCATAATTTTGGATCGCTCCTCATCTGGGTAATATTCTCGAAACGATTTTGCTGAGGAGGAATCGCCATCTTGCCACTGAACTTTAATATACATCTCTTCTTCTTTTGCCTCTTTGAATGCCATACTACCTATGCACCTTTTGCTGTTCCATGGTAGAGTTTATCTTTATCTGCTCCCCTCATACAAAGATGAACAAAGTATAACAAGGAATTATTTACATAATTTCTCACAGTAAAGGTGCAATTCTGACTAAACCTTCCCCTAGTCAACCATGCACCATCTGAAGTGGTCATGGCCCTCTGCCAACTACCAACTGTAGATGGATCTAAGGCTTTCATTTCATCCTTAGCAGCAGTGCAGATTTCTGAAAGGAGTGTAGAGACAATTGGGTCAAGTAATTTAATTGTTTCATAATATGTGACCCGGCATGAGAAAACTGGACTTATGTGCACATGAAATTTGACCACATTATTATTAGATTTCAAAATTAAATAACTTATATTTAAATGTAGAATTTCAACACAACTTTCACCATTTATGCAGTATTTCATAGGGAATATCATGCAACTTACAGATTTTGTAAATCTTATACAGTAAAGGAGATACAGACTATAATATGAATAGGTGTATTTTGTGTACATAAGCCTGGTTTTCTCATGCCGGGTCACATATGTAGTTGAATTGACCCAAGTTTTGTTTTAAAACCTTACTATATTGCGCATGCATGCCACCAGCAGCAATGAAGGCAACCCGCATGGCAAGACTGCATGCAGTACATCTAGAAAACTCTTTTTCAATGGAGCTTGTTAAATTAAGCATACATTCATGACAACCTGTGCAAGAAAATTTTACCAATAGACCTCCTCCCAGTCCAATATGCTTGATACTAACAGGAACAAGCTTCCCCACACAATTTGGGGTGTAACACAAGGATGTAGTATTTATCTGATTCAAAAAAGCATCCAGTTGTGTTGTCTGACACATAAAAACTCTGTTTCCTAACTCTAGCACGTTTCATAGGGGTAGGACAGTATTCTGAGCTACTAACTTCTGATGCGGCACTACTTGAAGGAGAGTCATCGCTATCATTTTCATTCATTTCACTACTAGTATTTTCACTGGTATGTACTTCTTCATGATGGTCTAATTGGCAAATCGCTGGGTGATAAGCCACTACATTTTCTGTTTCATCTGTACTAATGCCTGCTCTTACTTGTTTATCACTTACAAAATGATCCTTGCTTGAATCATCCCCTGCCATTGAAGCAGTAACGCTTTCTGTACTGTTTCCTGCTCCACTGTCATCAGTCAAATATCCAGAAATAATAGTTGCACTGCTGTTGTCTCCTATAAAACATCAATGAAATAATACAAAACATACTATTCTGTACTAATATCTTTATTCTCTTTCAGTAGTAACACTAACTTGTAAAACATTATCGAGAGCATCATCATCTGAATTACTGTTTATAGCACTCACGATGCTATGTTATCAGCATTGTCCGAAAATTTGGACCAACGACGATGGGCAAGTTTGCTAAATCTCAGTGACTGCTTATTCTTTCGTTTCCTATTTCGTGGTACATTCCGCCATTTTTTTGTAGCACGGGAAATGCAACGTAAACAAGTGCGTGCGCCGTATTCATGTGGCTCACAAATTTCCGCAATAGTGAAACAAATCTATGCTGTCTGAGGGATTCGTTTTATACCTTTTGCAGCAATTCGCAATCGAGCGCATATTTTAAGTAATAAGGAATCTTACACCATGATATTGCAAGGAGCTTTTTGGTGCTAGATTTAACAAAAATGTTGTTAAATCTTACATTGATGAATCATAGATATGCATGCACAGCGTTGTTAAAATTGCTTGGTACAAGTTGTGTAGCCAGTTATATAACACTGTAGTGTATAAAATGCAGGGAAATTTTTTACCTAATGTATATAGTGTAAAATTTTTTAAACAATCAATTAATGCAAATACAAAGCCCCACCCAAAAAAACTATCAACATTATTTGTAATTGCAAATTCCTTTTGAAAATGATTTGTAAAATACCTTTAAAATAGCTATTAAATGTTTAGATATTTTCCTACCTTAAGTTTTAGGAAAGTATACTAAGATTAATAATTTAAAAAGTATTTCTCAGTGCTATGTAAAGTAAAACAAGATTTGAACACTGCCATGCTAATACATATTAGTTACACATTGATACAGTGATGTATCATGCGTTGATATTTGATTTGTAGTTTCAATCACTTCTCTGTGAATCAATGCATAGAATTAATTCGGATAATTCTACCTATAAACTATACCAGCATAAACAAAAATTTAAAAAGTGAGTATAGGGATTGATCTCTCTGAATACTACAACAAGTAAGGAATAAAAGATTTAGCATGAGATAATTTATAAAAAGTTAATTCCAATCTTAGCTACGTGAAATGAGCCAAAGGTAGGGAGTAAATTATCTTATGCCAAAATCTTTAGTTTCATTCCTTGTTTTCTTACTTTTTGTAGCAGCGAGATATCGATCCCTACTCACTTTTCAATTTTTTTATTTTAGTTTGTTTGCGTTTTATAGCATACTTGCATAAGTATAGATATATCGTTACAGGCACTTACTTAATTATTATGCAAAATAACACTTACATGGCAAAACAGGTGTACTGTAGCAAATTATGCTGGAATAATAGCTGAAATTTTTAGTTTAGTACTGTATTTAGTTTAGTACTGTATTTAGTTTAGTACACCATACACTGTTCACGATACATACATGTTGTGTACTGTCTATTTCAGTGGTTAAGATCACAGATAGATGAAGTAAAATTTACCATCACCAATACTGTCAGTGACAGTGATGATGAGCTTGAGGGAGGGAAGGCAAGAAGAAGAGAGTAGAAGTAGAACATGAGGTATTATATTACTGTCACAACTGAAAGTACTAGTGATGTGTGTGTGTGTGTTTTAACAGGAAATAGAAGTATTTAGTACTGATCTAGAGAAAGGCTACGTACAGAGTGCCCTAAGAAATTTGGCTATAGCCCACTTCAATTTATTAACCAAGGATAAACCATTTTATGAAAACAGTGTGATGAAAATTTTCATGATGAAGTTGGTCGAGTTTGCCCTCTATGACAGACTTCCAGATTACAACATGTAAGCATTTATGCCACGTACGGTTCAGCTCAACTTTAACTTGACACTCGTGTGTGCGTGCGCGTGTGCCAGTACTCGATAAAGCACTAAAATTACATGTGTAAGCTGCTCGAAAATGCATTGACATCAAGTGTGCTCGTATTATCGGAGTGCTATGTGCTCCTTAGTGATGAGTCTTATGTATCTCATGTGATTACCTGGTGACATCAAACGTTATTAACCATAGCAGTAAATTCAACTTATACAGTGCCTGTTTTTTAGATGGTAATACATCATTTTTACAGGAAGTAATGAAGAATGTGCAAAACGGCAGGATGAATTGGATGAACCAGACAATTCTGATTCAGAAAAGACACCAGTTCCATCAAAGCAACCAAGAAAGGTACATATATCTCCTAATATCAGAGTACAATATAACAGTTGGCCGTTGGCCATTTTCTGACCAAAACACATGATTGGCTACCAAACATGTAACTGATCGGCCAACCGATTTTTATAGCTTGTTTCATTATAACACAATACTACATGCATGCAAAGATTTTGGTTTTGTAGTTATTTCATATTTCGAAGCAAAAAAGAATCATGCATTGTATAGATAGATGGCAGTAGAAGCCAAAGGAACTAAGGTTAATATACAATTAAAATTATCACAAGCTTAAAAGGCTTCTATGGCTAATCGTTATCAAAACCATTAGATTTAATTAACATCTCTTTCACAAGCATAGCATTGCTCATGTACTTATTTATAACTTTTACATGGCTGTATACCCATGACAAAACAGTTCAAATGGTAGTAGAGGTAGTTACAAAAATGATGATTGCTAGGCATAGGTGGTTGTTTAAGTAGAGGCTTATGCTTATATACTGCAGGGTGTGTTAGTACACTGTTGTTATTTGTATACCAGGCACTCTGATTGACCAATCAGTATTTCAAATGGCTTTCACATTGGTTGGCCACTATGTCCTAAAATAATTATATTGGACTCTATATAAATTAGGTTTGCAAAATATACTTCTATATGTGATAACACCCGTAATAACATTAACCCTCTAACTGCCATCTGAGCCATATTATCTGACACACATCGCAATGATTCAAAAATTCAGTTTTGTTAATTACCATATGTGAAGCTGTTCTTTATCTTGTCCACTCTTACTTACTAAAAGCACTTCTTAATAAAACCAACCACCATAATATGGTGGTTGTGGCAGTCAGTGGGCTAATAGACCCCTTTGCAATTTCACTTCTGGATGGTTATTTCAATGATATACCCTATTTACAGCATTATTTGGATGTGTGTTTGTGGCAAGCATCACTGTTCAGCTTAGTGTTGACATACAAAATCTATTCCTTTTGACTTGTGGGAATGCAAGCACTCACAATATAAGTATATATACTAGACTAGTTTACCTGTTATTAAATGGTGATACTGTTTATACCAATAGGCAGCAAGTATAGATGGGGATGTGTCAAAAGATAAGAAGAAAAGGATTTCCACTGGTGGAAAGCGTAAGAAAGTAATATGGCATTAACATGTGCTGATTGTTTTGCAGAATCATATGTATATAAATATAATTAGGTGTACGTCAGGGTTCAAAATAACCAGAGTACAATATAACAATCAGCCATCAGCTATTTTCCAACTAAAAACGTTATGGTTGGCCAGTAATGCCAACTAATTTTTGTAGCTTGCAAAACAAATCGAAGCCAAACAAACTGTAAGGTTAATATAATTTACTTTCCCTTAAAAGGCTTCTATATGGCTAATTGTTATATTATTAGCTACTGTATATATATAGCCATAGATTTTATTTTATTTTATTATGGCTTTGTGGCTCTGCTAATGCAAGCACAGAAAATTGCATTGCTTTAAGTGGTAGGCATGTAATAGAATTTTGTAAACACAGTTTATGTGTCTAGAGTGTGTAGTTTTGGCATTGTTCTAGTACATACATCATACGTATGTGTGCCTCAATTTTGACATCACTTTCAACCTGTTACAAGGAATCATCATACAAATCGCATCTATTCTCAATGTGCAATGAAGTTTTTCCTGGGGGATGCTACCAAACCCTCCTGCAGGCTTGCGCTTACACACCATAGTGTGCTTTGTATATTGTTTTGTGCATGTATTTATATTGAATGCATACAACTGATTACGAGAAAAACACTTTTATATTTATATTTGTATGTGGATGAAACTTTGGGAAACTAAAAGCATAAGTTTTGATTTATGCCCATAAATTAAAAGAATTCTGATACAGTGTCCAGACAATTCCACTTATGTCTGTACAAACTATATTATGCCCTGACAATGTCCTTTATCCTGCTGTTATTTCACATACTGTGTGTACGTGTGCATGTGTATGTTTTCAAATGCACAAACGTGCTGTTTCATTGTGATTTGTGACTGGATTTTGGAAAATAGTTCCAAATCACACATTTACAATTGGTTCATTTAGTTCCAAATCACACATTTACAATTGGTTACATTTACTAATAGTGATAAATATTTTCAAGATATTTCATAATACTGTGTGGACTGAAATTCCTGAACTTATACATATACATCAATAGAAATATCATTAAATACATACAGAAATGCATTGTATTTCATGTGTGATTTGGAACTGTTTTCCAAAATCTGGTCACACTGAAAATGACTACATATGCCACATGATAAAGTAACTGCAAAATTCATCTGGTTAAGCTTGCTGTTCTTAAAGGTTACCTGTTTTTTGTATATATATTGTTAGTGAATATACAATGTTGGCTATGTACATATGCTATTCCATGTAGAATGACTTTATCATTCATGTTGGACCATATCCACCTGCTTTGCCAGAAACAGAGTTCAGAGGTATGTGAAAAGCGTGTACTTTTATAATTTGACTGTATTATTATTAGGAAGATAAATCAAGCACAACAGTTCCTGATGTGACTAATAGTTCTGTTGAGGTAAGGATAAGTACCTTTTGTATATTCTAATTTATGTGCCTCATAAGGCACCACTGGAGAACAAAGACCAACTTACAGAAGAGGATATCATCAGTAGCAATCACAGCGATAGTAATCACAGCAATAGTGAAAGTGACAGTGATAGTGCTGAAGAGAATGATGTAAGAATGCGTACTTTCATTGGGTGAATAATCAGATGAATTACTTATATGTATATGTAGCATGTTCACAAGCCAGTCTACAAAGTGGTGGTAGATGACAACCCAGATCGTTCAGCAGTTCCACATCACTACCTTCATGGTGATCAAACTGAGGTACAAACAAGTATTCTTAGAAATTTTATCCAGTCATTGTTAATCAGATGGCAGAGCTAGTTGAATCATTGAAAAGTGAACTTTTAGAAGAGCTCACAAGTGGATTATTGCCACAGGGTGATCTTGTATTCCTGTTTACAAAGAGCAAGAACTGGGGTAATCTTTATTTGATAAGGAAAGGAGATCAAAGTCAAATGTGCATGGCCGAAGGAAAGAAAAGCTTGATCCTGAAATAATGAAGTATGTGAAACCCACGTTTTAACTGGTGACTACATCTTTGCTACTATGCATAGGTATGTAGAAGGCCGTATGTTTCCAATACTATGAATCCGGAGGAAACAAGAAAGAGGAGTGGGAGAAGTGTATTATGTCGATAGATGTAAAAAACAGGGCCATCAAACGGATGAAGAATTAACACTAACAATTGCATGTAAAATATTTTCAACATTTTACTATTCAGTGGCTATCCAAGAGTGGTGAAGTCACAGCTTCTAACCAGTAAAATGCAGTAACTACAATGTGAGCTAATGATTATCATGATTATGATTTGAAACTACATAATAAAACATGTTAACATACATAATGTACTGCGTATAGCACAGTCCACTTGGGTTTCCTTGCACTTGTACAACTTTAGGAATCACCTTCTTTAAGTGTCCAATGTATCGTTTGCACACATCAGGAGTAAGTGTGGCCCAGAACTGTTCAATTCCTGCCTTCAGTTCTTCAAGGTTTTTTGGCTTGTAGAAGTTCCTTAGATATTGCTTCATCGATCCCCAGACATTTTCTATCGGATTCAAGTCTGGTGACTCCGGTGGAGTTGGCCACCAGTTGACATTGTTTCTTTCAAAAAATGCTTCAATATATAGGCTGCTATGCTTAGGATCATTATCCTAATATAGCCTATGCCCATCACTAAATTTCTCTACAATAAAAGGTAACAAACCCGCTTCAAGAATCATCGCTAGTCTTTCAGTATTCATTATCCCAGTAAACATTATCACCCTTGTAGCACCTCTTACTGAAATCCCCCATACATGTATTTTTACTGGATGCTTGGCACGTTGCTTTAACAAACATGGCTGTAATCTTTTCCAGAAGCATAATCTGCTGTGATATTCTAATTGAACTGTAGATTCGTCTGTAAAAATTGCATTTTGAAATTCTTCCTTAGTCCTTTGCTGCTCTTGACACCAAATTAATCTCTTCCTTTTGTTAAGCTACATGAGTACACATACACAAGACAGTGACAACTGACAAAAGGATGTAAATAGATGCCTACATACACATTTTGTTCATGTCCATTACCACAAGTTTTCAGTAGCTCCATGCTAAATGTGCACTTGCACACTAGCATTTTATGTGAATCAGGTTGAATAGGCAGTACTTCACATATGTAGGTGGTGTACATAGTTTTTGAAGTGATGGCTGACTTATTTGGCACAACAGGTGTAGTGCTGATAAGCATAAATATCTTCTACCCAAACAGTAATTCAATACTATGAATACTCTTTCACAGTATCCACTATAGTAGTACTTGCCAGAAAACAGTAGGTTTATTGGCTCTAAACTAAGCATGTGCTATAATTAGAAGCAATTGACTTAACACACAGACAGCATTTGCGCAGTTACTTTACTTACCTCGCGTAAAAGCTGGCAATAATGCGGCCTAGTACAAACCCATCCCATTTCTTTCCGCACCCGCTTAATGGTTGGCACTGACACTTGCAAATCAGGCCATCTTTCTGTTAACAATCTCTTTATGCCACTAGATGTTAGTTCATCGTTCTTTTTTAATTCTTCTTCAATCAGTGCTTTCATCTCTCCAGTTATCTTCTGTGCCTTTTTTGTCTTGGTAAGTCAACAACGATTCCTTTTTCTCGATGTTTTCTGATAAGGTTGTATAATGCTTGGCGGCTAATAGCTGTTCCTTTTTTGCAAAATCTTCTGCAAATCTGTATAACCGTATATCCATGTGAGCATAACGTAACAAACTTTCGCCTCGTTTCAACACTCAAACTCGCCATTTTCTATTGAATTCACACAATTGCAAGTCACATGTAAAATAGAATCTCTCGTGAGGTCCCGTAGTGAAGCTAGGTTTTTAGTGTACTCGTAAGGTGAACGAGAAGTGTGCGCTCGTAAGGTGTACACCAGTGAAGACTCAAGTGCAGCACGGCACGTGTGAAACTTTTCGAGTGTAGGTGACGTGCTTGTGTCAGAGGCGAGCGTGCAGTGAAGCCATGATACATGCAAGCACACGCCAAATATTCGAGTAAACTTCAAAGACTCGATAAAAAATGCTGAATTGCACGCACGAATGGTGTATATACACGCGAGTTTGCCACACGTGAGTGTCAAGTTAAATTCGAGCTGTACCGTAGCATTATGTAACATACATACTGACAGTTAAGTAGTTTGTCTTGGCTAGACTTTTCAAGCCAGGTGTATTTATTGAAATTGCTTTTGTCTGGGAAGTTGGTGTATGTGTGTGCGTGCATGCGTGTGTATGTATGTATGTATGTATGTTGTGTGCGCACACATGTGTCCCTGCCCCTAGGCTACCCACATCAAGCGAAGCTGAAATCAGGGCCGTTGGAAGCAACTCAATTATGGTGCAGCCCAAAAAAAAGGCAGCACCAAAGTATTAGAATTTTAGCATTATACTTAACAATACATTACATACAAATCATACTGCTTATGTGCATAGATATGTGATTAATAATCAATAATAACTACTATTTACTAGCGCTCTGGCATGTGGCTGAAACAAAACAGAAACGATCATTACACAGCTGTTTTCTGGCTGGACTCACGCTGAGGAAACTTTTGCGATCGTGGTTCAATGATTGGGTACTTCTCCCAGTGAGGGTGTTGGTAGCCGAAAGGAGAAAAACTTAGATAAAGACATGTTACACACCTAACGTATCACACGTGTAATAATAATAATAATACACATGTAGGGTTACAGGGTAATCCGGGATCGTCTTAATATTCACATGATTCATGACGTTGGATGAGTGCGTTAGTGATCTCTTGGATCTTCAATAGTTAATAACTGCGCTGTGTATAATTTATGTATTAGCTGAATGATTTATGTAAGTTATACTATTTAGCTACTGTTCGATATTTATGACTGGAAAATTAAAAAAGGTCAGTACGGAAATATTAGAATTAGCCCTAAAACTGGTGAGGCCAGAGCCTCACCGCTTCCGACGGCCTTGGAAATAACCTGGTGGCTCAGAACAATAGTCCAGTTTCACGTAAGCTAAAATATTTATGGAACGTTAATGAACCTGCCCCTAAAGGTTGCACAACATCTGGTTGCCAGTTGGAGGCCTTAAAGTGCACAGAAACTCATGGGACCCCGAGCTTCCGGTGCTTAAACAATACTGAATTTCTTAATTATAAGAACGAATTGATAAAGTACAAGTCATGCTCGAGCTGCTCATATGCAAAAGGTGATGATGCATTGTAGTATCAGCGAGAACAAACCATTAACAGTATTACAAAGTGAAAACAAGTTTAATATTTCATTTGCTGGCATTAAAATGAGTCTATGGCATCATCATTGGTGGTAGAAGGCCCAAAACCCACGTAACAGATGGCAATGTAAGGCCTGTGGAAGCTACGCCATTCCAGCCCCATACTATGTGATGCCGGCTTCTTTACCACTATTAAAATTATGCTATGGCTATAAAACAGTAAGAGACTAACTATCTAGTTCGTTTTTGCTATTTATGGCTTATATGTACACCGAAAATCGCCTGGTTCTCACTGATACTACAATGCACCATCACCTTTCGCACATCAGCAGCGCGAGCATAACTTGTACTTTATGAATTTGTTCTTATAATTAAGAAATTTGGTATGGTTTAGGCATCCGAGATGCTAGAAGCTCGGGGTCCCATAGGTTTCTGTACATTTTAAGGCCTCCAAATGGCAACCGGATATTGTGCAACCTCAATTTACAGCCAATTTGCAACCGCAACATACCTTACCTCTTGTGTGAAACTGGATTATTCATAAATGGCTTCTGTAGCATTGTATTAACCTATGCAGCTGTGGCGCTAATAGCTTGCTGGTAACCTCAAGTTAATTACATGTACGTAAGTATAAACTTTGGTTTTCAATAATCCTCAGGCTCGAGCTTATAATCATTCTATTGCACTTATAGCATCGTTTTAAACAATGTACAATAATCTTTTTTGGCGATGCGACTTTTGTCTTCATGAATAACCAACTTTTTCATGATTCACCAATTAATACTTCGATCACACAGGTTTGTGGTTATGATGCAATAAAGTAAGATTTCGCCATGCGCTTGAATGCTACATAGCCCATTAAAATTTTGAATAACTAGCCAGATTTTTAACATATAGACATTATGCTACAAATTAGCATTTGTCAATTTTTCTGCTTTTGTTTGGAGGTGACAATTTTTTAAAAAAGCAAAAAGGCCTTGATGTCAAACTGGAAGAGTTATATTCTGGAAAATATTATGTTTATCAGAAAACTAAAAGCGCTATATAGCCGATAAGGTAAACATTTAGTAGAAAATTCAGCGCTATAGCAATGGCCATGCTCTTAGCATTCTTTCGAATAGCCTAAATTTCTAACTCATGTTTCGCGCATGATAGAGCACTCTGGTTTGCAGAAGATAGATCTAAGAAAGCTTTGTGAATGCTGCACTCTTTCGTGGCCAAATTTTTGCAACCATTTAACTATCCTTCTATGGTCAAAGGTACATTGTGACGGAAGGAAGCCATTTTAAGATTATAAACATTGGCTTGTTTTGGTTAAACATCATAATTTGCGGAGTGGAAAGCATTAGCATTAGCTTGGTTAGCTAGCTGGGAGGAGGAATTGTTTAGAAATGGCCCCAGCGATGATTCTGACACAGACAGTGACGATGGTCAGGTAATATTGCTGCTCCTTAGTCCTTAGCATGTCATTAACAAAATCCAGGCTGCTTCGCAATCTTCGCCACTCCACCAACATTTCTGTGCTCAAATAAATCCTAGAGTTAGCGCTCTCCCAACCGCCAATATGTTTGTGAGGTCTTCCAATGCATGCACCACGATGCGCCATTTTGTTAGCAACTACAGAGTGCACACTAACAAAAATGATTTGTTTTGATTTCACATCCCGTTAAATCATAACAAAACTTAGACCCAGCTGTGGTTATTAGCAAGGGTTCTAAATCACTGAGACCCCCAGTGCGGGCTACTTTGACCCCCATAGCAACACTCACTTGGCTCCATAGTGATGTTTACCATGGCTACTTTGCATTGATTGTAGTTCTTCTGCTTGATTAAATGGATAGCCTTTCTGAAATTCAAAATATAAAGATTGCACGCTAAGTTTCCTTGACAACAAACCACTTCTATTTATTTTGAACGAGCATGCGCCCGCATTCTCGGCCATAATTTGTTGATAGTAGCCACTTGGCGGTATCCCAGCTCACTTTAACTCACGAAGAGATCCTTAGAAGGGCCAATATTGGTAATTATTTATTATATGCTTAGTATTAATTACATGGATTTCACAATGATGCTTTTTAGTGCCCTAGAGCGTGCTAAATCAGTTAGACATAAAGCCGCACGGACATTGCGACAGAAGGAAACCATTTAAATAATAGTTAGACATCAAACCACAGGGTCTATGAAATTAGAAACCCAAAGGCCCTGGGCTGTGGTGCTCTAGCGAAGCGAGGGCGCTACTAAGGGCCTGAGGGTTTCTAAATTACATAGACCCCCTTTAAACAGAGCTAAAGGGCTCTACTGTATACAGAGGCTCAATCCACTTCTTAAAGAAGGTAAAAGAATGCCTGATGCTGAAACTGCTACTGTACTCCAGCTATCCGCACATGCCTTTTTAGTTTCTGCATCATGTATGTACATATTCACATGATATGCTTGGCAAAATATATTCATTGTAAAAGAGAGCATTGACCATTTTCTACCACTCTTACAAGCCTTGTGCTTGCCACTGCTTGGTATGGTTTCAACTTGATGTTACCAGACATTCTTGTCCCTTGCGGAAATAATACAAAGTGTTAAAATTACACAGCAGCCATACCTTGCAAGTGATCAATCAGTAATTTTGAGACTCCATTTTGGCCTCTTCTTCACTTAGTCTTTACCATTATACCATTTCATTCGCCATTCCAAATAATACAGTTAAAAGATATTAAATACTTCTTAAATACAAAATGCCTTTGTTTCCAATAAAAATGCTTTCCGCTAGAACTTTCCATCTGTAACTCTGAGAGGCACAAGAACACCCCTAATCAGCGTTAAATGTTGAATGGAACAGGCCCAGAGCAAGCAAAATGAAATTGGTCAGGCCATATCAGGCATGCAAGCCATTAAAGTTCATGAAATTATTGTTTTATAATTTATACTGTATTATTAGAGTATATACTTTTGCCTACAGAAATGGTGACTGTTCTATTAGAGTATATCGATCTTTGTTCCTATTTCTAGCCGAACACTTTTTACCATTACTTAAAGCATAATTGGCAAATGCCTACTCCACCAAAGCTTTACACACAACTGAATGTTTTATTAGCGTGACTGTTCAATTAGGGTATATCGATCTATAATAATGCTCAATTATTGCCTGACCAACTGGACCGGTTCCGCGGGAATACTCCCATACAAGTTTGCTAGCCTTGGATTACCTAGTCGCTGCACAGCAGCTTTGCTGGCAAATAACTCGCACAAAAAACCACCTTTTGCGTAACACTACAATAAAATTACGACTATGCTATTACTGTAAAATGCATGGTATATCGCTTATATAGGCTTACTGTCCACTTTGAATACCAGTTTTCGGTAAATCTAGTTTTCGGTACATGCTCGATTCGCTTCCACAATACTTACCATTTGCAAATGGCGCTGGGGGTGTAGGAATATTTTAGACGTTCGTATTTCAGTGGTTTTTGCCAACGGATCAAGGTTTAGCATAGTGTTGCAATGTATAAGTAGCGATAAGTAGAGTAATTACCTTATTTATAGCACAGTAAGCTCACCTGAAATATTGCTCTCAAAATGCTCTCCTCTTTATCAGATAACTATTATAAACTATCAATTAGAGTATAGATAACACATTAAACAACTAAATAAGCAAGAAATGAAGTAACTAAATTACAACCATGGTAACAACCCCACAATCAATGTCAATATGGTGCTCCAATATAAAGAGTGGTGGTTTCAGTGGTTTGTATCAAAGGGAATTTGACAATTTTTAGAATGTCGAGTTGTCGGCACACTTGGCAGTGCGACATCTGGATGTCACACTGCCAAGTGCGCTGACAATTTGTTACTGCATTCCGTAAGAGTGGCTAACTGTGCTACATCAGATTTGTAGCACTGCACTTCCCTTTGATCTAAGGTATGAAAGTGTTACATAGTTAATTGTTTTTCTTTTGTTTAGCCAGGAGAACACCAGCACTGATGAGGTGCAGCTGATAAGGATGTTACATAAAGTACTCCACGAAACAACATATGAAGAGTTAATTATGAAGGTAAACAGCTCTTTAGCATTGTTACAATTAACCAATTTGCTATAGCTAGTTTGTGTTCACCTTGCTGATTGCATTCCTTGAATAACTTCAGTTACAAGCACCTTATCATCAAATGCCAGAAACTTTTAAGCACTTTGATAACCCCTAAGGCTAGGGTTTAAAGTTTTTCTATACATTTCCAATGGAGAACATTGTCCGATTTCTAATTAGGCATCTGCATGATATATCTGCTAATATATATAACTAGCATACATTTTTCTCGAAGATATAGCAGTGAAACAAGTTGATGTTCTACCATCTAAAAACCAGGCAATGTGTAAGTTAAACCACTGTTAATCAACTGCTATTCAGTGTATTGTAATAGTAATTAATGACGTCACGAGTAAGTCATGTGAGCAAAGACTCATCACTAAGGAGCACATAGCAACGTATACAAATTTAATTCTTTTGTTTAAACCAGCTTTATACTCCAGTACTTTAGTGATAAAACTTTTTAAAAGTAGTACAAAGTTGTTTTAAGCCGAAATTCTTACTGTAACACTATAGGCTAGTCTTGTATTATAAGCTCCGCAACCCGCACGGCACGCCCACTTTCAAAACTGAAGCGCTCTAATGTACAGCTGTTCAAATGGCTTTTACTATGGAATGAACGGCTAACACTGCATTACCTTGTTCTTATTCGACAGTTACTCACGACGTGCTTCGTTACTAAGGCCCCGCCAATCAGTAATATCGATAGCAAGTGTCATACAAAAGTAGAAGGACTTATTTGATTGGTTATTCAGGCTTCATTTCACGTGAATAGTTTTTAATAGCCTGGGGGGCGGACACACACACGCAAACACACACATACCGACGTTTTCACGAAAACGATTTCAAGAAACCAGGCGCGTGCCTGGTTTAAAAAGGATACAGAAGATTAATTTTTGAGGTAATTAGCTATGTTTGTGTTATTGGAATATAGTTAACGACCATGCCATATATGCATCACTACAGCTAACAGCTAAATATGCAGCTACGTGACTGCAGTAGTGTAGTAATATTTTATTTCTTTATATGTCAGCTGCAAAGGTGATTTAATACATGAAGCTATGTATCAATAGACAGATTCATTCTAAGGCTTTAGGAATCTCGCGGAACATCCGGTGGCTGTATGGGGGCCTTAAACCTATGGGATCCACAACTATGAACATCTCAGGTGCAAAGATTGTACTGATAGTAAGCAAACCCATTGGAACCCATCACCCTAATAAGTATATAAGGCTGAAATGGCTGAGTTTGTGCGTAAGCGTTATGGTTACCTTCCTAGCTACTGGCCACCTACCACTTGTTAATGTCATGGAATCCATTTAGCATGAGTAACAAACTATACAGCGTGTTTTCATTTTAGAGCAGTTTACACAAGAGTCTGTTTCTCACTTATGGTACCGCTCAACTATAACTTCGTTTTTACATGCGTGATCATGCGTGGTACCACGAGAAAACTACACTGCTTCCCGTTACGTGTTTGCGTGGACCATGTTTACTCATAGCATGTAAGTTGCACGTCTCATGGAAATACATGCGTGGAAGTACACACGTGGAAACGTGGAACACTGAAAAAATGCATACACTCGCATGTAAAAATTTTATTCACCAAGTCTCAAGCCATACATTAATTGATTGGTAAACTTGACTCCAGTAAGCAACACCAGTATACCGTTGGTTAACCAGCACACACAATGTCACGTATCGTACCGCAGATATAAAACCTCAACGATATTTTTAGTGGCGTTATTGAGAAGGAAAAGTACGCAAGCAAGTAGACACACAACGAAATATCTGCGAGTAAGCAGACACACAACTCTTCTCCTAGCCTCAATGGACAGGTGAGGCATGGTTTATCCGTATCTTGTAGAGTCTCGATTTAATGCTCCGCTCTAACAGTTGTGCACGACCACTGGAGATTGACAACAAATTGGCTCTTGCTAAACACACGGACAGTATGTTTTTGCTATTATTACATGTCGCTATATGCAATAAAAAATAGCTACGGGACGCTACACGTGCTTAGCCACAAGCCCTGTGTGCATGACACGTCTCGTGACATTCCACATCTTGTGTAAATCTAGATTTACATGGGAAATTTTTGAATTTTACATGTGAATATTTGCATGTAACCACGCATGGACTGTCACGCAGTGTGAAGTTATAGTTGAGCTGTACCATATCTCACAAAGTATCTTCACCTTTCACACATCTACAGTTCGAGTATAACTTGTACTGCATCAATTCGTTCTTATAATTAAGAAATTTGGTATAGTTTGAGCACCCATGACATTTTAAGGCCTTCAAACAGTCACCAGTTGTTGCACAATCCTTGTTCAGTAATGTTCCATAAATATTGAAACCATCTATTATATTTTGACTCCATAGGGGAAGAGTAGTAATGATGATAGTAGAAAGGCACTGGGAGAAGGGCAGCTTGTAATGGCCATGGTGACTGAATTTGTAAATTGTGGGATGAAAGTAGTATATGGAATTGCATTGAGCCCTAAACATGTAAGTTACTTAGCTAGCTACTACATAACTAGATAGCTGATTTTTTGAATGTACCATTGACACCAAAACAATCTTATCAGTCACTGCAGCCTATCATGTAACTACTGAAGATAGGTAGTTATCCACGCTGCGCACTAAGTTTTTCTATCCCACTGACTATGTGAGCAGATTAAAGATGAAAACTGGTAGTAGCTATATGTTACTCAAAAGTCAAAACATAGCTACATTCATTCCAATAGATTATTAACACTTTGTTTTGAAAAACAGGCATAGATCAAAGCTTGGGACAGAAGCCAGTTAAACCCCACTTGCACTCTTATGTTATTACACCTTCGCCTTGGCTCTGCCTTTGGTGAAAATTACAACTTGTATAGGTGCATGCTGATCATATGTCATTTTTATGCTCTTTCTGTTGGAAGATCCGAGTATATCAAGTATACCGAGATGAAGAAGTTGTTGTGATTCATCGTATTTTCACCATCACACACAAAGGGAGAAACTTGCGATCTTTAGCGAAGTTAATTTTTTGGATGAGACATGCCTGCATCGACGAAGAATAACTTTCACATCACTCATGCTGTAACTATACACACACATTCACACACTGATCATACATAACATGATACTATACACACACATTTCACACACATACTATTGACTTATTATAATTATACAATTAGGATTTTTTTCACATCACTCATGCTGTAACTATACACACACATTCACACACTGATCATACATTACATGATACTATGCACACATATTTCACACACATACGTACTATTGACTTATAATTATACAATTAGGATTTATTTCATCACTCATGCTGTAACTATACACACACATTTACACACTGATCATATACATTACATGATACTATACACACATATTTCACACACATACTATTGACTTATTATAATTATACAATTAGGATTTATTTCACATCACTCACATTCATACACTGGTGATTATTATACACATATTTTAGGATTTATTATTTCGCAGATTTATTATTTTGCAAGTCGAAAGTTTTCATATATTTCATTGTCATGGTAACCACAATATCCGTTGTCATGGTAACCAGTACACTTTGATGTTCTCACTTTATCTTGCTCTGCATTAAGTTAATGTAGTGCAGTTGTGATGGTGGGTTTAGTTCAGGGCCAGTGCTACCGGTACGGCCAGTACGGCCGTGGCCAGTACGGCCGTGGCCGTACCACTTTTCCAGCAGGATTTTCTTTTTTGGTTGAGCATTGTTATAATTAAAATATACGCTAAACGGTCGTCTTCTACGTCATATCCTCCTCGTATTCCTCATCAGGCATGCGTGATTCACATGATTTTAATTTTTCGCACGTGATTTCATTCTATTTTTAGTGTGGTTTCACTCGTGCTGGCTGGTGTCTCTAGTAGAATTGCAGAATAATAGACTGATGAACAAATCGTTAATTATACGAGATGAAATTAAAGATCTACCCGACACACCATGTCATCCTGTTGGTAGTCATTTTCCATTGCGCACATTTGGAAGTGCGAAAAAGGTGAATAGAAGTTTTCAATCTTCATGGTGCCGTCGTTTTAGTTGGATACATTATGATAACACACAAGATCTTGTGTTTTGTTTCAGCTGCTGTAAGGCTGCTAAAGAAGGAAAGGTGCGATTAACCGGTAGTGAAGAAAAACTTTTGTTGTTAGAGGGTTTTGTAACTGGAAAGATGCAACAAGACAATTAACCAAACATGAATCTTCCATCTTTCACAAACAAGCTGTGGAGTCCCTGAAGAACAAAACAGATGTGGCAGAGATGTTATCTTTTCAACATACAGAAGAGAAAAAGGAAAACCACCAATACTTGATGCATGTCATCTCAACTATAAGATTTCTTGCTTGTCAAGGCTTAGCCTTAAGAGGTGATGGTGATGAGAAAGACTCCAATTTCCTTCAGCTGTTGATATTATGAGCAGAAGACAATACCAGCATTAAGCCAATGCTTGAGAAAAAGCGTATGAAGTACACCTGCCATGAAATTCAAAATGAAATTTTGTCTATCATGGCCAAAGCAGTTCTACGAAAGGTAGTAATTCAGTTCCAGTCCTTGTTTTTTACAGTTATGATTGATGAAACGTCAGACGTTAGTAATACAGAACAAGTGGTATTAGTATTTTGATGGGTGAATAGTGAGTTGTCAGTTTTTGAGGAGTTTATAGGCCTTTAGCATCAACTCTAGTACAAATCATTAAGGATGTAATGTTAAGGTTAAACCTAAAGATTGAACTTTGTCGGGGCCAATGCTATGACGGAGCAAGTATAATGAGTGGTACCAAAAATGGTGTGGCAAAGTTAATTTGTGATGATGAGCCAAGGGCAGTTTACACTCACTGCTATGGACATGCTTTAAATCTTGCATGTTAAAGCAGTGCAAAACCTTGAAGTATTGTCTTGAAACTGTGAACGAAATAATCAAGCTTATGAAAAACTCACCTAAACATGATGCAGAGTTTCAAAGGTTGAAACAAGCTGTTTCATCAGAAAGCCCAGGCATCCGTGTATTATGTCCCACAAGATGGACTGTTTGTGCATCTTCGCTACAAAGTATTTTAGATAACTACAAAGTTTTATTGTCCCTTTGGGAAGAATGTAAAGATTCTAAACTAGATAGTGAAACGAGAACACGAATAATTGGAGTTGAAACCCAAATGCTTTCTTTTTGGTGTGTCTCTTGGTGCTGTCATTCTTTCTCATAGTGACAACCTAAGCAAGACATTCCAACACATGGCCAAGTTAACTCTTCAGGTACTTAAGTCTATTCGCCAACCAGATAAATTTGATCTTTTCTACCAGCGTGTTTTGCTAGATCAGCAGCGTTTTATAGTTAATCCACCTACCCTCCCACGAAAGCGTCGTGCACCTCGTAGATTTGAGATTGGTTCTTCTGATGGTGATCACCATAGTAGTCCACATGATTTCTTTAGAATGGTATATTATGAAGCATTGGATTTAGCTACAACATCAATTACTGAAAGATTTGATCAGCCAGGTTATAAAGTATATCAAAACTAGTTTTAAAAGTTTGTAAAGGTGAGGAATATGATGAACATTTGGATTTTATTTGTGAATTTTATGGTGAAGACTTTGATAAGGATCTATTAAAGGTACAACTACCATTATTTCATGCATTGATAACTGAAAGTGATCAATGTAAGGATTCAGATTTAACCATTCACAATATAGCGAAACATCTAGCAAACTTATCAGTTGGAGAACAAGTGGCTTTATCTCAAGTTTTCATTTTGATGAAGTTACTGCTAGTCATGCCTGCGATCAGAAAGATCCTTTTCTGCACTTCGAAGAATTAAATCGTATCTCCGGACTACCATGTCACAAGAACGGTTGAACAGCCTCTTAACTCTACATATTCATAAGGAGAATGCACTTGCTCTTAGTCTACATGACATTGGTAATAACTTTGTTAGTGCCAAGGAGAATAGAATGACCAAGTTTGGTAAATTTTAGCTTCCCAGTATTGTTTTGAAACTTTTGTAACTTATGATTTCTGTGCATGGATTTTGATTTATCTGTTACAATGTTTAACTAGTTAGCTATGTGATCAAGGAGCAATGTCTATTACTATATAGCTGCATTTAATAACATGCATGATTTAAGTGTAGCTATATAATTATGTATTTTACTGCACATACAAGTTTCTCAGGTTGTAAACAGTTCCACAATAGCCACATGGCTAAGGCCCTGAAATGCCCCCAAATTCAATCTCAGAGCATCTGTTTTTCAAAATTTTCCTGGGGAGGCATGCCCCAGACCCCCCTAGCATTAGCATGCGTAAAACACATGCTGATTGTGCTTCGCACAATAACTCAGAGTCATGATGATCACTGGTTATAGTTCCCCAGTGGGCCGTACCAACTTGAGAATGGTAGCTCCGGGCCTGGTTTAGTTGATGAGTAATGTATACATGATTTTAGAACACCTTGTAAAGTATTAATTCTTCGACATCATGCATTTCTCTAAAAGATATTTTTTACTTTAATAAACTCTTTCTGTAGCTGAAAAACATTTGACAAAAATATTTGTATCAGGGGTGTTACCTGTGGGGCGTGTATCTATTGTAAATTTTTACAATTTTTGCTCTGGATAATTGTTTTTTACTTACATTTTAGCTATAGCCATTTCCCATACATTATGCTCCTTATATAGTCGTAGGATAGTCATTTGATACCACGGTATGTACAACCATCCATACAATAATAGTACAAAATTCCATTGTTCTAATATAAGTTGTACATAATGTAATAAAAAAGGCTGCACACATGCTACAATGAATACAGGAAAAATAATCACAACATGCAGTGACAATATATTCTTACCATACATATGCATCCTCTTGACTGATCATTCATTGTATGATAACACATTCTTACCACTATCCTCGTGGGCAATACTGTAATGGTAATGCACATATTGTATAACCGTGATAATTACATCCTTACTGCTACTATCTCAATTACTTGTTGATGGTATATCCCATCCTCATTGCTCACATGCACATGCGCATTCCTATGGTAAGATCACAGTACAGTGATATAATTATGAGCAGGTTGTTTTGAGCCAACTTGTTTGTGGCTACCAGTGTTGGCATCTGATTACCCATTGTGCAAGGCATCTACTGTGTCTCATTGTGTTTTATAATCTAATTGTCTAATTTAATATTGTCTCAGTGTTGCCTCAGTATCACTTCCATATTAATTTTGGTATTTACCTATAAGTAGATAAGGAGTGGGAATTTCCCTAGGTACTGTATACTGACTAATTTAACTACTGTTACAGTCGGTGTTAATTACCCATGATCTACAGAGGAGAACCATCTTCTACTGTACAATATTACTCTACACATGTGCATGTTTTTAAATTCATATGATTATAGCTATTGCTGCTTATTTTACCATTCAAAATTAATTTTGTGTTCTATGGTCTAGATTTTACATGCATGCATAGCAAGGATACTGTATGAGCAGAAGAGATTATTTATCTTGCATGTGCACGTGGTATCTAGCCCATCAAGTGGAGTAGTTGACATATGTGTACACTACAGTGTATGATGCAAAAGCTAAAGAAAGTATAAGAAAGTATACTGACAAATGCATGCGTATCCAAAGACAATGAGAGACAGACAGTCGTATAAAATAATAATAACATGTAAATGTGAACTGATGATACTGAAAATTTTTGTACTTTGCAAGATTAGCCTGCTATATGCATCCCACTGCCAATTTGTGTCCTTTAGTTATACCTGCATGGCCGGCTATGTTGTAACTACGTAGCTAAGCTAAGTAAAAATTATCCATTGAGCTGTAACTGGCTGCGGCATATATAAATAGTAAATACTAGTACTTCTCCGCATACGTAGTTAGCTAATGTTTAGGGATGGGACAAACTTTTGCTGAACATTTTGATGCTCAAAAACTCCAGTTGAGACTTGGAAATGCAGCTGGTAATATGTCGACCAAATACTAAGGTAGAGGAAAGAAATGACCATGTTTCATATGCATATACTAGAAACTGGAATAGAAGCATGTGTATATGATTTAAATGTTTAGCAATACTGTTATCTTTGTATTGTTGATAGTTCTTGTTTAAGCATGATTGTTGTTTGCTTTCTTAATGATGATTGAAATTGTCCACTTAGGAATGTGCAACTGTAACCAATCTCGATAACATTGAGTACATTGAAGAACATTCAAAGATACTTGGCCGCAAGTCTGACAAGATTACACAGTACCAAAAGCTAATTAATGATGCATTACGAGAAATATGACTTGCCAACTTTAATGATGAACCGTAGCCTGTTGCTGGAACAAGCAAGGAAGAAGGTAAATTATTCAGGATATCTTACAAAAAGGAAAAATCTTGTTCAAAATTGTTAACACTGATGATGAAGCTCCCACTTCCAAAAGGAGGAAAGTATGTTAACCACTCTCAATGAAGGGTGTAAACCACACTTAACCAGCAGTGGTTTACACACTATTATTCACAGTGTGCTAATCACACCAAAAATGAGATGCTAAAGTGCACCATGCTTAGCACACTTTCATTTTAATGGTGTAGAATCGTTTATTACATTGTTAGTACATGGACTTGGATTGGTGAGTAGTTGGCCATTTAACATGACATCTGTCAACTACGCAGTACTCTTTTTAGGCTGAAAACAGTTTGTGCCTTCACCATGTATGAACGAATTCTACAATTGGTAAGCATTGGTGTCCCTGAGAAAGTGTATCTGTAATACTTACAGGTGACACCAGGAGTGAGATTGATCTTTCATATTAGCAGGCCATCAGTAAAGTTGGCTGTAAGGTACTGCATGTGAGTGTGTAATCTGCATCATGTAATGGTAAACCAATGAACAGGTAAATAATCTATGACTGGGTACTCTTTCATTTGCTGAATTTGAATTTTGCAGATCCGGCAGAATCATCTATAGCAATGGCAGCTGAAAGAATCAAATAGATACTGATCCAGCAATATTTCCATACTTGGACAATCTAAAAATAGACATATCATAACTCTTATGGCTGTTGTATGGATTTAGTAATTTAATAGTGAAAACTATACCAACCACAAATTTATATAATAATTATAGGAAGCAATTTCACATTGGTCAGGCAAGATATAAGCAGCATGTGAGGCAGCATCTCAATGCTAAGGTGGCCCTTGAGCATTATGATGCCTCCCAGTGATTCCCTAAGGAAAATTGATGCTATGAGATTAAAATTGAAGTTCTCAGATTAAATCTGGTGGTATTTTGACTTCTTTTCTTCATAAATAGACATCTATATGCAATATTCTTTCATCAAAACTTGTATACTTCTTCATTTAGCACGCTCGATAATTAATTTTAGAGGCGCCTAATTCGGGAAGGCATTGCTATTATAATAGACCAATGCATGGTTTTACACAAAAAGTAAGTTGTATTGTTATAAACTATCAGTGTATATAAACAGTAAAAAGTTTTGAGTTGTGGGTTTCTGTAACTTTGGTCCGGCAGTTGCCAGTCTGCCGGACCTGTTCCGCCAGCCCTGTTATTGGCACTCTATAACTAGTATGGTAACCACACTTAATATAAGTGGTGGTTTACACACTATTATTCAGTGTGCCAAAAACGAGAGCCTTTTCATTTTGGTGAAAGTATGCATTTGAACATCATGGCACATCTGGAGTACTTTTTTCGTAAAAATATGCCAACCTCTGTAGACACGTGTACATTTTTGACACTTTATAACCAGCGAGTGTTTACCGTATATTCTAATAAACTTTGTACGAGTGAATAGACTGAAGAATACCCTACATGTTGGTGGTGATTTGGCGTTGATAGAGCGAAACAACTTGGAATGGGAGGGCGATAAACGTGAGTGGTTTTAGCGATAGTTTGCGGTATCGATATACCTGTGCCTATTACGAGATTCTGCTTACTCGAAAGGCCTTTTTGGTAACACAATGCGTTGGCTGTTGATATTTCATCATGGCGATTCCAGTACGGCATTGTAGTTGCTGGTGCTTCCTGCTTGCTTTTTGGCCATCCAATTTCTACTACATGCTTCTAATCTTGTAGAGACGAATCATTGTGTTTTATTCTTTAGTTTTGCTAACTTTTGATCAGATATTGGCAATGACTAACAGATTTATTTCAAATTCTTGCAGTACTGGATCTGTCGTTTCCCCATTTATAGCCCTCGATAACGTGTTGGCTATTACTAACTCTTTTCTAGGATGATACCTCACACTTATAGGATACTTTTGCACTACCATGATCATTTTCTGAAGCCTGGCTGGAGCCTAGTGGAGTGGTTTTTTAGTATTGCTTCCAATGGTCTCTATCTCTACCTGGGGCATCCCATAAATATATTCATGAAAACGTGTACAACCAAACACTATGGCTAACATCTCTTTTTCGATCTGCGCGTACTTCTGCTGACTCTTTGTAAGTGCCTTTGATGCATATGCAACTGACTGATCATCTTGTAACAAAACAGCCCCCATTCCTTTCGAGCTAGCATTCACTGAAATCTTAATCGCCTTTGTTGGGTCAAAATACTTCAGTACTGGGTCTTCAGTGGTGAGTTGTTTTAAGGTTTTAAAACTATGTTCCTGTTGCTCAGTGCCATTCGACATCCTTCTCTAATAGTGTTTGTAATGGTTCCGCTGACTGTGAAAGATTTGGAATAAACTTGGCCAAATACATGATCATACCCAGATATCATTGTAATTCCTCTTTGTTTTTTGGTGCCTCTTCTTTGGGTCAGGTTTTAAACCCTCTTTAGTCAGAATATGACCAATATAGCTAACCTCTTGCTGCTTTATATGACACTTTGTTTCATTGAGTTTCAGGTTGCGAACTCGAGCCTTTTCCAACACTTGTATCAGCCTTGCATCATGTTGCTCCTCTGATTCACCCCAGACTAGTATGTCATCTACTACTACTTCCACTCCCTCGATGTTCTCAAACATCTCTGACATCACTTTTTGAAACACATCAGGGGATCCAAATGACAGGCGTTTGAATTTGTATCTGTCAAATGGCGTATTGAATGTACACAGTTTGGCACTTTCCGGGTCTAGCTGTACTTGCCAGTATCCTGAACTAGCATCTAAAATGGAAAAAAATTGCATTTGGCATACGAGCAGCTATTTCTTCAATCGTTCTCATTGGGTAATATTCACACTTAATAACTTTATTTAGATCACAAGGGTCAATACAAATTCTCAGCTTACCATTAGGCTTTGCGATGACTACCATGCTGTTTACCCACTCTGTTGCTTCCTGTACTTTTTCTATTACATTCAGCCTCTCCATTCATTCTAGTTCTTGCTTTACTTTAGGTCTTAAGGTGACTGGGACCCTCCTTGGTGGATGTACAATTGGTTTGCTCTTCTGTCTAATACTGATATGATGCGTAGCTTCTGTGATGTGTCCCAAGCCTTCAAATACATCTTTGTACTTTTGAAGTGTATCTGTGGTTTGGCTGTTCAGAACATCAATGCACTGCACCAAATTCAACTTTGTTGATGTATCTAGTCCAAGTACACTTGGGACATCTTGATCAACTACTTGAAACTCGATTGGAAAGTTTTTAAACCACTGGTTTCTTGAAATCTTTTTTGTGAAAACGTCGGCATGTGTGTGTGTGTGTTTGCTTGTGTGTGTGTGTATCCGCCCCCCAGGCTATTAAAAACTATTCACGTGAAATGAAGCCTGAATAACTAATCAAATTAGTCCTACTGCTTTTCTATGACACTTGCTATCGATATTACTGATGGGTGGGGCCTTAGTAATGAAGCGCGTCATGAGTAACTGACGAATAAGAACAAGGTAATGCAGTGTTAGCTGTTCATTCCATAGTAAAAGCCGTTTGAACAGCCGTACATTACTAACAAGACAGAGTGCTTCAGTTTTGAAAGTGGGTGTGCCATGCGGGTTGCGGAGCTTATAATACAAGACTAGCCTATAGTGTTACAGTAAGAATTTCGGCTTAAAACAACTTTGTACTACTTTTAAAAAGTTTTATCACTAAAGTACTGGAGTATAAAGCCGGTTTAAACAAAAGAATTAAATTTGTATGCGTTGCTATGTGCTCCTCTTTGCTCACATGACTTACTTGTGACGTCATTAATTACTATTACAATACACTGAATAGCAGTTCATTAATAGTGGTTTAACTTACACATCGCCTGGTTTTTAGTCACCTTGTTTCCTTTATGTTCACACAGTATTGTTATTTTGCCGCAGGTGTTGAGCCTGTGACCCCCAAATGCGACCAACTTTGCTCCTAATTTCTGTAATGGCTGTTTACAGGAACAAGAAAGATCCGATGAAGGTGAGCACTTGTTTGTGGCAACACTACACGCTACCTCTAGATCCAAAGAATGGAAGGTTACAATTAAACTCAATGGACAAAATACCGTGTTCAAAATTGATACGGGAGCACAGTGCAATGTAGTGTTGAAGGACAAATATAAGTAAGTTAGTTCTATACTGTGTAAACTTGCTTTTTTTACTTTTGATCAGCAAACTCTTGCAAAGTGGTTTCTTTTCCCACATTTATGGCACTCAACACCTTGTGCTGGACATGTTTGCTGCTTTTTGTGCCAATTACCACACTTGTCACAGTAAAATTTCTTTATCTCGCCTCTGCCACTAGCATCAATTGTATCTATCTCCATCGAATTTGTACTATGGTTTATCGCACTGTTTTCTCCAAGCTTCTTCATTTGTGTGGCAGTAGCTTCGTTCGCCCTACATATGTCTACAGTCCTTTCTAGCATCAAATCTACTCGCAATAATCTGCTGCGAGTTTTGTCAGAATGAATGCCACACACGATTTTATCTCGAATTTTAAGGCACCAAATTCACAAGACCTTGCTTTCGTTTTCAATTTGGTAATATATTGATCAATCATTTCTCTGGTTAAAACATGTCTCTCCCACGTGATGTTTTTTGTGGTTCACAGTAAGCCTGGAACTTTTCCATTATCTTTGCTATCTTTCATTTCCTTCATGTTCCCACGCAAATGTATTGTAAATTTCTAAGGCGTCAGGACCAGTCACATGAAGCAACGTAGCCGACTGTACTTTGTTGTCTTTCTCACTAAGTCTGCTGGCTGCCAAAATAACTCAGTGTTGCTTCCATTTGCGCCAGTTCTCAGCAACGAAACTCATTTGCTCTGGGGGACTTAATTTGTCCATCTTCTGACACCATGTAACAACACGAGTCTCTCAGATTTAGAATCATCTCAAAATGTGCATGATTACAAAACTCATGTGATTACAACAATATATTTTACACTTACAGTCGGACTCAAATAAGCTAACAAACAGATACTACCTTTCTCTGCAAACTGAGTATCGATACCACAAAATATCGCTAAAACCACTCACATTTATCGCCCTCCTGCTCCAAGTTGTTTCACTCTATCAACGCCAAATCAACACCAACATGTAGGGTATTCTTCAGTCTATTTACTCGTACAAAGTTTGTTGGAATATACGGTAGGGTTATGCAACAAGCGCTGTTTATAATAAAAAGAAGCAAAAATATACACACGCCTATGGAGGTTGGCATATTTTTACGGAAAAATGTACTCCAGCCGTTGCGTCATCAGCAATTAAAGTAATTGCATTTTTCATCTCAAAAATGAAAAGGCCTATTGCACCATGGTTAGCACACCTTCGTTTTAACGGTGCACCATTAAAACTAAGGTGTGGATAGCACACCTAATTGCCATCACACCACTGGTGTGCTTACATACCATGAAGTTATTGGAGTGGTTTTCATGCCAACCTTTAAGAAGCCTTAGGCGAGTTTCTAAATATGGATAAAAGTTTACACTAGTAAATTAACTAATCGAACACACAATACCATTATCGGATATGTTTTCTCCTCATAGGCAGGGCATACAACCTATATGGCAAAGCCTATGGTTAAGATGTAATACTTGGACGGCCTCGATGCCAAGCGATTTGAATGACATACCACTTATCACATGATACTAAAGTACAAGCACGTGACTCTAATATACAACTCCCCTTTCAGGATTTGGAGTTTAAAAAGGTAAACTTCTGGTCACTAATGATGACTTTGATTTTGTATTTGGAGTTTTAGCATCTGAACTTTGAGAGTTCTCATTAACAAAATTTTTTTCTTCTGATACTTTGGTTAAAGCTGAAAGTTCTGTGTTAAGTTGACGCTTCTCATTTTTCAAATTGGACATTTGCTCAGTTAATTCAAGACAGTCTATGTAATTTCTCATATTACTTGCAGTCAATTTGTTCACCTGAATCCCTGAATTTAACTTGAAGTTCTGCTATCCTTTGTAAGTGATATTCTTGATATATGTCTGATATAATTATTATATAAATTTGTGGTTGGTGGTTTTCATTATTAAATTACTAAATCCATATACACAGCCTGTTATGTCTATTTTTAGATTGTCCAAGTATGGAAACATTGCTGGATCAGTGTATTTGATTCTTTGATGGTTACTATAGATGATTTCTGCTGGATCTGCAAATGAAACAATGCTCAGTCATGTAAAGATTATTTACCTATTCATTGCTTTGCCATTACATGGAGTCCTTTGAAAATATGTCACTGGCACACTAAAGTAACTTTTTTGTGGGTATAATAAATTTATTACACACATAACGTCAAATTCTTTAATGCAAATAAAGTTCAAATCAGTCAAATGAAGAGGAGAGCCCAGTCTCTGCCCGAATCAGTTCCACACTAGTCATCAGTACAGGCCTAGTAAAAGTTCCAATAGATGAACGTGAGCCTCTAACACATCTGATTGCAGACCTTAGTAGAGAGAATGACAAACAATATCTGAGCCATCCCATCACCGCAGAGTACTGTTCAGTCCACTTATCTGACAAAAGAGAAGCCAGGTGTTTGTAAAAGGAATAGGCTTCATCAGACATCCCACCCGTTGCAGAGAAAACCAAAGGAGTAAAGGTGCCATGCTCCACCTCACGTATCCGTGCTTGATAGGAACGTTTCTTCATGTTTTCGTGACATCTATAAATTGCTCTGGGAGTGGAGAAACGATTACTAGCAGCATAGGGATTAAAAACCTTCACATCCAAAAAGGTCTTCTCACATCTACCTCCCCAAAAACCATTCATAGAAATGTCTAGGCGAGCCCCATCTTCAATATTCAAAGAGGCCTGTTGGAATTGTTCACCAGAAATTGGCTGTAACCCTGGCTCAACTACATACTTCTGTTAGTAAATTAGCGGTTAAATCACGAATCTCATTATGTCTTATAGTAGGAAATCCTCCTTTTGGACAAGAAAATGAATGTTCAATAGAAAACCGAGCACCACAAGAACAGTGCTGAGGAAGTCTAGCAAGATCCCAACCATATCTAAGAGCATCATGAAAAGCAGTTTTGTGCAAAGAAAATCCATGCTCCTGCCAAGGAAGGACAATAAGCCAACCTGATGCCCCCTTCTCCGAAGCTACCTCAACAGATCTCTTTAAGTTAGCTGGCGCCCTTTCAAGTAGATCAGCTTTAGCAGAGAGAGAATTAGAAGACTTTAAATGTCTTATCTCGGACTTTAAAGATATTTGCGTATTCCTGACATCGTTGGAATAAATGCCAGACTGCAACAGAATAAGCGATTGTAAAGGCTCAGTGATCTTATTCGAAGCAGAAAATTCAATAGAAGACAAATTGGTAGGGTTACCAATGCCTAACCCCCCCAATCTAGCTGGGAGATCTCTCTCTAGGTCACCAGGAGATGAACGACCGGTGACAGATGGAATAAAATGGTGTCTAACACAGTCTTCTGGTAGCTGATAAAGATGTCCAACATCAGGCACTGTCCGAGCAATAAACAGCCACTTACTAACCACACCACGTGAAAAAGCTGAAAAAGCAGCGTGAACAGCAAAGGAGGCGAGGAGCTCCAATTCAGTAACCCAAGAAGCAACTTTACTGGAAACATGATTCTCAATGAAAGCTCTTGAACCAATAACTGCCCCAAGATAAGGTCTACCTTCAGCAGTTACATTAACACAGGTGTCCGAAAAAGATGGCATGGATGATCCAAAAACTGCTCCTTAACAACAAGCCAGATTTTCTTAGCTTTGGGGAAGTAGCCAAAAGGAGGACCAAATTGCAAAACCTGATCCCACCATAAACGAAGATCATGTAACTCTCCACAGGCATAAGCATCATCAGCATACCAAGCCTGTACAACTGACTTAGATAACTTACGGATCAAAGGGAGAGTTGCCAAAGCATAAAATGGCATCGCCAAGGGATCCCCCTGCGTGGTACCTTCATTGGAATAAAGAACATCACCATCAACAAAAAGAGCAGCAGGGGAGCGATAAGTGTTGATTAAAACAGTAGAAAAGACAGGACACAAATGTTGGATGTTCTGCAGAGCCACAGCACAATTAAGTGAATTAAACGCATTGCTGGTGTCAACAAGTAGGATGCCTTCAGACTTCTCCTCAGCAAAAACAGTACTCATGGAATGTATAGCAGCTTCAACACCAGATGTATGTCCAGCACAGAGTTGTAATGGGCCAGCAGCCTGTTGAATATCAGTGCTAACTATAGACAAAACAGCCTTAGCAATAATACGTCTAACAACCTCACCCACACCGATCGGTCTGACGCCCGGATTCTTATCCAAAGCAATAAGCCTGCAAGCAAGAAGGGGAGCGACAATTAAAGGATCAACAAATGATATATATAAACGTCGAGCCAAAACAGCAATAGAGCAACAAAGTTCATCAGAGGCAGACTTAAAACTTGCACACAATCGTCGCTAACCATAGGCATCAACACCTGAAGGCCCAGCAGCACCAGAAGCCCGCAATGCAGCAGCACGAATCACTGAGCCATCTAAAGCCTCAAAAATCACAGGATGATGAGCAGGAATAGGATCCATGTATTTTGGTGCCATCCACAAACTTAATATACAAAACGGTAAAGCAAATAGGCTCTTCGCGTGCGAAGCGCCTATTTGCTTTACCGTTTTGTCATTAGGATATTAGGCAATTGGAATTCGTGAATTCCAATTTCCTAAGTTGTAAAGGAGGGTGTAAATATGTGGAATGTGTGTAGCAGCGTGATATATTATTATACGTATGTAATGTGTATGTGGTGTCGTAACATAACATTTTACACTGTCCCCACTATAGGTGATCACGACGCCACTATAGATATGATGTGATGGTAAGATCTTCAGTATTGGAAATGGCATCATCCTATGCTAATCATCTTATGGCACAACATACATCCACATGGTGGGTGGAAAAGTGCATTGTAATTTTTTAAATAATGCTGACTGCTCTATTAGGGTAGTACATTTTGTATGGACACTTTTGAAAGTACAAACTTCGTAAATATAACTATTGGTTATGTGTATAACGTTTATTTGTTTATGTGACATCATGTGATAAATTAATTATACACGACATTTCCATTGTGTACAACACAGAAACTAATGCATGCTTGTCATAATAATAGCTTGATAATATTATTGTGAAGGCATGCAATAAAGTGTGAGTATATTGCTGTAAGTTGATCTCAGTGAGGGTGGCATTTGTGTTTGAAATGTACGGAGAACAAGATGGATGTACACAATGTATGTATGCAGTATAATAACTGATCTGTGTTTGCTTGGGCACTTGAACAAAAGAGCCACCACTCCGATGACTTCGTAACATGATACACAGGGTACTATGCAGTACATTGCAAACTTTTGAAGTTAGTCCCTTGATCAACAGGGCGGAACCAATCAGCATAATCTTGATGATTATTTATCATCGCATATAATACAAACTTGGCCCTACATATACACCATGCATTGTTGTACTATATCAAACAGTAGCATAATTATATCAACAAATTATTTATGGGGCTGCTGGACATGTGTAGAGTTTTGGTATTCGGAAATATTCAGTATTATGTGTTACGGAATGTACAGGCATAAATAGCCTTATTTACCTGTAAACTTTGCTGCAACTAGTCCTGCATTGCATTTAGTAAACTTGTAGTACCAAGGTCTGAGCATTAATTCATATGTACTACTAAAGCCAAATAATTATCATGGTATTGTGCTTATCAATTTATTTTTAGCATCATTAAATAGTTGGTATTCATTCGTAAAGATCTGGATAGTATTTGTTGCAGACCTAATTATTTAAAACGAAAATTAAATGTGCAATCGACTGTTTTATTAGAGTATTTACTCTGTGATACAGTAGAAAACTAGAGCCGCTGCAACATTATATGCCAGAAAGCCTTACACACAATCTTAATTACCATTCATACATACACAAAATTCTTACTTACTATGCATACGTACACATCGTATACATGACAACACGCTTGTAGCGGCGGTTGTGTAATGGTAAATGGGTTACCTGTGGTCACAGCACCAAAAATGACGCTGTGATATATGAAGAAGAACCCGGTTCGTCGTCGGATCAGCGGAGGGAAGAAGGATTCAGACTACACGCGATCTGTCCACCCAATAAGCCAACCCACAATCGATCATACATTCATACACGTGATACATGCGTGCATACTACTATAAATAGTTATGTTACGAGAGTTCATTGTTCGGTCTCCGCGACATCCTCCGGGGCGGCAAGGACTCTGGCCCACTCCTTCATCCGAACAGTAGCTTTCTGAGCTGACATTCTTTGCGGTCTAGTGCCCACAGGTGAATCTGGTAAATTCACTGGAGTAGTAGAACGCTCCTCTTGGTTCTCTATATCAGCAAGTGGTTCAGTCTCGTTGAGCTCTAGGGGATACAATTTGGTAATTGGCCTGTTGGTGGTGCCATTAGCAGTGCGTAGTGTGGCTGCCCTCACCAGTCCATCTCCTCCTGTCACCAAGTCATTGACAACTGCAATCTTCCACCTGGTACGAGGTGTGTCGTCGTGAATGATGACTACGTCTCCCTTCTTGATGACTTGACGCGTGTCACCAGATGATCTATGGAATTCCCTTAACGATGTAAGGTAGTCGTGTCGCCATCTCTTCTGGAAGTCTTGTGGTACCACTGCTAGGGCCTTAGCTCGTTTTCGTATGGAATCTGTATCACCATAGCTTGGGTCAATGAGTTCATCGGTGTCTACCATTTCGTGCGGTAGATAAGTGATCCTTCTACCATGCAGTAGGTGGGCAGGAGTCAGTGGCTCTACGTCGCCAAGTTCAGATGAGACGTGTGTTGCTTAAGATGATGTTGTAGGACAGCATTCAGCATAAAGGGTGAGCTAGTCGCACCAAATGGCACAACCTTGAATCTGTACACACAAAGCTGGCTGGAGGGATCTGTTGGGTCTGTAAGCCAGAAGAAACGGGTAAAGTCTCTGTCATCTGGATGAAGCCGGATGTGTAGAAATGCCTTTTCAATATCGGTAGAGATCCCGAATCGGTGCAGCCTAAAGCGAACAAGGATAGCACATAGGTCATTAGAACAGGGTGAACCAATCATGAGGCAATCATTAAGACAGGGATAAGTGGATGCCTGTCGACAGCTGCAATCGAAGACTATACGAATTGAGGTCGTCAGAGAGTCTTTCTCAACTGAATGGTGTGGTGTGTAATGGGTACCAGAGTGGTCCCTGGATACTTCTACTCGTTCAATGAAGCCTCTGGTTTCTTGTTCTGTAAGGATCTGGTTGTATACTTGAAGTAGTTTGGGAGTCATGGCCAGTCGTTTCACTAAATGTCGTGTTCTGCGTTCTGCTATTGTTATGTTGGTTGGAAGGACAGGGTGAGTGGGCTTCCATGGGAATCTTGCAACATATGCTCCGTCATCAGCTCGTGTCAAACATGAAGTGAGGTAGTGGTCCAGCATGCTGTCTTTGGAGATATCATCAGTAAGGGACACTCCAACAGACTCCAAAGTCCAGAAACGCTCTAGATTAAAGTCACTACAGCTTGAATTGGTGACCATCAGAACATTGGCTGTAGGGGAATGAGGTACTGGTTGCATTGGGCCAGAGAGGAGATAGTCCAGTTTGGATTCCACTGCGGTGGGTCCATGACCTCTTACAACGTGGTCCCCAACGATATCCCAATAATGATCAGCCCCTACGAGGAGGGAAATTTCAAACTTTCCTTCAGCAGTGAGGGGATGGGCTAGTTGGAGGCCACAGAGATGCGGTAAGCTGGTGACACTGACACTAAAGGTGTCCTGGAGGGGCATTGCGATGAACGGTACAATTAACACTGACAGTTGCACTGTTTCGCCACACCTGGTAAGCAAGTCGATAATGGCAACATCAAGTGTACGGCTTGTTGGGCATGTGGCACCAAAGGATGAAATGTTGATCCTTTCTTGACTGGATGACTGTAGGGCTAGGGACCTGGCGAGGTCTTGTGTAACAAATGACCGTTGAGAGCCCTCGTCGAGTAGAATTTTGGCTTCAGCATTCCTACTGCCATGTACCACTGTTGCTATGGCTGTCTTGAGGAGACAAACATTGTTCTGTTGAAGTGGAAGAGTCACTGAAAATGAGCTTGTGTCATTAGATCGAGGTTGATTGGAGCTGGCAGGTGGGGCAGGTTGGGGCAGGGATGTATCACTGCTTTGCTGTTGTGGCTGGGAGGTGTCACCTTGTTGCTGTTGTCTAGGGCGTGTGACAGTGCCAGGTTGTTCTGGGTTAGTGGTGTTGGTCTGTTGCTGTCCATGGGTACACAAACTGGTGTGGTGCCTTCGTCGGCAGTAGTGACACCTGTGTTTAGAGTTACAAGAAGATATCTTATGGTGTCCCAAACAATTGAAACATAGCCTTTCCTGACGTACGATGCTGGAACGCTGTCGAGGATCCTTGATCGTTTCACACAGTGAAGCAGAGTGAGAGCCCTGGCAGAAGGGACACTGTATTTTCCCCTTGGAATGTGTGGGTTTGCTAACACTGGAATGAAAGGAAGCAGTGGGAGTTAATGTAGTATGAGGCTCTGTCTGTGATCCGATCTCAAGTATGTGCAACTCATCACGGATAGAGGTTCGCAATTCTGTGATCGTCCACTCTCGTTTACCATGAGCTCTTGCCATGTTCTGTCTGGGATTTTTCCTAGTAGAATTGTGGCAAGCAGGCTGCCGTAGGAGTCTTCGGTCCTTCCCAGTGCTGTGAGACTACGGATGTGGCTCTCAATAGCATCATGAAATTCACGTACACTGGAGGGTGTATTGCTCGGGCCAGGAAGATCAATGAGGGCCTGCATGTGCGCGTCAATCTGTGTGTATGGCTCACCAAACCTTTCCTTTAACAGGCGAGTAGAGTCGGCGTAGTTAGCATTAGTGAGCTGAAACCCAGCTATAACTTGAGATGCTTCTCCCCGGAGTTGAGCACGGAGGTAACTGAGTTTCTGCACCCTGTTAAAGATCTGTTGGTGTCCACTGCTGCTTCGAAGCAATCCCAGAACGGCTGCCAGTAGAGGGGGTTGCCTGAGAATTGTGGGAGGTCCAGCTTGGGAAGGCGAGTGGCTGTGTCACTGCTCTCTCTTGGCTCTGCACGGTGTGAAGGGGCGTTTGGTGGTCTCAAACGGTGAGTAATTTTGGCCTTAGCTGTAGTGATGAGGGATATGGTGTTTTCCGCTTGCAGCACTTCAGCTTCAATTTCCTCGTCATTGTCAATTGATTCAAGAATCTTCGCATCAAGAGCTGATATGAGGCCTTCCTTACGCTGGAGTTGCTCGTGCATATCTCGCAAGGCGATAGTGTCACCTTCTGTTAGTGCCTGCTCAGATCGCAGTAGTTCGTCGATGTTCTGTAAGAGCTTCTTGAGGTGTGCGCGATATCCTCTTCTTGAACTAAGGGCCTTCTTAATCTCTGCCATAATCCTTCGATGTTGAACTCACAGCACCAAAAATGTAGCGGCGGTTGTGTAATGGTAAATGGGTTACCTGTGGTCACAGCACCAAAAATGTAGCGGCGGTTGTGTAATGGTAAATGGGTTACCTGTGGTCACAGCACCAAAAATGACGCTGTGATATATGAAGAAGAACCCGGTTCGTCGTCGGATCAGCGGAGGGAAGAAGGATTCAGACTACGCGCGATCTGTCCACCCAATAAGCCAACCCACAATCGATCATACATTCATACACGTGATACATGCGTGCATACTACTATAAATAGTTATGTTACGAGAGTTCATTGTTCGGTCTCCGCGACAACGCTTGCACTCATAACAACATGCTTACCTTATACCATGCATATTTATGTGGTAACATACTTACACCCATAGCAACATCCTTGCCTTGCCATGCATAATGTATATAGACATGACAACACACTTGCACTCATAACAACACACTTGCACTCATAACAACACGCTTGCCTTAACATGTATATGTAGACATGACAACACACTTTTACTCATAGCAACACTCTTGCCTTACCACGCATATGTACACATGACAACATACTTACACTCATAGCAACACGCTTGCCTTACCACGCATATGTACACATGACAACACACTTTCACTCATAGCAACACGCTTGCCTTACCACGCAGATGTACACACTTTCACTCATAGCAACACGCTTGTCTTACCATGCATAACAACACACTTTCACTCAAAGCAACATGCTTGCCTTAATTACCATGCATATGTACATACACATGACAACACACTTTCACTCATAGGTAGGCTTGAGCCAATTATGCTTTTAAAACTGCCTATTATGCTCTTGACAAAATCAAGCCTATTATGCTCAAAATTATGCTTGACAATTTAAATTATGCTCGGTGGTAATGTGAAATTAACAGGATTCTTGTTGATTTTGCACTCATTATCACATACATTTACATTATGACTCCTATTTTGTCGAATTCATCACATTTATCATTGCATTCATCATATAATTTGATAAAATAATCACTGTAGATTCACTCAAAATTTCACTAGTATATAATATTATATACTTCCAAGTGAAAAGTGTGCTTTGCACAGAAACTTTACCTATTATGCTGGCATTATGCTTGATGCTTTTGCCATCCTATTACGCTTGTATGATACTATTCTAATTAGAGCACATATTGTATCACGTGTATGTGGTAATATTGAGTGACCAATGATGAGTATATAGATCACACATGGCGCTGCAAGCTACTACCGAATCTTAGATCTCAATACTATCCTAACCCGCCGAGAGGTTCCCTGGTGCCGGTGAGAGGCACCCAAAAAGGTTACGTGTCACCTGTTTGGGTCACAGTCGTTTTTGCTGCCATTAGATCTCGTCACTTCGATCGACCAGCCCACCATGGCAGTGACCTATACCTTCCGTCAAGGTGACCTCCCAAAGTTGGATCTACAAGTGGACCGTGGGTCTGATTTCGCAGCATGGAAGCTACAATGGGACTCCTACCGCAGCTTGTCTGGACTCGCCGAGCAAGGAGCAGCTACACAGGTACAAGCACTCACCTTATGCTTTTCACATGACACCCTATCAGTCGTTCAAAACCTCGGCTTAACCGAAGAACAGAGAGGAAGCGTCGATTCTATAATTAGCGCCATCAAACGATACATCGATGGCCACGTGAATGAAACTGTTGAGCGCAGAAATTTTCATAGACGCACGCAACAAGCTGGTGAATCGTTCGATGACTTCCTCGTATCACTCCGCAAGCTGGTGAAGACATGCAACTTCTGCTCTGATGCCTGTACTCAGAAGAACATCCGGGATCAGATTATTGAAGGCTTACTACACGATGATACAGTAGAGGATCTCTTGCAAGAGACGGATTTGACATTAGCTAAAGCTGTACGCAAATGCCAAGCACAGGAGGCTGCTAAGAAACAGCACGCTATGTTGCATAGTAACAATGCAGATTCGATAGCTGCACTTCGGAAGCCACAGAATTGGAAACCTCAACCTGTGATGTCTACATGTCAAGGATGTGGTGCTACATCCCACCCAGGTGGCTGGACCCAATGCCCAGCCTATAGCCAGATTTGCTTTAACTGCCAAAAAATTGGTCATTTTGCCAAAGTCTGTCGGAGAAGGCCACCTCGGCAACATGTTCCCCTCACTACTACAGTACAGCGTACCCCACACCCAGGACAGCGCAGCCTTTCCACTAACAGTGCTGATACAACCCACCCAGGACTAGACAACATTCATCACGTAGCTTCCTCTGACCCAGCCCCCTCAATAAGTCTAGACATCATTGCTGCAAGTGGCTCCTGCAACACCAAAGCCCTCCCGTACTCTGGTGCTGACATCTCAGCCGCTGGCAAAGCCATACTAGCTACCCTGAATGAACAAGTTGTCACTCTCCTACCTTCTGGAGTAATTCCCAGAGCAGTCAATGGAGCTAAGATGTTCCCATTGGGAAGACTTCCTGTCACATTTCGCCTTGGTGGTACAGAATACAGCGATGACTTGCACATCTACCCCGAGATTCATGGTACCATCCTCTCCTGGAAGGCATGTAAAGCTCTTCACATCTTACCTCCAAGTTATCCAAATCCAATGTCAGCTCCAATAATACATGAAATCACCTTGCCATCTACCCCTGGAGAGATCACAACATCCCTTACCCTCCAACAGGCAATGTCAGCTTATCCCACTGTCTTTGATGGACAGATTAGGAGTATGGAAGGGGAACAGTTTCACATCTCCCTAACTGACGATGTTAAGCCATTCCGTGTCAACACCCCTCGATCCATACCGTTTGCGTACAGGGATAAATTAAAGGCAGAACTGGACCTCTTGGAATCTCAGCACATTATAGCACCAGTCACTGCTGCGACTGAATGGTGTGCCCCAATTGTGGTCACTCCGAAAAAGAACACAGACTGCATTAGAATGTGTGTCGATCTTTCACATCTTAATCGGTTCGTACGCCAAGAGCAATATCAGTCATCCACCCCAGCCCAAGCAGTAGCAGATATTGCAGCCACCAAGGCTAAATTCTTCACTGTTTTGGACGCCATGAAAGGCTACCACCAGTGCCCTTTAGACCCGGACAGCCAGCTCCTTACTACATTCATTACGCCCTTCGGCAGATTTAAGTACCTGCAGGCCCCGTATGGTATCTGCTCAATATCAGAGCACTATGACCGCCGTATGGCTGAGGCATTTGTGGGATTGACAGGCTTCCGTCGAGTCGTTGATGACATAATCATTTACGATGACAATGAACTTCAACATGCCACTCATGTCAGACAATTCCTCCAACGCTGTGCAGACAAACAAATTGCATTGAATCCAGACAAATGCAAATTTTGTCAGACTAAGGTGACCTTTGCAGGATTCACCTTATCAGTAGAAGGATACCAAGTCGACCATTCTATCACTGATGCCATTACACAGTTCCCCACCCCCACCAACCGGACTGATTTGCGATCATTCTTTGGCCTAGTCAACCAACTCTCGTCCAGCACAAATGCCATAGCCTCCCTACTGACACCATTACGCTCGCTTCTCAGCACTAAAAACGACTTTCTCTGGTCACCTGATCATCAACAAGCTTTCTCAATTGTTAAAAATGCTCTCACAATTGCACCAGTCCTTTCCTACTTCGACATTAATAAGCCCACCCGCCTGTGCACAGATGCTAGCCGCCATGGCCTGGGTTTTATACTCCAGCAAAACACAGCAGGCACCTGGAACCTTATCCAGGCCGGATCACGATTCCTCACAGACACCGAAGCTTGTTATGCAGTTGTTGAACTTGAAATGCTTGCTGTGTGTTGGGCCATCTCCAAATGCAAGCTGTTCCTTTCAGGGCTACAACATTTCACTGTCATCACCGACCACAACCCTTTGATCCCTATCCTCAACAATCATTGCCTTGATGAAATTGAAAACCCACGTCTTAATGGCATATAACTTCACTGCACAGTGGCTGAAGGGTGCTAACAACACTGCTCCAGATGCCCTGTCTAGACATCCCATCTGCGACCCTCAGCCTGTTGACGCACTGGCTGAGAGAGACATCCATAACAACCCTGAGATGTCCTTCACTGAACTTCGAGCCATTAGAGACACACACTCTGGAGACTCTGAAAGTCTTCGTCTGCAAGAGCTACGCAAGCATGCTGAACAAGATGAGGAATATCAGCTGCTACGAACATTCATACTAAACGGATTCCCTAAACACCGTAAACAACTCCCTGACTCTTGTAGGAAATACTGGAATATTCACCAGCAATTAACCTTAGATGATGATCTCATTGTTTACGGTTGTAGACTCCTTATCCCCTCGAAGATGCGTCACCAAGTCCTTTCAAACTTGCATGAAGCCCACCAAGGAGCACTGCGAACCAAACAACGTGCCCGTTTGACCATCTATTGGCCTGGTCTAGATAATGATATAGACAATATCATACTGAACTGCCGACAGTGCCAAGACCATCTACCTTCCAATAACAAAGAGCCTATTATCCAGAAACCACAACCCTCTAGACCATTTCAGGAAGTTGCGGTGGATCTATGTTCCTATGCAGGACAGGATTATTTGATTATGGTTGATTGCCACACTGACTGGCCTGACATTATTCATATGACACATAACACCACCACATCTCAAATCACCACAGCACTGAGACAAGCGTTTTGCAGAACAGCTATTCCAGATGTTCTTTGGTCTGATGGTGGACCGCAATTCACCTCCCATCACTTCAGGCAGTTTGCACTGCAGTGGGGGTTTATTCACAAGACCTCATCCCCTCACTACCCCCAAAGTAATGGAAAGATTGAATCAGCAGTCAAATCAATGAAGAAGATTATTTACACTGCCTGGAACAGTCGCTCTCTTGACCACAACAAACTCTGCCGTGCTCTCCTCCAATATCGGAACACTCCCTCCCGCAAGGATGGGCTATCGTCAGCCCAGAAGCTTTATGGACATCCTGTCCAAGACACACTACCTGCCCACAGACGCTCTTTTTCACAAGAGTGGCAGCGTAAGGCTGAAGCAGCCGAGCAGCAGGCAGAAGCCACACAACAATCTTCGGCAAGTTACTACAACCAACATGCGCATCCCCTCACTGAAATTGACATTGGCTCCAATGTGGTCATCCAAAATCCCCGCACGAAACTTTGGGACATTTATGGCGTTATTACAGCTATATCACCCAACCGGAAATATTACATTAAAACTTCCAGTGGCCGGGTATTGGTCCGAAACCGCCGCTTTTTATGCAGAAGAGTTCCACTGTCCATGCCAGCACATGTCACACTCCAAGACTATTCCGCTGCCCAGACTACCCAAGAACTTCGCCGCTCAGCAAGAGCCAGGCAACCACCCAATCGTCTGATTGAAGACCCTACCTGGCACTGACACTGTAGGTAAACTGGCACTGACCTTATAATCATTGTACATTTTCTTGTTAATTAGCATTTGTGATTTTGTAATTTTATCCTCCCAAATGCTTAGGGGGAGGTGTATGATACTATTCTAATTAGAGCACATATTGTATCACGTGTATGTGGTAATATTGAGTGACCAATGATGAGTATATAGATCACACAACGCTCAAAATTATACTGGCATTATTGGCTAAAGCCTACTCATAGGTGGCGGAATAGGGGGGCACTGGCCCCACAAAGTTATGAGTTGCTCATAGGAATTTAGTTTTCACAATAGAAACGTGTCTTACTAGCTTATTGTGCCCCCACAACTTTGTGTAAGTTCAGCCGCCTATGCAGTGAGTTTCACTTATAGCAACACACTTATAGCAACACACTTATAGCAACACACTTGTCTTACCATGCATATTTATATTGCAACATACTTACACTCATAGCATCAACCTTGCATACATAACAACACACTTACACTCATAGCATCAACCTTGCATATGTATAGACATAACAACACACTTACACTCATATCATCAACCTCACACTGCAGTGAACCTTCGCACTGCATTATTACAAGTTAATTATAGATACAAATTTTCACCATTCTATTTTCATATGTAACCTTTGAATGTTACCAAGTCATACATTTGTGTAATAAGTTTTGAATTGAAATCCATTAATTACCACCCACAAAAATTTATGTTACGCATCTCCCCAAATGGCCAAACTGCACTCACGTTCTTGTCTTGCTGTACATACCGCACACACACATGCATAGCAACACACTTACACTTGTACTCATAGTAACACAAAGCATGCATACGTACATAGCAACACAATTGTCCGTACACGCATGTACACACAGCAGCGCAACAAGTGTGTCATAATTGCTTTTCTGCATCAGTGTTATTGTATATGGCTGTACTCATGACAACTCACTAGCCCAGCTTACCAACCATATGCATGTACACCTTACGCATCCACATAATGTGCATCTACTGTGTTATGACATTTGCATTTTAGTGACATGCATCTGATTTTTATTAAAAGCATGCTTAAGTGGATAGAATATCTTTCATATGCAGGTATATATTTGAGCCCAATAATTATTTTACTGCAATTCAATATGGTATAGTGCAAAGTGTTGACGAGGAAGAACTTTGACAAACGAAACGTTCACAAAATTTTGACGAATTGATCGTGAACTTCATAGGAAAAACATTAAGAGATAAGGTTTGTAAGAAAAACTTTGACAAATTGGTAGCCATTCGTCAAAGTTGTACTTTTTCACTATACGGTACTCCAGTAAAATTTTGATCAGCTGTAGGAAGCTGCTAATTCACGAATCCACAAAAAAATTTACCCTTTATTTGAGGCTATACAGTATGCTTTGATTATTCTATTTCAGAATTTGTGTGACTGTTTTAATAGAAAAGTTGACGTTCTATTAGATTACGTATTTGACAACTAAACCATATAGCTACAGTAGATATGTTAAAAAATAATACTGCAGCCATAGCTATAGTTGCTGTGTAAGTATACGTATGCAGTATACACTTATGCATTGGACGAAATGTTCATGCCGAGCCTTCTAAACAAAAGAGAGCATACAGTAATACTTTGGATCTTTTAAAGGTTTACCTACTGCAAAAGTCATGTTCAAGAAGCCGTCCGCTATTTGTTCGCTGCACTGCCTCAGCAGCTTGCTGTTTGATTATCACTACCTACATACGTACACAAGAACAGCATGAAAAGGCAAGCAAATTAAATATTGTACAGTATCAACCTTGTTTGCCAATATGCAATCCCACAGATCTACATAGTCCATAAAAGTTGAAGGATTGAACTGAAAAATTTAAACATACGTAGAATAAATTTTACAACACCACAAAATACATAATAACCATACGTACGTTCATATCATATAATGTAACACTTTGCGTGGGCGACACTAAAGCCTCGAGCTGTGGTATATAACTGATATACCACAGTTTGCCGTGGTATATCTGAATATACCACAGTTGCAAGGTTATATACCACAGTTGCCTTATACGGCCTGTCTGGCTTTAATGAGATTGCAAAGTGTATAATAAACCCGTTATGTGACATACGCATTTGCTTGTGGGTTTCGTTTTTAGGCCTGAAGTTTAATAAGTTTTTAGGTGATTATCTTCGAGACGGTAGTTTAATAATGTCGTAGAAACTAAGTATTAATGGAATCTTGGCTGATATCGTGCCGGAGAGCGTCTAATGAAGCAACTCACAATGGTATCATATATGGGAACTCACAATGGTATCATATATGGGAAAACTGTTTAGTAGTAGCTTCTACATATGTCTGATTTAGTAAAGGATTTTGATTAAGCAAACACTGTTCTGCTGTAGCTACATGGAATAAATGTATATTGAAGCCATAATAATGGTACGCCTATCAGATGCAATATACGTAGGCTTTTCAACCAATGGTCCATATCAACAAATCAGTGGATGATCTAGTCGCATAGCAAAATGGGCTAAGGTTGTAGTAGACATCTAAGACGGTGAAGAATTTATGGTATCCCACCAAGTATGGCTGAGGTACTGACACAAATTGGTACAGCATTGGAATTTCTAAAACGATTGCTAAAATCCAACAACAGTTCCACAGAATTAATATGGTGTCCGGCCACCACCACTATAATTCCAGCTTTCAGTTAATCTACCGTATAAGCAGAAAATATGACAGGAAAAATATTTGGTGATTTAGCTAATAAATCACTTTGGCGAATTAAATTTGACGTTTGAAGAGTAGCATCAATATTCATAATGCTTGCTTAATTAATTCTATGGCGTGTGAAAGTTCTATTCATGACGTGAGTACAGCTGGATTCGCCTGGATTCAACCCTATCAAGAGTATACAGGGAGAAGTACTAAACTGCGGTGTAGTCTCGTGAGCCACCTGCAGGTGCGCAAGAAAAAGGGGCTTCTCCACAACACTAGTCTTCTAGGTGAACAATCTTCACGAGCACGGTGAGCATGGTCACGTACTTGTACAAACGCAGCTGCAATTATTACTGAGTAATCGTCGCTAAAATCCAGAAATAATAATACTTGTTGGCAAATTAAGTTTGCAATTTCCTCAAAAAATTGCCAACCATCAAATTTAATTCCCCGTCATATTTTCTGCACGTTATCTAGTAAACATAGAAGACAGGTCCATCGTCTCATTACAACCCCGCTCAGCACGGCATATTGGACATGTCCTCATCATGGCCTCAGGACCCGAGTACCATGTGTTGACACATTCTTGGCATCCCAGTATATTTCGACAACACTTCGTTACTATGACTGGTGGCCTGACTGGCACTGAATGACAAATCTGGCATTTGAAGGTATCTCGTAGGACCTATGGGTAGATTTGCATCAGCTGTATGTCTGCCATTATGTCCTTAATGGATGCCACCTCATCACTCAGCCTATGGAGCATCCTATCATCATATCTCCATTTCTTCTTGCTTGGTAGTTCATCTCTGTCGAGGTCATCATCCGAAGAATCTGGCACATCAATAAATGATGACCTCGAGCTCCAGCTGGGATCTCGGCTACATTCTTGTATGTCACTGAATGTGACAGCATATAGCTTTCGGCGGGGGCATTTTCAAAACGACATACCTATATTGAGAAAAAACATCATGACGTCATAGTGTCATAATTATATACTATACTATACTGACTCTGCGTAGCCAATGTGTCATCGATCTCCAGGCCTTCAACTGAAACAACCATGTACTCAGATCCCCATTGTCCACGCACGGCCTCACAAACTTGTCCGACGTTGGCCGTTGCATCACTCAACTCTATGTACATCTGGCCGGTGCACTGAAAATCTGGCTTCCCTCCCTTCTTTGTTGCCGTCATCTTCGCCTTCATGATTTTTATCAGGCTTACGGCAGCCTTCCTTGGCGCAACCACAGAACAAAACATGGGTGGACCATGGCCAGCTGAAGGCAAAGGACTAGGGATTTGTGATTGCTGCTGCGACGGTAACGCAGTGCTGCTGACCGATTTCCCACTGGCGCGGGCTGCAGACGAAAACCCCATCCTCATGTTCAATCCGCTTGCCGTGGGCCCTTCAACAACTAAGGTGCAATAGGAGGTTAGATTGCTGTCCTGCAAGTTAAACTGGCCATCCTGGTCTGGAAAATATGCAGAGTCGTCGCATTCGTCCCTCAGCCAAGTTTCTGATGGATGCACCTGCAACAGTAGTTATCACATAGCTAACCAAACGGATTCTCAAGCCTCGAATCAAACCTGGAACATCTTCCTCAGGTTCTCTGCAATAACCTGTCGGACATTCAGTTCAATCCTTTTCCCGTTGCGTTCCAGAGTTACTCACAGCGATCGTGCAGAGCTTTGCATATTGTTCGCATTGCTTGACAACGTGGAGGCCATTCTTGCTGAAGACGTGTAACTGTGATTCCTCTTATTTTATTTATATATAAGATGTACGCGCATGCGCAATCATATGTACAAGTGATTGGTGAAATTGTTCCATGCTGCCTCTTGATTGGTTCTTTACTGAACCACAACACGAGCACCAAGACGTCCGAAATATTACCATATATAGCCAGAATTTGACGTCAAGGGCTCCTGAGATGCGTCATTCCGCCAACACCATAGGCGCTTATGATTTTGAGCGAGAATTGCGTAAGCAAACTAGACCAATCATATTACGAGAAGCCTTTTCCCATAGTATCCCTATAAGGGCTAGTACCCTATAAGGGAATCAGAATTAAGGTATCTTCTGGAGATTCAATTCACCCAAGTGGAGATTGGCAAGTTATTGGGATGCTCTGCCCGTACCATCAGAAGGCGAATATTGGAATTTGGATTCCAATACATCACTGATTTTTCCCAAATAAGTGATCAAGACTTGGACAATTTAGTTACTGTTTTTGTCAGCAATTTTCCATCTGCAGGACAGAATTCCCTAGCTGGTTACCTACAGTCACAGGGCCATCACATACAACGATGGAGAATTCGTGATAGCATGTTAAGAGTTGATCCATGGGGTGTACAAGAAAGAAGTTGTCGTATTTTACACCAGCGTAGATACAGAGTCGCAGGTCCTAACAACTTGTGGCACAGCTTATGTTTTTTTGCCAAGAATTAACAATTACCTAGAAGTATTCAAGTAAGCATACAGTCGTCACCGTAAGGCAACCATTCCCACTGCAATTGTGGATAGATGGCATGCTTGCTACAAGTGACCAAACAGCTGCATCTGGTGTTTACAACACTGAGAGTTTGACTGATGTACGTAAGTCACTTAATATTTAAATTCACATGCACAGATGTTGGTTTTGATATTACAGGAAGATGCTGAAGAGTTTGGGATTGATTGGGATGGGTCATGCAGGGATGTGCCCAGGTTTAAGAGAGTGGTGGTTACAAAATGGGGTTTTTAAATCTCCGTAAGTTAGTGATCTTTAATATCTATACTCCCACTGTGTCTAGGATTCCTTGTAGACACTTTGTTTTGTGTAAAGTGGCTGGCAAAACTAAGCGTTTGCATTCATACTGATATTTTAGTAGTAAGTGAATTAGTAGTGGTGGTTATTTTATCTGAGTGGTGGTTAATTTATCTGAGTGGTGGTCGGTGCCGACCACTGTGGGCACATCCCTGGTCATGTGTCTTGGAAGATGTTGAATCTATAGAAATTCCTACTGTGGAATGCCCATTGCAACCTCAAGAAATGGCTATTTTACAAACATATACAAACCCTTTGGCTGATTGTACAGATTTTGGAGTTGGACTTTATATAGCCACCTGACAAATCATTATGTCTTGCTTATAATAATCACTACATCATGTGTTTAGGCTGACGTATATACCATATAAACTACATGTGTATAAATGTACACAAAATATACCAAAATATGATTTGGAACCACTTTCTGACACATTTAGCTATACCTTTCATGTACGTAAGTATGTTTAGATTTGTCTGAAAATGTGAGCTTTTAGCTAGATGGCTTTATGACCACCTGTAAGTGCTCTTATGACCATTAGCCCCTTCATGCATAGTCTATAACAGGTATCAACACTTGTGGTGTAGCTAGCCTCCAGAGGATGGCCACTTGCATCTCATAGTTTTAAAAAATAACACTATGAATCTTATATTACAAAAACAAAAACAGGCAGAGTGGCTGGGGATCTAGCAACTAAGTTAGTTACAAGTTGAATGAAAAATTGAGAGTTGACTGACCCAAAACAACTTAGGGAAAAACCCAACAGTGGCCTAGAAATTACAAAAATTACACCAGAATCATGCATTACTCGCCAAGCACAGCTACAACACTAAATGTAGCATAAACAACATAAATACATGTGCAATATGCATACAGTGTTTGAGTGTAGTCAACACCCTAACTGGACACATGGAGTTGCATCAAGAAGTCAACAGAATTAAATCAGTACCTTCAAAATACAAGAAAATAAACATTAACTTCCTACAACTACTATCTTATGTTTTCACAAATTTGTTGCTCCAATGATACTTCATTTGAACATACACAAGATTTTAGTACAAACCCTCTAATAATTACCAAAATTATCCTTTGTGGCTACAATAGCTCTAGGTTCATAGCACACATTGATCCCAACACATATCTGTAAACCAATTATGGCTCTTCATATTGGCTCTGCATAGCAAGGGTTGAGAAGTCTACCACCAAAACATCTTAAATTCTATATTTGGCCACCTCAGAATGGTAAGAAATGTCTGTAAGTGAATATTGGCCTTATTAAAAAATAAAAGTGGCTAGAAACATATATCGGGTACATTAAGTCAAGTAAGACAGGTGTTAAAAGCAAAGAATCATTATGTGAAACGTAATTGGTAATTTGCTTACATCCCATTAAATACCAGCATTTTCATGTTTATGCATGTACATATATGGGTGGCCCTAACATCTTTCCTGGACAGACATCTCATAATTTATTTCATGTGAATCTATCCCGTATGACAAATATGTTGGGTGGCTCTAACATCTTTCCTGGAGACATCTCATAATTTATTTCATGTGAATCTATCCCATATGACAAGTATGTTATGTAGGCATACTTACAAATCAAAAATTACATAGGCATGATGTACATGTGCCATTATGCTGGAGCCAATATGTACAACACATACATGTAAAAGTTGGATGCATGTATGCATACTACACACACACATGTAAAAGTTGGATGCATGTATGCATACTACACACACACATACACACAGTCACACACAGTCACACACACACACACACACACACAGTCACACACACACACAGTCACACACACACACACAGTCACACACACACACACACACACACACACACAGTCACACACACACACACACACACAGTCACACACACACACACAGTCACACACACACACACACAGTCACACAGTCACACAGTCACACAGTCACACAGTCACACAGTCACACAGTCACACAGTCACACAGTCACACAGTCACACAGTCACACAGTCACACAGTCACACAGTCACACAGTCACACAGTCACACACACACACACACACACACACACACACACACACACACACACACACACACACACACACACACACACACAGTCACACACACACACACACAGTCACACACACACACAGTCACACACACACACACACAGTCACACACACACACACACAGTCACACACACACAGTCACACACACACACACACACACACACACACACAGTCACACACACACACACACACACACACAGTCACACACACACACACACACACACACAGTCACACACACACACAGTCACACACACACACACACACACAGTCACACACACACACACACACAGTCACACACACACACACACAGTCACACACACACACACAGAGTCACACACACGCACACGCACACACACACACACACACACACACACACACACACACACACACACACACACACACACAGAGCTACATGGTTGACTGAGAGATAAGGTTATAATGAGAGGGCTAAATGTACAAGATGAAGAACTAGCTAGCTAGGTGCTATAGCTATGATGCATTAGCATTATGAGTATCACCATGTAAATGCATAAGTATCAAGAAAATGTATCAAGAAAAATAATTTTTTCCTATAGTCCAATCTAGTAATTACAAACTACCCCCAACAACTTTTTAATTACATGTTTCAGATCCACTGCCCACATTACTTACCTCACTGCCTATATTTGCCATTATTTGCATCATTTCAACAAAACTATAACATCAATACAGGGGTATATGGGAGTAGGATACTCTCCTCTATGTATATATGTATATATATATTATTAACTCTTGATACAACTAATTGCATTTTAATAAAGTCACGTCATCACTAAGGAACACATAGCAACGCATACGCATTTAAATTTTAAGTTTAAACCTGCTTTATATTCTGGTACATCACTGTGAGGCAGTCTTTTAAACGTTTCCCCACCCACATGACATGCCCAAAACTAAAGTGACTCCGTCTTGTTAGTAATGTCATAGATAGTATATATCAAGACTCACGATAGTGAGTTGTAAGGAGAAGTGCAGCAATGCAACCACTGAGTGAGTTATTTACACGTAGCACCGCCCTCAAACTCGCAAATGCTCTAACTAAGCCGCCATTAAAGCTATTGCTTAGTTATTACCAACCCACAACGTTCTTACTATATAGAATCAACAAACCGAGAATGGAGGAAGTAGGCGCCACCATTCCTAAGTACCAGCCATTGCGAGTGTTATGGCGTCCGTTGTGCAACTACGCATGATGAACCATCCTTTCCCGCCCAATTCACCCATTTACTAGACAATTAGTACCTTCATTGTTTGAAGAATCAATATCCCGAAGTTCATTGAAATATATTCAGCCATTCTTCTGATACAGCCTCATAAATGTATTCCTGTCACCACAAAAATTTTTACACAGCAGTCGTTTTTTCCTCTTTCTTTCTTTTATTACTTCTTGCGGGAGCTTTCGTGAACCCCGGAAGTTTTTTTCAAACTCTCTTTTTATACATTCACTTGTTTGTCTAATAACTCACTCATTTCTTCATGGATTTCAGCCAAATTTGTATCAGCACTTCTCCTATGTATGCTCTACCTGTCATACTATTATCAGTCTGAAGTAAACACTTGAATGTATTTGAGAAGGGTTATTACACTGCAGGTTAATAGTTGTCATAACTTGAATGATTTGCATACTTTCAGATATACAATCTATATTGATGTATCACTCTGTAGTGAAAGTTTAAAAAAAATCTCTGGCCTGAGTTTTTCAAAATTAAGCTTCAAAGTTCAATTTGTAATATTGTGTACTAGGCAAGTACAAGTTATGCCTATGCAGTACTTCTCTGCTGTTTATACTTCCTAAACAAAAACACCTTGAGTGTAAAAAAAGTGCGAGGCCAATCAGAAGCAGCATTAATATATTGCAAATAGGTATATGCGACCAAAAACTTTGATATCAAGAAGTTACTTATCAAAAATCTTTTTCACTACTTGAATGACATACAATGGTTTATAGCATATTTTCGCAACTATGATTGGCTTTGTAACTTGGCCACCTTTTATTAAAGGTGGCCAAGTTGTCTGCTGCTGCTGTCTGGCTGCTGCTCTGTCTGCCAAGTTACAAAGCCAATCATAGTTGCGAAAATATGCTATAAACTATTGTATGTCATTCAAGTAGTGAAAAAGATTTTTGATAAGTTACTTCTTGGCCTCAACTGATATCAAAGTTTTTGGTCGCACATACCTATTTGCAATATATTAATACTGCTTCTGATTGGCCTCGCACTTTTTACACCCAAAGTGTTTTTTAGCATGGTAATGTACAGCTGGTAAAACGCCTTTTACTGTTATATGAATGGCTAATACAGCGTCACCTTACTCTTCTTTGGCAGTAACTGGCAACGCATTTCATTACTAGGGCCACACCCATCGATAGTATTGATGGCAATTGCCATAGCATAATTGAAAACCAGCAGAACTCATTTAACAAATCACACAGGGTCCACATCATGCGACTAGTTATTCGTGGCCTCGGGGGCAGGGACACACACACACACACACACACACACACACACGCATACCGACGTCCAGCACAGAAGTGATTTCAAGAAGTCAGGCGAGCGCAAGGTTTAAAAAGCTGTGTGACCACGCGAGACTACCAACATTTAGCCTCGTGTGTAGCATATAAATAGCGTATATTTAACACTGTATATTTCCACTCATCTTATTTTCCTGTCCGCTGTGTTTACTAGTCTCACAGCCCAGACCGAGATTATGTGTTTCCATGGCCGCGACAAACTGCTTGAATATACAAGAGTTGTTATAATTATATCGATTGTGGGAGTTGGTAGTTTGCGTCTATTCCTTTACAGGTACATAATTCGTTATTTTTCTTTGTTATAGAGATCTCGTAGTGGTGTGGTGCTCAAGTGGATCTCGCCGCAGAATTCTGATAAATGATAATGCAGGACATAAAGACTCATACAAGCAGGATATTATATATAAACTCAGATGAGTGTTATTGTAATAAGTAGGCGGAGGAGGGTGTCATTCAGTGTCAATGGTGTCGATCCCTACTATTAAGCACTACCATACTTAATCATTAATTCTATCTCAACCAAAAAAACCTGGCTGTAAAAAATGAACGGCCAAGAACTAAAAAAGGCCTGGATAAAAAAGATGTGAAATCAAAATGGGTGGCCAAGGCCTGTGTAGTGTTACTGCTGATGGAAATAAAATTTTAATAATCACATACATGTACTGCATAAAAATTTAAATCAACAAACTTGATGAATTTAAACAAAACTTTCCTTCCAAAAGTTTACACTACACTGGAATAGTGTTGCACGACATGAATTTTTCATGTCCTATGTCATGGAAGGCTGAGGCAATGATAAGAACATATGTCACGACATAAATGAATATTACCAATATTATAAGCAACAGTGTTTGTGGTGATAATCTAGTGTCATGTAACAGAGCAGATTTATCATATGATGCGCCCGCATTCAACATTTCCAACCATGACTTTAATGTTGTGCAGCACTACAGTGGAACCTGTGTGATAATTAGGGCAGCTTGAGATCAACTAGTCAGCGAGATACTGTAGCCTGCATTAATTTCTAGATTGGCTTATGTACTTACTTTGGACCTACACTAAACCTAAGTGTACGTATCAGCAGCTGGTTCCACTTGGCACTGTAATTTTTGTGCTTGTGTGCAAAATCCTTGTCTCCTAACTACGTATAATAAATTGTACAGAATGTTGTTGCACATTACATATACCATTTGGCATACAGATTTATCATTCAAAATTATCTGTCCTGTGTACATACGTATGATATGTGGAAAGTGTGTGCATACTTATGCTCACAGAATTGTACACCTCCATCAAATATATGTACTAATGCTTGCCGTGTATGTGTGAATAATGTAAAATTTGGCACTCCCAATTTAATTTTTGCAACATGTTCTCTGGCAACCCTGCCTATAAGACAGATCCTCAGTTACTTCATTATGCTTTATATAGCCATTTTCCATCATGTGCTACCCATTTTGCTTGCAAGCCTATGTACATGTTGCATCTTCAACTTTATCTGAAAATGGCCCATGATTTTTGAAATTTTGTCATTCGAAAATTACCCGTTATGCGGTATGCGTACATTTCATGGTGCCTTTGAAGCCATGGTGTGTGTGTCTGTGCGTGTGTGTATGTGGAGTGTGTGCAAATGTATGTATATGCATGCATGTGTGTGTGTGTGTGTGTGTGTGTGTGTGTGTGTGTGTGTGTGTGTGTATCTGTGTGTGTGTGTGTGTGATTGGTGTGTGTGATTGGTGTGTGTGTGTGTGTGTGTGTGTGTGTGTGTGTGTGTGTGTGTGTGTGTGTGTGTGTGTGTGTGTGTGTGTGTGTGTGTGTGTGTGTGTGTGTGTGTGTGTGTGTGTGTGTGTGTGTGTGTGTGTGTGTGTGTGTGTGTGTGTGTGTGTGTGTGTGTGTGTGTGTGTGTGTGTGTGTGTGTGTGTGTGTGTGTGTGTGTGTGTGTGTGTGTGTGTGTGTGTGTGTGTGTGTGTGTGTGTGTGTGTGTGTGTGTGTGTGTGTGTGTGTGTGTGTGTGTGTGTGTGTGTGTGTGTGTGTGTGTGTGTGTGTGTGTGTGTGTGTGTGTGTGTGTGTGTGTGTGTGTGTGTGTGTGTGTGTGTGTGTGTGTGTGTGTGTGTGTGTGTGTGTGTGTGTGTGTGTGTGTGTGTGTGTGTGTGTGTGTGTGTGTGTGTGTGTGTGTGTGTGTGTGTGTGTGTGTGTGTGTGTGTGTGTGTGTGTGTGTGTGTGTGTGTGTGTGTGTGTGTGTGTGTGTGTGTGTGTGTGTGTGTGTGTGTGTGTGTGTGTGTGTGTGTGTGTGTGTGTGTGTGTGTGTGTGTGTGTGTGTGTGTGTGTGTGTGTGTGTGTGTGTGTGTGTGTGTGTGTGTGTGTGTGTGTGTGTGTGTGTGTGTGTGTGTGTGTGTGTGTGTGTGTGTGTGTGTGTGTGTGTGTGTGTGTGTGTGTGTGTGTGTGTGTGTGTGTGTGTGTGTGTGTGTGTGTGTGTGTGTGTGTGTGTGTGTGTGTGTGTGTGTGTGTGTGTGTGTGTGTGTGTGTGTGTGTGTGTGTGTGTGTGTGTGTGTGTGTGTGTGTGTGTGTGTGTGTGTGTGTGTGTGTGTGTGTGTGTGTGTGTGTGTGTGTGTGTGTGTGTGTGTGTGTGTGTGTGTGTGTGTGTGTGTGTGTGTGTGTGTGTGTGTGTGTGTGTGTGTGTGTGTGTGTGTGTGGTGTGTGTGTGTGTGTGTGTGTGTGTGTGTGTGTGTGTGTGTGTGTGGGTGGTGTGTGTGTGTGTGTATTTGTATACGCATGTGTGTATGGATTGGTGTGTGTGTGTTCATACGTTATGTAAAATATGTAATTATATGCTACTGTAGGTTTGAATTTTCCAGTTGCCATTGTTATTGATAAAATGAGCATGTACTGCTATGTGCAAGTAATAAATATGTGCGTACATATGTGTGTATGTATGTATATACATATATTATATGTATGAATCTATGTATGTATGTATGTATGTATGTATGTATGTATGTACTATGTACGTGTGTGTGTATGCTTTTATGCCTTGCTCGTAGATCCCAGTTTAATGTATGTATAAGTCAGGTTACAGGTCCCCAAAGGATTGTACAGAAGATGAAGCCTGTTCTAGGGTACTCTCCCAGCGCCTAAGGGAAGCCTAGACAACAAACAGGACAAGGGATACAACAGTCTGGATAAGTAGGAGATACAACAGCAAGGTGATGTTGTATTTGTCAGTTACATATTAACTTGCTTTCAATTTCAACAGATCAAGCAATTGGTGGTAGTCATCTATGCATACGTGGCTATTTATGTATCATGCCTACTATACTATACCCACAAGTGCAATGAATGCAAGTCAGGAGAATAGTGATCCTAGTTTATTATAGCAACCATTATCATTTTCCTACAGGCTAAATGCATATGGAAGAGGTAGTGGTGGGCCTAGGTATCTAGGACAGTTACATTTGACTCAATAGAATACGTAGCTATTACATTGTTACAAGGCATGGAAATGTATGTGTTTTATTTTATACATATGTGAATATGTATGCATACATGTTCGTGTTCAGATATTTACTGATCGAGCATTATGTCATCCAGCTTGCATATATTATGATGGGAAAAATAGCCTTATGTACAAATAATATACATCCTGCACACTTATTCAAATTATGTCTCCTTTACTGTTTAAGATATATCGATTCGATATTGTAAACCTGTATTATATAAGCTGCATGATATTCCCCATAATATTATATCATGTTTTGTTGTAATATGTGTCGTGACTGCATTTAATATTGACTTCACTTTCCAGCTAGGCCCATCATTTATCTTGCATACATAGCTACCATGTTCTGTGCATGCATGTAGCCTGTAGGAAAATTATAATGGTTGTTGTATAGCTAGAATGAAAAATAAATTTTAATTTTAAAAAGGGAGTAGGGATTGCAACAAAAAGTAAGGAAACAAATAGCTAGCTAGTCACCAAAAATAGTCAGCTATCACTCAGTAACCAACATTTTGTTGCTGTACCACCCAGCCAAGGGGCGCTGAGTAACCTATTTGCAAGCTTTGAATCTAGGCCAGATGAAAGAACCCCCAGAACGGTGGATTGACCATGGACAATAGCAGGGACCTGAGTCCTTGGTCCAGCACCATCTCGTGCGTGTATCCCCATTGTTGGCTTGCAAGACCAACGCAAGGTCTGCATGGCCACAAGACAAGCAAGTGATGTGTTACCGTGTCCGTTACGAGAAGGCTGCAGCGCATGCACACACACACACAAACAAATACATAGGTACATACATACATATATGTGACTGGCTCTGCAAAAACCCTCCATGTTAGCATGCAAATTTTGACAAACTTATTGATGCTTAAAGTCTCATAACTTTCTAATAGTTGCTTGTAATATTGTAGCACAAAACTTTGCACAGTATTAAATTTTGCTAAATGAACAATTAATTACTTGCAAAGCATTATGAAGATTGATGTAACTGTTAGAAAGTTAGTGACACTATGTAAAATATGCTAACATGGAGGGTTTTCGCAGAAACGGTCACATATCATGATGTGCCTACCGTGTAGGTTTAGGAGATTAAGTGGTGGCTATAGAAGTTGAAAGAATATTTTGAAAGACTTCCATTAGAGTAATTCACACATTAAACAAAAAGTGAATGCTCTATTAGAGTATTGATGATTGTTTTGTCAGTCAGTTGAGTACTTACTGCTGGTTGGTGCCAACCACTGCAGGAACATCCATGATATATTATACATACGTACATGCATTCATACATGCATGCATACATACTAGGGCATGAACGAATATCGAATATTCGTTGAACAATTCGAATGTTACACAATTCAAATATAATTTTCAAGATTCGAATGTTTATGTTTTGCGCATGCGCAATTGAAATTAAAAACATGGCGGATGACCACTTACCTGATATCGAGACATGCGAAGATGACACGTGTGTTGTTGACAGTCCTTCGAGTTGTAAAACGTATTCTAGACGAGTTAAATCAGAAGTATGGGAATTTTTCGTGAAAAAGGATAAATCGGCTTTATGTAAGATTTGTAATAAAGAATATGCCTATCACGGAGGGACTAGTAATCTGTGTGATCATTTAACGCGTGCTCATCCTTCTAAACTAAAGTCGCCACCAACCTGGATCCTTATTTATCACACAGCAAATGTTCAGAAACCAGTGCGAAGAGGATAACCGAACATATCGTTGATATGGTTGTTCGTGACCTTCGTCCAGCTGCATTGGTGGAGGGGGCTGGTTTTAAAGCACTGATGAACTACATCGAACCTGGATATCGTGTGCCTACTGCTACCCACATCGCTGAAGTTGTAAGACAGAAGTTCATTAATGGAAAAGATAGCATGAAACAATATCTCGAATCGGAGCTATATTTTATGGCGATTACAACTGATATCTGGACCAGCCGTGCCAACGATGCATATCTTTCGCTTACCATGCATTCTGTTGACAGCAGTTGGGATATGATTTCGTGCGTTTTGGCAACAGCTCCTTTTCCTGAACATCACACCGCAGTTAATATTGTGGACAAGGTGAAGTAAGTCGTGGAAGAATACAATATAGAGATCAACCGTTTACTTGCAGTTGTGGATGACCAGTGTTCAAACATGCAGTTAGCTGGTGAGATGCTCTGTGAGCTGTCTGAAAATTGTCAGAGTCTTAGTTGTTCAGCGCATCGTTTGCAGCTCTGTGTTGAAGAAGGCCTGGCTATAAGTTCCATTGCTCAAGCCATAGGTGCTGCAAAGAAGCTGGTTGCGCACTTTCGACACAGTGCACTTGCCACTAGTGAACTTAAGAAACGTCAAGAAGCCATGAGTATAGCTCCTAAGAAATTACAGCAACACTGTGTTACTCGTTGGAACAGTACTCTGTATATGATCCAGAGTTTGCTGCATAACAGATGGCCACTTACTGTTGTATTGGCTGATGACACTGTAACCAGATGGCAGTATCGGTACCTTGAATTGTCTTCTGCTAATTGGTTAATTTTAGAAGATGTTTCTAAGGTTTTGCAACATTTAGAAGTTGCTACTGTATTTCTTAGTGCAGAAAATAATGTGTCTATTTCTGCTGTGCTTCCTGTACATGGCTTGGTTACAAATTTGGCTATTGAAGAAGAGGATTCTTCTTGTATTAAACAGTTTAAAACACAGGTTTCCAATGCATTAAAGCGAAGGTGGGGATTAGATGAATTAGATGCTGGTCAAATTCCTTTGCTGGCAATTGCTGTTGACCCAAGGTTTTGTAATTTGAAATTTGTAAATGAGAAGTTGAAAAGTGAAGTCAAATTAGAGCTACTGAGACTAGCCATATCCATTTTTGAATCAACACAATCAGATAGAGAGGCTAGACCATCGTGGAAGGCAAAAACAGCCTTTGATATACTTCTTGGTGAGGAAGAAGAGTCTACTGATAATTGTTGTGAAGCTGAATTGAACCAGTATTTTGCAGAGAAAGTGGCTACCAGGGACCAGACCCTTTACAATGGTGGAATATGAATGAATTCAGATTTAAAACATTAGCTCAGGTTGCTAGATCCATTCTGTGTGTTCCAGCTACTTCAACAGCAAGTGAGAGACTATTTTCAACAGCAGGATTGACTGTAACCAATCTAAGAAGTTGTCTTAAACCAGACAACGTAGATGCATTTGTTTTTTTAAACAAAAACTTCAAACTATAAATTAATAGCTAGCTAGTTAGCTACATCCTAACTGGCTACATTGATTTTAATCATTCTGTAATTTATATTGACTTGTACTTTTTACAGTTTTAATGATTTACTGAAATTAATTAAATTACTTTTATGGCTTCAAACATTCGAACATTCGTAATCAAATTTAAGAGAATGTTCGAATGTTAAAAATCAACATTCATTCATGCCCTAGTTGCTATAATGCAATCAATGCTATTAGCTGTACATTTGACTCAGTCATTGCTGCTCTGGAAGACATTAGTGGTGAGAAAGACAAAGATAGAGCAATAGAAGCAAAAGGTTTACTGTATCAAGTAAACTGTTTCAAATTTTTACTTTCACTGATTATGTTTGATCGAATTTTTTCAACTGCCCATTCTTTGTCTCAACATCTACAAGATAGAAAAGTCAATTTATCAAAAGCTGTTGACCTTGTTTGTGCTACAATTGAGACTCTAGAAACATTTTGTGAAGATAAGGAATGGGAGCACCTGCGTGATTATGCAATCAGTGTTGCTAATTCTAGAAACATTGATGTTGGAATAAATTCCCAAAAAAGACAAAGGCAGTAGTTGTAATGGAAACTATTGGACACAGAGAGCAATCAACAGAAATTGATCACTTCAAAGTTACTGTGTATTATCCAGTACTAGATTTGTTCATTGCAGAGGTAAAGAGAAGGTTTAGTGATAAAAATGTAGAGTTACTGAAGTCTATTCATGCATGTACACCAGGGTCTGATGATTTCTTAAATCCAGAATCTATGTTACCAATGGCAAAATTTTATGAACTAGATTTAAATACATTTTCCATGGAATCTGTTCTAGCTAAACGCTGCATCAAAAAAGACAATGGAGGGTATTGGAGATGTGTTAATAGATTTGTCACCTTTTAAAAGTGCTTTTCCAAATATTTTCAAATTAATACAAATAAGTTTGACTATTTCAGTCAGTACTGCCCAGTGTGAAAGGTGCTTCTCAGCGTTAAAACGGATAAAGACATATTTATGTTCTACAATGAACTATGAAAGATTGGCAAATGTAGCCATATTGTCAATTGAAAGAGAAATTGCCAAACAAATTTCTTTAGAAGCTGTTGTGGACATTTTTGCTGCTGAGGATAACAGGAAAATTGTACTTAAGTAATACTTCATATTATTTATATACTCTATGCCTATGGCCTAACCAGCATACAGTAGTAAACCTCCGTTACATGCCTAATAGAATTAATCACGTGTGATCATGTGAATACTTAAATTATGGTGGTTGTTAAATGGAAGTGTTTCCAGCAAAGCGCTAGAGGATTGCCGAGCCAGAACGATGATGGTACTGTTAAGTATCTATGCCATGACAGGCATTCACGCAGACACTATAGTGTGGTGGAAATTATCACTTTCTTGTGTCTATAGCTACTGTCTAGGAATAAAACGCGAGTATTGACCTACTGAGGTATGCAGTAACTTGTAACATTGGTATGTAAGAATTTCTAAATAATGATCACTCCCCGTGTCTTGTAATCACGTGTATCGCATGGGTTAATGTGTATTTTATTAACTTTATGCTAGTAATTGTGTAGCACTTAGATCCGCTCAGTGTGTGAATTAATCCCAGCTGCCAAAAGTAGATTAATAATAATGCAGCTACCTTAACTGCATGCATGTTAATTTACTATTTATTGTAGATTATATATTGCTGCTAGGTGAGCTATGCTGACATTATTTGCAAGGGTATTAAGACATGACCAGATTAAATTGCAGCTACTAAACCAGTGATGGGCCTACCAGTCTAAAAGAAGTAGCTATATAAAGAAAGAAGCCAAGATAATAATATAGCTAGCTATTTAATGTTGTACCAATTTAAAATCTGTATGTAGTCCATATTAAGATGGGCTATGTTGCAGATCCCACCTGATATAATGAGTGGGCCCTGCAACTGTGTGTTGTGATACGGGGGGCTGGCTAAGCCTGCGTCTATCATCTGCTCTCCACAGCTGCAGTGTATGCCTGACATGAGTAATGGTGCCCAACCAATCACAGTAAGCTGGCTACGCCACTGGGTAGGTGATTTAGTAATGCTAAAAGTTGAACCAACATTTAAGTTGGATAGGACCTTTCGGGGACCTTATCGAGTTCATGATTTTACCCCTACATGTGCACTTAGTATACAACCAATTAACAGTCCTAATGAGGAGACAATATTTGTATCACTGCAACGCTTGTCATGTTGCCATGAAACAATGCTAGACAATGCCAAGCCATGGCTAGAGCATGGAAAAGTGAGGAAGCGCCGTCAAAGGCCAGGTCCCAGTACAACAGGAACTAATGAAGGATCGCATCGCTCTAAGGATAATATTGATGTGAATGTGCAGCTGGAGTCTGTGACAAGAAGTGGGCAGGTTGTAAGGAAACCCATCCGTTACCGAGGCTCTAGCAGCTGCCCCGATGGCTCAGCTCCCCACCAAGGAGGAAGTTGTAAGGAACATGATCCACAGAGAAGATATGTGAGCAAACGGGCAGGCACAGAGTGTGAACACGCGGACTGGTGTTAAGCAGTTTTAAGACTATAGTAGAGTAACATAGGTTTACTGTTTATTTGTATAATACTATTGCTAGATATTAGTAATATAATTAACCGCCAAGATGATGGACATTACATTGGGTTTAAATGACAGCTATTCCCAACATGCTACAAGTGACACGTTCAAACTTAGTAGAAATAAGAAAAATAATACTATTAAGTGGTATAACTTGTTATCACAAGAGGAAAAAGAAAAAATTACCAGAATAGCTGTCAGGAACAGAATACAAGTCATGAAAGAATACAGACGTGATGAAAGAACTATTGGTGAACAGCAACAAAACAAAATGGAAACAGGAAAGGTACATCAGGAAGCCTTGAAGGTAAAAAAATGAAAGAAAATGAAAAAATTTCTAAATTACAACTTATTGTTTCCATTGACGGAGTCTGAATGAAGTGGATGCCATGGATATCAGTTCTTCAAAAAAGATGCAACAGAAATTATACTAAACCAAAAAATTACCATACCCTTTTCTGTACATGGCAGAAAAAGATATTTGCAGGACATTACAAAAGAGCTCTTTAATCACATGCAGACACATTCCTATACTAATTCAAAAGTTGAAGATCCAGCTCAATTAGTTGGAAAACAAATCTTTCATAAGTTTATGTGCGAGGGAATGTAGTAAGGTACAGTAATATGGATAAAACACATGAAGTTATGTACATTGGCGAGGATGAGGCATGTAACTTCAACTTGATGGAAGACTTTTTAAAGGAAGATTTGATCGCACTTAATGTCTAAACAACAAGCATGCACATATATTTGTAGCTAAACTTATTATTAGTGATTTAAGTACTCATATAAATCATGTATGCCAGCATGGCCTTTTAAAATCATCACCAAATACAAAATATTAATATGACTAATATAGCTTGAGGTGAAATATTCAGCATTTGTGTATCTAACACATAAGAAGGCTGCTCAATCCTCACCATCGTTGAGCTCCAAAATACATCGCTCTCACCCAGATGGCAAACAATATCCGATTGCTTCCATACTTGGCACAGTTAATAATCAGGTCGGACCTTCTTTAAATGGTAGTGTGATTTTACTTGGTTCAACTGCAATACAATGTAATGATAATCTGGCAATTACACCACGTTCCTATAAACGTCATACAAGAAATAACTTACGATAAATTACTACTATACTATATCTTGTGACCCCAAATAATCACCAAAGAATCCTCGAAGAAATTCGTTATGATTACTCGTCACCACGTGCAAAAGTGCAAAATGATTCTAATATTTCAACACTCAAATGAATTTTCTAGCAGCAAGCATGATATATATGAAGGTCTAATGGTAATCTTGTTTTACCTATCCATAACTTAACAAAGTCCTATAGTTACAACATTTGTTACTTGAAGTCGATTTTTCACGTTGCGGACCCTACCATAGTCTACATCAAAAGATTTTACTGTACGCAATAACTAAGTTATTGTACAGTAAGGTGCAAGGTGTTAAGACAATAACACATCAGCTGAGAGGTCCGAAACAAGCAAGAAATCTTGTAGAAATACTCTCACCTTTTTAACAACCCTTTATAGCCTATCCACACCAATAAACAATCCCCAAAATCTGGGAATTTGGCAGAACGAATAAGGTAACGGAGTTACACCAGACCTTTTTTCCATCCGAATATATAAGAAAAAGGGCTGGTTCACGAGACTACCTTCTCGTAGTCTGGCAACCTAGTATCACTACTATTTTGACCATAATGACATAGATTGTATATCCTCCGGACACTAGATTGGAAACTCATTCCACTGTCACATTGTTGCTTAGAGCCATTCATGATTGGAGCTATTCTCTTGAGAAATGTCATTCGCATTTGACTCTGTTCCACATTCCTGTCTTTTACTTAAACTTGAACCACTGGGTATTGGGGAGATTTACTATCCTGGTTTGACTACTTTCTAACCAGACATTTTCAAAGAGTTGTAGTGGATGGAACCTGTTCTGAGTGGCTTCCTGTACAATCAAGGATCAGTCTTGGGCCCTTTGTTGTTTTTGTTATATTTAGATGATATTCATCATGCTGTTTCTCATAGCTCCATCCAGCTGTTTGCTGATCATGTTGCTTTGTATAAGCAGAATCTGATAGTGCCCTCCTTGAATAGTGTTCATAATTGATCCAATAGATGGCTACTTAATTTAAATCCAGCTAAGTGTGAAAGTATATCTATTTCATATAAACATTCTTCAGTGTCCCCTACTTATATTTTACTAAACCAGTGATTCGTTATTTGGGTATTTATATCAATTCACATCTTAAATGGAATAATCACGTAAAACATATTGCAGCCAGAGCCTCACGTTCCTTGAATTTTTGAGACACACTCTTAATGGATGTTCATCTTGTGTTAAAGCTTCAACTTACAAATGTATTGTTCGACCATCTATGGAATATACATCTTCTGCATGGTATTTACATGCTGCTGGTGATATAAACTGTTTAGATGCTGTACAGAACAGAGCTGCACGCTGGGCTTGTGGAAGTAGGTGCAGCAATATCGGTGATGTCTGAAGAGGATGTTTGAGGACACCAGGGCCCTAGAACCATATAGGGGAAAACCACTACAAGGGTACGCCAGACATGAAATCCAAGTTATAGGACAAGTCCAGGTAGATATAATGTATGGTCACCAAAGGAAGCTACTACCACTGCTCATTGTGGCAGGAAAGTAGAGACCTCCACTGTTTGGTCGTGACTGGATGCAAAATATCCAGTTAGACTGGGCAAAATTACATCAGATTTGAGAGAAGGTTCCAGCAAGCATTATCAATCGATTTCCTGCAGTGTTCAGCAAGGAAGTGGGTAGGATAAAGGGATACAAGGCAATCATCTGTCTGAGACAAGGAACAAAATCTATCTTCAAGAAGAGCCAGTCAGTAGCCTACGTATTACAGCCAGCCCTAGAAGCAGAGCTAAATAGAATGCAACAGGAGGGCATACTGGAACCTGTTGAAAGAAGTGAATGAGCCACACCATTGGTAATAGTGCCTAAAAGCAATGGGAATTTAAGAGTATGTGGTGATTTTAAAGTAGGGCCCAAACGAACTTGGTAGGATTCGAACATTCATTCGAATGAACGAACTTTCGAATGGATTTTGAATACTTCGAATTGTGCGAGAGAATAGTATGCGGAAAAGGAATACAAAAATTTACAGTTGAAAGAAAAAATGGCGTCTGAAGAAAGTTCCAGCAGTTCGAGCGAAAGAAGTAGTGAGATTAACAGTGAGGAAATAAGTGAAACCGAAAGCATTATTGAAAGTAGCGACAGGTCAACAGGGAAGTTTCGTTCTGACGTATGGAGCTACTTTACCAAGAATGCGGTTGCAAAGAAAGCGTTGTGCCGAATATGTAACAAGGAGTACGCTTACCTTGGAACTACTACTAATCTTCGAGATCATTTGTTGCGTTTTCATAAGGATAAATATAAAGCGAAAGATGGCATCAAGCAGCAAGGTACCATCGACACGTTCTTGAATCGCGCGAAGTGTCCAGCGGCACGTGCTAAGAAGATAACAGAGTTGGTCGCATTGATGGTAGCAAAAGACCTACGACCTGCTGCTATAGTGGAAGGTGAAGGGTTTAAGCGATATCTTACCTGGAACCTGGGTATGTAGTTCCATCCTCAGTCCACGTGATGGAAATTGTAAGGCGCAAGTTTGCTGCAGCTAAGGAAAGGCTAGAAGGAATGTTGGCCACGAATGAGTCTAAATATGCCCTGACAACAGATATTTGGACCAGCTTGTCTAATGATGCATATATTTCATTGACTGCACATTTTATTGACAACTCTTGGGAGATGAAGAGTTACACACTGGCTACGTATCCATTTCCTGAACAGCACACAGGCGACAATATCGTTGAGAAGTTGAAGGAAGTCATCAGTGAGTACAAGATTAAAGACAACAGCATAATTGCTATTGTTCATGATCAAGGCTCTAATTTCCAACGAGCGGGGCATGTCTTAGAAGATGACAAACAATGGAAGAGTGTGAACTGTGCAGCTCACTGTTTGCAGTTGTGTGTTATTGAAGGATTTAGTATCAGTGCTATAGCTCAAGCATTGGTGCTGCAAAATCATTGGTTAAACATTTTCACCACAGTGCTCGAGCTACCAAAGAACTGCGAAAAAGACAAGAGAGTATGAATCAACCTAAACGAAAATTGATAAATGACTGTAAAACACGATGGAACAGTACCTTTTACATGTGCGAGTCGCTTCTTGAAAATAGGTGGCCAATTTCAGCAGTTCTGTCCAATGAATCTGTGACAAAGGTTGAACATAGAAGGTTAGATTTGACAAGCACACAATGGGAGCTACTTGGTGATTTAGTAAAAATACTTCACCCACTAGAAATAGGAACAACATACCTGTGCTCCGAGGCATCATCATCTCTATCATCCATCCTCCCTGTTCTCTTCGGAATTATCAAGCACCTGGAAGTTAAAGAAAATGATTCAGTGGTTATTAAAAGATTTAAGATATCTGTTGAAAGTCAAATAAGAAGTAGATGACATTTGGATGACATTGATGTTTCAGATATCAACATACTTGCATCCGCTTTGGATCCTCGGTACAAAAGCCTGAGATTTCTTGATGCTGAAAAAATAACTGAAGTAAAAGCTGAATTAAAAAACCAGGTACAGCAACTTACACTGGATCAATCTGCTAATGGACACAGCACTAACAGTAGTTTGAACTCACAAGAATCACAACCTCCAACAAAAAAGAAAGCTTTAGATATTTTATTTGGAAAAGAAGATAAAAATTCATCTGTTATATTAGAAGATGAAGTGGAATTGTATTTCTCTGAAAACAGTGCTTCTAGAAGTTGCGATCCCCTTATTTGGTGGAAAACCAACTCCTTACGTTATCCCCATCTAAGTCAGCTTGTAAAACCTCTTTTTGCTATCCCAGCAACCTCCACGGCCAGTGAAAGACTTTTTTCTGTAGCAGGTTTAACTGTTACAAAACTTTGCAGCAGTTTGAACAGAGAGAATGTAAATGCCTTAGTTTTTATCCATAACAATTACAGTTTAATTAATTAATTTAATATATGCTGTCACATGGTTGATTCATGCTTGTATGCATTGAATATGCACAATGTTCGAAAGATTCGTGAACATTTAAAGAATGTTCGAACTCTACTAAACCAAATTCGTTTGGGCCCTATTTTAAAGTCACTATAAACCAGTGTGTGGAGACAAAGGTTGCCCACAGCAGAAGATATTTTTGCTCGCTTAGCAGGAGGACATGTCTTTACCAAATTAGACTTGTCACAGGCTTACTTACAGCTCCCCGTAGATGATGACAGCAAAGACCTTCTTGTTATAACACGCCTAAAGGACTATTTAGGTATAATCGGCTACCGTATGGAGTGTCAGTGACACCGGCAATATTCCAATCAATAATGGACCGCATATTGCATAACTTGCCGGTGACTTGTTACCTAGATGATATCCTGATTGCTGCTCCCATTGTTGGAAAAGGTACTACAGTGCCTAGAAGACAGTGGGATACATTTGCGAGAAGAGAAATGTCAAATTGGTCAAGAGCAAGTGGAGTATCTGGGCCACATAGTTGATGGGACGGGAATTCACCCGACTAAAGATAAGGTACGAGCCATTAAAGAAGCACCAGTACCTAAGGACATTACACAATTGAGAGCATTTGTGGGTTAACTATTATGGTAAATTTATCCCACAGGTGGCAACACACAAGGCTCCTTTGTACAAGCTGATGGAAAAGAATCACAAGTGGCCATGGACTGAGGAATGCCATAATGCCTATTTGAAGTGTAAAGAGATGTTAACTTGTGAGGCAGTACTAGCCCACTATGACAGTACCAAACCAATGAAGCTCGCATGTGATGCCTCTGCTTATGGCCTGGGGGCTGCATGTTCTTTATACATTAGATGATGGGGAACACCCTGTAGCATTTACCTCCCACACGTTGACTAAAGCAGAAAGAAATTACAGTCAGATCGAAAAGGAGGCACTGGCACTAGTTTACGTGGTAAAAAAATTTCACAAGCACTTGTATGGCAGATGTTTACTGATCATAAACCACTGTTACCCATATTAAGTGCAAAAGCTGAGGTTCCATCAGTGGCTGCTGCCCGCATGCAGCGTTGGGCCATCTTTTTATCGGCTTACACCTATAACATTGAATTCAAGGGCACCAAGATGCATGCTAATACAGACAGCCTATCATGGTTACCAATGGAAAACGAGGAAGACTCTGAGGTAGCAGCAACCATGTTTAAGGTTTCTTTTATTGACAGTCTACCTATCATGGCAGCAGACATTGCTGTAGCAACGACCAGGGATCCAGTGATAGCACAAGTTTATCAGTACATGCTGGAAGGTTGGCCACAGAAGGGGGTGAGTGATAATTTGAAGACATTTTATCAGCGACGAGATCAAGTGACAACGAACCAAGGCTGTCTACCATGGGGTACTAGAGCAGTGATACCGCAAGTGTTGCAAGGGCGCCTGCTCAATGAATTGCATTACACTCATCCAGGAATAGTAAAAATGAAGCTTCTGGCAAGGAGCTACATGTGGTGGCCCAAGCTGGACCAGAATATAGAGGACATTGTTAAGAGTTGCAGAGAATGTGCCACACAAAGAAGTTTGCCACCAGTAGCACCACTACATAGTTGGCCATGGGCAAATCAATCAATGAAAAGATTACATGTGGACCTTGCTGAGATAGAAGGGTGGCAAGTACTGGTGGTAATAGATGTCCACTCAAAGTGGATTGAAGCAATGCCACTCCGGAAGGCAACAGCAGCAACAACTGTTAGTGCACTGCAAACTTTTTTCTGTAACTTTGGGTTACCCGATGAGCTTGTGTCTGATAAAGATCTTTACAGACTTTTGTAAGTTTAATGGGATCAAGCATTCACTCACCCCACCATACCACCCCACTTTGAATGGGGCCGCAGAACACTCAGTACAAGTGGTAAAGCAAGGGATGCGAAAGATGGGACCCTCGACACCATTGAAAGAAAGGCTTGCTAAATTCCTGTTAATTTACAGAAGTACACCCCACGCTACTACAGGCATGAGGCCTGATGAATTGTTCCTACGAAGGAGATTACAAACTCGTTTCTCGTTGCTGTCACCAAATCTGACACCAAGAGTGGAGTAAGGACCTCTTGCCATCGTGAGCAGCTTTTGCTGGTGTTTACCAGCAAAAACAAAAAGCTGCTCACGATGGCAAGAGGTCCAGCGTGGCAAAACTAAATGGTTAAGTGGGACCATAGTGCAACAGAAAAGTCCTGTAACATATTTGGTGAAGGATGAGGTTTTGCCATGCAGATCACCTGCTTCATAGTGCAGTGACTAATATTGACAGTGAGCAGGATATAGATGATGTACCAGAGTTAACACCAGTTTCAACTGAACCAGAAGTTACTGATTCTGCAACAGGATCAGAGTCTGAAGGTGTCAGTGTTACAGTGCGACACAGTAACCGGGAGATCAGAGCACCTCGCAGACTTATTGAGGAATTGTAAGAACTCTCATTATTTTATTCTGTATTAGTATATGGTCCATGATTTATAATTATACCTTGTAATCAGTAACTAATAAGGTGGAAGGAATGTAGTGTATTCTATATTGTTAGTTGTACACATGTGATCCGCATGTGATTATGTATATTGTTATAATAACAATGGTGCTTTGTTTACCACAAGTACTCCTCTAATCTAACATTATGTATCAGATGAATAATCAGATAGTGATGATGAAATTGAGGTATTATGTTATTTACCTTATCAAACAAAATGCAGCTGTCTTCTGTAGTTACCATCAGCACCTCTGAAAAACACACGTGACAATTTTCAAGCTTCAGTGCCTAGTGGGTCATGTGACGATTCGCAACCTCCAGTGCCTAGTGGGATTGATTATATTTGTGTTTTAGCCATGCAGGTTCGGCCAATGCTAAAAGCCGGAACAGAATGGAATGGAACCAATCGGGGCGCGCGCCACTTTTAAAAATTGTTCTGCTTTCATTTTAGACATTTTTGATTGAATGCTTGCATCAAGTTTTATTATATGTTACTATTTCATTGCTTTATTAAGTTGTTTCACAGTGAATTACGTATATAATGCAATTTCCTGAAGTACACGGTAACATTCTATTTAACACTCGCCGTCACATTGCTGATTAAACATATTTTTGGAGTGCTAATCAAGTCTATAGCCTATAATTTATTTGCCAGTATATTACACATGTAGCTAAAAGGCTTGTAGCGAAAGAGAGCTTAAGGTGAGTGATAAAGGTCGAAACATCCAGTAGTGATAAAAGCAGCAAGCTAAAGCTTTTTAATTCCTTTACTGTATAAAAGAATAGTATTTCCTATTGATGTTTATACCTTTAAATAGTGGTTAACTCCTGCCATAAAGATTTAGTCAGCAATGTGACAGCGAGCGTTAAATCTGATGATGCTGAGCTGCACTATAGTCATTCAGATGTGCACATGATGGAGAGCTGTATTCTAGATGCTGTGGCACTTTGGTTTCAAAGTTCTTGCTTGTGTTTGACTGTTAAGTCTAAGTGCATGCTTATTGGCAGCCGTCAGAAATTAATGGGCAAATCATTTAATGTTTCAATTGGTGGAGCCCTACTAACTCAGGTTAATTTTTTTAGTCTCTACCTTGTCCTGGTCAACACATGTTAATAATGTGATTTCAAGAGTAAGACATAGACTTGCTACTATTATTCTCTATGGATCTTTACCACCTACAATACTTTGTGTACTCTATTCAGTTTTTGTATTGCCAGTGTTTGACTATTGTGATGTTGTCTGGTGCCCCACTACTGCAAAATTGACTAGTATGACTGAGAGAGTACATTCAAAGTTTGTTAAAAGGCTACCAGTATCATATCATCCTAAGTTTTCCTTTACTTTGATGGAACAACGCAGATTTCATATGGCTATTCAGATCTTTAGATTTATACATCAGAAATCACCATCATACTTACATAACATTTTTCATTTTCAAAGGATATAACTGGCCATATTGATCGTAATGTTAATCAATTATTTGTTCCCAGAGTATTTACAAATTATGGGAAAAGAAGTTTCTTCTATATTCTGGAATAGCCTGTCTATAAAAATTTGTATGATAATTGTATTTAATTATGTATAGCTATATTTTAATTACGGTGTTGTTGTATTATGGTATGTATTCAGGGCTCCACTGAAAATCAGTATTCTTTACTGTGGTAAAATATTACAATTACAATAGAATGTTGCCGTGTACTTGAACTACTTCAGGAAATATTCACTGTAAAAACAACTTAATAAAGCAATGAAATAGTAACATTAATAAAACTTGATGCAAGCATTCAATCAAAAGTGTCTAAAATGAAAGCAGAACAATTTTTACCGTTCCGTTCCATTCCGGCTTTTAGCATTGCCCTGCAGGTTCTTTTGTTTTGTTACAACTAAAGTCTGAAAATAGATGTATTGATTTTTGAGAACAAGGTATTATGTTTGCACCTTGATTCGTTGAACTTCAAGCTGTTTTATTGTTTGAAATATTTTTTTTGATTATGTTTTGGATAACTTTGAAGTGATTAAGTGTAACATGATACTATATAATACAAGCAAAGCAAACCTATCTGTGGTGTGACAATTATGGTTTATGTATGTGCAGTTAAATTTGCAAAAGAAATTCAGTTGGTTGTGTTGCTGATCACAAGATCTATAATGCATTAGATTAAATATAGCATGTAGCTAACTATCATTTTATGATTGTGGGTATTAAATTCAGGTTTTTATGTAAGTAGCTACTGTGAATGGGTTTAAAAGTTTTGAGAGTATAGTTTTTAATCATCATTAAGTGTGATGGTAGTTAATAGTAGGAAAATGTACGGCTTCTAGGTTTTTTACACTTCAAAAATCCAGCTTAATTACAACAAACTTTAGCAGCTTAAATGCATTAGCTAGTATGTTACAGTTGTATCACAAGCATGAGTTTGATATCATTATTAGTACCAGTATTTTTGTGCACCTGCTCAAATTTTCCTGACCCACAAATTTTCCTTTCAAATTTTGTACTATATGCATGGTAGATAATTATTGGGTTTAAACAATTCAGTCATGTAAATCACTTTTGTTTTTTTGTAGGGTTATATCAACCAGTGTCCCAAGGACAATAGTACCAGAAATTTCTGCATTGGGACGCACAGGTGTGTGGAGGCTTTTGCATAGTGACTTGCTTCCAATGCACTTAACGCTTTTTACAAATAATGTGAATAATTTTATGATGCAAGGTGCGTACGATCTATGCTAGCTAATTCTTTTCCCAGGCGGTGGATCCCATCTGTGCTGTTCAAGGGTTTGGCTAAATTTAGAACCCCCCTTTTGACAATGCTGGCTACGCCCCTGAAAGGTAGTGCAGTACATGCATACCAGGAAACCCATGATAGTACACCAAGATTTGAAGCCGTTAAACATTATGGTACAGTTGGCAATGTGGCTATGTTTGTAAATACATTAGTGTACTATACTGGTGACATTTAACTTTATATATGTGACTTGGGTTTGGCTAAACTGAAGGACACTGCTCAAGAAACGATGACTACTGTGACAAAAATGTAATAGGCACCTATCCTTATATGGCACCCGAGATGTTATCAGTTGGTCGTCGAACTGCAGCTGTTGACATATTCTTTAGGTTGTGTATATATTGAACTTTTTGAGAAGAAAAGGGTGTGGCCACCAGTAGGGCTGTACTGAGTACTGGCATCGGTATCGGACCAATACCAGCATTTTTGGTGGTATCGGAATCAGTAAAGCATGTTATACAAGTACCAATTCTATTGTTGATACCTTATATGTACTATTACAATGAATTTCTATAAATATTTTAAAGTGTTTTAGTTAAATGACAACTTATGATTGCAGACTGTGGAGTGCTTTCATGTATCAGTATCGGTACTTGTACTTGTAAATACATTTAATAGCAGTACTTGGTACTTGAAGTATTGGTAAAGTTTGGAATCAGTGCAGCCCTAGCCACCAGGGATGTCCACAGCACAAATCATACAGACATTGTGTGGATCCTACAGGGCTCCTCCTGTTGCACCAACAACAGAATACTTAACTCCCAGTCTATGTAATTTATGCTGCGAACTAGAATACAAGATGCAACCAAACATTAATGAAGTGATTGAATTACTAAACAACTGGTAGTTCACAAGGAATTTTTTCATGACATTAAACTGCAAAGATATTGATAAATACATTTCGCTGCATTAAATGTAATGTCTTGTCAAGTAGTATGTAATTCAAATTCATCAAGTATTCTATCTGCAGCTACACGAAACTCGTCTGGGTAGAATGGGGGGCATTCTCTAGGAAACAGTAAGCCCACACCTCAAAATTTAAGGTTTCCTTATATGATCTAGTTCCTAATGCACACATGAATATGATAATGTAAATCACCATTACAATCAATGCCATCATACGTACCATTCAGTTGTGGTAGGTTGTAAAGGTCTTCTGGTACACCATCTGGAGATCCTGCTACTCTATTTCGTCTAATTCTGTGCAAATTCCATCTCACCTTGGAATCATCAAGTGACCTTTTTAGTAGTGGTCCATACACATAAGCTAAAATGTGCCTTTCATGTGAAATATTATGTGACCTCAGCATGGAAACTATAATACGCAAGTACTCACTTATGGGTAACGTTATTAGGATTAAACCAAATTATTATCAAATTCTTATTCACTTAGCAGTAAATATATGGATAACCTTAAAAACATTAATCCACCAATCAGTAACTGATTTTCTCAGTTGTGACCACCAACTTTCAATCTTGATAGCAACTTTGCAGTAAATAAAAATGTAACTCCTACTGTATTTGTAGTAGATGATCCGAATCAAAAACTTTTGCTTCCACTAAAATCATCAGAATGTTCATGCCTTATAGCCTGTTCTCTGCACCACAATCTGCTCTGACTATACTGGGACATCCTAAAGACAACAAAAATAGCATCTAATACATATCTACTAAACAAATTAGTGCATACCATTATTTTCCAACACACCAATTTAAACCAAATTATCTTACGGGAGAACCTGTGTAATGTGATAAATATGCATAATATAATCAAAGCCAAAAATTGACTTACCCATCAATGCATCCATGAATTGCAAAACCATAAGGCTTGAGTTTATCGTATCCATCTAAATGCCAGACAAAATCTGGACCCTATTGCAATTTTAAAATTGAAATGTGTTGCATTATGAAGCTCTCACTTTGTTTTGATAAACTCGTCGGACTAGCCGGTTTTGTCATCTTCATTTAACATCCTCAGGATCCATTACAGATAAGAGCATCTGTACAGTGCTCCTGTAGAATATGCATAGGTTATTGGTTAAATCCAATGGTTCTACATTGTTATAGAATCCTGAGAAATGTTACATAATCACTGAGAGCGTAGCCCAAGGTGATTATGTAAGAAAATTTTTTTATAGACATTCTGAAAGTTTCTAGAATGACATAGAACTGATGGATTTAAACAATAACCAATTTAGACTATGGTTCGCTATCGTCCATTTTGTATAATATTGTAGCAAAAAGTGATTCCAACTGTTTATAAACAACATGGAATCGATTGATTCGAATGACGAACAAGTTAGTATATGCCTTGCATACTGTCTATATCACTGTGCTAGAAATAACAATTTGCTATTGGCCATTTCCAACATTTGGCCAACCAAAATACATTTTGGTAGGCTAAATTTCCTGTATATTTTCAATGGGATGGTAATTGATAGCCCACAAAAGTGTCCTATCTTCAAAAAACAGCTGGCCCTAGTTTCTATCCCTAATATCATAAAATTGTATTGATAACATTATATTTCGACTTATATTTAGTACTATGCCAGGCCATAGGATAAGTTTATTACCATAGAAACGAATTTAGCCAATTAAAACTGCAAGCATCACAACTGTGTTTAATAACCTCGCAAAGGTATCTATCACATACCATAGTCTAAGGTATGGTAAGTGCTATTGTGACCACACCACCCCATTTTATTAGCCTGACACCACAAAAATCCAGGCAGGTACATGTATACTGATAAAAGAAGCCCTTTAGTAAAAGTGCCTTTGCAAAAACCTGTCAGCATACATTTATATATAGTGTGCACAACTTGTCAGTATAGCTAACTGCTTCACTGTCATCTCAGTACCATCCACATCTGCCTGTAGCCTATTTTGCTATTACACACTTGCATTTCTATCTGAAAAGCAAGTATTCAATAAGCCATATGTACATATATATGTATGTACATGCATGCGTGTTTGTGTTAGGGATGGGAGGTATCACATATTTACTTACTTGGTACAGTATGATTTTAATATTGAATAGTTGCGGTATTGTCATTTATGACGAAATTGTACACAATATCATCACTTGTGGTATCAAAAATCATGCTCAGTAGGGATGGGTGATCACTACTGATTATTGCAACATTACACCATTGCAATTATTGCCAACATATATTACATTGGAATAGTAAATGGTAAATGTAGCTCTGACACTGTTATCCAACACGCATGCTAAAAGTGAACTCCTTACAACTTTGTAAAAATTGTTCATCTATAATCATTTGTCAGCTCAAGATTGATTGTCAGAGTATGTACAATAATATTGCACATGCAATATTATTGCCGGCATGCTCAGTAAGAAACTTATATCTTACCCATTGAATAATACCTTCCATGCGTGTCTGTGTTTAGTAACTTCAATGGCATTTTGAACTTCCGATATAGCAGTGTACTGCACTTTGCTACCTCTTCAATGCAATCCCAGAAAATTAATCTTTTCTTTAACCATGTTAACCTGTATTTGTATAAAGTATATATGACAATCTATTATGGTACCTGTAACGATATGGGGCTCTCGACACGTGTAGTGGGCTTTTAATGAAATAGTGAAACTGACGTATCACGAGTACAACAACTACGTAATAAACAATTAGCTACTCGTGACATCTTCCTTCCTTAAAAAAAAAAATCTAAATTAGTAAAAGAGAAAAAAAAATCTAGGTACAAACAAACAATAAACTTAAATCAAAAGACAACTTATCTATCAATGTTCCTCAAGATGGCACATAGTCATCCATCCACTTTGGTGTGGTGCAGGTTCTTCCAGATCTGCGTGGTGATGGGTCATTGCCAGTTGTGATACTTGATGGCATAACTGTTTGTGGTTGATCATGTCCTGAAATGTCAATGTCATTTGGTGGCTGTGATGTCTGAGAATTACTGACAGGAGAGTCCACAACAGGAGGATCCGTGGGAGATAGATTGATGGGAAGTGGCTCATCGGCCTGGATCAGCTGACGCCGGTTGCGTCTGTACTGTGTCTCTCCAACTTTGACCACATAGCTCCGTGGGCCAACATGACCTACACACATACCTGCACTCCATGTCGTTTGCCCAGGTAGGCGCATTCGTATTGACTGTCCTGGTATGATTGGTTTAAGTGTCTTGGCCTGGCGGTTGTAGTAGAATTTTTGCTTCTTTTTTAGTGTGTCACATGCCTGGATGTCTTTTCCTGTTGAATAACGTGGATGAAGAGATGTCTCTGTAACTGGTAGGAGAGTTCTACAACGCCTACCCAGGAATCGCTGAGCTGGGCTGGTTCCAATACCCTCAGACGGTGTGTTACGCCAATCCAGAAGCGCAAGATACTCTGACTGTCCAGACTCATGACATTTGGTAAACAAACGCTTGACCGTTTTGACAGCATTCTCAGCCTTGCCATTGGACTGGGGATAGTGGGGAGATGATGTTGTGTGGTGAAATCCCCATGTTTTGGAAAACAATGAAAACTCTTTAGAGGAGAACTGAGGCCCATTGTCTGACCCTAACATATCTGGTACCCCGTATCTTGAAAACATGATCTTCAGGGCTCTAGTTACTCCAAAAGTGGTGATTTTGGTGAGACTTTCGACTTCAACAAAATTACTATAGTAATTACATACGACAAGTAACGTACGTCCACGTAGCTCACACAAGTCTGCACCAATCTTTGACCATGGACGCTCTGTGGTGTCATGCTGCAATATTTGCTCCTTTCCGGGTGAGGCTCGATGAGCCAGACACACATCGCATTTAGAAATGTACTCCTTCAGTTCTGTGGACATACGAGGCCAGAACATACTCTCCCGAGCTCTTCTAATACAACCTTCTGTGCCAATGTGTGTTGCGTGTGCTATGGCCATCATCTCTCTACGCATAGCTGCCGGGATAACTAAGAGCTCTCCTTTGAACACCAGCTCATCCTGGACAATCAGTTCATCCCGGAAATCATAGTAGGCATGAAGACACTCTGATACTTCAGACTTGCTCTGTGGCCAACCAACTTGGATAGTCTTGCGTAGTTTTTGTAGCACTGGGTCATCTGTAGATGCATGCTTGATCTGCTTCACCCGGTCCTCACTGAATACTAATGAGATCGTGTGGTCAATCTCTTCTAGACTATGTGCAAATTCACACATGTTGACTTCCTGTAGGTAGGCACGGCTGAGGGTGTCTGCCAGAAACATTTGTTCTCCTTTTTTGTATTTTACTTGTAGGCTATACTTCTGTAGCTGCAGCAGCATTCTTTGAAGCCTCTTGGGAGCTTTATTCAGTGGCTTTAGCACGATAAATTCTAAGGGCCTGTGATCAGTTTCCACATGTACAATATCTCTTCCATAGATATATGCCTCAAAGCGGTCACATGCGAACACAATGGCCAACAGCTCTTTCTCTATCTGAGCATATCGGGTCTCTGCTGAACTAAGTGCACGTGAAGCATAAGCTACCGGCTGACCATTCTGCATCAATGCTGCTCCAAGGCCTGACTGCGATGCATCGCACTGAAGAGTTACTTCTTCTTTCAAATTATAATACCGGAGTACAGGTGTATTAGTGATAGCTTTCTTTAAAGTATCTAGTGCTGTCTGTTGAGGATGATCCCACACCCAGTCCACATCTGTCTGTGTGAGCTCCCTCAGAGGTTTCGTAATGTCAGAGAGATGAGGTAGGAATTTACCCAGGTATTGTGCCATTCCTAAGAGACGTTGTACAGCTGCAACGTCCTTAGGTGAGGGCATCTTCATAATTGCTTGTACCTTAGATTGGTCAACACAGAGGCCTTTACTGGTGGCAAAGTGCCCGATGAATGGCACCTCCTGCTGTCTAAACTTGATTTTGTCGGCATTTAGAGTAATACCTCTCTGCTCACAACGCTCTATAAGTGTTCCCAAATTGGTATCGTGGTCCTGAATGGCTTTTTCAAGTGTCTCTCCACATCCAACTGCAACAAAATCATCAGCTATCACCTCAACACCTACCAGTCCTTCGATCAGCTCGTGCATTCGACGCTGAAACACTTCTGGTGCTGAGGATATTCCGAATGGCATGCGCTTCCAGCGATAGCGGCCAAATGGTGTATGAAACGTTGTCAACAGTGATGATGATTCGTCAAGTTTAACATGCCAAAATCCATTTCGCACATCAAGAACAGAGAAAACTTTAGCTCCGTGTAAACGTGTCGCAATATCTTCGATGGTAGGCAAAGGATAATGTTCCCGTTGAATGGCACAATTCAAGTCTTTTGGATCAAGGCAGATTCGTAATGTGCCATTTTTCTTTGGTACTACCACCATTGAGCTGATCCAGGAGGTTGGTTTAGCTACTGGTGCAATGATGTCTCGCTGGACTAACGCATCTAGGGTTTCCTTCAGCTGGTCTCTGATGGCAACTGGCACACGTCTCGGAGCATGTTGGATAGGCTCAATGCTTGTATTCAGTCGGATATGGTACTCGCCCTCCAGCTGTCCAACATTCTCGTACAGGTTTGTGGGTAGTACTGGACTGGTCTCTTGGGTTAGGTGGGTGTTCTTGGGATCTCACTACGCTAACGGTCATTCCTGATGTATCACCAACAATCTTCATTTGTGCAACCATGCTTTCAGCTGCACGACAGATCTCATCAGTCTTGAGAAGGGTGAGTGAATTTTCCCGAAGGAGTCGCTCTCTCACTTTGTCATCCTTAATTCCAAAAATTAATCGGTCCCGCAGGATCTCTTGGGGAGTGATTGTTTCAAAGTCACATCCCTCCGCCAACATTCGTAATGCTGTTCGGTACTGGTCGTATGTCTCGCCTGGCTCCTGCAACCGACGGTTGAAACGATACCTCTCAAACGGTACATTTTTCCGTGGCTGACAATATTCCGAAAATTTCAGTAGTACCGATGTTATTTTGGCCTCGTCACCTTCCTCTGCCCAGTCCGTGAACGTGGAGAAAACCTCACGTGCTTCTTCTCCGATGATCGTGAGGAGTGTCGCGACCTGGATAGGCTGTGATTTTTTGTCAAGTTCTGTTGCCAGTGAGTAATTGGTCCAGGCTCGCTGGAACTTCTTCCATTTCTCCGCTGCCTGAGGGTCGTGGATTTCGAGTGCTGGCGGTGGTGGTAGGGTAAATCTCGCCGCCATGTAGCTAGTCTCTCACTACGGTTCGAAATACTTCAGTGTCTTGATAATTGACGCTAAAGTCCCACTCCTGTCACCATGTAACGATATGGGGCTCTCGACACGTGTAGTGGGCTTTTAATGAAATAGTGAAACTGACGTATCACGAGTACAACAACTACGTAATAAACAATTAGTTACTCGTGACAGTACCCTACAACAACTCAATGAACAGTTCAAAGATATGCCAAGATGACTTCTATTTTCTTATACTGAAACCAGTACTTCCTTATTAAACCTGTAAAAACGACTATTTAAGTAAGTACATAAAACAGAGATATTGCTTTACAAGACTGCCACTGAACTTGGGAGGAGGGTAGTGGGGCACAATATTGATATGTGCAACAAACATACTGATTTGAATTAGATACTGGGCATTGATAATCCTAGGATGCTAAAGTTTATCACAATAAATTAGCTATATAGCTACAAGTTTCTGTTTCAGCATTTAATTCTTAAACAAATGACACAACTATGGTTTTAATTGAAACACCTTCTACATGCCACCATACAATCTATGATGCCATGCACTTCATTTTTTTAAAGGGAGACTGCTTCAGTATAAAAATACTACTTTTCAGCAGTGCCCTAAACATACATACATACATACATACAACACAATAATTAATTGATTACACTACATACACACATACACAAACAATCAGAATAGCGATTGGTAAACTGATTTAAATTGTTTGAGTTTTCTTGTTGTGTACAAAATAGGATTCAATGAGTTCCAGATTTGCGTTCCTCGGAAAAAAAAGAAGTTCGCACTCTAGTAAGGTGGCTTAACAAAATTATCGTTACCGAGCGGATAAAAGCACCATTTTTGGTACAGAGGTTCTTTATGATGTACTTATTGATATTAGAAGGGGTGCCCTCAAGACACACCCACGTATGACCTATTATGGGCAAAATAATAAAATGGCTACCGTTAAAGTTACAGTTAATGTTTTAGCACCCTGTATTTATACAATATATGTAAAAAGCACACTGTGATTGAAATTTCTAGCATCACTTTATGCTTTTTATTCAGTACCTTGGTATGTAAATGTGTTTTTCAGTCAAATGTTTAAAAAAATACAAGAAAGTATCCGATAAAACAATGTTTATAGCTGGCATACATTAATACACAACTTAAGTATACTGAAAATACTTATCAAATACATGTACACTTACAACTACAAAGTGGGGAGCAAGCAAGGTTAGATTTTGCACATGTACAGTTTAAGCAATCTCCTTTGCAGCAGCACTTTACCAACTCACGGCAAGCCTTTGAAACTTCTGGAATGGTTACCCAAACTGGTAACCACGTGCCAGATGAGTTATTCCAAGCAAAGTCCTCAGGTGAAGGAAGAACTTGCAGTGTCTGTGTACTGGTAGTCCAGATTCCTGCTTGATAGACTGATCGTCTAGTATGCTGCAGTAGAGCATCCTTAGTTGGTGGTAACCTTTCTACTGATCGACTTCTTTTGCAGAATAATTCTCTCTCTCATCATTTACTAAACTCAGTGGACTAGTCCTGTCATAAAGTACGACAATAAATCTTTCAATAGTTGCAAAATGACTGGAATCAGCATTTAAGTCTTCAAAAGGATGTAGAGAAAGATGCTCAAAAGTTGCTGTCACTTCTTCAAATGCCTGCCAAGCTTGCCAGGCGGACTTCTTTCCCTTTCCCCTGAATGCAGAAGTTGTGTCGCAGCCTGATAATACATGAAAGACTGGAAGAGCCCTTGATTTAGGTTCCCCCAAAGTGTGAGAAATAGCATTAACGCTTAAGAATCGATAGTTTTTACCTACTCCAAAAGCAATCCAAATATCTGCTAGTGGTTGAATAGCATGTAGGTCAAAAAATACACCAACTAAGATGACCACTACGTCTGTATCCACAGTTCGTACCTCGATAGTCTTCATACCTTGTTGTAGTGCATGCTGAATGTGCACTACAATTCTGGTATCAGCTTCCTCATGATTGCAGTCTTGCATATGGTTTGCAGAGCCACTATGTAGAACAGACTGTGCTGATGTGACATATACTAGTTTGCTTGACGGAAATGTAAACGTTGTGATTTTATTTGTTAGAAAAGCAAACAATTCTGTTTTGTTCTTAGGATCAAAAAGAAAATCCATCCACTTGCTTGGCAGTTTTGTTTGCCCTGACACTTTTCTGCGCACACCTTTTCCTCTCTTCTCTCAAGTGGACTCTTTTAAGCTGTCAGGTAAGTATGTGTCCCATACTATGTCTATTCTTGTACTACTCTGCAGTTGTTTTTGAAGGTAAGGGATAAAAACATTCTGTGCATAGTCATTAAAAGTAGCAACTCCAGTAACTGGCAGGAAGTGAACTATAGCAGCACCATCCAAGACTCGGCAATCACAGATAGTTGGAGGTTCAGGCTGTGCAACTAACTGAATGCAGTTTAGTAAATCAGACTTGGTGTTTGGCAAATAAAGCTTTCCTAAGTCAGATAGAGATGGTGGAAATGACTGCATCTCATGAGAAAAGAATTCCTTTAAATCACTGTTGCGGCTTTGCATGGAAATATACAGCTGCCCAAAAAGTGCTACGTTATTTTGTAGTATTTTGACCTTCTTATCTTGCTTTGATGTTGTTTTGTGCTGATACTGCTTGAAAATAGCTAGAGAATTTCTTTTAATCCGATCGTGAATTGAAATACTGCATTCTTCCAATACCCACTTCACAAATTCCTGATATTGTGTTGTGCCTATGTGTTCAAGTGTTCGAAGTGCATTCACTCCTGTTTCACCTATGCAATTGCGGCTATCAAGGGTAACAAGTTCAGGAAAGTCATCCAGAAAGGGGTTTCCCATATTTTTGATTGTTGAAAAAAGGCTACGAACTTGCTTATGAAAGGACTTCTGTGCTGCATAACCGCTTCAATGGTTCTGAAAATATTTAGGGTCATCCGGGTCATTGACTGGTAGATATTCAGCTTCAAACTGATTTTGCAATCTAGTTAATTCAGGCCCTGACAACATCCAACGCTTTAATGCACTGGGGTTTTCTGTTAAGCCAATGAAGCCACCTGAACCTTTCACACTGGCATTCTCCTGCTCGTGAGCTTGATCAATAGGGATGCAAGAGAAAGATTTATTTGTCTTAGACAGCACCCAACGTCCTTCCTCAAATTCATTTCTAATCGAATCTGGCAAATTCTTCATATCTCTAATGTGTACTGGTGTCCACCTTGCATAGTTCACATGATCCATAGCAAAAAACAGTGGTACAAGCTTCTCCATAATTTCCACATAAAGTAGAAAGTTTCTATCTCTATGAGCTGCAACAAACATGAGAATTAGCATTTCATATCGCAAAATGAAATCCCAATACATGAAAGTAGGGCTGCTACTACACATACTGTCTTTCCAAGCTGAAAATGAACAATTAGACTCAGATTGTGAATATGCTTCCTGTTGGAGCTTTTGAAGGGTCAGGACAGTTACCTGGTGAGCAAGTCTAGTGCGTGCCAGATGTGATACATTCAGGAAAGAATCGACTATGCCAGGAGAAGCTATTTCCGCTTCTGTCAAAGCTGCGGTCCAGCCAGAGCCTTCCAGAACATCTCCTAGTGTTCTCCAAAGTGCCATCTCTGTATGCAGACCACCTAGCATTATGACATGCACATGCTCACCATGTGTAGCTGGCCATTTCCATTGCACATACTTTGCAATGGTGAAAAGAGGTTTGTCAAAAGCAGTGACAGGAATCTGACCTGGATTTAGGTAATCAGTTGCTTGTCTTTGAACTTCCGTTCCATGTTTAACCATTGAAGGAGTAGCTGCTTTCTCATAGAACAGTGGAAGCAATGCACATACACCTAGAGGATCTTCTAGTGATGGTTGCTGCTGCAAGGCATGATAAGCACCCCATACTATTTTGTCATCATTATGAAGGTCTTCATTTTCTAGAAGATGTAGTGCATGACTAACCCATGATTTCTGTTTTGCGAATGCTTCATCAAAATGACTTTGCCTCTGTTCCGTATTACAATTGAGAATTGGTACAGTAACATCATTTGGACGCAATGCAACTGCTGGAACAATTTCATAACTACCTGGGAGGTTGTATTTCCTATCTGTAGACTGTGGCAATGACTTGAGTGGTCTATCAATGCCAGGGTTATCCTTTGTTGGAAACTGAATAAGACTGATTCCCGTACCATGAAACGATGACTGAGAAGTCGTTGAGGATGGATTGTAATCCAAATTATCAATGGCACCAACAGTAAACAATTGTTTCTTGAGGCAGATAGGTGATACAACTCCCATCTTCGTCACACTGCTCACATACTGATGCGGCTATCCTGTCCTCGAGATCCAGTACCCTATCATAAGAAATGCTGATCCCCATGCAATATAGCTGCATAATCAATTTCTTGCATCTAGTTTGCTGGTGTATATTTAGGCCATTATAGATTGGTAACGGTGGCTCCCTATCCAAAGTGTGTCTTTCCTTTGTGCCAGCTGTTGAAGTAGACTTTTTCATGTTGAACACAATTAACTGCCCAACTGAGATACAAGCATGAGACTCTTCTTTGTCTTGATCCTTCAGGTTTGGGCCATTGTATATTAATGAGATAAGAGACTTGAGGCTTGATGGTATTGAATTCTCCTGGCATTTTGAGGGAAAATTGCCATCAAATTTGAAGCACTCATGTCTGAATGTATCATTTTGAATTATCGTAGCAGCTTTTGCTAGGATAAGGGCATCTTCAGAATAGTCTCTCTTCTTCAATGCTTCTTTCAGCATATTTTGCATCCCATCACATTGTTCTTGTGCCTCAGAAAAGTGCTGTAGCAAATCGTTTTTGAACCTAGTTTTATTGACAGTTTTCCTGATGCCGAAGTCACCTAGGCGATTTATGTAAAGAGAGTGAAGCTCTGCTAATTTAAAAAGAAGAGTTCCTGCTTCTACAGATTTTTTAATATAGGTCGTCAACTCCACAAACACTCTAGATTCGTTTATCCTTTCGTCTATAACTTCTTGTTCATGCACTTGATTTTGCCTCTTGTAACTTCTGTATCTATTTCTTAATTTAATGAGGCATTTTAAATGATACTTTACCTCTTTGGCAATCAAGTCTTCTGTACCAATTTTAGCCAAAAGCTGGGTGTCTTGCAACTCAGTAAGCATTTCTCGAATATTTGCATCTGCATCAAACGTCAAAATCTGGTGAAGATCTCCCTCCTCAAGTCCCTTTTCACAAAACATACAATTTGTAATGTCCATTGCCTGACGCTTGCCAGATGTGTAGTAAGACTGACTTACTTGATTATGTAATGATTACGTAGTTATTCTAGTTACTAAATTACGTGTATAGTCTCGTGCGATTATTGTACTTGTTATGCATTTGTATTTATTGAATCAGAGTTATATCAATCTATAGCCAGAGTTGTTGTGTAGTCCGGTACTGCTCGTTTAGACTATAGTCCCAGCCATAGACGATTACATTGGCGTAGTCGGCATCGTTTCTTCAGCCGCGTGTGTCAGCCGAGATCCTCTTAACCTCAGGCGGAAAAACCGTTGTACCGTGGCATCAAAACGGTACCAGAGAAGGCGAGTTGGTATAGCACAGTAGTTCGGTTGTTGTTGGCCTTGCTTATTTTAGTGGATTGCCGCATTGCAATCATCCGCCGTTCGCACCGGTCGTCGCGGAGCCATGGCCAGCAAACCAGTAATCTTACCAGAACCATTTCAGGGCACTGCCAGTTGGGATGACTGGATTGAACACTTCGAACGAGTGGCAATTGTCAATGAGTGGACTACGACTGCTGCAAAGTTGAAGTGGTTGAAGGTCCGCTTAACAGGCAAGGCCGCGGCAACAATGAAACGTCTCCCAGACGAGACGCTGGATAATTATGGATCGCTGAAAGAGGCGCTGAAGAAACGTTTCGAGCCCGCAAGTAAAAAAGAACTGTATATGGCTGAATTTCAAGCGAGACAGAAAAGCAAAACTGAAGACTGGGCGTCCTTTGCAGATGAATTGCGCCTGTTAGCAGAGAAAGCTTACCCGGACTTACAAGCAGAAGCTCAAGAAGCTCTGGCCCTTTATCGCTTTCTCACCCAGTTAGACAGCCCACAGGTTAACTTTGCTGTTAGGCAAAAGCAACCTGCTACTGTTGATCAAGCACTACAGTACACCTTGGAAACTGAATCCTATTTGAATTCATACAAGCAAAAGGTGGCACCTGCAACTAGCCGCTTGCCACAAGATAATGATTTTGCAGAACAGCTAGTAGCAGCCACACCTAATAAAGAAAGCCCCATGTCAGTGATTATGAAGCGACTGGATGACATCGAATGTCAGTTAACTTCAGTTAGTTCTTCTAGGAAAAAATGGGAACACAGCCGGAGTTCTACACGGAATTCATCCCAGTTCCAAGGGCAAGTTAAAGCACCAGTTGTTTGTTTCAAATGTGGGCAAGAAGGCCATTTTGCACGTGGTTGTGCAGCTAGAACTAAAGTGTCAAATATTAGTCAGGGTGACAAACAAGCAAACCAGCCCATGAATGCAGTTAGTCAATCAGTACACAAAAACAACACCTCTGCTGGAGACACCATTCCTGCAGTGTCAGCTCATGCCACAATAGACCACAGCCTACAGGGTACAATCACAGGCATACCTGCTAGATTCCTGGTAGATACAGGAGCAGCAGCATCAATACTCAGTAAACAAGTTTGGGACAAAGTGTCAAAGCAACAAGAAGCCTCTCTGGAAGTGGTATCAGGGAGAAATCTGATTGGAGTAGAGGGGTCTCCATTAAAAATTCTTGGTGCAGTTCACTTACAGGTGATTTTTGAGAGGCAGCAGTTTAATGTGTGTTTTTTGGTTGCAGATTCCCTAACTACTGAAGCAATCCTAGGAAGGGACTTCCTAAAAGACAACAGTTGTGTTATAGATGTGGGAAAAAATTTAATCACCTTTGGCAATGTTGGCTTTACCTTGAAATTGAATTGCTTGGCAGGAGACTCCCAGATTGCCCATGTGAGTGTTACACTGAGTAATACCCTGCAAGTACCTGCCTGTTGTGAAGTTGAAGTGATGGTCAATGTTCCAGATGGAATTGCAGGTGGTACTTGGATTGTGGAAGGGAATACCTCAACCAGACAAGCTCTATTAGTTGCTAGAACTCTAGTAACTCCTACCAGTAAAGCAGTACCCGTACGACTGCTGAATCCCAGACCAGAACTTGTCAAAGTGACCAGTGGTACTGTTGTTGCTCGGATGGAATCAGTAAAGCCTATTGAAGTTCCAGTTGTTGGCATGACCCAGTTGTCTGATAGTATTTCAGAAGTTTCAGAGGTCAAGACACAGCTAATTGAAAGTATGGTAAATCAGTTGGGTAGTCACGTAAGTAATGTACAGCAACAGCTATTGTTAGAATTACTAATGGATTTTGCTGATATTTTTGCAGCTACTCCTGAGGATTTGGGTCGCACTAACACGTTAAACCATCAAATTGATACAGGGGATGCTAAGCCCATCAGACAGCCACTACGACGCATTCCACCTGCAAAGAGGAAACAAACGCAAAAGTTATTGCAAGAAATGTTGGAAAAAGACATAATTCAACCATCTTCAAGTCCCTGGGCCTCGCCCATTGTTCTAGTCAAGAAAGATGGCAGCCAACGATTTTGCGTGGACTACAGAAAACTCAACAGTGTCACGAAAAAGGATGCTTATCCAATTCCTCGGATTGATGACACACTAGACACTTTGGCTGGATCACACTGGTTCTCCACGCTGGACCTTGTCAGTGGTTATTGGCAGGTGGAGATGTCGCAACAAGATCGAGAGAAGACTGCCTTTTGTGTCCCTGATGGATTGTTTGAATTCAAAGTAATGCCATTCGGACTTTCAAATGCCCCGGCGACTTTCCAACGCCTAATGGATCTGTTGCTGGCAGGTTTGAAATGGAATACCTGTTTAGTGTATTTAGACGATGTAATTGTTGTTGGCAGTACCTTTGAAGAGCATTTATTTAGATTGAGGGAGGTTTTTCAAAGATTTAGAGATGCTGGACTAAAGCTGAAGCCAAACAAATGTTCATTTTGTCAGGAAGAAGTTCATTTTCTCGGCCATATTGTTTCTGCTACTGGAATTAGAGCTGATCCCAGGAAGACTAATTTAGTGGAAAACTGGCCTGTTCCCACATCCACTAAGGAAGTTCAGAAGTTTCTTGGTTTAGCGAATTATTACAGAAGATTTGTGCCTAATTTTGCTACTAAGGCTAAGCCACTTCATCGCTTAACAGAGAAGACAGCCAAGTTTAAATGGTCTGTACAATGTCAGGAAGCCTTTATTGAGCTTAAGCAATGCTTGACCACAGCCCCAGTGTTATCCTTACCAGACTTTACAAAACAGTTTATCTTGGATACAGACGTAAGTGATTCAGGAATCGGAGCAGTGTTGTCTCAAAAGCAACATGATGGATCAGAGTGTGTCATTGCTTACGCCAGTAGGGTATTGAGCAAACCAGAGCGGCGTTATTGTGTCACCAGGAAAGAACTTCTTGCTGTTGTGTATTTTATTAAATATTTTAGACCATATTTGCTTGGAAAGCCATTTGTTTTGCGTACTGATCATGGTTCCTTGACATGGTTATCTAATTTCAGAAATCCAGAGGGTCAGCTGGCCAGATGGCTGGAGGCTTTGCAAGAATATCAACTCCAGATAGTGCATCGTAAGGGTCATTTACATGGTAATGCTGATGCCATGTCAAGGAGACCATGCAGCCAATGTGGCAGAGATTGTCATGCTACAAATGCAGAGAGTTTAGCTATGTCTTCAGTACAGCAGAAGCCACTTTTGCCAGAAAGATCAGATCAAGATCTTCGTAAGTTTCAGGCTGATGATCCTTCTATTGGATTTGTTCTAAGGGCCAAAGAGGAAAACAAGCTTCCCCCTTCAGAGGTAATGAAAGGTCAAAGTTTAAAAACCAGACGTCTTGTTCAGTTGTGGCCGAGACTAGAAATCCATAATGGAGTCCTTTGGAGAACCTATGAAGACGTTCAAACTAAACAAGAGTGGAAACAATTGATTGTTCCCCAGCCCTTACGAGAAGAAATTTTAGAAGAAATTCATGCTGGTGTCATGGGGGGCCACCTAGGTGAAGATAAAACTCTGCAGCAACTAAAGAAACGATTCTATTGGCCTGGACACTCTCAAGACGTGAAAACTTGGTGTCAGACATGTGCCACTTGTGCATCACGGAAAACACCAGCTCCTAGGAATTGTGCACCCCTTCAAACTGTCACAGTCGGTTCTCCAATGCAAATTATTGCTGTAGATATTATGGGACCATTACCTGAGAGCAAGCAAATGAATTCATATGTGTTGGTCATGGCAGATTATTTCACTAAATGGATAGAGGTGTTTGCAATCCATGACCAGGAAGCCTCAACTGTAGCCCAAAAGTTGGTTGATGGGGTCTTTTGTAGATTTGGAATCCCGGAACAATTACACTCGGATAAAGGCAAGCAATTTGAAGGTACTCTTTTGAAAGAAATCTGCAAAATTCTAAATATTTCCAAGTCTCGAACCACGTCTTATCATCCTCAAGGTGATGGTTTAGTAGAACGCTTCAACCGTACCTTGCAGCATATGATTTCAGCAACTATCAATGATCATCCTTTTGACTGGGAAGAAGCTCTTCCGAAGGTGCGTATTGCTTACAACACCAGCATTCATGCTACAACTGGATATTCTCCGTTCTTCCTAATGTATGGTAGAGAAGCTCGTTTACCTGTCGACATGGTGTATGGTACTCAGCCTCCTGTATTATCTACAGTGGATAATTATGCTCAGAAGTCTCGCAAACTGCTAGAAGAATCCTTTGATAGAGTGCGCGTTCATTTAGCAGTTGGACATCAGAAGCAAAAACAAATATATGACAGGCAAGTCCATGGGGATCCTTATAAGGAAGGTGATAACGTTTGGTTATTGGATACTGTTATACAGAAGGGTCAATCAAGAAAATTTCATCACCCATGGAAAGGCCCTTACCAGATTGTGCAGAAGATATCTGATTGTGACTACCACATAAAATCTCTGACTGACCAGCAGTGTGAACAGATTGTTCATTTCAATAGATTAAAGCTGTGCAAACCTGGCACTCGTTTTCACCAGAATTTACCAGCAGATAACCACGATCAGTCACAGATTCCTGTCTCACCAAACAGTGCAAATCCTACTGCAGCTTCTAAAGTTGTTGGAAACAACTTGGAACTAGTTGACAGTGACATCACCAGTCCTCTTCGACCATCCAGAATAACACGTCCTCCATCTCGTTTTGGTGACTTTGTCTCCCATTGAATGAGCAATTATGAGGCATACTCTTTAAAGAGGGGGGTGATGTAGTAAGACTGACTTACTTGATTATGTAATGATTACGTAGTTATTCTAGTTACTAAATTACGTGTATAGTCTCGTGCGATTATTGTACTTGTTATGCATTTGTATTTATTGAATCAGAGTTATATCAATCTATAGCCAGAGTTGTTGTGTAGTCCGGTACTGCTCGTTTAGACTATAGTCCCAGCCATAGACGATTACAGATGTTCTTCCTGAATCCTCAACATTAGATTTTCTTTTAGTTGCTCTTGTTAGCTTAGAAATGCTGTACTTCAAATGACAAGATTTGTGCCAAGAAGCATGGTGGCTTGTTAGATCATCAACACTTATGCCATCTCCAAAATGCACTTTTGTTGGAAGTGCATCAATTTTACGGAACTCTTCAACATTTGCCAAAAAAGATGAATAAAATGCTTCACTGCCAGCTTCAAGACTATCTAATGGACATTTTAAGGGCTCAGGTTTGTCCTGTTGGCAGATAATACACTTGTTCCAATTAAAGTCCATTGCTTATACAATCAACTGTCTATAAAAATAAGCTTAAAAAGTCACAAAATAACCGTTTAACCAACCTCTTTTTATTGCTCCAATGCAATCCAATCAAGAAATGTTATGAAAACAGATTGATTTACTGACCACATGGCTTTGTTCTTTTTAATGCCACTCAAACAAATCTTAAATATTTTGGTTAATTCTGCATAGTATGTATATAATAATAATTTTTAAAAGTATGCATGTATTTATGTCCCAGTAAGTACAAAAAATGCGATGCGGCTGAGTAGGGGGCGTGGCTTTAAGGAGGTGTGACAGTATAGATAACTAATATGTGGGATAATTACATATAAGCACTTAAAAATAATAATAATAAAGTACAGTATATAAGCACTGATAAGCTACCTTAGTGATGCCTAATTTGCAATAATTATGTGTAAACTAAAAGCTGTATAAATAGCTCTTAATTAAATTTTGGGCGTGGCACCCTTCTTAACTTAGTCAAAATATGTCAACAAAGCTTCAGAAAAAATTGGTGCTTTTATCCGCTTCGTAACAATATTCTCAAAAATTGATGCTAAGCCATCCTACTATAATAGAAGTAGGCTGGCACTTGTCTTAATGTTTAATAAGTGTTAACCTCAGTGTTTGTGCAAGGTATGGCTTCTTGGCTTACTAAGAAATGTAATTAACACCATGATTCTGACCACCAGCCTGTTAATGGAAATATCTGCACACATATTGGAATGTGTTGCTTAATTCTACCAATACTGATATTCATAAAAATCCGCTAATATCGGCCATTCCGATTATCCGTACACCTCTACAAGATAGGCATTGATAGTGTGTAATATAAAGAGTGAAGCTTATCTCATGAATAAGCTGTACTTACAGAACTTATGATAAGGGCCAATCATCAGACATTTGTTCAACCAAATCATGGGACTTGGAGCCTTTGTAAATATTTTACAAATTTTGCACTTTATTTCAATTGGAGAAATGTGTTGCACCTACATTTTGTGTTCTAAATTATATTCTAAGCTAGTCTGGCGTAGCCGACCCTTTTATGCGGCGCCCTCCTGAAAAATAAAAGGAGGGCGCCGCATAAAAGGGTCGGCTACGCCAGACTAATTCTAAGCATGCTTGTGATGCTGTATAAATGTGGGTGTGGCTTGTGGTCAATTCAGTTTTTTGCTTATATAGCTGCTATTTATTGATGAAAGGTTATGAAATTTTCTTAGTAGAGACATCTTCATGTATCCTATGCATACGGTAAATTTTGTTCTGGTAGATGCTTTGCTGGTTTAGATATTCTGGTTAAAGTAAAATCACGTTTTTCATTATATAAATTGGCAGAAAGGTTTTGTTCATCTCAAACTGATAACACATGTCGTACTGAATTATTGAAAACATCTTATATGAAAACATCACAATAAATTGTACATTATGGGTGTGTCCTTAAATCTGTTTATTATTGCAAGGGACATTCCCCTGGACTCCCCCCTGCTGACAGATTATAATTAACGAGTAATTAGAATGGTTATTAAACAAATTTATTTTCAGTCACTATTATTATTGTTTCCTCTCCACAGCGGTGCTTGTGCTTGAATCTTGACTTGTTAACTTGTGTGCTCTTCCTAGGCTGTAAAACATAGAAATGAAATTTAAGTACACAATTAAAGCTCGTACAAGTACCTTATATTAGAGCAGGTTATCCCAGTTGTTGAGGCACCAAGAAGTCTAGTCTGTATGGGAACAGCAATGCGGCTTTTAGTAGTCTGCTTGAACACTTATCATCACTATCAGTTGTACTGATCCAATACGCACTGGCACAAGTCCACCTATAGTAGGCATTAAATCAAATTACGTATGTTATAGTAATTTACATATGTTATAGTCACCATACGTAACTATTGTAGGGAGTATAGGGTTGGGCAATATTTCAATATATCGCCAATATCGCAAGATTAGGTTATGCAATAATGGTATCGCAGACATTTAATACCGCATGCGCAATATATCGCAGAATATCACTAAATATTGCAGTGGGATACTGTAGGATTGAGTGCACAACATCAACAAAGACACTGTCCCTCCTTTTTCAACACCTCCTTTTGCACTTTGGTCTCACGAAATAACTCACATGCTGCAGAAAAATGATCACCTTTACAATAGACACACACTATTCGCCCACTTCCCTCCCTGACTAGCAAGGTAGACGCTGTAGCAGCTGGATACTTTCGGATATTGGGAATATCAGGTTGTTTTCTTTCAGTGACCTTAATGTGGTTGCTGATTTCTCTGGCCTCAACTTCCCTTTAATGACATTCATCAACTCTAGACTTCCCTGACTGACACACGTGCTATTTGTAGACGGACTTCAGGTGGTAGTTTCGACATAATTATGGGTATTAGAAAACTACCTTATTGGTCTTTATTAACTCCTAATGATTTCAATCCACGAATATTTGCATAAACCTTGTCGTAAACACTGCGGAGGTGTGAGGCCTTGTCATCATTGCAAGGAGGTATTTTCCATGTGTGACAAAATAATTTGTTGGGTTTTCCCAAAACGATCTTGCAGAATCTCTGCTGCTGCCTCGTAATTAGTTGCCGATAAAGACAGTCCTTGTATAGCTTGCAATGCTGGTCCTTCTAACAACGATTTCAGATAGTTGAATTTCTCGATGGGCGATAACTCTGTATTGGTGTGTATTGCACTATTAAAGCTGTCCCAAAATGCTCGAAACTTCGTAATTTCCCCATTAAACTTTGGTATCATCAACTTCGGCAACTTCAGTTTGACTATCGTTCTCGCACTCACAATCGAAGGGGGTGCAGGGACTAACCCTGAATCTGTACCACAGGAGCTGGAGATGTCGCACATGTCTCCGTATCTTCTCGCCTCGACTCCGTAACTGTCACGAGTCGCTGGCACTCAACAATAACGATTACGATTTTAGTTTTCGTCTCGTCAGCTTCCAGAATAACTCTGTATTGGTGTGTATTGCACTATTAAAGCTGTCCCAAAATGCTCGAAACTTCGTAATTTCCCCATTAAACTTGGGTATCATCAACTTCGGCAACTTCAGTTTGACTACAGTGCCGGACATCATGGCTCTCCTACAAGTTCAATGTTTACTTATTGCTACATAACTTGATTTGTGTTCTATGAATTTGTTTAAAATTTGCACAGCTGACTTAGCAAGCCACAACCAATTTGTAAACGCACATTGAAGCCACACAAAGGTTTAGATTTCCCGCAATGATGTAATAAACATAAAAATTCAATTATTGACATATGTTTAGTTTTCTCCATGTAGGTGATAGCCACATATGTGAATTTTTGTATCAAAGGATTACTTGATAGTACTCAACTTTATACACAAACGGAATTTCAATATTCACTTTCTATCCTGAGTTACAGCCGTCTTTATCAATTCAGAAAGGGTTAGTTTTCTCAGCCATGGAAGCAGATATACTCATCATATTTGATACATGGATACAGCACAACATACACAATCAAAAATTTGAAAAAGCTATTTAGTCATTAGTTACTGTCATTGATGTTCATAAACCTTTCGGTGAGACTTGTATTTCTTCACAGCTTTCTCTAACTCAGGACCAGCAGTTAAACCTTCTTTGTATGCATGTATGTAATCCCTCATCTTCCTAAAGAATTTCCTAATGCTATCTAAAGTCACACTATCAAGTGCAGGAATGATGGTACTCTCAAGACCCTTGAAAGAATAGTCACAATGTGCACGCGTATATTTCTTACTTTGCCCCCAGACTCTTTCTATGGGATTAAGCTCACAATGGAATTTTGGAATAAAGAAACCCCTGTATCCATTAGTTGCTAACAAGCTCTCCAATTTTGTTTTCTCGTATTTAAAATCATACATTTGCTGCAATGCTAATCGCATATCCTCAGCTTTCATGCCACTCACATCCACTCCCCTCTCCTGCAATACAAGTTTCATACCTTTAGGTGTTCCGTCTCTCAAGACCATCCTTTGTGACTTACCATTATACACTGTGTCATGCATTACTGGTTGCTTACCTCCCGCCTTCACATTCATGCGGTTTGCATTTAGTGCATCCTCTGCAAATGCAGTATGCCCCGAGCTATGGTCGAAAAACCAAAGTACATTAAATTGATCGGATGCATACTTAACCTTGGCTATTTTAATTGCTGCTTCTACTTGTTCCAAGAATTTGTCACTATTCCAATAACCCTCAAATTCTGCACCATATTTTAGTAACTTACGTGCTTGTTGGTGAAGATCAGGATATGTTTGCTTACCTTGTTCATATTCAGCATCAGTAAGTGCCAAATATCCATTGTGCTCATCGATGAAGTCACTTACCATTATGCCACGGCCCTGACCCTTAGGTTTTAGTATTATCTTACCTTTTTCACCCCACATCCACCCTTGGTCATCATTAGAATGAAATATGCTTTCATCATGAAAGATAAGTACAAGGTTCCTACACGGAGATGGCTCATCACTACCTGAAGGCACAGGTGCATGGGAAGAAGACTCATCACTGCAAAGAGGTGGTGGGAGGTGAGTACTAGCCAGGATATCGAGCTTTTTTAGATAAAGCTTTCGATACTCAACAACATCTGCTCGTTCATGCCCATCAATGTAAATACCCTTTTTGGAGCTTACCTTTTCAAAACCTAAGTTGTGAAGCCAACGCCTAGCAGTGCGTGCAGTAATTTTTGAAGGTGCATTGGCATGGTTTTCTAAAACCTGAGGCAAAAGATTTAAGTTAACCCAGGAACAAAAATCTTCTACGGTCATGTTTGGCTTACCTTTCACATATGGATTGTTATGGACCCATTCTAAAGCCATATCCCTATATTCCTCATCATCTAATGCATCATACCGTGCATACTTACCTCTCCTTTCCTTAAAAGACCTGTGATTACTCAGAAAATCCTTCCTCCATGCTCGAACTGTCCTGTCCGAAATTCCCAAACATTTAGCAACTTCTTCAGCAGCGCGTGTCTTCATAAACTTCAGTTGCCTCACGAAGTAATCATACATCATCATCGCCATCATCTGAAGGTCCTCTCGATCGAGTTCGTTTATCCAGTCATCATACATCACCGAAACATCCTCCTCTTCTTCATAATCTTCGTCATCCGTACTTGAATCATCATTCAAAACATCAGAAAACGTGTCCGTAGGTGCTGGTAGTAAGTCGGACTCGTTCATATCAATTGTGCTGTGCTGTTCCTCCAATTCCTCAGACCCTTGTCGTCGCTTTTCGGCCTTTGCATCATTCATTAACTGTATTTGTAATTCCCAGCTTTGTTTTCGCTTTCTTGATGGTTTTCGAGACATTATAGAGCCTTAAACTTCAATAACTTTCGTTAGCAAAGGGAAAACAAATGAAATAGAATGCGTATATATACGGATGCGTGACCGATGTTTATGCGTTTCCTATGGTAACCTTGCCCATATCAAAGAAACCGCAAGCGATCTGATTCGCTAGAAATCATCACGCCATATCTCGTTAATACAGCAACCGATAGGCGTCAAATTTTCGTTGCTAATAGCAGTAAGTGACGTCAATAAGCATAGAAGATTTTAGCGTTCTAATAATTTGCGTTCGAGAGTTACGGCGCTTCGAAATTTTGGAAAGGTATGATGTCCGGCACTGTATCGTTCTCGCACTCACAATCGAAGGGGGTGCAGGGACTAACCCTGAATCTGTAACCACAGGAGCTGGAGATGTCGCACGTGTCTCCGTATCTTCTCGCCTCAACTCCGTAACTGTCACGATTCGCTGGCACTCAACAATAACGATTACGATTTTAGTTTTCGTCTCGTCAGCTTCCAGAATCTCTACTTCGATTGCTTCAGTTGGACTACCTTGTAAAATCTCTTCGTCGAGTCGCTTTAGGAGCTCGAGTTTCTCTTCCAACAAACTTTGTAAGCTCTTAATACGAACAATAACAGGCTCATCTCTACTCTCACCTGTTACCAGTGCCCTCGCTTACAGAACATACTTCGTTGCTACTCCCCTGTGCCCTCTCCGTCGTGCCTTCAGTCTGTCGAGATTGTCGGTAGTCACCGGCCACGTGCACAGGGTTTCTAGACAAGAAACAAAAGGGAACCACAACAATTCCAATGTAAACACGAAATTAATGCCCAGCACCAAGGATTCTGCGCTTAGTACAGGAAACTCAGGGCCCCACGTTGGGTGCCATGTTATGGATGTTAGAATCTTATCACGTGATTTCAATTACATAATAGATAATTACAAAATAACTAACTTTACGTTCCTAACAATTCCTTACAATATATATATATATATTATTATTATTATTATTATTATTATTATTATTATTGTTATTATTATTACAAGCCTGCGGACTACATAACCATATACAAAACCAAGGTATATAACCATGCAAGGGAAAGATACCTGCTTCATCAAATATCATACATTTTTGGGTAACTGATGTGTGATAGGGTAGTTATCAAATTACCAGGGAACCCAGGTGAGTTAATCTATATATGCAAAATGTAAGTTATGTTGAAGGAAAACGGGTTATTGCAAAAAGCGGCCTTGTGGCCTATGGCCTTGTGGCTTTATGGCCTTGTGGCTTTATGGCCTTGTGGCTTTATGGCCTTAGATGTCTAGGGTAATTGTCACACTGGTCGGTTCAACTCGCGTACTCAGCTGCTTATCAGCGTATATTACCAGGCATGCACCAGCAAGTCCATATATAATACCAGGCATGCACCAGCAAGTCCATATATATTGGTTTAGCATGTGCCATAACATTTTTGTGGCTAGCTACTTTATAAATATTCATCATGAATAATATATGATGCACATAAACAATGTGTACACTGAGACCTAAATCAAATAGCTAACAGTATTACTGGACCATTAGATCCTCTAGTCACACTTCTACTCCAAACTCTTTCCTTATGGTCTCCTTTATAGCTAAAGGAACTTCCTGGACTGAATGCATGGCCAACTGTAACATTGAGAAATCCTCGGGAAACATGTACAGTGCACAACAGCTAAGGATACAATTCCTGCTTAAGTGATAATATTTGTTCTGCAGCTTCCCCAAATTCCATTGGCCACTTTGAAGATACCAATCACGCTCTTTATGTCCCAAAATAAAAGTTGGAGCTTGTCCATGATCATCTCGGAATAACGCATGACATCCAGAGCACTTTTTAATACGATTTGTAAGCAGAGTGAGAAAAAAAGGGTGAGTAGATTTTGTATTTGATGGTTTTATTGCAAATGACATATTGGAACTTGGTGTTTCTGGTGTACAGGATTCAGTTGGCCCAGGTGAAGTTAATGGCTGAAATAACGACTGCAAAGATGCACCAGATGTTGCTGGTCTTGAAGTCAGTGAATGAACAAGTAGCTGTGACAACACTGAAGCTAGTGGTGTATTAATAGCGGCAGTTGTCACTTGTGGCTGGGACTCAGAGAAGCTGACATTATGGGCTGTAGAACAAACTTGAATGTTGTTACCTGACCCCACACCATTACCACTAATCAATTGTGGTTGCTTGTTTTGTATAGCATGGAGAGTTGGAATGGCATCAGTGTTTTGTTCAGGGATATCCTTAGAAAAACCACCTGGTAACTGTATACTAGTACTATTCCCTGTTGAATTAGAAATGTCATTTAACGCAAGTCTATCTGTTTTTTGCTCAGTGGGTAAATGAGTTGCATCACCATACTTCCTGTTCCTTCTTGGTTTCTTGAGACCTGCATGCTGGTAAGTGTTATGATATACGGCTTCTGTAAGGTTGGACTTCTTGTCTTTTGACATAGTATACCAAGCCAAAAACATCTTCAACTCATTGTTATCTTCAGCTGCAGCAACACTGTGTGCACATATGTTGTGCACTTTCCACCCCACACAATACTTGTCACAAATGTATCTATGAGGGTTAGCTTTCAAGGTTGTAACGACATGCGGAGATAACTGTGTATCACTTGCAACCCACCTAGTTGTGGGAGTGCTGTCAGGTGCTCTTATTACCTTTTTATCTCTTAGCAACTGAAAAGCCTTTTTCCATATAGCCATTGCTAGGCCTTCTGAAAGAGAATGCACTAATGAAGTGTAAGGCACTGATAAACATTTATCATAATCAACATCTCCATCAGTTTCCCCACTGGTTGATTGATGAAGTGCTGATGGGGTAACAATTTCTCTACTGGTTGATTGATGAAGTGCTGATGGGGTAACAATTTCTCTACTGGTTGATTGATGAAGTGCTGATGGGGTAACAATTTCTCTACTGGTTGATTGATGAAGTGCTGATGGGGTAACAATTTCTCTACTGGATGACTGATCAAGTGGTGATGCGATACGCAATGAAGACAGCCTATCTGGTTTATCCACTGATTTGAGCCAGCTACTTGCATCTTGTCTAACATGACTGTAATATGGTGATAGTGACCATCTTCCTAGTCCAATGGTAGACTTGCTTATTTCGTTTTGCTGTTCATGTACACATTCTTCAAGGTCATTAACAAACTGCAAAATATCTTGCTTCTGAAAAGTAACGTAACGTTTTACAAGTGCATTTAAAGATTCAGACTTGTTTTGTGTGTACTTCTCTTCTTCAAGCTGTAGATCCTCAAGCAGTTCAGATCTCATATTTTCACGAATTACAGATACCATGTTACCTGTAAACCACGTAAACACACATGGGTTTGGTTTGTATATCTTTTCAAGCTCATCCCACCTCCTTTGTAAAAGCAACAACTTCCCATCAAAGTCCTTATTTGATGCATGTATAAGCCCTCTTTCAGTTGATGTGCCAAATATATCATAAATAATTTCTTTTACTACATTTTCAGGCAAAAGTTGTTTTCGCAAATGATCAGTTATATTATCCTTCAAATGATTAGCACACCTTAAATGGGTGGCAAATGGAAATGCACCTGCAGCAGCCTGGACAAGAGCCTGTTCACCGTCTGTACCATATGCTCGTAGGGTAGTTGCAAGTAGTGGCTTTTTGCTGGTCATTTCCTGAAACAATATAGCAAAATTTGATCGATCCTTCAGTGAATGGATCAGTGCTGGACCAACCATTATGGGGTGCTTGCCTTTTTCATTGGTAACTTTGAAGTTTTGATATGTGCAAAGAGTCACATAAAATTTCCCTAGGTTGAATGTTACATCTACGCCTAGAACACTTGCTCTGTTAGAACTACCACAGAATTGCGACAGATCATCTAGTTGTATTTGATTAAACAAGACCACTGCTGGGTCAGGGGCTAAGCGAATGCATTGAACAAATTGATTTGGGTTCCCATGCTGTTGCTTGAACTTTACAACTAGAGATTGTAAAGGATCACTTGATGTGGGTATACTTGGTGATGAACATTTGTTCTTGATTCGAGTGGCCTGTAACATATTTCTGGGCAAATCTCCAACACATGATATATTTGATATTCCACCTTTCTTTTGATCCACTTTGAATATAGCTCGTTTGGGTGGATGGTGTTTTAGCTCTTCTTGCAAGTCTTGCAAGGTACTAGGACAAGTGCGCTTATAAGGTCGGATTGTCTTCTTTGAATTGCCATGTGGCTGAACATTAACGGAGTGCTCTAAGCCTGAAAATCTATAGCGTACATACTGATTAGGTTTTGCTTGACCTCTAGGATCTAAAAGCATTGAAAGGTGTCTTGTTAAATCTGGTGATGATTTGCAATAGTAATGTCGACTGACTAAAGTATAACATTTTTTCTTAGCAGTGGCAGTACTTGGACAACTTTGTACAGATGACACCCTTCCATTTTTAAAAAAATCTATGTGTAAAGCAGTAGTGGCAGTTTTGGTTTGTTTCCAAACCCCATTATCGTCACACTTAATGTCACCTGGGTCTAAAAGTTTAGAACTATCCACCACAAAAGCACAGTCGATGTCAATTTGAATAGGATGGTTAGAGCAAACAAGTTCTTTAGAAGTATCAAGGATTGATTTAACAGTATGCAATGATGAGGTGCGTTGTCGACTTTGGCGTGAGAATATGGGCAGGGCTGGATCATCATTAAAGTATTCAATACCACAAGAACCAGAGGAATCGCTACATAACAATAAACCATATGGAGAACTACACGCAATAGTATTCCCAACCTTAAGCTTGATGGTGTGTCATCCATTACAGAATCATCACTATCACTGAAATAAATATCACTGCCTTTGTAAGATGCAATGGTAGAATCTACCGGTAACTCCTCTGCCTCATCATCAGATTCTTTAGTCAGATCAATAACATCTACATTTACCACAAAACGAAAAGTAAAACAATAAGCTGTAATGTTGGACCACTGGTACCTTATCAGACTTACCGCGAAATTACTATATAATCATAAGACATAAGGCCATACCAAATAATTTTATGTTTATCAGATCTGGTGGTAAAGCATCATGCACTAACCCTAGGTATTTACCTTCAAATGAATTAGATTCCATTTACACGTGTCAGTAGTTACACCAGTTCGGCGGTTAACATTCACTAGGATAGCCAAACTAACTCTCTGAAGAACACACGTCCGTGCTGCATTAACAATGAAAACGCGCAAAAGAACAATGAGCACGTGCTAAAAAGCGTAAAGGAAAGTAATGCGCACGTGTCAAAAGACTAACACTTACGTAATTAGGCGCACCGCACGCCGCTAAATGCTCTGTAATCTACGGTGTGTAGCGTAGACCATTCCGCATTTCAGCAGGTAGCGTAGGAAAAGCAGAGACAAAAACCTAAGGCCACAAGGCCATAAGGCCGCTTTTTGCAATAACCTAAGGAAAACACATACCTGGATCATGGACATCTTCAAGTATACAATGAATTAAAACCATCTAATAGAGTAGTCAATATATACTTACATAGCTTAAGCCTTACTTTTAAAATGAGTTTAAGACTTTTAATATCCTAACAAACTACTCACTGATACATGAAGTAAACTCAGAAGGTTGAGAACGAATTTCCTGGTCCAAAAACGGGTCCTCTCATCTGCTAACGTATGCGTGTTAGCAACACATGTAACACGGAATTCCGTTTATTCATACACTTGGAGACGAATCAAAGCGTCTGTTTAGGCTGTGTTTACAAGTAAAAACCTTTCGTTTTATACTTAAAAGGCTTTAGTTTATAAACCATATGCTTAAGTAGGCAAGCATTAGTACTTGTGTTTGTGTCGGCTTTTTTGAGCTGTTTTGATGGCACGCACAGTCGATGAAATGGCTCCATGCTATTTAAACTAACTTACTGGTGCATTTGTAACACACATCAATCCATTCAGTAGAGCAAGGCGAATCTTTTAAGCCATATTGCAAAGCCATGGGACACGCGAGTCGTTTGCTACGTGTGTTTTTCTAGTTTGTTGTAAACATTTTCTCATCTCGCACACGCAAGTCCTCTCACAAGCCATAGAGATGGGCTCACAATTCCAGTGCTATAGGTTTGTTTAGCTTATTACATGCATAAATGGATTCGCTGCAGCATAATGAATCCTTTACACTCTATTTCAGCTTCATACAAGTGACACGGAACCTTTTATAGGGCCATTTCTAACTGTATGTCATCTGGGCCATTAACAGCAACTTCATATATTTTGCATGTCATTACAAAAGAGGCTATAACTTGTGTATGCTAGCTTGTACAGATTCAATTCAAAAGCCATTTTATTCTATATAGAACAGCGATTCATTTAAACTATACTCCAAGGTGGTAGGTACTACGGATAGTTCACTATGAGCCATTTACGTGCATTTTTGCTATCGTGAAGGAGGCAAAATGGTGTCATTTTGAAGAAGTCTGGATATCTCAGCAGGGGAAGGGTCTTTTGCCATCATCTTATCTTCTTTCATCAAGACCTTAAAGTTGGTGGTGTTACCTAAAGGATAGCGTTTCTGGTTAAGGCTGTGAATTATTTATTTAATTAATTAATTAATTAATTAATTAATTAATTAATTAATTAATTAATTAATTATTTATCAGATTATTTTTCTTATTAATAGGTTATGTAATTATTATATGTATGTACATGCATGCAGTATACATGCTTATTTTATATAACTAGCTAGCTATATAGCTATAGCTATGTATCCACCATGCAGCAATGTATATGATAATAGGATGTAGTAGCTATGCAACATATAGCTAACTAGCTATATAATAATAATATATAATTTTTAGAAGCTACAAGAGAGGAAAACAGTATTTGAGCAACTGAAAATGAATGATACAGAGAGGAAGAAGTGGGATGAAGTACTGAAAATGGAGTATATGTCTAGTGAGGAGAGTGACGGAAACGATAATGAACTTAAAGTCTGCCAGATACCCTGACTATCGGAAAATGTAAAGAAATTTAAACAAATATTACCTTTTTTTAATTTAAACAAATATTACCTCTCTTTTTTTTGGCTTTTTTGACCTTTTTTCTGAGTTTTGTCAAAATGCTTTCGCTGGTACCGAGGAAGGGTAAATCTGTTACACCGAACAGTCACAACGTCACTAAGAATGGACTCCCTCCGATACTCCCTTTGGACGAGTTCATATACGAGGACATCCCGTACAAGGTTGACTTTGTGAATATGGACGGTACCTTACTGTATGAATGTTCTGGAGAGGGATTCGACAACTGTTATCAGAAGATAGTAGACATCGATCAGTTGAAGGACTTCAAGTTTCTAAGTTTACGTATATCTACTGGGGAAGGACACATAAGGATTATCATGAGACCTCGGTCCAGTGTCATTTCTGCACTTAACAGTGGTACTAATACTCTCGTACCTAACGCAATTCAAGTCGATCCAAGAGTTGCCGTGACTGTCTCTCAGACCGACTGGACTGACTGGAGATATCAGTATTGTCCTGTGAGTCTTGACGTCAACCACCACTGGACTCCCCTCATCCTTAATGATCGGTGCACCTTTCACAGCATGGAGAGGACTAGGTCATGTGTGTTGCTATGCTTCACGAAGGCTGCTGATAATCTTCATGACATTTTAGACTAGATGTATATAACATTTGTTCATGTATATGTGTGTATCTGTACCTTTATAAAAGAAATAAAAAAATTGAGAACTTCACATTTATCGAAATGAGTGGTTATGGAGGGTTTGCTTTTGTGGCTGAGGATGATGACAGTGATAATGATGATCTTGCAATTGATCTTACTGACGATGATGGTTATATGGATGCTCTGAACATCAACAGTGGATGGGCGTCCTATGTTGTGGCTTCATTCTTGCAACATTACGAGAACCCCTGCGATCTTGTTGATAAACAACAAATGTGACCGGGCCTGCGAAAATCAACCATGTGAGCGCAAATTACACCTAGTTAGATATACATGAATATCTTCAGTTCTATAATGAGTATCTTTATTCTGTAAGCTTTAAAAGATCCCCCATTAAATTCTGCATTTGTGGTAAAACATTTTGCTTGTTAATATAAATAGAGCATAAGTTATGGTAGGATATATTTGAAAAAACTAGGCGATTTTTGTGCGACTAGATGGTTGATTTTTGCAGACCCGGTCACAAATGTTAGATTACATAGACCACGACGTTAAAGATGGTCATCTTAAGTATGGGTTAGATGTCTACGTCTCTGAATTACACGATTGGCTATACTGTAAAGCATTCATTGAGCAGTGCAGAGATCGTTACATGAATGAAAAACAAAGGATGCTTGATGAACTTTACGAGTGTATGACGTGTGATTGTTTGGAAGGGAGCTGCCAGCAAAGAGCATTTGAGGAAAGACAGAGGGATATAATCATACCTGAAGAAGCTGCTAAGAAGGTTGCACATCAGTGGTTGGATGAACAGGTCCGTAAAGATAATGTAAGCAGCGCTCGCTACACGACCATTAAAAAAATGGATGATGATTTTGATACAGTACTTGAGTTTGAACAACCTACACTAGTCAAGGCTTTGAAAGTTGAACATGCCAAGCCATTGAATATGACTTACATTGCATCTGAAGAAATTGACAAGCGTGAGGCGGAGATTGCAAGAGTTTTGCGTGAAGCTGCTGGATCCCTCTCATCTAAGTATCTGACATACAGTAAGTACTATGACGAGATGGTACAATTGCTGGTCAGAAATCCACATGCAATGCAAAATGTTATGGTGGGGATGTTACCAGCTGGATTGAGTGTCAGTGCTATGCAGTTTTATTTTGATCGTGTTGAATACTGTCTCAATTCTATTGCAAGCTTTGAGGAGCAACACAGACAACTGAGAAAGGTGGCACGTGAATTCATTGAGGAAATATTTGGTGAACCTGTTTCAAGTACCTTACATTCGATCAAAATGAGAATGGAGGGTAGGAATAAGAGGGGGAGGGAGTTCGATGATGATGGTCCCAGTGCGAAAAGAAATAAGGATGAACTTCTCTTGGAGAGTATATCTCATGATTGTGGTTTACCGTTGTTGGAGTCTTCCGACAACAGTCACAAAAGACTAGCTGCGTTACTTCGAGATTTTGATGTATGTAAGCAGAGTATTCCAGTGAATCTCAGGGGTATGCTTGATGAACTCATTGAATATTTGAAGTTTTTATTGACACAAGGGAAGCTGGAGGAACATCAAGTGCAGTTTGTCGAAGGTGTTCTCAGGGCGACTCAAGAAATGTGCGCGTGGGTTATTTTAAATTATGGTAAGGGGGATGACTACGAAGAATTTTGTAACCTGATCACTCTGCCTGACTTGGAAAAGCTACACCGTGTTCAAACTCCCATGGAGCATGTCAAGTTGATGACATTCATCGATTACCTTCTGAAGTATGATACGTTGTCAACAGGACAGTATATTCGATATCTGATGCAGATGTGCACGGAGATTAGGGAGAGGATGTTCACATGTGTGTACAACTGGTGGTCGAAACACTACTCTGTTGCCGAGGATGTGGAAATACTAACCGAATATCAGGCTTTGTGGGAGAGGTTCTGTTTTATCAGGTGTGGTCAAAGTTACAGGCAATGGGTTTTCAATCGTCACTGTTTCACTATTGGGAAGATCAATGAGCCGTACAAACTCAGACTTACCATTCAAAGACCCGAAAGGTTGAGTTACAACAAGTTAGGCGAGTCTTGTTCCGAGGGAGGAAGTGTGCATTGCCTCGAGGAACGAATAAAAGGACTGACATTTATGTAGTACATTTAGTTGAAATGCATATTTACTATTTATTAGAATGTATTGCATCTCGTGATGTATTGAAGCGTGTTTTATCATTAATAATTCAACACATTGTTGATTCTGGTTATACAGACTGCGAGTTGTTACGTAACCGGAAGTTCACTATATATGCTACAAGGTCACAAGCTTGTCAGTAGCATAAAGATTTACAGATCTGGTTTCGATCTCATCAGAGTTCAAATTGATCAACATGTCTCAACGTAATGTTTGTCTACCCAAACACCCTACTGTCATAGTGAATTACACTTCAGATCCTCTATATCAACATGCAACTGATTTTATGGATCTGGTTGATGTACAGACATTATCTCCTGTTCTCATACAAAATGATGTATTGACACAGCGTGATATAGAATATTTGCAGATGGCAACAATCATTGACAGTGACAAAAAAGAGTTTATCTTTGCTAAGCTGATACGTCTGGGGAAAGAAGGATATCATAAATTTATGGAATGTTTAAAGGACCCGTATGCCATGCAACATACTGGACATATAGAGCTTTATGATAAGTTATCACGGCAGTGATTGTAATGTACATGCTGCTAGCACTAACCATAACTGGTGATTTCTTTTATGGACGATTCAAGTATGGAAAATTGCATCGTATAAAATGTGTGTTATGGTGGATCAATCGCATAACTGTTGTGACTCACAATGACAACTCGACGTAATGTTTGTCTACCCAAACACCCTACTGTCATAGTGAATAACTGTTCTGATGTCAATATTGCGCATTTAGAGTGTTGGACTATTTTAAGTGGTATTAGATGGGATGTTATAAAAATATCTAGAAGACCATATTCAGCAATTGTAGTTATAGTAGTATGCACATGTGGTGAATGCCTACCTGATGGACATCATGAAATTTCAAGAACATTTGATTTGCAAGAAGAGGGGGCTACCGCTAGACCACGTCACTTCATGCCATCCAATGTTACAACTTTCAATTCACTTTTCCCGGTCCGTGGTATTCATATTCTTCCTGGTCAAGTGCGATTTTATGACCCATAAATAATGAACATTGTAAGTATAAATTCATTTATGGACTATCTATGTGTGGTTTTACTTTTATCAATATTGATCGATATATTTGTTGAGGAGAAACAGTATAAATTCATGTTTGGATTTTTGCTGGGTATACTCGTTGGAGTTGCTGCTTTTCTGTGGTTTGAAGTGTTTTGTTGTTGTCACTGTTCAAAATGAGTTGGTCACCTCATTTGAAGGTGAAAACTTGTCATGATATGCCTCTTCTGGATCTCTACGCTTCCACAGTTAAGATGAAAGTGGACTGGCATGTGATTCGAATACAAACATTCAGTTCTTATCAAGTATTCACTGTATGTGTGTGCCGTGGTGCTGGTAACCTTGAATGCAGACGTGCATGTGATTGCTGTAAGAAAAAGCCAATACAATGTTATCCTCCAGTGTATCTTAATTGGAATGGTAATCTGAAAACGGTGTCTAAGGATCATCACTGTCACTTACATATGAATCATGTGGAGTATTCGGGAGTCGGCCTGTTCATGGCAGGAGTTGGATTGATGGTTGAAATTTGGGATGACAAAGAACCCCAGTCCGATTAATATATAAGGATATGTAATGAATGTATTCATTATAAAATGAAACGTATAACAATTTATCAATGCACGGGGGATTCGGTCATATTGGACGATTGCTCTTTTTTCTATTTTAAATATGAACGTGATTGTCTACTGTTATCAATAAAACGTAGTGCAGTTGTGGGTTTCATAAACATTTATGTGTGTAACTGTGGAAATAACCGGAGGTGTTACACATCATTTCACGATCAGACTAGATATTTCGATCCAGGATTATACTGGATGACGCCTCAAATCTATGTCGATGCAATACATGTGAAACCTAACGTCCGTGTATTTAAAGGCAGATGTTCCAAGATTTCTTCCATTAAATTTCATTCCAATACCTTGTTTGTCAGCACAGCACAATGAGTGGATCGATGAGATTTCCGCCTCCATCACGGGGAGGTACATTTAGTTTTGCCAAATTAATAGACAGATTTCGTGAACTGGATCCACGTTTGAACATTAGGATTCAGCAAGTCCTGAGAGAAATTTTTAGGGATTGGGTGAACAGGAGGGTTTCTTTCACACGTTTGGAAGTTTTGGAGCTGATACAATTGGGAGTTATTTATTATCCTTTTCCTATTCACGAAATTCCGTTGGAATTAAATATTCCAATCACACCATGGGTGAAGATCTCCGTGAGTGATGGAGGAGAGATCATACTGGATTTGAGAGAACCCTCGCATATGTTTGCATTGGCAGAGTCCAATTCTTATTTTACATAATTTAGAAAGATTCAGAGCACTGAACCGTAATGAGGATGTGACCGCTTCGGATATCATAGGTAGATGGGTACAAGGAGCAGTGATATTCCCCGAGGAAATTATGGACATTGAATTTTTGGATTCCAAACCTACAGCTAAGGTAACAGGAGTGCTGGTTTACGATATTGATGATGGATCACCGGAGAGGGTGACTGTCACTGAAACATTGTCACGAGGTACAGGCACTCAACAAATTTTGCAAGATGTGATAGGTGGCCATCGATCTGTATTACGGACAGATGAAGTGAGGACACAACCTTTTGAAACGAGTCGTATACGAGGTCTTGTGAGACGTGGTGAAGAAACTACCGTTGTTGAAGAACCTCCTGTTCAGCCCCAACAACAACCGTTCAACCTTCTGAGAGCACTTCATGAACGTACTGAAAAGTATGGAGTTCCAGTCGATCCAGACGACTTTTATCGTGATGATGATTCTCCACCACCGCGTCGCCGTGGGCCACGTCCACCTCCTCTGGTTATTCCACCTAGTCGTCGTCCTTTGAGAATTGAAGTTCCGGTACCCATGGACTTTTCATCTCCTGAACCATCGCCTGTTGAAGAATTTACGTTGTTTCCATCTTTACCAGGTACCTATCTCTCCATTACCATCCACGCCACCGGAGAATTTCTTTTTTGATTCACCTGATCCAATGATATCACCTCTTCCTTTGAGTCCAGTGGTAGTTCCACGTTCTCCCATTCAAGTCATTCCTGAGTCACCTCCACCTGAAGGGCGGGATGACAGACGTGAACGTTTCAGACGTATAGCACGACTATTTGAATCAGGTCGTGGTGTCAGAGAAGAAGACATCACCACTATACCCGAATCTCCTTTACCATCATCGCCAGGTGCATCACCTCCTCTAATACCACCTGGACCACCACCACCACCATCACTACCATCACCTCCTGGATCACCTCCTGTTACGTCTGGCAGAAATCATTTTACTTCGCTGGCTCAAGTTTCAGCACACTGGGCAAATGGTGGAACATTCTACTCGGCAGATCGTGTCGATATACAGAGATTGATGGGTGTACGACAGGTGGTGACCTTGGATTTAGTGGTACCAACGACTGTTCCGTTGGTGGGACCGTTCAGTAACTTTGATAGTTTTATGGAATTGTTGATCAACCGTTTTGCAGATGAGACAATCGAGTTTATTGACATTAGTGGATTCATTGTTTTTGTGTTCCCCCGAGATGTGGGTAGTATTGACTTTTTTGCAGTCACCGGGTCATCGAACAAGAATATTTGGAATTTTTGAATATGACAACGACACCCAGATTGATTTGAAGAAATACCAAATTTATTCGAGTGAAGATGTTGATTGGGACAAGACCGAAGAACCGTGTTTGATCATGGCGTTGCGATTGTCAGGGGTCAGTCAGAATTTACTGGATCATATCAAATCGAATATGCCGGGATACTATGTCAACAGAAAAATATTGAATAAGGTGTCTGAAATAATCAAAAAGAAAATCAGACTACATCGTTGTGATCATAGAGAACTGGATGTAAATGGTGAACATCGGGTACGACACATCGATTATGGCAGTGGTGAGGAACGATTGGATTTGGCTACATTCAAATCACATATTTTCACTCTGGCCGAGACGGAATACACTTCGTATTGTGTTAAAAATTACAAAATGGTTTGTCACTTGGACAGGTGGAATGAACTCACTGGTCGTGATTGTAGCACGGGTAAATGGCTTAGGAAGAAGAATCGTCGTCGTTTGAATACCTTACAATTATTGAATTTAATGTGGAGGTCGGATTTGTTATCCGCTTCCACGAGATATCTGAAGTATCCTAAATTCAATCACAAGTGTGTTATTTCCAAGGAGCTACTGGAATTGGAACAGAGACCGTTCAAATGTCGGCCTAATGATTACGAAGTGGAAAATGAGCCAATGTATTTCTTTGCAGATTTGGAATGTGACACATCCGAGAAGCATTTACCCATTGTTTCTGGTTTCTCAACCGAAGATGGCAGGTTCTATCAATTTGTTGGACAATGATGTATCGATAAAAGGACGGAATTAACAGAGTCACACCCTCTGGCAAGGAGGCTTTTCTATTTTTTCATAATTTGAAATACGATTTGTGTTCAATGGCGAGACTTTTGTTGGACATTCAGTCGGTCATGAAAAAGAACAATTTAGTTTACGGATGTACTATACGACATAAAGGTCGTAAGATCAATCTGAGAGATTCTTACAAACTGATACAAGCACCACTGGGTGATTTTGCAAAAATGTTTGACTTGGATGAAGGAAAACGTGAAGCTATTCCATATAATTTTTACACCATGGAGACCATTAGTAACCGTGCACACATACATGTTGACGATATGATGGATTGTTTTGAGTTGACGGAGGACAAGCAGAAATTCATGGAAATTTGTCGAGAGGAAATGGAGAATGGATGTCATAACTTTTATTGTGATTCGTTTGGCAACATTGACCATGTGGCTTACTATTGTTACTATCATAGATTGGATTGTGAGGTTCTCAGGGCAGGTATGAAAGTCTTTCGAGAGTGGATATGGAATTTCACTGAGAGTACTTTGCGGAATCCAGTGGATATCTGGGAATTCATGACGGCCAGTTCGTTTGCAGATCATTACTTTCAGTACGTAGGTTGTTATGACCTCTGCTATGAATTGCAAGGTAACCTTCGGAGTTTTGTTCAGGAGAGCGTGAGAGGAGGAATTTGTTATGCGAATGATGAATTCACAAAGTTGCTGGTGACATTGGGAATAGCTGATTTCGACATGACCTCGATGTATCCTTCTGCGATGGAGCGTATCGGTAAGGAACTGGGGGGATATCCTGCAGGACCTGCTAAAATGCTTGAGGATTTATACACGTGGCCGATACCGCATCGACATTACATTGTCCGAATCACTGTTGACAGTATAAACAAATATCAACAGATACCGTTTGTGTCTTTGAAGATTGATGGAAAAGTCCGTAGGTTTAACAAAGGCGAATTGGTACCCAGTACGTGTGTGGTTGATCGTATCACCCTTGAGGATTGGGTGAAATTCTGTGGAGTTGAATTTACAATGCTGCAAGGTGTGTATTGGAATGAGGAAGGTGTCGACGATGTGAAGACTGTCATTCGTGATTTGTTTGACTTGAGAAACGAATACAAGGCCACCTATTCCCATGCAGAGTGTGGTCAAATTAATCATGAATTCTGCATATGGAAAACTCGTATTGAAAAAATTACATGAAGAATATATCATTAAACCCCAGGAGATCAGTCGTGAATACATAGCTGACAGATTTGGTATCTTCAAGAGTCTGAAAGATTTTGGTAAACATAGTGAAATTTGTTTGGCCTGTTACGACGATTCTTACACGCGTAATCATCTTGGAAGTTTGGTACTGTCCATGAGTAAACGATGTCTACATGAAGTGCTGGATCTTTGTACCGAATTGAAAATTAAGGTGTTATATGTGGACACTGATAGTATTCATGTGGAAAGAGATAAGTTACCGCTGTTATGACGAGTCTACTGGGAGAGATACAATGCCGAATTAGTTGGTAAAGATTTGGGTCAATTTCATTCGGATTTCAACATTGGATGTGGACACAATGAAGACGTCATGTCTGTGTGTACTATTGTGTTGGGTCGGAAGGCCTATTTCGATGAACTGGTTTGTACCAAATGTGGTAAACAATCTCAACACAATCGTATGAAGGGGATACCGAGCTACTGTATAGATCATTACTGTCGACAAAACCAAGTCACCGTCAAAGATATTTACACAGCCTTGATTCATCGACCTATAACATTTGTGTTGAACCCTCCTGGTTATGTAAAATTTGTTGTAGGAATTACTGGTGTGCATACGTTGTCTGTAAATACATTTACATGTAAAATTAGTTTTAATCATAATGATGTACAATCAAACATTACTACTAATAATAATAATATTTTGGTCTGAGTCAATTTTCATCCGGTATCGCCCAAGGGTTTTCGTCTAATTTTATTTCCCAATGTCCTGTAATATTTTGATCCGAATCAATTTCATCTCGTGGTCCAAGGGTTTCTGCTTCATAATGTCCACTTCTGTCATCGCATTGAGCTGCAATGATGATGTTTTGGTCTGAGTCTATTTGATCTTGTGGTCCAAAGGGATTATCCCGTTGACATACCATGGGGTCTGAGTCAATTTGATCCCCCCGTGGTCCATAGGAAGAAGGTGCTGCTCCTCCTCCTACTTCTGCTTTACCTTCGGGTGGTTGATTGTTTTGAGGTTGCACGGATGCCTTCATGTATCGTTTCTCCATATTCACCATGTTTATTAAAGCATTGTAATGTAAGTCGTAATATTGTTCATTCCAGGGATCATTTAGTTTCTTCATTTCTTTGAGAGCGACATACATTTCGATGCGTTTGTTGTCACCAAACTGCAACCGGGCTTCGTTCATTCTTCGCATGTAATGCACAAACATGGCCAAGAAGGCGTTGATGGATATGAAAACATTCACCAGGAACACCTGTTCTTTGTTACCTCTGAAATTAAAGTAGGTGGAAACCACTCCGAGGATTCCGGTAGATAACACGCACACCTGGTACACCACCATGTACACGGCATCTAGAAATTTCAATACGTGGAGTTGTTTCTTCAAAAGTGCCAATTCGGACTCAAAATAAACTACGGATTCCTGCATATTGGTTTTTCGGAACCTTTTATAGTTTTGTCAGCTGACTTTTGAGGGTTTCACTCTCTTTACCTTCCCTTCGGTCCAACAAGTACACACGTCCCCTTTTCTTATCAATGACGTTGTACATATACGGAGACTCATTGAAAGACAGTTGTTCCATTAGGTTACTGTCGACAATGTTATGTTGTCTCAACCCACTCAGCATGCTTTTGGTTTCTGCGGTGGGTGTTATGACCAGATGAGCATTGGACTTTACATATCCCATTCTCTCTTTTGCCAAGAACGATACCTCCTGTACACACAATATCACACTGTACCCCTTGTGCCGACCATTGCAGAACAGATGGTTGATGGTGGCTCTGAATTTATCGTGTTTATGTGGAGGAGGATCGTCAAATACCACCACCCCGTGCTCCACCTTATCAGGTTTTACAAGATTTGGAAAGGTCTCCACCACATCTCCCAGTTCAATGTAACCCCTGGTGTCCAATTTACGGTTGATTGTTGAAGAAAATGCTACTGTGTAATCCCACTGCATCGACAGTGATGGTATGTCTCCGTCCAGTATTCCCTCTACAATGTCCGTCTTCCCAGAGTCGCTCTGTCCGATCAGGATGATTCGGACGGGTAGCTTGGGTATCATCCACCCTTGACTGTAGTGACTGAAACGGTCAGTGGATCGACCACGTTTCGGAGCAAAGGCCACTAACCTGCCCTTGTCGTCTTCGTATACACAATCGTTATTACAATGTTTACGTTTAGGCATTTTTTAAAATAAAACCGATACAAACAACATACACATTTATACTAATTGTTGTTAAGTATGAAATTATTAAGTCCAGTCTGAACAGATGATGTCAGACGTTGAGTTATGGATGCTTGACTCCGATCAATATTTGCACTGTCCTGCGTTTGCTTTTCATGTTCTGCCTGTGCTTCTTGAGCTTGTTGCATTGCCAGTATCAACCAATGAGTGTCAAGGTTGGATTGCTTTCCTTCCACCTTTGTCGTTTCTTTTCCATTTGTGATTTGATGTTCCTTCTTCATTCCAGATGTCTTATGTACAGTCTCACTGATATTTCCACCATTGAAGATTCCAAGTTCTTGGCCCTCCCCCGGCAGCCCCCCTGGGGCTGCCTGCCCCAGATCGTGTGCAGCGTCGCGGTGGGACCGGGGCCGGTTACCCAACCCCGAAGATAATGACTCGTGTGTTTTCCATGTCACCATACCATCTTTACCACGTGTGTGTCCTATGACCGGTAGTTCAGAGGGCAGTTCTTCTGCCGAACTCTCTGAAGGTATAGTCAGTGTGAGAGGTGCATGTCCCAACTCTGACTCCCTCAGTTCAGAGAAGATTGCCGTCTCGCCTTCAGTTAGTCCCACCGACATTTCCAGTAGTGGATGAATTTATAGGAATCTGAGATGCCAGTTGAGAGGCGGCACGACGATTGATTTCTTTATTTGCTTCCTCAAGGTATATGCCTGACTTCATTGGTCCCAACACACGTCCTTCCTTTGCAGCATTACGTTCTGCAAGGTCTTGCACTTTGGATTGATTGTGAGAGAAGGCGTGCCATGGATCGTTAATGTCTCGTTGAATTTCGGTCTGGACTCTGTCCTGTTGTCTAAGAGTGTTCTGTACATTCATATTTTGTTGTGCCAGTTCAATTTGTCGATGTTTTTAGGCAGCCGCTGCCTGTTATTCAAGAACTGGAATTGCAGGTGAAGATGCAAATTCTGAGGCAAGCAATTTATTCAGATCTTGCTGGAAATTAGGATCTTGTGCTGTTTTGGGCATTGCTCATAACACTGTTATAACTGGAGTTCTGTGATAATGCCGATGCGACATTGTTTTTTATATCCTCTGCTCTGAGCGATAGGTATGCTTGACCATATACTCCTCTCGATTCCACCCGTGCTTCTTTATGTAACAATTCTTTCGACTCTTTCATTGTAGCATCACTGTCCATTTGTTTAATTCTCGCTGCCACATTTATTCCACTCAAATCCATAGAATGTTTAAATTCCTTTTCGGCTTGTTCATCACTTGATTTACGTCTTTGTGATGCAGATTCGTGAGATAAATCAAAATGATTCCCCATAGTCCCTCTCTTTTTTGAACAATTTCTCACCGAATTCCTCAGTTATCCTGGGATTGAGTGTCTGGAAGGTACCACCGTTCAATTTATAGTGTAAATAATTACTGGCAAGATCTTGCCCTCTGGATTGAATTAATCCTTGAATGAACACTTGCATTTCACTGAGTTGATCTGACAATTGCTGTTTGGTTATAGCAGTTTGTTCTTCATCTTCTTTTGTCTGTAAACTAGCACGAATTTCTTCCTCTGCTAATTATTTCTGCTCCTCGGCTTCTTCTTCTTCAAACTTAATTTGTTTCTCTTCTCCCGCAAACGACAAAGCACTCCCTACCAGTGATGAAACACCTTGTAAACCCACTCCTAATCCCAAAGCTGCTCCTTCAGCCATGATAGGTGAATGACAGATTCAATGTTAAAGTGGAATTATCGCTCAAATTTACAAATCGATTCCCTTTGATGTCTCTCGGGATGACATTGAAATCATATGCTCTACTTATAGGAAACCATTCATTGGATCGTAACTCTTCAGGTGTTATCGAACCTGTCAGTGGATTTTCCTTACTGATCAAATCCCCAATAAACCATTGATTCTCGTAAGTACTACCTGTGTCCATATAGAAAGACACGTATTCTGGAGGCGGATTGTTCAATATTATAGGAGTGTTTTTAAATGCATCAAGGTAATGATCAGTACGGTTTAAACCCAATCTCTCAGCATCTGACCTATGAGGAATTGTCCAATACGAACCATCAATTGAACCGTCCGGTAGATCCATAGGAACAAGATTTTGTGGTACCGTCACATCCACATTGAATACAGGTTTTGCTTGAAATCTGCTCAATTCACCAAATCGTCCAAGTTCAGGACGATCCGTCAACCACTCCTCAAGATTACGCTGTGTTGTTATTGTTTTAGGAATGATGTCACGCCTTACACCAACATTTCTAAAATTACCATCTGGTAAGATGTATTCTAAAATCAATCCTGTCTCAAGATCACCTTCAGGTCTCACAAATTGTAGGTTGTATTGAACATCGTTTATCCTGAACATATTCACCGGTTGTGCAGTGCCCAGGAATGGGAAACTGTTCCCATCAAATCTAGACACCTGTTGTACTGTTGTCACCATGTTTCACTGTTCCAAATGTCGTGTTCAGACGTATTTGAGAATCACTTGACAAATTACTGAACGAGGTTCCATTGTGATCTCTTATATGGACATCATAGTTGTCACTTCTACTTATAGGATACCATCCAGGACGTAAAACATCCACAGCCATAGACGACACGTGAGGATTTTCGTGAGCAATCACATCACCAATGTGCCAATCATTTTCATGCGTATTTCCAGTTTGCATATAGTAAGACAGTTGAGGGGGGTCTGTTGATCTCAATAGTAAAGGTTGTCCGGCAGTGTAAGTCACGGGTTCATCGGTTCGATTGAATCCCAACCTGAACGTGTCCGGTCTGGCAGGAACAGTTAGCGTAGAAACGTTTGTATGATTATCCGGTAAGTTGTCAGGTACCAGTTCCGGTGGATACTCCAGACTCAAATTTATGTCTTGATATCGTGGAGAGGGTGAGAAAATCACCAAACTACCCAAATGTGAATTGTTCACAATATAGTCCCTGGAATTGTCAAGGGTCGTCACACTCGACGGAATGGTATACGTTCTGGTTCCCAAATCCATTATGGTGGGTGGATCCATATCCGGGTCTGCTGCCGGTATGGAAGCCTTATAATCAGCGGTCATCGTAAAATCACCTTCTGGTCGTACAAAATTTAAGTTAGACAAAACATTATTAATTTTGAAAGCATTACATGGTTGTGCTGTACCATTATAATTAAATCTAGAATTGTCATGATTAGAGAACTCCTCCACATGAGTCAAATTCCCGACCGAATCCATATTTCTCTACTCCATGGATCATACTTCCCCTTTTATAACAGCTCTATCCAAAACTGGCCTCAGTGATTCCACTCTGCATTGCAACTGCACGTCTAATTTGATCACCAAACGACACTCCAGCTTGTAAAAATCCATTACTGGAAACATCAGTCTGTCCAACTCTGTGCACTCCGGTTTGAGCATTGGGCCTGACCTGGAATCCTTCTGATACCACAAGGAAGTGTAGGTCTACATTACTTGGATATGCCTGAGTACCCCTAGTGGTCAGTTCAAAAGTTATCACTCCATTTGTCAATGACTAATCAGTCTGACGGTTGATATCAGCTTCACTCTTTGTCACTGGTAATGCAATAATGGGGTAGAAATTTTGCCAACCCACAAAATCGGTGATTCCTCCATTGAAACTTGCAATTCTTGAAGTCCTCAGAGTATGCATTACCTCCCTTGCATCACTGTTTGCTTGATAATCAAAATTAATATTATTCAAGGTTTCCTTGAAATTTGAGCCTGTCACTGTGATGGAAATTGTAGTGCCATGAGGAGGTCGGTAAAATGTTATCCCCATGGGCGTGAACAATCCTCCGGTGTAATTAGTAGAAGCGACCGTAGATGGATTGTAGGTGAAAAATGCCAAGAGAAATTTCGGTTGCACTCCTTGATTACTGCTCACATTTTCACTGTATGTTTCACCCTGTGCAACATTACGTTGTACTTTTCCATTCCAGTAAGGACTGGAATAGACATTCTTAGGACCGTTGATGTTCAGCAGTGAGTTAATGTTACGTGTCACTATTGCTCTGTTGTCATTCAATCTGTCAAACGTCAACAGAGTATCGTCATTGATGGCCATTGTATTATCATCATTGCTTATTACGTTAGCATCAGTGTTAGTGCCTGCACCAATAAAGCCCAAGGAGGGGTTGGCGTATACAGCTGCATTTATCATGTCGGTTGAATTTGTCAAGAACCTCACCGTCACAGTCAACGTGGTTCCAGTGAGATATTTCTCAGGAAGACCTAGTCCTGCTGCCAATTTACCAACATTGATTGTGCACTGACCGGAACGTTCACGGTCCGTCTGTATCAAAGGATTGACAATGAGATCCTCTTCCAAAATGTTGTTCATGAACTTCCAGACTTGATACCTTTCTTTACTGGTGGGTATCAAATCATTGCTGCTGGCAGGTCCAGGTAGCTTACCACTCCCAAAAAGCACAGCGTGCATTGTCATGTATTCTGCAAAGGTCAATTGAGAATCTTGTTGTGGGATACGACCCACTGGGGTATTGTTCAAATTGAATTCAATGTACTCAATCAAATTGGCAGGATGAAGGATGTACATCCGTTGATCACTAAAATCCACATTCTCGGCAGGTCCTGCTGCACTCAATTGTAAATTGGTGTACACGTCAAATTTGATAGGGTAGTTTCTGAAGTTACCCTTGAATTCTTCCAAGGAAACCTGTATCCAAATGTGAAATACATTGATGAAAGGTCAATGCCAATCCTGACATCGACATTGTACACCGCCTGATTGGAAGAGAATTTTGCAGTCATACGATCAGGACGGTAATCCCAAATTTCCGATTGAGATTCCATCAGAAAAGACTGAAGAGTGTTGGTCATCCCGATAGATTTGAGATGCCTGTAACTACTGACGTAGTCAGCCATGTTTCGGTCAAACGCTACTCTCTGTTCCGCAGTCATTTTTTAATTTTATCAATAAAATATTGTACACTTCTATTTATACTATTTAGTTAGTTAGCAAGATAAAATACACATTGTGTTTCTGATGACAATAATCTGTCCAAAGAATTGTATTGATCTTGAAATGCTGCATTGCCTAAGCTTGTCTTCAATCCAGTCGATTCAAAAGATTTAGGTGCCGTCCCATAACGAGTCATGCCTGTTCCCTGTTTATCACCAATGTTTGAAAATTCAGTATCAAGGTAACCCACCACCACCTTGTATTTTCTTCCAATAACATTAATTGAGGTTCCCAAAACAAATAAATCCTCCCATCTAATATCAGCACTCAGATTAGTAAAATTTGGAGGTCTGAACGCATTGTTATCACCGTCGACGGCCACAGTAAATCTTCCAATGATTTCTGGATTCAGCTGTGATAACTGATTCTGTGCTCCAGGTACATTATAGGCACCAGCAGTATTAACACTCTTGTCGTCAGCTTCACCAAAATTTGTAAGAGACTGTCCATCAGCGGTCACATCTTTAGTCCATCCATGTAACATGAAACCAGCCCTGTAACCCTTCCAGTCTAAAATCCCATCCCGATTAAAAAATGTATTGACAAGATTTGTCGTAGTTCGAGCTTTATCCATCATTTGATAAGCTTCCACAATTGTGCAAGAGCGAGGAGTGAATATCACACCATTGTTTTGAAATTCCTCACTTATCATGCGTGCATTCCTTAGAGCTCCAATTGAGTCTTCTACACTAATAACAGTTAGGTCCACCGTGAAGGGCATACTCCAACCAGTTGTAAGTGTCAATGCAGATCCATCCCATCTATTAGTATCTCGTGCATCATCAGTCGGTCCTTGCATTCTACCAGTAGTTGGTGTAAATGCATCTATCCACGCATAATATTTGGGGGTCCATCTCACCAAAGACACGGACGCATCAATACCCTTAATGTATCGTTGAGTAGTACGGTTTTGAACTGGATCTGCTCCTGCACCAGGATACTTCTTGACACCTTCTATTACAGTGTAAGTTTTCTGGACGATTCCTTCGTTGTCAAGAAATTCAAATTCAAAAGCCATCACTGTAGGTATGTAATAGGCACCATTTGTTGTGTTAAGTGCATAGGTGATGTTCAACTGCAGATCTCGGGAGTAACCATTCAAAGGTGTATTAAACCAAACAGTTCTTTGTGTGTCTAAAATTGGAACACTTTGAACTGTGTTTATCAAGAAACTCTGTTCAGTATCATCAAAATCTGCTGACAGTGGACGAACGGTACCTTTGATAAAGTCAGAAACGACTTCCTGCTGTACACCAAAATTTGGATCCTTCAGTAAGTGACTTGGAAAACTGCCTGAATCAATTTTACCACCCACAGCCCACTCAACATCCACATTTACCAATGTATCAAATTGAGTAGCCGGTGTTGAATCCACTAGACCCATAACTATGGATACATCTTCATTTCCCACGTACTGGGTAGGTTCAAAATTGAACGTGTACATGTTTTGTGCAGTGGGTACGTGAACAACATCCACCTTATTACCGTCAATTCTCAAAGACAGAAACCAATTTTCAGGTATGGCATTACCAGTCGGTATGACTATATTGAAATTGAAATCCAATTCAACAAAAGACTGGGGTCCACTCGTCTCCAATAAACTCTGAAAATCAGAAGGTGGTTCGAATCTAATGGCGAACGGAATGTTCTCTGAAGTTATTCTGACATTGGTAACATTTGTCACGAAAGTACGTCTCTCCAGTGGGCTCAAATGTTCATAGTTGTATCTCATCCATCCCATCATGGTAGTTGTCCTAACCTGTGATCTGAACAGTGAATCTGTAGGAAAATCACTCTGGCCAATGAGATGATTTATTTGAGTTATTCGTTCCTGTAACGATGCACCATCAATGATCAAATGTCCTAACTTCTCAAGGATAGATTTAATTACAGCCCATATTGAATTGCCCTGCCGGTTCACTACAAATTTTGCATTTGGAGTATCCCATATCAGTGTGGTGTCTTCAGGTGTCTCCTTAGGTGCATCCAATGCAGATCCAATAGTACTCAAAGCCCTCAATGCCTGATACGCAATTAAAGGACCAGCGTCACCTCCACTAGGGGAGATCATTTCAGGATTACTAATTAAAGACTGTGCAATGAACAATCCCCTCAGCAATGCAAATATAGAAGCACCGGTTACCAATCTAGTCCTTTCGTCATCAAAAGTGTGTACACTCAAATCACTGCTAGGGATATCGGTGACTTCACCAATCAACAACTCCAAACTTCCATCTCCCACAAGTTCTTGGTGAGTGTTAGCCACCAACTGTCCTAAGTAATGTAGAAGACCTCTGGTGCTTGTATTTGAGATATTTGCAAGAAGAGCTTCTAGCCCACTCTTCGAAACATCGCTAACATCCTGATCGGCCGAAATTCCATGCAACAATTCCAAACTACTATTACCGAAACCTAAATACCTCGGTTCCACAAACTGTGCCATTCTACAATAATTATAATAACATTGAATGTCCTTTTATACCTAAAATCCAAAATATTTACGTTTTTCTTCAACAGTCATCTCCTTCTCTTTGCTTTGCTCTTGCATAGCCTTCTCCATGTAATCCTTGAACGATGTCAACTGCCCCTTCAACTCGTCCAGTTCAGTTACAATCCGATTGTCCAACGCGTTATCATACTCATCTCCATAATCCTCTTCTTGACGTCTGGCACGCTTTCTCCTCGGTTTCACCGGATTAGTGTAAGTGTGATCATCCGTAAGTTTCAGAGTCCCATTGGACTTGTCATAATCCGAATGAGCTGTCAACAACATCTTGGCCCGTTTCAGAGACTGATTCAACCGGATCCTCTGAACGTCATCCAATTGAGGGGTGTCTTCCACAGACTGTGCATTTGAAATGTTCTTAGTGAAATGATTGACAGCAGCACGGTACACAGCATCATCCGCGAAGGTAACAGATTTCCTACCAAGTTGCATTTTACCACTTTCAAATTTCAATAAACCAAAAGATCTCTTGACAGGAGACGGTTGTTTATTTTTATCAATCACAGGAACATCAATAGGTGACCGTACATCCTCATCTTCCTCAGAGGAAGAATCCTCAACCACTCGTTTCGCAGGACGACTCCTAGTGAATTTATTCATGATTATATGTAAGTTTATGAGAGAGAACCACTTCAATTTATAGTTTCCTAACGTCTTCATCGTCGTCTAAACATGGCTAGTCTCTGAGCCCTCATTTGAGGAGTCATCACACTACGACGTCTGCGCATCGTACGACGTCTGCGCCTAGGACGTCTACGCATTCTCGTCGCATAACAAATTGCATTGTATCGTGGCATTTTGATAAAATACACAAGATAAATGAAACATACACGTGTGCTATTTATAGGTTATTGTTCAGGCCTGTCTTGTTGCTTCCAGCACGTACAGTCTCTGTTCCTGACTGAGTTTAGGAATATTCTGTCTCCTATGCTGATGTGCCACACCTTGTTCCTTCCTGACACCGGGACATTCTTCAATCAGGTGGTCCAGCTTTTTAGAAGGAGCAGTCATCAGTAACGAAAAATTCTTAGGGCCCACAACTTTATCTCCCAGCTTCAGAATGATGTACTCCTGCTTCAACTCTTCATCAGGGTCGGTCTTGTGATTCTCAACAGCAAGTCTGACAAGTGCTTCAATGTTAAGTTCATATGCCTTATCGGCCAGTTCAAAAAATATTGGTCTCTCCAATATCAGAGACTTTCCTCCATTTGCATCTTTGATGAGTTCCCTGACCCTCTTACATCTAGCCGGCAAGGTCTGGTCTCGGGCAATCTTCCTTTGAACTGCTTCTTCAATACAATTATTGAGATGATCGTCGTTCACACCGTCAGCATCCATCTCGTACAGTTTAGCCTGATCTGCTTGCCATTGCGGCGCCCAATCACCATCATCATCGAAAGAAGAAGAAATTGTAGTCTGTACAGCATTTTTGATTGTGTCCTTCACAGAAGAAAACAAGCCATCAGTATGATCACTCGAACCAGCCATCCTTTCGTTAATCGATAATCTCAACGAATGAAGGTCTCAATTTTTCGACTCTTTTATAAAAGACCAGATACCCTCCCCACACACAAACATAATCATGTTTGAAACAAAAGGAATCGTGCAGTACGTTCTATCCGACGGTCATGAAATCCCTAACTTTGTAGAAAATGCAATGGACAAATTCAATTTGAAGTTCTACAATCTGGAAGGCTCAAAATCTAAATTTCTACAGATTTTTCAAGGGAGTTAAAGATGAATTAATAACTGCAGTGATGTGTGCTGTGATGAGACACATTCGACTCCAACTACCCGACACTTATGAAAACAGAAGAGCCCTGGTCGAAACAATCACCGCTGTTGTGCCGACAGAGAGTACCACCGTATTTACACACGCTTGCTTGTCAGATTGAATCTTTATTAAATAAAATGGATAAACGTTACAATAATAAATGCATAATACAAACATGTACATGTGTAATGTTATCATTAGTTGTGTTTACAGGTACAACTTTAGTATTATACAACATTTATTAAATTGTTATTGATGTGAATAAGTGAATGAGTCAGAAAGACGGGTCTTTAGGTTCAAGTTTAAAAGGAGTGATTCTTCTCTTCTTCTTTGGCTTCTCTTTCTTCTTTGGCTTCTCCTCTTCCTCATCACTTTCATCCAAAAACCTTACACGTCTCTTTTTCTTTTTAGGTTCACTGGATTTTACAGCACGCTCAATACATAGATCTCTGGGTCGTTTAGGTAAATCCGGGCTGTCCTCAGGTGGAGGACATGACGGCTTATTCTTCTTCTTTTCCAACCCACACAAGAAATCATTGTCAACAGCCTCTCCAGATGTCCTCAGCTCCTCCCAATTTGCACGATATTTACGATACTTATGTGTCATCATATGAGGATTCGCTCTGGTTGCTTTATCCACCTTTACACGGTCACTGAACTGATCAAAAGTCAACAGTCCCAGCTTGTGATAATACTGATCCAAAAAATTGTGTCGGTAACATGAATATTCATATGCTATGTCAACCTCAGTGTGTCCCATTGCTATACGGTCCCTTCTGAAAACTGTAAATGGTCTCATACCAGCCGTCAACAGACGCTTCTCAAACAACTGCTTGAAACGTAATTCATAAGGACGTCTGAAAGCTGTCACATTCACACTCAAAGCTTTACCACGATCTTTACGGCTTAGTAACAATTTGTACTCCTTTGTACAAGCATGTTCAGCCACCTTCAGCAATCCCCTCAAAACGGATAACTCCGTGATATGTGAAAACACCTGCTGCCAATACTCTTCACACATGATATCGTTCAACCTTGGAGAAGTATCGTACATGAATTCAGTGTGATTGTCATCATCGTAACTCGTCCACACATCCATCTGCTCGTGCCAAGCCTCATCTGAAGCCTTTCCAACATCTATCGGAGTAACTTCACGGTCGTCACCCTTCATCTTGACTATCTCCTCAACCATTCTAGACACCCAACTGCTGACGTAATTCTCCAAAAGTGGTAGACAGGTATCACTGACATACTTCAATACTCGCTCTCGATGGAAAAGTCCAGTCTCCTCCTGCACATTGTTGCCCTCACCCATATCGTGGTAAACCTGTCGAACAGTATTGGATTCACCTCCTCCCTCTGACCTCTCCAATTCCAAACCTTCACCACACCGTTGGGGAGAAACAGGACCAGGAAACGGACACTCTCTCGATACAGAGGTGCACACATCTGGACAGTCTCCTTCAATCGTTGGCATAGAAAGCTGGGTATCTCGTCCTGCACGTACGGATTGTTTGCTCTTGCGTAGGCTAAGACTCTTTCCGGAACGGGAGGTCTGGGTGACCTCTGAGACGGGGATTGGGTCAGTAGGTACACCTCTAGAGTCATGCGACCAGGTGAGATGGGTATCACACTCGGAGGGAGAATCGCCATTGATTTGAGCTAAAAGGGCAGCTAATTCCACAGAATCGTATATAGCTTTCACCTCGTATTCCTCAAGAGTAGACATAAATCTATTAATTCCGTGAGATTCTCGTCTCCCAAACTGTAAAGTTCTAAACAATAAAGAAAAATTGTCTCCAAGTCAAATTCTTCTGTCATTAATTGATTTGTTGTTGTTGTTATTATAGTGAAAAGCTAAAGCATATGAACTCTCAATCCAAAAGACAGACTAAGAAGAAAGTTATGGCTGAAGGAACATCACAGAGACCGCAACCATCGTCCGGGAAGGCCTGGATCTATAAAACATCCTAGCTAATATTTAATGCTAGCTGTCCATGTGATGTTTAGGTAGCTAGCTCTAGATCTGTGCCAGTGCATGCATAGCTACTGGTGATAGTATATATATCCTATATATCAATATCAAAAACACTGTGGTGCTCCAGAAACAAATGAATATTCTAACTTCATTGAATTATGGGTCACATTGGTTAATTAGAGCTTAGGTCATGATTATCAATTTTGAAGTCACATAATAAAATTTAATGCCTGAGAGGTTACAAAATAGCTATATAAACAAGTGATGAGGCTTTATTATGTATAGAGTAACTACATAAATCATTAAATTTACAGTATTATGGTCCATGACATACATCCTCATACCATTACATACATACATACGTACTTAAATGAGTGAATTATTTGACGAGTTATTAATGAGCTATTTGAATGAACAATTTTTGTTATTTGAATGAGTGATTGTATGCACAATGGAATACCAGTAAGATATGTAAATTCTTTGAAATATGGCTTCAGTGTTCCACAACACCATGACCATGGCATTTTGACATGTGTTGGTTTTTACACCTAGATATATATTATAATTACTGTGTGTGTGCTAGGCCCCCTGTGTCGATCATGCCAGCATAATTTTTAGCATAATAGGTGTGCTACAGCACCAAGCATAATACCAGCATAACATGCAAAGTTTATGGCGCGGGGTGCAAACTACATAATTAAAATCTACTCGTGCCATATAGTCTAAAATATACTCACTACCACTGCCATTCAACACTTCACAACAGCAGAAATTTACTTGAATGACATTTATAGCTTATTTTCACAACTATATGATTGGCCTCGTCACTTGGCCACCTTTTGCACACCATGCCCCGCCCATAAATGTAGTCCTCCATATAGCTCCATGCACACACACACACACACACACACACACACACACACACACACACACACACACACACACAACACAATGTTATGCAAGCCCTAATGTACAAACTCAAGATTATGTAATGTTTATTAATTTACAACAACATACAGTAGCACACAGAATATAACAAAGCAAAACAAGAATAACTATGACAAATAACACAAACACACCAAACAATAGTTGCAGTCAGATTCAGAAATAGACGCTCCATCCACGATGCACAGACATTTTCAATGTAATCGCGAACCCTGCACACAAAGCATGGTGGCCTGAAGAACAGCAAAGGAAAGTCTTGATCAATCCCAGCCAATTGTAATGGTGTGAATACACACACACTGGTATTTATGTACACTTGCTTGCACATACACGTCATATATATATATATGCGGCCCAAGGGTGTGGGCATATATATCAGGCAAATCCCTCTAGCCCATATATATTCCACTTCCGGCACTCTAAAAATCTGCCCAAAACTGATGTCAATAATTCGGCCTCTTTATATAGTAACGGGTACTCATTGTGATTGTGGGGCTCGATTTTATCGTTGTCATGACATTCTTGCATGGTAGTGATGGCGATTGTGGGTTTACCACAACTTTTTATAAAGCTGCAGCACTTATAATGGGCAAAAAATCCTGTTTAATCGCTTCAAAAGAATAAAGTAATAGTGAGTGTGTAATAGAGTAGATTAATATATATTAAGTCACGCAGTGAATGGACTATTTTTATCACATTAGAAACTCACCTCAAATGGCGTCCTTTGGATTATATCGGCTTGTACACTCAATACAAACACTTTTAGACTAGTAACAAAGTTTATTTTCAACTTTTCAAATAAATATATTAAATTTAGAAAACTAAAACCCACAATCGATATCGCATTCTTGCGCCTATATAAAGAGTGGTAGTTCGTTTCTACAACACTGACAGGTCACCATGGTAGCGGGATATATACCTGTTCCCAGGGTATATTTGAAATATATCCCTGTAGTTTCCTTTGATGTGAGGTGACAAAGTAGTATATATATATGCACAAACATAATTATATATGCATACATGTGCATAGACTGTTTCACTCACTCCCATGCTCATAACATAATTATATGCACAAAAATTTAGAGCATTAAACCACTTACCACCTGAGAGCATGTTCAATATAGTGCATAGCCACTGGCCCATAAGGATAAATGTGTTGCATTAGTACCGTGCACAAGTATATAGTCTGGCGTAGCCGACCAAGCGCGAGGCACGGCTACGCCTGACTTTGCACCAATAATATTAAGTAGTAGTCCAACGTTGTAATTTACCTCTATAAACACCACACAGCAGTGCCTTTTCAAACTAGCTTGAATGTTTCACATGGTACCCCAAGAATGCCACAGAAACGTATAAACCGGTACTGGGCGCACATGAAATGTTAAAGTCCGCACATAACTATTACGCATGCGTTAAAGTCATTGCAATTCAAACAAGGCGGGAGATTTTGAGCGGGATAAATGACGAAGATAGTGAAAAGAGATGTGAGTAAGACGACGGCTCATCGTTTCTATATATACTCGTTCTAACGGCGCGTTTTGCTGAGGATGCAGTTGTCTGTGGCACTGTACCCCAGAGCTGTAGCCAACAGACTGATTTCAAGCCATCTCTACAGAAATGGAAGTTAGTTATACGCTAGTATTGTATGCAATAGTCATAGTTATGCAGGGTTTGTTAAAGTCCCGAACTATTTCCTAACAGAACGTACACTTTTATTTGGGTATGGGTCGTTGCCAAGCTGAAGATATATCAACTTTACCAGTTAGGCACTGGAGTACATTGCTATAAACTGTCAGCTGTTATACTGAATGTGACAATGATTTAACAATTGATCAATGATTTCAATCAGCAATTGATTGATTAATTAGCTAACACTCTAATTGAACATTCGTTATCTTATAGAGCAGTCATGTAATATGTAGACAACTGATATATTCTAATAGAACAGTCTTATAATAATTAAAAAGCCCACCAGTGCTTATGTGCAGTTTAGTGGAAGTTATAACTCGACAGAAATGATCAGACATCAGATATCCTATTAGAAGGTTGGTGTTAAAGTAGTCAGAAAAATGTTAGATCTTTTATAGCGTTATTATGGTGAGATTCCATTTTTAGGTAGTTATCTCCAATCCTGCTGTTAGGATCTATTGAAACAATAGCTGGTCATTGCTTGTATCATTTGTGCTTTATTTAAATATCATTATAAAACAGCTGTGGGGGGTTGTTATAGTACATACTTATTATTTATCAGTCTAATACTGAGGAAAAGGTTCCATGGATCCAAGGGGTGGATCCATGGAACTTCTAGGGGAGGGGCAAGCAGAATTACTGTATTGTCAGTATTGTAACATGAATGTACAATACTGACATAAAAGAGAATTTTACTAGCTATAACCTGAGTGATCAATAAAGTATTTGACTGCTCTATTAGAGAGTAATGATAAATTTATAAGTCCTATCTTTTATATTGGTTCCAGCTAACTAAGTTGCTTTTCCTTCACTGATAGCAGCCTTAATGGGGTGTCCCCAAGTGCCTCATGCTGGATCTGCTATTGTAACAAGGGCTGTGCAATTAACTCGATTATGCAATTAATCGATTATAACACTAATCGTGATATGCAATAATCGCAAAAAATTTAATTAATCACAAATGTATTAAGTACTGTGTTTATGATTTTTCATGCAATTCACATACATACATACATACATACACAGTATTATGTGAGGAGTTAGTATGTGTATAGTATCCTAATTATGGTACGTATGTGAAATGATAAATTCATTGCTGGAAATATGATTGAAATATGAAATTTACCTTGAAATATATAGCATGCAGTGGCGGAGGAAGGTATAAAGAATTGGGCTCAAGATTATGTAATAGTAAGAGTGTGAAGCACACTAAGCATGCTCCTTCTAGGGGGGTCTGGGGGCATGCCCCCCAGGAAAATTTTGAAAAATAAGACCTCTGAGATTGCATCTGAGAGCATTTTGATAAACAAAACTAGCTATGTAGCTATTTAGTTGCTTGTTCTAACATTTATAAAGAGTTCAGTATTTAATGAGAAGTATATATATATTATGATGCTAGCTAGCTTTATGAGTTGTACATTTATAACTATATAGACATATACTATACTTTATTGATTTTTGTAACTCACAAGCTATTATAGGAACTTATATGAAGTTGTGTACTTGATAGTTAGATGTCAATCTGAAACATTACCAAAGAAATCAATACGTCTTTCATTTCTAGACACAAACTCTCTTGCTATATTATGGATACAAATTTTGTCAACTAGCTCCTTATGGGTATTCAAAAGTACAACATGATTTAAGCGTTTCTGTAACATGCTTGACCGCAAATATGTCTTAAGTCGTCTAAGGGTTGAAAATGATCTTTCAGCAGTGGCAGATGATAGTGGTATTGTGAGATAGAGCTGAAGAACTTTATGTACTTCTTCAAGCATTGTTTTTGCAAATTTGCAAGTTTCAAATAACTGACATACAGTGTTTATTGTTGTTACTGTTTTAATTCCCATTTCATGTTCAACATTGCCCGTTTTAAGCACATCTGGTAATAAGATTAACTGAACTTTTAGCTTAGAAATGTCTAAACAGTCAGCATATAGTTCTTTAAAATCTGTTGACATAGCATGCATTTTGCCATTGCATGAATTTATAATTTCTTGTAGTATTGAAAAGGTTGGTTGACTGAAACGTTGAGTAATTTCATTCATGAGCAAGTCAATAACTTCAAAGTACTGTTGCCTAAAAAAATCTTCAGGGCAATGAAAATGGTGATTTGCTGCTCCATCATTTATTCTACGTGGGACACGTTTCTGTCTTGGCAGCATTGGATCCTCAGTAAGCTCACGTGCTTCTTCTACGACTGAATCGTAAAATGACTTAAGCAGTTGTCACCTCTTGAGCATTAATATCTTTGTACTGTAAGGTTTTGCTTAGCTGTTCCATTGCACTAAAAATAAGAAATGACAATTTTAATCCAAAATATGTTGTGAACCTTTCCATTATGGCCAAAACGCTTAAAGATTTGTGACTTGCTTCCCCACAAGACTCTTCACCAATTCTTTCTAATTCACTTTGCAAAGTAGCATAATTCATTAATACAGCATTAAGAGCTTGAGTACGAACAGTCCACCTTGTGGGACAATTTTTCCCACAATCTTGAAGGCAGAGATTAAGAGAGTGTGCAACACAGTGGACATAATGAGCCTTTGGTTGCTCTTTCTGTATCCTTGCAGCCACTCCATTAAGATGGCCAGACATATTAGAGGCTCCGTCGTATGCTTGACCATAGCATTTTGAAATCTGAAGTCCATTACAAATGAGTACATTCTTCAGTGTAGCAGTTAGTGAAGCTCCATCAGTTTGCTCTACTTCAGCCAATGTTATCAAGTCTTCATTAATCAAATATTCCTGACTGACCCATCTTATAGAAACAGCAAATTGTTCTGTACCACTAACGTCTCTGGTTTCATCTCCAATTAGAGCAAAATATTCTGCTGCTTTTATCAATCATGCAATACATCATGTGCCATCAGCGCAATCATTTCATTTATAATGTCATGGGAAAGATACTTTTTCTTTGAAATTCATGTTTTAAGACCATTGATATCTTCTGCATGACACTGCAAAAGTTGTATTAAATTCCCAGTTTCTTCATGGTGGCCTCTAATAGCCAATCCTTGCCTTAGTAAGTATTTTAAGGAGCTCAATACTTTGCAAAGCATTTCTCTGTTACACTTTTGCTCAGTTGCTTTTAGATTAGATAGTTGAGAAGCAACAGACCTTTGTTGGAGTGATTTCAACTTCATACATGACTCCGTGTGCATATTACATGATTCGTGTTGCCTAAATCTTTTTAACGCTTTTTTCCAGTTATTGAATCCCGTAGATACAAATGCATCACAATTTTTTTTACCGAAGCAAACCAAACGAGATGCAGTTGCAGTTCGGCAGTAATAACAATACACTTTGTTGTGTGTCAAACAATAGCTGAGCCATCCAAAAGTACTATACCACAATGTCTGAAATGAACGACAACATTTTCCTTGTTTCCTTTTGCTTATAGTTGAATAATTCATTCAAGGTTGATAAGGTTTCTCACGAGCACAACAACACTCCGCATTGCACAATGGGTTATTATCAGCACTTTCAATACACAAACTATCAGTAGAGTCGGTCTCACTTTCAGCATCAAGATGCCGTGATGGTGGTGATGCTTGCTGTGATGGTCCGCATGGTGAATCGAAATTTTCTAGTCCTGATTCACTGTCATTACTGGTATTTTTGCCATCATCATATTCATAACTTTCGTCTGTAATAACTACTTCATCCATATTTGCTGTTTCAGAGACCACTTCCAGTACTTCCACTAGTACCACTAGCGCTGCTGGAATTCTCACCACGGCAACTCGAACTCTGAAGTCTCTGAAATTTTGGATCGCGGTTTGTTAAAAACGATACTAGTGTTGACTGTCTCTTCGTAGCCATCAACAACACTCGCAACAACATGAACGATACGTATAAAAGTTGATCAGTAACGGACTAAGGCACGAAGTACAACTTAAGCACGTGACCGAGCACCTAGACAACCACTCAATCTTCGCAAAATAGTCGATTGTGGTTTTGATTTTGTTCAATTCACGTGCACTTGTGTGGCCACTTGTGAGTTTTGGTAGATAAAAGCTTGACTCTGACTGTAGATTAGATAAACAATTCACTGAACTCAGGTAAATGCTGTGTGATATAATTGTTACATGTGATTAATTTAAGGGGGGCTTAGCCCCCCTTAGAACTACTTGAGGGGGGATTTAGCCCCCCTAGCCCCCCAGTTCCGCCGCCCTTGATAGCATGCAATTAATCGCAAAATCATGATTATGAACCAACATGCAATGGGCCTTATTCATTACTCGTACGCACATGTTATTTAATTTTCCGTGTGCGTTAGGTTCGCAACCGTGTCACTTACTATTTGCAAATGGCGCTGGTGGTGTTGAGTAATATTTTCATCGCGAATTTCAGCCGATTTTAGCAACGCCGCTGCTTAATAATAAGGTTAGCAGCTTTCAGTACATTTATGAATAACATAACGTTCTATTTTAGGCTTTAGCTCTCCAGCAAGTTGGGTTTTCGGGCTCCGGGTTTTTAGCAGAAGATCGAAATATCAGCGGGTGAGTCAGTGAGAGTATAAAAACTAGAATGGTGTATAACAGTATAGCATTTAATGTCTATCGCTGCTATCAGAATGCTTTTGTTTAACAGTATAGGGGAGTTATAAACGAATGTGCATTAATTAGAATGATGCGTATTTTGTATTTGTGTGTATTTCGCATTGATTTCGGTTATATTTCATTGTGTTTAGGGAATGGAACAATCAAAAATAAATGGAAAGCCACTTTACAGTGCCAAAATGGTGGAGTTGAAAGACTGGCTACAAAGAAGAGGCATCTCCTATTTAAAAAGAAAGAAAAATATAACCGAAATCAATGCGAAATACACACAAATACAAAATACGCATCATTCTAATTAATGCACATTCGTTTATAACTTCCCTATACTGTTAAACAAAAGCGTTCTGATAGCAGCGATAGACATTAAATGCTATACTGTTATACACCATTCTAGTTTTTATACTCTCACTGACTCACCCGCTGATATTTCGATCTTCTGCTAAAAACCCGGAGCCCGAAAACCCAACTTGCTGGAGAGCTAAAGCCTAAAATAGAACGTTATGTTATTCATAAATGTACTGAAAGCTGCTAACCTTATTATTAAGCAGCGGCGTTGCTAAAATCGGCTGAAATTCGCGATGAAAATATTACTCAACACCACCAGCGCCATTTGCAAATAATAAGTGACACGGTTGCGAACCTAACGCACACGGAAAATTAAATAAAGTAATATGCGCGTACGAGTAATGAATAAGGCCCATTATACTTTGCTTGCAAAAGTTGAAGACCCCTCTGAAGGCAGTAGCAACATGTGAATTGTTTCATGTAATGCAATATCAGCCAAGATTTCATTTCTTTGACATTAGCATCTTGCCTAAACTTATTAAACCTACAGGCCTAAAATGAATCCCACAAGCAAACCTGTGTGTCACATAACAGGTTATTTATACATTTTATAATCACTAAAGGGAGACAGACCAATGAGGTGTTCCATGGTTTGATCCAATGTTAACTTGCCAACTGGTCTCAGACTCGCTAATGTCTTCAACTTGGCAAATGCTGCTTGACCGAGAAGGGTAATGAACAGAGCTTTCTTCTGCTTCCTCCTCGCCACGAATGTTTTTCGCTAAGCAGTAAAATTCAAACCGCTCACGAAAATCTTCAATTGACTCCTTTGACAGGTCAAATTCTCATAACACTCCATGGAGCATTCTCGTCACCATTGTTTGTATTGGCATACACCGACACCAAACATGTGGAATTCTAATTGATATATACTACAAAGGAGTACACGCATGCATACACATACATATATATAATATATATATATGGATTACATGTTTGAACATAATCTGTCATTTTTACATGAAAGGTAGTATATTTCTGAAGGGTTTTCACAGAGTATTATATGTATGTACACTGTAGTACCGTAAACCTATCCATGCACTGCAGCACTCTGCTATATGAGTATATAATACCTACGTATTATTCCTTCACACAGTTGTTAGTGAAGGTGGGAAATTTTTTGAGAGGTAAAATATTGGTGAATAGGGTCAATAGGCTAATGTGATAATTGGTGGGAAAAGTATACTGGAAACCGTACAATCGAAAACTTTGACGAATTCTCAAAACTTGAACCAATAAATGTACCCTTAATTAGTGTCTTTATAATGTCAAGTAAGGGAGCGATGTCAAGCAATTCGTCAAAGTTTGTTTTCGTCAAAGCTAAGAATTCACTTCGTCAAACCGTTGTACGGTAGCCTGATTATAGCATTGACAAATTTAAATATTTTTGGAGGTGCTTAATAAAATATTGCATTTTGTAGGTGTGTAACTATTGTGGAAGTTTCCATACAGTAAAACAGACAATTGATATAGCATTATCTTGTATGCTCCTTCACAACCTTGGTTTTGTACTTTGTTACTGAGGTTATGCCCACCAACAAAATCGATGTCATAAGACGAGTGCTTCAGTTAGCATATAACTGAAATTTGTGCGTAAAATATTGGTGAAGCCTGTCTATAAGCCAGGAGATTTTATGCATATTTAGAAAATATATGGTTTAGCTACACACCGGGCTCTTTATTGTACAAGGGTTAAAGCCAGGTTGGGTCAATCTACATATCCGGGTCAATGTGTTACCGTATGTGGATCACTGATTAAAACAAAAAATCTGGGTTTGTAATATTCTGTAATATAGCAGTCACAGATACATATAGCCTAACAAATTTTAGGGTTGTGGAGAATACCGTAACAGCTGTTATTTTCACAATACTCATATTTCACGAATTCTTAATGTGTTCACTATTTGTGATTTTATTTTCACGAATCCTTTTGACATCTCAGCCACTGAAGTTGAGCACGTGGTATTCCATAATCTTCAGAATATTCACGATTATATATTCACGGACCAATAGCTTTTTTGTGAAATTTGTGAAAATAACGTCCCGTGAATAAAACAGCGGTTACGGTAGTGGATTTAGTAGTTTCGTGGATAATATTTTGTGGATTGCAGTAGTACTGCATTGACAAATTTTTTCAAGGCTACATTTTGTGGGTACTCCAAATTCCACAAAATACATGCCCTTGAAATTTTAGGCTATACAGTATACAAGTTAAATAGTTGTGGGATTAAATATAATTAAACTGAGTGTTGCAATGCCTTTGATTCATGATACATACATATACAAGTAAATTGATTGTTTCATTTCGCTAAGTGAATGTTCTATTAGGATATATACATGTGTATCTAATTGCAGGTATATAGCAAGGATAACAAGTTGGTAATATCTTTTGAAGATGGAACTCGAGTTGACTCAACTATACATATGGAACCTAATATTTAGTTAGTGTGTGGTACTGATAAAACTCAAATATTTTGTATTATGTACGCATGTATAGTCTATGCTTGTGATGTATCACATTTGCAAGTAGCCATATGTGCATTTTTGTATATGTATTGCACATATTGACAATCAAACATTGTTACTGTTATTACAATGCCAAAAGGAGGTTACGTTGTGTATACGGAATTACATGGTGAATAGTATAATTTATATAGTAGGGTAGCTATGTTGTGTATTGCTGAATAGCACAGGAAATTTGATATTTAATGTACAACTGAATAGCACAGGAAATTTGATATTTAATGTACAACTGAATAGCACAGGAAATTTGATATTTAATGCACAACTGAATAGCACAGTAAATTTCATATTTAATGCACAACTGAATAGCACAGAAAATTTGATATTTAATGCACAACTGAATAGCACAGTAAATTTCATATTTAATGCACAACTGAATAGCACAGAAAATTTGATATTTAATGCACAACTGAATAGCACAGTAAATTTCATATTTAATGCACAACTGAATAGCACAGAAAATTTGATATTTAATGCACAACTGAATAGCACAGGAAATTTGATATTTAATGCACAACTGAATAGCACAGAAAATTTGATATTTAATGCACAACTGAATAGCACAGTAAATTTCATATTTGATATTTAATGCACAACTGAATAGCAGATTTAATGCACAACTGAATAGCACAGGAAATTTGATATTTCTTGGTATAGGAAATAGAGGAAATTTCATCAGCCACATCATCTGCCCTGTAGCACTTTGTTATGCAGCACATCTGATGTGCCCTATGCTATTCCTATACTTATCCTTTATCAGGAAATGTAAAAATTTTTCCAGTGGAAGTGTCATTTTCCAGCTCACCGGACATGAAGGCACTGACATAAACAAGGCACGACCATCTAGACAAGCTGCTTGCAGAGCTAAGGAATTCATTGACACCATAATGGTCGATCAGAGTTATGTATTCGTAATGAACTGTATATGTCATTTAGCTGTAGTACATACGTAGCTTAGAGACCTTGTTGACAACGGAGGAGGATATTGTAGGAATTTTACAGTCACGTGAGAGTCGTGTGATCTACCACATGCTCAGTGTAACGTGAGTAGTTGACTAGCTTAGTGTTAAGTAATCGAATTAGAGCTGGAATTCTCTTACAGTAATTATTAAAATGTCACATTTTCGAAATGGCTGCCGTTTGTGTGCACATGCAAGATGTCTAGTACCATGGACTATTTTTCAAATGGAAGGTGGAATTACATACTTTGTCAGAATTGTTTGAGAGAATTAAAGCTGGTAGAACAATGATCATTGTGCGTGACTGCCATTCAATTTACTTATCTCAATATACCTGGAGAAATAATTGACAATAAGTAAATATGTTGATGTTTTCCAATGAAATAAATCAGTGGCTACTTTCTTCCAAGGTAAGTTTGGTAGCTCTGTAATCATTAAAGGCTTTGGATGTTGGTGGCATTCTCTGTTCTAATTGTCAACTGACTGCTTGTCGTGCTCTCTCTATTAAATCTCAACTTGATCATTGTGACACCCTTGGTACTTGATTAATGTGTATGTTGTGTTGTATTTATAATGTGTATGTTGTGTTGTATTTTATAATGTGTATGTCATGTTGTATTTGCTATAGTATGTATATTGTGTTGTTTTTATAAACATGTATGTATGTTATTTTCTACTCTGGCAAGGAAGAACAGCTGCAGCCGATTGCCGGAGTCTAAACCATAAATCAAATCAAATCTACACTTACTGATTCCCTGGTGCCCACTATGGAGCTTGTCTAAACGAAGTGCTGAGGGAATAATGATTCTATTAACTTTCAGCAGTAGCCCACAGTGAACAGATATTTCTGATGAAACAGAAATGTATGGCTGTACCGCACCAGGAATGTTTTGTCTATGCGGTCAGCTGCTCTTACTGTACTGAAATAACTTCTGACAAACTTCATCAGCCTCTTGAGCTTTTTGAATTTCCTTAACCCTCTTTTCAGTTGGAGGTACACTCTGAATGACTGTATTTACATCCTTGAGAGTAAATGATGAAATGGGAGCATGCGATAGTGTATCTGTGACAACTAGCGTAAGCCACCTATTATCGACATGTACGAATTATTGTCATATTTGCAACTTATTATCGGCATCAACAGATTACGTAGTTTTACTAAAATACTCTTTACCACGTTGTTTCTTTGTTACAGCTTCGGTTCGTCCATTAGACTGTGTGGCTACTGATATTTTGCTTGGCATTCAATGTAAGTCATTTATGGTATGTTTACTTGTATAAATTCCAGGCCGCCTTAGTTATGCCTGGAGCTTCGAAGACCAAGAAAGAAGACTGTGAGAAGGAAATGTGCGTCTTCGGCTCCACCTTCCTTAGAACCACCAAGAAAACGATTAAAATGGAAAAATGAATCCATGATAAGAGCCATGGAAGCAGTAAGGAAAGGAAGTAGTTTATAGTGGTGCACTAATACAGGATTTTGAGGTCCGATACTGATACTTCGTGCACAATATTGAGCTTAACCTGGCCGATACCGATACCACTAGTTTTGATAATACAAGTTGCTACAAAACTTTATTGTACAAATGTAAACAATGTATATTAAACATAACAACAGTATATAACTGCATAATTGTAGAGTATGTATTTTTAAACAATCATGATCACTTGAAAATACTCAAAATAGGTATAACTTACTTAAACTTGGGTAGTTTGACTTAGAAACCAACAACGGGCAAGTTTTTCTTAAGAAACAGGAGCATCTCTGCCTTGTCTGGTAGTATTCGATTTCTTTCTTGTGACACAATGTCAGCTGCACTGCTAAAAAGACGTTCTGATGGAACAGAGTAGAAAGATATTTGCATGCCAAATCAACCAAGCAAGGCCACAATGTTTTATTTCCTAACCAATACGTCAAAGGGTGAATTCTTTCTGAACGTGCCAATACTGGTTCCTTTAGGTACATATCTACCATGATTTCAGCTGTATTTCTGCTCTGTCCTTCACCCTCAGAACAATCTTCACTGTCTGCAAGCATCTCATCAAAAAGGCTCCACAATGTACTACTAGACTGTTTGTCTGTAGGCTGTGTAGCACGTTTTGGCTGTGGCTCACTTCCACCACATGAAAAATTGGAAAGCCACAATTCACACTCTTGAATAAGCAACATCCTAGCATTGGCTGAATAAGTAGATGAAGAAAACACCTTCAACTTAAACCTTGGGTTGAGTACAGTACCAAGGACACATAGTGGCTGTTGTTCAATATCACCATACCTGTCTATGATAGATCTAAGCATCCCCCTCTTCATCCCCATTATTCCATGATCATCCTCTTCTTGTGATATTGTCCGTTTAAGTGAATTAATGATAGGGATGACTATTGATGCACTTGAGTAATCACCACTTATCTCACGTGTTGCTTCTTCAAATACTTTCAACAGTTTTCTGCCAATAACCACTGCTGGGCTCGTAATTCTGTAGGTGGTTGGCACTCTGTGTTAGCGGCAGTAATGGCTTTTTTCTGTTCCACAAGTCTTTCGAGCATATAGCAACATCTTGGATCAACACATGCTGTGGGAGATTGAGTTGTGCTTGAATTTGGCGAAAGGTATTAAGTGACCAACCAGTGACTCAACAGTTGTACAACTGATTGCTGTAATAGAAGCCCATCCTTTATAATCAGTTGCAGAGTATGTGCAAGGCAAGGTAGAGAAGTGATCACCATGTTGGATGCATTGTCACGCAGTATACAAACAATATTTTCTTCAATATCCCATTCCTGTACACGTGACAATACAGCTGCTGAGATATTTGCTCCTGTATGTGACTCGTAAAACTGCCAAGCACTTAGCATAGTCTTTTTCCATAGTCTTTGGGACAACAAAATGGGCTGTTAAACTGAGAAAAGAGTGATGGGAGTTGGTGCTGGTCCAAATATCAGTGGTCATGCTGATATATTTGGTAGACCCTAGGAGCTCTGTAACCTTAAACTTGGCTTTGGCATGAATTTCAGGGACAACAACTATTGTAAGGTAACGCCTGCTGGGTAACACAAATCTAGAATCAAGCTCAGCTACTAGACGAATAAAACCGGTATCTTCCACTACACTGAATGGTTGCAAATCTATTGAAATCATTTCTGCTACACGGTAAGTTAACAATTTCACACGAGGGTGATCCGATGGGTACGGCTTTCACTTTTCTGTTATACTTTGTAATGTTAACTGTTTAAAGTTTGCTTTCTTTAATTTACCTTCTTCGTTCTTTCTCACAAAACTTTTTGTATTCTTTGTCGTGACTTTGCAGGTGCTTGCGTAGATTAGTAGTGTTGAAATGCTCCACCTCGCGATACCACTTCGTTGCAAGTCATACAAACTGCCTTACTCTTGTCCTCTTTGCGAGCTACGAAATATCCCCAAATCACAGATCTTTTCTTTCTTTCCGCATCTGAAGTAGCTTCACTAGTTGTAACTTCCTCTGTTTCATTAATCATTTCAGTCGCACTCAAGCTTGTTTCCGTCAACATCTTGAAAAGTAATTACGTGACATAGATAAACATATTATGCAGTATCGGTAGTGGTATCGGAGCTGTTGGAGAATCACGATGCCATCCGATAAAATGTAGTTTGGGCCGATACCGATAAAAATATCGGTATCGGTGCATCACTAGTAGTTTAAAGCAAGCTGCAGAAAAACATGGGATCCCAAGAACAACATTTTATGACCAAGTTTCTGGAAATGTTCAACATGGAAAGAAACCAGGTCCACAGCCATATTTAACTAAAGAAGAAGAAGAAGACCTTGTATAGTTTGTCGAAGTAGTGGCTGATGTAGGATTCAGAAAGACTAGAAAGGAGATAAAAGCAATGGTTGAACAAACTGCTCGCAAGAAACAGGTGCTAAGGAAGCAGAAAATCAGTGATGGTTGGTTTAGATGTTTCTTGGAGCGCCAACCCCACCTTTGCCTGCGTAAAGGTGATCGCACAGCAGCTGTTAGGATGGAAGCTATGAAAAACACAAGTGCTTTAGATAACTTTTTCATACTTCTCAAGAGTATTCTTGATGACAATGATTTACAAGATAAACCTGGGCAAATCTATAATATGGATGAGTCAGGCATGCCACTTGATCACCGTTCACTTCGTGTGTTAGCCAGAAAGGGTCAGAAGAAGGTTAGATATTACTCCACAGGAAACAAGTCTCAGATTACCATTGTTGGGTGCATAAATGCTATTGGACAAGCACTACCACCATTCATTATATTTGATGCAAAGAATCTGAACATGAAGTGGGCTGTTGGTGGGTACCTGGGACGACTTATGGATTAAGTGACAGTGGCTGGATGGATATGGACTTATTCAAGCGGTGGTTTTTGAAACATTTTTTGGTTCATGTTGGATTAGGTCAGCCAATCCTACTTTTGATGGATGGCCATAGCTCACATTATAATTTGGATGTAGTTACACTTGGTAAAAAGAATGATGTCATACTGTTTACCCTTGTTCCACACACCACTCATGAAATGCAGCCTTTAGATGCTGCAGTGTATGCACCATTGAAAACTAGCTGGCAGGATGTTTGTCATCGTTACCTTCAGTCGCACCCAGGAACAGTGATTACTAAATCAACTATTTTCAGCAGCATAGTTAAAGATGATGGTTCCTGCTAGCATTATCAGTGCCTTCAAGTGCTGTGGGGTATATCCGTTCAATCCAAAGGCACTCCTTGACCATGACCCATGTCCCTCTAAAGATAAAGTATCTGAAGCTGAATCTAACAGTAGTGGTGCAGTCTCTACACCTGCAGTAGAAAGAGCAGAGGACACAAGTGGTGAATCCAATAGCAACAGTTCAACTGAATCATTTACAGCTGAGGAGGAGATCCTTTATAATACTTGATACACTGAAGGATATAGTGTACATGACCCCAAGTATGTTTCTTGGCTTAAAATCTACCATCCAGATGAAAATTTTGATACATTTTTGCCCTTGATTGAGAACTTTCCAGATGCTAATGTTCCAGAAGAATTACCTGGATCAGTAGATCCTTCTCCCACTGATATATTGCTGTTAGAAAGTCATGATTGTATGTTGGAACCTGCTAGTATTAGTGATGAAGGTTTACCTGGTTCAACCCCTAGTCGCAGAGGTAGTACTGGCAGTAATAGTGTGAGCCGTAGTCTCCTTATGGAAACACCTGTCACTGCTAAAGAATGCATATCAACTTCTCCACACGCAACGGTTCATGGCAATAACTCAACTCCTTTGAGTAACAATTCAACCTCTTCATCCGCATGTACATCACCTACTTCTAATGTAATTTCCAAGTACTTAGTTCAATATATACCACCAATCGTAGAGAAGAAGAAAGCAGCTGAAATGAGAATAACTGGTTCACGAGTGTTAACAAGTGCAGAGGGACTAGCACTGTTGAGGGAGAAAGAAGAAAAGAAAAAGAAGGAAAAAGAAAAAGGAAACAAGAAAGATTAAAAAAGAAGAAAGAAAAAGATGATTTGGCAAAGAAAAAAGCAGAAGAAAAGGCTAAGAAGGTGGCAGAGAAGGGCAAAGCTCCATTGACTAACCAGTCAAGGCCGAAACGGGTGAGTAAGCCAAAATCAACGAACTCCACACAGATTATAGATAGGCCAGGATCTTCAGCTTCTACAGCTGAAAACTCTAAAGTAGCTGACCTAACACAACTTGCAGATAGACCAGGACCTTCAGGTTTGACAACTGGAAGCTCTAAAATAACAAACGATTTTTCTCTTGATGACGACTATGAGTGCAGTAAACGATTTTTCTCTTGATGACGACTATTGAGTGCAGTGAATGTTTGGGTACATACAGTGACAGTGAATGTTTGGGTACATACAGTGAAGACATGGTGATAGGAAATGGTGCTGAATGGATAGAGTGTGGCTGTGGGTAATGGATTCATGAAGATTGTGTAGTTAATACAATGATTGGTAGTGATGGCACTGTTCAAATTGCATCCTGTAATTGTTTAAAAACATGACATTCTGTGTTGATTTTGTTATAATAAATTTTAACCACAATTAATGTTGTTTAATTAAAAAACTACACCTGGTAATGTTAAGTGGGTGGCTAGGCAGGATGTTTATGTAGTAACTATAGTGACAAAAACTTTTACCGATGGATGGCAGACGATAATAAACCATTGTGACGATAATTGAGCTATATGGGATGACGGTAACACGTACGTGGTGACGATAAACGGTATTTTACACTATCTCATTCTCAAATAGAAACTTAATACTTCTTCATTAAGAAAATTACGTATGTCAACTACTTCGATGATTTAGCCGACTTATGGCGAAAACCGGATTCAGCTACACGCAACCGAATGGTTGTACACTCCCGGCAAAAAGTTCGTGTCGATAAATGGCGGCTTACGCTAGTTTCTATCCTGGAACATATCATAAGTCACATTCGAAATCTTTGGACTCTGATGGGTAGTTCCTCTAAATTATTTGAGCCCAATAATGAGACTAAAGGTTTGTGGTCTGTTTCCACACGAAATTGTTTGCCAATGAGGTAATCGCTGAATCCATGTTAAGGCTAAAGCCTCCTTTTCTATTTGAGCGTATCTTTGCTTGGCATTTGAGAGTGATCTAGAACAGTAAGCTACTGGTCTCCATGTACCATCTGGTTGTTTCTGAGTAAGTGCAGCTCCAAATCCAAAAGAAGATGAATCAGTTGAAACTGTGGTTGGTCGATCAGGGTGATACAGTGCAAGTACTGGAGTAGAACTAAGCTACTTCTTAATTTGCTGGAATGCTTTCTGTTGAGGTTCGTTCCATACCTATGTGTTTTTAGTACTCAAGAGGTTTTGTTATTTCTGACAGGCAAGGTGTGAATTTGTTCAATTGGGTGGCCATTCCTAAAAATCGCCCTAGTTCTGTAATATTCTGTGGCTCCTGCATGTCTTGGATTGCCTTTACCTTTTGACCTTGGCTTTGCGTAATCTATCCACGACTGCCACTAATCTCTGATCATGCTCTTGTTGAGTTTTCCCAACATCATCGATCATACAGACAACCCTGTCTAGCCCCGTTAGGATGTTGGACATGTGTTTCTGAAAAATTCTGGTGCAAATGTGATTCCAAAAGGGAATCGATTAAAACAATATCTCCCGTATGGAGTTATAAATGTGGTTAGGAGAGCAGACTGCTTGGAAAGCTTTATTTGCCAGAAGCCGGCATTGGCATCAAGTTTGGAAAATATGGTTGATTCTCTAATTTGTGCGAGGATTGCTCGACCGATGGCAAGATATGCTTCTCTCTCCACTTTAGCTTCGTCAAATCAACACAAATGCGAATATTGTTGTTGGGTTTGGGTACAACAACCCCGCACACCACTCTGTAGGGTTGTCAACCCTGGTAATTACACCCATGTTTTCCATCCTTGCGAGTTCTTACTTCACCTTAGGTAATAATGGGAGAGCAACTCTTCGTGGGGTTGTGATTGCGTATGGCTTTGGATCCTGAATGTGATATTCAACACCCAAAGTTCCCAAACCTGCAAAGAGATCAGGATACAGCTTTACAACTTTCTCTGAGCTGTCAATATAATTCACTCTTGAGATGAGGTTTAATGCCTCAATTGCTGGCCTCCCCATCAAAGCTTGTTCAAGTTCTCGAACTACGAAGATCTCTTGACATGTCTTTGATTGTTGATAAGTTAGCATGCCAGTGAATTGATCAGGGATTTATTGGTTTCTCTTAAGGTAACTCCGTCCAGATCTTTAAATATTTCTTCTGAAACTGCACTTATGTCCTCCCCAGTATCAATCTTGAACTGGACTGGTTTTCCATTTAACAGCAACTCAACCATCCACTGGTCATTCTTTCTGTGTGTAGATATTTCTTCAATCATGCCTAGGAAAGGTTCTTCAGTGATAGTGTCTGTTCGTAAAGTTGCACCTGTTCTACACACTGACTGATAGTGGCCTTGCTTTCCATACTTACGGCACAAGCTGGGCACTGATTACGTGATGTGTTGGAAGTTTGCCACATCTGGTGCAACCTTTCTTGTTAGTTGCTTTGAAACTTTGCTGACTCAGAACATTTCTCGTTTGTTTTCTTGTTGGATTGTTACTAGCAGGTTTTTGTTGAAGTGACTGTACTCTACTGCCTCGATTCTTGTGCGACTGTTGTCTATCTCGCCTCTTACCACTGGCTGCTGTTCTCTAACAGCTTCTGTTTGTCAAGCCATTGTTATTGCCTTATTGAGAGTTAGTTCAGGATCAGTTTGTAGTCTCTCTGATAGGCTTGAATCTCATAAGCCCACAACAATCTGGTCTCGGATCATCTCGTCATGTAAATCACAATAGTTGCAATGTTCTGCCAAATGGTAAAGCGACATTATGAATGAGTCCTCCCTCTTCCTGTCTACGCATGTTAAACTTAGTTCATTCATAGATTGGGTTTCTTCATTTGATGACGTGAGCCTCGAATTTATGCGATACTGTACCATACTTTTTGTCATCACTTAATCCAAACAAATAAAGAATGTCGTCAGCCTCGTCTCCCATTGAATAAATTAAACTGTTAACTTGGTTTTCTTCACTTTTGGATGCAAGGCCTGACGCTTGCCTGAATCTTTCGAATCGGCGATACCACCTTGGCCACTGCTCTGGCTGTGCAAAATCGAACTTTTCAGGCGGAAGAATATGAAAAGATGCCATGTCTCCTCAATATTATCGGGATCCCACTTCTGACACCATTTAGTAATGTCTGATTAGACAAGATTATAATAATACCAAATCACAAATGTACAACATGTCACTCTACACAATCACATGATAACTTACTATATCTACAGACATGCGTACATCCTACAACAACCAGTGCCGCCACAGCGATGTTTAGGATGGGACTTTCTGGTCATTTACGTACTACAGACTGATTTCTTGAAGCCAAACTTCATCCTTAGAATTTGGCTTAAGGGAATAATCTAATGAAGTATATAAGTGTTTTAGAGTGTCATATTTGTATAATGAAATGAAAGCTGCCAAATACTTTAAATAGGCTGTGCCTATTAAATGAATAAATACTAAGAAGCCATCATCTTTATTCTCTGGCTGAGTTTTGTGTTGAGTAAAAGTTATCAAATAGCCTAAAGAAGACAAAGTCACATCCTGTGCAATCTGCATTTCTGAAATGTTATGGCTGCTAAATCATGGTCATTCAACAATGCTGTAGTACTTTTTTCACTTGAATGGTTTGAATTATGTATTTCTTGGTGGTACACATTAATCTTAGTCCAATGTTATAAGTGTCACTGTCAGGGGAATAATCAATATTATATATACAAGTTGTTTTAGGTGGAAAAGTTTCACGGATGGACAATTCACTGGAAAAATTTCGTGGTTCATTCACTCCAGTGAAAATGTGCTCAAGTGTGTACGATATATATCGCTTACCCTGGCTTGGCAGATATAGGTAACATTGTATCAAGCTGGAAATCACACAAAGTTTTATTCGTGGCATACGTGGACGCGTGAAATCTTGAATTTAATACTGGGCAGACAGACTAGCTCAGGGGGTATATAACCCCAGATATGAATTACGATCAGGGGAGCAAAGGGAGCAATTACTCAAGTTACGCTTAATAAGGTTCAATATTTTAGAAGCCTTTGTTGATGTAACAGACCAAGATATAGATGTTGATGCTTCAATTCGAGAGTGTGGCCACTGATGAAATAATTTGAGATCATAGGAGAGTGCGAATGAGTACATCTCAAGGCAACACATTTTTACATATGCCAAGTCAGATACACTGTCCAGGTCTTCCTGGAGATGGAGGGAGTCTTCTATAGATTCTATAGTTCTTAATCGTCAGCAAATAGTCGGCCCCAAGACAGTCCCTTGTGGTACTCCAGACATTACTCTCAAAGTCCGATGATTCGCCATTAATATAAGCCAGGAATTGATCCATCTGTAAATATCACCTTGAATTCCATAGTGTGCTAATTTGTTAAGCAGACATTGGTGGGTAACCCTGTCAAATGCCTTGGAACTTGTTTTTGCTGGTCCATGGCTTGCTGAATATTCAATAAAATTCACTGATTTATATCCTGGTCTAAATTCACTGGATGCCTGCAGCAACTTGATTACGACAAATACATTTGATCTAGGGGATGTGCCACCATGGTGTGACGAAGAGAATCCAGTTTGGCCAAAAAAGCCAGATAATTTCACTTACAAACAGGGTGTATCTATGTACTGATGCACGTGGGAATGGTTGCTGCATCAAGCATATCCTCAAAAGATCAGTACAGGGCAAACAATGAAATTGTTTTGGGCAAAGGCTATAAAAAGATAAGCAAAGAGTATCTAGAAATCAAGCAAAAAGTTCACTCTTTGTTGATGTTGTCGTGCCCAAGCAGTCGCTAGAACATTTTTGTTGGAAGGCAAGTCTGAGGAGGTATTATATCTATGCCACCTCATTTACTGGTGAGGCCGTCCAACATTTATTACAAAATTCAATTAAACAAAGTTGCTGAAGAACTTACCAAACATGTGAGAACTTCCAAATTGGTTGTAAATAAAGAGAATCAGAAGAACGATTGGATCATTTCCTCCATAAAGGGGGAGCTGGAATCAAAGGGATTCAGTATAAATCACTCGTATTCACATACTAACTTTTCTGTATTTGGCAAGTCCTTGCCTGATTTAAAGAAGGCAAGCACATACAGGTAGGAGTGGTAGCAAAAATGATGATGATGTAGATGAGGAAGTTGACATAAATATGCCAGTTCACTTGACCGGGGGGACGACAGATAAAATGGTACAAAGCAACAAGTTTTGGGCTCAAATGTTTGCAGATATGACGAGTACTGGTAGTCAAAGTCTTTATAACTTGGTCACCATAAGAATTTATGGCTTGTTAACAGAATACAAGACTGAAATGTCCACACCCATGGCGATTTTGAAAACAATGATTTAAGGATTTTAGTTGGCATAGAGATGCCATTTGCTGACAATTTTGCCAGCACTTCCACAAATTGCATTTACTGAGATATCATAACACACATTACATTTTGTGGTGTGGTATTTTAGGCTCTCTACAGCTGTGTAACTAGTGTATTTTATGTAGTCTGATATGTTGACTGATATTGACTTTAATTATGATGTTGACTGATATTGACTCTAACTATGATGTATGTGTTGTGATGTATTTGATGTATTTAGTGTATTATGGTGTATTTGATGTATTGACTAGTGCTTAAACGAATGTACTGGATTTGGGTGAACCTTTGAAGGTTTCAAGCTTGGAATGGTAAATGTAACATAAGCCATTCCTCTGGTAGGGTATTGAGTAGGAGAGGCACAGCATAGGTAGATAGGCCATCAGGGCAGGAGCCTTCCCAAGTGCTGAATTTCATGGGCAGAAAATGAAATATTGGAAAACTTGTCTCATTGGTGAAGACAGAGATAATTTAATTTAGCTTTATCTTTTGCACATCCACTTGTTTTGCCATTTACAGTAAGATGGTACACCAAATGATCTTTTTGTAGCTTTTTAATATAGGACCAGAACTGTTTTTATTACGTATTATTAAAAGATTCCTTAAATAGATTGGCACAATAGTTCATGTGCAACAACACATTCACAGAATTTCGGATCAATCGATAAGCACTCCAGTCTGGCTTTATCATATGTTTTTGCATTCTTTCATTTTGGATTTAGTATCATGAGCAGACATAGTATTAACAACAGCTTCCTTAAATTGATTCCAGTTTACTTCGATGGTTTCTTGAAAATATTCTTTAAATTTGCTAAATATGTTGTGTGTTGTCTTTTTGTTTATTAATACAGAATGGTCCGACATGCCTGGTGTTGTTATACTCTCAGTTAAGGATGGTTGGAAAAAAGACAAAATCTAGTAAGTGGTCCTGTCTGGTTGACTCCTGTACACATTATATTTGTAAATAACATGTTATTTCTGACATTGTTAGAGGGTATCCATGGCCATCTTGCCTGGTAGGTTAAAGTCTCCAGCTAATATGAGATTTTCTGTTATAAAGCAGATTCATTTAACTGTATTATGGATTGTCTCCCTGATTTGGGTGGAGCACAAATACAATAGAGGCCCCCTTGAAAGTTGAAGACAAGATCAGCATCCAGTCACTCATAACAAGTCTAAAATCTGCCAAAAATACACCTCCACATCTATCCTTCCTGACAACATCAAAACCATCAGGAAATACATTTGAGGAAACTCACAACCAAATACAATATCTGGCTGATGTTCAGCAAATCTAGCCCTTTTGGATTGGCTCCTTAAAGGGACACTGTACTCAAATTTACCTGTGGATTTTATTATCTTGACTTGCACCACACCCCTTTTTGGCAGCCATGATTTTAGCAGTTAAAATGTCACTGGTTCGGAAGCGTGACATACGTGTGTGTTGAATGCATAGATTCACTGCTTCTGCCGCGAGATTGTAGTGGAACACGACAAATAATGCCTTACTGTGTAGCTTAACGATACTCATGATGCTCCTCATGAAGTTAGTTTTCACCATTTGCCGCTGAAGAAGCCCGCTCTATTAAAGCAGGTCATTATAGTGTGAAATTACCACCTTTTCGGTGGATTTTATTATCTTGACTTGCACCACACCCCTTTTTGGCAGCCATGATTTTAGCAGTTAAAATGTCACTGGTTCAGAAGCGTGACATACGTGCGTGTTGAATGCATAGATTCACTGCTTCTACCGCGAGATTGTAGTGGAATACGACAAATAATGCCTTACTGTGTAGCTTAACGATACTCCTCATGAAGTTAGCTTTCACCGTTTGCCGCTGAAGAAGCCCGCTCTATTAAAGCAGGTCATTATAGTGATTATTGTAATGGTAATGAAGTGTGAAATTACTACCTTTTCGGGACAGTGGCTAGCCAAGCTTCATTTGGAGGACCCACCCGTTAGTGATAAGAATGCACGGGTTTATTCTAACCATTTACTTCCTGAAGACTTCGTTGGTGGCGTGCTGAAAGGTTTTGGACCTTCGAAGAAGACACTTAAGCCTGATGCAGTGCCATCTATTTTTTCTACATGCCACCAGTGAAGCGAAGAAATACCAGTATGATTCGAATCGCACAGACAACACACCGGGGCATCATCAACAAATTGTTTAGTCCTATTCCTGGTCCAAGTAGCCTGAGCCACTTACTATATAAAAGTGTATTTAAAACATTTTTCTTTTGGTTTAACAGAATTACCAATTTTGACGAGAGGACCAACCCACTTTCTGAATGTGCATGCCATCTATTTTTTCTACATGCCACCAGTGAAGCGAAGAAAGACCAGTATGGCTCAAATCGCACAGGCAACACATGGGGCATCATCAACACATTGTTTAGTCCTATTCCTGGTCTAAAAAGCATACAGCTTGCGGAAGGGCCTCAGCCCAACCACAGACTCCAAGGAGGGAATACGTCCCTTGGCGCGGGGTAGTCACAAACCTATGCTGTTGGGCAAGTTATATTGTGTGCTACCGATGTCAGACCCATTTTGTGTGGGTTCTACCTTAGGCGTGATGGCCGACCTTTGAGTGATCTATGTACATATTGTGTGCCATAGTAATGTGTGATCACTATAATATGCATACGTGTATTGTAGGTGCATATCACACAAGTGCATTATGTGTATATGTAGTGTGTGTGTACCTGTTTGGGTCGGATGAATGATTGCTGATTGTCTGTTACAACTTTGTCGTCCAGGTTTTCCTTTTGTTAATTCCAAGCTACGCCTATTCATGAAGGTCAGGCCTCGTCACTTACGGTCAGCTGCAGGGGATGAAGAAGTCCGCCTGGTTGAGAGGGCAAGGAGCCTGGAAGTCACGGTGTATGGCATGGTTGGTCTGTTCCTTGTGGAGGTTCTATGATGGGGATTGGTAGTGTGTCAATATTCCTTTTTGAGATTGGTGTGTAGTGTTGTTCCGTTGGTTGTCTGTTATTATTGTTTAAGGTTCCAGGTAAACATATTGTATTCTATTTTTAGTTGAGTGGGTGATTGATGGTTGTATTGTATTACCTTTTCTGTTTGGATTTTTACCTTGTAGGTTTCAGGTTGCATCTTATCTTGTACAATGGGGAGTCATTTCGTAGGGAAGGAGTTTCTGTTTGTATTTGTAGGATTATTGGTGAGTGTTGTTCATGTATCAGTCATATCTGGGGTGGATCTTCTGATTTGTGTATCGTAGTACACTAAAGTGTTACAGTTTAAGGGGTGCTTTGATTGAAATTTTCATTATTTTGTTTTATCTTGTGATTTGGTGTGAAGATTTTTTGGTGGGCTTGTCCCATAAAATGTGTGATACTGTCTGTCCCTAAGAAACTCCAAAGAACACTTTTACTAGGAATCAAATTTTATTAATAAATTAAACATTAATTAAATAGAAAATATATATAGTCAGTTTCTCTCTTGTTTCCTACAGCACCTCTCCTCCGGCCAAAGGCTATCTTCAAGAAAACTTCTCTCGATTTCTTCTCCACTAGAAACACAGGCTCCAAAACAGACTAACTTTTTGCCCTCAATTTAATCTATTTATCTGTTCATATTTGACTTGATGACATCATAACTTGTACAATCAACAATAACAAGAGGTAGCTCTGGAATTTTCTAAAGTTACTGTTATCATAGCTCTGGAACTTTCTAAGATTACTGTTATCTTTTATTCATCCTCCCCCTCCTTGTCATGGTCCACATGACAAGTTGAATTAAAAATAATCAAATCAATTTTCCATATATGTATATAACTTACTATACAATGTTATTCAAGTTCTAATGGACAGACCTTAACTTATACGCCTTGAGTACTGTTTTCCTGGGTACACTTCCAGTATTTTTCCTAATGGCCATTGACCACGTGGTGTATCAGGTGAAACCACTAAAACTATGTTTCCAGACTTGACATCTTTCTTCATTTTAAACCATTTCTGTCGTGGACTTAAACTTGGGATCCATTCTCTAAGCCATCGATGCCAAAATGTCTTACTAATTCTTGTACTCGTCGCCAACGTCTTTTAGGATCATAACCAACTTCATCTACTACTTCTGGAGCAAATTGTCCTCCCATTTGGCCATGTAATAAGTGGTTTGGTGTAAGAGGTACATTATCCTTAACATTAACTGATTGATATGTTAGAGGTCTTGAATTGATCAATGCTTCAGCTCCACAAAATGCTGTCATCAATTCCTCATCTTTTACATCAATATGGCTACAATTGCTCTTTTTGCAGATTTAATCATGATCTCGAATACCCCTCCAAAATGTGGAGCATAGGGCAGATTAAACATCCACTTAATCCCTTTACTGGTTGTACTTGACTGTACTTTTGGATCTTTACATATTAACTCACACAACTCTGTCACAAGCCTGTGGATAAATTGTAAGTTGTTATTAACCTGTCACAAGCCTGTGGATAATATTGTAAGTTGTTATTAACCTGTCACAAGCCTGTGGATGATATTACAAGTTGTTGTTAACCTGTCACAAGCCTGTGGATAATCTGTCACAAGCCTGTGGATAATATTATTAACCTGTCACAAGCCTGTGGTTAATATTATAAATTGTCAGTATATAGCCTGTCATATAATTTAAACCTGTGGATACAACACTACAACTCAATTGTTGGTAGTCCGTCACAAGTCTGGTATATAACTACAATTTCTACAAGCCTATGGATCAGTTGCTAGTATCATGGCAGGTCATAACTACAAGCTACGTACACATGTCTATATTTGTAAGAGCTTTGATTGGCTAAAATGTAAGCAATAGCGTGCACAGTAACCAATTAGCGACATGGTTACAAGTGAGCCAGGCGATATCATTACTAATTACTGCTACATTTTCAGTCTTGTTTCTTACTAGAAGCTGCAAAAGGTACAATAACTAATAAGTTCGAGGGCGCTACTAAGGGTTATTAATTTTGGACTTTTGTAGGGGTAATTTCCTGTACATTTTAGAGTAGTCTAAACCACTGTAATCCTTTTCATGTTTACTTAGACATTCACATTTGTAGCATGCATAGTAGCATGGTTATGGGTGAGTGTTAAAAAAGTCATAGGCTAATTAATACTGCTACATTTTTGCCTTGTTTGTTTGTTACAAGCCTCAACTATAGTCTAAATAAGTTAAACATCAAAACCCAGGGGTCTACAGAATTTATAATCCTCAGACCCTTAGTAGCACCCTGAGCAAATTTTAGCTGTGCTGCGGAAATCCAAGTGGTAGCCAACATGGATTCTGAGTCTACTGACGGAGGAATTTTTTCACCTGATGAGCTCCGAGCCAGTACAATATGGGAGCCTTGTCAGCTCTAGATATCGAGACAATGGATGCCATATTGTGTATGTAAAAAATATTGTGCATGTAGTATTATATTTAGTTTAAATAAACCATACACATGCATACATTTTAATTATAAACATCATGTAGTTAATGGTTGCATGCAATACTTATAGCTAGTATGCATGTACTTACCTGTGCAATACCATACACAGGTTTCACTATGGGTAAGACAGAAGAAGGGCCCAGGGTCAGCCCATTACTGTAGAGGCCTTTGTTAGGCAAGGAAATGAAAAGTGCTACCAGTATTGCCGATACAAGTAGCTTATCATGCAAACATTAATATTTTATTTGGCATTTATGCATGCATATTTAATGTTTGTATTAATTATATTCTAAGTACAATTTTAGAAATTCTCTGCAGGCATGTGACAGGAATAAAACCGAAACAAGCCTGTAGCATTCCTGTTTACTGGTTTGGATATTCACACAGTTGGTAACAGGCTTGCCGGCAGACTACCACAGGCCTGTTGTAGTGATGTACACTGTGCCACAGGCAAAAATAACCTGCCACAATCCTGTATGGCAGGACTGCCACAGGATTCTCACATGCTTGTAAATTGAAATACAGGCATGTTGCAGGATAGAAAATAATAAGAAACGCAGGTCTGCAGCAGGCTATTGAACATCTTGTTTTTTGTAAGGGTTACTATGTGTAGGTAATTCTTTTTTTTGACAAGTGATGAATATTCTTCTTTAAACTTTTCCTTTTGCATTTCTTTGATAATGTGGTTTTCTGCATCCAATATTTCTTCTACACTCAACTTAATTTATTTTCTTGCTTACAATTATTTATAAATCTTAATACCATACCCAAGCTAGAACTCTAGTTAGCCTTCTCCAACTTGAAAATCTACTAGGATGTAATCTCCATGATTCTTCAGCTGACTCTTCCACATTTACCAGAGTTGCAGCTGATGACTGCTGTATGTTACTGTACTTTTTCTTAAATTCTTTTGTATAGCTATTGGGTTTGGCTATTATCTCAAGTTGTGGCCAATTACTTTTATCATCAGACAAAAAACTTGGTCCTTCCCACCAAACCTTCAATTGTGATAAATCTATCAATGTAGTACCTCTTGTTAAATGATCAGCAGGGTTTTCTTTTGTGGGTACGTATCTCCATTTATCGGGATTTGTAGATGTTTGTATTTCCCCAATACAAATGGTTTAAACTCTCGACTATATCCTTTTACCCACCATAAAACACTGGTACTGTCAGACCAAAATATGATGAATTCTTTGTCAATACTTAATATTTCTGCAATAGACAAAGCTAACCTTTTCCCTAAAACTGCTGCCATAATTCCAAACGAGGATTAATTCCAAACGAGGAATACTCAGTGATTGCAAAGGTGCTACTTTTGTTTTAGATGTTACAAATGACTGATGCTCTTCCTTCTGCATACTCTGATCTCATATAAATGACTGCTCCATAAGCACTTTGGGATGCATCTACAAACACATGCAAAGTAACAGATGCAACTTTTCCCTTTAACTGAAGACACCTAGGAATTCTTATCTTGGATAACATTGGTAATTCAGAAAACCATGACATCATCTTAACTGACAATTCTTCAGATAAAGTATCAATCCACAAACCCAAATTTCTTGCATTAACATCTTGGCTCTGATGATAAAAGGTGACAACATTCCTAATGGATCAAACAATGTTGCAATCTGCTTTAAGAGATTTCTCTTTGTGTTGGCTGGAACTTTTCTAAAACACAGTACGACTTGAAGGTAAATACATCATCTGTAGCAAGCCATAAAATTCCTAAGGTTTTTACTGGTGAAACTTCATCACCATCTAAATTCACTTCAGCATGGTGGAATATTTTCCAGTACTTTCAATGAATTGGAGAGCCATTTGTGAGTTTGCATTCCTGCTTTCTGCCATAATTCTGACAGTTCCTTATAAAGCTCAACACCCTCTGTTTCTTCTATCACTGAGTCCATACTGTCATCCATATAGGTTGATTTTAAAATGACTTCTGGCTGCTCTTGGATACTGTTTCTCATGCATTCTTGCATGATGTCGAGACACAAATTGTGCCAAAAATGGCGATGAATTTACTCCAAAAACTAAATGATTAAACTCTTATTCCAATGGCTTTTGCTCAGTATTCATATCTCTCCATAAAAAGCGATGATATGATCTATCTTTGGGGTACAATTGTACTCTTGAATACATCACAAACCAAAGCTACTGAGTACCTTTTAAAGACATTAAGCAAATCATTCTGTAACTTAGGACCTTGATATATAACATCATTCAGAGCAATTCCATTATGTCTAGCTGGTGCATCAAATACAATTCTCACCTTTGTTGTAGATCGATCTTTTTTCACAACAGGAAAATGAGGTAAATACCGCTTAACTGAGTCGTGATCCTTATCTGTAGACACTTTTGTCACGTCCCTTTGACTAATAACTTTTTATATTCTTGAGCAACTTCAGGTTCTTTAAGCAATCTCTTCTCTAAGTTATTTAATCTTTTTCTGCCATTTCAATATTATTTGGTAAGCCAATAAACTTTTCTTTCCAAGGAATAGCAATTTTATAACTACAGTCATTGTATTCAATAGATTTTTCAGCCATATCTAAAACAAGCTTATCTTCAAATTTTAACAATGACACTTGTTCTGTTCCACTAGTATCGACCTCCCAAAACTTCTGCAACATTGAATTAATCTTCCTGACCTGCAGAAAAATAAGTATGGGCAAAATTAGTATTGATACTAATTTGTTCACTATTTCCCACTGGACCAATACATGTCCAGCCCAATGGTGTTAACCATGCTACTGGTTGTCCAGGTACTCCTCGAACATCTCTAAATGAGAAGTGTAAATCAGCACAATCCAGCCCAATCAAAACATAAATCGTTGGCCATGGCCCTAACTTGGGAAAGTCCATGTATCGTAAATGAGGCCACTCTCTTGCACACATACTCCAGTCAATTGCCTTCATATCCCCTATAACCCTTTCTGTTGTAAACGCTGTAATTCTTAGTTGTGACTTTCCATCCAAACTTTCAATAGTACATTCAACTGGAGATGTCTCAAAGGTCTCAATATGACCATTTAGGACACTGACATACAATCATCCCTGTAGGCCAAAGCTCTGCAACATCTGAATTAATGTAAGTTTTAGTACTTGCATCATCCAGTAGTGCATTAACTTCAATTTTTCTGGTCCCATTCTTTAAGTATACAGGAATTTTTCTAAGTGCTATTGTACCTGATGTATGTGCTGTACTTGGTGGCATCACAGTAGTATATGTATCATTCAGCTGACTCGTCCGATCTTTTGACTCCCCCTCATTACGAGGACTACGCTTACTAACTGACTGTGACTCTTCTGCCTTTTCAATTCCTAATCCCCTATTGTGACCACCTGGCAAAATACTTCTGGCCACTTCTTTGCAGTTATCAATACCACACACTCTTGTACGATTACAAAATTGCCCCAAATGGCCATCACCTAGACAACGAAAACACAACTTGTGTTGTTTTGCACAATCTCATCTCTTGTATCTCCATCTGTTTAAATTCAATTTGCTGCAGACTCTACGCACTCTTGATTGTTGTCGCTCTGTACTATGTTTTCCAAAGAATGTGTGGATTTTTTCTTTTAAATTTTCTAATCTATAAATTTTCTTGCCTTATATCTACAAGCCCATGAACAGCTTCTAAGGCTTTTATTTGAAATTCAGCTTCTTGTAGTACCCACTCCCTCAGACTTTCAACTGACTCCCGTTTCTGTTTCTCAAATATCATGTGGATAGCATGGATGTGGGTAATTTTTTTGTAATTTCAGGTATAATAAGCCATCATTAAGTTCTTCTGAATGGTTTGCCTCCTTTAAGTTTACAATGGTAATACCTAAGAGATCTACAAACTTCTCTATCTCTTTATAATGTCTCTGCATCAACTACACTTTCAATAGTTTTAAATGTGGCTGGTCCACAAGCAGAAAAGAGTATAGCAACCTTCTTTTTATCTGTAGTGATATCATTTGCTACAAAATAATAGTTTAATTGATCCACATACGATTAAGTTGCCATTATTAAGAAGCTGTTCATTACATGCATATAACCCTGGTTCCTAGCGTGCGTTATTAGTAGTAAATGATTAGTAACTACATAACAATTGGCGACGAGGATGAACTTTCGCTATAGCTAAACATGGCAACTCATGGGTCATTATCAGAGTTTAATTCTGCTACTATGGCAACTGACTTACAACACAAAATACAAGGTATAAATATTGTAGCTACTTAATGACGTCATACATAATTACATTACAATAACCACTAATGTTCTGTCACTTATGTGGATGCTAGTGTTACTTAGCCAAGTTACTACAAGTACTTTAGTGATAAAACTTTAAAAGTAGTACAAAGCTGTTTTAAGCCGAAATTCTTACTGTAACACTATAGGCTAGTCTTGTATTATAAGCTCCGCAACCCGCACGGCACGCGCACTTTCAAAACTGAAGCGCTCTATCTTGTTAGTAATGTACAGCTGTTCAAACGGCTTTTACTATGTAATGAACGGCTAACACTGCATTACCTTGTTCTTATTCAGCAGTTATTCACGACGTGCTTCATTACTAAGGCCCCGCCCATCAGTAATATCGATAGCAAGTGTCATAGAAAAGCAGTAGGACTAATTTAATTGGTTATTCAGGCTTCATTTCACGTGAATAGTTTTTAATAGCCTGGGGGTGGACACACACACATACTGACGTTTTCATGAAAACTATTTCAAGAAACCAGGCGTGCGCCTGGTTTAAAAACTTGTGTAGCCAATTAGCTCACACTCACACATGCTATAGAAAAAATAATGGTAACAAAGAAGTACAAACAAAAAGCATTGCTAAGTAGAATATGCACATAAACACTGAGTACTAAATAGAAATTACTGAATAAGATTCTTTTATTATCATGATATGTGTACTTAAAAAGCTTAATAATGCTCATTTTTTCCAATTTTATCTCTGGGGTGTGGAAAAAAGTGTGATCCACGAGATTAAGCAATATGCCAACATGCTATTATGATATGAGACAAAAGGCCATAATATTTACAATGACTAGTACATACTCACGCAACCCGAGGTTCAACCACAAATTCTGAGATTACTGCATTGCTTCGAATACCAGATTAAAAGCACAAGGGCATTCATATGAGTATAGTGCCTTTTCAAACATACACCGCTGGTGTGCTTGTTTACGCATGCGTATGAAATTGTCAGGTAAAAAGCTACTATACAAAAATCATACAAAAGTTAAAAAAGTGACTACACAATCTAACACACAAATGCACACACGCTACATGCATGCACGGACACATGCTTAAAGGTATATATAATCTATGACTATATGTTTATAAAGATCTTACAAATTAGTGTGGGTACTTTTTATTTAGAACACAAGCTCAAACTGTTTTTATAGGTTTTACCTCAGTCACTCAAGGTTTAGGTTTAAATCAGTCGAGAGTTGGGAACACAAAGTTGTTAGGTAGGGCCAGCCGCTGCATCGGGCTCGCGCTGCGAGAGAAAATGGTCACATTAGAAACGTAATGGTAACCTATATATGGTACTTTCGTGTTTTATAGCTAAATGTAACATAGGTTATGATTGGGCTCCTTAACAAAAATAAATAAATGTTAGTAGTATATACGTTAGTTAAGTAGCTAGAAAATAAATAGCTATACTTGAGTTTCTGGAGTGGCATTTATTGTGCAAGTGACAATATCATCCATGACTCCATTAATGTATAGTGATCATTTATACTGGCTAATAAGCAGAGAACTGATTATGAGCTGGTATAATGCCAAACAAGTAAACAGCCATGTCAGTGATTAATGTGCCCACTAATAATTCTGCTGCAATGTTGTTTTCCTTGCTTCAATTAGTTATCATTATGGCTACAGACTCGTATATGGTTTGTTGTGACGCCACAGCAATATGGTATGTATAAACAGCATATTTCATTCAACCTCTACTGGCGATATGTACCACCATAGAATTATATATAAAATCTATGGTACCACACGCACGCATAACTATTATCGCTTACTGATCAAGTAAGAATTTGTTAGGGACTTATTGCTAGTCTCTAAGCACTAAGCACACGTCACCCAACATCAAATCATTATAGAACTACAATGTCAGTATACATAATCTATTATCATAAATGGGTGCTAGAAAGTGCATGATCATGAGACATTTACGCTATGTGTATATCTAGTACATAATGTACCTCCTCATAGTTAATGTCAAAGGTAAAATGTTTTGCTGTTTTAAGTTCGACAAATTGATGCTATACAGTAGCTAATGTGATCTCTAGAAATTTCTTTCATTAAATATGCAATATACAATCAAGAGTACATAATAATAGAAGAGGAGGAGAGTGTCTAACTGCTATAGGTATGCCAAACACACTACGCTAAGTTATGATGCAATCGGCCATAGCCACCTTAGGTGACGATTACCATACAAGCGCCTCAACATGTGCACACAAGAATACTTATTTCAATATTGTATACGCGCTTCATTCACCAAGCACATGTGGCGAGCGAGCGGACCCTAGTTCAAGCTCTAGTGATTCAGATTCCACCAAGTTACCACGTCTGAAAAGGAAACGAAGTGCTCGTGTGGCTTCGCAGGATACAACTAAAGGCAAGCGGGACTGAGAGAATAGCATTGCTGAAAGGGGAGAAGAAAAAAATTGTGAACTTTCTTTACAGTTGGTGACCGATATTCGTACTAAGCAAATGATGAACAGAAAGGATATAGGTTCATTTTGCAGTTCCGTAGATCTGTTTCTTAGCTCAGGATTTACAGGAAAGTTTTGTTAAGCTTTATACTGTTTGTTCAAGTGAGAAAGAACATTATCTTCAGTTTCAGATAAAGTGGCATAGACACTGCAGTTATCTGTTAGTCAAGAAGAATTACCAGCTGACACAGTTAGCACCCTGATGATCCAATTTCAAGAGAGGTTTTTATGGTCCGCTCTCAGTGGCACAAGTTAAAAGAGCAGCACTCGCTAGGTAATGTTGCTTCACGTACTTTTTTGACCTTGTTTTGTTCTTGTGTGTTTGAGAATTTGCTACAAGAGTGTCACAAAGTTATGCAAAAGTTCAAGAAGTCGGCAGATGTTCAAAAGGATCCTTCTTTTGCTTGCAAACTTGAAAGCAATCTTCTTTGGCAACTTCCACTGTTGGTCTTCCTTCGTAGCGGGGTACCCATCACAATAACACACAATAGCCATGCTGCATTACGTGCCCTTTCCTCTGACATGTTGCCGCACCAAGTATTACGTACAGGGGCTGTAAAACGAGCGACATCATACTCTGGCTTCACTCAGCACCAATCTGTCCTTTCAGAGGTATTAATTTAAAACGATGTTTTAGTGTGTTTTACGGACTGAACTTAGCGCAGTGTGTTTGTACGGGTTATATCAAGACTCTCCTCCTCTTCTATTATTTAGGGATGTGCGATATATATTGATATACTGATAATATCGATACAAAAATAACTATCGTGATAGCAATAGTAGATTTCATATATCGATATTTCTATGCATGCTAATTTATACACATGCACATTTTAATTAATAGTTCAAGCCACTACATGGTGGCATGGAGATACTTTAGTGTTAATGCTTCTGGTTGATTTTCAATAAAACGCGCCGTGATAAAATGTGCAGGTTGTAAAATGAAAGTGAAAATCAAGTGGTAACTTGCTATCTTGCATACGTACACTAACTTATCTAATACAGTAATTGAGTTGAACTTTTATTCACAAGTATCAATACAAAACTAAGTATACATAATTATCGTGACAAATAATCGTATCGTGATAGTTGAGGTAGTGATAATTGATAGTAAAAGTTGCTGGTGATACACATCCCTACTATTATTATATACTCTTGATACAATGAATGCTTTTGAAATCTTGGTGTTATATTTATATATGCACATACACATGCTATACAAATACAAGTGTTATTTAAACATATTTCTTACATTGCTTCTGCATTATAATATATGTAACAGACAACTTAGATGATTTCTATTTTGTTAATGTATAAGTCTGTATAACTAAACGGTCCTCAAGCAACTGCTCTTGTAGGGTACCATCAGTGTCTTCAGGATTAGTGATCAAAGCAGAAATGACTAAGGAAGTAGTGTTGTGCTCTTCATTGTAAATCTTTGTCTTGGCAATATTCTACATTTTGTAAAGTTTTACAATTTGTGCAGTTCATAAACTTGCTGTTTGCATCAAACTTTTTGGCACATTTTACACACCTTGCAAGTTTTATAATTTCGTTCACACCTACAATGCGACTTTTAGCAATGTTGCTAAAGTCGGAGTTTGTAAGATTGTCGTCTGTCCTTCCAATATCTGGTATGGTTGTTATGTCAATACATTCCCTTGCGGCAGATAAAAACTTTTGTTCTCAGAAACTGCGTGTTTGAATATTCTTCAACAAGTAGCTTTCATTGATCTGCAATTTGTTAACATCATTGTTCCATAGTGTCAGTTTGATATAGGATGTATCATCTGCTATTATGACATCTTGTTTGCTATTCTTTGGTGACACTTTTACTGGATCAAGTGTTGTAAGCACTTTAACTCTAATGTTATGGTTTCGTAATCTGACCTTTGCTTAATTGATGCAACTTTCACTTATTTGTCAGCAATATCTTCAATATCCATTGGCTTACTGGACTGTGTGACTTTTGTTTGTCCAAGAAGCTTCACTTCTAAATTGCAACTGTTGGCATTATATAGTTGATGTTATATCCTGTAAGAACTATTGGTTTTTTGCTTTGGAATGTTCCTGTAGATTTTGATGTATAGGAGCATGAAATCCAAATAGCCTGTTGTGTCAACCAATTCCTTTGACCTTTTTTCAAAGGAAAGCTTGATTATTTCAGAGATGCAAGCATTGGATGCTTCATCACTGATCATCAATTTCGACATGTTGCTTGGAACATTTAGTCATTGTACAAGTTCTTCTGACTTTGTACTGAATGCTAAAGTTTGGTACATGTTGTATTTATACAGTTATTCTAACTGTAAACAGATTGTTGCAAATTGATAATGTCATATGTGTGAAAGGATGATAGGTTGTTGACATGATATGGATATGTATTGTAAACCTTAGCTGCATTGTATTTGACAACTGTAAACAGATAGTTGCAAATTGGTAATGTCATATGTGTGAAAGCATACAGGTATGTACATGATATGGATGTGTATGTATTGTAATGCATTATCAACTGAAGTGTAGATAGTACTGTGGTAAACAGATAGTTGCTGTCATGTGTGTGATGACTATGTACATGATATGGATGTGTATGTATTGTAAAGTTTCACTGCATTGTCAACTGAAGTGTTAATAGTATTAAGAATTAATTACTGTGCATATGTATTACACTGAACATTCTGCTCAAGCAACTACAATTTGAGATCTCATGACTTCACTAACTGCAGCAATTGAAACTTTGCATGTATATAGCAATTGGTTGCCATATGCATGTATACATTTAGCACTTTCATAGAATATTTGGTTGTTCTGTTAGAGTATATTGATCTGCTGTATGTGCTATTCTACTTACAGTGAAACACACTCATGCCCACTAAATAATACAATTATGAAAATTGCGCTACCTACACAGTAAAAATTACATGTAAATAAGAAAGTGCTAACAACTCACATGTAGACTACTATGTTATTAACAAAGAAGTTATAACAAAGACTTTGCATCCCCTTTAAGGTTAAACATTTTCTATCCAGTTTATTAATGTAAGGCTTAATGTTACAACACTAAATATTATATAAACTACATTTAGCTACATGTACTTGAATACATACTTACAGTAAAAGGCAACACATCATTTTGTATGTAAACTTTGCAGAACATGCTTATGTGTCAGTACATGTACATGTTGATGTGTGCATAATGCTATAAACAACTAGTTATCATGTAATCATTATGACATTATCAAAATGCATAAGACACAGTAGCAATTCATTTATGCAGTTGTGACTACTCGTGCATGATCACGATTGGGGCACAACAAAAGTAGTGCTGCAAGCTAAGTGTGGAACATAATGTCTGAAATCATGTAACTAGCTCCTGGCATACACAAGGATAGATAAAAATGCAACAATTCATACTGTATTTGCAATTTTAATAAGTTAATTGGATTAGATATGCTATTCATAATTTGTTCATTAATGGTTATAATAATCAATCTCATGAATATTCAAGATTGATACATAACAAAAGTGATGTTGATGTGTTGATACTACTGAGAACAAAGAACAAAGCATTAAACGCATACTAGGTAGTGAAATAACACTATTTCAATATACTTTGTTCACTTGCCCAAATTGAAATAGTTTGGTTCAGCTACTGTGATGTGGTGACACCTTTGTTTTCTGCCATCCCAAAGTTGAAAGAGAGAGGATTTACCTAGTACTGATTTTGTCTTTAATCATCCCACTCGCAAACCAACAAATGGATATATTGTGTGATGTGATTATAGTTCATCACAGTAGTATTAGTATTTCCACAGTCAATCATGCAAGTACTATAACCACTGCTCATTAAAGTGTCAAGGAAATTAGGACACTATATTTATAACAACTCACAAATTGATTGCCAATAGGCTGCATGTACATAGTCAAGAGTCACACAAGCTTCAAAGTGATTTCTATAAAAGAAATAGAAGTGTTATTGATTACAGAAATTGACTAAGACTCACTACTAAAGAACATGCCCTACACATTTAAATTTTACGTTAAAGCAGCTGTATAGTCCATGGCCAGTGGATTAGTGATAAAGAATCTGTAGTCTTGAGGGCGCACAGCTAGTATACCCATTTGACCTACACCTGAACAAAGATATATATATATATAAACCATAGACAGTGCATTTTAAAACCACAGTCTGGAACCTTTCTTGCTCCTCCACGAGTACGCGTCAGTTAGAAGACAACTTTCCTGATGCACTTTAATTTGCGTGATTACATCATTTCTGGACCTATAGTGTAGTGTTTGATAATCACCACGTGTAACCGTCACTATAAGTGCGCCATATTATATTCTTAATCACATGATACAGTATGACATAATCAATACTTAATTACACTATATTGTCTGTTACATCTCCTCCCCCTTTAATCAAGTTCTTCAATCAGTCTTGCGGGGCGCTTATGAGTCCTGATTGGTCGGCGAGATGTTGAGCCTCAGGAGCTTCCAATAGGAATGGTGGTAACAGTTCTTCTACATCATCATTCTGGTTGTCCACCGGCTCCACAAACGAAACTCTCAATTTAACATGGTCCACATGTCGGCGTACTACTCTGTCATCTTCTAATTCTATCAGGTATGACACCGGGCCTTGAATCTTAGTTATTATACCTGGTAGCCAGGCTTTCCTCCCACTAAAATCCTTTACATACACTGCATCTCCCTCCTTAAATTGGCGTTGTTTGCAGTGAGTATCATGATGTTGCTTCTGCTTTGTTTGATTATGTGTCACTTTGTCCTTTACATTGGGCTGAAGCAAGTCGAGGTGTGTACGTAGTGGTCTACCGAACATCAGTTCTGCAGGCGACACTCCAGTTGTACTATGTGGTGTGACTCTATACTTAAACAAAAAACGAGATACACTGATCCTTGTTGCATTCTCTTCATGGCTGTTTTAAACGTCTGGACTGCTCGTTCAGCAAGGCCGTTCGATGCAGGATGGTACGGGGCTGTTCTCACGTGTGAAATTCCATTCTGCTTTATGAATTCCTGAAATTCTACACTTGTAAAAGCAGCACCATTATCAGAGACCAGTGTCTCTGGAAGACCTAGTGTTGCAAAAGTTTGCTGCAACTTTTGAATTGTCACTGCAGCTGTTGATGTAGTAGTTACATGTACCTCTAACCATTTGCTGTGTGCATCAATTATCAAGAAGAACATTCGGTTTAAAAATGGCCCTGCATAGTCCACATGGATCCGTGACCAAGGCTTATCTGGCCACTCCCAAGGATGAAGTGGAGCTAGTTCTGGTGTGTTCCTATTTATCTGACAAGCATTACATGATTTTACCTTTTGTTCAATTTCTGTGTCGAGTCCCGGCCACCACACATACTCGCGAGCTAGTCGTTTCATTCTGTCAATCCCCGGATGTCCTTCATGTAGCAAGTTTAGGACTGTGGCTCTTCCCTTTTCAGGAACAATTACTCTGTGTCCACGAAGTATACAACCACTTTCTACACTCAGTTCAGAGTGCCTTTTGAAATAAGGATGTAATTCTGCTGATGATGCATATTTCCAGCCTCTCATAACATGAGCTTTTACCTTCGATAACACTGGATCACTCAGGGTCCATCGTCTGATCAAGGCAGCAGTAACAGGGGTTGTGTTTATGTGGTCCAACAAGAAAACAGTGTCTGCTGGGGTTGGAACCACTGTAGGTTGATTGGGCAAGGGAAGCCTGCTGAGGGCATCAGCATTTGAATTACACTGTCCAGGTTTGTACTCAATTCTATAATTGTACGCTGATAAGGTGATCGCCCAACGCTGTATGCGTGCAGATGCCATTTGTGGAACTGCTCTAGAAGCATCAAACAGATATGATAACGGTTTATGATCTGTGTATATTATGAATGCCCTACCAAACAAGTACTGGTGGAACTTACTAAGGCCAAAAATAATGGCTAGTGCTTCTTTGTCCAGATGACAATATCGTCGTTCAGCAGTAGCTAATGATCGAGAGACATAAGCAATTGGTCGCTCGGTTCCATCTTCAAAACGGTGCGCAAGAACAGCACCAAGGCCGTAAGGCGATGCATCACAAGACAATATGAGCTGCACTTCTGGATCATAATGTACGAGCAGTTCACTTGATGCCAATTGAGTTTTGACAGTTTCAAATGCCTTTTGTTGCTGATCACCCCACAGCCACTGTGCTCCTTTAAGTAACAGCTTGTGTAAGGGAGCCATAGTTGTGGATAAATTCGACAAAAATTTACCATAGTAGTTGACCAATCCGAGAAAAGCTTTCAACTCTGTGACATTGCAGGGGATAGGGGCTTTGAGTACAGCTTCAACCTTAGTGTCTGATGGCTGTAGCCCATCTTTGGTTATCTTATGGCCTAAGTATTCTACTGCAGACATCATAAATACACACTTGATTTTCTTAAGCCGCATACCAGCCTTTTCCAGTCTTGTAAGGACTTCATCGAGGTTCTTGATATGTTCAGCTTGTGTCTTCCCAGTGACCAATATGTCATCTAAGTATATACTTACGTAGGGCAAATCTTGAAGCAGGCTCTCCATAATTCGTTGAAAAAGAGCAGGTGCTGTTGCCACGCCAAAGGGAAGGCGATTATACTTGTATAATCCCTTGTGGGTGGTAATTGTAGCTAGCATTGTAGACTCTTCTTCAAGTACCAGTTGTTGGTACGCGTGCGACAAATCCAACTTTGTGAACTTGACTCCACCTGCTAGAGCTGCAAACAACTCCTCGATCCTTGGTAATGGATAAACTTCGCATTGTAGCACACGGTTCAGAGTGACTTTATAGTCATCGCAAATACGTAAATTACCATCCCTTTTGGCTACTGGGACAATGGGTGTTGCCCAGTCTGAAAAACGTACGGGAGAAATGACACCTTCAGCCTGTAATCTCTGTAGCTCTGACTCTACTTTCTTCTTAAGGGAAAATGGTAGTGGTCGGGCCTTGCAAAATTTGGGAACGCTTTTAGGGTCAATGTGCAGTTTAACTGTAGTTCCCTGTAATTTGCCCAATTCATCCTTGAAAACCTCTTTGTGATCGGCTAGAATGTCCTCTAGTTCGGTCTCTGACTGTAGGCGAAACACTGATGTCCAATCTAGTTTCAATTGCTCTAACCAGTTTCTTCCCAGTAAGCTAGGCCCTTCTCCACTAACTACTATTAAGGGCAGACACTTTTCTTGGGCATTGTGACACACTTTGACTGATATGCAACCCAATACTTTAATTGGTTCACCTGTATAAGTTTTGAGTTGAGCTGAAGTGGACTGCAATTTTGGTGCTGATGGTAAATTTTTATACACTGTCTCACTGATAATTGAGAGTGACGCCCCAGTGTCCAATTCCATTGGTAGCGCATAATTGTCAACATCAACAGTGATTTGAATTGGATCTTGCTTGGATGATGGTAAAGTAAACATTGTGTAAACAGAATCTTCAACTTCGTTATCAGTGTCAGTTTCGATATGGTGAGTACTCCTGGAATGTGACGATTTGCGTGTTCCTAACTTGTCACGCTGGTGGCACTTCTTGGCAAGGTGACCTTTCTTGTTACAATTGTGGCACAGAGACTCTTTGTACTTACACATGTGAGGTTTATGCTGCCCTCCACAACGATAACATTCAGCTTTCGGATCAGTGATTGCATTAATTGGCACTGATGCTGGCACCCTCGAACTATTTTGTAGGTCCTTAGCATCTTTAACTGAAGACTCAAACGCCTGAGACAGCTCCAAGGCTTTCTGAAATGTTAGTTGTGGCTCAGCTAGTAACCTTCGCTGCAGTCGCTCGTCGTTGACGCCACAGACCAGTCTGTCTCGTAACATGTCTTCCATGGTGTCGCCAAACTCACAAAATTGAGTCAGCTCTCGTAATCTTGCGACGTACAGTGCTATTTTCTCGCCTTGACGACGGACACAAGTGTTAAACCTAAAACGTTGCATAATTGGAGAAGGCTTCGGCGAAAAGTGCTCTCGAAGTTTCTTCGTGAGGTCAGCAAACGCCACTTCAGTCGGCTTATCTGGAGCGACCACACTGCGAATTGTCTTATACGTCGCCGTTCCGCACGAACTCAGCAACACCGCCCATTTCTTGGCTGCTGTTGTTATGTCGTTTGCCACAAAGTAGCTCTCCAGCTGCTCCATATACGCCTCCCAATCTTCCGAAATACCCAAAAACTCTGTAATAGTACCATGGTGACTCGCCATCGTATCCTCGTCGCCAAATGTAGTGTTTGATAATCACCACGTGTAACCGTCACTATAAGTGCGCCATATTATATTCTTAATCACATGATACAGTATGACATAATCAATACTTAATTACACTATATTGTCTGTTACATATAGCAAGCTTGATTCAACAGTGTCTTTTTACGTGCCTGGGAAACTATGCTAGGTCACATTGCCCAAATTCCGAAGGCGTCCTCATGCTTTGTTCGAATTAATAATAATAGATATTCATCTTCTTGGTTTGTCGAGGAGGACCCAGAGATGTTCAATAGACAAAGAGAGATCAGGTGTTTATCTAAAGTTTTGTTGAATTCAGCGTAATTACGGGGCCAGTTGATTCTAGAAAGATGCAACATCTCCTTCATGAACTACCAAACAAGACAAAGCAAAGTATGTCAATATGTCCAATCAATCTTAGAAAAGGTAATTTTTACACAGTACAGTCGTTGGTGGATCTACTGATATGGGCTCGTTGGATTTACAAAGTCAAGACGACGTTCAGCGAAGCGAAAGGTGAAGTTGCTGTCAGCACCGATAAATTAGGATCCGTAGCATTGAGATTGGAAAAAATCCACCCCTTCAGATTCTTTAAACACCTTATTGAAAGAAGTAGCAGAGCTTGAACATTTTTGAGGGGCAAGCAGTGCCCGGTTTTGTTTATTGACGAAGCAAACAATCTTAATAAGTGATTTTTACAAATATTGCACACCACACCTTATATAGTTACAATCATATGCTATATGTAACTAAAAAGATCAACATTATGTTACATCCTCCTTTCAAGCTATAAATACAAAAGCTATTTGTGTGTACATAAGTCATAAGCATGAGGGTGTATAAAGATCACTGGTGTGTGTATCAGTGGCGGATCTAGGATTTTTGAAAGGTGGTTTCCACTGGTAGTAGATCACACACGCAGGGGTGTGGGGGGCGCATCCCCCAGCCGCTGAAGAGGTCTTAATTTTTAAAAGCATACAATCTATTGAAAGTTATAACATTTTATACCTTAAACCATTATCAATTATGAGCTACTGTAGCAACAGAATTGGAGTCAACTGCTGAAGCATTGATGTCTACCATACAAACGTTGGTGTCTACAGCTAAAGTGTTGGTATCTTTTATTACTTATGTATCACTACTATTACCACCATCACTAATTACTGATACAGAATCTGCATCTGATGGTAATTACCTGTTAGACCCTACAATACCGTACTCAACTGCCTGAATGTCATTGTTAACAATGCCAAGACAATAGACCTCATTTCCATCCTCAATCACTTGACAATCATCACTGCCAACAAAGACAGGCGCGATCCGACTGGTTCCAGTCAGCATACTATCTGCTAAAGATCCTGGCATATCTTTGACAGCCATGCTGATAGCACCCACCTCACTACACCTTGCATCGGCTTCGCATATATACAACAAACCAGGAAAAGCATAGGAATGAAGCTAGACTATGTAGTTATATCATAGAGATGGCTAAATTGTTGAGCTACTTCTTCAACTGGGAACTGATTTCCATTATTAATAGCTCAGTAGTACCATTGAACTAGCTTAACGAATTCCAGTGAATTGACAAGCTTCCTTATGTAACTAACAATTAACTTACTTGCTGGTCTACTTTTCTTAGTAAAATAAGAGGTACTGCTTCCGTTTGCAACTCAGACATTCTGCGAAATTCTAATTGGTGCCCACCAATAATAAATGCACGTGTTTGCCTACCAATGGTTAGTTTAAGACAACCTGTTTACCTTTAGTGGTTAAGAGGACTCTTAGTTGATTAAGAAGTGGATGTATAGTATGTTTTTAACAACTGTAGTTGATTAATGCATAATTTTATTAATACCAATTTGAAAGGGGGTTTCCGTGGAAACCAATGAAACCCCCTAGATCCGCCACTGTGTATACAAGTTAGCAGGTCAGTCCTTAAAGAAGGTTGCGGTGTATGGGCGTTAATTAGAATAACATTATACAAGCATGCGCACAAATCACAATAGTAATAATGTAACAATGTCTGTCTCTACATCCCCCTTTCCAAGTCAATAGAGTCTATCTGGGGGAACGATGGCTGTTCCTGTTCTGGATCTTGTCATTATAGGACTTGTTCGTGATCTACTAGGAGCATGATCTTGTTCAGCTGGAGTATCAGGTCTTTCAGGAATCACGGTTACGTCTCACTATCCCAGAATCAGTTTCGACTATATATGACTTCGGCATGTCAGCGGGAGCTATGACCTTTCCCAGATCCTTATGGGTTTTGGTTGTCACCCATACTTGTCCATCATTTTGGATGGATGGCAGTGTTTGTGTACGGTGGCGTTTGTTGTAGTTGGCTTTTTGTTGCTCTTTGTACTGGCATTCTTGTTGTTGGAAGGACTTCATGTAAGGCCAATTGGGAATCATCTGAGTTTTTACCTGAGGTACGTCTGTTCGCAGTTGTCGCCCCATTAGTAATTCTGCTGGGCTGTGCCCGCACCAAGGGAATGGTGTTGCTCGGTATGCCAAAAGAGCGAGGTAGACTTCTTCAACAGGCCTTTAATGGTCTTAACAGTTCTCTCAGCCAAAGCATTGCCTTGTAGGTAATGGGGGCTGCTGGTGAGGTGTTCAAAGCCATAGGACTTTGCGAAATCTTTCATCACCCCCGATGCATATTGTGGCCCATTGTCGCTGATCAGTACCTCGGGAATTCCCAGTCTTGAAAAGATTGAACGTAAAGCTTTAATGATACTCTCAGATGTTGTGGAGCTCAACTTTGTGATTTCTGGATAGCGTGAGTAGTAGTCGACTACCAGGAGATAGGTAACTCCGTTGAGGTGGAATAAATCTGATCCCACCTTTTGCCAGGGATAGTCCGGAAGTGTTAAGGATATCATTGGCTCACGGGGTGGGGTTGAGTGTTGAACACATTCAGGGCAGGACTGTATCATGTGTTTTATGTGATTGGAGATGTGGAGCCACCATACTGCTTTCCGGGCTCTAGCTCGGCATCTCTGGATACCCTGGTGTCCTTGATGGATCTTATCCAGGGTCTGTGTTTGCAATGCGGCGGGTACTACTATTCTGTGGTCACAAAGAAGTAGATTATCAACAACAGTCAACTCACCTTGATAGTTCCAGTATGGTTTAATGTCACGGGGGAGGTGGTGCTTATCAGGCCATTCTGTAGTACAGTATGTTTTGAGTTTTGAGCAGACTGCATCAGTGGTCTGAGCATCTCGGTATTGTTGCAGTCTGTCGACCTTGGCTGGTAATGCAGCAATTACTGTCTGAATGAAGCTTTCTACTTCTTGCACAAATTCGATACTGTTGTTACCTGGAAGAGATACGGGTGCCCTGGAGAGGGCGTCAGCTAGATGTAGGTTTTTGCCTGGAGTGTGGTGAATGCTGAAGTTGAATTGGTCAAGCCTTAGGCGGAATCGGAGGACTCTCGGTGGCATCTGATCTAGATTCTTTGTGCTAAATAGCGGCACTAGAGGCTTGTGGTCAGTTTTGATCAGTATCCTCTTATCCAAGATGTACTCTGCAAATTTCTCACATGCCCAGGTGGTGGCCAGGGCCTCTTTTTCTATCTGGGCATAGTGGCGTTCTGACTCTGTTAAGGTTCTGGAGCAGCTTCCAACTGTCTGCAGTGTCATTTCTTTGAAGCAGGACTGCCCCAAGTCCATAAGACGAGGCGTCGGCGGAGATTTTAGTCTCTACATTGGGGTCATATAGTCTTAATACCGTTGGAGTGGTCAATTCTTGTTTAAGTGAAATAAATGCTGATTCTTGGCTGGGTCCCCAGTTCCATTGACGATTTTTACTCAGTAATTCATGCAACGGTTGCGATAAAGTAGCTAAATTGGGTGAAAATTTGCCTAGATAATTCACGACTCCCAGAAATCTTCTCAGTTCTGTAACATTTTTGGGTGCATCCATTTCAGTCATGGCCTTTTGCCCTCTTGGGTAATGACGTGACCAAGGAACTTGATTTGACGTTGCCCGAATGAACATTTGTCTCTGTTTAGTGTTGCTCCAGCCTCTTCAATCCGTTTCAGTACGGCCATCAGTCTCTTGTCATGCTCTGCGGTGGTGCGTCCAAACACGAGCACATCATCCATCTGGCAGACTACTCCTTCGAGTCCTTCCAGTATTGTGCTCATACGTTTCTGAAAGAGTTCCGGCACACTCGAGATCCCAAAGGGTAACTTGTTGAACCAGTAGTGACCAAATGGAGATATGAAAGTGGTTAGTGGACGAGATTGCTCATTGAGCGGGATCTGCCAAAACCCACTGTTGGCATCTAATTTACTAAAAATAGTGGCACCTGAAAGTTGAGCAAGTGTCTCATTGACCTTTGGCAAGGGGTGTACTTCTCTTTGGACAGCTTCATTCAAATGTTTCAGATCGACACGAATTTGCAGCTTACCATTCTTCTTTGGTACGGCCACCATCCCTGCACACCACTGAGTCGGTTGCTCCACTCTTGATATAACCCCCATCGACTCCATCTTTTCCAGCTCTTCTTGTGCCTTGGCTCTCATGGGTAGGGCAATAGTCCGTGGTGTGTAGATGGCATGAGGTGTGGCATTCTGTGAAAGTTTGATGACGTATGGGTCTCCTAAGTTTCCAAGCCCCTTGAATACCTTTGGAAAGGAGTTTTCAACAAGTGATTTGTAATCAGCTACTGTAGTAGTGTCAACTCTAGATGCTAAATTCAGTGAAATAATTGCTGGGAGACCCAGGAGATTTGTCTTCAGTCCTCGCACGACATAAATCGTCTGGAGTGTTGATCTTCCCTTGTAGCAAAGTGTTTCCTCGAACTGGCCAATGACATCAAGGCATTGTCGACTGGGTCCATATAAAACTCGAGATGGCTTTTGTAAGGTCTTCTTTAGTCTTAGGAAAACTTCCTCTGATACTGCAGTGACCTCTGTACCGGTGTCAAGTTTGAACACAGTTGGGAGGGTATCAACTTTGACGGTTGCCTTCCACGTGGTAGTCGGATTGGAGGTCACGCAATCAAGGTAAGATTCATCTGATAATTCTTCTGTAGTCACTGCTGACACTGTTCTGGAGAAGCACTGGGCACCGAAGTGTCCCTTTCGGTGGCATTTGTGACAAAAGGCGTCTCTTGCTGGACACTGATCACGCCGGTGAGGTCCCTTGCCGCATCTGCTACACTGTTTCTGAGTTGGCCTTGCTGCTATTGTCCTAGTCCCCTTCTCGACTGAGTGTTGTGGTGCTGAAGACCTTTTGTGTGTTTCCACAACTGCATCTAGTGGTATTGGATTGGCTTTACTGTCACCTTTGAGAAAGTCTTGCTGTTCATGTACTGCTTCTTTCTGTCTAATGGCAGTTTTGGCCTTGTCCAGGGTGAGGTTGCCGTCAAGTTGAAGGCGTTCTGAGAGAGCACTATCCCGTATGCCTACTACCAGGCGGTCTCTTATCATCTCGTTCTTTAATCCGCCATACTCGCAATTTTCAGCAAGATTGTACAGAACAGCGATATATTGCTCTGCTGGTTCTCCTTCTGACTGGTTCCGGCGGTTAAAACGTGCCCGCTCAAATATAACGTTTTTTCTCACTTGAAAAAAAGCGTCAAATTTTGCCCGTACCTCCTTGTACTTTTTCTGGTCTTCTTCCAAAATGTTAGTAGAGCAAAGTACATCCTCTGCTTCGTTTCCGAGACAATAAAGTAAGGTGCACACTTGGCGGGTGTCGCTCTCGTCACTTAGTCCGGAAGCCACTCAAAATTGCTCAAATCTTTTACTCCACGTCCAGATTTTTAAAATCGAACTGTTCAGGCGGTTGCAGTTGTAATCTGGCCATCAGTCAACACACTTCTGACACCATGCGGTATATGGGCATTAATTAGAATAACATTATACAAGCATGCGCACAAATCACAATAGTAATAATATAACAATGTCTGTCTCTACAGAGGTCTGATAACACGTCCATACCTCGAGCGCCTTTCACCCAGTTGGAGTGGTTCTTCAGATTGCGGAGCCTCATTTAATGGTTGTGAATCTAAATATAAATCACCACTCAAGTCGTCATCAAAGTAGTCATCAGTATCATCACATGGGGTGAAGGCCTCTTTAGTCTGTTTCAAGTGGTGTCTATTTCTTCTCAATATTGTGCCCTAAGGTGTTCGGATGTTGTAGGATTGTGGGCTTGAATGTTTGCTGATTATAACTGCAGGCTTCCACATCCTGCCTGTTTGGTATCTCACCACATCATTAGGTTGCAAGCTTGACATAGGCTTGACATAGGCTTTGTTCTGTTGTCATAGATACCTTTCTGCTGTTGTTGCCTTTGTTTGAGCTTCTCCCTAACTCCTACACTGACAGAAGTCTGAAGCATGGTAACTGCCATTGGTAGACTTGTGCGGAGATGTCTGCTCATTAGTAGCTGAGCTGGTGATTCATCCAGTCCTGTGATGGGTGTATTTCATAACTCCAACAGAGCCAACTCTTCATGTTTGCCTTCGTCATGTGCTTTCTTGAGCAGACGTTTGATTGATTGTACGTTGCGCTCAACTAGACAATTGGATTGTGGGTAGGTAGGGCTGGATATCACTATCTGAAAATCCCATGATTTTGCAAAGGCTTTAAAGTCTTTGCTATTGAACAGCATGTTTTCAGCGATTACTATTTGTGGGAGCAAATATCATTTTCAGTTTTGCAATTGTTGCTTGAGCAGTCTTACTGATCATCTGTAATACCTCAGGGTACTTCCACAATTAGCAAAAAGTCCTTCCCATCAATCAATCCCTACTTTTTCCCAAGGATGTGTTGGAACGGGGTGTGGTAACAGGGATTCCTTCTGGTTAGAATTAGAGTATTTGTTGCACACAGAACACTGTTTCACCTGATTCTCAATCTCACCGTACATGTTAGGGCAGTAGACACAAACTCTGGCATGAGCCTTGGACTTTTCAATGCCCATGTGCCCTTGATGGATGCATTTCAGTATGTACATTCTCATGGCTTGATGCGGTTGTTCAACAAAATGAGTTTTTTGGCACAGTGTAAATCATATCTAAGTTTCCAGAAGCTGCGCAGTGACAATGGGACACTATTGACATTGGGAGGCCAGCCAGTATTGATGTATTGGTATGGCTTCTGCATCTGCTCATCCTGTTGGGTTGCAGACTGGAGCTGGCGAATTTTTTTTGGGCCCACTTTCAACTTAGAAAAAATCATCGAACTAATTTTTTGGAATGCATATCGATCAAAATTTTCATAGTAGCCGGTCGTGGTACCTTTTTCATGGTTTTAGCGCCAATTTTCTAAAACGGAATTTTCAATTCCTTTAATGCCTCCACTTTCATTCGCTTCAAGATCAGTGTGAATTTATTGTTTAATTAGCCATGGAGCAAGATTCACTTAATCTAAAGGGACGCTGTGTTACAGATTATGTAAGTATTTAGTATTGAATTATTCATTCGGTATAGCTAGCAACGTGTTTTTGACATTAGGTGATTGGTGCATACTTGAAGCTACTGGCAGCTGAATCTAAGCAGGTTAGGGTTGTTTTAATACACTGAAATGAATGCTAATGATGCGGTGGGTGTAGCTAGCTATATGTTCCTGTGCTTCATGTGCTGTTGTACATGTTCCACTGGTATTAAACTGAAGCTACTGGTATGTTTACACATGCACCCACCCTCTTTCATCTAAAATACTAGTGGATAGCTAGACTGCATAGCTCCCATAGAAGCTATCATTATATTATAGTCTTAACAACCAAGCTATAGCTATGTGGTCTTATTGTAAGCTTTAAAATCTATCATTATTTTACAGCAACATGGGATTAATACAGAAATCATATCTAGCCAGTATTTAAATGTGTTCATTAATAAGGGACACAAAGAAGCAACTAAGTTTTGGAAAACTCGAGTGCCTATTTTAAAGAATATAGGCCAGCTAGCTAGTTACCATTTTATTTGATAGGATGTAGTTGGAGCTGACATAATTTTAATCCAGGATGCAATCATTGGACACTTATGGTATAGCTAAATGCTGCATTATTGTATTCATTTAAACATAGTTATATTCTTTGCATTAGGTTATAAGTGCCAAAACTAAGATTATGCAATATTATGATTCTAGCATTGCATTTATTTTTAATCTGATACAATTAGGTATGTTACGTATAATGCATCCAAAAATTTGTAACTGATCATGATAACTATAGACGGGTTGCCTTTTGTGGGCGTGGTCAATAATTACGCAACGTATTTCACGTGAGCAACATTGTCCGCCATTTTGTAGGTCAGAACGTAGTGTACACTTCACTATGAAATGGAGAGTGAATACCAGTCCGCGCTTGATCCTGAAGCTAAGAAGCGGTATAAAGAGAAGCTGGCATTTGATTCTGAAGAGTTACCTGATCCGTATGCTGTTCCAGACGAAAAATGGGTAGATGACATTACCAAGTGGCCAAGCATAGAGTATGGAGATATTTACAATTATCTTATAGATTTGAAGGGTCGTTATACGAAAGAATCCCTGAAGGCCTTCAAGTCCTTAGAGGCCTACAATTACTTTGTTAGTGGGCATGTCAGAACTGTTTATTTGTATGAGCCTTCGGAACAGAGCAAGTATGCCATTCTAATGGCAGAGGTGAATCCCAGCCAGAAGTCACCAAATGACCCCCATAAAGCCTGGGTTATTGTTTGTAAAAAAGATGGAGAAATAATGAGTGGCCACTGTAAATGGAAGGCTGGGTAAGGAAGCACATATGTGTATCATCCATCATTTCACGTTTTCTGTTTGTAGGAGGGGTGAGGTCTGTAGTCATGTGGCTGCACTGCTGTTTAAGGTTGAGGCTGCATGTCGACTGGGGTACAATTGACCTACATGTACATCCTTGCCATGTGCCTGGAACCAATCATTTTCCACCAAAGTAAGACTTCATAAAATATTTTAGCTAACAGTCACTCAATGCATTTATTGCAGTTTGACCCAGCATTAGTTGTGGACATCAATTTCATAAAGCCAGATCACAAGAAACCAAGTGAGTCATCAACAGCCACTTCAACAGTAGCTCAACCTTCAACTAGACAATCACTGATGGCTCAGCAATCCGAAGTTAATGTGGACAATTTCTATCAGGCACTCCATGCAATTATCCCTGGTGCATGCATTTTCACTTCAGTTCCAGTTCCTTCTGCTGAGCCAGAATCAGATGTTGTAATAACAACTGCAGCTACAGTAAGTTGTACACCAGCGCCAACTGAATATCAACCCCATGTCAGGGATGCACTAAGTGAAGAATCTGCTTCAGTTTTGACTGTAGCAGATAACGAGGCAGATGAATGTCAGATTCTTGTAGTAGATAATACTGAATGTCAGACTCCTGTAGTAGATACTGCAAACAATGAGGTGGCTGATTATCAGATTCCTGTAACAGATAATGCAGACAATGAACCGATTCCTGCACCTTTAACTGCTTTGCATCAAGAAAAGTATGAATATCTAAATAATGATGAGCTAAAAAAAGAAGCAGAAAAGGTATTTTGTACCGTGACTATTTCAGATAGGGAGGCTAATGAAATCAAAAAAGCCACCATAACTCAGCATGACTCTGTTCTATGGAGAGAGCAGCGAAATGGGCGCTTGATAGCTTCAGTCTTTCACGATGTGTATGTCCGAAAGGAATCAACAAATCCTGAACCACTCGTAAAGCGAATCATGGGATATGAGCAGAGTGACCTCAGTCATATTCCAGCTATCAACTGGGGAGTCCAAAACGAAAGTGTTGCAAGGCAGCAGTACACCACTATGATGTCCGCAGGCCATGAAGGATTTACATGTAACTTGAGTGGCCTTTGGATCAATCCACTTTATCCACACTTGGGAGTAAGTCCTGATGGTATAACGACTTGTAGCTGTTGTGAAGATGGCCTGTTGGAGATTAAATGTCCATTTTCAGCCAGACATGCTGGTTCTCTTAATAATGAAACCTGAACCGGAAACATCGCTACTACACTCAGGTTCAAGGTCAGCTCATGGTTAGTGGCCAGTTATTTTGTGACTTTTTCATTTGGACCCCTACTGTTTACAAAGTTGAGCGAATATACCCTGATGTGCACTTCTGGGAGAAATTGGAAAAACGGCTGACATTGTTTTTTGTAGCCAATGTACTCCCTGAGATTATGACCTGCAGACTAAAGCAAGACGACAATGAAAGTGACAAAGAGAATCAAGTTTATTGCACATGCCAGAAATGCAGTGCAGGGCGAATGATAGCATGTGACAATCGCCAATGCAAGTATCAATGGTTTCATTACAAATGTGTGGGAATCAAACGAGCCCCAAAAGGTGATTGGTTTTGTACAGATTGTAAGATAGCCAAATTAGTATAATCACTTTCAATTATTACATAATACAACACATTGTATAATTTATTGTAATCACTTATAATTACATGTACGTAGCTAGTATATTAAAGAATTACACATATTTAAATTCAAGTCACTAATGGTGGATTAGGTTACACAATGCAGCATAGGTAAAAACTATTTTATCTATCGTTGCAGATTCTGTTTCATGTCTCGCTTGATAAGACTGATTGGTAAAGTTGACTGGAGGATTTTATAGTTCTTCATTCTTCCAATGGCCCTCTCAATGTGGATCCGAACATTAGAGAGCTGTCTAGAAAACTCTACTTCCCGCTGTGACAACTGGGGTTTTCCCTTAGTAAAAGGTGGAATGGCTAATGATGCTCCAACCATGGCAAGATCATCTGCAATATCAAAACCCCTGTCCGCTAATACCAAGTCCCCATATTTCAAATGCCTCATCAAGCCACTGTTTACTGTCAGATGCCGATCAGACACACGACCTCCCCAACACTTAGATATAAAAGACACTGCTCCTGTTGGGGTTATGGCTACAAGAAATTTTACTGTGTTGTGACTTTTGTAGTTTGAATAGGTCTGACCTCTGGCTGTTAAAGATGTAGGCCTTTGAATAAACACTTCGGAGCAATCTATTATGCAAACAGCTTTGGAATAACGTGGCTTGAAGCAACTAGGCATATGTGTAACAATCATTTCCTTGTCTGGCCATACAATCAATGGTTGGAGCCCCTGAAACATGACATCAATCCATCTATGAAAAATTCTAGTCACTTTTGATTCATGGATTTCAAACATACTTCCTATAACTTGATTTGTAAATGCTTGTGAAATTTTCATCAAGGTTACCAACAGCTCATCGTCTAAAGTCAACCCTGAACCAAGACTCTTTTCTTTGATAACAAATGGGGTAAGATAGGTTAAGATCAACGCAAAGACATTGTAAGATGGTAGTCCTGTAAACAAATGAGTTTGCTTATCATCATTTTTTATCTTTAAGGCCATACTTGAAGTTTGGTGAAGTTGTCGCATCAACAAAACTTTATCTTCTTCTGACCTGCGTAACTTTTCCACTGCTTCCATCAATTTCATCTCATTTGCCTCAATGACTTCCTTGGCTGCTTCCAAACACCCCTCTAAACTAGTAACCTTTTCATTTACTTTCTTCAGGTCTCCTTCTGTATGCAACAACTTTTCTTTCAATTCCATAAGCTCTGGGGGCTGAACATGAAGGCTAAGTTCACCAGGTGAATGTGGTAAGGCCTCAATGTGAGGGCTGGGTTCTTCAGAGTTTAATCGCTCTAATCCAACCATCTCGTCTACTAGGATCGGTTGGAAAACGAAACAACTTCATCCTTTTCTCTTTACTGTATCGACTAGTACAATTCACAGCACAACAAGTGGCAGGCGTTTTGACCTACAAAATGGCGGAGATTATTGCTCACATGAAATACGTTGCGTAATTATTGACCACGCCCATAAAAGGCAACCCATCTATACATAGGATCCCTTAAAAACTATTTTCAATAACCTTATATGTATAACTATACTAGAAAGTAAATTGTCAGAAAGGGCACACGATAATATGGTATATTACATAATTAATTATAATGGAATGCTGTTGATCAACATTCAGGTGCATGTGTATTTGCGTACATGCATATAGGCCTTTATATATTTTTTACATTTGTTGTGTACTCTATTTTCACTTTGATTTGTGTACAGAAACTTCCTTGATGCGGAAGCTATGTCACTAGGATCCTTACCGTTTAATTGGGAAGAATGGCAGTTTATAGTTGAAAAGGTTAACACAACTATAGCTATAGAACTTCAGAATATTTAATATCACTACTTCATTATTTTTATGATACAGAATATCCCTCGACAATTTAGCAGCATTGATTGTGAAATATTTGTCATGGAAGTTAGTAGCTAGCTATAGCTATTACTTAATTGTTTATTTATTTTATAGTATTCACGTTGCTTATTGCTTAAGATACCAATGAATTTCTCACAGGTATGTACATGCATCTATAGATTCTAGAGTATTTCATTTTTAATTATTATGCATTGACTAGAATGTTATGCAGTTGATTACATAATAATTGTTGTTTTACCAGAGTGATATGAAAAGTGTTCGAATTAGAATTGCTAATGAAATGAAAAACCATAAGGTGTTACACAATGTGGACACTCCAGTAGATCGGCAACCTCTACTGGAAATAACAAATCAACTGAATAAATCAGATCCTGGAACCTCAAACAGTGAAACTGTACTACACACTGAGATAGATTTTGAAATCCAGTGTCAATCTACCAACAGTACTGTAATAGAAATCGAGTGTCAATCTACAGACAGCACTGTGTCAGAGTTAGATGATGCATCAGCAGAGAACTCTGCCAGTATAGTGAGTGAGATGAAATCTGAAAATACTAGTCAAGTGAAAGCAGATCTCGATTTGGAGACTATTTTGCCATGGGACAAGTTAGAGCCACCTTTAAAAATTGTTCTCCCTAATGAAAAGAGTATAACGTATGTAGTCACTAGTTATACTGAATTACCAAGTAGCTCTTTCTCTGGTGCCCCAAGGTATGCTTTTAAAGCAGTAGTTCGAATGAATATATCCAGCAAAGAAGAGGCTCAATCTTGGCTGCAGCAAATGATGCACCACAGTAAATGCACATATCGACATACTAAAGGAAGAACTCCAGGACTAAAGCGAGTTCTATTTAAGGTAGAAATGCACTGCCAGCATTACAAAAAGGAGCTCACATCTAAACAGCAGAAGCAGAGTGCTCTAGCAAGATGCAAGAATGCCAGAAAATCTTTGATGCATGATGTACGAAATAAGAAGACAGATTGCCCTTCTACATTAGAGCTCAAAGTGAAAGTACCAACGAAGCGTGAGAAGTTTGCAATTCATCAGCAACCATTTTTGGTAACACATCCAACCATTTTAAGCATATCTTGTACTCATAATCATCCTTTGCAATCTGCACATACGTTATCATTTAGACCTATTTCTGCTGTAACAAAACAAATAATATTCGAATACTTTTCAAAGGGCCACAATGCATCATCAGCTCATCATTGGCATGAGACAAAGTTATTTTTAGACCATGAAGAGGATCAAACTATTTTAGCAGACAGAGAAATTAATCCTACAAAATCTGATTTTTACCGTTTGTATGATGAATGGTGAAAAAAGGAACTCGGATCAGATCAAGGTAAACCCATGATCAAATGAATGCTGAAATTGCAGCATACAATGACGCCAATTCTAGTAGTGAGGGAAGAGCAGCTTTGCAGATTTTTAAAGGTGTACCTTGCTTCAGTTCTGATTCAGAAACAGATAGTGAAGCCAAAACGTGCAAAAAAATTGATGAGTCAAGTTCATCAGCATGTACGACAGGCAGCAGAGATGATCTGCGACAGCACATCGTCATTAGATCGCTTTAACTCCTCACTTTTTGTTCTATCTACCTCGTGGGCTCCCTTTAGCAGCTATGATCACCTCAGATGAACAAGAAAGCACCATACGGCAAGGGTTAGAAATGGTAAAGGAAGTTATACCAAGTGATGCATTCTATGGTTGTGGTACAGAACGAGGACCTAGCATTGTGATGACTGATGACTCCACTGCTGAAAGGAATGCACTGCAAAAGGTTTGGCCTAATGCACGGTTATTGCTATGCACCTTTCACTTTTTGCAAAGCAAGTGGACATGGTTGCACAATGGCCAAAATCATATTGCTAATGATGACCGCCAGCTTCTTATGATGAAGACCAAAAAGTTAGTGTATGCAGCATCAGAAAGCCAGCTATTGAGTCTATATGATGAATTTCAAAAGTGTGATTTAGTGAAGAAATATCCAAAGTATTTAGCATACATTCAGTCCCACTGGATTCAAAGAAAGGAGTGGGCTGTTTGTTACAGAAGACACCTGCTTGTCAGGGGAAACCAGACAAATAACTATGCCGAAGCTGGTGTTCGAATCACTAAGGAGCTGGTATTCAATCGGATTAAAGCTTACAACCTTGTACAAATGTTTAGCTTTGTAACAGAATGTCTTGAAATGTATTACTCCAGGAAGCTTTTGAGTGTTGCCCACAACAGGGTAGATCGTTATGTTTCTCTCAAATATCAAGGGTTGAAGTGCTCAGGCATAGGATCTGAACAAATTGCTGTACTGGATAAGCATGAGCAGACTTACTTAGTAGACAGTCAAACTGAAAGAAACGTGAAGTACTTGGTTGATATGAGCGTTGGGATTTGTAGTTGCATGGGTGGGCAAGATGGCTCACCATGTTCGCACCAGGCAGCAGTTGTGAAGTGCTATGGAATACCTAGTGTTAATTGCATTCCTACTTTGTCATCACCAACGCGTCAAGAAATTGCAGTAATAGGAATTGGGCCTAAAGCTATCCAGGATTGTCAGTTTTATGCTTCTTTACACCAAGAAAAGCTTGAGTCTGTCACTGATGGCAAACTAAACACCTTTCCTGATGAATTCAGTGGGCCTTCTTGGGACCTAATGCGATCTTCAGAAATAGAAACTCTAAGTATATCCGAAGATGAACACAGCAACATAGACCAAAGTGATGGTTGTGACCTACAGACAAAAATCAAGGAGTTTTCTGCTGATATTATTAACTAGAGTAAAAAAGACACCAGCAGTTGCCCAAGCAATGAAAACGTTTTTGAGAAGATATGACACCCTCACTAAGGCTGGGACTTTTTCTGATGCTCGATTATCAAGTGCACTACACAGGTTTGGGTGGGTTTTTGGTGGTACCACCAGTAATAACCAAGGTGGTTATTTTCATCGGGGAAGAAGAATTGCAGTTAATGCTAGAAGTGCTGGCCGACGTAGAGGTAAAGTATCTAAAGGAAAGCAGAAGATTCTTCAAGGAAGACCAAAAGGAATGAGAATAGCTAGTTTTCCAGATGTTTATGAAATGCCAGTTAGAAATAAGCCAAAAGGAAAAAGAAAGCATTCATTACAAAAAAGTATTATTAATGGAACTCAAATGCAGGAAAATGGTAGCAATCTTGCCAATGTACGTAGTTCAAAAATCAAAATGTAGTGTGTAATGTGTACTGAGTTATGAGAAAATTGATTAAAATACTGTACTTTAGCTGTCTATAAGTAGTAAGCATACACATACTTTATCTTGATTTGTAGTCAGATTATACATATGTAATCAATCATACCAACTATTAGCTTTGGATCGCACATGTGATACTGAGCTAACCACACAATGACTGACAAAACTGAAACAGATTCATGCAGCTACCACTATCATACTACAGAGATTAAAAGGCAGTCAATCCGATGGTCGCTTGGATTAGGAATCAGGTTCTCAAATTCCATAGTGACACTTTCAATTTGGCTGCATAGTCGAAATGATTGACCAACTTTATCCCAGCCGGAATATTGTACTGGCTTGACAGCACCTGCAAAAACCAAGTATTAGTATTACATGTATATACAACAGTGGTTGCTTGTGGATTACCTTATAATAAAATCATGTTACTGCAGTGGTTAGCCAATGGCAAGATACTGAAGCCTCGCACACAAAATAACAAACTCGCGTAGAAACTCTGAACGTTTGAATATCTGTTCAGTGAAAAGTCTGCTTTGATCTCTATCACGTAAAACACACTGGTATAGGAAGCGACTGAAAGACAACATCACTATGGATACATATATAGTAATCAATTATTTTCAATTATCCAAAGGAAATTAATTCAAGTAAAAAATGTTCTAAGTTGAAAGTGGGCCCAAAAAAAATTCGCCTGGAGCTGTGACAGCTTGGTGTCAGATACTGGGAGATCTCGCACTAGAGCATGAACTGCAAATTCCAAATCCTCAACATCATTATCTGTAGGGGGTAGAGTTAGGTAAGCACAAGATAGAGTGTCAGCTACAAAAAATTGCTTGCCTTTTTTGTAGTGTATTGCCAGATCATACTTTTGTAGCTTCAGGAGCATTCTTTGTAGTCTAGGTGATACTTTGTGTAAAGCTTTCTGCATTATTGATTCAAGAGGTTTGTGGTCACTTTGAACCTTGGTGTGAAATCCATAGATATACTGATGAAATTTGTTGCAGGCAAATACAATGGCCAATAGTTTCTTTTCAATTTGTGCATATTTGTACTCTGATGGAGAGAGGCTTCTGGAGGCATAAGCGATGGGCTTGCCTTTCTGAAGTAGACAAGCCCCTAGAGCAGAGTACTGAGCACTGTGGGATTAAAATATTGCAGCACAGGTGCAGATGAAAGGACTTCCTTCACTTTTGTTAGTGCAACATGTTGTTCTGGGCCCCAGTTAAAAAGCACATCAGATTTTAACAGACACCGAAGAGGGGCAGTGATACTTGACATGTTTGGAATGTGTGCTGCAAGGAAATTTATCATGCCTTATCATTGGGTGGGTCCATCTCTACTATGGCCTTTACTTTGGATGGGTCTGGTTTGGTGCCTTCAGGAGTAACAATGGTACCAAGATACTTGACCTCATTTATAGCTTGTCTAGGTTAAACACTATGTTGCAATCCTTGGCTCTTTGCAGCACCTGTGTTAGGATGTGGTCGTGTTCTTGATTACTGTTTGCTGCAATTATGATATCGTCAGCAACTATGTGGACTCCAGGGATCCCGGAAAATGCCGCTTCATTCTTTTTCTGGAAGACCTCACTCGCCAACTTTATGCCAAATGGCATTCTGGTGAACCGGTATCGGCCAAACAGTATTCTTTTTAAAAGTACACAGTCGTGAGCTTGCTTCATCAAGTTGTATTTGCCAGTATCCATCTTTCAAGTCTAAAGTGGAGAATACAGTTTTTCCAGCAAATTCGGTGATTATCTCTTGCAGAGTTGGGATTGTATAGTGTTCTGTTTAGATCTTTAGGGTCTAGACACAATCTTAGTGAACCATTCTTTTTCTCAAACACTACTAGATTGTTAACCCAGTCAGTGGGTTCATCCACTTTTTTAAGGACCCCTGAGCTAACATTCCTTTCAAGTGCTTGTCGTAATCTATCTTTGAGAGAGTGAGGGATTCTCCTTGCCGGGTTAATTACTGGTTGGTGGTTGTCATGTAAGGTAATGTGGTATGTCCCAAGCTTGCCAAGCCTAATGGCAAGCTTGGGACATATGCCTTCTAAACAGAATTTTAATCATCGTGCTATGAACAGATTCAACATTTGCAGCATTACCATGATAAACAACGACAAGATAGGACATCTAATGCAAAACCACCTTCAATATCACGTAAAGCAGACCCTGGTAGAGAAGTTTCAGCTAAAATGTTTTCGGTATAACTAGTTTTGTTATTTCTGCCTGTACTTTTCATTGTTATTGTACTGGCAGCTCAATTTTGCAGCATACAGAAGAATAGGAAGATTTGGTTATAAAATGGTGCCTCCTGGCAAGGTACAAATACCAGGCTTCATTGACAAGGATACACACAAGGAAGTTATAATGAAGGGTGCAAAGGGACTTGGGATTGATAGCCCCCGTACATCAACTATCCTTGTTGATTTCGAATTGCTTAGTGAAAGATGTGTCCCTTCCAAGTGGTAAATCCTGGACACTTGGAAATTACACAGCTGAATTTGGAGGGCCACAAGCCAGAGGAAAGCGCACATTTGGAATTTTTGTGCCCTTTACCAAAAGAGATGAAGGAAATGATATTGATGATGATTATGAAGTATTTGGCATATTGGCCATGTCAAATTTGTGCATGCATGGCTGCATATATAGGTTCAAGCCAGTCCTAGTAATTTGTTGGAAGATAAAGTACATGATGACAATGACCTGGAGGTCAGTGCTCATTTTCTTGCTATGCACATAATGTGTCATATGTATTTAAGCTTCCTGAGGGGCCTATTACTGGTAAGATATCTAAAAGAACAGCTGATGACACAAGAACTACTGGCTCAGTTGTAAGTGAGTACAAAGTTGTAGGTTAAGCCAAGGGCCACCATGAGTAGAATGTCTTTGTTATCACTGAATGCTAAGACTGACGGTTATAGTGATGAGGTGTAAGTGAGCTTGTGCCTGGTTATAATTATGGCACACAGTGTCTATCCAGTAAATTAATAATATTCTACACCCCATTAATACTATCTTCTACACTTAGGCAAACTAAAGTACACACTTGGGATTTAAGCAACACCTTATAGAAATGTTATCTTTACATGCTGCTGTTATGTCACTCTACCATGAATGAGCTTACCTGTTTCCTTCACAGAAAGGCCAAAGCTATCACCGATAACTGGACTGGGGATAACACAGGACAATCCAATCCATATTGACTCAATTGATGCTGGGCGACTAGAAATTGTGATCAATTCTAGCAACCTAGGTATATAGAAATATTTTTGACAATTGAATCAAGTTTATTGTTGACATTTACTGTAGGGATATATCAGCCAGTATCAAATGGAAAGGTTATACCTGGTGTAACCGTTGTGGGAACAATTGGAGTATGGGGCCTACTTTGCAGTGATTTTCTACTACTCAGCAAGAAATTTTGGTGAAGATGGAGGACTGTGCGTGGAACATTCAACCAGAAAAGGAAAACTTCATTCTCACTGAGTTAAGCATAGGTACTCCTAATTATTTGTCATGGGTTTGCTTAAACCTATTCCACCTGCCTCACATGCAGGCAAGACTATGTATTTGAAGACAATGACAGACTACAACCAATGTGAAATTGAGATTGGAAATCTCAAGTACTATCTGAAAGGTACAATGAGCAAGCTAAGTGCAAAATTATCAGTACACATATAGAAAAGAGGCTCATCCATAGTCCAGTCACACCCATTCTAAAAAAGTCACTAATACCATTACTTGTTTCTCCTAACCATGGAATACAAGTGGGAGTGCAAGAGCCATTACACCGAGAAATGGACCAAAGTGGAAGTCCCACCATACACCTGCCTGTTATATGTAGACACACCTCGCAAGTACAGGTGTACTGTTAATGAAGAGTCCATAACGTTTGATGTAAAAGGTAAGCACTGCTTGATATGTATTTGGTTACGAACTGTCTTCTATTATATACAGCAACATGTAAAGGAAAGGACAAGAAATGCACTGAAGATAGTTAGCAAACCACAAATTTCATTGTCCCATTATCATATACATACATGTATGTCCCCTAACAGATATGGCTGTGAGCTATGATGAGATAGAATTCAAGGAGCTTATAGGGCAAGGATGTTTTGGTGCCGTGTATAGAGGAACATACAGAAATGAAGATGTGGCTGTCAAAAAGATTAAGCCACCTCCTGGTATAAGCAAAGATGTGATAATTGCCAGTAGTCGAGAAATTGCTGCACTCAAGTAAGCATGTTATATATTAGTGTGCAGATCCATTATACACATGCATATCTGTAGGTTGCTACACCACGTCGTTGCTTGGGTACACCATCAATAAAGCAACCAATGAATTGATAATCATCATGAATTTTATTGAAGGAAGAAATTTGTATCAATTGATTTTTGGAAAATTCCTACACTTATCCTTTAAGGTTTGAAATTTGATTTTTGCTGCAGTTGATTTTTTCAGATGATTGCTTTATTTGCAGCTAACTGAAGAAAGATGCAATGCCATTGCAAATGACATTGCTGCGGGGTTGCAATACATGCACACAAGAACACCACCTATCATCCACAGAGACATAAAGCCACTTAATGTGATGGTTAGCAATCGTATAGTTGTGATTAATATACATTATAATATTTTAGGTCACTCATGATTTACAATGTGCTTATATATGTGACCTTGGAATTGCAAAACCGAAGGACTCTGCAAATTGCACAATGACCCAACAGAACATTGTTGGAACATACACATACATGGCCCCAGAGATGTTTACACCTGGCCTCAGAAACACACCAGTTGACATCTACTCCCTTGAGTGTACTTATATTGAATTATTTGGAAACAGAAGGGTTTGGCCTGGATTAGATACCGGAGCTGAAATCATACAAAAGGTGTGTGGATCATTCACAAACCCACTGGTGATGCCAAAAACTGACCACCTTCAACCTCATCAACAGCAACTCTGCTATGATTGCTGCCAACTTGACCACAACAAGTGACCAAATATTGATACAGTACTGCAGACTTTAACAAAAAACTTTAAATATTAAATTTGCTGCACAAATGTAAATATATTGTCCTTGCTGTGCTGACTGTAATCTCTTGTTGACTGGTATGTAGTTCTGCTAATATAGCATCTGCGGCAGCATTAAATTCTTCAGGATAAAAAGGTGGTGCATTATAAGCATGCTGCAAGTAGCAATGTGCCCACACATTAAGGTTCAATGATTGCTTGTATGATGTGGTCCCTACACAGACATAAATAACAATAATCCAGTAAATCTTCATTAAAGTGAGCAAACCTACCATTCAACTGTGGCAAGTGATATAGATCATCTGGCACACCTGGTGGACAACCTGCAACTCGATTACGCCTTATTCGATGTGAATTCCATCGTTCCTTAAAATCATGAAGTGCTTCATTTAGAAGTGGTAAATAAACATAAGCCAAACAGTGCCTGCAAGTATTCTAGTAGTTTGGTCCAATATAATAAACCTGCTTACTTGTGGGTATCATGTTCAGATTAAAGGTTCCTTCTTGTACGAGATCCTGCAAATAACACCTAAAAGGTGATCACTATATTACTAAGTATGTGACAACCTTAAAAATATTTATCCACCAATCAGTTACATATTTTCTCAGTTGTGACCACCAACTTTCAATTCTCTATGTTGACAAGAACATACAAACTATTACAAACAATTCCTTACTGTATTTGTGGTTGATGATCCAAATCTAAAGCTACCACTAAAAGCATCACCGTGTTCATGTCTTAATGCCATTTGAGCAGCAGCCAAAGACGTATTTTCTGTACCACAATCTGATCTTAGTATGCTCGGACAACCTATATACGTATTATCAAGTACATACATATACAGGATCCACTAAACAAGCACGACATACCAGAATTTTCTAGCACTGCGAGTAAATATAAACGAAGCACAACATTGGGATCATTATTTGTTGTTAGTACATCTAGCCAAATCATTTTACGTGAGTACCTAAATTACAAGGTTAAAGAATATATGCACTTAAAGAACAAACTCACCCATCTATACAACCATGTATAGCAAACCCATAAGGCTTCAATTTGTCATACCCATCTAAATGCCAAACAAAATCTGGACCCTGACAGTAAAAATATCAATAGTATATAATTATTAATTATGTACTTTGTTTTGGTAAGTTCTTCTAACTAGTCTGTTCCTCCTTCGTCTCTTGGCACCATCAGCATCAATAATGGACATCAGCATTTGCACAGTACTCCTGCATACATAATTACAGTCCATGTTCTATGAATTACGCCGTATGGTAATATTTAAATATACATGGCTCTTGCAACATCTCAATACTGTATAGCTCCAAATTTTTGTGGTTGAAAATTTTCGTGATCTTAACTGATTTTCGTGATTCATCAATATTTCGTGATTTTGAAGTGTGAAGCCCTGTACTTAAGGGTGGTATAAGGGAATGTTCATGACAAATTTTTCGTGATTTCTGTGTAATTCCACGAAAATATTCGACCACAAAAATTTGGAGTTATACGGTATATATAATATACGTACCTTTTTACAGTCAATGAATATTTCTGCTGCAATACCATCCACATTTGTCTATAGCCAATTCTACTGTTGCACCCTTTAATCTCAGTCTATGAAAGTTAATGCAAATTAGTATACAATTAATTCCAACAGACCTCAATTGCCTTTTGAACTTCACCAACACTGGAATAGTTTACTTTAGTACCCCTACAGTGTAATCCTAAATTGTCCAAACTTTTCTTTAACCATGTCAACCTACAAGTATGTGATTCACTTAATAACACAAATGTAATGTAACACAAAAGTGTGTGTGTGTATGTAGTGTGCGTGTAGTGTGTGCAACCTTAATCGTTCAAACAATAATCCAGTAAGTTTACTCAATGAATTTTGACTGTACATACCCTACAGAAATACAATGCACAGTTCGAAGATATGCCAGTATAATTTCAATTTTCTTGTACTGATACCAGTACTTCCTAATTAGACCTGCAGCAGTGGGTCACTATATAGGAGCTGTCTATAATATAGAATAGTGCACACAAAATGGAAAGTTTGTGTAGTGTTCTTAAAGCGAGAGTTTCAATTTCACTATTTATCAACAAGCACCACTGGCTACATGTAGTTGTATAGTTACCACATTACATTCCACTACATCCCATGCACACAATCAGATAAAAGACAGTGTGCATTAAATAGATTTAGTTCAAATTTTATATATTCCATATACACTTCTTACTATCAACGCGGGGGTCTGTTCTGTGAATCTTGCAATGAATAGAGGATCCCGATCTTAAAGCATTCACTGATGCCATCTTCACCAGCCGAGCTCACGTCTCGATTAAAATCGATACCTCGATCGATATCATCCTAGATATCGATATATTGTATATCACTCGACATGGCATGTGGGTATCGGATATTGTCACATGGATTTCGGATTTGTCACTTGGCGCGACCTCCAGGGCCATACATTTTTATAATCACCATAATCATCGTGCTATGCATATAGTCTTATATTTAATAAATAGTATATATACAAACAACAAAAACACTGTAGCTTTTCATGCACAATAAGGATGTCAGTTAGTAAACTCTCTAGATATGGTACTGAGATCAGCAGCAGCTGCAGTAGTCCTATACACTGATGTAGCCAAGATAGTCACAAACTGATTACAAATGTTAAAGACAATAGTAATGCACGACAGCCCATAACTGTAGAGTATTAGTATTAATGTTATGTAATAGATATGCGCATGCGTTATTTTGGATATATTATTGCATCTAATGCATTCGTGCGTGAACACGCGACACTAGGGATCTTCCTCACATTGACGAATCATTAGTGGCGACGAGGATTTTTTGAACCATGACGTCTTACGGTCACATTGACGAATTCCGTTCTGAAAATGAATCTATCGAGGCCTATTTGGAGCGAATAGACATATATTTCAAGGCTAATGATATTCGCGATGAAAAGAAAGTGTCTATTTTCCTTAGTGTAAAGCTTATTCAGTACTCAGAGACCTCCTAGCACCTGTCAAACCGCAAGAGAAGCCCTTTGATGAGTTGAAGAGTGAATTGAAAAGACATTTTCAGCCAAAGAAAATAGTGATAGCAGAGCCATTCTATTTTCATAGAAGGAATCAAGCACCGGAAGAAAGTGTCGCTGATTTTATAGCACAGTTAAGAAGGCTGGCTATGCATTGTCAATTTGGAGATCATTTGAATGAGGCATTAAGAGACCGTTTCGTGTGCGGACTTAAAAGTGAAGTGATGCAAAAGCGTTTGTTGTCCAAAGTGGATTTGACACTCAAATGAGCTGTCGAAATTGCACAAGGCATTGAAGCGGCTGAACAGCACACTCAACAGTTGAAGACGGAAGCGGTCGTCCGAAGAGTTTATCAAAAAGCTACACGCGCAACAATTTGCAATCACTGTGGCAAGAATAACCACAAAGCGTCCCAGTGCCGTTTTAAAGACGCCATTTGTAATAATTGTCACAAGAAAGGACATTTGGCAAAAATCTACAGAGCACCAAGACAGACAAACGGACACTGGAGCAGCTAAAAAGAAATCACACCAACATAGAGGCGCTACTAACTGGGTTGACACTGGCCAACCGGAGAAAGATAGTGATACAGATTCAGAATTACCACTGTTCAAGATAAAGGATTCATCTAAGGCAGTGCATCCAATTACAGTGGATATGAAAATTAATGGTAGAGTCCTTAATATGGAAGTTGATACAGGGGCCGCTGTCTCCATTATTTCCAAAGCTACATACCAGAAGCTTTTTTCTGAAGTACCAGTGAAGCCAGCATCCCTACATCTTAGAACATACACAGGTGAAACAATATCTATTGAAGGTGAAATGATCACACAGGTGAAATATGGATCTCAGACAAAAGAGCTGGGCCTGATCATGGTGTCCAAGTTTATTTGGATGTAACTGGTTAGACCATTTTCAGCTTGATTGGAAAACTATTGGTTTAGCAACACTGGAAAGCAGTCAAGCTCGAGTTAACGTTCTCTTGAAAAGATACAAAGAGGTATTCACAGAAGGTCTTGGCACTATGAAACACTTTCAAGCTAAGCTACGGGTACGCCCTGTAACAACACCGGTATTTCACAGACCACGTCCAGTTCCATTCGCTGTCAAAGATGCTATTGAGAGAGAGTTGCAGCGTTTAGAAAAAGCAGGGATAGTAGAAAAGGTGATGCATAGTGAGTGGGCTGCACCAGTAGTTGTTGTCCCAAAAGGAGATGGGAAAATCAGGCTTTGCGGAGACTATAAGGTCACAGTAAACAAAAGTCTAGAAGTAGACCAACATCCACTGCCAAGGCCAGATGAACTGCTTGCCGCTTTAGCAGGTGGTGTGAAATTCTCAAAAATAGATCTCACGCAAGCATATCAACAGATGGTGCTTGACAAAGATTCAAGAGAGTATGTCACAATCAATACACACCATGGCCTATTTAGATATACTCACTTACCTTTCGGGATTGCATCAGCACCCGCTATTTTCCAACGCACAATGGAAACTATTTTACAAGGGTTGGAGCACGTACAGTGTTATATTGACGACATTCTGATCACTGGAAGCAACGAGGAAGAGCATCTCCATAACTTAGAGGAAGTGCTAAAACGCCTAAGTCAGTATGGAATAAGAGTGAAAGAAGACAAGTGTGCTTTCTTTAAAGACAAGGTGGAATATTTAGGCCATCAAATTTCGTCTGAAGGTTTACACACAGCTCCTAAAAAAGTTGAAGCTATCCAAGCTGCCCCTACTCCAGCAAATACACAAGAATTGAAATCTTTTACACTATTACGGAAAATTTGTCCCAGACTTGGCCTCACTAGTACATCCACTGAACAAGTTGCTTCAGGCTGCAAGTACATGGCGTTGGACAGAAGAATGTGAACAAGCTTTTGCCCTAGCAAAGAAGAAACTCACATCAGCAACTGTTTAGCCCATTATAACCCGAAGTACCCATTGTGTCTTGCAGCAGATGCTTCTTCATAATTATGGGCTTGGGGCGGTGATCTCACATGTCTTTCCTAGTGGTGTGGAGAGGCCCATAGCATATGCTTCAAGAACACTGACTGCCAGTGAAAGAAACTATTCACAACTGGAGAAGGAAGCTTTGTCACTGGTATTTGCAGTTTAAAAATTTCACCAGTATTTGTATGGGCGTAAATTTACTTTAAGTACTGACCACAAGCCACTCACAACGATCCTTGGTCCAAAGAAGGGGACACCTCCGATAGCAGCTGCCAGATTACAGAGGTGGGCCTTACAGTTAGCTGCACACAATTACACTATTAAGTTTCGTCCTACTAAGGCTCATGCAAACGCTGACGCATTGTCACGTCTCCCACTTAAAAGTACTGAAAGTAAGGAAATGAAGGCTGACCTTTTTAGTGTAAGACAAATTGAAGCTCTGCCAGTAACATCAGTTCCACTTAAACGGGCCACCAGCCGTGACCCAATACTTAGCAAGGTTTTGATGTATACAAAGCAAGGATGGCCAGACAGAGTAGACGAGTCACTAAAACCTTACTGGAATCGAAGAACAGAACTGACCTTAGAAGATGACTGTATCATGTGGGGCATCCGAGTGGTGGTACCCACTAAGCTCCAAGACAAAGTCTTAGAGGAGTTACACAGAGTTCACATGGGGATTTCCAAGGCCAAGGCATTGGCTAGAAGTCACATATGGTAGCCAGGGCTAGATGTGAAGATTGAACAGATGACAAAGTCATGCGAGAGATGTCAGGCTGTTAGGAATTCACCCCCAGCAGCACCCCTTCACCCATGGAGCTGGCCGTCACGCCCCTGGCAGAGGATACACCTAGATTTTGCCGGGCCCTTCTGCAGAAAAATGTTTTTCATAATTGTTGACTCACACTCGAAGTGGGCCGAAGTTATTGACATGAAGAATACCACTGCAGCAGCCACCATTAAGGTGTTGAGACAGTTTTTTGCAACATACAGCCTACCGGAGCAGGTAGTCTCAGATAACGGGCTACAGTTTTCTTCCTCTGAGTTCAGCATTTTTCTTAAGAGTAATGGAGTTAAGCATATCAGATGTGCTCCGTACCACCCCTCCTCCAATGGGGCGGTTGAACGATTTATTCAAAGCTGTAAGAGCAGGAGGAACACAAGAAGCTAACTTCCATCCGAGACTGATGAACTTCCTACTTGTGTATCGAACTACACCACACACTACAACAGGTGTTGCACCATGTGTCTTATTGAGATTTGAGAACACGCTTTCACTTGCTGCGTCCAGACGTTACATCACAGCAAGCTACGCAGAAAGCTCATCATGATCAACATAGTAGAGCCAGAGATTTATGTGTTGGACAAAAGAGTGTTAGTACAGAATTACCGACCAGGTGAAGACTGGGTCCCTGGTACTGTGGTTGACAGGAAAGGTCCACACTCATATACAGTACAAGTAGCAAATGGACAATTGTGGCATCGACACATTGATCAGCTGAAAGAGATGAAAGACAGTCCACAGGAGGATGTTTTGACGAACTCATCAGATATTGACACTCATGCTTACGGCGCTAGTCCAGCAGAGGTCCCAACACCCACAGTGACAGATACAACACCTGAATCTGGGGAAATTCAACAACCTCAATCAGATGTCTCACTAAGTAGTCGTTATCCTAAGAGGACCCGTAAGCCACCTGATAGACTCACCTGCTACAACAAAACAACATCTGTAGCTATCGGAACACTAGCCTCTATTGGTGTACATTCCTTGTCAAACACCTTTTTCAAATGTTTCTCCCTCTGATGAGAAGACATCAAAAACCATTTATCGGTACCTACTTCAAGACACTTGTAAGCTGGCTTGAACCTATATTCACCCATCCCTGTTACTGCCTTCTCTATTTCTTTCAGCTGAATCTTGACTAAATCAAACATTATTTGTCAGTTGTACCCAATTTAGTCAGCATATGACTTTGCAACTTTGTTCATGCTTTCGTTACAATTCATTGTATATGGTGCTGGGGGTGAGCCTAAACCAGCCAATTCACGGACTGAGGCAAGCATTGATGTTTTCATAACATCACATTCATTTTTGACGAACCACTCATAAAAAAGAGGTTCCTCACCAGGATGGACTGAATATTCAAGTTGATCCCATTTCTTCTTCAAGTCTTGCAATCTTGATAAATCAACTGCACCCTTTATGAGACATTTGTCCTTAAACAGTGAAAGTATATTGTATCACCATGTAAAGTTGCTTTCAAAGCTTGAACAACTGCTGTTTCTCCATCAGTTCCTACAGCAATAATATCAACAATTCTTGGTTCTAACTTTACCAAGGTGGAGAAGAACTGGTAATATGATTCATAATTTTTTCCGTATGCACAAACATTGGCCCAAAAAGGTAGGAGAAACATTAGTGGCTTTGTTTACAACTTGGGTGTAAGTAAAAGTGGTCAGCGTAACAAAACTTCCCTAAATTAAAGGTTGGATCAATGGCAAACACTGATGATGCTCCAGGATTGGGGCCCGTCTGAAGCCAAAACACAAGAAGGACCATATTCAAAGTTGACAGAATGAATGAATCCTCTCCCCCTGGTAACAGATCTAGTTTGCATTCCTGAACTAATTCAAATATAGGATCAATTTTATTGCTGACAATACTTGTTGGCATTACACGATGGCTATTATACACTTGGCGTCGGTTGCGTGGCAACTCACTGGCATGGAGGCTCCTAGCATGCCTCCTGCTTCATCATCCAATGTAGCTATTACTAGCTTTGGTTTCTCTGGCATTTCTTTGATTCTAGAAAGGGTACTCTTTTGCGTGCACTGATATTTACATATATCTTTCTTAGCATTACCATGAGGAGGTAACTACCGGAACTTCAATTCTGTGCTCAAATAGATACTCCATAAGCAAACTGTACCATGTTGCCATCACAATCAATCACATAAGAGATTCTTCTTTGAAACTCTTGAGTAGCTTTATGTCGATGGTACACAATCTCACTAACGTAAACTGATTTTTGTTTCATAGGTTGAGTTTTCAGTTAGTGAAGGTGACACTTGCAATTTCAGACCCATCCCCACTGAAATCAACCTGATAGTTTCTTCTTGGTTTACCACCATGAACCCAGGCACCATTATCGTCCGCCCGTAAATCATCAATGCAACGTATGAAATTAAGATCAACAACAAAAACACTGCTGTAAGTGACAGCAGTAGGCTTTTTGTGGCATATTCTATCTGCAGGAATACCCCCTATCATGAGTGTAAACAACTAAAGTACACTAAGACCTGTAGGATTAATAGCGGGGTTCGAAGAGATCCACGACGATTGTGCACCGGTCTAACAACTCGTCCATGTTGAATCATTAGCATTCACATACGCATGCGCAAAACAAAACTAAAAACACATAAATAGCCTAAATGATGCCTAAATACAATTATGTTAATAATGTCTAATTCTTGACATCCTCAGGAATCTGATAGCCATACCATCATGTCTGATTCCATAATCCAGCATGCTATTGGTTTCTAGGAAACTTCAACAGCCAAAGTTTGATGTTATTATTTTGGATTCTGATGAAGATTCAGATAACATAGAGCAGCTGGATTGCAGTGAGACACAACCTGATGATGATTGTGTCAATGATACGTCTTTAAATGAGCTCATAAGTGCTGATGAACAGCCCCGAACGTCTAGCCTTGATGACCAGTTAAGTAGCAGTTCTTCAGAAATTCAGCTTGTGGCAGTTGGCAGTGGAGACTTCGGAAGCATTGTACAACATAAAATGCATCTCACCGACCATCAAAAATTAACTCTCTTAAAAAGCATTTTGTTCCAGCCTCTGATTACAAGTTTCCCATGCGTGTCATCAATGGAATTCAAAGACATTTGTATCCTGGATTGGTATATTCGAAGTCACAAAATGGAGGCTATTGTAAATACTGTGTTTTGTTTGGCAAACATGAACCATCTGTAAAGGAACTTGGTGTTTTTGTTACTAAACCTTTTACTAATTTCAAAAAGGCAACTGAACAACTAGGTGGACATTTTCATGGCGCAGGAGTTTCAAAAGGAAGTAAAACTCACCATAATGCTATGCAGGATGCAACTACTTTCATGACAAAGAAGGGTTCAAGGATTGATCATCATTTAAGCTCTTTACATAGCAAACAAGTTGAAGAAAATCGTTTGAAAATACGGTCCATAGCAGAAACTGTAATCTTTTGTGGAAGGCAAGGGATAGCTCTCAGAGGCCACCGTGATGATAGACCTTCGGTTGAAGAAGATCCCAATGGAAACCATGGTAACTTTTTGGCTTTGCTACAATTTCGTGTACAATCTGGTGACAAAGTACTGTCAGACCATATGAAATCAGCTGGTGGTAATGCAACCTATACCAGTAAAACCATTCAAAATGAACTCATCGAAATCTGTGGTGATAACATTCGTGATAAAATTTTAGCAAAGATTCGTCAAGCAAGATATTATTCAGTTATTGCTGATGAGGCTACTGATGTTTCAAACGATGAACAATTATCTATCAGCATTCGATATGTTGATGATGGAACACCAACTGAAGTGTTTGTGGCATTTTATGAATGTATTACAGGTGTTACGGGGAGAGCCATAGCTGATAACATACTTTTGAAACTTTCTAAATGGCAGTTGGAGTTAGAGCATTTGAGAGGACAGGCATATGATGGAGCAGAGGCAATGGCTGAAAAATCTAAAGGAGCAGCCTCTCACATAATCACCAAGCAACCAAAAGCATTATTCACTCACTGTGCGTCACACAGACTTAATCTCTGTGTTGTAAAATGTTGTAGTATTCGAGAAATAAATAACATGATGGAATCAGCAGGCAAAATTTCTCGCTTTTTCAATAATTCACCTAAAAGGCAACTTGCTCTAGAACGGTGGATTGATGAACTTTTCAGTCACCATGAGAAGTGAAAAAAGTCAAAGACATGTGTCGCACTCGTTGGGTGGAACGTCATGAAGCATTTGAGGTTTTCTTAGACCTGTTCATGCCAATTACATGCTGTTTAGAAGAAATAGCAAATAGCTCACCAGCAGATTGGAATAGTGAGACCAGATCTGATGCCCAGTCATTTTTTCTTACCATATTTAGGTTTTCGTTTGTTGTAGCATTAGTCCTCACAGAAAAGGTTCTGTAGGGCTATCTGTTAAACTCCAAGGTCAGTATGTTGATGTTGTCCGTGCTCACAATACTATTGAAAATGTCAAGTCCACTCTGGCTAAGCTTAGGTCTGATGTTGAATCCTTTCACAGGAAAGCATATAGAGAAGCTTTACTGTTATGCCAATTGAAGAGTCAACTCCTCGAGTTATCAGTAGACAAAAACATCGTCAAAATGTCCCTTCTGATAATTCCAGCGATTATTACAAACGCACGACAACAATCCCCTTACTGGACCATCTAATTAGTGAGCTAAATGCAAGGTTTGATTCAAACTCTTCCCAGATAGTTTCAGAATTTATGCAGCTGTTGCCTTCAGAGATAATAAAAAACCCTCAGATGTTAGCATCGCTGACTTCCAGTCCCTGTTGGAGTTTTATGAAGATGACTTGCCTTCGAATCTGAGCTTAACTTGTGGAAAAACTACTGGAGCATTTGATGACAGCTGACAGATTAAATACTCCTGAAAAAGTATTAAACCACACAGATAAGGACATATACCCAAACATTCATGCAATAACAATTGTGATAGCTACTCTGCCAGTGACAAGTTGTGAATGCGAGCGATCCATCAGTATGCTGAGATTCATAAAATCTTCTCTAAGGAACACAATGGGTCAAAACAGACTTAATGGACTGGCCATGCTATATTACAATAGACACATTTCACTCAAGCCTGATGAAGTAGTGCAAGAGTTTGCAGCCCGTCATCCTAGAAAACTTTTAATTAATTAATGAATCCACCTGTTTAGTATTTAGTTAATTATGGTTTTAGGTATATGTACTAAGCTACGTATCGTAACTAGTAGCTTTCTGTGGCGGCTGGGCCCACCATCAGTATCTCACGTACCCGTGCACGTACGTAACAGTTCAAATAAAGTACTATCAACTTTGTGCTCTGTGTACACAACTATTACTATTATGATATATGTACCTTTCAAAGGACTGAAAGGAGTGAGCTAGCTATCTAGCTAGTACTCAAAACGTCGAGTTGCCGATACAAGCGCCATTAAGAATATTTTAGATAACTATTTCCGGTTAGTCTACTAATCATTTGACTGGTTTAATATGGCGGATGTCATGAGCAGTCGCGTTGTGAGGTTAAATGGTTGAAGTACTGAAGATTTAATCGCCACGAGAAGTCTGTATGTCATTTCTTCCAGGAATTTAACATTCAGCTTATCGGTCATTAGGACCCGTCATTCTGTTGTGTCACGCGAGGTATCACGGATCCGTTATTTAATGGAATAAGGCAGAAACGTAACAGATGGATGATCGATTGTGAGCATTACAAGTGAAGAATTGCAGAAACAACTAGAGTAGATCACTCAATGATTTGAATTTATGCTCACGTGAGGAATTGTCGGCAGAAGCACTAAAAAGATTTTGGCTACAGGAAAGAAGCAGCGTGATATAAAGTATCATTAGTAGTCTATATGAATGCACAGGGTTCCATATAAATAAGTAACCAAGCACACTTAAATATCTCGATGGTATGCTATACGTAGTTATACAATCACTGAGCTGCAGGAACAGCAGCGAGTAGCTTCATGCATATATATAGTGTTCAGTAGGTTACAATGCACTTTTTCATTAATATATATTATATAATACGTAATCAATGTCTCAACTGAGACCCCTTCAAAAAATCCTGGATACGCCCCTGTAGAGTCTATACTATAAGTAAGTATCTGCTTCGTTTCGTTTTGTTTCTCTGTTTCTGTATTCTGGGTTTTATAACTTCCCAAAATTTCCTGCTATATGGTATTAGAATACACTTGAGTTTTGCAATGATATAACAAAATGTTACCATAATATATATAAGCCTTTTCTCAATCATTTTCAACAAAAATGGCATTAAATCGATATACATCAATGCATTGATACTTAATTAGCAGTATCAATAATTCAATATGCATATTTAAACATTGTGTAGCTATTGTGATACAACAGTACACCACACTCCATAGTATACATGCATGTACATTTGGAACTTTCTCTAATAGTACTGTATGTGTTACTTAAAAGTTTGTTTTATTAATTGAATTATTTTCTGTATCATTACACACATATGTGCTGTTTTAGCACACTAAACAACACATATAAGTGAGTAGCTATGAAAATAGCACACCTATTATCCAAATAACACACACAATTGTGTAATTTTGGCACATCAGTTTTCCCTGTGTACTAATACTGTGATATGTCATCTATCATCACAATGATTCTTTTGTACTTTTAATGCAAAAGTACCTTCTAGTGTCAATAAGCAGCCTTGTAAGCACTGTAAGTCGATACAACCTGTAAGTAAACATAATATACGTAGTATTACAATGCATGGATATCACATAGTGATATATAGCTGCATATATGAGTCAAGGCTGCATGCAAATCTTGCACACAAAACTTGTCCACTTTTTCAAAAATAATTTAAGTACTAAAACATTTCCCATCTACTCTTGGTATTTGTCCATGCTTGTCGTCTAATCGTTTCAGGAATGCAATTTGATTACTTCTTTTTGTTTGTAGCACCAAAATCTTTCCATTTTCAAGATCAACAATTTCCTAAAAGCATATAAATTAGTAAAAAACATAGAATTACTTAAGTCTGTATATGTACGTACCTCATTAAAGCTGGCTTGGCAAATAAAATTGCACAATAGGACTTCAGGAAACAAGATGTTTAGCTGAGTCAATAATTGATTCCAGCTAAATTTCCCATCTTAGGGTTAGGGTTAGGTATTGTATCGCAATAGTAATGGTATCGCAATAGTAATGGTATCGCAATAGTAAAATAATAATGGTATCGTGATAGTTGCTAAAATGACTATTGTGATTGTTTTTCATTACATTTTTGTTGGTTGGGAAGTCAATATTTGTGAGGTTACCACTTCAAGCTTTTCAGACAAGTCCAACCTACTTGTACAGGAGGAGCAAATGTGTACTTATAATTATAACTTGTTACCTGATAAAAGTATTAAGTTATGTTTTACTTCTAGCCTCAGTTACTTCCCAACTTTGGCAGCTGGGCAATATTAAAATTTTACTATCATGATAGCTGCTCTGAAAATATCCCGATAGTTGATACTATCTGTTTTACTTAACATGTGTACCTAAGTATCACAACTAGAGGTAGTATATTATGTCATTATTAACGTGTTTTACTGTTTTAAGTGACAAGCTGCTATTTGTAAACCATTAAGCAATTGGGAAGGGCTACTTTTGAATAATTTACTCCTGAAGAGCTCACACTGCCTGCACATGTACCATACTACTCTACAGCATATCAAGAAATTTCAGTACCTGATAAAAGCTCACCCATATATATATTAGGGCTGAAACAAATATGAAATTTAGGGTTCAAATAGTTTGAATGGTAAAGCGAGCGAATATCCAAATAGTTTGAATTAGCCATTTTACTATAAAAATGCTTGAGAAATACATTAAATATTCATTTAATTACTGAAATACTTTTAAATTTGCAATTAATTACAAAATATGCAAGAATTAATAAAAACTCATTCACTGTACATCCGAATACTCTCTTGGTATTCGAATACACATGTAACCAAGCGAATATCCGAACGAATCGAGTATTTGTTTTAGAGGATTGTTGGATGAAAAACTAATAATCAACTTTATATTTATATGGCCATACAGGATTTACACATTATACCAGTCCTCAATTCTACTGTATGCCTGTAATGCTGGCATAGGCATGGGGCCATGCTCACATCTTTAAGACATTGTGCTGGCATTAGTGCTGGGCGATAGTACGATAGTATTGACTATCGTGATAGTTAGTCAACTATCGTGATAATGATAGTACTGTTTACTATCGTGATAGCATTGGGTAATTTAAACTGATGCTTTAGAGGTGGCCAGGAAGCCATATTTGAGGCTAAGACTTGAATGTTTATAAATACCAAGCTATGGTATCAATATGTACTTATAATCAGATGTATGTTAAAACTTTAGCTTGTGGGATTATTCCAACCTTGCTTTACTTGCACTTTAATTCTAGTGGTGAACTTGTATAATTACACCTAGTGTAGTAGTTGACCTACGTACTACTTTTAATGACATTCAGAACTATCTCACTATCGTGATATATTTCTGATAGTGTAGGTCACATACTATTGCCCAGCATAAGAGGCTGGAATTCTTAAATCAATAGCAAGGGCGCCTCAAAACCCACAACTTGGGCAGGAAGGTGGCCCCCAGAAATTTGTTTTACAGAATATATTCATTTAGCTAGGAATTATAAATTAATGTTAAGTGATATACTCTAATAGAACAGCCATTAACCTGTAGAACTAATTTCTGAGATTTTACAATTATAGCTATAGTGAATCCTCTCACCTTTTGATAAGCATCACCACCCTTGAATAAATATCAATGAATATAGTTGCCAAAACAACTCAAAATTATCAGTGCTAAATTTCTGGTTGACCCCCAGTCTAAAGCACCTCACACCTATGAATCTGGCTATGATGGCTCTATATTATAATTATGGAGAAGCAATATGAATAATGTAATTGGATGTTTTAATGTAACCTGATTATACTAGGATGTTTTAATGTAACCTGATTATACTATTAGAGTATTTACACACTACGTATTTTTGACATTAGTTTCTTACATTTTTACAGATGAATAATAATAGCCAACTGAATTGACAAGTTATTATGATTGGAATGTTGAGAACACTGACTTATCATGATTCATGACTGTGACATAATCGTGTGGATCCACAGAGTTATATGTGTAATAAACAGTATAGTAACGTTAGATGCTATACCCAAATATATTTGTGTATATTATGTCAGGTTGTAAACATTATTATGTTAACACTGTGCAGCACTTATGAAGTAAATAATGTGTTATGCTGATACTTGTGTAGTGTTGTGGTAACACTGTAGCATGGAGTAACCATTGGTGTTACTGTAGCACCTATGGAGTAACCAGTGGTGTTATGCTGACACTTATGGAATGTTGTAGCACCTATGGAGTATACTACCTGTGGTAACACTGTGCAGCACCTATGGAGTAATCAGTGGTGTTATTGACACTTATGGAGTGCTGTGGTAACACTGTACGGCACCTATGGAGTACCCAGTGGTGTTATGCTGACGCTTATGGAGTGTTGTGGTAACACCATAAATGGATTTAGATGCTGCCACCACACTGTTTAAGGTGTTGTGAGAGGGAGTTGTAGTAACACTTTTTAAAACACCTTTGGGGTGCTGTTTTTAAACATGCCCTTAAAAGTGTTGGCATAACAGTGTCATGACAACCTCATGCACATGTTGAACACTTCCTTCAGCTTCAAAAGCTAAACATCTTGTGGTTAATCCCATTTTTGCTAAGCTTATTTTTCTTGAGGTGTAGGTTTGATTGTTTGCTGGCTGCAAGCCAAACAGAAACTACTATAAAACACGTGCTTTCTTAACACAAGGTTTCCCATTAGCTGGTCCTTTGCCTTTTGGATTGTATTGTCGGCTTGGGTTAAAGCCAAATGTCCTATTCCAACTGACTGCACATCATGATCTTGTGGATTACCAAGTGGATCCTTCTGTGAGCACTATGGAAATCATGACCATGTGGTAGATTCTCATCCATATTTTGAATATCTACTGTTTTGAGTACATGCAAGTTTAAAATCAGTAGTATATACATCATACTGAGATTCATAAGGTTATGCATGAGCTAGCTACGTAGCTAGCTAGGACATGTGATCTGATACTAGCTAGCTATTATGTGTTCTTGGTCTGAAATGTATAGCTAAATATAAATTGCCAGATCACATCATTTTCTAACACCAACATAGCTAGTTATATATAACTATTACAATGGTTTATCTAGGAAATTTCATTCTAAGATTTCCTGCACAGTTAAAACAAAGGTATGTATTACACACCTTTTTGGTATGTAATTCCTCCTTACACCGTGCACACCATGTTTGGTGTGTTACACACACCACCAAAATAAAAGTAAGAAATAGATAGGGGTGGGCGGTACATCAGTATTTAGTTGTTGTGCAATATATTTTTAAAACTGATTAATTAAATATTCTGGATTTATAAATACCGAATATACACATTACTGGTTATCGATTTATTCAAGCGGTATTATGCGGAAGATGGTAGAACTTGTTAACAAGAGTGGGACCAAAAGCATAGCATGGGACTACTTTGGTTTGTGGGTGGGCACAGATGGAAAGCCAAGCGCTGTAAATATGTGAACACCTCGAACCTTTTGTCTCATTTGAAGAACCGGTTATTCAGGAAGCTATTGATGCCGTGAATGCTAAAGATAATTCCGCTGGACAAAGAATACGAAGAAACAATTGCACGCATGATTGGAAGAAGTGGAAGGAACTAACCTATTGTATTGCCAAGGATTACCTTCCAATTAACACCGTTGAAGGTGCTGGCTTCAAGAAAATGATCGCTACTTTTGATCCAAGGTACAATATTCCAAGTTGCAATCATTTTTCGAGGATAGCATTACTAAATCTCCATGCCACAGTAAAGTAGCAAGAGTTGGTACCATTCGGTATTTTTCACACAGTTAAAAATGGGGAGTATATCAAACACCTTAAGGGGACTTCTAACTACCGTTACAAACAAGGCCTCTAAGGGGTATTTATTTAACTCCCTTGTAGTTTGCAGCTAGTACTCCCATGAGAGTTGTGAAACGCATTAAAAAGGTATATAGCGTATGTCCACAATTATCGGCATACATCTAATATCGGCATGCGCGCCTACAAATATCGGCAGAGCATTTACGGAGAATAAACGATTAGATACGGTGCTTTGCGGGTAATATCACACGAGATCATGAGGAAGATGAGTTGTTTCGTCTGTTTTATTAGCACAAATGTAAGTAGAAAAGACTATACACGCACTGTTAATATGTAAAGATGAAACAGAAAACACGCGAGTTGGGTTTTAGTTTACTAACTCCCCCGTTATAAGCTTTCATGCCGAGTTTTGTCTACACTACGTAAATGTACCCTAGCAGTATGCTTGAAGTACATTATGACAAGAAATAGTATAATTAAATGAACGCAATATTCTATTGATTGTAATATTAGAGTATATAACCATAGATAATAGATAATGGATTAGAAACGGGACCCTACTTCGGGTTTGATCCGCGTTACGGTGACGTCATAATGGAGTCTGAAAGGGATATATTACTAGTAACATATTCACACGAACATTATTAGTTGCCATAGCGAATATATTTTGTTTGCCTATTTTATGATAACGACCAAACGGCGACAGTATTGACACTTCGCAAACAATGGGTGTCTATCATTTAAATACGCCCATTTCTACAATTCTACCCTAGCCTATTCCACCGATAAGACGTTACTAAAACCCATTATCTTATGAATATTCTACCCTTTTTGTCGCAGGGCGCTTATCGATTAGAGATTATAAGTGCGCGAGACTAAGCACGATACCATATTCGATGCATTTAAATTGCTTAGTTATATAATAAAAACACGTTCTTTTTCAATTCTCACTTTCAAATGCTGCCTTTCAGCCATTAGATACCGTATAGCGGGAATGTTTGGCGGGGTTAAAGTTTGGCGAATCGCTTCATCAAAAGTGGTTGGCGAAAAAAAGTTTGGCGAATCCCTAACAGCAGCGTTGCGCCGCTTATTATTATTAATCATCACATGTACAGTTCACGTGAGGGATCGACGAGGCGGGAACGAGGATGAGTAGTAGCTTTGTCGTAGACTCCGTGATCCGTGGGCATCACATCTACAAAGCCATCTGGGAGCCAGTTAATGGTGAAGAGTTAAACACTAAGAGAGAAACTGGAAACTCTCACGACCCGCTAGCCGTGGCTGTAACCAAGTTGCTTCAAGAAGAAAGAAGAACTGTTGGGCATTTACCGCGCAGAATATCTCCATTGTGTTCTGCTTTTCTCAGAAGAGGCGGAACAATTAAATGCATCGTTAATGGACATCGTAAATATTCCGAAGACTTGCCACAAGGGGGGTTAGAGGTGCCCTGCCAGCTACTTTTTTCTATTGAAAGTGAGCCGGTTTGTAAGAAAACAGAGCAGCTAATTCGATCGTCGCTGGCTTTAAGTGGAGTAGAATATCCTGAAAAGCAGATTAACAATGGCGGAAAACACCTTGCAGATACATCAAAAAACATAATAAAGCAGGAAACAATGGCAGAAAAAACAGTGACAGACGATGACGCGAAACCACACAATTCAGTACTGGCTGCAAGTGATGTAACGCCAATGACAGAGGTAATTGATGCTGAAAAGATTACCTGTTCACCTGCCAAAAAGAAAACAAAGCTTGACACAGAACGTATAATTATGGGAGAAGAGCTAACAGATCTGGAAATCAATTTTGCACAACAATTGCTTGCGGAACAATTCCATCACTTAAATGGACTCCAGTCAACACTGCTACAAGAAAAAGATGCGAAGAGGATCTCAAGTAAAAACAGATTACAAATAATTTTTTGTAAAGAGCGTAAACATTGGGTGGTAGCAACAACCATCAACTGCATCCATGGTGAAGTAAAGGTGTATGACTCATTATTTCAATACCTTGATCAGACATCACTGAAATGTATAGAAAACCTGTTTGAGCAAGATGATGTTTCCCCTCGAATAAAGATGTCACAGTGCCGCAGACAAAAAGGCTCAAAGGATTGTGGTGTTTATGCAATTGCTTTTGCTACAGCAATTGCTTTTGACCAAAATCCCAGCCGCCAGAACTTTAAACAAGAAGACATGAGGGCGCATCTAGTTAATTGTTTTAACAAGAACCAGATTTCAGTCTTTCCATGCAAGTAAGTGGAATTAACATTTCATTAATATAAGCTCCACTTATAATCACATTGAATCAATGATTTTTGTATAATTATGCAGCACATGATGTCATTACAGTTATAAAATTGTAATTAATTACCTAAATAAGCTTTGATTTCTTTGAAGCCATTACAGATGATCTCAGGCTTTCCTTTAAAGTAGTCAAACAAAGCTTTCATCCACTCTGCACCTAATGGTTTTACTACACTGGCTCTTGTATCAATTGGAGACTTCTCACTTTTCCCTTGAAACTGAGAACATACCTGCTTGGAATACCAAGCATTAAACTCCTTGCGTAAAAAATCTTTTGCAGGCTTATTGACACTTAGGTCCATCGGCTGGAGCCTATCTGTGCAATTGGGTGGCAACAATATAGCATAAAAATGGTGGTCGTCAAGCATTTGTAGTATTTCAGCAGTACATTGTGCTTTAAAGTTGTCAAATATCACCAACACAGGGTAACAACTTTCCAGCTGCAGTTCCTGACGCTTTCCTTCCACATATGGCAGTAAAATTTTCTCAATATAGTCTGTCATAGTTCTTTCATTGGACCAATGATTGGCTGAAAATGTAACATCCCAATCATCAGGGAATTCGACTTTAGGAATGCACCGGTGCGTCTTCCCTTGATAGATTAGTTGGGGTGGAAGAAACTCCCCTGTCATGGACCCAGCAAAAACAGCTGTTAGCTGGCGCTTATCATCTTTGCCCACAAGTTCTACTCTTCGGGCTCCCTCTTTCTCCATTGTCCAGGAGCCTACAGGGATATAGTTAATACCGGTCTGATCCCAATTAATAATAAGATCAGGTGGGATCTCTTCAAGGCTCACTATATTTTTGATATCCAAAAGAAAACCTTGCTTCAAAGCTTCAAACTTTTCAACGTCAACTTTAGCTTTACTACTAACTCTTCGTTTAACCATACCCATTCGGATAAGTAGACTTTTTGCCCAATCTTTAGTCAACGTAATCCGCTTAAGAATATTGGCATCCTTGCTCAACAAAATTCCTTCAGCTGAAGCAATCACCACGGCGGTATTTACTAGTCTGGCGTAGCCGACCCTTGGATTTGATCGCGCACGCAAAGCGCGCGCTGATCAAGGGTCTGGTCTGTCTAGCATAGAGAACTTGTGCCATATTACGAGAATCAGGTAAAACCAATCAGATCGCTGTATTGTTAATTAGTAAATAACTCGTAGGAAATTTTTACGCGCCATGGTCATATCGATAATGGAATAATGTCTGATAATTTCGAGTCAGCATGCAAGTCCGTTGTAGCTTCCTTAGGATACAGTAACCTGAAAAATGAACAGTACGCTGTAATCAAGAGCTTCGTATTAGGAAGTGACGTCTTTGGTGTTCTTCCAACTGGGTACGGAAAAACACTCTGTTATGCCTGTCTACCTGGCATTTTTGACGAGTTATCGGGGAGTCAAAGTTCTATAGTGGTAGTGATAAGTCCATTAACTGCAATCATGAAAGATCAGGTACATGGTAATCACAATGCATATTTAACTTTCACTTCTAAATAATGGACACTTTGAGACCAGCTAATTGTACTGTTATAGCTATAGAGTAGTGGTGTTGAGGATTGTATTGCCATGGTCCTTGTAGGGACCACAGAACTAGTACTTGCATGTCCTATATAGAGAAGGTGTCCTATATTTGGAGTGTCCTTTAAAGAGGTTCCACTGTATACATTGTAACCGTGATGCAGGTCACAACTCTTAGTGAAAAAGGACTTCCTTCTGCTTATGTAACCGCTGAACAGAAAAATGAAGAGGTATTAAAAGGTATTCGAGATGGCATATATAAATTGGTGTTCTTCACTCCTGAAATGCTTTTATTGAATAAATGCTGGAGACAGTTGCTGATGACCCAAGTTTATTCAGAAAACTTGCGTGCAGTGATAGTGGATGAAGCCCATACAATCAAAAAATGGTAGGCTGGCAATGTTGTAGTGATTTTAAATTACAATACCATTTTTCTTAGGGGTGATACTTTTCGTAAAACACTTTTACGGATAGGTGAAGTCCGTAGCCTTGTTTCATCTTCAGTACACATGATGGCATTAACAGCAACAGCCAACAAAACTCTGCGTAATCAGGTCATTTCTGTCTTAGGAATGAAAAGTCCCAAAGTTGTGGCTGTTTCTCCAGCTAAATTTAATTTAATGTACATTATTAAGAGATATGATAACATACAAGATGCATTTGCCACAATATTAAAGGGAATACAAGAGCAACGTACAAATTTCCTCGTACAATTATTTATTGTCAACGCCTTCATGAGTGTGGACGGCTGTATCAGTACTTCAGGAGCCTCCTTGGAGGAAGTTTTACAGAACCTATAGGGGCTCCAGATTTACCTCAGTTCAGATTACTAGATATGTACCATAGTTCAGTAGACGAAGAAATAAAAGAAAACATTTTACAGTTATTCTCAAAACCATCACACTTAAGGATTGTGATTGCTACGGTTGCCTTTGGAATGGGTATAAACTGCCAAGATGTACGTCAGATAGTTCATGTTGGACCTCCTGAAGATGTTAGCTATATCCAGGAAACGGGACGGGCAGGCCGTGATGGACTACAATCCATTGCAGTTATATTTATAATCAAAGAAGTTAGAGTAGTTCACACTGATATGCACATGCGTACTTACATAAACAATAAAACAATGTGTAGGAGAATAACCCTTTTTCATGACTTCGAAGGATATGTCCATGATATCACAAATCTTTGTATGTGTTGTGATATCTGCAAGGTAGATTGTCAGTGTTCATATTGTGACTTGAAAGTACAATCCTTTTGTGTTTAGATAAAACAGTTGATTATATATAGTATAATACTACTGTACCTACTTGAAGTACCTACTTTCTAAATGTTCCGTTACCCAAGTTATCACGTCTTTACTAGGTTTAGCTTGTAGGATATTAACTGGTTTCTTAAAAGATGGATGTCTTCGGCCAGAAGTACATTCAAATACTTTATTCCGTTGCAGTTCTTTAATGATTATGTCCAATTCTTTTTTGCTAGGTGGTTTTCTGTGGGCACCACTTGGTGAGGTAACATTATTGCATTTGTCATACTGCTGTAGTACTTCATCAATACTGCCCACAGCTTTACTGCAGCGAACAATGGCTTCTTTTGTTTTGTTGGCACCCAGTCCGGTGATAATGGTTTTAACCATTCGATTCAGATGCTCCATATGCAGGTCAAATGGAATATTCCTTCCTCTTATGCCACTTGTATTAACAAACCTGCTCCATAAGAGTTGCTGTGCTTGCAGGGGTGGTAGATCATAATTATACTGACAGAGCAAATTTAGAGCTTCGATGGAGTAATTACGGCGACCAGAATTAATGAAAATAGGTAATAAATAACGATAATAATTTAGCACTCGTTTCCCATCACCTTCTTTGATGGCATCTTTGAATAAGAGATAAAAGCATCCAATGCTCATCAAATTCTTGGAGTATTCATGTATGCCATCAGTGCTAGCAGTAACTGCAGTATTAAATGAATGCTTAATGAAAGTTTTCACAACCTTTTTGCTTATATCCATCAATATAACTTTTCGTTCAACATCTGTCTTTGTCCAGACAACTTCTGGAGAAGGAATTACCCTTTCAACTGGTTGATCATTCAGATCAGTCATACCTAGTACATTTAATGCTGCACATAACACATGGCCTGTGGTGACAGTTTCTATAAAGTCATCACATGAATTAAAACAATGCTTTGGCCTTTTCCCCACATTGGTACGATTAATTAAATTCCGTAACTGGTAAAGTGTACAGTGTTCTCCTGAAGAATCTGATGTATAAAAATACTTCCATATCACCTACAGATGAGATAGCAATACAATAGTACTTTAGTACTATGTTTTTCACAAACCTCAAGAAGCACAACCATGGTGTGCCAATCTTCAATAACTGGGAATAAGCCATCCAGTCTTTTCGCTGCTGTAACAGAATTACTCTTGGCTTGCTTTGCCCCTCTAATTCTAGCAGCCGTTAACTGATCACCACCAAATAACAGTTGGTGCAGTACTGAGCTGTTTTCTGTTACCTCAACTGTAACATTGTTAGTTGTAAGTTGTATCTGATCTTCTTGTTCAATTATAGGAACGTACTGGTGTACATGTGTCGCTATTTTAATCATCTCATCACCTTTGTTCTCATTATATAACAATACTCCCAGTGGTACCTATAAACAGACATTCACATAATTTTAATCCTCACACAGATTAGCATGGTCACTTACGACTTCAGATTTCATACTCATTTCTTTGTAGTATTCATGTTCCTGATGCCACTCCACAATATCAGAAAATGCAAAGGAGAAGAATGGAATATTAGTGGCAAGGATACGACTTATTGATGTTGTTAGGTGATCAGTTAAAATATCATCTAACTGTTTATCTGGCAAAAGGTACAGTGCCATCTTCATTGTACTGTTTAAACAACTATCCAGGTTTACAATAGACAAATGGTCAAAATTGATTCTGTCACGAACACACATATGGTGGAAGTAATGTAAAGACTGATCCTTTTGACCATCCATTCGCATATACCTAGCTTTAACAGTTAGGTCTAGATTATCCCCTCCTGACTTGTAGGATTTTACTTCTGATTGTGGCTGTTCAGATGTTTCCTTCGCTTGTGATTGTTCCACTAGCTCTTCTTCTTGTTCTTCTCCTTGCAAATATGTACTTAGTGGTTGATCAGAATCACAACTATCGCTCAAACCATCTTCAATAGATTCTGAATTGGTTAGATTATCATCTGATACTACAGGAGAAAATGGTGGAGCAATCACTGAGGCGCAAGAAGACAATGATGAGCATTCATCATCTGAGCTGTCTGTTTCTAAACAACTATCCCCAAGACATGTGGCTATATTTTGTAATGGTTCGGTTGGTTCCTGTATAATCAATTGTAAATGCATGGACAAATTATGGTAATGGACTTACATTCATTAAGCGATCAGTAAGTGCACATTTCCACTGAGTAACTTTGCTATCAAAAGCTGTTCCTAGAGTTGTGACTAGCGATGTTAATACTTGGTGAGATACGCACAGATTAAGTTTTTGAAGCCGTTGATATACCTGTGTAATACATTATATGCTCAGGCCACATAGTAATACATGTTGCTACTTACTGATTTAGCTGAATGGCCAGCATATAGAATAAGAGCAATTAGCTTCTGTACCAAGCACATCTTACTAAACCGATATTTCAGAAGAACTGAAACACAAATTCCAATGGTGGCTTCTCTGTTACTTCTAGATGTCTTCGTCTCAGTACAAGCATACAACAAGGATAAAAGCACAGGTGCGAATGTTTGCATTTCCTTAATTAGATTATCCCATGTAAACTGGCTAAGGTCAGTTACTGCTTGACTTCGAAGAACTGAATTTGAACACAATGCACGTATTTCTGATTTGAGTATTCTTGACATATTGATGATGACATATTTACGCATTGCATTACTCCTCATGCACTCTGTTACCATAGCTCTCTTACTTCTTCTGGCAAGAGCCTTACCCATTTTCTTTCTAGAAGGTGTTAGAGGATGATTTTGTATTCGATTGGCATAACTAATTTGAACCTACAAAAGCAAATGTATATAGCTATATGGTGAGAGATTGAATTGTCACTCACCCTGACACCTGGAGAGTTGCCTAAAATAAGGAACCTGGTTCTTGTTGGTGAAGCTAATCTCGGTCTTTTTGGAGTTGGTGGCTGCTGAGGTTCACACTCGAGCAAGCAATCGAGTATGGAATTAACACAAGATACAATGTCACTTTTGAGCCCATCAAGTAATTTGGTCGCTCTCTCGTATTTTGAAAAACATTGTCGACACATTCGTCCAACACTTGTGAGAGTTTCTACATTCAAACTTTCTGTCGCCGTCTCGGTCTCCGTACCTCGTTGATTAATTTCCTCCTCAAGCAATCTTTTCCACACAGGTATAACATGTTGCGATAACTTTGTGCTCAATAAACGATTTCCCTTGCTATTTTTGATATCAGCTCCGCATCCTAAACATAGGAATGTGGAGGCAGCCATTTTAAGCTACCACAAAAAATGCACTATCGATTACCTAAAGTTATAGAAGCATTACGTAATACCACATTCCATTTGCACAAGTGCGCTAAGCTAGACAGACCAGACCCTTTTATTTTTCAGGAGGCGCATAAAAGGGTCGGCTACGCCAGACTAGGTATTTACAGCTGCTCCAGTTGCACGAAGGTAGCGCACGTATTCCTGAAGCTGTTTGTCAGCTTCATCACCAATCAGTAACGGCCTCCCCATTTTCTTACTCGGTAGCTCGCAAACTTCGTCATCTTGGGAGCACTCACCCGGTTTCTTCTTATTCAACTGACTCTGGTACTGGCTTTTAAACCGTCGCACGGATGTCTCTTTTAGTGGAATACTGGGGAAATGTCTGGCATAATACCGAAGGGTGTTTGTCGTTCCAAATTCCGCTGCTCTCTTTCCCACCTGGTACTTTTGAGCTCCAGTTAAATGCAAATACGGCATTCTGCTTGCCGCTCCTGGAATCTTGTCAATGGCACAAACTTTTTCATTCGCCGCTGCTATCGTAGATGACGGTATCACTCTGCTCAATGGTCCATTTGGGTCTGGCAAGTTAGTTTCACTTGAAGAAGGCTTCTTAACGATATGAAAATATTTTAATATTCCCGACATTTTGCCTTCACTGGCCGCGTGTTTTCTCACGTGATATTTTTAAGGCCGTTGCTATTCGTACGACGATACGTATGAATAGCTCACGTGCTATTTGTACGGTCACGTACGAATAGCTGTGGGAGTATAATAATGCTATTTGTATGGTCGCGTACAAATAGCTGAAAAGCTATTAGTACGACGATACGTGTAGCTAAATAGTTCGGTGAACTCTCACACGTACGAATACAAAACCTCTAGATGCCTATACCGAGTAGCTATTTAACTACTTCGATGGTAGCTATATGGACGGATACAAACACCAAAACTAATAATCTCCCAGTATAGCTACATGTTTATGTAACTAAAAGGCCATGCACCTAACTAGGTATAGCATTCAGTGACACATGTGCATATTATAGAATCCAATTCCGGGCTGAACTGACCAAACACCTCAATACAGCTATACTGATTACAAATGGCAGCAATTTGTTTCAAAACATGATATGTTGGTTGGGTGAAGATGCTGTCATATACATAAACTTCACTATCTGACACAGCTTTGATTGCCACCCAGTGATCACTACCAGTGTGCAACACTTGACAGTAAGCAATTCCTGCATAACCCAGCATCCAATCAAACTTCTCAAACTTAAAACATTCTCCAACGGCTGGAGTTGATAAACCTTGCAAATCAGGAAATTGGTCACGTAAGAGCTGACTAGCAGCATTAATGTGATCATCATCAAGCTTGTTGCCTTGCTTAATACTGCCAATAAGCCTCGTAAATCTTTCAATAACATCATGCTGATGACGATTACGATTATTCACTTTTCTCCTTTTGCGATGATGTACTTCGGGGCAATGGTTGGATAGCTGTTTATCTTCAAGTGGTGACTGAACAGTGGGCTGCTGTTTATCTTCAAGTGGTGACTGAACAGTGGGCTGCTGTTTATCTTCAAGTGGTGACTGAACAGTGGGCTGCTGTTTATCTACAAGTGGTGACAATGCAAATAAATTACTATTAATTGCTACAATGCACCTTAGTGTATTTGATATTAATAAAACCTATTTCAGAGCCCTGCTCAACCACTCCTATAAATGCACATCATGCTGACAATTACTTACCTTTCTCCTTTTGCGACGATGTATTTTGGGACAGTGGTTGGATTGTTGCTTATCTTGAAGTGGTAGCTGAACAGTGGGCTGCTGTTTATCTTGAAGTGGTGGCTGAACAGTGGGCTGCTGTTTATCTTGAAGTGGTGGCTGAACAGTGGGCTGCTGTTTACTTTCAAGTGGTGAGTGTGCATTCTGCAAGACAATGCAAAAAATTAATACAGTAGTCATAATGTTGGACCCTCGTGGGTATGTTTAGACAATTGGAATTTGGACTCAATCATTTATACTAGACCTGATCAATTACTCTAATAAAATACACAACAGTTATTATACTTGTCTGAAGTAATACCGTATAGAGGAAAAATTTGGCAGAGAAAAAAAATTTTCTAGTTTCATTATTCACAAGCACTGTTCTCGGATTCCATGCCAATTATCGTCAAAATACTGAATCACTTGTTTTAGCTTTGTGTCCTTCAGTCGCTGATAAAGTTTTGAATATTCTTCTTCATCTCAAGCATACACAAGCTTATTTATTATTTCCAAGACAGCGACCTTTTGTGCAGCATTGATACCAACTTTTTCAGGGGTAATTTCACGTCTGAATGTTCTTAAAGTGTGGAATAAGCATATCATCAGTTCAGCACTGAGGATCTTCTGTGCAAATACATCTCTTTCTGTAAAATCCTTGTCTGCCATAATACATCTTGTATTGGAAGTATCATTGTGTTTCATGAATACATCCATTAAATGACTGATGGTCACCTTGTCCTCATGCACCACCAGCCATAAAGCTACCACTTCACTCTCTCCATTTCCATCTACAACCATCATAATGTACAGTGGCATTCGAAGATTGTTCAATTTATAAGTTGCATCAATAAGAACTAATTCAGGATACCGTGCATATGTGTTCTTCCATTCCTGAGTTTGAAAATACACACTGGATAACGTATCACTTTCATCTTTTGACACTTCCACAAATGCCCCTGTAGAAAAATAGAGTAATAAATAATTTTAGCTGACAGAATATATATTTTACTTGTATTTGCTTACCATTAACCTTCTTCATTTCTTCTACTAGTGTGCTAACATTAATAACTTCATTTATCTTGTCCTTGGAAGCCAAGTTATGCAGATCCTTAAGGATGACCACCTTTCCTGACTGCTTAAAGATATGCTGCTGCACCATCTTCTTGTTGGCCTTAACTTCAAGCATGTTTTTGGCCTCCTTAACACTGGGTTCACTCAGTCTTCGTTGCCTGGGATGATGCTTGAAAGCCTTCTATATGGCAACACATTACAACATGTTAATGTATTTCAATCAAAACAAAGCCTACACTCACCTCACTAATCTCGTGGTTGTGGTCATTTTCAATAGCTTTTATGAACAAAACTTGGCCATTTTGACTATACCTAACTTTCACACGAAACTGGCACCCCATTTGATACGTCCTACAAGATGAAACATATAGACCAGTGCCACTACTGAGACTCTACTGAGAAACTCGCTTACAGTATGAAGTCGCACTTACTTCTGGTGTGGCCTTTTCCCGGTAGAAGTTGTTTTATAATCCTTTCCACCGTGGTGGCACACATAATCTATCTCTGAAAAGACTAAGTCTTCATTAAATTTCTTCTTCGGCGCGCGTGTAGCCGACGCTGACTCGATGGTTCTTGAATGTCTGACGTAAAGTTGCACAAATTCAGCTTGCTGAAATGCAGATATTGCATCACAGAGGTCCTCATAACTTTTAAACTCATCCCCACACCGAAGCATTCCTGAACCATAGATCCAATGGATGAATCGAGCGTAGAGCAGCAGCAGCTGATGTTCAAAACTTACGCGCCAAAAGCCACGTGTAGTTACCGGAGAAAAAACGAATTTGGCCATCCCGTTTATTTGGAATCACGTGATTGCCGTACAAATAGCTCTTCAACTATTCATACGTCACTGCCGTACGAATAGCCACTCCGTATTTTTAAATGGTGCAGCTAGTGAGTGAAAAAGTTTGGATGGTTTTAGTTTGGCGAACGCCGGGTTATTCGCCAAATTCGCCAAACTTTCCCGCTGCCAAACATTCCCGCTATACGGTATCTGCGGACGCGTAGAAAAGTACAGTTGCCAAGCTTGTGGCGCTTGTGTTGGGCGCTACCTACCAGTGCCCGGCTCGACCACTGCTGAATGCTGACGGAGACCCATGATATTCGTGAGTTCTATATAGCTAACTTATAGGCCCAGGTTATCATTACGTTTCTAAGGTTACTATCATGTGACCATTTTCGCGGCTGGCCCTACCAACTCTCAACGCTAATACTTGAGTGACCCAGGCAGAACCTATAAAAACAGTTTGAGCTGAGTGTGAAAAAGCATCCACACCTAATTAGTAAGATCTCTAAAGGACAGCACACGATACAATATATAAAAGTAAACCCACAATGTATAGTAATAAGATTATAACAGAAGTAGCACAGATATATCACTTGGACAAATATTTTGTATGTATGTCCGGTTGTGGAACGTGTACGATATTAATCTGTACTTGATCTATGACATTTACGTATTACAATTACTGATTGGGAGTATTTGATTTTTCAAATAAATTTAATAGGATTTATCGGTCTAGCATGATTTATGTCCGGAGCGTACGAGATTTACAAAGTTGTCGGACTACTGGCTTATCTGTTAATTTCAATTTGTATTTTTTGTACTGTCCTAGCAAACCCTAATGATGCCAATAAAGCACATGTAAATAAACCTATAGTTATGAAAAGTTTTAAACTAGTGCACCTGGTTTCTTGAGGTCATAAAGTGTGCATACACATGCATGCTGTGCATGTGTTGGCTTACATGTGTGCACACATGTGTGTCAAACCATTTCTGTGTACCACTAAGAAGCATACATAGTTCATCTTGTTTGTATGTACTTGAAACTGTAGTGTTTAAGCCAGATGTTTTAATAGATAAACAAGAATTTTGTGAGGCTCTTATGTGTGATAGTACTCATGGTAGTAATGTAGATTGCATGTGTACATGTTTGTTGTGTGTGTGTGCGTGCGTGATTTCAAAATCACTAAGGGTGAAGGTCAGTTATAGTGACATCAAATGCTCAGTTCTGAATTCACTAGCAGTTACTTGTTACCTTCTAAGGATGATTACCTTTTAGGTGCTGTTGTTCTAATTGTTTTAATTGTTCCAATATATCATGTAGTAGTACACTATATACACCACTATTGTAATATGCAAATTTGGTAACAGCATACAAACTTATTGCCATACTGAGTACTTGATGTCACTGTAACTGACCCTCATAATTTAGTGATGGAATGATGGTTACAAACTGTGAGTTGTACCCTTAATACAGTATCTTCTGTGATGGGTATGTTACATAACAAATATTTGTTTTTTGCTATGACGATATTTAAATTTGTTGCCATGACAATATTGTCGCTATGGTACTTAATATTTAAGGATTCAATGGCAGCAGTTGGTAGCCCATGCATCCTTATTAATGCCCCTCAGTGGCTCCATAGGCCCTGTAGTGCTGGTTTGAGAAGGTCAGCAAAAAGCTGTCTGTCAAAGCAGACTTGACCATCTATGGCCATATACTTGCAATGGTGTGTCTGGATGATGCCTTAAAGTTAAACTATGGGATTGACCTGTTCCAATTGAACTTTGATCTGACTATATGTCTGACCCAATATAATGCTACAGTACACATTTATACTAAAATCAGATTGTTTTTGGCAAATGTTGACAGTTCTGGGGCTATAGTTTTCACGAGGTAAAAATATCTACATACCATCATTGTGGTCACACACCAGATCAACTTGGTAGATGTTGTCATGACAACAGATGCATGGCAACAAACATAACTGTTAATGGGCATGTACACATGCAATGCACACACATAATGTAAACGTACTTGTGACTGGATTTTCAACTTAATTCAACAGAACTTAGCTAATTGTAAAAGATATATTTCTCTATTATTAGTCTGGCACATTATCTGCTCTATATTTTTACATTCCTGCACACTTAACAAGGGAAATTATAAGGGCTGTTTCAGTTCACTGTCGCAATGATCTTATGTTTTGATTAATCCTGTAGTGACACTCTCACTATGTCAGCTCCTACTAGCAACTTTGTTTCCCAAGCCAGCCAATCAGAAGAGTCATTGGTGCAGCAGACATCAACTACCAAACCAGAGGGAACATCCAATGGGGTTGGTGGTGTGGACAACAACAATGGTTACACGCGGGTCAGGCCAGCAGACACCTCTGACAGCTCTGGTGGCACAGGATTCATCAGTTGCTGTGTAATTTTTCTGTCGATCACCACACTACTTCTGATGATAGTAGTCAATAAAATTTTTTGGTGTGCCAATTTCTTTGCCCAAAAATTGAAATAGTTGGGTTGTGGTAATAACACCAGGGCCTCCTTCCTGTGAGATACATAATTCATGATATGTTCAATTTTGGAATATTGCACTGGTTGTTGATTGTTGATTGTTGACTCTAGACAAGTAAAGCTGTATGCCCATGTAGTGATTTCAAGTTGCTGGCCCTTGGTTTAAAAATCACATTATAATGTCACACCACTCTGTTGTTTACAATTTATTTTTGTCTGGTGCATAGTTACCAAGGAGACCATGGTATTGTTACCACAATTTTAATTTTGGGCAAAGAAATTTGCCACTAAAAGATGTATTCCATCGACACCAGACCATGTAAAGGATAGCTTGAACTAACAAGCCATTGTTGATGATGGTGGACTCACAGCAAATCATGAAAAACATGACTGTGTTTGTGTGTATACTATCCAAATATCCTGTCAGGGTATTCTACAGATAGTGACATCATATAATTATATCTTTATAATTTAGTCTTTTATGATATATGTTAGAACCCCAGTAGTATGGCTTCAGTGGGTCTGTATGAACTGAACCTTGTAGTTAACATTGTAATGTAGTGATGATGTTAGACACCACACACATTATAATGATCATTACAGGGTCCAGATCGTACAGACATATCAGGGAAGAGAAGGTGGGCATAGGCTTAAGGAACAACTAACTATAAGCAGTAGAATTAAATGAAAACTTGAAATTGTTGTTGCCAATTAAGAACACACAAACACAAGAACTGTACAGAATTCAGGGCACATTCATAGCTGTCCTTCAAAAATTCAGGCTACTGTTCCACACTTACTTGATCCACATGAAGTAAAGGCATACTTTACCAATCTTCTGTGAAAACATTATTATCAGGTATCGTAATGCATTGATTATTATTGTGTTGATTTTTTGTTGGTAGTGATAGCAGCGCTTAATCTCTCCTGTCCTGGAGGCTCCAATAAATTTGAGAAAGCCGGGTGGTGTTACTTTTGGCTGGCAGTCTATAGAGGCAATGTTAGACAGAGAGGTTCAACGAAAAAGAATAACCAGCTACCAAGAGTTCCTGGTCTAAAGGAGAACTTTGTGTATAGGAATGCATATGGACAAGGCTTAGATAATTTACAATATTACACATGCACAAATTGACCTGCACAAATGCACTACCATGTAGCTACTGTTTAATGTTCTGTTATAGTATGCAAAGTGTGTATTGAAATTTGTAGTGAAATTTATACTTGTACTTATACAAGTCCCTAATATGTACAGTCTATTGCTGGAATTTTCTGCACCATTTATTATTTTCCAGTAAATGTTATCTTGTACTGACATGTGTCTGAACACTTTTCAGTCATTATATGATGCTCAAAGGTGCTGTCTATAATAATATTAACGATACCAAATGCAGGCTTTCACCTTTATTAATATAGGTCAGACACAGGTCTAATTATAATAGAGGGAGGTTATTCCAGACATGTGATGTCACAATTGTACCCATACCCACACAATGAGCTCACCATATATGTACATTAATTTTCATGATGATACACATATGTACAGGTGTATTTACAATTCTATTCTGGGCGCAATTAAGGTACAATGTTTCAAAATTACACATTACTATTGAATTTAATTACTAAGAAATTGAAATACTTACGCACAAGTAGAAATATCATGAAATACATGCAGAAACGGACTCAAGTCTAGATCTGTATTGCCACAAAATTTTTAACATGTCTTTTGTTTACTCTTGCAGTCTTGCTTCCACTTGGAATTGTCATACACTATAACAAAACACAAATAAGCATATGTAAACTCATCCAGGTGAAGCTGCTAGACGATCCTTAAAAACTTTTTTTGGATGAAGAGACACCTGCAGCTGCCAGTTGGTTACATCTGGGAAGAAAGTAATGCACATCTTTAAGTTCTATTTAACGCACACCAAAACAAAACAGTATTAGAGTTTGTGTTAACATATAATACTATTAGTGTCGTTTATATTCCCTGGCATGGTATACAATTGTCGGAGTGGACTACTGGACCCTAAGAACCTTAGCAGTGAGTTAGCACCATACTGCATGGGCGGGGGTATTCTGGGGATGGATACTGTCATAGTAAGTGTAGTATCTATGATATCGTACAGAATGTCTTATAATCCATGTTCAGTCAAATATGCCTAGTACATGTGTGTGGTTACAATAAGAACTTTATAAGTTTTGAATGTATGCTTTCCACATTCGAAGGTTCTATTGTTAAAATGAATGAATTTTCGAATGGTTTGTTAGTCATTGTGACACAATCTCCGCATAATATAAGCACCCTCAAGGTTCCAACAGAACATTTGAACTAAAATGCCATAGTAATGCCTGCTATTAATGATACGCATGTATATATACTGTATAGCCATTTTTTGAGGGTGAATTGAACCTTTTTGTGAATTTGTGAATTTTGTAGCTGCCTAAATAAATTTTTTGTGGATAACAGAGTAGCACAGAAAAACATGAAGTGAATTGGATGAAATTAAATAGTTTGGTTTCACCACCTTTGTGCCTTGTCACTCTGTCATAACAGAGGCCACACAGATGACTACACTAGAGGTTGATGGTGTCTGATTAACTCTTTGATATGGTATGTAGGAGGTTACACAGGTATCTACACAATAAGTGTCAAGGAGAACATGATTATTCATGCATCCTAAGTAGCCAATTCTCAAACAATACTTTATAACTGGCTGGCTGCCAGTATGAAACCGGTGTTTCACGCAAAGGAATCCATGTTGTTCAAGCGCTTAATTAGAATTACTATTTATATGTAAAATTTCGATGAGTGGCTGATATTTTGGTAAGTTTATTGGCACGTAGCTGTAACTGCCTCTGAAGCGTTCATCATTATGCAAATATATAAGATATATACAATTCTTCAATCGCTTAACTTTGACAAATAGTACAGTTCTCCAGTAGCGGTAGGTACACAAAAATTGACTGTAACAAAGGGAGTTAATACAAAAATAACTCTTTAAAGATGCCCTTATAACGTATTTAAGAAGTAAACGAAGTACAGGAATTAATAAGAAACGTCCACAAAATAGTATGCGCCTCTGCCATGTTACACAAGAAGAAGAGTGAAATAATCAAGGATACCAGTGAGTTCGGAAATTGTTTAACGACTTATAGTATTATACGGCTTAAAACTTACCTTTAGATTTCATTTATCTGTTGCAGCTTTTCGAGCTAACACTTAGAGCTTCATGAAATAATTTGCAATGCGGATGCCATATTTCAAAATATATGGGGACCTATGGAGTGCACGGTTTTGTTTCATATCCCAGTTACGTAGTCTATATATCTATGGTTCATTATCCTTTTTAGTAAAAGCGCTGTGAATGCATATCATAAAACCATTTCGCGTCAGTTTTCAGCCATGGTGGTGGATATTTCATATGAAAAAAATGTGGCTAGGTACTAGACAAATACCTAGTAACACATAACAATAAGGGACTAAATACTATTAGCAAAAGAGGTATTTTTGTTCTAAGTAAGTTCACCTCTTGTACATCACTGTAAAACTCGCTCATAGCAAATGGCAAGTAACCGGAAGCCACCTTCTTTCAACACCTGTTACTACGCCCACCCTTAATCTATCATTCCATGGTATAACCTACTGAATATATGAAACTTTACGGTTTGGCGACATTGACTAAAATCGTCAAATTTAAATCACCGTCAACCTCGCTGCCAGCGTACTTGTAGTCAGCTGTATATTTAACTTACTGAGCTGATTCGGCAAACTAAATGTCAGCCAACCTGTGTTTGCTCCCAAATCGCCAAACCTAATGTCCGCCAAATGTTTAATGTCCGCCAAATGTTCCACGCATATGGATGCACTTATAGAAAGATCTATCGAATAATCACTTCTTTTAAACTAAGATCAAACATATTTGCACTTATTTCAACTCTAAACTACACTAAAAACATAGGACCACAAACGCCATTTAACTTTAAACATCACTGCTGGCTTCCTGGGAGCACACAGCCAATCTTATAAAATACTTACAGCTCAAGTAAACCACAAACTCAAACTATATCAAAAAAGGTTGGTTATAACCCAGGTATGGGTATATCTTTGTTATTACACAAAGCCCAATAAAGATATCATAGGAATGACATATCTCTCCCAAAGGTCTACACCAATCAATGCTTCTTTTGTACAATGAAAGCAATGGCTTCTGCTGGTTCTGTCACCTATCAAAGCTTTTTTGTACAATAACAGCTGGCACTGTTTTAGTATCCTTATATGGTCATGGATTGATGACTTATCTCCCATGTGTAATAAAATTACAGTGTGGTCGTCGAAAGATGGATCCTCAAGGTGAGCCAAGGAGGCTTTTCCAACCAGAAACAGAAACGGTAACGAAAATGCTTATTTGTACTATTAATACCAATCAGCAGAGTCCACCGCGAAGCGTCCCCAGAGGTGGAGGCAGTCTATCGTGTCTGCTGTGCCTGTAAGTCCACCTGCCAGAGGCGAAAGTGCCCATGCAAGGAGGTGGAGACCACGTTTCGTTTTGCGCGTTACATATTTATAAAAGTTTGTATAAAGCATTTAAACTTAAAATATTAATGTGTATGCGTTGCTATGTGTTCCTTAGTGATGAGTCTGCTCATTAGTATTTAAATACAAATTCTCGTGATGTTGGCTAAATGTAAAACATTATCATTTGGTGAATTAAAATTATAAGTAAAAATGTGGTTTAATAAAGTGTTTTGCTTCCATAGGTTGTTGTATGTTTATTTTACATAAAGAAGATTTCTGATTATTTCATTATGTTTGTTCCAGGTAATAATCCAGAACAATCCCTTGCAAATTTTTACACCTGGCTGAATGCTGTTTATGATTCTCATGGCCTGCCATGTAGTTGCAAGATAAAATCATCCGATGACACATTTTTTATAAAAGGAGCGTATCACCACATGACAGGGGAGGAAGTAGACCACTTTTTGAAAGTGCTTGGTAATATTACTGAGAGATGGACTTTTGAATGTATAAGATCTAGTTCCAGTTGTGGAGCTGTTTTGCGATCGCATAGTGGCAAAGGACAAATTTCATTGCACATTTGCAGTAGTCACAGTGCAGCCATTGCGGAAAGCAGAGGAAAATCCGTGGCTACTTGATGTTTTGCCACGCAATAATATCATACGACTGTTGCTCATTGGCCCCTGTCAACAACAAAACAATAAATGTCGATTACTGCCAACAGGATTATTTACCTTGAGCAAGGGGGAGCTGAATTCCAGCTATATAGATTATTAGCCCAAGGTCTGGGGACATGCAGGCGCACGCATGATCTTCAGTTAACGTAGCCACTAAAGAGAGAAACCAAAAAGTACATAGTTACATTTACAACACTACGAAGCACTCGCAGCAACACTAACGGGACTAACCACCCAGCAGAAACCATGCCTCTCCCCTTTTCAAACACATTGTATTATGATATAAAAATGGATGTTGTCCAGCATTGATCTATGCTGAAAGGAACCAGACTGAATTCTGTTATAAAATTTGCCCCCATCCATTTTGCATCTAATGGACATGAAATTTTCTGTTATATTGGTGGTCTTGTTTTGTACAAGTTGATTGATTGATTGATTGATTGATTGATTTAGACTCAACACATTTGGCAGAGCCGTTCTTCCATGTGAGAGTATACAACAACAATATGCAATACATATACACATACAACTAACAATGCACATATACAAGAATACAATAACACAATTACAACACATGTAAACTATAATTACAAACAACAACAAACAATAATATGCAACCATAAAATAATTACATTAACCAAAAATAACTATAACATAAACTACAGTAAATAATTATAAAGAGTGGATGAAAAGTCACGTGCAGCAACAATGGGTTTAGGAAGGTCATTCCACCACCTTGCTCCCTGATGGCGAAAAAATGCCTGTGTCCGTGAAAGACGGTGTTTGCGAATGTTGGAGGACACCGTGTAGAGTAAATATGTTGAGGACCAAACAGTATACCGTATAAGCAGAAAATTTGACTGGAAAAATTTTTGACAATTTGGAAAATAAATGCATTTGGCAAATTAAATTTGACGATAGCCCAGGTTCCTAGTATTATTTTTAGTAGCGCTCCATTTATGGCGCGTGCAAGTTTCATTTATGATAGCTGCGTTCGAGGCTACCATGAATATAAAAGTATATGGGATGCATCAGTGGGAGAAATTCTGCACTGCAGTCGCGAAGTAGATAATCCTAACGATGACCATGCGGTCACAGTTAGTCGTAGAGGAGTTACCGTTGGCCACGTGCCACGGTATGTGTCACGAGGTTTTTCTTTATTTATACATCTAGGAGGGAATATTACTGCTACTGTTGTCTCAACCAGAAGATATTCAAGAGACCTTCCACAGGGAGGATTAGAAATTCCATGTCAATACACGCTAGAGGGGCCAATCAAGGAAGTTAGAAAGATCAGAATATTTTTGGCATCTTGTGAGAGTAATTATAAGCTAGTTAAATCTGATTCTGAAGTTTCAATGAATAATGGTAATGTTATAAAAACAGAGCCAAACGATGGTAAGATCGCCGCAAAAACTGAACCTCAGGTAAACAACTTAGTGCCAATAGCAGCCACCGCCGCCACTACTAATGAAACTGCTAATGAAACAATTGTTGTACAACAGCAAGACTCTGTTGCATCAGCAGGAGAACAAGTTACTGAGTGCAATGACACCTGGGTTATGCTTGAAAGAGTTGTTCTTAAGCTTGACGACAGGAATATTTTACTCAACGGATTATGCTTAAATGACAAACACATATCGTACATGCAGTTGCTTTTGAAAAGGCAGTTTTCATCTGTTTTAGGACTGAAGTCAACTCTGATTGCTGAAAGGCATGGTGGTGTGTTACCACAGAATGGTTTACAAGTTTTGTTAGTCCGAGACAACCATTGGATTTTATTGTCTACTATAGATTGGACAACCATTGGATTTTATTGTCTACTATAGATTATCCTCAAGGAAGTGTAAGGATTTACGATTCAGCTTTTCATAGTCAGCCACCAAGTGTTCTAAAGGCTATTACAAAAGCTTTGGTGGCACCAGAGCAGCTTGTACGAGTATCAGTTATGAATACCGAGATGTAATGTGCACCTAATGATTGTGGTGTGTATGTAGCTGCCATGATGACTTCAATTGCTTATGGTGAAGATCCATGTTATCTTAGTTATAACCCCAAGACGATGCGAGGTCACCTTGCAAAATGCTTTGAACAACAACATTTAATACCATTCCAATCATCACCCCAAGTAGTTAGTAAGGTTGAGAGGACCTTTTACAACTTAGATATTAGTATAAGCTAAGTAGCATGTTTATACATATGTAATGATGCTACTGTATTTACATGATACATGACTATTAATTTTACAGCATAAATAAACAGTAAATAATGGTTAATTTACTATAATGGTTTGGTGGATTTTAATGATTGCACAGCATTGGTTATTCCTGCATGGCGAAATCCGTTGATTGCTAAAAGCGGCCTGCTTCTTATCTCCTCTACTGAAGACATTAACCAGCTGGCACTCTTAGGTTTGATAATACTCATCCTAAAATCTATTTTTACATTGTTCAAGGACATGTTAGTAATAAGTTGTTGTTGCATCTCTTTGGCATACCAAGTCTGAAATTTTCTCTTCATGGCATCTTTAAGCGGCTTGTTTATTGCTAAATCCATAGGTTGCAGCTTGTCTGTGCAATTAGCTGGTACCACAACAAACCGAATATTGTTAGTTTGTAATACTTCTTTGAAGTAGTCAGTCTGTTGTCCTTTGAACACATCAAAAATTGCTAAAGCAGGCTGAGATGCTGGCAACCCAAGCTTTTTTCGCTTTGATTTTAAAAATGGAATTACAAGTTTTTGTAAATACTGGATCATACTTGTTTCATTTGACCAATGGTTTGCCGTGTGTGACACGTCCCAGCCCTCTGGGAACTTGACTGAAGGATGACATCTAGTAGTTTTCCCTTCATACAAAATTTGTGGGTGTAAAAAACACCCTGTCATAGTCGCAGCCATAACAAGGGTTATTTGTCGTTTGTCATCAACTCCTGTAACAATTATATTTTTGGTTCCTTGTTTCTCCATCGTCCACTCGCTAACTGGGACTAAGTGGATACCTGTCTGGTCCCAGTTGAATATTAAATCTTCTGGTATGTCATTCATGATTACTTCTGCACAAATATCATTTAGGAAGCCCTCTTTTTGCAATTTAAACTCAGCAGGAAGCATTTTTCCTGCGTTGGAACTTTTTCTCTTCACAAAGTTCATTCGAATTAGCAAAGATTTAGCCCAAGTCTTTGTAACGACAAAGGAGCCACCCTGTTCTTGTAAATATCCTGGATGTCGCGTGGATATAATAGCTTCAGCAGCAGCCATTACTATGCATGTGTTAACCGTACCACCATTTGAACGTAGCGATTTAATATACTCTTGCACAGTTCGATCAGTTCCTTCTTGGAGCAAAAGGGGTCTTCCTTGACGCTTAATAGGTAGCTCTTTAATCTCTTCTTGAGCTTTTGTTGTACCAACGTTTTCTTTAAGCTTTAGTAAATATTCTTTCTTAAAACGTCGTGCAGATGCCTCGGGTATTGAGCGACCAAATTTTTTTGTGAAGTACCGAGATGCAGCCATTGGTCCATGTTGAGAGGAATACCGGCCTATGCTTTCTCTTTCCTCTGCTGTGTAGGTTACATAAGATACCTTACGCTTCTTTTCGGGTGGTGTCTTGGAATTATCGATCTCAAGTTTCACTTTTCTGTTAGCAGATTCAATATCACGGACGGTTAAGTATTCGTTTGCTTGTGATTTACATGGTAGTTCACTTTTAAAATACCTGAAGAGAGTCATCATGTGCTTCACACGCGGCTTGACATACGCAGCTGGCAAAAATACTGGGTAATAGATTCAAAAAACATGACGAATTAAATTTGGCGATTCTCTTAAAAAATCGCCAACCGTCAAATTTTTTTCCATGTCAAATTTTCTGCTTATACGGTAGGTGGATTCAGTAAAGTAAATTTCTTATGGTAAAGCTGATTGTAAGATCACAGAAATTCTATAGTTTTATTTGAGGTCTCCAGGTGTCAAATATTTGAAGTAAACCAAAAACCACAGAATGTCCAAAAAAGGAAAAAACTTCAGTCCAGTCCAGTGAATGGAGACCGTCATCACAGTGGTGATTTTCTATGTGTGGTGTAGCTACATGGTGCAACACCCTTACAATATATTAACCCAAGTTTCTAAATGATCCACAACTGTTTAAAACTTTACGTATGTTGTCAACAAGTACTTTGCAACCAGCTTGGGTGTACGACTTACGGAAACTTGCATTGTTTAGTACTCAAGAATTGTCCTGATCACTGCACATACATACAGTTATGATCATAAGGTGCAGGTGGCTGAATGCTGGTGACATAGCAACAGCCAATCATAATGATGTTTATGAGGTTATCATGGTACACCAAACCACAAGGGCAACTGACCTTGGCTAACTCCTTAACTGTTTGTGTATGTATTAACCTGTGAATCTACTGGTATGCTGTCCCACTGCACGTCAAAGCAGTGTTGCTAAATGCTGACAAGGTGCTGAATGTCAATAAACAATGAGATTGCTTATTTACATTTAGCACCTTGTCAGCATTTAGCAACACTAAATAATTATGCTATACATACAAGTGCCTCCAGCATATGTGGTTCATAATTTGATCAGCTGAAATATTCATTTGTTTAATTAATAATAACACTAAGATCTGCTAAAAATTAATATGGGATGGATGGCCATAATTAACAATGGCTATTATTTAGGTCTGTCACAAACTCTTGGAATATCAATCTGGTGGTTGCTTTTCTATATATTATTACCATATTTGAAGACCATGCAATAATAACCTGAGCTAACAGGCCTATAGGAATATATAGCTACGTAATACTCTTTATACTGAAGCAAGGTACGTAGTTCTACAAGGTGCATTTTTTATTAATAATATTGTAAGTGTCTTGTACTGGACATCTGTACACCTTACACATGATGCCATTACAGGGCCGGCGGAACCGCCCAGGCTGCCCAGGCTTTGGCCTGGGCACTTTTGTGTGAATCAGTTAGTCTATAACTTAAGCTACATTACACCACTTGACTAGAAAAATAATGACTGGTATTACTCACAAGTTCATTTCTTATTTGACGTTTCATTCATTAAATTTCGTCTTAATGTCACGTGATCATATTATACAAAAATACAAAACCACAATATAACGTAACGCTATCCACGTGAGTCACCATGGCATTGTCAAAGGAAGTTGCTGATGCTATCATTATAATAAATATCCGATGATTTCCTCTGAACCGCACCAACCAAAGAGAGAATTTGGAAAGAAATCGATAATGAGGTGAGCTGATTGGTTTTTGAAATGGCCATCGTGAAGACAGTGATTCAACAATTTGAAGCTAACCACAAGTCCGATACTGAACTTAGTTATATTCATGTAATACTAGTCTTTGATGGCAGCTCTTCATTACTGCATGGTTGTAAATGGCCTGGGCATCATAAATTAGCTTCCGCCGGCTCTGCATTAGCATTTTATTAAACGCATCTTTTAATGTAAACTTGCATAGGATGTACAGTTGTCCAATACAGTATGAAACAGAGTATGAAATAACAGTCAGACATTTGACATTTTCATTTTCTCAAGGCACTTTCATTGTTTTTCATGATTTACCATGCATTCCACTGTTTATACACTCCTTTAGCTAGCCCATCAACGCCATAATCAATAATGGCTGTTGTTTAAGCATGTCAGTTCAGGTTAGAAACTTATGAATATTCATTAACAATGTAATCATGGTATCCTTGACGCTTATTGTGTAGATACCTCCTACATACCATATCAAAGAGTTCTAGCATAGTCATCTGTGTGGCCTCTGTTACAATAGAGTGACAAGGTACAAAGGTGGTGAAACCAAACTATTCATGTTTTTCTGTGCTGGTGTTATCCACAAAAAAGAAATGGTAATACATCATCCATCTTAAGCATCTTCCTCGGCACCTTTTTAGCACGTGAGTAAGTACATCATGTGACTCTATTTATATCACAAGCAAGAATACCGATTTCACTGTTGATTCCATATGGTGGCACTTGCTAAGAAGGCTTGTAGCTATATGCACATTCACAGGGGTATACTGATAGTTATGTCATTGGAAAGTACATACAATACAGCAATATGAATGCCTAATCTAAACAAATTACTAGAGATAAATAATTATATTCACCAATGAACAAATTGGTATACAGCACTGCTATAGGTTGCATTTAACAACAAATTGAATGTATATAGCTACACCAAAACTTCCCAAAGTATTAGATGCATTTTGGTAAATGTGGTAACAGTCCAGTATTGCCACTTTTGGATATAAAGGCACGACACTAAACAGAAACTCCATTAACTCGAAGTCCTTGTTTTAAACCTTGCATAGTCAAACATGCTGCCAACGCGCTCATATTTGTGAAGAGATCTCACAGTTTGGAACCATCATTCCAAGGTCATTAATTATGAGGGTCAGTTACAGTGACATCAAGTACTCAGTATGGCAATAAGTTTGTATGCTGTTACCAAATTTGCATATTACAATAGTGGTGTATATAGTGTACTACTATATGATATCTTGGAACAATTAAAACAATTAGAACACCTAAAAGGTAATCATCCTTAGAAGCAAATTTGGTAACAAGTAACTGCTAGTGAATTCAGAACTGAGCATTTGATGTCACTGTAACTGACCTTCACACTTAGTGATTTTGGAATCACATACACACATGCACGCGCGCGCGCACACACACACACACACACTGGACAAAAGCAATTTCAAGAAACCAGGCACATTAGCCCTTTTCTGACCAACTTAGTGTAAATGCCAATAGGAAAGCCTCTGATAGCCTAGCTACATACTTGTAACGGAAGCACCTAGCTAATTATAATTTCAAGCCTTTCATTTCATTGGCAGCCTTGATCATTGCATCCTTAGGCATATGTACAATACTGTTTCTAACAGAGGTCACATTACCTAGTTAGCACACATTGTTTATTGCAAGTGATGTAATTGATACTACAACCTGTAATTAGACTTGCAACTGCAACTACAGATAGTAGATCATTCTACAAATAAAGTATTTCTACACATGACATCACATTAAATTCAAAGTATAAAAGACAGTAAACTTGAAGGTGTAGCATTCACAAAAACATAAGAACAAAAATGCCTTCTTCAGTGAAGAAAACTACAAGAATACGATCAGTGATGTCTCCTGCTAAGAAGAGTCTCATGAGGTCTACAAAACGAAAGCAGTGAAGTGAACAATCAATGCTTGCTGCTATCAAGGCTGTTCAAGAGGGGCAACCAATCTACACATCTGCAAGAGAACATGGTGTTCCCAGAACAACACTGCAGGATAGGATACTTGGAAAAGTCAAACATGGAGCAAAGCCTGGACCAGCACCTTACATGACACCTGAAGAAAAAGAGACAGTCGAATTTCTGCTATTGACATCAAAAGCTGGTTACCCTAAGACAAGAGGTGATATCAGCCGAATCGCAGAGAATGTTGCTCGGGACAAGGGGATGTTGAAGGGTGTGAACATATCACATGGGTGGGTCGACAATTTCATGAAACGACATCCAGAGCTGGCGCTAAGAAAAGGTGATGCCACTGCAGAAGTAATAATGAACAGTGTCACAACAGAGAACATGAAGAGTTACTATGAGGAGGAGATCCTGGAGAAGCATAATTTAAAAACTAGTCCTGGACAAATCTATAATGTAGATGAGACTGGTATGTCATTAGATCAAAAACCTCCAAAAGTTGTTGTGAAGAAAGGACAGAAAAAAGTAAGATATAGGACTTCTGGCAACAAATCACAGATCACAGTCATTGGATGTGTCAGTGCTGCTGGTCAGGCCCTCCCACCATTTATCATCTTTGAGGGAAAGTATCTTAACACCGATTGGTTTAAAGGTGAAGTTCCTGGGTCAGACTATGCAACAAGCCCTAAAGGATGGGTTGATACTGAAGTGTTTCATGGCTGGTTCAAAAAACACTTTCTTAAACATGCTGTGTCGGTGCGACCACTGCTCTTGCTACTGGATGGCCACAGTTCCCATTACCAAACAGAGCTAATCAAATTGGCTAGAAAAGAAGACATTGTGACATTTTGCCTTCCTCGTCATACTACCCATGTTTCTCAGCCACTGGACGTCAGTGTATATAGCCCATTAAAATCACACTGGCGTGCTGCTTGTCATCAGTATATACAGAAAAACCCAGGCAAGGTGGTAACAAAGTACCAATTCAATACACTGTTACATGAAGCATGGATGCAAACTATGAAGCCATCCAGTATTTGTGCTGGATTTAGGGGATGTGGTGTATACCCATTTAATCCCAAATGCCACGAAAACAACAAAGGTAAATTTCTTAAATTGCTTTTAATACACTAAAACTATAATGAAATTTCTTATTTAGATTCAGGCAAGCAACAAACCTCAACTGTAACAGTATCACAGTCTGTACCAGACACAAGTGTGATCCCGAATCCTGATGCAACTTCTAGACAGCTCTATGAAAGAAGATTTGAAGAGGGGTACAACTTTTTTGATGAGGGATATCATGCATGGCTTAAACAAAATCATCCTAAGTATGCTGAAGAATGGTGTAAAAAAGCTGTGAGGCTAGAATCACCATCCGCTTATGTAACCACCTCTGTACCAGAGACAAGTGTGACCCCGTTTCCTGATGCAACTTCTAGACAGCTCTATGAAAGAAGATTTGAAGAGGGGTACAACTTATTTGATGAGGGATATCATGCATGGCTTAAACAAAACCATCCTAAGTATGCTGAAGAATGGTGTAAAAAAGCTGTTAAGCTACAGCCAACCTGTACAGTTGTAGTCACCACTAAATACTACTAGCACAAGTGTAGCCCCTCAATCCCAGGATCCTACTAAAGCTCCCAATACTACACCAGCTGCAGGGACAACACAGCAAGACTACGTATCAAAATATCTGGTGCAGTATATAGCCAAACCAGTGGAGAAGACAGGCAAGAGGGTAATTACAAATGCTAGAGTACTGACTAGTGATGAGTGCTACAAAATACTGGAAGAAAAGGAAGAACTAAAAAGAAAAGAACAACAAGAAAAAGAACAGAGGAAATTGGCCAGGGAACAAAAAAAAAGACAAAGAGAAGAACAGCTAGCAGAAAAGAGAAAAAAAAAGGAAAAGGGAAATAAACCGGCAAGCAGGAAAGGGAAAGGAAAGGCTGTACCACCAAAGACATCACAAGATGTTGACAGTAATGATTCAGATAATGAAAAGATTCCTGATGAAGATGAAAATACTGACAATGAGGATTATGAGTGTACAAAGTGGTTGCATCAAAAATGTACCTTACAAAGGCCTGAAGACGAAGGCATTGATGCTGAATTTTTTTATTGTAGTGATTGTGTAAATGACATGTAAATTATTTAAAGGTAATATATAATAGTACAGTGTGAATGGAACTTGTAGTTAGGCTCATTGGGATGGGAAAATAGATCTGGTCAAACGGCTGTTACAGGGTAGCTAATAGGACCTAAACTTAGTATTGCTTTATCAATACTAACAGTTTATTTAGCCACCATAAAACTTGTGTAGCTATTGTTTGTTATTGAATTTGTCACAAACTCTTTTTGCTGTAACTCACCAATAGTATGTCTGACACACTTCATTACTAAGGTCAGTAGGCCACACCCATCAATACATTGATAGCAAGTGTCATATAAGATGCTGGTTTGGAAGAAGCATTAACTATTTCTCAAAGCTAGACTGACATTAATGATTTGGCCTGTATGTGGAATAATACCAAGGTAATACCAACAACAGGACATGGGTAGCTAGCTACACTCACGTTTTAAATATATTTACTCTTTTAGTCTGACCTTTTTCCTTGAGATGACCCTAAATGCTAGTCTATTTTATCGCACAGGGCTTACTGATGTGTGTAACAAATATTACAGAACCAGCAGTTTGTATATATATAGCTATGTACAACATCGGTCCTTCACCTAGGAAATGACTCAGGGGGGGGGGGCAAAATAAGGTTTTAATTATACATATAATTATATCTTAATTATACAAGTGAGTGTAGGTTACAAGACATGGACTTACTTACAAATTCTAATAATTTCATGCACAATATTAAATTAACTGCACAGCTTTCAAGACCATTATAGATAAAATGCAATATTTTAGAGCATCAAACATGCAGAGGGCCACATAAGTTTGGTGTCAAAGGAGAGGAACTACTATCGCAAATTATGCAGGGAATGCAAGGATAACGTTAGGAGTATGTTCATGATCGATACCAACTAGCTATGTGCCACCACCAGCCATGGCACAGCGAGCCATGTCACAAGATACTACTACACATAACAGTTTTGACATGGTCCAGCAAGTCTACATCACTTACTATTTTACAGGTTTACTATCAAAGTGACCCCCTGCAGCCTGGCCCGGTGTACTTCTGACATCTCATAAGTATGCCATATTTGGAGTTGCCTGTAAAGATCTTCCAAGACAGGTGATTTCTTTTCAAGTACAGTGGAACCCCGGACACTTTGGGACAGTTATTAACCTCTTATTAAGGACAATTGTTTGGTCTCAATATCAGCCACGAGAAATGATATTTGTTACATCAGCCATGAGTTTGTTCTCAGGTAGGGCCAAAGGTGGTCCCAAAGCACCCATGTAGGAGGTTCCACTGTAAATTCTGTAGAGTCTCACTACTTGATCTGATGTCTTGAACAATACTATAAAAATTTAATGATATGGGTACAAAACAGTAAGACACATACTAGACTCTACAAAATTCCTAATCTACTAATGTCATGATGGAAAACCTGAGTTATTTATTACTGTGGATATCGTAATACTGAAGGCATCATAATTAAAATTTGTAACATTATTTCAATTGGTAGCTACATTATTAAAGCATACATTTTTTAGCTACAGGATAACTACCTCATCGACGAAGCTGTTAATGTTGGCAAGGGGGCAAATGTCATCATCTCGCTGCTGCATCATTTCTTTTCGGCCTATGGGTTGGGTGAGACTATGGCTGAGCTTCACGCTGATAACTGTTCAGGCCAGAACAAGAACTGTTATATGATGTATTACTTGATGTGGCGAGTTCTGACTGGCCAGCATCAGGAGATCAAATTGTCATTTCTTTCAGTGGGGCATACCAAATTCTTTCCTAATGCAGGCTTAAACAAAAGTTTAAGCTAACCAAAGTGGGTTGCTTAGATGACATTGTCACAGTGGTATGCTCATCTGCAACAATGAACTATGCCCAGCTGGGTGGTGATCAGCAGGGAAATGTAATTGTCTGGTCCTGTAATTGGATACCGTGTTATAAAAAATGCATTAAGAGGCATAAAGAAGTTGGCTCACTTCAGATTTTCAGCAGATTTGCCAGAATATGTTCTATGTGTAAAGTTGCAGTGATGTCACAACTGAACGAAATATCAAACTCCGACACACCATGGCTGCCACAGGTTTCATCTCTTCAAGAAATGATCCCTGATGGATTTTTGTTAACGCAGCAGTGGTATCTCTAAAATACATGAATTCTGGTCAGCAGAAGTTCAAGATATAGTATGTCCATCGCCTATCGTTGTTATCCTCTGAAGATGAATAGTGTGCACATTACACTTATGTCTTATACCAACTAGATGTATACATACACACCAACCATGATACTATTGTACAAGATACACTATACATGCACACACATCCATACAGCTATTTATCTCATATTAATTTGCTTTCTAAATAAGAAAGCTTCCTCACAAATTGTATGTTAGGTAAGAATAGACAGCTATGCATGAATTCACCGGAGGGCATTATATGGAATGTTTAGTTTAAGTTTGGCATCTCAAAGGTGAGTGCGAAGAATTATTGCAACTGGAATAAAAGAAGTTAAATATTAAAAACGGGCATTAAAAAGAATAATGCAAAAAACCTTTACGTAGCACATTCAACAAAAATTGTGGCTTCATTTCTACAGTATAAGTAGCCGGCAATCTTACCTGAATTGAGAAGATAAGGTTGGTCTCTAACAAGCACTAGAATAAACGTGGCTGACATCATGAAACTCCGCATATTTCTGTGTAAACAAACAAATTTGTCGGAAATTCGTATATTTAATTAACGTGTCTTGACGCATGTAAAATTATTTCGATTTTGGTCCCGTGATGTAAGAAGGCGCTGTCTAGGGCGCTTTGCTCAATTTAGACTCTGGTTTAGACACAAATCGCTGTTAGATAATTGGAGTTATTCCTAGTGAATATATTTTATTTGCTTCTATATGGCGACGAAACTTGGTAACCATTAAGAACATTACTACTGCTTATGTTCTATGGAAAATCAACCTGGATGCGAACATGGTGGTTTTCGCAGAGCCGGTCACATATACTCTCGCATATACTATAGTAAATTTGCTATACCTTCCTAACCGTCGTGATCCTAGGTCGTGATTGTCCTATAGTAACTAGTATTGCAGTTCTTGCCATCCCCAGGAAAGATCACCTGTAGTTAGAGATAGCAGTTACATTACGTATACCACACAAAAATAGCACCTATCAAACAAAAATGGTTGGTTTTGTTGCCCGATGGCGAAAACCTCTAATAATGCAGTCATAATCATTTATCGCACCTATGGCGCAATTAAGCCATTAATAGTTCCGTTTCAGAGTTCTCCAATATCATACATGATGTGAATATTGATATATGATCGATACAGAATGATTTCACTAGGTGCCGATAATTATTGCATTGGTTGTAATGAAGTGCCGGTAATTGATGCATTAGAGCTAATGGACTGCCGATATTACCTGTATACTGCCGGTAATAGTATTCGCGCACTTTATAAAATTAGTTTGTTATTGTTACCAATGCAGATGTAAGGTTTCGGAATCCTGACATAGATATAGAAAATGAAGACAATGAACTGCAGCTATGAATATGAGCTAATTATGGAATTCACAGTCTAGGTAATAGGTGGTTTATTTAAGTGCCGATAAATTTGGGCTTACGCTACCAGACTTCTTTACATGGCTCAGGCATACATATACTGGATTCCAGATACTACCCATAAGGTTTAAATTAGGGTGTAAATTGAAAGTTCCTCCAATGTGAATATAATTCGATTTTAGCTATCCACACAAGCCATAATACATGTTACTCTAACAAGACATAAAATTTAATTTGTATACAGCATATAGAAATATTTACAAGGACTACAGCACATATACAGCAGTTTTATATATGTTATGCGCAAAGTAAGGATTTGCACAATCCATGGATTGTCCTGTGCAAAGTAACGATATTTGCTTTGCACAAAAATCCATGGATTGCGCATGAATTGCGCAATCTATGAACTCCAATAAACTTAAGAATAATCAGCTAAATCACTAGATAGATAGATAGATAGATAGATAGATAGATAGATAGATAGATATAGATAGATATAGATAGATATAGATAGATATAGATAGATATAGATAGATATAGATAGATATAGATAGATAGATACAGATAGATAGATATAGATAGATAGATATAGATAGATAGATATAGATAGATAGATATAGATAGATAGATAGATATAGATAGATAGATATAGATAGATAGATATAGATAGATAGATATAGATAGATAGATATAGATAGATAGATATAGATAGATAGATATAGATAGATAGATATAGATAGATAGATATAGATAGATAGATATAGATAGATAGATATAGATAGATAGATATAGATAGATAGATATAGATAGATAGATATAGATAGATAGATATAGATAGATAGATATAGATAGATAGATATAGATAGATATAGATAGATATAGATAGATATAGATAGATATAGATAGATATAGATAGATATAGATAGATATAGATAGATATAGATAGATATAGATAGATAGATAGATAGATAGATAGATAGATAGATAGATAGATAGATAGATAGATAGATAGATAGCTTACCACTACTCTAACTAGCTACCACTGTAGCTATATATAGGCTCGTTGTGTGTTGCTATAATAGCTGTGTAGCTAGACAGATTTATGCATTGTCCATAGCTACTTTGCGCAAAACGTATAGGGCAAACAATCCATGGAATGCGCAGTTAATACATGCTTTGTTGCACAAACCATCGATTGTTACTTAGCACAGGACTATCCATGGATTGCGCAAATCCATAGTTTGTGCATAACATATATACAGCATTAAAAGTACAGAAGCAAAACAGTTTGCAATCAGTTTTGAGGTGGCATTGCTGATCCTTAAAATTAAAGATGAAATGCTGAAAGAATATCAGCACAGAATTCAAACACTTGGGATATGAAATATCAAAAGCATAGTAGGTTGCAATTAAATCAATTAATGAATCTTTGATAGATCTCAACTCCAATAGCAATGACCCTTCATCACAGGTGAACACCTGGGACTGCTCTTCTCCAGGCATGCCAGTAATTACCAGGAATGGTTCTGCCTGATCTACACTTCTAACTTCAGAATCCACATCGACATTGCAATCCTGGGAATTGAATTCAAATTTAACATACTTTGAAATAAAATATAGTTAGTACCTTAAAATCTTTAATAAAAATGTTTTTCCCGAAACCTCGTGGAAGATCTGTGCAAAAGTACATATTCATATACACGAAATGTCACAAATATATGTAATCTATAGTACAGTGTATGACCATTACCCTAACTTATGCAGCTAAATTATATTTCTAATTATTAAATACTATATCGATAGTGATGTTTGTTTAATATCATATCATAATATAATATATATTACTATATTGATATATCATGGCAGCACTATTACAGTGCCTATTAAAAGTTAGTTTAACTTGATCTGGTAAATTAGGCTTTTAAACCAGGTTTCTTAAAATCATTTCTGTGTGGATGTCGATATGCATGTGTGTTTGTGTGTGCGTCCACCCCCAAGGGCATGAATAACTAGTGGCATGACATGGACCATGTGTGATCGGTTAAATAAGTTCTGCTACTTTTAGTTCCATTTTATGGTACTTGCCACCAATGATATCAACGGACAAAATGCATCGCCAGTTACTGCCAAAGGAGATTACAGTAGTACAAACGATTTAGTACAAACGATTGGACGAAATCTTTCTAGGGACATGGCAGCATTCTTTTTCACAGAAATGTTGAAACTGGAAAGTGTCTAAGGCATTTCTTGTTTCTCTAAAGCAGCTCAAAAATTTTCTGTTCCTAGCCTCCCATATATCTTGGTAGATATACTTCAGAGTCACAACAATATTGCGCTCTATCAATATTCGCTTTATATCACAAGACTATGTGACTCTAGTGATTGATTCTAATTATTCCCCTGAGATAATCATATTACTGCATATTTACGTCAGTTCACATCATGTCCAGTCCAACACTCATAATGCTACCTGTAGCACAGGCCTCTCAACTCTCACGATTTGGTCGTGAGACACACGATTTCAGCATTGGTCTCACAACTGCTTGTTCATCTCACGATTTCTCAAGATTTTACAGAAATATTATTAATATGTGCTAAAAATATCCATTTATTGTGTCACGTGATTCCGCACGTGACTTCAGATTTGAACTAATTGAAAGAACTTCGAAGCGGAAAGCTCGGCGAAAAGCCTAAACCCCACTCTGGAATGAAAAGATTGATGCGGTAAAGTTGCCAGTGAATATCATTGCAAATGTTTATGCAAATTATTTTGTTGTAAGCTAACTACACCCCAATATCAGGTCGTACTCCATGACTTCATAAAAGATACAAAGTAAACAAGTGATCAGTACAATGAAGTTAACAATGGTGTGAAATTGATGAGTAAGAACCGGCTTCATACTGTACTCACGTGATCAAGAGTAGCCGTGCCAAACGAAGCTCGTGGGTTTTATCATTATACAGATTATCATAGTGTAGGCTACACCATAGCATAGGAGAAATAATGAGCTGCAGAAACAGCAGTGTTGCATCTAGCTATGTAGCTAGGTAATCATGCATTTTTCAACAATTTTTTAAAATTGTATGTGCATGCTGCGTGGGGTGGGCTTCTCACGACCAGGCCTGTTCGCAGATTGAGAGGTCTGCTGTAGCATTGAGTACAAGGTGACTGGACCCACTCATACAGATTTACTTGTGAGATTCAACCACAAAAGTTATATCCACAAAATTTAATACACTTACAAATTAGCCTTTTTGTCAAGCCACAAAAATTTTACCCATGAAATTTAATATTTTGCTCGAAATTAATTGGAAAATGGCCAATGGTCAACCTCTATTTTCCTTTGCTAAATTTAACAATCCCATAACTAACATTCAATTCACCAAATTTTTGATCCTTCACCATTACACTATAGTATATACTTAGGTATTTCACAAAATAAGGACTAAAATAAGATAACCATTCATTTCGCTTTTCTAACATTATTAGAAACATGTATTATATCTTAGCTTGGATATGACGAACTTAGAAAGCTTTGCAGACAACCATAGCTACACTTAAATATAATAAGTTGATGTCCTATTAATACCTACCATGTATGTAAAGCACAAGTGCTCTTATTCTGTTATGAAAACACCAAAAAGTCACAGAAGCAATGACTCATCACTAAGGAACTGTGATGCTTTGTGATGCATAATGTTTCAATATGTGTATCGATACAGCAAATTAAGTATTGATGCATCGATATATGGATGTGCCGAAAAAAGATATTCAGTATTGGATAAAAGTTTTGAAATGACATGTTTTGCTAAAAATAATATGAGAAAAGGCCTTGTACAGTGGATATTGTTTTCAGTTACCTAATGATGCTAATACTTTAAGGAGTGATGTATCATGATACTTTTGACACGATAATAATTATATCGATGCATTTTTACTCTTGGTACCATCTCTTAGTATTCAAAATCTTTACCAAATGACAATACCAGAATTATTCAATGCAAAGCTCATACTATTAGCTACCAAGTAGGTAAATTTGTGATATCTCCCATGCAGTGTGCATTCATCTTCTAAACCCAACAGCAGTTTCTTAATGAAAAGCCGACTGACAGATTCTTTTCTGGCCAATTCTATGATTTTCTGCTTCCATTCTGGCCAATCATCCATTAGTGCACTAGGTTCTCCATCAAAATGTGCTATTGCTTTAAATTCTCGTCGTATCTAAGCATAAAATCAGAGTTAGCTACTTTCTTATAGTAAATATAACTTACCCATCTGCTACTTGATAAGTACGGAAATTTCTCCAGCACCTCTGAAATCAACGATCAATCACTGCTAATCCATTGATGTCTCCTACACCTCGTTTTGCTCATCAGCTCTTTTACAAATCCATGTCCATTCCCTTTTTTGCCATTTTTGAACTCTTGCTGCAACTGCTTCTTCATATTCATCGTCATCTATGGGTGACTCCTCCTCAGTAAGAAGGTTTTGCCTTTTAGCCTGTGGTTCTGCTCTGCATCCTCTGTTGTTGGTTTGTGACTTTTACGAAAGTTTTTGAACACATACCTCAAAGATTCCCTATATTTATCACAGAGTTAAATACACTATACATGGCTACCTACTTATTCACTTACAATTTGGCTTTTTCCTTCCGTGTCTTCCAATTTAGGATATTCAGCAATGAGCTTTCTGCATATTGTTGTGTATTGCTGTGATTGTATGCACTATTATATATGTGCGCAGTACTTGTATAACTTCACGCCTTGCTCTGGAAGACACCACACCAGTTCTTACTGCTTCACGCACATAACCAGAAAATGTATGCAATTCTGGTATTGCAAAATCAACATGCCATTGTGGATCAGAATGGTGAAGTCCAACCCCTCTGAACTACCTACATCTGCTGGCGTGTCGATCTAAAACAATGCAACTCTAAAAAAGGAACCTTACTTATCTTTTGAACCACTGGAGGGAACGTGGTCTTCTGTTGCTCGCATTTGAGAAGCTTGCTCAGCATTCCTGGGCTTTAAATAGATATATGCGTCATGCTATTATTTTCTCACCATCTTGAGGCATGACGCCTTTCAGTAGCTTTCTAACCTGGATTCGATCTCCAACCACAGGAAGTAGTTCCTGAATATCTTCATCTGTCATTTCGATGAAGGATTCTGTTTGCAGTAAAAGCCGAAACAACATCTTCATGAAATCCTTCTTTCACTAAGAAGTCACTGAAGTCCACACAATTCAATTCCCCGATGTTTTCTGCTTTCAAAAATTCTTAACACATGCACACGTGTTTGATCACGTGCAAAACATTTAATTGAATAAAATTATTGTGGTATGTAACTATACATGATTCTTAGTAATCGTGCCAATCTAAATTATCCAATATCTTTAAAGAGATTTTTTAGCCAGCTCCTTCATATAGCCTCTGTCCTTTTGGACTAGCACCAACTTACCTTCTAACAGCTACGAAATACCGGTCGATGATGCAGTGTCTGAATTGTTTGGCCACATGCTGCAAGCTCCTATATCTGATTCAGGGCGGATATCTGAACCATGGCCATGGCTGACCATGACATGTCGGCTGTGTTGGTTATCTCTGTGGCTACGAATCTGCATAATAAACCAGATACCACTTAACCCTGACAGAACATCATGCTTACCTTATTCAGTAGCTTCCTTATACGTATTCGATCCCCAATACATGGCAAGAGATCGCATATGTCTGCTTCGGTCATCTCCAAAAAATCGTTCCCACTGATTTTGTGTCGCAGAAATAACGATGCCACTTGGTTGCCACATATATTCCTTAAGTATCTGCTTAGTTCTACTGAGTTAACCATTTCGATGGATTCCATCGTTGACCGGTTTCATATACACGTGGGTAAAGGGACTTATCAACACATAGGTGCTGTAGCCTTTTGCAAAAGAATATTGTAGTAGTGGAATTTCTGCAATGCACAAGCTGCGTTAGTTGAGCTATACCAGGGTTTTGAGGCACAACATTTTCTGACAGCGGATTGTGCCATGGAATCACTGAGGGAATCTCCTTCATCGATTGCGAGCAACTCACCCGCTATGGCGATTTGCTCATCGTGTTTTGTACGTGGTTTACAGGTTAAACTTAATGCGTGTGATTACATCAAGCACATCAGGCATTCGAACCCAATTTTAAATTTACCTGTGAAATTGATGGCTGTATGAGAAGTTACACAAACATTGGCACCTTTAAAAATCATGTGTCAGCTGTATATTGTATCATCCATTCAAGTGCTACTGCCAGTGGTTTGAACAGGGGTTCTGATGTTTCATTACCAGATGAGCTTCTATCAAGCTGCAATGATACTAGTGATGCCTTGGATAATACATTAGAAAATGATACTGACAGCAGTGACAGTGATCATGATAGTGTACATAAGGACAGCACTGCCATTCATGTGCAAAATTGCTCTCATGATGAATTGCAGAAATCATCAGCATTTTTTCTACTTGGTCTGAAGGAGAAATATAAGCTGACTCAAGCAACTGTACAAGGTGTTGTGGAAGGTGTTACAATTTTAACTCAACAACAAATCAGTATTTTAAAGTCTCAGGTATGTAACTAGCTTGCCAGATCAAAGGTTGTGTTGATACACTAGCTATAGGTGGTAGCTATAGTAATATAATAACATAAGGTGCTGATCAAAAGTAAATGCACATGTGCTTTGAAGCTGGCATGTGTGTGTGTGTGTGTGTGTGTGTGTGTGTGTGTGTGTGTGTGTGTGTGTGTGTGTGTGTGTATTGTATAGTGCAAAAACTTGACGAGGAAATACTTTAGTGAATGGGGCACTCACAAAATTTGACAAGCAAAACTTTACGAATTGATTGTAGGTTCCATGCATAGAACACTGAGAGAGAAAACGTTGTTAGGGATGAATCGCTAGCCATTCATCAAAGTTTTCCCCGGTCAATTTTTTGCACTATACGGTATCTGTTTTTGTGTGTACCTGTGTCTGTTGGTTGAGTGGTATACCTGTGTCTGATCTATTAAGCCAGGACATATTATCAGCTGATTTATAAGGATGTGCATGTGCTCTACCTTAATCTTCAGGTTTATAATGCTCTGAATGAAGCAGGTGTCTCCTCAAAGGTGCCAGGATTAGAAAAAATTTTTGAGGAGTGTGAATGTCCTTTAGACTCACTATCAGCAATTGCAATACTTCAAAGCCAATTTTAACTTTATTGTAAGTACAAATTCTGATGTACTTCAATGATTCAGTACAGGTAGCTATGTACAGCGTTACCAAACATCATTTTATTAATAGGTACTTCACTCACGATTAAATCATTATGTGTTAATGTTATTATCATGTGATTTTATAGGATAAATTTTGAGGATGATATTTTGCTAATATACCTGTTATTCTAATATGTTTATGGTTAACTGTTATATATTCATAATATTATGGTAGGAGCCACTTCGTGTCGTCCTTGGACAAAGGCATGTTTGGAAAGGAACTGGTGCCAAGCGAAGATGTGTTGCTAAGGAAGATGCCATCATGTATATTCCAATTTTAGATACACTTCAAGGTCTCCTTAGAAACAAAGCTGTCAGCTATAACATCACCAGATGACATTATGAGTGACTATTGTGATGGAGAGGTCTTTGCATCTCATCCAGTTTTTTCAGTGCATAAGGATGCTCTGCAGATCTTTTTATACTACGATGAGTTAGAGACTGCCAATCCTAAGCAAAAATTCATAAACTAGGTATCCTAGTGTTTTTGATGTTAAGGTGGCGGTAAAGCATTCCGCCCACGCATTTAATTGTATTAGAAAATACCGCAGAAACAAAGCCCGTTTAATCAATATATCCAATACTCTAGAAGTTCAGTAAACTAGCCCTTTAATTCACTTACTGACGATATTAGTTTAGCACCATACGAACTGGATGCTACTTTTGCGAGGCGTTTCATGACGACGCTTTGGTCACCTTTACCGAAGTATGCAAGCACTCCGATATTTCATACTCAAGAAATCAGCTATTCACTATGTTTTCTATGTATTTACGTATTATTAAAGTGATGATACAGAAACTATTTAATCGCCGTGAAGGCTATCAATATTCGACCAGACCGCCACCCTACTAACTCGGATTGCAATGAGTATACGTAGCCACATTTGTTTACCTTCCGCCTAGTGGATTACAATGTTTCAGATAATTGTGATACTAAGATGAAGAGAAAAGCCGTTGTAAATATTTCATACTAATCCATTGTTTATCGCGCCAAATCACTGTAACCATCGGTAACCATTCACGGTTTTGCTTCTTTGCTCGAAAAGTGGACGTACAAGTATGAATTATTCCCAATAGTAATGAGTTATTATAAAAAACAAAATATTTCCTTACCATTAAAAGCCTTCTCATTCACAAAAACGCCATTGTTAATTATATGCGGTGTGTGTTAAAACGAAACATCTAGCGTCATCGATTGTACGGCTTCATATTATGGGGCGCCCGCAATTGCTTGACCGCCACCTTAACTGTTTATTTTATTTATATGCATATTACAGGGACATTTTACTTTACACTTGGAAATATATCCCCCAAATACAGGTCTCGTTTAACAGCAATACAGCTTGTAGGTCTTGTTAAATCTAGCTTCATTTTAATCCTATGGAATGGATGCAGTATTAAAGCCAATCATAGATGATGTTAAAAAATTGGTTCGTGTTAAAATTATAATTTTTAGGGGATTACCCAATTCATATCCTCAAAAAACTATTACACATACAAGCTGATGATACAGCTACAGATAGATACCTTACAATTGCTTACATAGGAACAAGGAGTGAAATTTTCATTTAATGGAGAGAGAAAGATTCTTTATGGTACTATTGCAGCAGTGTCAGCAGATAACCTTGGTAGTCTCCTATTGGGTGGATTTAAAGAAAGCTGCACTGCATACAAATTATGCAGACATTGTATGGCTACTAAAGAGGACACAGAAACCTGGGTTAGCTGATATAAATGTTGTAATAATTTTGACTACCATTATAAAACAGTTTTCAGAAAAACACTTTGAACTGTGGAATAAGGCTACCCATCAACATCAATGTTCTCTTGTACAAGCGATATACAACAGGGACTGAATCTAAAAAATTTGGAATAAATCATAATTCAATTCTTAATGAGCTAGCATATTTCCATGTTTGTGATGGTCTATTACCGGATATCATGCATGATATTTTAGAAGGCACACTTCAGTATGAAGTAAAGCCTATGCTACAGATTATGATACACACAGACAAATATTTTATGCTGGATCAACTAAACTCATGGATAGAAAATTTGGAACTAGGAGTAATCGTCCAACTACAATATCAGCTGCCACCATAAATTCAGATGGAAACACCCTTAAGCAAAATGGTACGTGATGTATCCATATAGTGATGTTATTATAATTTTACTAATTTAATTTAGCTTCACAAATGCATTTCTTTGGACATACTCTACCACTGTTGGTTGGATATTTCATACCAGATGATGAACACTGGCAACTGTTCTTGCAGATGATGGATATTGTGGATCATCTTTTTTCAACTAAACTATCAGCTGAACATGCAACTTATGTAGCCACTCTGATTCGTGAACACCATGAAGAATTTAGCAGGCTGTATCCTCACCGAAGCATCGTTCCAAAGAATTCAGGGGCGTAGCCAGCCTTCAGCTGATGGGGGCATAGCATTTTGGCCCCAAGCAGACATTCTTATAACATACGCATCGTTGTAAAACAAAAAGCTAATGACCCAATGATGGGCTAGCTAACATGCGGTGTAGTAAAAATTGATACAACAGATATGTAGCTAGCTAGCTATCACCTAACCATTATACACAGGTTAATACAACTGTAATATTATATTGATTAGCTGTTTATTATATAGCTACATCAGATCATCAGTAGCTGGTTGGTGTGATTAGCTTGATTCAGTTGATGTTTCTGACTTGTGGAAATCTGGATCACATGACCATCTGGTGATCTCAGTCTTCAGAGACAAGACAATGATGTGCTTTGATCATAGATTAATATATCATAAGCGAACAGTATAATATCATGAGCAAGCAGTATATATAGACTAGTATATGGTAGCTAGCTACATCGTCTCGGTGAAGACATAGATAGTATATTCTCCGTACGGAGAATATACTATCTATGGTGAAGAAAATCTATCCACACAACCAAAGTCTACCATATAGCTTGCCCCCTTTAATATCTCACTGTAAAAGTTGTTATCATGCAATATCCGTAAATGTTAATATGCCATTTGCCCCTTTCACAGGCGAGCGCCATTTCACCTGACGGTGATGATTGCCAAGTTGCACTGCTTGTAAATAACATGCTAAACAAAAACACCCTGGGTGTAAGCCAATCAGAAGCAGCATTGCAAATAGGTATGTGCGACCAAAAACTTTGATATCAGTTGAGACCAAGAAATTACTTAACAGAAATCTTTTTAAACCAGGCGCGCGCGAATTTTTTGTTTGGGCCAACTTTAACTTAGAAATTTTTACTTGGATTAACTTCTTTTCGATAATTGAAAACAAGTGATTATTATGGAGCAGTGTTTCCCCACGTGATGTTCACATTGTCTTCTAGTCGCTTCCTACCAGTGTGTTTTACGTGATAGTGAGCACGGCAGACTTTTCACTGAACAGATATTCCAACGTTCATGGCCCACTTGAGTCTGTTATTGCATTATTCTTCGTGTGTAGGGACTTTACCTTTTGTGGAGCCATTGGCTAACCACTGCAGTAACATGATTTTATAGGTGATCCATCAGCAACTAGTGTAATAATAATACTTGGTTTTTGCAGGTGCTGTCAAGCCGGTATAATATTCTTCAATCTTATGCAGCCGAATTGAAAGTGTCACTGGAATTCAAGAACCCAATTCCCAAGATACAAGAATTAAAGGGCACATGGACTAGTGTGATGCATGCAGAATCATAGATAGTGAACTGCATGTGTTCTCATAATACTGTGTGTTATCAATCCAGGTAGCTACCATAATGGATCCATCGTCAACTCTTCTGCATAAATTTTGTATTTCTCATACCGTATAGCCAGAAAGTTTGGCGGGGAAATGTTTGGTGAATGGATGATTCAGCCAATAGGCAATAATTATAAGTAAAAGTTAGTTTGGCGAATCACAGACAATTTGACAAAGTTTTCCCACCAAATTTTCCTGCTATACGGTATTATACAGTATCATGCTAATCCATCCTGTTCTTGTAACAATACACCAGCATGTAATGACAGTCAAATGTTGTAGCTACATGTTCCCATTTGTAAAACCCTGATGTTTGACATGGTTTTCTTGTAAATGGGGGTTTGACGGCACCTGCAAAAATCCAAGCGTTTATATTAAATCAAATAATTATTAGTGTTACATATACCCAATACTGCATGGCTGTTGGTGGACCTTCAGTACACAATGTAGTTCTACACAAACATACAAAAACCAATAGTGAAAAATGTTACTACAATGGTTAGCCAATGGCAAAATAAAGTATAAACTCACGTCGAGCGACTCATTCATCGAATACAGCGTCAGCTCCTGGCACAAAGAAACCAGAGATAATATATATGGGCTATGAAGAAACTCACGTGGGGCATGAATGTTTTGGATATCTAAGCCTAAGGTCCGATTTGATCACTATCACGTAAAACCTCGCGTCAAACGGTAGAAAGTGACTGGAAGACAAAAAACTGAACAAGCAGTCCATTAAACTTTATGGTAGAAACGTATACATCACGTGAGGGAAACACTGCTCCATAGTTATGTTTTCAATTATCCAAAGGAAAGTAATCCAAGTAAAAAATTTCTAAGTTAAAGTTGGCCCAAAAAAATTCGCCCGGCGCGTGCCTGGTTTCTTGAAATCGTTTTCGTGAAAACGTCGGTATGCGCGTGTGTGTGTGTGTGTGTGTGTGTGTTTGCGTGTGTGTCCGCCCCCCAGGCTATTACAAACTATTCATGTGAAATGAAGCCTGAATAACCAATCAAATAAGTCCTTCTACTTTTGTATGACACTTGCTATCGATATTACTGATGGGCGGGGCCTTAGTAACGAAGCGCGTCGTGAGTAACTGCCGAATAAGAACAAGGTAACGCAGTGTTAGCTGTTCATTCCATAGTAAAAGCCGTTTGAACAGCTGTACATTACTAACAAGACAGAGCGCTTCAGTTTTGAAAGTGGGTGTGCCGTGTGGGGTTGCGGAGCTTATACAAGACTAGCCTATAGTGTTACAGTAAGAATTTCGACTTAAAACAGCTTTGTACTACTTTTAAAAAGTTTTATCACTAAAGTACTGGAGTATAAAGCTGGTTTAAACAAAAGAATTAAATTTGTATGCGTTGCTATGTGCTCCTTAGTGATGAGTCTTTGCTCACATGACTTACTCGTGACGTCATTAATTACTATTACAATACACTGAATAGCAGTTGATTAACAGTGGTTTAACCTTACACATCGCCTGGTTTTTAGATGGTAGAACATCAACTTGTTAACTACTTGAATGACATACAATAGTTTATAGCATATTTTCACAACTATGATTGGCTTTGTCACTTGGCCACCTTTATTAATAATGATGGTGTGAAAAAGGTGGCCAAGTGACAAAGCCAATCATAGTTGTGAAAATATGCTATAAACTATTGTATGTCATTCAAGTAGTTAAAAAGATTTCTGATAAGTAATTTCTTGGCCTCAACTGATATCAAAGTTTTTGGTCACACATACCTATTTGCAATGCTGCTTCTGATTGGCCTCACACTTTTTTATACCCAGGGTGTTTTTGTTTAGTATATCACTACTTTTTTGGAAGTATAAACAGATGTTACTACTAGCAAGCAGCTGCATGGGCATAACTTGTACTTGCCTGCAAATTAAACTTTGAAGCTTAATTTTGAAAACCTCAAGCCTGAGATTTTTTTGTAAACTTTCACTACAGAGTGATACATCAATATAGATTGTATATCTGAAAGTTTATGCAAATCATTCGAAGGGGGTCCAAGTTATGACAACTATCAACCTGCAGTGTAATAGTCCTTCTCAAATACATTCAAGTGTTTACTTCAGACTGATAAGAGTACGACGAGTAGAGCATACATAGGAGAAGTGCTGATACAAATTTGGCTGAAATCTATGAAGAAATGAGTGAGTTATTAGACAAACAAATGAATGTATAAAAAGAGAGTTTGAAAAAACTTCCGGGGTTCACGAAAGCTCCCGCAAGCCCACAAAAAAGTGTGCGATGAAAATGAAAGAAAAAAAGAACAACTGCCGCGTAAAATTTTTGTGGTGACAGGAAGGCATTTATAAGGCTGTATCAGAATAGATTTCTATAAACTTCGGGATATTGATTCTTCAAACAATGAAGGTACTAATTGTCTAGTAAATGGGCAAATTGGGCAGGAAAGGATGGTTCATCGTGCGTAGTCGCACAACGGGCGCCATAAATCTTGCAATGGCTGGTACTTAGGAATGGTGGCGCCTATTTCCTCCATTCTTGGTTTGTTGATTCTATATAGTAAGAACGTTGTGGGTCGGTAATAACTAAGCGATAGCTTTAATGGCGGCTTAGCTAGAGTGTTCGCGAGTTTGAGGGCGGTGCTACTTGTAAATAAATCCCTCAGTGGTCGTGTTGCTGTGCTTCTTCTTGGCCTTGCGACTCACTATCGTGAGTCTTGATCTTTTCACTTATTCTCTACTCCAGAGTCCGGACACATAACTCAACAGCTTGCTCAGTCAATAGGAAATTTCATTAATCTACATCAGCAGTTCCAGTGGTACTTGAATACAGATACAATTGATATACCCGGATGGAATGATAACGTTGAAGTTGGAAAAGGTTACTTATGTCACGGGTATTGTTAAAAGGTATAACAACTGCATAAACCTTTTTCAATAATAGGATCTGTAGTTTCAAATATAACAGTACCAGCATATTTGGGTCCTGTATCCAGTGTCTTTAAGTACGTATGCAACTGTGTAAATGTGCATCATACACGTACCACAGGACAAGTTGGGTTAAAATACATGGCAAATGCTATAAACCAAATGCTGCAGTTATAGTTGGCATTGAGGATGATTTACCTCTGTTAATCATGAATGAATTGGAGTGTGCGCATGCGCCTATACATATACATATCCCTAACATCTCCCTCCCCAAAGTTACAAAACAAAAAAACAAAGGGGAGAAAAGAACAAGTACAAATCACCTTAACAAAAACTGACTTAATTCCTATCTTGAATGTTATATCAACTGCTGGCCGGCAGCCTTAGATCAGAGCTTCACAAAGTCTTTGTACCGTTCTGGAGCTTTCACAGTTCTCCCTGCTCTAGTTAACTTTGTTGGGGTTCCTGCTGTATCTGAGCTGCTCTGGTCTAGTTGACATGATCCTGCTGCCGGTGGCTGTGGGGTCTCCTCTTGTTGATATGGTGTTTCTCCTTGGGCTTGCATCAATTGACTGTCTTGAATTAGCTCAGGTTGTCCTTGTAACTCTTCATTACCAAATGGTTCTGTGGGTAGTAGTGCTGGACTTGTTGATCTCAGGAATTTGCTAAGTAGGTGACCTTGTGCTGTTTTAACCAGATATGAGCATTCAGCCACCTTCTTTATGATGGATACTTTGCTCCAGGATCCCGCCTTATCTTGTGGTTGTAATCGAACGGTGTCTCCTATCTCTAAGGGAGGAAGTGGGTGTGCTCCTTTATCATAATATGCCTTTGCCTTCTGTCTGCAGTGCTCTATGTCCTCTGTAATGTTGGTTGGCACCCTTGGGTGTAGCAGCCCACTGGTAGTAGGGAGCAGTGTTCTGGTCCAGTGGGAGTGTAGTTTTTGTACTGGGCTCAAATTGTTACCTTCAGATGGTGTGTTCCTCCAATTAAGGATGGCAAGGTGTACGTCTTTTTGTTTTCTTGATTAGTCTCTTAGCTATTTTTACGGCTGACTCAGCCTTCCCATTTGCCTGGCTGTGGTACGGAGAACTAGTGACGTAGTTAAACTCCCACTCTTTTGCAAACCTGGCATATGCTTCAGCTTGAAATTGTGGACCATTGTCTGTAAGGACGGTCTCCGGTATTCCAAAACGGGCAAACTGAGTTTTTGTATGCATCACTATGGTTTCACTAGAGGTGTCTGGGAGTATGTTTAACTCCCAGTAATCACTGAAATAATCAACTGTGATCAGGTAGTTCTGGCTGTCTAGTGTAAACAGGTCCTGTCCAACCATTTGCCATGGATGCGTAGGTATGGCATATGTCATGAGAGGCTCCTTGGCTTGTTCTTGTAGAAATTCATTGCATACACTGCATTGACTTACCAACTGGCGGATTTTGGCTGTCATCCCTAGCCAGAATATCACATCCTTTGCACATCTTGTGCATGCGTCTGGTCGTTGATGGCTGCAGTGAATTTTCCGTACTATGTGTTTCTGCATCTGCTCTGGGATAACCACTTTGAAGACCAGACCGTCCTGCAATGTGATTTCATCTCTAAATCCTCAATAACTTCTTGCACTGATGGGCACCTCTTCTTTTGTGTCTGGCCACCCTCCTTGTATTACCTTAGATAATGTCTGCATTGTTGGGTCATTGCTTGTTGCCTGCCTGATTTGAGTTTGTGTGGATTGCTGCATATGCAAGTGCTGTGTCTGGCTGATCTGTTCTATTTCTTTGAATAGTTGATCTTCCTGCTGGAGTTTGAATATTTCAAAATTTTACTCTGCTTTTGGCTTGTGATCTGGGACATAGGCTCTACTTAGCATGTCAGCTATGTACATTTTGTCCCCAGGACAGTATTGTACTTTCAAACTATACTTTTGTAATCTCATTAGCATTCGTTGAAGGCGCTTGGGGGCATTGTATATGGGCTTAGTGAATATGGACACCAGTGGCTTGTGGTCTGTGTCTACTGTGATGCATACTCTACCCTGCAGATACTGGTTGAACCGTTCGCAAGCAAAAACTATGGCAAGGCACTCTTTTTCAACTTGGGCGTACTGTTGTTCTGTTGTGGAGAGGCTCCTGGAAGCAAAGGTAACAGGTTGTCCCTTTTGCAGTAGCGTTGCTCTGTGATGCATCACTCTGAACAGTTACTTCCTCGGTGACATCATAATATTGAAGCACTGGTGCTGTTTCACAGTGTTAAGGGCTTTGTCCTGATTAGTTTGCCATGTAAATATTGTGTCTTTCTCAGTAAGTTGCCACAAAGGGCTCACCAAGTCAGCAAACATGACAGGTAAGTTACACATCCGAGAAGTCGTTCCACTCCTTTCTTATCCACAGGTCTGGGCATGTCAATAATGGCTTATACTTTGCAGGGTCAGGACTAACCCCTTGTGCAGTGAGTCGGTGCCCCATATATGCAACTTCACTTAAGCATAATCTTAATTTGCATTTGTTGAGCTTTAAATTTGTATCCCTTGCTCTTTCCAGTAGACGTTTCAGGTTTGCGTCATGGTCTTGTCTGTACTCCTCTTCAGTAGTGCCACACCCATAGACCAATATATCATCTGCTATCACCGCAACACCTGGCAGGTCTTGGCATATCATATGCATTCGTCTTTGAAATTCCTCTGGCGCCGATGAAATGCCAAATGGCATCCGTAAATATCATTATCGTCCATATGGTGAACTCTCTTCATCAAGATTGACCTGGTGAAACCCGTCCTTGGCATCTAACACCGAGAACAGACGGCATTGGACAGGGCTGGGAGTATCTCATCGAGGATAGGCATTTGATACTTTGGCCTGTGCAACTTCCCTGGTTTCTTGATAGCCACTAAATTGCTAATCCAAGGTGTTGGGGGGTGACTGGTGTTATGATTCCTTGAGACACAAGGCTGTCTAGTTTGACCTTGAGCTGCTCTTTCAGGGCTACTGGCACCCGTCTTGGTACGTGCTGCACTGGTGATACTGAGGAGTCCAATTCAATATGGTAGTCTCCTTCCAGACATCCAAGTCCCTCAAACACGTCTTTATATTGGTCAATCATATCCATTGGCTGTGTCGTATTTACAGTGTCTATTTTAATCATTCCTAGTGCTTGGAATGTCTTTCCTGATAACAGAGGCCGCTGATCGTCATGTATTACCTTGAAGTCTAGGTTGTATGGTTTGCCTCCATAAACACAATGTGCTTTGTACTCTCCTAACGCTGTTACTAGGCTTCCATCATAGAATTTGAGCTTAGTGCTGGTTGGTTGTAATACTGGATTACGTTTTGTTGGATGGTACACACGTCATGGTGTGTGATCACATTGCACGTGGCTCCTGTGTCCAGTTGGCAGTCCAGGGCAACCATTGCGCCCTCATTTGCAAAATGTAATTTAGCAAAGTGTTGACCTTTCCAGTTGTGATGTCTCTTCTACCATAAATGCTGATTCCTCAGAGTCTGTTGACACACCCCCATCATCAACAGCTGCCAGTGAGGCTGCTGTCTTGTTAAGTTGACTTCTCTGCCGTCTGCATACTGCCTGAAAATGGTTTGGCTTTCCACAGTGGTTGCAGGTCTTTCCATATGCTGGACAACTGGCACGGTCTGTTGAATGATTGCCTCCGCAGTACTGGTATGATGCTGTGCTAGGTGTGTTTCTAAGCTTTCCAGGAGTTGATGGGCTTACGTTTCCTTGACTGAGGATCCATCCTGAGGGCATGTACTGGAGTTTCTTGCTCTTCGGTGGCTAGTTGTTTAAGCTGTTGATGGGTTCGTTCGCTGATTCTCAGTCCTTCTAGTGCTGTTTTTAGATCACACTCTTTCTGTCTAAACAACCTGGCTTGTGCTGCCTTGTCTTTGCATCCTAGTACGAGCCGATCTCTGAGCATTTCATCATGCAGGTTTTGAAAGTTACATGTCTCTGAGTGTTATTATATACTGGTCAACAGTTTCGTTAAGTTGTTGTTTAGCTGCATGAAAGAGAAAGCGCTCATAGAGTATGTTCCTCGAGGGCTCAAAATACGACTCTAACTTCTCTAACACCACTGCTGGATCTTTTGCGTCGTCTTTGCTTAGCTCTAACTGCGCTAGTATTTGTCTGCACTCCTTGCCCATTACTGTCTTCAAAGTCTCCGCTTGGATTGTTTTTTCCTTCTTGTGCAGTTCTGTTGCGGTGGCATAGTCTGTATATGCTTCCTTGAAACTCCTCCAGTTGGTGGCAACGTCGCCCGTACACTGCATAGGGTCTGGTGATGGTACTTGGTATGTTGACATTGTCTGTGGTCCACGCCGGTCTGTACCACACTATATACAACAGACAGGACCTGTCAAAAATCGTTTTACTTGCCTTTTAGGGTACCGTAACTACTCCACGGTACCAGGATGATTTGCGTGTGGTTGTTAAAGTTTCTCCTTTTCGTGATTGCGATGGATTTATGAGCAAAGTTTGTCCACTTCTGACACCATGTTAATTATGAATGAATTGGAGTGTGTGCATGTGCCTATACATACACATATCCCTAACAACCTCTTGTTGGACAAATTCAAGAAATATATTGCATCGATGTAACTACTAAAGTTCTATTTAATGCCACACTTATTATGAGTCACATTAACGTGCATATACACTTCACAATGACACTGCTATATGCACAAAATTTGTATTCTATGAACAATTGTTTGTACACACACCTATACACATTCGTAAGTCAGAAGCACTTTGTACTTATGTAATTTTACCCCATGCATTGTGTACCCATGCATTGTGTACTATGTAAATTCAGTTGAATATCTATTTAATTCAAAATACGTCCTACACCTTCGTCAGCAAGAATTTTTGACCACAAATGTGAGTACCATAAGTTCTCTAAAATTCAGCATGTCTTATTTCCATCTCATTGAATTTCGATCTATAATTAGAGAGTAAATATTGGAATAAAAGTCCATGTCAAAATAATTAGAAGCATCAGCAGCAAGCAATGCCTGCAGTGTTGAACGATAGCACTATGGTCAGGGGAGCTACAATGTTTACTATCTATGTGGGGGTTATCAGTGAGTGGTGCTGCTATTCAGTTAGTTGCCACAGGTTCAGTTAGCTGTTTAGTTGCCGTCCGTTTACTACTTACCATCCATACGTCAGAAGGCCCGTGAAATGGCAGGTTTGTTTAATAGTGTGCATTGTTGCTTTGCTCCAGGAGGCCCATCGTCATCTTCAGCACCATCTCTCGATCGCTTTTCAGTTTCTTTTGCTGGCTCCTTTCCCACCAATTTCGTAGCCTTATGAACGGTGTCAAGATGCTTCTTAAAGTTAGACGTTGTGTTACGAGCACTCAGCAATGTTTTTTTGGCTGGGTACACACAACGTGCAACGAACTCGCAAATTCTTTTCTCCTTCTTCGACGACCACAAAGTAATGATTATATTAAAAGTTGCTGTTTTTACGCCACGACTCGCATTCAAGGCTGAAGTAGTAGACGGACTGCTCTCTTCCATTTCACTACTGAACTGAAACGTGGCACTCACGTGACCTTGGAGATGTGCACTATTTAGGATAATTGAAAGAAGGGAGAGAGAACCATCATTAATGATGTAAATGACATATCACATAAATTATAGTTGAGGTACGTATCTTCGTTACATCGTTATAGTCTATAACTGGTATAAGAATATTAGTTACACTAATTTGTTATATCAGTCGTTAATAAAGTAATATTACACTAATTCGTTATATTAGTCGTTACTAAAGTAGTAATAATATCACTAATTCGTTATATTAGTCGTTACTAAAGTAGTAGTAATATTACACTAATTCGTTATATTAGTCGTTACTATAGTAATAATATTACACTAATTCATTATATTAGTCGTTTATAAAAATGTAGCGTTATATTAACTCGTTACCCATCAAAGTAATATTATTACATAACACATTACTATTGTAATGCATTACGCCCAACACTGTTTAGAAAAAATATATTGTAATATTGTTGCATCCCTAGCACGCATGCACACACACATTATCATTGAAAGGCAATACTCGAATAGAGGCATTGTTACTAAACAATAATACCATATTAACATTGCGCACTCATTAATATAGCCTGCAACATTGTCTTTCGTTCAGCCTAAGCAATCCATGTTTATTTGTGGGAGGCTTATGTGGTGCACATGGTATCACACTTATAACCATAAATGATTGTGACATTATTATTACCGTGATACTTACAAACAATTTTACGCTACTTAGCTTTTACACCCGCAAATTCTTTTAAAACGCAATAATACGCAAGCATACTCGAATAAGGCATTTAAAGGCCTAGCCACGGAACGCAAACGCTATATATAACCAGAAAGGTCTGTATTGTATCGCTGGTGTCATTCTCGTTGTTCTGATGTGAGTGACACGCAGTATGCCTGTCTTAGTGAACTTGGTCCCGAGACTCCGTGGTATTGCCATGCCTGTACCCTCTGTCAACTGCCATTTGCCGATTATAGTTTTGTGAGTGACATTGTCAGCTCTGTTTCTGATATTTCATATGATGAAGAGGATCACCCACTCCTCTGTAATTCTACGGTTGTGCTATGTCATATTAACATACGTAGTCTTATGCCAGCTTTTGATGAGCTTAATAACTTTTTGGTCAATTTTCAGCATCCTGTTGTTTTGGGAAATGGCTCGGCCCAACAGTTTCTTTTAATGAGATCAGTTTCTGGATTTTCAGTTTATAGATTTGATCATGATTCTAGAGGTGGTGGTGTTTTGGTTTATGTGAGTTATTCTTGTAGAAGTTGGCGTCGGTTTGACTTGGAGCACATCCTGTACTTTTATGTGTTGTTTATCGTTCACCATCATCTGATACAGGTGTTTTTGATTGTATTGCTAACATGTTGGAATTAGCACACAAGCAAAATAAAGAAATGATTTTAATGGGCGACCTCAATGTTAACCTGTTGGGTACAGGTTCCTTGGTGTCTGCATTGTCATTGATTACTGAGGAGTACTGTTTGACTCAACTGATATCTGAGCCTACTCGTTTGACTCCTACCTCTGAGACTTTGACTGATGTGATTTTTACCACTCATCCTGACCAGTTTGCCAGTTCCGGAACTTTTCCTTTTTCTAATAGTGGTCATCTGTTGATTTATGGAGAGCGTACTGTTAGGATTGGAGTATCGCAGTCTTACACCAAGGTTCGTTGTTATAAAAAGTGTGATCCTGAGGCTTTTCTTGCAGATTTGGATGATGTTCCATGGCATACTATGGAAGTATTTACCTCTGTTGATGATAAACTTGACTGTTGGAGGTCCTTGTTTACTTCCGTAGTTGATGAACATTTCCCACTTCGCTCTGTTCATTTGAGGAATCACTCTCTTAAGTGGATGAATGATAGAGTTGTTAAATTAATGAGGTCTTGTAACTACTTTCGTACCAAATTTAAGCGTACCAAATGTCCCTCCGATTGGAATAAGTTTAAACTACTCAAGAAGGCAGTAATCAGGGAGCTGCGGAGGGCTAAAGCTGTCTATTTTGCTGATATTGGCCATACTATTTCTGGCAATCCACGCAAGGGCTGGAACTTGTTGAACTCTGCTGTACGACCTAAGCAGAGGGGTCACATTGGCTCTATCGTTACTCCTTCTGGTGAGTCTATTACTAGTTCTGCTGATATTGTGCACTCTTTTAATGACCATTTTTCAGCTCTTTATAATAGTTTACCTTCAGCCCATTCCTGTGTACCTGATTTTGATATTGGTTCCAGTCATTTTCATTTTGTTCCAGTTACTGTTGAGGCTGCTTTAGATGGTCTTAACTCACTTGTTGTTGTGAAAGCTACTGGGCCTGATGGACTATCTGCGTGTATCCTTAAATTGGCAGCTCCTGTGATTGCTCGTAGCTTGTCTACTTTATTTAATGTTTGTCTCACTGAGGGTGTTTTTCCTGATGATTGGAAGCTTGCTGATGTCTACCCTGTGTTTAAGTCTGGTGATAGTCGCCTACTTACCAATTACAGGCCAATCTCTGTACTTTCAATTTTGGTCATGGTGTTTGAGTCCCTTGTTCACCAGCAGATATATTCATATTTTTCAACTAATAATCAGCTCAGTCCAGCTTTCGTTCTGGTCATAGTACACAAGATTTGCTTATTAAAGTAACTGAAGACTGGAAATTTGCTCTTGATAGTGATGAAATTGTTGGTATCACATTCATTGACCTGCGTAAAGCATTTGACTCTATTGACCACTCTTTGCTGTTGATTAAGTTGCGTGCTTATGGTCTTGACGATGTTTCCCTTAGGTGGTTTAGTAATTATCTTTCTCATCGACAGCAGAGGGTTGTTCTGGATCTGACTGGGCTGTGGTGTTCCACAGGGGTCTGTGTTGGGACCCCTGCTTTTCATTGTTTATATGAATGACCTCCCCAATGTTATTTGTAATTCTCATCTTCATCTGTTTGCCGATGATATAGCTATGTACACCTCTGGTACTGATCCTGTCTCAGTCCAGGATCATCTTAATTTTGATTTGGCCTCATTGTTTGAGTGGATGACTTCTAATGGATTTGCAGTTAACGTGTCGAAATCCCAGTCTATGTTGCTGGCTAGGAGGCATCGTTGTCATCAGTTATCTTCCATACAGCTTATGCTGAATAACAATGTTCTTCAGATTCACAAGTCTGTCAAATATCTGGGCATTATTGTGGATGAGAGTTTATCCTGGTCAGAGCAGGTTATATGTGCGCAGGAGGAGCTTGTCTGCCCTGGCTGCTATTCGCAGAGTCAGTCTGTATTTATCATCTAACATATTGGTTACATTGTATAATGCTTTTGTTCTACCATACCTCACTTACTGCTGTGTGGTTTGGCATTTTTGTTCTAAGTCAATATCTGATAATCTTCAACGTGTTCAGAATTATACAATGAGACTTGTTCTTAAGCTACCACCTAGAACTAGTAGTCGGGGTAGGGATAGACTTCACCTGTTTCGCCCAAAGACTGATTATGCCAAGAATACATTACAGTTTAAAGGAGCTCAACTGTATAATAGTTTGCCTGACTCTGTTCATGTGTTACGGAACTTGACTGCCTTCAGGCGCGCATGTGTTGCTTGTTTTTAGTTAGTTGATTTTTGTTGTAATTTATTATTGTCTTGTATGTTGTTTCTTTAATCGTATGTGGTTAGTATACTTTGTTCTTGTATTTGTTAGTTTTGTTCAGTTGTAGTTTATTGTATGTTGTTTGTCATTGAGGACCTGTATGTAAACCTACCTTCTGGTAGATACAGCCATCCTGTCTAAATCAATAATAATAATAATAATAATAATTTGTATATGAAACTAATCTACAACTTATAACCTTTCTACCCATATAAAAACTTACAAGATATGTTCAAGAACTCGCTGGTTATGAAGCAAAGAAACAATGTGGATTCTTTTCGCCAGAAATAACCAGCGTAACTCACCACACTGGCCGCCATTTTTTTGATCACGGTAACCGAAACTTTTTTAGATGCAGAATCACGTGAGGAACAAGATGGTCAAAACCATTTTTTGATGGGAGCCACGGCGGCTTATTTATGGTCATTTTAACAACAGGATGTAGAATAAAGAAAGAAAAGATGATTATTTTGTATCTTCTTCACGCTTCAAGCTCCTCCTGAAGACGCTTTTATCGGAGCTGCTTGCCGACTTGATGGTTCCAATCGGACTGTAATGGTGAACAAAACAATATAAAAACTATTATTCTAGGCCTGTTAGGATTGAAACTACGGGAGTTTGTTTGGTTGCATGTGTGTTCTACCAGTATACCAGTGATTGCGGGTTAAAGCAACCTAACAGACCTGGTCGTGAGAAACCCACCCCACGCAGCATGCACATGCAATTTTTGTTGAAAAATGCATGATTACCTACAGTAGCTAGCTTGATGCAACACTGCTGTTTCTCCAGCTCATTATTTCTACTATGCTATGGTGTAGCCTACACTATGATAATCTGTATAATTATGATAAAACCCATGAGCTTTGTTTGGCATGGTTAATCTTGGATCACGTGAGTACAGTATGAAACCGGTTCATATCTAGAATACTCATCAATTTCGCACCATTGTTAAAACTTCCTTGTTCACTCTATCTTCATGGAGTACAACCTGATATTCTCCTCTTGGGGCCAATGTAGTCAGCTTACAACAAAATAATTTGAATAAACATTTGCAACAATATTCACTGGCAACTTTACTGCATCAATCTTTGCATTCCTGAGTGGGGTTTAGGCTTTTCGCCGAGCTTTCCGCTACGAAGTTCTTTCAATTAATTCAAATCTGAAGTCATGTGTGGGATCACGTGACACAATATAAATGGATCTTTTAGCTCATATTAATAATATTTCTGTAAAATCTTGAGAAATCATGAGACGAACAAGCAGTCGTGAGACGAATGCTGAAATCGTGTGTCTCACGACGAAATCGTGTGTCTCACGACCAAATAGTTAGAGTTGAGAGGTCTGGTTAAAGGGGGGCAATGGACTATTGCATGCTTGCTACATAACACACGTAATACAAACTTTGTAATAGAGTTGAACTAAAGCTTTGTTTGAATTTAATCATCATTCAAGAAACATCTTTCAGTGGATAACATGAGTTTTAACAGCTCTAAGGTGATTTTCTAGACAGTGGAGTGACAAACCATGCATGCGTAATATTTCTGTTTGCTCAAGATCACTAACAAACAGTTTGTCTTCAATGGATTTATACTAGTCTCGCGTGGCCAGACCGCTTTTTTCCGTTTTTATTTGTGGTGGCGGAAAAAAGGGTCTGGTCTGGTTCACACACGCATCTCGTCTTAGCACCCCCCACTGTGGTGGAGGGTGCTAACCAGGGAAACGTGATCCATAACTGATTTATAAGACACATGCGTGATTGTCGCGGTGTGGTATAAGCGCATTATTATGGACATGAAATCTGCTATTGAATTGGCCATTAAACAAAACCATTCAGTGATCAACAGGCAAATTTTTGCAATAAATTAAACTTAAGTTTTTAATAGTTTACTTCGTTTAATAGATTCAAGCTGTTGAAAGCTTAATGGTGGGAAATGACACCTTTGTGATCCTACCCACTGGCAATGGAAAATCACTTGTATATGCCGTTCTTACAGGGCCGTAGGAAGCAACTTGAAAGTGGGGAGGCCAAGCACAGTGTCATAAGTATCTCTATACAGGAGGTTTTGTGTAGCTATCTGATAGTTTCCGAAGGCAGCTCATGCTAGGGGGGTCTGGGGGCATGCCCCCCCAGGAAAATTTTGAATTTTAGATCATCTGAGGTTGCATTCTGAGCCATTTCGGAAGTTTTAATTTGATAATATGTAGCTATATACATAAGTATAAGTTAGGCTATTATGTAGCTGATTATGTGAATTTGAATACTAAAATGATTAGTTATATCAATTTGGTCTTCATCAACTTAGTTATATCAACAAGCAATGAGCCGAGCTGATTGAAGCTGATTGTTCTGGTAAGCAACAATGCACGAAAAGCAGAAAGCTAGATCTTGGTCTTCATCATAGTGCAGCCAAGGCCAGCGATCGAACCATTCGGCTGCTGAAACGAGCGCTTAACTATAGAAGTCTTACCAAATTCACGCTGAGGGAATTGAAACTTACGTGGTTGGTGAGCCTTATTACCAATAAGTGGTGTAGGAAGTTCCATCACACTCGTAAGGCCTTTGTTAAATAATTTAGCAACTTGATTCTAAAAATGCCACACCACTGATGCTTAAAATTATCGGTTGTGGGTTCCTATATTTTATATATAAAATGCACGTGGTTAGGTGAATCATGGTTACAGGTATGTTTAATAATGATAACTATATAGTGTATAGTGTTATGCAGTGTATAAAATTATAATTTATGAAAAGTGGTGAAAAAGTGGGGAGGCTTAAGCCGCCCCAGCTGCCCCGCTTCCGACGGCCCTGTCTTATATATACCACGTCCACAAACTGACCAAATTAGAGACCAAATAGCAAGCGCACACGGCCATAAACTTGGGCTACAATGACGTGTTCAATTGTCACTTTTTGAGGTGCTAAGACGAGATGCGTGTGTGAACCAGACCAGACCCTTTTTTCCGCCACCACAAATAAAAATGGGAAAAAGCGGTCTGGCCACGCGAGACTAGATTTATACATGAGCCGATTAGAATTGTTTGCACTATATAGACTAAAGTTCAAGTGTCTATCTTAAAATTGTAGTTGGTCATGTAAAGTGTTTTTGTACTTTTAAAGTTACATTACAAAATTGTGATTTGTGGTAGTACTTAGTGAACAATTTAGTACATATATAGTTTTATGGGTATATGTGTGATGGTTTGTTTGTAAGAGATTTTTGGCACATTAGTACATGTGCATTGGAAAATTTTATGGTTAAGGTTACAGAATACCGCTTTTTATTGGGAATGGATGCTTATAGAATAACAAATAATCCCAATTTCGCTGCTTTAAAGCCTAACATATACTCACGTCTAATGTTCTTGTTAAGCAAACACTAGAATCCGTTTCTAAAGCTTACAAGTCTCACCGCATATTTGAAGTAGAAGAAACTCGCCGCCAAATATCATCTGAAAACCCATCCTTATAAAAGAAACCTGGTGATATAATACTTTTAAACAGAGCGATACAGCTTGTATCCAGCCTAGAACACGACTTAGCCAAACTAACGTTACTTAACACGTGCATAAATGACAAAAAATGTTTTAATAAAATTTTTCTTTGAGCTATATCGACTAATTACTACGGTAAGACCTCAAAATATGTCAAGTTACCCATGTAAATAAGCCTAGCAATAGCAACTGTCGTCATTTTTGACGGCGCAGTATGCAGTGTATATAGCCGGCGGCATTGCACATTCGAATCAGCATTTTGCAGCTAATCAACACTAACTGTAGATTTTTCATAAGCATTTTGAAGGAATGATAAAGCCAATTAATACAAATCCTTAATAGGCTGGTTTATTGAAGAGAATTTTTAGCAAACGTAAAATTAATTCATGGGTATCCCGTAACCTTAAGGGTTAAGCATATGACTTCTAATTTGGTACCAATATATATATATATATTAAATACATTTCTAATGGGGGAAGTGTGTTGAACCAACTTCCAACTCTTATTTTGAGCACTGCATGCAGCAGCAGTAGCAGCAGTAGCAGCAGCAGCAGCAGCAGCAGCAGCAGCAGCAGCAGCAGCAGCAGCAGCAGCAGCAGCAGCAGCAGCAGCAGCAGCAGCAGCAGCAGCAGCAGCAGCAGCAGCAGCAGCAGCAGCAGCAGCAGCAGCAGCAGCAGCAGCAGCAGCAGCAGCAGCAGCAGCAGCAGCAGCAGCAGCAGCAGCAGCAGCAGCAGCAGCAGCAGCAGCAGCAGCAGCAGCAGCAGCAGCAGCAGCAGCAGCAGCAGCAGCAGCAGCAGCAGCAGCAGCAGCAGCAGCAGCAGCAGCAGCAGCAGCAGCAGCAGCAGCAGCAGCAGCAGCAGCAGCAGCAGCAGCAGCAGCAGCAGCAGCAGCAGCAGCAGCAGCAGCAGCAGCAGCAGCAGCAGCAGCAGCAGCAGCAGCAGCAGCAGCAGCAGCAGCAGCAGCAGCAGCAGCAGCAGCAGCAGCAGCAGCAGCAGCAGCAGCAGCAGCAGCAGCAGCAGCAGCAGCAGCAGCAGCAGCAGCAGCAGCAGCAGCAGCAGCAGCAGCAGCAGCAGCAGCAGCAGCAGCAGCAGCAGCAGCAGCAGCAGCAGCAGCAGCAGCAGCAGCAGCAGCAGCAGCAGCAGCAGCAGCAGCAGCAGCAGCAGCAGCAGCAGCAGCAGCAGCAGCAGCAGCAGCAGCAGCAGCAGCAGCAGCAGCAGCAGCAGCAGCAGCAGCAGCAGCAGCAGCAGCAGCAGCAGCAGCAGCAGCAGCAGCAGCAGCAGCAGCAGCAGCAGCAGCAGCAGCAGCAGCAGCAGCAGCAGCAGCAGCAGCAGCAGCAGCAGCAGCAGCAGCAGCAGCAGCAGCAGCAGCAGCAGCAGCAGCAGCAGCAGCAGCAGCAGCAGCAGCAGCAGCAGCAGCAGCAGCAGCAGCAGCAGCAGCAGCAGCAGCAGCAGCAGCAGCAGCAGCAGCAGCAGCAGCAGCAGCAGCAGCAGCAGCAGCAGCAGCAGCAGCAGCAGCAGCAGCAGCAGCAGCAGCAGCAGCAGCAGCAGCAGCAGCAGCAGCAGCAGCAGCAGCAGCAGCAGCAGCAGCAGCAGCAGCAGCAGCAGCAGCAGCAGCAGCAGCAGCAGCAGCAGCAGCAGCAGCAGCAGCAGCAGCAGCAGCAGCAGCAGCAGCAGCAGCAGCAGCAGCAGCAGCAGCAGCAGCAGCAGCAGCAGCAGCAGCAGCAGCAGCAGCAGCAGCAGCAGCAGCAGCAGCAGCAGCAGCAGCAGCAGCAGCAGCAGCAGCAGCAGCAGCAGCAGCAGCAGCAGCAGCAGCAGCAGCAGCAGCAGCAGCAGCAGCAGCAGCAGCAGCAGCAGCAGCAGCAGCAGCAGCAGCAGCAGCAGCAGCAGCAGCAGCAGCAGCAGCAGCAGCAGCAGCAGCAGCAGCAGCAGCAGCAGCAGCAGCAGCAGCAGCAGCAGCAGCAGCAGCAGCAGCAGCAGCAGCAGCAGCAGCAGCAGCAGCAGCAGCAGCAGCAGCAGCAGCAGCAGCAGCAGCAGCAGCAGCAGCAGCAGTCGTGACTGATGCCACTACTGCCCACTAGTAGTAGCAAGAGTATTACTCTTGGTAGTAAAATGACTTGTGCAAAGTACACTTTGTTAAGGCATTATTTTGGACGTTGACTACAGATTTCAGATGAAATGAATGCCACTGATGGATTTGTATCAACGTTTCAGTTGTTTTACTACAAAGTACAGTTTGCTAGCGAACTTGTTTATCTTGGCATTGGACAGGCAGATGGCTGAGGGTGTCAGCATTACTGTGTGCTGCAGTTGGACGAAATGCTATTGTATATTCATATCCAGCCAGAATTAATGCCCATCTCTGTAAGCTCACTTTGTGTTCCTTGAACAAACTCAATAATGGCTTATGATCAGTGATGAGAGTAAATTTATGGCCATACAAATATGTGTGGAACTTGTTAATGCCGAAAATACATGATAGAGCTTTTTCTATTTGGGAATATGTACAAGATACAAAGCCTATTGGTTGTTCTTCTCCCTTACTCATTTGGTGGGCTAAAACTGCTCCTATGCCATATGCTGATGCATCATAGGCCAAAATGATCTTGTTTGTGGGGTTAAAATGAACTAACAGTTGAGATGACAAAGGCAACTGTTTTGAACGTTTAAAAGCCTTATCTTCCTGTTCCCCCATTGCCATGGAATCCCTTTGTGTAATAACTGATAGAGTGGAGCTAACTCCGCAGCAAGGTTTGGTATAAATTTGTTGTAATAGTTTAGGAGACCTTAAGTAAGCTTTCAGCTCTGTACAGTTTTTGGAGTTTAGGCTTTGTTAATAGCATTTACTGGGATGAAGTCCTTTTGAATCCCAAATATACAACAGATGTTGCTAAAAACTCATATTTCTCCTTCTTTAAGTGTAGGCCTGCCTGTTATATCTGCTTCAATACTTCAGCCAGATTCGTCATCAGTACTCCCTGTGACTAATATGTCGTCTAAATAGACCACAACCTTCGGAGTGCCCTGTAACAAACTCTCGATGACTCTGAAAAATTCCAGGGGCGGATGATATACCAAATCATAAATGATTGTAATGAAAGAGTTGTTTGAAATCTCCACAACTTCTTATTGATTTCTGGTCTGCTTTCATGATCAGCACACCCAATCTGCATGTTGCACCAGTGTCAGGATCCTTTGGTCAAGTTCTGCCTCTACCAATGATCTCATAGCATATGGAACTGATCTTTCTTTGCAAAAATCGTGGTGGTACTGTTGGATCTACAAATTTTTGACTTTAAAATCTTTCATCATGCCCAATTCTGGTTTAAAAACTTCGGAGTACTGGGTTAACACTTTCTGTACATGATCAGAATTCACCTTGTGAATACTGTGCCAGTTCAGTCTGATGTTTTCTAGCCAATTTCGACCCATGAGACTTGCCCCTGTACTATCTATCACCAGCAATGGTAAGGTGACCATAGCATACTGTTGTGTACATAACACCAAGTACTTTCAATGGTGTACCTGTATATGTTTTAAGATTAACAGTAGTATCGTGTAATGGTGTAGTCGGCCAAAAGTCTTTGTACGTTTCTTCTGACACTAGCGATAGAGATGCCCCTGTGTCTATTTCAACATAGTAGGTGATACAGCTGATACTGTTCTGTAACTGTGGTACTTGTGTCTTCCACTGTTTTTACAGTTCCCTGATTTTTGCATATGTGTTTTAAATGGCCTATCTTTTCATAAGCATGACACTTTTCTTTTGGAAACTTACACTGCAAAGCCTTATGTCCTCCTCAGGAGAATCCTTAGACAGGTGGGGTCTGAGTTTGTTTACCAGTCTTCAACAGGTGTACTGGCTCCATAGGAGGGACTTGACTTGTTGACGTTCCCACGTGACTTTGAATTCTTCTAAGTGTTGTACATTCTTTGATGCTGACTCTCGCTAAGTGGTGTCTTTCTGCGTACTGGTCCCAGTCTTCCTTGTCCTCTTTAAATTCTGCCAATAGCAGCCATGTGGCTTCGCAGTACTCAACAATCCTCGTCGCCAATTGTAGTCTTGAAGTACAAGACTTACAAGCACAGACACTATTAAAACAAGTCTAATAAAAATATAAATCACACACTATACTAATACAAGATTACATTATACATAATTATGTAATCATTACAAATCATTCTAATAGTTCAGTCAGCGTAATAGTTCAGTCAGTCCAATCATTCTATCTCGGATCATCTCATTTGTAAGCTCTCTGTAATTACACGTTTCTGCTATTGCATACAAATCTGTAATACTACAGATTTGACTTCTTGTTGTATCCATTGGTTAAATTTCATCTGCTCGTAAATCTTATTCCTCCACTTTACAAAATGTCCTTGGAATTTTGCCAAAACAACATCATATTACTGAAAAGAAAGTTAAATATCGTCAGCCTGATAGTGGTTTTCTTGACTTTTGGATGGTAAGCCAGAAACCTCTCAAAGCAGCGGATCCACTTCTGCCAATTAGCTATCAAGAACATAAAAGTCTCTGGAGGGATTATAGTAAATGATGCCATCACTATTTTAACATATTTTCTTTACTTCGAAATCGCACTTCTGACACCATGTGTAATACAGGATCATGTGATAAAATCTAATTATGCATACGTAATCATACAGCTACATGCATACATACGTACAATCCTACTACAACCACATACTACAGCTGTGAGTTGCAAATACTGTGTGTGCTGAAGTGGAGTTAACAATGAAAACTTCCAGCCACATCTACTGCAAAAACAGAAGGCACCCTTTCCACTGGGCACGATCCACATGTATCTGTTCCCAAGCATTCTGGGGTACCAGGGGTGGGCTGGTGATGTTGGCTGCCAGTTTACATTGTTGGCAGTGTCTAGCCATGTGCGAGCCACCATAGGTAAAGCCTTCATACCAATATGACTGAAGTGTGTGTCCTTGAGTAAGCATTGGTGGAAAGAATCCGCTCGATTGTTCTTACAGAACAACTACAGCTTTGCAAATTGCCAAAGCATCAGGAACTGACAAAGAAATTGCTTCGGTATGTGCAACATGGAACTGGCCATCAGAGAGCATTTTCACCTTTCTATTCCTGCCGTCATGAGCTTTCAGTAGTCGGTTTGGGGTAGATGTGTTGTGATACCACAAGTGTTCTTTTTTCTGTCAAACTAGCCTGACGTGCAATCTGCGAAACTATTTCCTTGCCTGGAATGTATTGTATCTTATATTGATATGCATTAAGCAATAAAGCCCACCCTTGCTGCTGCTAGTCTTCCTTTTCACCCAAGATTTTGCATGATCAGTGATTGATGTGAACGGTCGTCCATACAAGTACTGGTGAAAACGTTGAATAGCAAACACAATGGTTAAGGCCTCCCATTATATCCAAGCATAATTTTGCTTAGCTGAAGATAAGGAACAAGATGTATATGCGACTGGCCTTTGGCATCACATGAACCAAACACGCCTCTAGACCCTTTGGCAAACCATCACAGTATAGCTTTAAAGGCTTGGTCTCCCACAACCATTTTATGTTTTCTTTAGTTGATACAGCAGATGTAATATGTGGGGTAGGGATGGCAAGGTCTATGCAAGGGAATTGTGCATAAGCAAATTCTAGTGAACTGAACAGCCCTTTTACAAACAACACTAGACAACACTAGCAGCATGGATGTAGACTTTGGCATGTCAGATTCTACTCAAGAAATAGTACATACATTCAAAATAAAAATTACCTGTGTGCTTGTCATACACAATGACAATGTCTTCCTTTATGTGCATCTCATCCATGATGAGTACAACATACTTTCCCTCTCAGGACAAGTGTGGATCTGTGTTGCTTCCATGAGCTGCTGGTTAATGTCATCTCCAAAACCGGACTTCATCTTTGTATAATAAGTGTAGTCACGGATTGTCCTCTGTGACGGCAGTTTGATTGCGGCACTCCTCCAATACTCCTGGCATGTCACACTTTAATTCATTATATGTGACCGGGTCTGCAAAAATCAACCATCTAGTCGCACAAAAATCGTCTAGTTTTTTCAAATATATCTTACCATAATTTACACTCTATTTATAGTAACAAGCTAAATGTTTTACCACAAATGCAGAATTTAATGGGCGATCTTTTAAAGCTTACGGAATAAATATACGCCTTATAGAACTGAAGATATTCATGAATATCTAACTAGGTGTAATTTGTGCTCACATGGTTGATTTTCGCAGGCCCGGTCACATATTATGTGTATGTTTACCTTGTCTGTTATAAAATTTTTTGCCATTATCATCTTGTACATTTGCTCTGTGTAAATGCCATATTTATTATTCATGTATTAACCTTAACCACAACTATTTACCACTTCCACTGGCCTATCGTCACTTTGCTGGCCAGTTGCTATATCTATGCGGAGAGATATAACAGTACTCTTGTATCTATTGTATGTGTTCATATATTTGTTAACTAAATAGCTAGATAAAATGTTTGTAGTGTTGTTGTGTGTGTAAGTTAACTAACTAGTTAGTAATTTTTGTCTGTATAATACGTATGTATATAGACATAATTTTACAGACTTTGCAAAAGCATTTGATTCTGTGCCACACAAGTGTTTATTATACAAACTAGAATGGTCATAGAATTTGGATATTTTATAGAACTCTGGCAGCATAAAGAAATAATTGGGATTTCATATCCTAAAGAATGGGCGATGTATAGTACGTATCTATATCTAATGCTAAGGATAAAGCTATCTACGTTATTAAACAATTCCAATATGCTTTTACAAATGAAAATCTATCCAGCTACGTAAATATAGTTACCAAATCCGGCTATAGCTATGTAGGTGTTGGTACGTAGTTAGCTATTCAACAATGCCAGCTACATAATATTATTACATTTTCAACATCAGGAATTTGTGAATGACCTTGATACTAAAAGGGTTGTGGCCCAGACTGGATTTCCAAGGGTAGATAGAAAGATGTATTATCAAAACACATTCCTGTCAAGTGACCCTTACTCCAAATCTGTAAATACCAATTGGCTCCAACTAAAACTGGCACTTTCTAGTAGAATTCTAAAGCATGTTCCACAACAAACTATGAAGGTCCTCTAGTATATTGCCATGGCTAACTTACGACATTAAAAGGCATATGAAAAGAAGAAGTTATAGGAAAAGTAATAAAGAATAGGACTGGAATAATTATCATCATGCTAGAAATAAAATTAATACTGATCTCATGATATAAAAAAACTGCATAGCTACACACAATTAAGTCTTCAAAGAATGTATTTTATTATGCACATGTATACTTCATGTACTGTTGATTGGTAGCCATAGCTATCTGTGGGCATCGCATACCGCATACTTTGAAATACAGCAGTGCATGAGGATATATACGTACATATTCTATTATAATAGTGTTATACATATGTACTCTATAATAGTGTTATATGTACTTTGTCAAAGGAGTTAAGTTACTCCTTAGGAGTTACCATTACTTTCCTAGTAACCATAATTAACTCCCATTAGAAAGTTAAAACTTAGCTATACTCCCAAAGGTTACAGTATAACTACCCATTTTTAACAGTGCGTGGTTCAGATATGTTATTAGTGACGTTAGCCTTTATATTTATACAAAAATAGTGGCATCGCGATAATTATGTTATTCCAGGGACAACATTGTATATAGCTAGCTATCATAATAATGCACAACAGTAGCTATTGATATAACTATATTTTATCACACAAATTATTGGTATATCGGCATCTAGCTATACAATTATGCTTGGCATAGAGTAGCTACAAGTTCCTTATTAAACTGCATGCCTTGTTCGTTTGGTCTTTATTACACTACTCCAGTAATTTTCATCATTTTTGCTACATGAAGATACATAGCTATAGCTAGCTACAATGTCAATAGATAACTTGTCAATATTACCTATAGCGGCGTCTTTTTCTGGAGTGGCATTGAAGAGCATCTGTTTTATATTGGTTTTTCAGTATATCTTGGCTAGCGTTCCATCGATTGCTTTGCCTAAAGTAGAGCTTCTTGGCATCATCATTGTTTTTCGACACCTTCACATAAATAGGTATACATAATGCGTATGCATAAAATTAAATTTGTATACAAATTATAAGCAACTTGAATTCTGCATTTGTATGCATAAGCATAATTATGTACATACCTCAGTATAATTATATATAAATAAATAGCTAACTCATATTCAAGTCTTCATTACCTTGACAGCTAAATTGCTTAATGTTTTTGTGTTCTTTAATAAAATTGGGAATGTCATATGCATGTAGGGTGTCACATTAGGTTTTAGATAGCCATCACAATAATTATGGTCCAAGCTTCAAAAACTCATCCACCCAATCCTTAGCCTATCATTACAATTAAAGATAGTTAATTGCATATTTATTTTGCAGCTGTATAATTATTATTTTACTTACCATTTTCCCAATGTCTAGATTTTCAGGGATGGCAGTATATGAAGATATGTGATGATATAAATCAGCGAAATTCTAACACAAGTAAACAACATATGAAATTTTATCGGGTGCTTATAATATTACCTACGTAGATAGCCAACTCTAGTTAATGATAAATCTACATGTAGCTAGTAGTGCTATATAGCTAGCTATATAATAATAACAACAGATCAAAGCTATAGCTACATACCTCCCATAATAACTTCACTTTGGATGCATATCTTGCTGGCTGACATCTCAAAATTTTTGTTGGCAACTTCTTTATCAATTTTTTCCTATCTGTTCCAGTCAGTGAAGTAAATTCATACAAAGAGACTGCTTTCGTTGCATTAAAATTCATTCCACAGCTTTTAATCTCTTTGATTAGATTTTTGGCCATTTCTCCCTGCAATGGTTGACTTGGCCTATCGTGATTTACTGCTGCATGTATTAAATTCTCTATTAGATGATCTGTAATTCGAAGCTGAAGATGAAGCTCGTCTGGGATTATATGATCTATAGGAAAATGTAGAAGAGGTAGATGAATACTTCCAGGCTCAGACAAATCCTTTAGTGAGGCTAAAGATCTTGGAGGTGCTTCATATTTCATATTGTACCTGTACAACAAACACAGCTAGTTATCACTTTAGCTATAGCTGTATAGCTTGCATACCTCTGTGTACGTGTACATGTACATGTATGTGCTACTATATAGCTACTTTTAAAAAAATTATCGCTAATGTAGCTAGCTACTGGAGTATATATAAGGCTGCATGCTGGTTTAAGCCTAACGTGCACATATGTAGTTAGCTATGCATCCCCTTATCTGCATGACCTTTCAATAAGTGATGAAGAAGAACCGATACGTACACTATATAACTATATATATACACAGATACCTAGCTAGTTAGCAATGTATATAGCCATACGATGCATGACATATTGTGCAAGTATAACTAGCTACTCACCGATCCTTTTTGTGGACTCTACACCACGCACAAGCAAAGTTTGAATGTGCTGCATTCAGTCCCATAATCATCAGAGTAAACTATCAAATATATAGTATTGTATAACATAACTAATGCAGTTACGTAGCTAAAATGCTAGCAAGCTAGCTATTTATTAGCTAAGTACTGAGCTACTCCACTGCAATAGTCCTAAGGGGAATTTAATTTAGCAAGCTATATATAGCTACATATGCATATATACTCTGCATGATTCAATTTTTGCTTCTTTTGGGTAGCTATAGCTATATAGCAGAGTCTTTGATTTAACTTTTATGGTGGTTAAATAATTGTCATTGAATAAATTTTGATGGTTAGCTATCACATAATTGTTGGGCATTCCAATTGTAGTCCCCATGTAGTTAGCTAGCTAAGTTATAGTTATATCATAGTACGAGTATGATATCTTAGTTATTACACAAGTCCGAGGCGAAGCCGAGGACGAGTGTTAATAACTAAGATATCATACGAGTGTACTGTGATATAACTGGCTTCTATTCCATGACTACCCACCTGTGTGACTTGTTCCTTTGTTACAGTAATTTACAAACATGTGTTTAGTACTACAAACAGGTGCAACTACCTTTGTGACTGTGCTTTTAGCTTTATACACTTTACACTCTGTTTGTAAGGTTTAAGTTAGGCAAGTTACTTTGTAACACTTATTTAACACCTTTATTGATTTAATCTATGTTAACCTTTGAAATTTTTCTCACTGGATGATAACTACCCGGACATGGATGATAACTACTCGGACTGGATGATAACTACCAGGACACAGTGGTATTGTAGTTATCATCCAGTACTTTCCTTTGATGTATGGCTTCATTGCAATATAACTAGCTATACAGGTTTTAAAACTAACTATCTATAGCTAGCTACCTTGTAGTCACAACAAAGAAAGAATTCTAGATCATACAGTTTCCCATTAATTGAAATTTGAGGCTTCGTCATTGTCAAATACTCATTTAGTTGTTTAAAACAATCACCATAAACTTCAGCAATCATATCATACTTTTCTTTTGCTTTTAATACTGCAAATGTAGTAACACCTATGTATAATAGCAATATGCATGCATGCATGGTATATACACAAAAAATCATATATATAGCTATACTTATATGCATGTGTGTGGAAAAGTCATTAATTAGCTATAGATATAACATACTTAGCTAGCTAGCTATACATACCATGGCTACTCAAGTCTTTGTCTTGCCTTCCAATTAATATGGTAAAGGACATCAGTATAAAATTTGAGCTCCTACTATATTGTGCTCCATCTCCAGATATTTTTATCTTTACTTTTTTGATGTAAAATCTTTGTCTGGATTTTTCTGTATCTATATACGTATACACATACTATACGTATACTTATAGCTACTAGCATAGCTATAAGTAATTATAATAAGAAATCATGTCTTTATAGCTACATAGTTAGCTATAGCTGCTGAAGTTGTTGCTGGGATGCTATAGCTCATCAAATCTGTAGCTACGTATATAAGTGCCATAACGATCACCTAGCTATAGCTATATATTGCTATATAATTATCTAGCTATAGCTAGCTAAGTAAACTCACCACTGTAAGAAGTCTAGCTTTCAGCACTTCTGCGAAATTAAAATACACAGCCTCTTGTCCACAAGTAAAAATTCCTGTGTTGTTTATTGTAGGTGTGAGCATCATGTCTGTAAATTCTTTCACCCATATCAATAGCTAATAGTAGCTATAGCTAGCTAGCTACATTATTATTATAGCTAGAAATATTTCAGTTGTATATCGCTATAGCTATAGCTATAGTATAGCATTGGATTGTATAGTTAAATTAAATATATTGCTTAGCTACTAGCGCTAACTACAAAGCTTAGCCACAGCTGATCTATATGCACTGCATTACCTTGTATGATCTCAACATGCCAGGAATGCACATGGATAATTCATGATAGCATTCCTTGGAGACTCCATATTTCAGCAGTATAAAAGCTATCTTAGGAAGCAATACTCATCTTCTTTCCTTGCAACTATGGCCCTTGCTTTTGCATCATCTTCCAAGCTTACAGAGAACTGCTCATTGCTGTCATCTTGTGAACCAAGATGCAATGAGATTGGCTCAAGCCCATTGCTTGCTGGTAGAGACCTCAGATATTCACGGACTCCATCTTGTATCTTGGCTCTTCTCCTTTGTTGCTGGCGAGAGCTCAGCTCATTATAATTCTTCACTAAATACAAACAATAAACGATAGCTATAGTTTACTCAATAGATATACTTACCAACATGGCCTAGAGATTTGTTCTCTTTGTCCTCTCCTTGATTTTCCTATATCAATATTATTCATTAGCAAGTGTACCTGCCTTATCGTGCAGGCATGGTTAAATGCATGCTATACAAACTATAAGACATTAGCTATAGTCAATGACTTACAAAATAAAGTAAGCAGTAAGCTAGCTATATATAGTCAGCTTGTCTCCTAATTATATAAGCTGATTATACGTATAGTTAGCTATATTAGTCTGCAAGTATGTATAACTAGTCTTGCATGCATGCTTACAGCTGTAATCATATATATTGTCTCCTACGTACGTCTATAGCTTAGCTTACATGCAATGCTTATTTGTATATATGCTTATGCTGTGTCTCCTAAACCTATACGTATATATGTACCTATATATTATAGTTTCTCTAGTTTGGTTTGCCTATCTAGTCATTTGCACATCTATCATTGTGTACATGCCCTATTGTAATATGCTTACTATGTACATATGCCTCCATGTCTTGCACTTAGTCACCTAGCTATACACATGCCATCTATATGTGCATGACTGGCTCTGTGAAAACCCTCCATGTTAGCATATTTTACATAGCATCACAAAAATGGCCATAAAATCTTGATGGTTGTATCAATTTTTAATTACTATGTATTGAAATGTAAAGGGTGAATCATTTGTCAACAAGCATGCCAAAATGTCTAACATGACAAGGAACAGTTAAAGAGTTATGCAATTATAAATTTCTAAAAATGGGTCAAAATTTGCATGCTAACATAGAGGGTTTTCACAGAGCCAGTCACAAATTTTATTATAGCCTCCTATATAGTGTGCCTTGCTTCTATATATATGGCTTGTAAACATACATAATTAGCCATATTAATTTCCTATAGTGCTACCTAGTCTCACATGTCTATACCTATCCTGCTCCTGCTGCTTTCATTTATAGCCAACTGAGACTGATGAAGTAGAAATGCGTTAGCATCACTGAATTTTAGATGGACAAGCTACTTATTGATTTGCGACGTTTGGCTAGGCCTACCACACTGAGATTTTTTTAGATACCTTTATGTAAGTGGTTACCAAGCTGTTTTCAGCTGTAGCCAACTTTTACATGCCAGCATGGCGCTGCATGAGTAGCAAATTGTGCAGCATTTGTACTTCTTGCCAGCATTCGCTCAGCTGTCACACATGCCTTTAGAAAATCAGCCATAGATACAATGGGCTACTGGCTCCCAGTTTAGATTACTTTACTGTTCATTGAATGGCGATTAGTTTCAGCTATAGTATGTTACTGTGGCTAATGTTCAAGCAAAACTAGCTACACTGTTTTTAACATTTAGCTACGCGACCGGCTGAACTGAAATGATGACAAAAACCACTTGTCATGTTGAGCGTTCGCTTGGCCATACACGGCTCTTAGAAACTAAAAATGAACTTGGTCATGCCAGAAGACATAGCTAAGGCCACCAATTTATTTACTTACTTAACTATAATTTTTGTAATTAATTGTATCTGTGATTGTACTAGTTGGGGCTTTTACCCCCTGGGCAAACCAGGCCCAGTATTTAATCTTAAATCTAAATTGTAGACATCTTGTTTCCTGTCACCCTCCCGCACTGTAATTTTAGAGCCGCATGCATTTTTATTACAGGCGCTTACGTAATAATTATGCTTGTTTACAGGCGCTTGTTAACAACACGCTTACATGGCAAAGTAGCTGTGTGATAGCAAATAACGCTCGAAAGACAAAAAACAGCAAAAGCTATTTGTCCAAGGCTATAATCTCGAAGTTCACGATGTAATAAAGTACACGCGAAAACATCGCCACTGTAACTAATTATATCACGTGCAAGCCAGGTTTTTGCGTGACGTAATAAGCAGAAGCCGTAACAGGCTATCGTCACCTTAGGTGAGATTCACACCTTGCTAAAGGAATATAGAAGAACAAGGAAGGGAATGAAGGATAAAAGGAATTGCCATGGCGCAGTGGGTAAATCGTCTTCGGAACAACATTTTCGTCGTAAATCCGCTGCTATTACCTTTATTGTGTGAAATTTCTGGAGCCCTACACCTAGCGCAACCGGGTCTTACGGCAGGCTGGCTGTGGCTGGCTGGCAGACGAAATACAAGTGAATTTCGAAATTTTCAAAGTTGACTGTATGTCGAAATATTCGACTTGTCGCTTCATTACAGCCTTACCAATGCATTCCAGTCGGTTTTTTCGGGTAAAGCCTATTGGAAGGTTGTTTTATGAAGTGCGAAAAATCGATAAACCATACAATTTCCTACCAATCCCTACTATTAAGTACTACCGTACTTAATGATATGTAGCTATATATATCATTAAGTACGGTAGTACTTAATAGTAGGGATTGGTAAGAAATTGTATGGTTTCCCGATTTTTCGCACTTCATAAAACAACCTTCCAATAGGCTTTACCCGAAAAACCGACTGGAATGCATTGCTAAGGCTGTAATGATGCTGTACCTTGGTTAAACGAAGCAACAAGTCGAACATTTCGACCTACAGCCAACTTTGAAAATTTAGAAATTCACCTGTATTTCGTCTGCCAGCCTGCCTGCCAGCCAACCTGCCGTAAGACCCGGTTGCGCTAGGTATAGGGCTCCAGAACTTTCACACAATAAAGGTAATGGCGGCGGATTTACGAAAATGTTGTTCCGAAGACGATTTACCCACTGCGCCATGGCGATTCCTTTATCCTTCATTCCCTTCCTTGTTCTTCTATATTCCTTTAACAAGGTGTGAATCTCACCTTCGAAGGTGACGATAGCCTGTTACGGCTTCTGCTTATTACGTCACGCAAAAACCTGGCTTACACGTGATATAATTAGTTACAGCATAGATATTATACGGTATAATATCTATGGTTACAGTAGCACCATGCATGGCACGATGTTTTCGCGTGTACTTTAATCGTGAACTTCAAGATTATAGCCTTGGACAAATAGCTTTTGCTGTTTTTCGAGCGTTATTTGCTATCACACAGCTACTTTGCCATGTAAGCACGTCGTTTTAAACAAGCATAATTATTACGTAAGCGCCTGTAACATTTGTACGCCTGCTGAAAGATTATTATGAATGCTTAGCATGTATAGAGCTTTTCCAGCACGTGATAAAAATTACGTAACGCAAGCATTTGCCCACGCATCCGCCATTTTGGTGCACATGTTGATATGGTCATATGTGTAGTAGTAGGTTGCTCTAAACGCTCTGACCGCGATAAGGACGTCTCTTTCCACAGAATCCCAACTGTAAGAAGACATTACGGAGAAAGAGAGTTGGAGTTGTCGATAAGGAGAAGAGAAGGGTATTTAGCTGCTATTTCTCGAGAAAATATAGACATCAACGATTTAGAGAAGTACAGAATATGTTCAAGACATTTCGTTGAGAATCCCTGCGTGGATCTTTGGGACGAACATAACATTGACTGGCTTCCTACACTTAATTTAGGCCATTCGAAGAGAAAGCAGCTCTCTGACAGTAGCTTAGCAAGATATGAAAGAGCAAAAAGAAGACGTGATGACCAGAGGCATGCTGAAGAAATGGACATTTTATTCCAACAGCAAATGGAATCAGTTCTTTTAAATGAAGTTGAAGATGTCATAAAGGAAGAAACAAGAGATATATCCACTGAACTTTTTATGTTAGAAGCTGCAACAGAAAATGTGATGAAACAAGTGTTGGTTGAAACGATTACATGTATGGAAAAAGAAATTGCGCTGGAAGAGTGGGAAATGGCTGTTGTTGATTATGCAGAGAGTAAGTGTAATTTTACTGGTAAAATTATGGACTTACAGAAAGAGTTAACAGATTGTCATACTAAGTTTGAAAACCTGTCAGAACAGCAAGGACAGTTTGATCAGAATCTTCCATTTGGTGAGCAGTCACTTGTAGATGATGATTATGTTCATTTTTACACTGGATTGCCCAATGCCATGGTTTTAAAATCGGTTTTTGACCATGTAGTTAAAACTCTTCCAGTCGAGAGGAGTACAAAACTTAGCCCTTTTCAGGAATTTATGGTTGTTATGTTAAAACTACGACTGAACAGTCCAATTGAGGATTTATCATATCGCTTTGGTGTTTCTGTTTCGAGTGTATCAAGAATATTGTTGAAATGGCTGAAGCAAATGGACATTCGACTACAAGACTTAATCATATGGCCTGAGCGAGAAGAATTGCAAAGAACAATACCAGAATGTTTTAAGGTGTCATTTGGGACAAAAGTAGCAATTATTATAGATTGTTTTGAAGTTTTTATTGAGAGGCCTTCGAACCTAGAAGGCCGAGCATGTATGTGGTCCAATTACAAACATAAAAACACTGTAAAGATTCTCCTAGGCATTGCACCACAAGGTGTAATAGCTTTTGTATCAGAATCATGGGGTGGTCGTGTCAGTGATAAGTACTTAACAGAACACTGTGGTATTCTCAGAAAGTTACTACCAGGAGATGTGATTTTGGCAGATAGAGGTTTTGACATCGCAGATTCAGTAGGTGCTATGAAAGCACGACTCAACATCCCGGCTTTCACTAGAGGCAAAAAGCAACTGTCAGCTCTTGAAATAGAAGAAACAAGAACAATTGCAAATGTTCGTATTCATGTAGAACGTGTTATTGGGAATGTCAGACAGAAGTACCCTATTTTACAGAACACTTTGCCAATTCATTTTGTTCATAAGAGAGATGGAGAAGATACCCCCCTTGTTGATAGAATTGTACGTGTGTATTGTGCTTTGGTAAATGTTTGTGACTCAGTGGTGCCATATGACTAATAGTATTACCAATAGCTGCTAGTTTTTATTTAGTATCTACCTATTGTAATATGTGCATAATCAGTAATCATTGAAAATAGTGATAATTTATGTAAACCATAAATACAATAAATAATATACGGTACAGATCGGCCACAACTTAAACGGGAGGCGATTTATTCACATCATCTGATGCCCAGTATACGGAAACTTGTATATTTACCGTGTCATAGCGCATAGGATTTTATTTTCTTACAAACGGCGCGTAGTATTCAACTTTGACCTTGATTGTGTCATTACTCTTATACTGGTACCTCAATTGTAAGTTATACATAATAAATTGTAAAACACGCTACTTATTAATCTTTTAGCTGACATTCTGACCACAGATTAACTTACATGCACTATACTGTGGCTAGCTAATATTGTTACACGAGGGAGAAATCCGGGGACTTTCCCAAACTTGAGCTATAATTACTAATAATGTGCAAGCCTCCATAAGTGGAGTAGCTATAATGCAGATGAATTTACATGTATATGTGTAATAAGCATGATACAAAAATGCCATGTATACTCTACACATATGTATGAATATGAATATATATACATATAATGTACAACTGTTATTATGTAATATGCATTATCTGTGTATCTTCAACAGGATTGAGGCTGGGTGTTTGCAGTTTGCACTCGTTGCCAGATATGATGCTGTCATAATGGTATTTATTGTGGAGCAATTCAATATGGTCTACTGTAAATGGAAAATGAGGCTGTGGTACCATTTCTTCTGCTAACACGTGCCGTGGCTTGAAAGCTATCCATTTGTGACTATTTGTGGCAGAACAGTACATTAGTTCATATATGGATAGACCAAGGTAATCAGCTGCTGCTTGTATTTCTAGCTGCGTACCCCACATTCCATCCTTAAACATACAGTTAACATGTTCACTGAATAGTTTCCTTCTTCCCATGTAAAGTGCCTTGTATTTCTCCATATTATCACTAATCAATTTGACTAATGCTTTACGCATTTGAGCATGATACATCTGATCACCAAATGCCTGATGAGCTAATGCTCTGAATAAACAATTACCATCGGGAGCAACACGATGTATCTTACGGTTGTACTGATGGAGTATTTCAGCAAGTTGAGCATACTCTGGAACCACTTGTACATACTCTGCTGGAATAGTGACTCCTGGTGGTGTTAAATACTTATCCTGTTGAAGTGCCTGTAACAATTGCGACATACATGGCAACTAAGTTAAAACATTGTTTTAGGGCTGATTAAATATCTGAAATTTATGGATATCCATTTTGAACTCACCATCCTGATTCAGAAAGTGAACCCTTCATCGTAAAAGCTGATTTATTGTGAAATATACTTTACACACTAGATTAACTTCACATGATCATTAACACTGTGTCAAGTATTGTAAAATATGCTTAAGGTACTTCATTTATTGAGCTTACGTTCTTAAGGTCATACATTTATAAATACAAACTTGATGACATAGCTATCTATCCGTAACATAGCTATCTGTGAAGTATTGAGATAAGGATATCCAGATAGTAAATTCACTATGATAGTCATTATCGGTCCTGCCTATTTTATTATTTTTACCTGTTGCATCTCATCCACTGAAATTGCCTGACATTGAACAGGTGTGGTATGCAAAATCTATAATCATAAACAGTTCACTAACCAAATGTATATGAAAACATTGTATACCTGAGTTTCTGTTCCTTTATCCTGTGTTTTATGGATGTTCTTACATTGCCTCTGCACACAACACTTTTTCTTCCTACCAGTACCACCAAACTTTATCATATCCTGGCAGTTTATACACTCAGCACAGTCATCTTTAGTACATGCATCACATGTTCCACAACGTTGTTTTCTCTTGATTCCCGCTAAACCACTAGCTATATATGGTGCATATTAACTACATACATTGTTTTTTTACATAAAGAAGTTACATGTTACCTTTGATAGTTGATCTGGTCTTGTTTTGTGTTTTCCTAGTAGCAGTAGAGATATGGTGGCTTTGCTTTGCATTGGTAGTAACTTGATTAGCAGCCTGTTAAACTTATCTATTACACAGCTATAGCAAATTTAGATACATACCTTCCTCAGGATACACGCTTTTCTACCAACTCGTGCACAAAACTTTGAATCAAGTTTTTTCCTTCTTGTCGTACACTTTGGTAGCAATTTTAGCCTCTTCAATGTAAACTTCCTCTGATAAGATTTCTTGAACTGTTTTCTTAACTGTGGTCTTATCAGCAGTCCATGGCATTGTGGCAATTGTTTTTGAAATTCTTGTAACAGACTGCGTAGCTTGGCATGGATACCCTCAAGGACATCACAGCTAATGTCATTATTGAGATTATAAGTCATTGTTTTAAAGCATCCTAAAGTTATCCTCATGTTTGTAGCAATTTGTTTCAATTGACTGTTATTCTGTGTAAAATAGCAAGTACATGTAATATATTTATTGACACATTTAGGATGTTAAGAATTTAAACGGATTAGCTAGCTACGTACTTCATTACAATTTTGTGTTGATTATGAACATGGTGCATGTCTAGCTATGTGTACTCCACCAATAGAATTATATAAACTCAATAATTCTTGAAAAATAACATTACTTGGGTTAAAGTGTCTAGTTTTGTAGTCAGCTATATATGTATTACCTTAACAGAGGGCAATGTTGCAAGCATATTGGTGTTGATAGCAGATGTAGCTTCATTACTTGTGTCCATAATTTCTATGTCACCAAACAAGGCTGGCTCATTGCATCCTTCAGGGACATCCAGCTGTGACTCAGAATGCAAGGATGATTTACTTTTGGGGTTTAAATGTGAAGATACAGCATCATTGTCAATATTCAGGTAAGCAGAATCTAAAAATGATGCAGGCAACCTGTCCCAATTCCAACTCTCTTTCAAATTGAATATTGCAAAAAAATGTTTACAAGGAATATGGTGAGCTATCCAATCTTTGCATGTACATGATGGCACAGAAAAATTTACTGTATGTTCATTGTACTTTCCTTTCACCTCAAATATTCCACTAATCAAATCTACTTCCTTTATATCAGAGTCAACATACTTCAAACTCTTGGATTTGCGATGAAGACAGTGTAAGATGGTTGATTTGGGCCTGCATTGGAGATATTCCGGGACGACAACTGGATTATATGCTCTATATAGATTTGTCTGTTTAAAATTCTGAAATACATATTTGTAATGTAAGGCTGGAATAAATTCCTCTATTAGCTTAATGATTAAGAATGACAAAGTCAAGTTTTTCTGTCTTGGTAGAAATTTGTACTTTAACAACTTATTCATTGCTTCCGCTCCATTGTTTGTATTTACAGCTGCATGATAGGTGTCATCTCTGTATGCCCGTGCCCATTTCTGAAACATAAGACACACACATAAATGTAATGTAGCTACATAGTTATATACATAGCTAGTTAGCTACTATGTAATGATATAGCTTATATAGTATGCATCTGAGTACATATAGCTAGCTACATACTTCAGGGATGTTCAGCCATGTGCTAGTCAACCACTGACGGACATTGGCATTGCGTCTCCACAAATCTGTGGCCTTCAGAACTGCTATAGCTGAGTCATAGTGATGATACTTTGATAAATTACTACCCTCTTCAGGGCCAACTGATGGTGCCCAAGCTATTGCTCTAAGATGATCTAACAGAATCTCTGCTTCAGTACCACTTAATCCATGTTTACTGGCTTTAACCCATCTTTCCCAGGCTTGTTCCCTATGGAAGTCACATAAATAAACAACAGTATCTGGAAATGTAGCTTCTAAAGCAGAAATTTCAGCTTCACTGTAATCTGTCATAAAATATTTTGGAGTCCATTGTGGATTCCAAGATTTAATTATTGAAAGAGCATTCTGTATGTCTTCTTTTGTTTCACTTTGTACAATAAACTCAGCAACCACACAGTAGCCAGCATTTGTACGTACTGTTATGAAAAACAAAGGCAATTCATATTTTGTAGTTTTGTAGGTGGCATCAATCATGCTTACTGTATTGCCATACTTGATTAATAGATCCTGTTGCCATGGTTCTTGGTGAACCCATAGTAGTTCTGTCCCATTTTCATTGTCATCAGATTTAGTGAATGGTATAAAATGTATTTTTGTTTCAGGTGAAAGTCTACAATACTCTGCTACCTTCATGGAAACATTTTCTTGATCAACCAAAGATAGCTTAAGAGTCTTTTGTGCTTGATTAATGTGATTCCTTATGTCACCAAGGGTAGGGTAGTATGAACGGTCATTAGGATCTGGAGGTCCATCTTCACTCAAACAGTGTAAGACATAATGCTTCAAGTGACGCTTCATTTCAATAGATTCTGAAACACCAGCCAATACAAGCTCATGAATCTTTTGTATCAGCAAAGGATGAACTTTTTGAGCAAATGCAACATTTGTACCTGTTGGGTGTGTATCATGGTGTGCTTCACATGTAGGCAAGCTAACAAAGTATTTGTTAGTCGTGAGCACTTTTGAAGCTCCTTCTTCAGTATGTAGCTCGTCTGTTAACTGTTTGAGAGCAGCTTCCTTAACTTTTCGTTCCTGCTTCTTGGTCATACTCTTAGCAGACAACTTAGAGTCCACACTGTAATCTGGATAAAAGACAAATTTCCGTAACTGTATAGAAGCACTGCACCCTATTTTCCTAGTCCCCTGTAGCTTAACACGATTGCTTGTAGACTGGTGAGGCTTGAAGTAATGCATCCCATATTGGCAATGCAAAAGACGTTTTTCAGCAATGCTAAAAGGTGTACTATTCAGCTCAATAGTGTGACATCCAACTGTGTGACTCCAAAATAACTTTACTTTTTTCTATATAAAGATTGCTTATATTATATGAGGATATAGCAAGCTATGTAGTATGTAATATATAGTATGTATTGTATATACGTACCTTGTTTTGGATAACTGCTTTATTAACAGTACCATTGCCTTCAGTACCTTGAGCATTCTCAGAAGTTGCTGGCTTAGTAGTCAACCTGCTGCTTGTTCTTGTTCCATATGAGGTGACAGTGCTTCTTCTGTGGGCTTCTAAAAGCGGTTCAATATCATCACCGTCCACCAATCCCTCGTAATACAAGCCACGTCTTTTCAATTGTTTAGCCCACGACGGCTTCTCGTTTGAAACTAGTTCATCCATTAAGACTAAACAAAATCATACGATCGAGCTACCAAAACAAAATTGAATTTGTATTCGTCGTATATTGACTCCGTTATATTAAAATGCAACCTAATGCTATGTCCGTAAACAGTAAGAAAATAAAAATCCTATGCGCTATGACACGGTAAATATACAAGTTTCCGTATACTGGGCATCAGATGATGTGAATAAATCGCCTCCCCAACTTAAACAGTACACGCGTGTCACACGCGTGGCATATTGATGCTGTAGCTACATACGCGTGTTTTATCTTAATGTAACACGCGTGTACACGAACATTGTCGATGAACACGTACGCGCAGTCTTTATATACACGCGTGCGTTATAGTTCCACATATGTGATTTACTTACTTCACTGTTGTTCTTTTCTTCTACAGAAGTGACTACAGCAAAGAAGTAATTTTGTCTTTATGGGCGCTTAAGGATATAAACGCTCGTGTGGCTTAACCGGTAGAACTGGTTTTCTGTCACGTGCTTCTGGGAAACAAAAGCAAAATGTCTTCCGAAAGGACAAAGCGGAAGTTTGCTTTGGCGGAATCTTGTAAAGGTAAGATGGTGACTTCGTATCATTTGTCATATTTACACTTCATTTATGTAGGCCTAGAAGCTGGAGTTGCGGAACGATACGTTCTGGTGGTGTTTGAAAATGGAGACATCTGTTCATTGCCATTTTCGAAAATTTTGGAACCTGATCCTTCATTATCCATTCACCAGAAATGCACCGTGAGATGGAACGATGGAAAAAAGTATAAGGCGGAAGTGTTGCTAATTGGTAAGCTGCAAGAACACGGTGATTTGACTGAGTAGTCTCGCGCGCCAGTCCCGAAAATAACTTTTATGAAAAACTAGATTTCAGCTAAGGAGCAGCTTTAACTTAACTCGGGCCTTTCCAATTGGGTATTACATAGTTGCCCGCGCGTTTTTGTTTTTTATGGCTACTCCATAGGGACGATATCCGAAATGACAAAAATAAAAATGGCGGCGATAGTGTGGGAACTTTGTACAGAGAGCCCATGGATGGGGTTAGCGTTTCACTATGATTAACACAAAGTAATCAGAAGATACACTAAGTGAGGCATGTATACTATCATCCAATGCCAATGCACGTGCGTTGGTTAATAATAAAAAATTTTGGCTGCTTTTATTATTCAAAATACAATTTGATACTTTATACGTTTCAAAACAGATTTATTAACCTTAAGTGTAGCGAAATACTTCCGTTTTTATAAATCAGCACAAACGTCCCCCCACTATCGTTGCCATTTTTGCTTTTTGATCTCATTGGTCCATTGTTAATTTTGGTACCCTTTAACTAATGCGGGCGGCGTGGCACATTTTTCAATATTCATGAATAGTGAACTTTTTGTACAGCCACAGTTGTGTTGAAATGATGCAATAAGTCGGTATATGATACGCACGTAAATATGTAACCTTTTAGGTACGCAGAAAGAAGTGACTGACGAGGAAGAACGTTTGTGCTGTAGTGATAAAGAGGATGAACTTGCTGAGGAAGAGCATACTGAGGGAGAACTACAGCATAGCGAGGGAGAGCAATGGCATGTTAATGGAAAGCAACAACATGGGGGACAGCAACTACAGCATACCGAGGGAGAGCAATGGCATGTTGATGGAAAGCAACAACATGGGGGACAGCATGCTGAGGAAGGACAAGTCAGTTTTTATAGAATGCTAGATACATTATTTGCCTGTTAATATGCACATACGTAGGTAAAACTCGTACTATTCCCATGCCTATATAGCAGTTTTATCTTCTTGCTTTAGCCATTGCAATGGTCAACATGGTAACATCTTCTATAAATAATTTCCATGGGAGCAGTTGCTAAGATGCCTTACAGTGCATTTATGCAACGGGGGATAATATTGGTGAATTAACTGCCATTTGTCAATAGTTTTCTACCAATACTTTAGAATCTTAACTCATACTTTAATTCAAGTTTGTCAAATATTTCCCCACCAATCCTTGACAGACAAGCTATTTGCCAATCTTTTCCCTCTGCTATATAATTGTACTAGACAGTACTGTGATGATAATGTACGTATGTGAATCATATTTATTATGCTATTAGAAGGTAAAGAGAAGAAAGAGAAGGCTGGTTGTCTCACCAAAGACTCAGTTGTCACAGGTACGTATGCTGTATATATTTATAGGGTCAGTATTCAGTGATGTCAACCATTGGATGCCTATGGTATAATTATGTATTATCGTATGTAGCTACTATATAGCTAAAAGACTATAGTTATAGATCAAAGGCTATGTTGAACATGAATTTGGAATTAATCATATGCATGCTTGCAACTTTGACAATTAATTAACACTGGCAATACTATTTGTAAACAAGGTAGGAGGGACTAACAGTAGAATTATAGGTGTAGAGGTGTTGTTCACTGATTACCTTTGATGCATGCCAAACCAAGAAATTGATCTGATGCTTAATTATCCTGATGTATTGTGGTGTCATTTGTGTACCAGAAGGCTACCAAGAAGACCACACAGTCAAAGAAGACCACACAAAAGAAGACCACACAGTCAAAGAAGACCACACAGTCAAAGAAGACCACACAGTCAAAGAAGGCTAATGTAAAGGTAAATAGATGTGCCTTTGTTAGGGGGTGTTAGCATTGCCATTTTGTTATGTATGCTGCAGAGTGCAAAGGACGACTTCACTATTGAAATAGGATCGCCAGCCAAGAGTGATGATGATGATGATGAGGTAGCCACATTGGTTTTTGCTTGTTTATAGCTATGTAAATAATTCAGCATTGTTCTGCTCATATACATTATATACTGTATATCACAAGGTTTGAAGCGGAAAAGCATTGACGGAAGGTCCATCCACAAAGCTTTGACAAGCAAGTTTAACAAATTTATGCTCAATGGTTTACTTTGGGATATTATCATGTGCCGGGCTACGAGTTAGTCTCATAAAGCATTCTTAGTGACCAGTAAGGGCCAGGTATGCCGTAAAAAGTCCTATGGTCTCCTATGGTAGTCCATAGTCCCACAGTTTAAACCATGGGACTATGGGACTGTCCTACAGTTATCATAGACAGTCTTGCACTAGTAGAGTCAAAATCCTACAGTCCCACAGTCCTATAGTTCTACAGTTTAAACCAACAGTTTAAACCATGGGACTATGGGATTGTCCTACAGTTATCATACAGTCTTGGACTGGTAGAGTCAAAATCCTGCAGTCCCACAATCCTATAGTCCTACAGTTTAAACCATGGGACTATGGGATTGTCCTACAGTTATCATACAGTCTTGGACTGGTAGAGTCAAAATCCTGCAGTCCCACAATCCTATAGTCCTACAGTTTAAACCATGGGACTATGGGATTGTCCTACAGTTATCATAGACAGTCTTGCACTAGTAGAGTCAAAATCCTACAGTCCCACAGTCCTATAGTTCTACAGTTTAAACCAACAGTTTAAACCATGGGACTATGGGATTGTCCTACAGTTATCATACAGTCTTGGACTGGTAGAGTCAAAATCCTGCAGTCCCACAATCCTATAGTCCTACAGTTTAAACCATGGGACTATGAGATTGTCCTACAGTTATCATACAGTCTTGGACTGGTAGAGTCAAAATCCTACAGTCCTACAGTCCTATAGTCCTACAGTTTAAATCATAGGAGTATGGGATTGTCCTACAGTTATCATACAGTCTTGGACTGGTAGAGTCAAAATCCTACAGTCCCACAGTCCTATAATCCTACAGTTTAAACCATGGGAGTATGGGATTGTCCTACAGTTATCATACACTCTTGGACTGGTAGAGTCAAAATCCTACAGTCCCATAGTCCTATAGTCCTACAGTTTAAACCGTGGGACTATGGGATTGTCCTACAGTTATCACACAGTCTTGAACTGGTAGAGTCAAAATCCTATAGTCCCACAGTCCAGTGTAGTCCTACAGTTTAAACCTTGGGACTATGGGATTATCCTACAGTTATCATACAGTCCTGGACTGATAAAGTCAAAATCCCACAGTCCTATAGTCCTACAGTTTAAACCATCGGACTATGGGATTGTCCTACAGTTATCATACAGTCTTGCACTAGTAGAGTCAAAATCCTACAGTCCCACAGTCCTATAGTCCTACAGTTTAAACCATGGGACTATGAGATTGTCCTACAGTTATCATACATGCAGTCTTGGACTGGTAGAGTCAAAATCCTACAGTCCCACAGTCCTATAGTCCTACAGTTTAAACCATGGGACTATGAGATTGTCCTACAGTTATCATACATGCAGTCTTAGACTGGTAGAGTCAAAATCCTACAGTCCCACAGTCCTATAGTCCTACAGTTTAAATCATAGGAGTATGGGATTGTCCTACAGTTATCATACAGTCCTGGACTGGTAGAGTCAAAATCCTACAGTCCCACAGTCCTATAATCCTACAGTTTAAACTATGGGACTATGGGATTGTCCTACAGTTATCATACAGTCTTGGACTGGTAGAATCAAAATCCTACAGTCCCACAGTCCAGTGTAGTCCTACAGTTTAAACCATGGGACTATGGGATTGTCCTACAGTTATCATACAGTCTTTGACTGGTAGAGTCAAAATCCTATAGTCCCACAGTCCTATAGTCCTACAGTTTAAACCATGGGATTATGGGGTTGTCCTACAGTTATCATAGACAGTCTTGCACTAGTAGAGTCAAAATCCTATAGTCCCACAGTTTAAACTATCGTGGGATTATCCTGTGGTTATTTTTGAGTTATTTTTGGCACTATGCTTACAGAAGCACCAACATACATAATTATGGTCACAAAAGCATGCAATGTTTGTTTCAGGGTTGAAACCGGGTCAGCATTACTGACCCGGATGACCCACTGACCCGGATAGTAGGTCAGACCCAGATCTGACCCGGTTTAATTAAAGTAGAGGCTTGCGCCAAAACCTACATTCTGGGTACTACTAATTGGTTCTGCGTTACAGCATGTAGATGCAGGCTATATATTAATAACCAAACACAGCTTTATTCATATATGTATTCTTGACTTTCTCGTACGCATAAACTGGGCGTGGCTCCTACTGGACGGTCCGATCACTGCTCCCATGCTCTACTTCCCTTCACATTCTTTTTCTTCTTTAGAATCTCACCAGCAGTCACCCGTCTCGAAATATCTTGAGGAGATATTGTGATATCGTCGTCCTCAGGCATGCTTAATTCATCACCTCCAGACGATATTAATATTGCACGTGATCCAATGCAGAATCCGGGTCAGACCTGGATATTTTATAAAGCGGGTCAGACCCGGATGACCCGACAAAAACGTGACCCGGATGACCTGACCCGGTTTCAACCCTGGTTTGTTTAAGGTTACGGGTTATGCGCTTAATATTGAATTATTATTTTTGGTGGCGTGATTGTTATTACGCAATTATGACATAATGGTTTATTGCGCATTATATCGAATATCATCATGGCTTCGCGTTTATTCGCAATTGGCAATACATGCGATGGCGATATCAAAGGAACACGCATTAAAACGCTATTTGTAAATTATGCTGAAAGTACTAATTGAATATGATACATTCATTTTCATTTATGATTTTATATCGCAAAGTACGTTTATTCTTTTGTTCCATTGTTCTTCGTTGTTAATCCATATAGGCTCTCTAATAGGCCTGTATGGCAATGTCAATTCAGGTAGAATGCTGTTAAAAAAGAAACGCCTCAGCTTAGGAAGAACTGACTGACAGAAGGCTTCATCCAATCTAATTCGTTCCATATACAAGTCAACTTTTGTCCGAACAACAAAATCGCACCATTTTGTGTTGGTACAAAACAGCCATTTGCACCTGGTGATAATATGTGTTTGATTTTTTCAGTGATAATGCGCCACTTGAGCTGTTGTAAGAGAGGCAGGTTAGTTTTTTACTCAGCACTGCATGTTTTATAAATTGGTCTTTGCAGCTGTGAGGATTTTTAAACTCCACTAGTCCCTGTGATGGCAAAACTTGTGGGTCATTAACAAACCCATCAGGGGTTGCTGCAAGCCACGGGTGGTCAGTTGCTATAACAAGACCACATTCAGTGTTAACTGATATACCGGGTGACCCATGCTGTGCTTTCCACTGTATGTACTGTTCGGCAGTGGCTTTTTCCTGACTCAAGCCCCAGCGTGTTGCCTCATTGCCAGAAAATTTGGAGTACAACATGCTGCGTACACTGGGTCCCACCTGTGTTGTCGGTCGACGTTTGGCAATGGTACCAGCTATTGATGGTGTAATCCGTAACCTTCTTTCAGCCTTCCAGATACTACACGCTACTGCATTTACTGTGATAACCAAAACAATGGAGTGGACTGTTCAACAAATCTTTTTCCAATTTGATGATGGCTTCATATCGGTTGTGTTCATTGCTGCGTGAGATGATAGCGCATCTTGCAGCTTTTGTAAGTCGTTTCCTCATACCTTCAGTAAGCTTTCCTTTTCCCTTGTAGGCTGGGTTGTCATGTACTAATTTCTCCAATGCTGACCGATAGCACTTCAGTGAATGATTAGCACATTCTACTTTTTTAATGGAATACCCCCAAGGAACTGCTTCTACAAGGCTGGAATAAACAGAACTATCTCCGTCACCAATGAAGGTGGTATATCTGATGCCGTGCTGCTGTTCACATTTCTTAAAGCCTTCAACAATAATGTCAGTTTCCATGGCAGCAGAAGAACCAGTCCAATTCCTAAAGCAAGTGTGAGGAGGTGGTTGCTCAGGATGTCGATTGCAAATTGAACAAAACTTATTGCGTACACCCATATATAATATCTTTCCAGTGGCTTTGCCAATAATGATGGCTACTCCTGACTTCGCATTGTAAGAGTGCTTGTGAGTACGTTTTAACCACCCACCATCAACAATTACTGTGACTGCTGGTACTCCTTGATGGTATGAATTATTTGCAATTGCTATCTGTCTTTCTGCTTTACCAGCTGATGTCATGGACTGCTCAAACAGGTCTCGCCACCACTCACAAATCTTCCTCTCAGTAGACATAAATGATTGTCTGCTCATAGTTTGAACTCCTAGGACTGCCATTGTCTCAGCTAATGGTGTGTGCCCTCCTCCTGTGCACATCTGGCCCCAGACAGCTGCTAGGTTAGTCTCCCAGCATTTCACCCCAGTCATGCCTTGCACCTTAGATGATGTTGAGAACCTGAATTCCTGATGGCATCCAGCACAGCGACTACTAAGTATCGATGCCAATCCAGCACGGGTGAGTTCACCAAACAAAATAATTGCTTTTTCATTCTGCAGAGATTTGTCTTGGCATGATTGACATGTCGCTACATGCTGTGTTAGCTCCTGCAAGTGCATTTTGAGATTTTCTAGGTTAATTACCCTGTTCTCAGTTATAGTAATTTCAGTGATGCTATGGACAGGTGTTGCAGCTGCAAATTGTTTCTTTCGATATTTTCCACGACTTACATTAGGATTTTTCTTGTTTTTAGCATTGCCCATGTTGTTAATAATTGACTGTAATAACATTACTTAGCACTTATATTTATTGTACTGGAATATAATCTTACCTTATATAGCAAAAATGATTGTTAAACAAATTGTTTGTACAAAACAAATTGCAAGAACAAATCACTGCAGTGTGTAGCCAAGGAGACTACAAAATAATAAATTGTATTCCCACCCACAAAAATGTAGGAAGGGCCCGCGCGGGCTAAACAATTCATCAAAAATATCAATTGTCTGCTACTTTGCACCAATTTCAAGAATCAGTGTTGATAGTAAAGAATATTACTTAGGTCCTATCGTGGCGTTTTTGTGGCGTTTGTGCTCTATGGAATCAGGATGGTTCTTAAAAGGAAAGTGATCCAAATAATGGCTACTTCAAAGAGTGATAACGTGCCAATGCATTGTCACCAAATAGGTTAGCGATAAAAGCGCTCGATAGGACCTAGAAAATAGGGACTTGTATGCTCTGAATACTGCAAAATCTAAGCTGGTTCATCTCTAAGTCTGTTTTTTGATGAATAGTTTTTAATGGTTGTACAGCTTATAGCTGCCATCTTTTACAAGTGCTAAGCTTATTGCGCTCTTCCTCTAATATTTTAATACCTATGTAACCGTTTTCCAGTGGATGTAATGAATTCTGTTACTCGAAAAGGCCATGGTAAGATCATAAAGTGTGTGACTCGAAATTATTTTTGTCGGTTACCCGTAACCTTAATGTAACATTTTCCTTAATTCCATAACAAAAAGTATGTCATTTACTAGGGCTGAATGAAACAAATACGCATACCATGGCCAAACATTTATGATTCATTTGGTAATTTTTATTCTTATTTGATATTACAATATTTAGTAAATAAATATTTTGTAATTCACCGCTCACGTATGCCTATATTAGTACAAAAGGTCTCTTTAAAGCTTCACCTACTGCAAGAACTGATAAAGAATTTTTAAGTTCGTTTTTACCTGAAAGAATATTCAGTTTTCTAATTTTGAGATTCGTTTCACCCCTATTATTAATCCTTGGTACGTACGTATTGCAGTGTACTAACAATGGGGTTCTTTCATCTTTGTTATGTACGTATGTTGATCCTATTACGTAAATTTGCACTATTTCTAATTTCCATGTTAATAATTTATATTAATAGCTTTCAGGTTACGTAAGTATTTGTGTTCAGTAAGTAGCTATTCAATATTTTGTGATTAAGTTTAGTGGCGGAGACGTTTACTGATTCATGGCAATTGATTTGAGAACTAGGGCAGTTTATGAGGTAACAAGGAATGCACTGAATGAAATCACTATTATACTGGAGTACGGGCATATTGTAAAGTAAATTTATTCCATTACAGTACAAATACGTAAAGAAACACTACTGTTTTCTACAGTAATACTACGTAGCTACTGGCTTCTTGCTAATCACATCCATTATAATTTGTTTGTCCAGTGGACATCGATCGTTATCAAAGTTGAGATCTCCTATCTTCTGTAAACAAACAATTAAGTAGGCGCCTGTAAGATTTTTAGATGCTGGAAGGCAAGGACAGGTTTGAATAATTATGCAAACTATGTACTTAGCTATGTACTTTCACAAGTATTCTATAAAAAGCAAACAAACTACGTAGAATTAAAAATTTAAAATTTAAGCCAAAAGTAGGGATTAAACTTTTATATCTAGAATCTTTAGTGTTCTCTCATGCCATTGTTTCTGTAGATCGATCCCTACTCACCTTTCTAAATTTTAAAATTTAAATTATTCTAGTGAATATACGTAAGTATCATTCAAAAAGCATCACTGCAACAAAGGAACTCAACCATTATACCCACTAAAATGATTAAAGGACTGTAAATTGTTGGATTTACAAACAAAATCAGCATTGCGCAGGATAACTGTTGGATTGAAATATAAATAGCTGTGGGAATATCCCATAGTTGCATGGTTTAAAGCAGTAAGTAGGCACGTGACTGCTTATTTTTGGCGTAAGTTTCCACTAGGAACAATGTGGTTTCTACAAGAAGCAGTTGGGAGCGATTGTTCAATCACAGACAGATAAAGACGCAAAAAACCATGCAACGATTGTCACCGGAGGATCTACAAGCCATTGTGACTGGGGTGGCAACCAACCGGGAGTTAATTACAGGAATAGCGGCACAGCTGAAAGATATGATACAGACAGGGATGCCAGGACAGCAGCAGAGCCACCAGAGTACCACAACACTCCCCCCACTCGTAACCACCCAAAGCGACCAACAGCAGACGCTAACAGGTTCGCAGCAGCAGGGTGGGCCACCTCACTACCAGCAGGGCACGAAGGCCACCAACTGGGGACCCAGTCACAGCCACAGGAGGCAGGGCCACCTACCCAACAGCCGCACAGCAACCCACAAGAGCTACCGTTACCTATGCAAGGTTAGTGGTTGGAAACCGCCGCCTATTGTATAGGGGCAGGATACGCATACACGAAGACAGGCTACCCGTCCCAGACCCCCATCAGTTATATCGTCCTCTTCTCTACATGTCAGAGAGTGACTCCCTTCCTCTCCCTGGTTGCTTCTTTGTCTCTTCATAGCACAACTGTAGCAAGCTGATAAACGGATAGGGTGTAGGGTAGGTAGCCATAGAGGGGGAGTTGGGTCCATACAGGTTTGGATTCGGTGGTTAGAAGTTGGGTCCAGGGGAGTGGTCCTCTAGTAGGTTTCTGGGTTGTCTGCTCTGCATCAAGGGGGGGCACAACTACACAAGGCGGGTAGCAGGTAATCTCACCCCAGACATCATGCTCCACGGCATCCCTACCTAGGAGAAGGACTCAGGCTGAGTTAACTTGAGGCCTAACAGCATGTTTAACCAAGCAAAGTCATGAGTCAACATTCACCTTGACAGGTTAGGCACAAGAGGTGGACAATGCAGATTACACAATCAGGTGCCAGCCATTAGGGGTACCTCAACCGGAAAGGCACCATGTACCAGCTATCAAGGATCATGAGCCCTCCGGTGACTCTAACCAGAACTTATACCAGCGACGACGTGGGTATATGCAGAGGCTACCGGCTATTAGGCAGCCAGCAGGTAGATACAAACATAATATTCCAGCCATGATAGGTATGTGCATAGAGGCTACCAGGCAGCCAGCCAGCATGCAGGTATGATCGGCTTGGGCCATACCGGCCAGCAATCAAGGTATATAGTTCATCACCAGAAGGGTCACCAGCTATCAGGTATCAGGGGCCTACTGGCTATCCAGAATGTATACCACCTAGGATCAAGACTCACGATAGTGAGTCACGAGGCCAAGAAGAAGCACAGCAACGCAACCACTGAGTGAGTTATTTACATGTAGCACCGCCCTCAAACTCACAAACGCTCTAGCTAAGCCACCATTAAAGCCATCGCTTAGTTATTATTGACCCACAACATTCTTACTACGTATATAGAATCAACAAACTGAGAATGGAGGAAATAGGCGCCACCATTACTAAGTACATACCAGCCATTGCGAATTTTATGGCACCCGTTGTGTGACTACGCATGACGAACCATCCTTTCCCACCCAATTCGCCCGTTTACTAGACAATTAGTACCTTCATTGTTTGAAGAATCAATATCCCGAAGTTCATAGAAATCTATTCAGCCATTCTTCTGATACAGCCTTATAAATGCCTTCCTGTCACCATAAAACTTTTATGCGGCAGATGTTTTTTTCTTTCTTTCATTTTAATTGCACACTTTTTCATGGACTTGCAGGAGCTTTTGTGAACCCCAGAAGTTTTTTCAAACTCCCTTTTTATACATTCACTTGTTTGTCTAATGACTCACTCATTTCTTCATGGATTTCAGCCAAATTTGTATCAGCACTTCTCCTATGTACGTATGCTCTACCTGTCATACTATTATCAGTCTGAAGTAAACACTTGAATGTATTTGAGAAGGACTATTACATTACAGGTTGATAGTTGTCATAACTTGAACCCCCTTCGAATGATTTGCATAAACTTTCAGATACACAATCTATATTGATGTACCACTCTGTAGTGAAAGTTTAAAAAAATCTCGGGCTTGAGTTTTCAAAATTAAGCTTCAAAGTTTAATTTGCAATATTGTGTGCTAGGCAAGTACAAGTTATGCCCATGCAGTACTTCTCTGCTGCTTGCTAGTAATAACATCTGTTTATACTTCCAAAAAAGTATTGATATGCTAAACAAAAACACCCCGGGTATAAAAAAAGTGCGAGGCCAATCAGAAGCAGCATTGCAAATAGGTATGTGTGACTAAAAACTTTGATATCAGTTGAGGCCAAGAAATTACTTATCAAAAATCTACTCAGTTGAATGACATACAATAGTTTATAGCATATTGTCACAATTATGATTGGCTTTGTCACCTGGCCACCTTTTTCACACCATCATTATTAGTAAAGATGGCCAAGTGACAAAGCCAATCATAGTTGTGACAATATGCCATAAACTATTGTATGTCATTCAAGTAGATTTTTGATAAGTAATTTCTTGGCCTCAACTGATATCAAAGGTTTTGGTCGCACATACCTATTTACAATCCTGCTTGTGATTGGCCTCTCAATTTTTTTACACCCAGGGTGTTTTTGTTTAGCATAAATATATACAGAGGCAGCCAGCACACAGGCACAAGCTGCACTGGCTATACCAACCGTCAAGGTATAGTTCATCACCTGAGGGGCTACCAGCGAGCAGGTAGCAGGCCACACTAGGGAGAATGTATATCAGCAGCTATATATAGGCATGTAGGGGGGTGGCCAGCCATCAGGCAGCCAACATAATAAAAAAAATAATAAAAAAATAAAAAAAGGCAGTAATGCAAGTTCACAAACTGCATTCAAGGCCCATACCAGCTATTAAGGTATTGCTAGAGTGGGATCATGCGACACAGTTCCGGATCATGGACACACATAGCCATAGTTATGGTCGCACTCAGGAGCTATACACATGCAAGATAACTACGATCAAACGTGACTGTATTCACGCAGCCCCCCCCCTTTTTCTTTCATTACAGGCTACTTAGAGTCACTTCCACCACCCGGTATCCTGGAGAGCAGAGTAAACCAATTTCTCCAGCTGGGCAGGAGTCATCAAGTGGCAACTTCCACTCCGCATACCACGATTACCTCCAACCCAGTGATCACACCGGAGCCAGCCTCAGGCAAAAATGCCGACATCATAAGGCAAGCCCTGGAGCTAGCATTGGGAACAAGTGATGAGGCACACAGTTCTCACCAGAGTCAACCGAGATCTCTAATAGCCATCAATTCAGTATTGCCCGCCCTACCATCCAAACTACTACAGAGGATTTGGGCTGATGAATACATAGACTTTGCGGAGTTACCACCGGCGAAAGTCAAACCGCGGACGGTTCAGCACTACATGCAAGGTCCAGTGCTATTATTGCAGATGCAAGATCTGGACAGTAATACTAGAAAGACAATCCCGGATTTCACCACCTGGACGCAGTGTTTTGCACTGTATGCTGCAGCTATTATTACAAAACAGCCAGATAGAGTGGCCAATCTCATGGCCTATTTCTTTATGACAGCGAATAATGCCAATAAATACAAGTGGCCATCCTGGCTCGTGTACGACCAGAACTTCCGCCAGCTTATGGCCAACACGCAGGACAAGGTTTGGGCAAAGACGAATGTCGGGATATTTTCTCAATGCTTCATACACGCCCAAAGGGCATCCGAATCGTGGTGCAGGACGTGTCACTCCATTGATCATGTTGCGGGACAATGTCCCTATGCCCCGCCAACAGGGAGGGCTAGACAGGAGTCTGCTCTCGCAGATAACAGGTCAAGGAATACAATCTGCAAGGATTTTAATACCAAGGACAAGGGCTGCAGGCGGGGGCAAACTGTTTTCACAGGCACATGTGCCTCAACTGCCGGGGACCGCATCTGAAATACAAATGCCAAGAAAAAGTGGAGGAAGGCACCCCCACCCGGCACTAGAAGAGAATAGCCTATTATTACGTACGTAGCTGCCAACCGGATACAGGCTAGTCTCATTGCATATTCATGATTCTGTGCAGTTGATTCCAAGGGTTTCTATAGCTATAGCAAAATGATTCCGATATATACAGACAACGGTGATTGGGCCACGGACCATATACTCATTATATTTCTAGACATACACTGTACTCCGTAGAGCTAGCAGCATGGCAGTTGTACCTTATGCATAGGCACACCCAAAAACTGGGATACCAATCGTTTGATAAAAATAATAAATAAACAAAAAGAAGACTGATCACATAATACATATAGATAGCTAGCCGTTGCAGGCACTAGCTATAGCCACCCTATATACGTATTTACAGACGCCCAGAAACACCCTAACACCAGTCAGTTACTAGCTCTGGAGGAATGCGAGCACCAAGGAAAAAAATCAGGCTACTATCGGAATGGTATCAAGTCATCACCCCCATGCGGGTATAATATTGGAAGACAGAGCTAGCTACAATTCAGGACAAGGAATTCACCGACTGGGTCTGTAAGGGAATTCAGTATGGTTTTCATATCGGCTTCACCGATAGGGCCATAGAACTTGGTTCAGCAAGAAGTAACTTGATTTCAGCCACGGAACACCCAAGGGTGGTTACCGAGTACATAGCAAATGAACTAAGTTTCCAGCACCTACATAATAGTTAGACGCCAAAACCAAGGGAACTAAGCGATTTAGTAACCCAAAGGCTTGAGGCTGTGGCGCCCGAGCATAGCGAGGGTGCTATTAAGGGCCTGAGGGTTACTAAATCGCTTATTTCCCGTAGGTCGCAGCGTCTAACTTATATAGACTGCACTGAACAAGAATCACATGATAATACCTTCAAACATCATTATAAGCGTGGAAGAGCTAGTTATCGATTTCCTGAGCGAAAAGCTTTTGATGTTTCCATGGTACCTACTTGGCAACTAGCGCTAGGTGTATTTTCGACGATGTTGACGCGCTTAACATCTTCACGAGCAAATAAGCTGAAGAAGACTACAAACAGCGAAATGAAGTTTGTCACGCTACCATTACCTAAGTAAGAATGAAAAGTTGTTTTGTACATGAAAGTACAGTCGAAATGTATTTGACGGTCGGTCGTTGCCTGAGGGCCAGGGCACTAAGTAAACACGTGTAGGTGACTAAGTAAACATGTGTAGGTGACTAAGTGAACATGCAGGTGACTAAGTGATTTAGTAACCCTGCAAATTCGCTATATCATAGTCTAATGGAAGTGAGACCAGATTCAGGCCACAACCAACCAGGCATTCATGTAAGTCCACATTGGGGGTGATTCCCAAGAAAGGCCGCATGAACAGCTGGCAGATGATAATGGACCTATCGGCACCGCCAGGCCATAGCATAAACGATGGAATCGCCAAGGAGCTATGCAGTCTCCATTACTCATTGATAGACGATGCTAACGATGCTGCAGCTTAACTGATGAAACTAGGCCCAGGCGCGCTACTTGCAAAAATGGATATTCGGCAAGCTTACAGGATCCCACATCTGAGGAGTGTTTGCAAAATACCTGGATAATGCAGTCAGTTTGTGACGCCGCTGGTTTACCAATGGAGCCATCAAAATCGGCGGGGCCCAATACTCAGTTAGTATTTCTGGGAATGATAGTGGATGCAACGAAGGGCAAACTTTGCCTACCTCAAGAAAAACTTTCACAACTGCAAGACACGCTAGGCCAATGGAGGGGACGCAAAGCATGCAGGAAGCGGGAGCTGCTATCACTGATCGGCTCCCTCTCACATGCATGCAAGGTCATGAGAGTAGGGAGAATATTCCTGCGCATACTAATAGACTTGTCCACTAAAGCAGATCGACTCAACCACTTCATCTGCCTCAATGCGGAAGCAAGAGCTGATATAGAATGGTGGCATCAACTCATAGGGCCGTGGAACGGGACATCTCTGCTTGCCACCCTCGCAACTCAATCACCAGCAACTATCATATACTCTGATGCCACGGGAATGTGGGGCTGTGGGGCAGTCTGCGGAGTAAACTGGTTCCAGGTCAAGTGTGGATGCAAGAGCCAAGTCTTATCACATATCAATCAAAAAACTCACCCCAATAGTTATAGCGGCAGCCATCTGGGGACGTCACTTTTGTGGTAAGACATTACTTGTGAGATCCGACAACACAGCTGCAATAGCTGCGATCAACAACCAATCTAGCCCGGTAAAAGAGATGGCCCACCTATTGAGATGCCTTGCCTTTATCGCAGCCGATACCAAGTACGCATTACAGCCTCACATATCCCAGAACAACACAATGAGTTAGCTGATGCACTATCCAGAAACAAGCTAACCACATTTTGCTCTCTCTCCTACCACAGGCAACCAAGACACCATCACTAGTCCCGGACAGTCTGATCCAGCTCCTAATTCCGCAAATGCCGAACTGGACCTCTCAATATTGGACAATGCTATGGAACACTATTTTTCAGCTGGACTAGCCGTTTCTACAAGCAGGGTGTATGCATCAGGAATTAATAGATACTTAGCCATGTACCACAAGTTGTTGATACATCCTACGCCGACGTCGGAAGAGTTATTATGTAAATTTGTAACACATTTGGCACTGAATAATATATCATCAAATACCATAAAAGTTTAGTTATCTGGGGTCCGCCAACTCCACATAAGGGAGGGGCTACTACCACCACCACCCACAGTGGAGATGGAAAAACTGGCGCAAGTACTGAGGGGGATCAAGACTAAGGGATGCGGGGGCTATCGGGCAGAGATAGGGAAGAAGCCAGTAATAAAAATCAACAATAAGATGGGGGGGGGGGGATCATGCCTATATAGACAGGGTCATATCGCTGTAAGGCAGAGATGGTCAGGCCTATTACCTATACTACTATTTTGGGCTCCATATTTTGTGGGCGGTTGGAACTCCGCCTTACGCTGCGGAGTTATAAAGTAGAATCTAACAGGCCATAAAGGGTCTGCCCGCTACATATCCCTATGGCCAGAATAAAAAGCCAGAAGCCGGGCAGCCTCAGAGCACGCAGCCTTGAAGCACCCAATTACAGGATGCGCCCTGGGCTTGACAAGTGCCACGACCATCGGCCAAAAAAGAGAAATAGCTATAAGGTCCAGCACCCCACCGGGTCATGCATAGGCGGTTCACAGCTGCGAGGTTAACTGTAGGACTATAGTACTGTGGGACTGTATGATAACTAATATAATCCCATAGTCCCATGGTTTAAACTGTAGGACTACACTGGACTGTGGGAATGTAGGGTTTTGACTCTACGAGTGCAAAACTGTATGATAACTGTAGGATAATCTCATAGTCGCATGGTTTAAACTGTAGGACTACACTGGACTGTGGGACTGTAGGATTTTGACTCTACGAGTGCAAGACTGTATGATAACTGTAGGACAATCCCATAGTCCCATGGTTTAAACTGTAGGACTATAGGACTGTGGGACTGTAGGATTTTGACTCTATGAGTGTAAGACTGTGTGATAACTGTAGGACAATCCCATAGTCACATGGTTTAAACTGTAGGACTATAGGACTGTAGGATTTTGACTCTACGAGTGCAAGACTGTATGATAACTGTAGGACAATCCCATAGTCCCATGGTTTAAACTATAGGATTATAGGACTGTGGGACTGTAGGGTTTTGACTCTACTAGTGCAAGACTGTACGATAACTGTATAACAATCCCATAGTCACATGGTTTAAACTATTATAGTACTATAGGACTTTGGGACTATAGGATTTTGACTCTACGAATGCAAGACTGTATGATAACTGTAGGACAATCCCATACTGCAATGGTTTAAACTGTAGTACTATAGGATTGTGGGACTGTACGACAACTATAGGACAATCCCATAGTGCCATGGTTTAAACTGTAGTGATATAGGACTTTGGGACTGTATGATAACTGTAGGACAATCCCATAGTGCCATGGTTTAAACTATAGTACTATAGGACTGTGGGACTGTATGATAACTATAGGACAATCCCATAGTACCATGGTTTAAACTATAGTACTATAGGACTGTATGATAACTGTAGGACAATCCCATAGTGCCATGGTTTAAACTATACTACTATATGACAACTATAGGACAATCCCATACTCCCATACTGCCATGGTTTAAACTATAGTACTATAGGATTGTGAGACTGTAGGATAACTGTAGGACAATCCCATAGTGCCATGGTTTAAACTATAGTACTATAGGATTGTGGGACTGTATGACAACTATAGGACAATCCCATACTCCCATACTGCCATGGTCTAAACTATAGTACTATAGGATTGTGGGACTGTAGGATAACTGTAGGACAATCCCATAGTGCCATGGTGTGAACTATAGGACTACTGGATAATAATGATGGTCGCATACTTTCATAGCTGAAACTATAGGATTGTAGGACTCTACCTATAGGACTGAAAGAACTGTAGGACTTTTGTTGGTAAATCTGGACATGTATGTTAGTGACAGGCTGTTTTGTTTATTTCAATTCCTTGCTAATGTCACAGTCAGCAATTGATTATAACATAAACTAAAGTCTCATGTGGTCAAACTCAAACAGCAATTCAGCAGGAAAATGCTGAATTAGACATAATAAAATATGTATTCATGTGATCTTTTTATCAGTCTTCAGAAGAGGATTTAGCATCAGTGAAGTCAACTAATGTGAGTTTATGTGTTTATAAGCGTACACGTCCATTAACGTACCATGTTATCCACTATCAAGTTATATACATGTACATATATTATGTGAATCTCGTGTACAAAACAAAATATTTTATGTAGAACATTGTGCTGAATCCAAAAGCAAATGTTATGACAGATAAAAACAGTTAAGTATTTTTGTAATTTCTAAATATTGTTTGACATCCTTCTGTTAAATACAATGTAGATACAGCAAGACTTGAAACAACTCAGTGATACAGTGAATAAACTCTTGAAACAAGATTCATCACCAAGGGTGGCGGAACCGTATTATTCTGCTGAGTATTCTGCTAGGCATTTACATTATCCTCGTAGTGGATACTATCAACAGATGATACCTCATTATTACAACTCATACTTAGCACCACCACCATCAACTTATCACCCAGCAGCCATATCACCTACACACTCCTCAAGTGAACAATCATTTTCGGATTGTTCATTACAAAAATCAACGACAAATACATCACCAAAAGAGAGTAGTTTTGGTGATCAAGTTCATTCTTCAATACCATTAGATAGTGACATTGAAGATGAAGTACCACCTCTTCCCCCCCCACTCTGTATTTTAAAAGATCAACAGGAAAGCGAATTTGAGGAGATACAATCAACACAGGCTGGTGGTCCACAAAAGAAGAATCAGAATCCCCTCTCACTCCCTATTTCAAAAGATCAAGAGGAAAGGGAATTTGAGGAGACCAGGTTTCCTTTACAATCAACACAGGCTGGTGGTCCAAAAAAGAATAAGAAAAAAGTAAAGGATAAAATTATATACCCAGTAACTGAGGTTTTCAATAACACCTTCTTGTCAAAATGCCTAGCAGAAAGTGTGTCCAGACCAAATTTTTCATTAAATTTGGTTAGCAAGTTCTTTTCAGAAGAAGTGAGGCTTACCTCAAATGTTTCGGGGAAAGGCAAGAATCAACTTGACAAAGACATAGTGTCTGCAATAAAGGTGGCAAGCTTTAGGATGTGGCCATTAAAGTCAACTGAAAATGAAGCAGCTGCGTGGCGAGAGTGTATTAAAGCTATTGATGCAGGCGGAAGAGGCTTGCGACGCAACATAATCACAAAGGAAAACTAGTGGTAACATTTAACTGTGTGCTGATTGCAATATTAATTTTTAGATATGTGCAATTTTGTTTTGCATTTGAGGTAATTTTTTGATGATAATAGCTATACCCCATGTTACATTATGATCCTTATATGAGTGAAATAATAGAATATAGGGTTGGGTGATACTGAAATAATGCATTGCGATTATCGCCAACAAGGATATGGTGATTATTGCCAATATTGTATTGGATATTTAATGGAGCACAGCATCATCAATATGTTTGCCATATTAAAGTAAATGTTATAACTATTGTAAAACTTGGTCTTTAATAAGGATGTGATAGTATCAGTAGTGTTTGTGGACATATATTACGTACTTTGTGCATTTAATCCTACAGTATGCACTACAATATTTTGTGATATCCTGCAATATATTATATGCAATATTATTGACATGTGAAAATGTCTCGATATCTACCATGATTTGGCAATGTTGGCGATGTATTGAAGCATTGCCCAACCCTAATAGAATATCTTAGCTTTGCAGCCTTGTAACTAAATCCAAAAATAATTTTGCAATTGTGACAGAGCACAAGAAAACTGGGCTTATCTGCACATAAAATTTGATCACTCTGACTTTCAAAGTTCAATAACTTTTTGCTTAACCATAAGATTGTAGCAAAATGTTTACCACTTGTAGAGAATTCTGTGGGAAACCATATACGTATGACTTACAGATTTTAAATATCTTGTATAATAAAGGAGATACAAACCATGATATGAACAAGTGCATTTTGTGCCTATTTTTCATGCCGGTCCTACTATTAATGCATCCCCATCAGGGATTGTTTACCCAAAAAGGTGATTGCGTATTTTGTATTTCATGTATAGACGGCAAATCTGGTCTATCAGATATTATGATAATCAACAAATACAATCCATTATCTAAAGTGCGTATACATGAATATTATCAATGGTTAATGTTTAATGTCCAGATGCTGCACCTTGGTTTTGTATCACAATTGGCATCACTTTGTGAACGTGATCTATATATTTACGACAAAGTTTTGGAGTCAGGGTCTTCCAAAACTTCTTAATACCATCTTTTAAACCAGCTAGATTACGGTTTTCTAGTTTACGAAAGTGGACATCTCGCAGAAAATTCTTCATACTTCCCCACACCTTCTCTATGGGATTTAGGTCTGGGCTTTCAGCAGGCGTTTTCCACCAGTAGATGCCCTTGCTTTCTAAGAAGTCACGGACATAGTGACTAGTGTGCTTAGGGTCATTATCCATTTGGAACTTGTGTTCCACTGGAAACTTATCTCTAATAAAAGGGGCTAATGATGATTCGATTATTTTACCAAATCGTATAGCGGTTAAGTTCTCTGTAAAAATTACAAGGGGTGCTGCACCTTTTCTAGATATTGCCCCCCAAATGTGAACCTTAAGTGGGTGTTTTGGTTTTGGCTTAAACTTGCGTGGCTGACTAATTCTCCGACATGTCTTACGTTTTCGTTCAATCATCACACTACATTCGTCAGACCATATAACATCCTTGAATTTTTCTTCATTCACTGTTTGCTGCAGGCACCATAAAAGTCGCTTCCACTTGTTGTTCTCCCTTATCATCTGGCAATAATGTGGCAAAGATGAGACCCAGCCTGCAAGAGAATCATAAAGTGGTAGTTATAATCACTTCCAATTGTAATGTTACAGCATGGCCATGTTATAATGTGGACATTTGTCCCTTCATTACATAAGCTTAATTGGAAAATTTATCAGGACACCTGGCTCCAAAGGTATCATGGCCTTCCACTGTAATTATTACCTTATGCTTACTAGCTATATACTCAAGCACTTGACATACTGCAAGTATAGTCTAAAATGAATTTGTATTTGTTGTGGTTTCTGAATAAAATTTTTGTGGATAACTGAAATTACAAACAGACAGCTGTTCCTCTTTTTATAATAGATAATTAATGTGACCGTGAGTGAAAACTAGCTACAGGTCAACACCAAAAGGCTTAGAGAATGGCAGATGTTCATGCTTATACTAACCAAGATGTTTCTTGGCACGTTGAACAGTGCCTTTTGAAACCACAATCCCACACTCCTCCTTCAACATCTTGCATAGATCACCATTGGAAACTTCGTCATCTTTGTCTATAGCCTCATCTATTAATATAAGGTGTTGTAGTAACTTCTTATTGTGACATCGTGGTCTGAACCGATCTACTACAGTTCCGGTCTCCCTGTATTTCTTCAGCAGCAAGCAAAGACTTGTCTTGCTGACTTGAATTCCTTCCTCCTCAAGACGAAGTTTGATGGCTTTCAGCCGCATTCCCTGCCTGGAGAAATGGACGACTCTTCGGCGTGTCTCCAATGTCATTCTTCCCATCTTCAAAATCCAGACCACGTGCTCACGTGTAATGTGGGCGTTACTGATGCAGGCTACACTATTGACCACGAAGTGTGGCGCCTGGGTAGCCTGTGAGTTTGAGTCGGGCCTTTTTTCATTATTCCACATTCATTGTCCGCCTCATTAGGTTACCGGTATGGTTCCTATGGCTTTGGGTAAGCACCTCGTACAGGCTGTGCCTTTTGCTATAATATCAGTGGCGTAGCGAGGGGGTTTTCCTGGTTTTCTGGAAAACCCCTTTGAAAATGAGTTTGAAAAATTTATTAAAAATTATTTATGTAGCAATATAAATATTCCCCATGCAAGTTTTATACTAACTGTAGCTAACTACCTTGCCACCTAGAATACTGAGATGCCTTAAATAGCGCTTGCTTGAGCTTTAATATAAATCAAATACCACAATCGAATAGTTTATGGTGTGCTTTATATAGAACACCATTTTATAGTGCTTGTGATATGAAGCGTCGTGGACAGCGAACTCTTAGCGATTTTTTCCAGAAGAAAAGGTAAGAAACGTATTATAGAAATAGATAGCTGGGCTGAGGTATGGTTTTGACAGCGATTTTTGTGACAGTTTTGAGTGGCATGCAGAAGTCAGTCAGCCCAAACAAGTTAAATTTATAATTATTTGGCTCTTGTTTTTAGCCATGTTGGAGATTCTGATGAGGTGCCATCTAAACAGGGGCCTGCCACAGCTGAATGTACTGAGGACTCTGTGCATTCAGACAATGAGAGTTTGGATTTAGACAGGCCGGGCACCCCTAGACCTCTTGATGATGCCTTAGTTGTGTCTCCGAGTGCCTCTACAGTAACCGACATGCACAATGAGCAACTGCCCAGGGATTGTGAAACCCTTTTGAGAAAGGGTCTGTCAGATACCAACAAATTAGATATTTTGCTTAATTTTTCATCATTTAATCCTCCTTCATCATACCAATTTCCTACCAAGGTTGAATTTGGAAAGAATCGTTCTTTTCAGCACAAATATTTGCGATTATACAGTTGGCTTGGGTACACATCCAAACTTGATGGTTGCCTTTGCCTTCCATGTTGCTTGTTTGGTTCAGATGGTGGTAATGCCAAAATTTTTGTTGGAAAGCCTTATTCAAACTGGACTGCTTTGAATCAGAAGCTAAAATTACACTCTACTTGTCCAACACACGTAAATGCTCACTAGCTATGAAAAGTTTCAAAGATGCACATGCTGGTGTTCAGCCTACCATCGACACCACCATGAATAAACATAGGCAAGAGCAATATGATCTCAATTGCAACAGGCTTGACGCAATTATAGATTGCATTGTTTTATGTGGGAAACAAAATATTGCACTACGGGGACATAGAGATGCAAACAGCCAATTGCAAGCTCAGTCCAGCAATCAAGGAAATTTTAAAGCCATCTTGCAATTTAGAGCTCTTGGTGACAAAACCCTTCAAAAGCATCTCACTGATGCCCCTAAAAATGCACAGTATACATGCCCAGATACACAAAATGAAATAATTTCAATTTGCAAGCATTTGATTTGGGACAGATTGTCAAAGCAAGTGGCAGAAAGTGGGGTGTATTCTGTCATTTGTGATGAATGTACTGACAGCTCCAATAAAGAACAGTTATCTTTGTCAGTTCGATATGTTGCAAACGATCAGGTGTGTGAGTCTTTTGTGGGATTCTTTGAACTTAGTGAGGGAGTAACCGGTAGAGCAATTGCAACTACGATTGAGAAGGCTTTAGCTGATTGTCATTTGGATCCATCCAAACTGAGAGGGCAGGCATATGATGGGGCAAGCAACATGTCAGGGAAATACAAGGGTTGCGCTGCTATGATTCAACAAAAGTATCCACTTGCTATATATTCCCACTGCTGTTCCCACATACTTAATTTGGCTATAGTGCAGGCATGCAGCTTGATTCAGGTCCAGAATATGCTTGGCATTATTGATAAAGTTTATAAATTCTTTGACAATCATCCAAAGCGTCAATATTTGCTGAACACTTTCTGTGCTGCTGCTGATGGTTTGTCAACAAGCAAGTTGAAATCTTTATGTAAAACCAGATGGGTCCAAAGAATTGATGCCCTCCAAATATTTGTTGAAATGTTTGAAAGCATCATTAGGGCATTTGACCAAGTGACCACCAATTCATCGGATTGGTCTAGAGATTCCACCACAGATGCAATGTCACTTTCTAAAGCCATGCTCAATTTCGAGTTTATTATCACATTGCTTACGGTTGAAAGGTATATGTCATTCACCCACAATTTAACCACATCTTTACAAGCCAAAGCAATGGATATTATGAAGGCTACTGAGCATGTTGCTACTCTGCGGAAAGTCTTGACCGATGTTCGCTCAGATATCAATGTTCAATTTCATGTCCTCTTCAATAGTGCATCACATCTTGCAGAGAAGTATGAGGTTTCAGTAAACACTCCTCGAAGGTGTTCTAGACAGACAGCTCGTGAGAATCATCCTGCAGAGAATGCAGAAGAATATTATCGTCGGTCAATGGCTATTGCATTCTTAGATCACCTGGTGACTGAAATTGACAGCAGATTTACATCTCATTCAATCAAGGCAATAAGATGTCTAGGAATCATTCCTTCTTGCTTTTCATTAGAAGAGAAAGCAACTGATGATGAATTATTGGAGTTTTTTAGGTCTGATATTGATAGCACTAGTGTGGCTAAGGCTGAGCTTGACATTTGGCGCTCGTATTTTGAAGGCAAGACGCTTCCCACTACTCCTAAAGCCTGCCTGGAACATGCCAGTCCACTTCTGTTCCCACACATTAGGAAGTTCTTGATCCGTATGATGGTAATTCCTGTAACATCGTGTGAAGCTGAACGATCTTTCAGTACACTTCGAAGGATAAAAACCTACTTGCGTTCCACTATGAGTCAAGAAAGATTAACTGGACTGGCATTGCTAACTATTCACCAGCATTCATCACTAATACCGTCAACAGCAGAGATTAGGTCACAGTTCCTGCAGAAAAATCGTAGAATAATGGAACAAAAATTAATATAACCTAGCTGTAACTTTAAGCATACATGTATAGAGTCAATAACTTACTATTTGTACACACTATTTTTGCATGCATTTTCGGTGTAAAACTCAAAATTTTTCGGGGGGGCTACGCCCCCCTAACCCCCCATTTTTTCTGGGGGGCTGCACCCCCCAGCTCTGTCATTTGGAAAACCCCTTTCAAAATTCCTGGCTACGCCACTGAATATGCATGCTGCTTGTTCATTGTAAGCTTTCTCGTGATCGATCGTGTGGAGATTGTATTGATTGTTATCATCTGTACACATTATAATTTGTACAAATGTGCATGCTAGAATCATTCTAACCATAGATTATATACGCCCTATGGATGTGAAACAGCGGCGCGCGCCCATACATTTGTAATGGAGTGCCAGTGTCTCTATGCTGGTTTCGCGCTTCTAAAAATTTCATTCGTGAATGTCAGTAACGGTAGTTAGTTTGTTTCCATAAGTTTTAGGAGTGTATTTGCTAGTAGTTTTTAGGAATTGTTCGGTACTAAATCTTGATAGGTGGGACAAGGTTATTTCGTCGTCAGTTATATTGTCTTCCAGAGGTTTTTACACAAAGGTGAGAAACTCGAATGTAATATGATGTTGCTTTATGGTTATTTCGAAGACTACTCGATGAAATTATTGACTGGACGGGGCTGTGTTCCAGTTGTTAATAGTGCGGTGAAGTTTTTCGGCTCTTTCAAAGTTTTCTTCAGTGTTTTTTGTAACACATATTCTCAGAAATCACTGGCTGCATTCTTTTGAAAAGTACCAAGAAATGGTCATTGTGACCTGCTAATTTGACTGGGGTGGTTTAAACTTAGGGCGAAGTTTGTATGCAATTTTTATAGACTGTTTTATTAGAGTATATATTTTATAAAACACAGTGACTGTACTATTAGAGTATATCGATTTCTTTGTATAAATTTCTAGCTGGACACAGACAGCTTTCTAGCTTTCTTGCATGATAAAAATCACATATTAGGGATGGTTTGGATGGTTTTCGCTATGGACAGTGGGCAGTTATAAATTAGGGGCGCGAAACCAGGATATGACTGGTGGCGCTTATAAGTTTCATATCCATAGGGCGTATATAATCTATGTTCTAACTAAATAGCTATGCTAGTTTCTGAATTGTAAAAATCTTATAGCGGGCGCTTATATTAAACAATAATTATTGGTATTGTTGAGAACGAGGTTGTCAAGTTGCGTTGCCATCCCGGTGCACATAATTCTGAAATGAAGAAAAAGTAAATGTAAGTTTATATGAATATATAGCCTTATATTTAATTATATACGTACATATATAGACCGTCTATATGCGAGCTACGGATAGCTCACAAGGGTACTGCAATTTCGTACAACAAAACAGTTGCGAATATTTAACATTCGTAGCAAATAGTTCGATTCGCCTATACAATACGAGATACAATATTAAAAAGGTTAAATAGTTTAAAGGTATCACTGGTCATAAAGAGTATGGTTTCTACACAACGATTGCAATACCTTAATACACACGTGTGATGGATTTTACACGCAATTGTGGCATGTACACGCGTGTACACGCACTATGTGATGTCACGCGTCTTGTTTGTTTGCTGTGTGCGTGTGTCCACGCGTGTCATACGCGTGTGACACGCGTGTAACACGCGTGTGCTGTTTAAGTTGTGGCCGATTTGTACCGTATAATACATTAATGTTAGTATTATGTGAGTATACTTATTTCTTATTTCTGTCAAGGGATTGTTCAAATTCATCTTCACATTCAGGACAATACCACTTGCCTTTGGGGATGTAGCGCATACCTAAACATCTTACGTGGAACCATTCCAATGGACAAGCTGGGTTGTCACAAGCTATCATCTTGCCTTTGTCAGGTCCATTACAGTAGCAGTATGTTGGTTCCTCGTCATCATCAGGAACATTACTTGAGTTACTAGCACTGTGTTTTTGATCAAGTGTGCTGCTGGTGCCACTAGCGTCACTTGTGGACTTGCTGATGGTGCCACTAATGTTACCCGTATTACTTGTGGACTTGCTGCTGCTGCTGCTACTACTAGCGTCACCTGTATCACTGGTTTCACTGTTGATGCTACTAGTGCTGAGGTTTTGAGTATCAGCATCATTAATACTGGGTTGTTCATTATCTGTGACTTGGGTGAGGATTGAATTAGGCCGTGTATAATATTTTCCAAGGATTTCTGGAAGTAGGCAGGCTTTAAAGAATTGTTCAGCTTTTGAAATACATTCCAACCAGAATGCTTCATTCTTATAAATACGTTCAATGTGAAGACCTTTGCTTTCATCATCTTCCACAAATGTACATACACAAAAGTCACAATACCCAACATCACAGACAAAAAGTTGTGTTTGGATCTGGTAGTAGTATGCATGTGAATTATCAAGTCGCAAAGATCCATCAACAATCTTTAGACAAAATGTGCTATCTCGAGAAGCAGCATCTTGAATATGTGTATTTTGATGGCTATAAGGGCATTTTATCTCAAGCACACCTTTGCCACAACAGATACAACTAACAACCCCATCTGGAGAAGCTCCAATGACAGGCCATTTAGGATTAATAACTAACCCACTCTCTGACAACTGAAAATCATTATGATCCTTTACACTGGTTTTATAGTACAGTTCACGAGCTTTCTTCTCATTCTTGCTGCCATAAGCTGTTTGCTTGCTACTAAAACTGAATTCCTCTGGATAGCAGATGGTTTTAATTAAACTACGAGACGGGTGTGCTTGATTGGTATGACACACAGCTTTCATTTTTGATGCTGTTACTCTACCAGCTCTTTGCTTAAACCAAAATTTAGATTGATTTTGAGCTCTGGTTTCCTGTTCAACCACATTTGCCATTTCCTGAGTAATATCAACCAAAACTGATTCACAATGTTCCAACAATTCATCATAACTTAGCTGCAGGAAGTCAGATTGATAAAGAGTATTGAGTGGTTTTGGAAAAGTTACAAGTGATGATTTCGGCACATAATTCTCTGAAAAAACTGGAACAACAGATAAAACAGCTGGTTTTGTTTTACGTTTACTTAAAGAATCAAAAAAATTGGCCATTTCAGATTCTGTAGGCTTTTCACCTGTGGCAGGATATGTTTTTGAGGATTTACTAGTACTTGGTTCCATGGCATCTATGACCTCATCTAACTTCCTTTTCTTTCCCAAAGCTGACGTGAAGTCTATGTTCTTGATCGGCAAATATTCAATTTTCTTGAAATACGCTGGAACAATCCATTGGCAAGTTTGCTGAGTACAGGTAGTTGTAGCACCTTAAATCCTAGCAGTGGCTTCTAAGTAAAAGAGAATGGCTGCAATATGAGTGCAGGTCTCTCCAAGCCCTGCCATACATGTGCAATGTGCACAGCATACTTCACCGGAACTCTCAATAATAATCCAGCAACTAAGAGGAGTTTCATTCAGACGCTGTGAATGCTGCACCTACAGAAATCAGACAAACCTGGTTAACTAGCTAATACCTAGTAGCTACAGTTTATTTATACTCATTATATTTCATTTGTGACATGTACGAGCAGCTGATAATAACGATGTGCTGGTAAACTTACACGTCCTATTGTGAGGTACTTGCCACAGATTTTCCTTGTATTAACTTCTTTAATCCACCCAGACACAAATTGATTATACGCCTCTAGTCCTTTACGAGCTTTAAACTGCGCTGATGTTATGAAACTGGTCTGTAAAACTAAATAAGAGACCAAATCACAAGCTTCCACTGGTGGTACACAATCAGCAATTTCACCAGCAACCGGCTTTACAAAGGGATCCACACCGCCTATTATCGATATTTTGTGCAGGTATCGGTCTTTCGCCTCTGGTTTGAGATTGTCCACGTACGATGAAAGATTTTGCATCTTCTGCTAACTGAAACACTGACAACATGTGCACCAAAATGGCGGATACGTGGGCTAGTGTTTGCGTTACGTAAATTTTATCACGTGCTGGAAAAGCTCTATAAAAAGCAAACAAACTAGATTGATAAAAAAATTCAAAATTCAAAAAGGTAAGTAGGGATTGAATTCAATAGTGCTACAAAAAGTAAGGAAACAAGGAATAAGATTTTGGGATGAGAGAACATTCTGGCATGAGATAATTTATAAAAGTTTAATCCCTACTTTTGGCTCACTTATTATTATTATTATTGATTTAGTCAGGATGGCTGTATCTACCAGAAGGTAGGTATACAGGTCCTCAATGACAAACAATATACAACTGCCGGATAAACTACAACAACTGAACAAAACTAACACTTCAGTATAGGTTTGCCAAAAGTAGGGATTAAACTTTTATAAATTATCTCATGCCAGAATGTTCTCTCATCCCAAAATCTTATTCCTTGTTTCCTTACTTTTTGTAGCACTATTGAATTCAATCCCTACTTACCTTTTTGAATTTTGAATTTTTATATAATTAAGTACTCATTAAGTACGGTAGTACTTAATAGTAGGGATTGGTAAGAAATTGTATGGTTACCCGATTTTTCGCACTTCATAAAACAACCTTTCAATAGGCTTTACCCGAAAAAACCGACTGGAATGCATTGGCAAGGCTGTAATGATGGTGTACCTTGGTAAAACGAAGCGACAAGTCGAATATTTCGACCTACAGCCAATTTTGAAAATTTCAAAATTCACCTGTATCTCGTCAGCCTGCCTGCCTGCCTGCCTGCCTGCCGTAAGACCCGGTTGCGCTAGGTGTAGGGCTCCAGAAATTTCACACAATAAAGGTAATGGCGGCGGATTTATGAAAACGTTGTTCCGAAGACGATTTACCCACTGCGCCATGGCGATTCCTTTTATCCTTCATTCCCTTCTTTGTTCTTCTATATTCCTTTAGCAAGGTGTGAATCTCACCTTCGAAGGTGACGATAGCCTGTTACGGCTTCTGCTTATTACGTCACGCAAAAACCTGGCTTGCACGTGATATAATTAGTTACAGTGGCACCATGGCACGATGTTTTCGCGTGTACTTTATTACATCGTGAACTTCGAGATTATAGCCTTGGACAAGCTTGGTTTTCGAGCGTTATTTGCTATCACACAGCTGCTTTGCCATGTAAGCGAGTTGTTAACAAGCGCCTGTAAACAAGCATAATTATTACGTAAGCGCCTGTAACATTTGTGCGCCTGCTGAAAGATTATTATGAATGCTTAGCATGTATAAAAAGCTAACAAACTAGATTGATAAAAAAATTAAAAATTCAAAAGGTAAGTAGGGATTGAATTCAATAGTGCTACAAAAAGTAAGGAAACAAGGAATAAGATTTTGGGACGAGAGAATATTCTGGCATGAGATAATTTATAAAAAAGTTTAATCCCTACTTTTGGCTCACTTCAGTAGGTTTGCCAAAAGTAAGGATTAAACTTTTATAAATTATCTCATGCCAGAATGTTCTCTCGTCCCAAAATCTTATTCCTTGTTTCCTTACTTTTTGTAGCACTATTGAATTCAATCCCTACTTACCTTTTGAATTTTGAATTTTTTTATCAATCTAGTATATATAGAGAGAGTATATACACATAGCATGTATATATAGCTAGCTAGACAACATGCATGTACGGGCACGTGCGAAGATATTCAAATAGCTATATAACTATACCTGTGTGTTGGAGGGATTAACTTCTCCTTTCAGTAAAATCATATTTGAAAATTGTGCAAGCAGGTTCTTTTGCTTTAACCCGCCTGCTTTCCTATAATTTGCCAAAAACCTTGACCTTTTGATTCTTATCCTTTCCTGTAGCGTTGTCGAAGCTGCATTTAAGCATAATACACTGCTTAAACTTTCTGTGGTAAGGCTGATCAATGGCGTTTCAGCAATTCCAAGTTTGCATTCTAACTTGTTTATTTTGTTCCACAACAGAAATAAACTGTTTGGTATATCCAGAGAAAGGACTGCCTTGTTTGCTGCAAACTTCTTGTGGTTGTGGTTAGCTACCCCAGCAATGACTACATTTGTTTCTTTTGCCTGCATCTTACTGGCGTCCAGTTCTGCAGTGAGGCGCTCTATTTTGGCTTCGGTTGATGCAGCTTGTAGATCACTGGAGACATTGAATTCATTTTCGCGATCAGTGTCTGTCATGATAGCTAGCTATATCTTATTATTGATCGTAACGGTACAAAACTCTGCATGTATAGCTATAACTGGCTACCTCTTGGCATATATATATATAGCTATAATTCGCGCTAATTTTTAAAAAGCTATAGCATCCGGATCGATTTAATATCCAATCAGATTGTAGCTACGATATAGCTATATTTAGGTGTTAATTGTCAATAATTTTAATTTAGCGAATTTTATCAGTACATGTAAGGTAAGTGTTGCTATTATGGGACACTTAAGAACACTTCAATATTACTACTCAAAGGAAGCTTACAGCCAGTTACAGGGACTTCAATTTTAATCCAGATACTCACCATCTCATTTACTTTAAACCACACAAAAATGAAGTTCAAAGGATAATTTAATCATGAGAACTTGTAAGGTTTTATTACATGACCACTGTGGGTAACTATGAGACAGTGGTGATATTATGAGACAACTTAGAGGCAGAACTTATTTCATGTTACTACTATGAAATGTAGAAACTAGTATGTACAACAGTGAAAATTGGAAATAAAGCATGTAGCTTTAACTGCTACTGATGATGTAATTGTACCATTTCCTCAGTCTCATGTGTAATTGCTGCATATTATGAGACTGGCAGTGGATCATAAAATGGGACAGTTCAATTTTCTGGTATAAATGTTAACAAACTTATGTATATATGGGTACATTGATGCTATAAAACCACAAAAGTCCTCTAGAGACAGTCACTACAATCAGTAATATTCCTCAGGAATATTAGTTTTTGAAACATTAGCACACTTCAAATCACATCATGTTTCACAGCATTACCATTTATCTCGGTTTCCCCATAAATTATGGCACACTTTGGGCACTCAGCTTCACTTTCTTCTGTGTTACTAGCTACTTCCTTCACTTTCTTCTTTTTCTTCTGTACTGATTTTATGCAAGTTTTAGCTATGAACTGTGGTTATTTGCAACGTTAACAAAAGAGTCTCATAATACCAGCTGTCTCGTATTGCAGACACTTACCTTATGCATGTGCAAGGTTCAGCGGTCTTGGCGGCATAGGAGGTTATGTGATCTAGCTATTTCTATTGCATGGTGTTTATACACCACGCGATAGTTAGCTTTTCATCTCCTACTTTATATATAGTTAGCTAGCTATAGCTATACTGATGGAAACTTCAGTTACTTCAGTTACTTTAATGTTAGATCAGTTGTCATGGCCAACTCTTCAAACTCGTCGCAAACTATCTATAGATTACAAACATTGCACGAAGTATTTAGCACTTACATCAGTGTATGCTATTGATACTGAGACATCATCGAAATTGTAGATAGCTATATACTGACAGTTTTAGAACTTAACTTGTAACTGTATATATCATTGGGCAAAACCTGAGCATATACCAGCAATGCATGCTGTCTGCTTAGCAAACATAATAATAATAACACTATTATAAACTCAGTTGTTCGTTACCTTGCTCAAACAAAAACTGTAGCTAATATACGCCTGTAATTGGCTAATTGGTTAACATTATATATAATTACATATTACAAATTGCTGCCTTTTAATCTCTCCTCTGTTCAACAGGCCTGTACTACACTACCCAATGCCAGGGTCTGGTGTCAGATGGTCTGAGATTGAAATTGGGGGATCTCGGACAGGGTCTATACTTAGCTAGTTTTTTCTGCAGACCTGGCAAATAGAATCTCTATATCTACATAACTATGCTGCACACTTGAGCTTGTTATTCCACGTCAGTCATTAACAGTCTCACCATGCAAGGTTCCCATGGATCACTATACAAACTCTCCATATAGCTAGCTACATTCATCAGATTCTATTATACCTTCCTGCAGAGTTGATGCATATACAAACATTCCTTTTCTTTATCCATGTACAAATTATATTGTTTTTCCTGAGATGATCTGATGCTGGACCTACTTCAAGACAATTAAGTCATGGCAACATCTTTATGTAAGACACATTAATATAATTACATAGCTAATAGTAATTATATAAGCTACTAACTCATGATCAGTAGCTATATATAAGTAAGTATAGCTATATATTAGCTAAGACCATGCAGCCATCTACTGCCAAATATATGATTGTATGGCCTTCTTTTGAAGTTTTCACAGCTATTATTTAAGTAACAGTGGTTATTTAATGCAAATCTTTACATAGCTATGCAAATTGTGATCAAATTATGTACCTTTAACCAATCATTAATGTAAAACTTGTGGTTTGCACAAAATTAACCATTATGCTCAATTAGCAATGCATATCAAACAATGCAACCACATAGCTAATGTATTGTAACCCTAATGTAACCACAAGTAACCATGAACTAGCTAGATATATAGCACCAAACCACATCTAATCATAGCTAGCACAGATCAAGCATCATCTATGGCCATAGTTATATATATTCAAATGAAAAAGGAAGATGAAGCTCTACAGCTTAATCACAAAATTAACTATAGCTATAGTGCATTAATTAAAGCTTTGCAGCAGCTATTCAACTCCATGCACGGTTATTACCTAAAGTTACATAATTATTATAATCACTTAATACTTATGCATTACTTTTAATTTATTCTAGATCTACTATTCCTTTATTTTTCCTTCAGTTTTTATTATGTTAATGACAATAACATCCACATAGCTATGTACAATGCATGCCGGTAATTGTTATAAAGTAGAATTTGATCTGTTAGGGAACTAAGCTGTTATAATGCACAAAGCCGGAACAGTGGACTGTGTCACTTACGTATAATTAATAATGATATGCATTTAGAGTAACTTGATGTGTGCTAGTGAGCATTATGGGTAGGTAATCGCTTAAACATAACGAAAGTTCAACCATAGTTCAACAGAAAAATAGTGACTGACACTGATTACAACTTGTACCACAATATTTACTGTTGTCAACACAAACTTAAAAACTTATGTGACAACTACCTGTATATACAGTACATATAGGCTTATGTTACAGTTCACTATCAACATTTGCTAAATTAATATGAATTCTTCTAGACTGGTATTGCAGTTCAAAAACTAGTAGCTAGGACCCCAACCCGGCATTCTTGGTACACACCTCATCCAGTAACTGCAATAATATGTGAGGGGGCACAGGAAAAGGGACCTATAGTGTCAAAAAATGGAATTTGAATTATGTTAATTTTCTGATACAGACATCCATTAAGTATCTAATTTTAAAAAATTGATTCAATGTTTACTTGCATTATCAAGTTACATTCAAAAATCAAGCTGTATGTCAATTACAATTAGCTATTTTTTATACTAAATAGCATGAAATTAGGAAGTTCATTTATTAATAAGTTCTGGGCAGGATAATACTCCTCTAACAGTTTTGGTGTGTCCTGGCTTGCGACAGTGACTGCAGAGCCTTGTAGACGTTGTCGTAACTTTAGTAGCAGCTTGAGATTGTACACTACCAACAGTAGTAGGAAAAGGACACGTGAGATTGGCATCTCTTTCTGATGCACAATAACGTCTAATTTTTTCATATAGGTATAGCTGGCGTTCAGTGGACATTCCAGTGGGAGTGACAACTGAAGGTAAATTATCTGCTCTTAGTACAACTTCAGTCTTTTTTACAATTGTGAACTTTGTTTCATCAGTATTTACATATTCCCTCATCATCACAACTCCAGGTGCTGTTTTGTCTATCCTGAAATGATGGTACTTAGAAATCATAGGAATGGACCGAAAATTGTCACCTAAATGATCAGACCACTTGTACCAATGTACATTTCGCTCTCCACTTTGAATATCAACTGTAGATATAGCAGAGTTTTGTCCCCCTGTAGTTGAAGCATTCACTACCTTTTCAATGTCATACAATGTGGAGACGGAAGTTTGACGATAAGATTTCTTTATCAGTCCAAAGAAACGATCTAGACTGAACTTGGTATGCCCTGCAATCATAAAAGAAAGTTTTATTGTTTGACTTTTGCCTGTGAACACTCTCCATGCACAGTATTGAATCATGGCATTATTTTTGTTTTGTCCCACTGCATTATCTGCATGGAGTAGCAAATCTTGGTTAGAATTTGTTTTGGATTCCAAATAGTGGTGCAACATAGAAATTACACAATTGGCACCTTTACCTGGGCTGTCGTTTTCATCAATGAGATAGTTAACTTGCTTGGCATGTCCTTCAGAACAAATTCCAAACAGCTGGCACTTACGGGGTGTTAGAAAGTATAGTGGTCCAACCTGTTGCGGGCTATTAGGAAAATGAATTTGTTGGGCAAAATCAAAGCTAAGGTGCATCACCTCAGGAAAAAGAGGATGAATTTTTACTTCTTCAGCAGCACGCATACATTCAGTGTTGTAAAGTTCCCTCTCTTGTTTAGCTAATAGCAAATGCACTTCTGCTTCCTTTAAGCTCTGAGATTTATCTGCATCAGGCAGGTTGACTGAACACATAACCTTTACTATGTTGTTCTGGCAAGTGTCACAGAGATCTGTAGCAGGTTTCATGTTAGCAATATGAGGAAGTAGTTCAGACCATAAGTCTTCAAACTTTCGCCGACTAACTGCCTTTTCTCCCTTCTGGGTGCAAACCATACAATATTCACGATAAACGAATCTTTTTGTCATGTGTGTAGGAAGCAAAAGAGCCTTTTCATCACTAAACTGATGTGGGAGACGTCCAGGCAAAGGTAGTGCATGAATTGTGGAAAAGTTCTTAATAAAATTATAAATTGACTTAGTCCGTTCCAAAGATGTTGTATTAGCTGGAAGTCGTTTAGTATTCCCATGCATTCGTGAAATAAGGCCATTTTTATCAAAATGTGCCACCAAGTTTTTGTATCGCTTTGGTCCAATTTCGTGTACAAACAAAAATGTCTCTTTGCAAACTCGATTTCCACCAAAATAGTAGTCGACTGGAGTTCTTTTAGTGTTGTCTGACTTGGAAGTATGGACGTTCTTGTGACGATGAGCATCCAAGTTTGCAAGAACAAGCATATCTAGTTCGATGGTTGACATTTCTAAGCAGTTATTTCTTGTGCACATAATAGTTTCTCGATTAAGCGCCTGACTACAATGCTGCTTTTTCGGCCCAAGTGAACATTTGCAACCTTCAGCAATAAATAAATCTATCAATCTTGCCTCTTTCTCATCATCTTCACGCAACGAAACGTCAAAATCTTGACAACGCTCTGCAGTCGCCTCTGCATCACTTTCCGTCTGTTCATCTTCTGAATCGTTATCGGACGTTTCTATGGTTTCAATTTCGTCACCTAGAATTTTGTCACCATGGCCTTCGCGCGTGTCAGTACACGCGCATATTGAATAGTCAGCCTCAGCTAGACGAAACTGCTCAATTAACTCTGCTTCAAAGTAAGAATCATCCATATAATAGTCCCAAAAGACAAACCAAAACAGGAAATAACTTTATAGTTTCAATACAACAGCCTAATACTAAAACAAAGACGAAACGTCACGCAAGAATATACGGAAATTTACGAAAGTTTAACCGTAATTTTCTATAAACATTAAAAAAGTTCTATAGGTCCCTTTTCCTATGCCCTCTCACATATAAGATATCATCAAATCGGCAATGCCATCAGGTTGAGAATTTATAATCACAACCTTTACAGCTTACATTTTATACATTTATCATTAAGTATAGTAGTACTTAATACCGTATAGCAGGAAAGTTTGGCGAGAAGAAAGTTTGGCGAATTTGGCGAATTACGAGCGATTCGCCAAACTAAAATCATCCAAACTTTACACAAGGAAATTTTACAAATCTCACGTGATTTGCCTCGTGTTTCGATTTTATATTGAACTGGATTGTTATGTCGATTTTGAACTATCTGAAAGTGATTCCCAAGTCATCAAGGGATCAAAAACAACCTAATTTACCGGATCCAACCGGTCCATGGAGCGTCAACATTCCATCCTTGACTATTTCCGCAATAAATACTAAAGTTGTTTCGGCTATCGAAAGACCTACAGCTAATGGTGACAGAGGCCCGTATTTACACTTGACCTCTGAGCAGAAATATTACATAGGAAAGAGAGCAGCTGAGTTCGGTGTGACGAGTACACTTCGCCATTATAGTAAGACTTTCCCAGATCTTTCACTAAAGGAAACGTCTGTTCGCCGCTTTAAGAATCAGTATCAATGCACTATTAAGGAGCAGGTGAAATCTGGTGAAAGTGGCAACATCAAGGCTTTGCCAACAAAAAAGATGGGAAGGCCTTTGTTAATTGGTGAAGAAGCTGACCGACAAGTTTGAGAATACGTGTGATTCTTGCGACGGATGGGATTTGCTGTGGACACAAGTGTTGTAATTGCTACAGGGGAGGGTGTGTTAGAAAGTATAGATGCTAATTTGTTGAAAACCTTGATGTTGACCAAAGGCTGGGTAAAGAGTTTGCTAACACGTATGGGTATGGTAAAAAGGAAAGTAAGCAGCAAGGCAAAGGTTGATGTTGAAAGATTTGATATTGTTAAACAAGCATTCTTATTGGATATAAAGAATGTAGCATGTTTAGATGAAATTCCACCCGAGCTTATTATAAACTGGGACCAGACTGCGATTCAGTATGTACCAGTTGGATCCTGGACCATGGAATCTGAAGGTGTAAAGAAAGTAGAGATTGCCGGGAAAGACGATAAAAGACAGATAACCGCAGTGTTCGCTGGATCAATGGCTGGGGATTTTCTACCTGTTCAGCTTGTCTACCAAGGCAAGACCTCATGTTGTCTCCCTAAGGTGAACTTTCCTGAAAGCTGGCACATTACCTATTCTGCCAGTCATTGGTCCACTGAGCAGACAATGAAGGATTACATCCAAAAGATTGTTTTGCCATACATTGAAAGTAAGAGAAAAGACCTGAAGCTCACTGATAATCACTGTGCACTACTTTTGTTTGACAATTTCAAAGCCCAGTGCACTCAGAAATTACTTACGATGCTGGACAATAATTTCATAGATGTAATTTTAATTCCTCCAAACTGCACAGATAGGCTGCAGCCCCTAGATATCAGTGTGAATAAACCAGCAAAGGATTACTTGCGTGGTGAGTTTAAATCTTGGTATGCCAAACAAGTTTGTCGTCAATTCAAAGGAGAGTGTGAAAAAGCTCCAATCGATTTGCGTCTCAGTGTGGTTAAACCTATTGGGACAGAGTGGATGAAAAATTTGTACAGCTACATTAAAAGCAAACCACATATTGTTAGTAATGGTTTTAAAGACATACAGAACTATTTAAATCAATAACTTAATCAAATTACATACATTTACATATCATACATACATGCATACATACAAGTGATCATAGTCAGTTTGGTTATGCATTTACTGTCTAGTTGTATTAATTTATTTACATGGAAACGGTGTTAAGAGTTTGCTATTGAAACAGTCTACAAGATGACCTCTCATGGCTTGCTGGTTGAAATTCTGTCTACTTGGATTTAATCCATGAGCAATTGCAGTAGCAAAAGCAATTGCAAATACTCCACAATCTTTGGCTCCCATCTGCTTGCGACACTGACTCATTTTGATTTGTGAATCTATGCCATCACACTGAAACAGAATTTCAACAAGTTGTATTGATTCCCTGTCCAAATACTGAAACAATGAATCGTACACCTTTACTTCATTTTGAGGACAGTTGATAGTTGTAGCCATTATCCAATGTTTGCGTTCCTTACAAAAGAGAATCTGTATTCTGTTTTGTATGGAATCCTTTGACAGTGAACTACTTTTCTGTTGAAGTAAAGTCGACTCCAATCCCCTGATGTTTTTAAACTGTGCTTTAAGGAGCTGTTGTGCAAAAGTTATCTCAACATCTGTTAGTTCATTGCCCATTATAATAGCTTCTTCATCAAAAATTTTACTTCTTTTCTTTGGTGGAGAACACATTATGTCGTCTACAGCCATGATGTCCTCTTAACTTGCGAGTTCCTGCTCAGCATTGTTGGTAACAGAAGGTTCAACTGATTTACTAATAGCAGCTGCAGGCTGTTTATTAGTTGACTCACTCCGTGGCTCTAAGTGACGCATTTCTAATGAAGATCGAACCAATTTTTCCATCTTATTGCATTCTAATAGGTTAGGTGCGATAAACATTAATTTACAAGGCAATTCCAATCCGCCTTGGGGTAAGTCAGCTGAATGGCGCCTCGGACCATCCACGATGCAACCACCTCTTCTAATAAAAACTGAACACAAAGGAGATATTCTTCTGGGGACATGTCCAACGATTGTATTTTCTCCATCGATTAGCTTCTTGACTGCAACGGACATTGGGTCATGTGAATTCCCAACCTCTCTCTTGCACTGTAGCTGTTCCTCAACAACTGGACTGGGCCATACATCTTTGTAAATATGATAGCCATGTATTGCCAAGTCTACAACAAAGCTTGCAGATCCAGACGCACTACCTGTCATTGGACTCGCAAATGCAACTTGCGAACACGTGGATACTCCACGTGCTTATGAGGTATCCACGTGCTTGTGCGCACACGCCGCGTTATAATTTTATTGTACAACGCCATTATCTTTTGAGTACTGAATTCGCCAAACTTTCCTGCTATACGGTAGTAGGGATCGACATGAAAAAACATAGCGTCCAACTTTCACGTGCCTCCATAACTCGCCTCACAATATACTTTTCATGAAAAACCGACTGAAATCCGTTTGTACCACCATAACAAAACTGTACCATCATTAAACTCCTTGAAAAACCTAATTGTGCCTGCCTGCCTGCCTGCCTGCCTGCCTGCCTGCCTGCCTGCCTGCCTGCCTGCCTGCCTGCCTGCCTGCCTGCCTGCCTGCCTGCCTGCCTGCCTGCCTGCCTGCCTGCCTGCCTGCCTGCCTGCCTGCCTGCCTGCCTGCCTGCCTGCCTGCCTGCCTGCCTGCCTGCCTGCCTGCCTGCCTGCCTGCCTGCCTGCCTGCCTGCCTGCCTGCCTGCCTGCCTGCCTGCCTGCCTGCCTGCCTGCCTGCCTGCCTGCCTGCCTGCCTGCCTGCCTGCCTGCCTGCCTGCCTGCCTGCCTGCCTGCCTGCCTGCCTGCCTGCCTGCCTGCCTGCCTGCCTGCCTGCCTGCCTGCCTGCCTGCCTGCCTGCCTGCCTGCCTGCCTGCCTGCCTGCCTGCCTGCCTGCCTGCCTGCCTGCCTGCCTGCCTGCCTGCCTGCCTGCCTGCCTGCCTGCCTGCCTGCCTGCCTGCCTGCCTGCCTGCCTGCCTGCCTGCCTGCCTGCCTGCCTGCCTGCCTGCCTGCCTGCCTGCCTGCCTGCCTGCCTGCCTGCCTGCCTGCCTGCCTGCCTGCCTGCCTGCCTGCCTGCCGTAAGACCCACTAGCACTAGGAGTATGGCTCCAGATTTCTCACACAACAAAGGAAACCGCGTCTGATTTACGAAACTGCTGTTCCACTGAAGATCCATCCACTGCACCTTACTGTGTCTTTTCATCCCTCACTATCTTCCTTTTTCTTTGTTGAGCTTGTAGAAAGGCGAGAAAATTGTGAAAGAAGGTGTCGATAAGCTTGCACCTTCTGCTTTTACATCACCAAAACAGCCACTTACTTAATTAGTAATGCTTGCACCTTTTACATCACCAAGTGACATAATTAGTAATGCATCCGCCGTTTAATACTATGAACAGACGCGATGTTTTGCATGTACTTTATTACATCGTGAACTATAGAGTACGTGCCGATATATAACTTAGACAACATATTTTCAATGTTTTTCGAATGTATTTCACTACAATGCAGCTGCACCGCCAAACAGCATTAACATGCACCTGTAAAAACAATTAAGCAATGTTTTGGTGCCTGGAAGGTGATTACTTTTGCAAGTATGCTATAAAAAGCAAAAAAACTAGAATATTTAAAAATTTAAAAAGGTGAGTAGGGATCACTCTTGCAATGCTAGCTAAAAATGTAAGGAAACAAGGGAAAAGATTTTCAAGTGGCATGAGATAACACTAAAAATTCTAGCATGAGATAATTTATAGAAGTATCATCCCTACTTTTGGCTCATTTTCAGTATTAAGAGTAAGCCAAATGTAGGGATTAAACTTCTGTCAACCACTATTAGATGATAAACAGGTTATATGCTATTCTCTTAGACCACTCTACTGCCCGACCATACGTATTTGGCACAGTCCAGCTTATCAACTAGTAACAGATGTTACTTCACACAGTGTACTAGTAGCAGTGATATATAAATGTACATGTGTGCTGTACCCAAGCTGAGCCCTTACAAATATATCGTGGCCTCCTTGGGTATGCCACTACAGTGTGGTATGGCAAACATCGCACACTATAATCACAGGCAGTTCACTAACATCAAATGTACCCAGGGGCGGATCCAAGGGGGGTCTTTGGGGTCTCGAGACCCCCCTCCAGAAATATATCAAAGAAGCCAAACGAATGTGTTGGTATAAAAACACTAAAATGCATTATTTCTTGTCATTTCAACACTTTATGTAATAAAACAACCTAAATTTTCCAAGGGGTTGCACCCACCACACCCCTACTTCATATTTGGTTAAGTAGCTCGTTGTATTTACTTAAATATGCTCTAAATCTTACAATAAGCACGATTTTGGTGTTATAATAACAAAAAACCCTATAGCTTCTGGGGGCCCCATACACTTCTGTGTTCAGACCCCCTCTCACAAAATCCTGGATCCGCCCCTGTTGCCCCACTCTCATGTATGCACCAGCCAGCCTTCAACCGATGGGAAGGCATAAACAACAAACTTATTATGACCCCGCAAACATAATATTTGAAGTGACAACAAAAAGCTAATGACGCAGTGATGGGCTAGTGTAGTAAACAGATCCAAACCTAACTACGTACGTAGCTAGCAATTACACAGGTTAATAGTTAATACACTATTATCTTGCTGGTACATCAGATCATCTCAGTTGATATACCGTACTAGAATGATAAAAAAATTTAAAAGGTAAGTAGGGATTGAATTCAATAGTGCTACAAAAAGTAAGGAATAAGATTTTGGGACGAGCGAACATTCTGGCATGAGATAATTTATAAAAGTTTAATCCCTACTTTTGGCTCACTTATTATTATTATTATTATTGATTTAGTCAGGATGGCTGTATCTACCAGAAGGTAGGTATACAGGTCCTCAATGACAAACAATATACAACTGATAAACTACAACAACTGAACAAAACTAACACTTCAGTATAGGTTTGCCAAAAGTAGGGATTAAACTTTTATAAATTATCTCATGCCAGAATGTTCTCTCGTCCCAAAATCTTATTCCTTGTTTCCTTACTTTTTGTAGCACTATTGAATTCAATCCCTACTTACCTTTTAAATTTTTAATTTTTTTATCATTCTAGTTTGTTTGCTTTTTATACATGCTAAGCATTCATAATAATCTTTCAGCAGGCGCACAAATGTTACAGGTGCTTACGTAATAATTATGCTTGTTTTCAGGCGCTTGTTAACAACGCGCTTACATGGCAAAGCAGCTGTGTGATAGCAAATAACGCTCGAAAAACAGCAAAAGCTATTTGTCCAAGGCTATAATCTCAAAGTTCACGATGTAATAAAGTACACGAATACACGCGAAAACATCGTGCCATGGTGCCACTGTAACTAATTATATCACGTGCAAGCCAGGTTTTAGCGTGACGTAATAAGCAGAAGCCGTAACAGGCTATCGTCACCTTCGAAGGTGAGATTCACACCTTACTAGGAATATAGAAGAACAAGGAAGGGAATGAAGGATAAAAGGAATCGCCATGGTGCAGTGGGTAAATCGTCTTCGGAATAACATTTTCGTAAATCCGTCGCCATTACCTTTATTGTGTAAAAGTTCTGGAGCCCTACACCTAGCGCAACCGGGTCTTACGGCAGGCTGGCTGGCAGGCAGGCTGGCAGGCAGACGAAATACAGGTGAATTTCGAAATTTTCAAAGTTGGCTGTAGGTCGAAATATTCGACTTGTCGCTTCGTTTTACCAAGGTACAGCATCATTACAGCCTTGCCAATGCATTCCAGTCGGTTTTTTCGGGTAAAGTCTATTGGAAGGTTGTTTTATGAAGTGCGAAAAATCGGGAAACCATACAATTTCTTACCAATCCCTACTATTAAGTACTACCATACTTAATGATATTGCAAATTGTTCGAGGTGGACAAGTTTCACGGTTTTCGCGGATTAATTGGTGACCGTGAAACTTTTCCAGCTAAAATTGTTCGTTCTATTTTAAATTTGAATATCACGGTCGAACACTACAGGAAGAAAATAGGACTGTCAATGCGATATACAGATGGTTATTTCGAACTCCTCTGCCATTAATAAGATTTCACGTATCCACGCAGTTGGCACGCCGCGCATCGGCATTGCCACCGTAACTAGCTCAGGCTACACCGAGGGCTGCACTGTGTGATTTCCAGCTTGATACAATCTTACAGCCACACTGCTTAGCCATATCTGCCAAGGTCAAGTTAAGCGGTAAATTTAATTATTTGGAATTATTAAGCGGATGCGTTCGATTTAATGAAATTGCATAGTCTACGCAGGTGAGCACATTTTGACCAGGGTGAACGAACCGCGAAAGTTTTCCAGTGAATTTGAAGTACCTTGTCCATCCGCGAAACTTTTCCACCTTGAACAATTTGCAATATACGGTATTGTCATGATGTCTGGATCATGCGACCACTGGGTAATCTTTTCAATCTTCATATACAAGTGATAATATAGGACAGTTTCATCAAAATGAATCGCTACGGATTTAGATATATCATAAGCAAGTAGTATAATTCATATATACTCGTGCTTTGTCTCTGTGATACATAATATGAACTTCTCACACACTGTTATTGCTGAATTACAGCTTACCGCTACAATTTTATAATGGGTGCTGTTGTTATCACTATTCCGGCTTTAGACATTCAGTGTAACTTGCAAGCTCAATCACAAGAGACTGGGATTAAGTATCCTGACATTGTTCTGATCAAGGTCATGAGGTACGTATCTAAAGAAGTATAAATAACTTCCTACCAAGTCTTTAGTGATGACAACATCAATGAATTCGTTTAAAAAGTTGAATGCAATGATAAAGCATCCATGGAAATACTAGGCATGAGACCAGTTAGAAAGGCAGAAATTATGGGATGCTCTTCCAAGTAAAATAGATGATGATGGAGATACAGATGATTCTGATGATGAAAGAGAAGATAATGGTAATACGATTCCAGAGGAATCAACCAGAGATGCTTATAATCAAGAGGAGATGTCAGACATTCAGGAAGACATGAATACCTTGCATAAATTACTTCACTAACTACTGCCAAGTTTTCTAAATTTCAAAGTGTTTTTAAACAGCTTAATACTTCATCCATGAATTCATCAATCTCAGTGTATTGAGTCAAAATCACTAAAGAACACTTTTGTTGAAATTAAAAATGACAACAAGGAAACAGCATTGTATACAGCTGTTTGGCTCTTTCAAGAGGGTGAAAGAGTATCATCTGATCGACTACTTTGAGTTAGGGCCAAGCAACCATTTTGTTCTGCTTCTTCAAAATGTGAGTCTGAAAATGAAACTGCAGACAATGCAATGCAATGCCATTTGTTGCAACTCAAGAGATCTTTTGTGTTTTTAAGTCAACTTGCTTAAACTGAAACATTAGAACTTTTGCGAGCTTAAGGGTAAGAGAATAAAAGAACAGGAATAAAAACAATATTTTGTTGATTTGTGTATGCCAGATATTGGTGTGGCTAATCTCAGATGATTTTTGTAAGAGAAATATCAATCATTTCTATATTCCTATATCTAACTATGTCTGTACCCTCACCAGAAATTGTTTTGATATTGTCTCCTATAGTACTGATGGGGGTACCGAAAGTATCACTACTTCTGTTACACATCAACAAGAGATACTTATGGCACAGATCAAAATTACTGAAAAATGTCGATCTTTGATCATTGATTTGGTGCTAAAGAGTGAGAAACTACCTGATGTCAAAAAAAATCATGAGTTGAAAAACCCTGCCGTTTCAGTTGACTTGATCGAAGATAGAGTTGAAGTTGCTAATAAAGAATTAATAGTAAAATGTGTATCAACATTGAGAACATAAGATAAAATAAATCAGACAAAGAATGTGTCCCCTTCCCAGGTCCCACCCAAGGGAGAAAACAAAGCATGGGAGAAGTACGTACATAGGGTGTAGGGCAGAGATTAGTTGCACATAGGGCAGCTTAATTATAATCTGGTACAGGTGTGTTTGTGAAAGATGGGGGGACACGATCAACATAGAAGATAACTAGATCTCCGATGAAGAGAGAGATTCTTCATCGTGAAGGGGTCTGGGTATACCCTCCCACATCCTCCCCCAAATAATAATACTATAAACAGATACCAGAGGAGGAGGGAGACCCTCACTTAAGGTAAATCAAGGGAACAAGGGGAAGGTATACCATACCCAGGGTACCCCTACCCGCCAAAACAAAGTATCGTGGTGGGGTTGGAATGGTAATCAGTCGTACGTATTAAATATGATATAATCCTATTGATAATGCTTATATTCAGTACAGTTTATATAATTTTTTTGAATATATATAGTTCTTTGGCTGTTAAAAAAGTACGTAAACTGAATTATAGTGACACTTACTACTGGTTGCCCCGCCTTCGTCTTACCCTACCCCTTCCTCTTCACCTTCCCCATCCCCAACCTTCATTCATTCTTGTTCTATCTATTTTATGCATAGGGAGTTTTGTAAACAAAAGACCTGTGTATATATATAAACCTGTATTAACGCCACGGCCTCTACCAGCTGGCATATTGTTGCTAAAGCCTGGCACATTATTGTCATGGTCAGGCTGTGGCTCTGGCTGAGGGTTGGGCTGCTGCTGGGTTGACGGCTGGTCCACTGAGTCTGGTTGGTTGGTGGGCGGCGGCGCCTGCTGGTCATTTGGCTGGTGGGTGGGTGGCTCTGTGGGAGGCCTGTGGTTGCCATGCCCCACCTCCATGTCTTCATCTAATAAAATTTTGTCATCTGACATTTCTGTAATAAATAATATAATGATAATGCATCCTTTCATACATTTTTATCTCACTCTATATTTATTTGCAATTGCAATGAATGCGGGTGTCATGGAAATTACATTACAATAATTTATATTGGCTTTATTTTAGTACCTTTTAGCGGCAATTTATAAAGCTGAGCGGTAAATTGGATTTTAATGCATGCATGGCAACCAATGTCTAATTACATTAAGAGTATATCACGCAGTTGTGGTTCACCATTAGCATTGCCAACTCCACATAACATGCAGCTGTTATAACACGCAATTAATGTATCAGCTAGCTGTTAAATACTGTTTGGGTAAACCCCTTAAGATTAGCGTGTGAAAACTATTACATAACCAATTATAGTACACATGTTTACATATATCAAAGCTTGATCAGAAGTGTAACAATACCATCCACTTTCCCATACTTTATTTATAGATGATGTTACACATATATGCAGTAGCTTACCTTGTGATTGAATGTCACGACTAATTGAATGACCCATGGAAAAGATACATGGATATCCTCCTCTAAAATGGCACGATAAAAACATGCATATTCATTACATTATTGACATACTGTCAATCTACCATTGTGAATTGTAATAGATATAGTTTGCTATCACAACAAGGGTAAGCACAATAAAATTCTTGCAGGGAGCAATATAGCAGCTAGCTGATTGCTCTACCATTTAATGGGAGTATTTTTTTACACCTATGTATAATTTATGAATATGTTACAACATTAAACACAAGTGGCTCACCAGTAAGTCACATAAAAGAATTGTTTTATAATCCCACCATCCACCCATTACATGTCCTCAACATTTGCTCAACCTCACGTGAGGGAGCATTGTCAGCTAGCTGTTGCTCAACCTTGCACTAAACTTGTACATATACCGGAGTACATATTATGCATACCATACTTTGTAATACATACTTACGTCATTCCTTTTTAATGATTTGCTGCCAACCACCCCTTACATCCTCCTTGATTACATGTATACGTGTATAATCACATGAAATATACACTACTACGTATATGTATTACAACTAGCATGTGTAAACTTCTCTCCTTCTAACTGAAGTGACTACGTACTTTGAAGTGTGAATTCTTAAACCACAAATATATTGATTTTCGTGTGTAGTCACATGTCATATACTGGTCTAGGAACTTGTATGAGAATTCTTGCCAGGTATTGCTATTTGCTTCAAAGCTATCAACAATAGTATTTAACATGTGTGATAAACAAATCAACTGCATGTTCCCACTAAGTTTCCAATGCATCTATGTTCTGGTCGACTGCCATTGCATACAAAGCACTGCAATGACTTAATAAAGTTGCAGCTAGCTATCTGCTTGTATGCTCAACCTTTAGTGTAAAGTAAATACAAATTCAGTTTGACCGATATAAATACAGACTTACATGATTAATCATTTGAATGTTTTTATGATCCCACCATCCACCCCTTACATCCTCCATGATGGTATAACATACATTATCATTTTCTGTTTTAAATTTCAAAGACATGATGTATTGTTTACCTTAGTCTCACTGAAGTGACAACCTTGAAATGTGAGCTGTTAAACCATAAGTATATGGATTTACTTCCATAATCACATGTCATTGTCCTATCTACAAAGCGATTCGTGAATGTTTGCCATGTGTTGTTATGACCTTCAAAGCTATACACAACAGTATTGACAAACAAATCGTTTCAAGCTCTGATCCCCATGTACCAACCCTGTTCATTTCTGTACTATCAATATAATTTTGCACACTAGTATGTCCAAAAGGTTGTAAATAATTATAATTAGTAAATTTTCAATGTACAACATGTAACTTAGCATTGCGTTTCTTACTTCCATATGTTGTCTTTCACAACCTGTAATTATAAAAGACATTGCATTGCGTAAAGTGCGTAAGTTTGGTTTTGTCAAAATAACATCTGTACCACCAGATTGACATTGAAATTCCTGTGCAAACTGTAAACCCATCCTACTGCATGCATTTCTTAGCCAAAATTCATCAACTTGGTGGTACCTATACTCTGGCCATTCAGTCCTATTGGGGCCATGAACACTTTCAGTGCTAACTATTAAACAATCTTTACTGACTGTAATGTCTTTATTGGCTTTTTAGTTTTGTGTTTAGCTCTATTAATACTAATATTATCAATTCTTATTTTTTATTGCTTTCATTTTTCTCATTAGCTCTATTTATGGTAGTTCTGGCCCTCTTTTTACCAGCTATTTTTGCGTTTGTAAAATTTGGTATTGTTGTGGTAGTGTCGCATGTAAATCATGGGTTGATGAATTATTGTTCATGAAATTAGTTTCACTTGGAGTGCACCACAATCTAACAGTTCATCCACTAAAAATTTTTGCATATCTTCAGTAGCAACAAAGTCTACCTCTTTTACAGGGTATTTAACAGGAGCCCCATCGTATGGCGGCATCCTAATCACATCTACCGAATCACACCATTTTAATAAATCAAGGTAATATGGTGCAAGCTTGATAGCATTAGGATTGTAGTCCCAAAGTATTAAGTCTTGTAAATTACGTACCCTACGCAAAGCAACATATGTCTGGCCTGATGCAAAAAAAGTTATTGTTGAGCACTACTATAGCTTTATCTACTGTAAGCCCTTGCACTCGGTATACAGTCACTGCATAAGACAGTTGTACTGGAAACTGTGATCTCAAGATTGAGTATGAAGCACTTTTAATGTCTTGGTTCTGGGAATGGGATATCTGTCATTAGGATATCCTAGTTTGCATACCAATATGCAATTTGGCATTACATTAAGTACTTCACATAGTGTACCATTAACCCATCCTTCTGAAATATTCAGGTTACGTCTAAGGACAATGTGGCAACCATTTTTTAAGAATATTTCATCAGGTAGTCGTGTTTGTATATGTTTTACTTGCTCAAGATCACATTCTCTCAATGGCTGTCCATTTGAATCAGTGTCACTTGCTTCAAATTTGTGATCATAACTGTAGGCACTGTTCATTTATGGCATCTACTTCCTTTCGTCTAGAGCAAATGATTACAGTTTTTGTCAAATCAACTGTTGATACATCTGCCTTTTGTAGACGACTTTTCAATACAGAATCTACATGGTCATCACAAATACCTTCCCTTACTTTCAATAACATTGAACTAAGACCAACATCTTTTGCTCTCACTATTTCTTTTAATTGCAATATCTTAAAATTGAACCATGTGTGTGTGCAACACCAAACAAAATTACATGTTGTCCTCCCCATGCCTTATATCTACCGTCTTTTGTGGTGTATTTTCTACAAAGTTGTTCAATATTTATGAACAGTTTAGCATCAATCATTGAAAATTCATCAATGATTATTACGTCAGTCTTCCTAACAATGGCAGCATCAACAGTGCCATTTTCAAGTGATGTTTTACATGTAATGTCTAATTTAAAGAAGTTATGAATAGTTGTACCTTTTATTAGTGATGCTGCCACACCACTTGGTGCAAGTTTTGTAACCACTAAGTTATTGTTTCTCAAATAGGTGACTATTGCTCCCATCACATATGATTTTCCGCCACCAGCCGCACCAACTATAGCAGCTAAACTTGTGTTTGTTGCACCTCAACATTGTTTCAAAGGTTCTTTTTGTGAATCAGTGAATGAATTGTAATATTCATCTATGGGTTTAGTTTGAGGTGGCAATAATATCTCATCACCTTCACCATTGCCAAACAATTGGTCTGTAACTTCTCATATTTCCTGCTTGCCATCAGTACCTACTGGCAAGGTTGACAGAAATGCATCAGCCTCCTCTTCATCTAAAAATTCATTTTCTAAATACATTTTTACCAATGACTGAATGTTCTCAAAATTAAAGCCACGCTTTACGGCATCCATAAGATTTGCTCTAATGTCATGATGTTGATCAACCATATTTTTAGTCATAATCCATGATGATGGTGGATGAATAACAAGATCATCATTAGGAGTGAGTGGTACGTTTAACAAATATTTTTGCATATAGTAAGTATCTTGGTCATCAACGGTTATAAACTTATGTCTTGTTACAGCAGCTCATGCCCTACGTACCCAAAAATTTCCATTGTTATCTTTTAGCATTGTGCGAGGGGTCCGCCACTTGAGGTTTTCGTCGACATGATTCGGAATCATCCAGTGACTTTGCTTGATTCCATGATTCCACACAAGATTCCTAAGGATTCCGAATGATTCCGGTGATTCTCGAGATTCTAATGATTCCGAGTGATTCCGAGTAATTCCAGTATGATTCCGAGTGATTCCAGTATGATTCCGAGTGATTCCAGTATGATTCCTTCGGATTCCTTAATTAGATTTAAGAAAGACTATAGTGATTCTTTGATTCTGACGGGAAGTGTAGGCTATATACTCCACTCGATCGACTCCACTCGAGGAGGGAATTGCAGCCAAGATAATCATGTCGGGCCTCAAGTCACGATCGCGAGATAGCCTATAATGTAAGCCATGGCGGTGTGACTTCTTTTGAACCCTGTAAGATAAAACACTCAGCTTCAACTAATGTAAATATATACCCGTGGCACGCCAAATTATCTTGCATGGAGCTCCAAAGTTGATTGTTTATTTAATAAAAATCATGCCGAAGCATGCAAAGTGAAATTGATGCATATACACAAGCAACACTAGGCAAGCAAATACATCATAGTAACTAGCTATACATAGATTAAAGGGAAAGGATAATACATAGCTATAGCTACAATGACTGAACATATTCAATATTGCTAGCTATGCTATAGCTAATGATGATGACTGAGAGTCACAGCTATCACAAAACCACTGATCATCACTGTTAGTTAGTTGTGGATTCAAATCCAAAATACATTTAACATGGTACCATTCCAGGCACTTGTCACATTGTACCATCTTTGTGCCATCATCCGGTAACCGACACTTGCAATAAATCAAATAAGTTAATTCTTCTGATATTCTTTTTTTATCCGTTTTCCTTTAAAAATAGGAAATTTTTCTATAATTTCATTTTCAAAACATTGGTATAAATGAATCCTTAGTTCTTGTTGATTGTACACTAAATTGACGGGGTCATCATTATTGGCTATACTTGTCATCATCGCGATTGCGTACAATCCACAGTCTAGGCCTCCCTTCTGTGTTGCAACATTGACAACTTTTATTTTGATGGAATGTAGCTTTGATTTAATATATCGTGCTACAACTGTTTGTGTATGTAAAGCTGGTGATAATTGCAAGGAATCATAGATTTCAATTTCTCCATCTGCACAACCAACTGTTGAGAGAGCTATCCAGTGGTCTGTTCTACCCAATTTAACATGGACAATTTGTAGGTTATCCTTTTTTGTAAATCGTTGAAGGGAATCAGTATCCTGTATAACAGTATTTTGAAACCCACCGATGTTAGGAAATTGCCTTTGAAGCAAAGCTTGAGCTGCTCCTATGTGATAATCATCTAACAACTGCCCATTACACAAATGAGATTTATGTAGCATGGTCAGTGTATAGCAACCATATTTCCTCCAGACAGCATTTGTTCTACTTGAGGTTCTACTAGAGACGGTGCTTGTAATACTACTGTTCGCTATACTTTTCTTGGACTCCGCATAACATTCATTATCCTTAGTTTGTTTCAAATTTTCTTTCAGGAATACCATTGACTTCTCAGAAACTGTAAGAAGTTCAGCACAAGCTAGCTCAACCTGTGTGGTATTCAGCCCCATGATACTACTGCTTTGAGGAATGTCCTCAGTCTGTAGTATTTCAAAACATCCTGCAGACAGGGTAAATGCATACTCGTTTATCAAACAAAAATGTGATGTCGGATTAGCAGATAAAACAAATGTTCGCAAAGGTAGAGGAATATGCCATGTAAACCAAGCACATACAACTGCTGTATTTTTTCCAACACTGTTCAATTTCAAACATGTTTCTTTGCATTGTTGTGTTTTGTTAGTTTTGCCTGTGAGATAAAAAAATTGCAGGACCTTGCCTATTTTCCATTCTTCACACTGGGGCTTTTTAAACACACATAAATCACCTACATTAAGAGTTTCACACTTCTGAGGCAAAGTTTCCATATGCTTAACTTTTGGCAGATAGACTTCAGATTCTGATAAATAAGGCTGTCTTGCTCTTACTCTAAACAGCCGATCACTAAACACAAATTCGTATTCTTGAAATAGCCAAATTGCAGTTGACTTTATAATATAAACTGTTTTACCATTATGGGTTACTTCCACAAACTCAGAGTGCTGTTTTTGCTGATTCTCTTTCTTGTTAGTCTACAGAAAATAAGAAATACATCACGTATGAGCATACAAAACATAGCTAGCTACTTACTTCAAAACAGTTTTCCATGTTTTCAGCTGAGTATAAGGAAATGGTACTGGATGATGACCTTTTCATTTTTTTTGTTTTGGAGACTTTTAGACAACTGGCTCTTAGCCAATCCTGCCTTTTGTAGGTTTAGAACATCTTTTTGTAATTCTTCTTTACTCATAAATTCCAAATCCTGTTCATTCCCACCTTCTTCCTTATCAGCAGTATCACCTTCATCATCCTCATCATCTTCATCATCATCCTTATCATTGTCATCCTCATCATCATCGTCCTTATCATTGTCATCCTCATCATCTTTATCATCATCCTTATCATCGTCATCCTCATCATCTTTATCATCGTCCTTATCATCATCATCTTTATCATCATCATCTTTATCATCATCCTTATCATCATCCTTGTTATTAAACACCTTTAATGTTAGGTCTTCCCATTTTCCATCTTTATCCTTGACATATATTCCCAGGTCTTCCAGTGCATATTGTGCTTCTCTTTTTGCTCTTTCTACTGTATCAAATATCTCTTTATCAGACATGTCCATCAAATTGGATAACTTAGTGTCACTTGAAAATCCAGTCTTTTTGACATGATTGATAACACGAGGATACTGTATTCCCGTTTCCTTCATCTCAGATTCTAGCTGTAACTGAATCTGCAAACGATGGAGGTGTTGTAGGAGGGCATGCATGCTAAAGTTGATTATAGTTGAGAATGTACCAGTCATGCTTCTGGCTGCCCTAAAAGTTTGCTCACATGGCTGTGATCCCAGTAGCCAAGGGCAAAATAACTCATTTCCATTAGGAATTTTATCCCTCATTAATATCACAAGACTTACCAGAGCATGCCCATTTAATTCTATTCCCGAAAATGCATTGCTGGTAATGAAGTTTTCTTTTACATTAATTTTTTTGTGCAGAGATAACCACCTATGCCAGTATCTCAAAAAGAAGATTATATACCAGACCTTTTTGATTCTTTCTAAAGGCGAGAGACCCTTATCTAAAAATGCATCGACAAAATTTTTCATAAGCTCTAAATATTTAAGTGTGCCTTTACCATCTGGCACTTTCTCAAGTAATTCCAACACAGAGGGACTAGTAATGCGAGTGACAGCATCAAAATTTTGCTTGTCTTTGTGATTTAGGTCTTTAAGCCTGATGCCATGCTGATCTTTCGTGAAGGTATTAACTAAAATTTTGAGATGGAAGGTTTTAACAACCTTGACTTCAATTTTACTGTAACGTGGATATAATCTTGTATATAAAGCAATGATGTTGCCTTCTCTAACCAAAACCATGTCCATTCTTTGGGAAGTTTGAACTCAGTAGTTAGTGGTGAAGGTGATGAATTGTATAACGATTTATTAGTACTAGAAACTTTCAACTGTGTGGAAATTTTCATTGCTCTTAGAAGACGAGTGTCTCCATCTGCACCAAAACTAATGACAGTTACATTTCTTTTCTGACACTCTATAAATATGTATCTCCAATGTTTTAAAACATCTGTAGCTGTAAAACTATTGTTGGTTCCCATGCATGCTAAACAATATGCTGGTACAGTTGGAGAAACACATTGTGCCACATATACATAGGCAAATTTTGATATTTCACAGGTTCTAAAGCACTGTTCAATCACCTCAAATGATGTAGCCAAGAATGAGTCAGTTAATGGTAATCCATCTTCACTACATGGTAACATAAATCCTACCATCCTGTCATTTTCACGGTCATACTCTACTCTGGCTACAACACGCGTAGCATCTTCACTAATTGCAATAACAAATGGTGCATTGTATTTATTAAGGTGGCTTACTAGCCCATCAAACTGAAACTGGGCTTCAGACAGAGGATAATATTCAGATCGAATCGTTCTTTGTACTGTTCTAAGGGATGGAAGGGCATCTTCCATATTTTTCTGAATCAGATTATAGGCCATTGGACCACCATACAAAAGTAATGATGTAGAAAACTTCACTATGTCTTCTAGACTGTGGCAACTTGCCAATGTTCTTCTTAGCATTGTCAACTATTTGTTTAAAGAAGGTGGAAAAATCTTTTCTTTTGCTACTATCTGAAGATTGACTTGAAGTCTGATCTGTTGAAAACTAAAAATATTCATCAGTTGAGGGGTAGATCTAGCATACTTCTCAACTTCATCAATAGTTTTATAATAATCGGTAATGACAGTTTGAGAGGGGTCATATTTCAATAATGACATTTGTTTCCGTGTTGAACAAGACCAATCAAGTTTAGGCTTTTTTAAAGGAGAGACAGATGCCTCAACATCATAATCAGCCCCTCCTATTTCCTTATAATAGGAGGGGCTAACCGATAACCCTGCTCATTAGTAGTACTGTTTTTGTGATATTCTCCATCCGTATCTGTGACTGTAGGTGAACCTTCTGAGGTCCTAATAGATGGTGGTGAGTTGTGGTGTATTGGTGACTTTGTTAAATGTGTTGGTGGTGAGTGGGGACTTGATAATTCAGATGCAGATGCAGGGTTTAATACATCTGACGAACTAGTATCGCTATGTAAACTAAAATATTTGGTTAAAGCTAGTTGACTCTCCGGTTTTCTCGAACACACCCTTTTACATGACGTATCCAGTTAGACAACTTTACAAGCTTGTTTGAACTGACACCAAGATGAACTTTTTTATCACACATTGTGCATAAAATAGCTGCACAAAAGCTGCTACATTGACTAGTACTTGGTTCAACAATAACTCGATATTCTGTGTGTTCTTTAAGTTGCCTTAGATGGATATTATTTTGTGCATGCTGCCATGTAACTATTTGCTTACGAATCTTTGAGGTGGTATCGGCAAGGTCTACATCATGATCAATATCTGTCGGACAATCGCTTCTACTACTAACAGCAGTCACACGGGTGTCTTTGGCTTTTATATCCTTGGTATGTGGTTTAGATATTTTACTATAAGGATTGACTTGCTTCCAGACATCCTTCACAAATTTTGATAACAAATTCTATGTCCAGGAGGAATATCTGGCACCAAACTGGCCCAATCACCACGAGAAAACCTACAAAAAATTTTATAGGTACAAAGGCATAGCTAAAAATCATCATACTAACCTTGCATCATTAGGAAAATTTTTTCGAACATAATCTAATATTTCATCAATATCATTTAGTTGACCAGATTCACTAACATCCATGTGTCCAATGGTTTCCAGTCTGTCGTATCCAGATGCTAAGAGCATATTCTGGATATATACTGGAAGATTATGAGTGGTGGTTATGCTGGTAAATAAATTCATTTCTCCCTCATTCGATTCCTGGGAATCTTGTGGTACACCACTCTGCTTAGCCTATGAAAATCAGATCATGGCCATAAGCTGAATCCACAATACTTAATAAAGCAACAGATAATGCAAAACATCAAACAATAGAAGACGGTTGGGCAAAAATTAGACAGCTCGTTAGACAGCAAATACCTTGGCAAATACTATGTTGTGCTGGAAATTTTACAGTACTGAGTCAAATGGCTTACCATCTGGCTCGATTCTCCCCACTCGATTCCTGGGAAGTCGGAGTTTCTCTGCTTACGTCGAGCTCCTCAAATTACGTCGAGCTCCTCAAATTCTTCGCACCTCAGTCGCCAACGCGGCTGAATTAGATGATTCTTCGAGTGATTCTTCGTACCAGACTCAAATTCAGCCGCCACAATACAAGAATCATCTTGAATGAATATACAGCACGAGGATTGTGAGGGCTTTACACTCACACGAGGCCGCTCGCACAAGGCCCACAGGCGACGTAATAACTTTTTGTCACGTGATGTTAAACATACAGTCACGTGATATAAATTCAGTGTTTTACGGAATTTTACTAAATATTTGGAATTATAATTCCAGATTTGATTCCTGCGGATTCCTATAATTCCGTGTGATTCCAAGATTCCTTACCAGATTCTTGTTGATTCCTGAAGCCATCGACGTGATTCTGAATCGTGTCGGACCCCCCGGCATTGTGCCAGCAGGATACACTTCTAGCATTTTATACAATGATGAATTTGTTACGTCTTCAATTTCATCACCATGATTTGTTAATTTTTCATAAAGCCAGTGTTGTTTGTTTGCTTTATCTATTAAATTGTCCTGCTTCATTAAGTATTGTTTTTGCCCTTGCAGTATTTTCTGCATCACCAACACCTTCATTAGCTGTATCACTACCTTGTCTCTCATCACATCTCAAGTATTGAGTAAAGCTCTTAACAATACCAGCATGTTGGTATGTGGCTTTAATAATAGATAAAGCAGCCATTTGCATTAGATAAATTTTTCAGTCGTTCAGTGAACAATGCAACCGCACTTTTAGTATCTTTTATAGATGGGTCATTCCAGGTGAAATCAACAAGGAATTTAGGTTAACCTTTCGGATTTCAACCAAATTTGGTATGCTTATTGCATACATAAAGCTGGTTTAAACAAAAGAATTTAATTTGTATGTGTTGCTATGTGCTCCTTAGTGATGAGTCTTTGCTCACACGACTTACTCGTGACGTCATTAATTACTATTACAATACACTGAATAGCAGTTGATTAACAGTGGTTTAACTTACACATCGCCTGGTTTTTAGATGGTAGAACATCAACTTGTTACTCTTGGAGCCTGTATTGTCCCATCTCTTAGTATTCAAAATCTTTACCAGATGACAATACCAGAATTATTCAATGCAAAGCTCATACTATTAGCTACCAAGTAGGTAAATTTGTGATATCTCCCATGCAGTGTGCATTACATGGAAAAATTAAAATTGTACACATGCAGTGATGTACAAACGTTCTGGATAAGAAAACGATTCATCTTCTAAACCCAACAGCAGTTTCTTAATGAAAAGCCGACTGACAGATTCTTTTCCGGCCAATTCTATGATTTTCTGCTTCCATTCTGGCCAATCATCCATTAGTGCACTAGGTTCTCCATCAAAATGTGCTATTGCTTTAAATTCTCGTCGTATCTAAGCATAAAATCAGAGTTAGCTACTTTCTTATAGTAAATATAACTTACCCATCTGCTACTTGATAAGTACGGAAATTACTCCAGCACCTCTGAAATTAACGGTCGATCACTACTAATCCATTGATGTCTCCTAAACCTCGTTTTGCTCATCAGCTCTTTTACAAATCCATGTCCATTCCCTTTTTTGCTGTTTTTGAACTCTTGCTGTAAATGTTCAACTGCTTCATATTCATCGTCATCTATGGGTGACTCCTCCTCAGTAAGAAGGTTTTGCCTTTTGGCCTGTGGTTCTGCAGATGTTTCCTCTGTATCCTCTGTTGTTGCTTTGTGACTTTTACGAAAGTTTTTGCATGCATACCTCAAAGATTCCCTATATTTATCACAGAGTTAAATACACTATACACGGCTACCTACTTATTCACTTACAATTTGGCTTTTCTTCCAATTTAGGATACTCAGCAATGAGCTTTCTGCATATTGTTGTGTATTGCTCAGAGCTTGGTGTGATTGTATGCGCTATTATATATGTACGCAGAACTTGTATAACTTCACACCTTGCTCTGGAAGACACCACACCAGTTCTTACTGCTTCACGCACATAACCAGAAAATGTATGCAATTCCGGTATTGCAAAATCAACATGCCATTGTGGATCAGAATGGGAAGTCCAACCCCTCTGAACTACCTACATCTGCTGGCGTGTCGGTCTAAAACAATGCAACTGTAAAAAAGGAACCTCACTTATCTTTTGAACCACTGGAGGGAACATGATCTTCTGTTGCTCAGCATTCCTGGGCTTTATGCATCATGCTATTATTTTATTCAGTAGTTCTCACCATCTTGAGGCACGACGCCTTTCAGTAACTTTCTAACCTGGATTCGATCTCCAACCACAGGAAGTAGTTCCTGAATATTTTCATCCGTCATTTCGATGAAGGTCTGCCCGCAAATTCTGTTTGCAGCAAAAGCCGAAACAACATCTTCATGAAATCCTTCTTTCACTAAGACGTCATGAAGTCCACACAATTCAATTCCCCGATGTTTTCTGCTTTCAAAAATTCTTAACACATGCACATGTGTTTGATCACGTGCAAAACATTTAATTGAATAAAATTATTGTGGTATGTAACTATACATGATTCATAGTAATCGTGCCAATCTTAATTATCTAATATCTTTCGCCCTTGCAAAAGAGATTTTTTAGCCAGCTCCTTCATATAGCCTTTGTCCTTTTGGACTAGCACCAACTTACCTTCTAACAGCTGCAAAATACCGGTCGATGATGCAGCGTCTGAATTGTTTGGCCACATGCTGCAAGCTCCTATATCTGATTCAGGAACCATGGCCATGGCTGAGGTTATCTCTGTGGCTACGAATCTGCATAATAAACCAGATACCACTTAACCCCAGCTTTATGTAATATTATATTGATTGCTGTTTATTATATAGCTACATCAGATCATCAGTAGCTGGTTGGTGTGATTAGCTTGATTCAGTTGATGTTTCTGACTTGTGGAAATCTGGATCACATGACCATCTGGTGATCTCAGTCTTCAGAGACAAGACAATGATGTGCAAGCCTATGGCCCGGTCCTACTTTGATCATAGATTAATATATCATAAGCGAACAGTATATATCATGAGCAAGCAGTATATATAGACTAGTATATGGTAGCTAGCTACATCGTCTCGGTGAAGACATAGATAGTATATTCTCCGTACGGAGACTATACTATCTATGGTGAAGAAAATCTATCCACACAACCAAAGTCTACCATATAGCTTACCCCCCTTTAATTTCCCACTGTAAAAGTTGTTATCATACAATATCCATAAATGTTAATACACCATTTGCCCCTTTTACAGGCGAGCGCCATTTCACCTGACAGTGATGATTGCCAAGTTGCACTGCTTGTAAATAATATGTTAAACAAAAACACCCTGGGTGTAAGCCAATCAGAAGCAGCATTGCAAATAGGTATGTGCGACCAAAAACTTTGATATCAGTTGAGGCCAAGAAATTACTTAACAGAAATCTTTTTAACTACTTGAATGACATACAATAGTTTATAGCATATTTTCACAACTATGATTGGCTTTGTCACTTGGCCACCTTTATTAATAATGATGGTGTGAAAAAGGTGGCCAAGTGACAAAGCCAATCATAGTTGTGAAAATATGCTATAAACTATTGTATGTCATTCAAGTAGTTAAAAAGATTTCTGATAAGTAATTTCTTGGCCTCAACTGATATATCAAAGTTTTTGGTTGCACATACCTATTTGCAATGCTGCTTCTGATTGGCCTCGCAATTTTTTACACCCAGGGTGTTTTTGTTTAGTATATCACTACTTTTTTGGAAGTATAAACAGATGTTACTACTAGCAAGCAGCAGAAAAGTACTGCATGGGCATAACTTGTACTTACCTAGCACACAATATTGCAAATTAAACTTTGAAGCTTAATTTTGAAAAACTCAAGCCCGAGATTTTTTTTTAACTTTCACTACAGAGTGATACATCAATATAGATTGTATATCTGAAAGTTTATGCAAATCATTCGAAGGGGATCCAAGTTATGACAACTATCAACCTGCAGTGTAATAGTCCTTCTCAAATACATTCAAGTGTTTACTTCAGACTGATAATAGTATGACGGGTAGAGCATACATGGCTGAAATTCATGAAGAAATGAGTGAGTTATTAGACAAACGAATGAATGTATAAAAAGAGAGTTTGAAAAAACTTCCGGGGTTCACGAAAGCTCCCGCAAGCCCACGAAAAAAGTGTGCGATGAAAATGAAAGAAAGAAGAAAAGAACGACTGCCTCGTAAAAATTTTTGTGGTGACAGGAAGGCATTTATAAGGCTGTATCAGAATAGATTTCTATAAACTTCGGGATATTGATTCTTCAAATAATGAAGGTACTAATTGTCTAGTAAACGGGCGAATTGGGCAGGAAAGGATGGTTCATCGTGCGTAGTCACACAACGGACGCCATAAATCTTGCAATGGCTGGTACTTAGGAATGGTGGCGCCTATTTCCTCCATTCTTGGTTTGTTGATTCTATATAGTGGGTCGGTAATAACTAAGCGATAGCTTTAATCGCGGCTTAGCTAGAGCGTTCGCGAGTTTGAGGGCAGTGCTACTTGTAAATAAATCCCTCAGTGGTCGTGTTGCTGTGCTTCTTCTTGGCCTTGCGACTCACTATCGTGAGTCTTGATCTTTTCACTTATTCTCTACTCCAGAGTCCAGACACATAACTCCTGGAGCATCCGCTTTATACTCACCGTCGCCATTTTTAGTACTCAAATTTTAAACTTTACTAATCACGTGACAAAGTTGTTATTATTTTGTAGTCGCCAAGGTCGTAGCTGTTGATCCAGAACTTCCCTGCACTACACTTAAACAGTGAACGCGTTTTGATAGGTCTACACGTGTCATTAATTGAACATAAACGGGAAATTCCAAGGGGAAATCCTGTAGATATATATTGCTCATGTGATCTAATGAAACATTGACTAATAAAATACTAAGCTTAGTAAATTGGTGCCTAGTATTTCTTTAAAGGAATAATTTATGGACTGTAATAAGCTGGTTCCTACAAAGAATAATTGATTAAGCATTCAATTTTTGATGGAGGGGCAATGGGGGGCAAATGCCCCCCCTCTAGCTAAGCCTCTACCAAAGATGCATTTCATGATACACATGCTAAGAGAGTATGTAGTCTAAAATTTTTGTCAGGTATGTTTACTGTCATTTATATTATATAGGTACGGACCATTAATCTGTCATTGGACTATGAGATATGAAGCAAAACATTCATATTTCAAACAGCTTGCTCAGTCAATAGGAAATTTCATTAATCTACATCAGCAGTTCCAGTGCTACTTGAATACAGATACAATTGATATACCCGGATGGAATGATAACGTTAAAGTTGGAAAAGGTTACTTATGTCACGGGTATTGTTAAAAGGTATAACAACTGCATAAACCTTTTTCAATAATAGGATCTGTAGTTTCAAATATAACAGTACCAGCATATTTGGGTCCTGTATCCAGTGTCTTTAACTACGTATGCATGTGATGTGCATAATACACGTACCACAGGACAAGTTGGGTTAAAATACATGGCAAATGCTATAAACCAAATGCTGCAGTTATAGTTGGCATTGAGGATGATTTACCTCTGTTAATCATGAATGAATTGGAGTGTGTGCATGCGCCTATACATACACATATCCCTAACATCTCCCTCCCCAAAGTTACAAAACAAAAAAACAAAGGGGAGAAAAGAACAAGTACAAATCACCTTAACAAAAACTGACTTAATTCCTATCTTGAATGTTATATCAACTGCTGGCCGGCAGCCTTAGATCAGAGCTTCACAAAGTCTTTGTACCGTTCTGGAGTTTTCACAGTTCTCCCTAACTTTGTTGGGGTTCCTGCTGTATCTGAGCTGCTCTGGTCTAGTTGACATGATCCTGCTGCCGGTGGCTGTGGGGTCTCCTCTTGTTGATATGGTGTTTCTCCTTGGGCTTGCGTCAATTGACTGTCTTGAATTAGCTCAGGTTGTCCTTGTAACTCTTCATTACCAAATGGTCTTGTTGCTTCCTCTGGCATTTCTCCTGATCTCAGGAATTTGCGATTTCTTCTAAGTAGGTGACCTTGTGCTGTTTTAACCAGATATGAGCATTCAGCCACCTTCTTCATGATGGATACTTTGCTCCAGGATCTTGCCTTATCTTGTGGTTGTAATCGAACGGTGTCTCCTATCTCTAAGGGAGGAAGTGGGTGTGCTCCTTTATCATAATATGCCTTTGCAGTGCTCTATGTCCTCTGTAATGTTGGTTGGCACCCTTGGGTGTAGCAGCCCACTGGTAGTAGGGAGCAGTGTTCTGGTCCGGCGGAAGTGTAATTTTTGTACTAGGCTCAAATTGTTACCTTCAGATGGTGTGTTCCTCCAATTAAGGATGGCAAGGTGTACGTCTTGGTGACCTCTCTTTGTTTTCTTGATTAGTCTCTTAACTATTTTTACGGCTGACTCAGCCTTCCCATTTGCCTGGCTGTGGTACGGAGAACTAGTGACGTGGTTAAACTCCCACTCTTTTGCAAACCTGGCATATGCTTCAGCTCGAAATTGTGGACCATTGTCTGTAAGGACGGTCTCCGGTATTCCAAAACGGGCAAATTGAGTTTTTGTATGCATCACTATGGTTTCACTAGAGGTGTCTGGGAGTATGTCTAACTCCCAGTAATCACTGAAATAATCAACTGTGATCAGGTAGTTCTGGCTGTCTAGTGTAAACAGGTCCTGTCCAACCATTTGCCATGGATGCGTAGGTATGGCATATGTCATGAGAGGCTCCTTGGCTTGTTCCTGTAGAAATTCATTGCATACACTGCATTGACTTACCAACTGGCGGATTTTGGCTGTCATCCTAGCCAGAATATCACATCCTTTGCACGTCTTGTGCATGAGTCTGGTCGTTGATAGCTGCAGTGAATTTTCCGTACCATGTGTTTCTGCATCTGTTCTGGGATAACCACTTTGAAGATCATACCGTCCTGCAGTGTGATTTCATCTCTAAATCCCCAATAACTTCTTGCACTGATGGGCACCTCTTCTCTTGTGTCTGGCCACCCTCCTTGTATTACCTTAGATAATGTCTGCATTGTTGGGTCATTGCTTGTTGCCTGCCTGATTTGAGTTTGTGTGGATTGCTGCATATGCAAGTGCTGTGTCTGGCTGATCTGTTCTATTTCTTTGAATAGTTGGGTCTTCCTGCTGGAGTTTGAATATTTCAAAATTTTACTCTGCTTTTGGCTTGTGATCTGGGACATAGGCTCTACTTAGCATGTCAGCTATGTACATTTTGTCCCCAGGACAGTATTGTACTTTCAAACTATACTTTTGTAATCTCATTAGCATTCATTGAAGGCACTTGGGGGCATTGTATATGGGCTTAGTGAATATGGACACCAGTGGCTTGTGGTCTGTGTCTACTGCGATGCATACTCTATACCCAGCAGATACTAGTTGAACCGTTCGCAAGCAAAAACTATGGCAGGGCACTCTTTTTCAACCTGGGCGTACTGTTGTTCTGTTGTGGAGAGGCTCCTGGAAGCAAAGGTAACAGGTTGTCCCTTTTGCAGTAGCATTGCTCCTAATCCGTTCTGTGATGCATCACTCTGAACAGTTACTTCCTCGGTGACATAATAATATTGAAGCACTGGTGCTGTTTCACAGTGTTAAGGGCTTTGTCCTGATTAGTTTGCCATGTAAATATTGTGTCTTTCTCAGTAAGTTGCCACAAAGGGCTCACCAAGTCAACAAGCTTTGGGAGAACATGACAGGTAAGTTACACATCCAAGAAGTCGTTCCACTCCTTTCTTATTCACAGGTCTGGGCATGTCAATAATGGCTTATACTTTGCAGGGTCAGGACTAACCCCTTGTGCAGTGAGTCGGTGCCCCATATATGCAACTTCACTTAAGCATAATCTTAATTTGCATTTGTTGAGCTTTAAATTTGTATCCCTTGCTCTTTCCAGTAGATGTTTCAGGTTTGCGTCATGGTCTTGTCTGTACTCCTCTTCAGTAGTGCCACACCCATAGACCAATATATCATCTGCTATCACCGCAACACCTGGCAGGTCTTGGCATATCATATGCATTCGTCTTTGAAATTCCTCTGGCGCCGATGAAATGCCAAATGGCATCCGTAAATATCAATATCGTCCATATGGTGACCAGAATGTTGTCAGGTAGGAACTCTCTTCATCAAGATTGACCTGGTGAAACCCATCCTTGGCATCTAACACCGAGAACAGACGGGCATTGGACAGGGCTGGGAGTATCTCATCGAGGATAGGCATTTGATACTTTGGCCTGCGAATTGCCTTGTTGAGATCACGAGGATCAATGCACACACGCAACTTCCCTGGTTTCTTGATAGCCACTAAATTGCTAATCCAAGGTGTGTTGGGGTGGTGACTGGTGTTATGATTCCTTGAGACACAAGGCTGTCTAGTTTGACCTTGAGCTGCTCTTTCAGGGCTACTGGCACCCGTCTTAGTACGTGCTGCACTGGTGATACTGAGGGGTCCAATTCAATATGGTAGTCTCCTTCCAGACATCTAAGTCCCTCAAACACGTCTTTATATTGGTCAATCATATCCATTGGCTGTGTCGTATTTACAGTGTCTATTTTAATCATTCCTAGTGCTTGGCATGTCTTTCCTGATAACAGAGGCCGCTGATCGCCATGTATTACCTTGAAGTCTAGGTTGTAGGGTTTGCTTCCATAAACACAATGTGCTTTGTACTCTCCTAACGCTGTTACTAGGCTTCCATCATAGAATTTGAGCTTAGTGCTGGTTGGTTGTAATACTGGATTGCCGTTTTGTTGGATGGTACACATGTCATGGTGTGTGATCACATTGCACGTGGCTCCTGTGTCCAGTTGGTAGTCCGGCAGTCCAGGGCAACCATTGCGCCCTCATTTGCAAAATGTAATTTAGCAAAGTATTGACCTTTCCAGTTGTGATGAACAGCCCCAATCTCTTCTACCATAGATGCTGATTCCTCAGAGTCCGTTGACATACCCCCATCGTCAACAGCTGCCATTGAGGCTGCTGTCTTGTTAAGTTGACTTCTCCGGTGTCTGCATACTGCCTGAAAATGGTTTGGCTTTCCACAGTGGTTGCAGGTCTTTCCATATGCTGGACAACTGGCACGGTCTGTTGAATGATTTTCTCCGCAGTACTGGTATGATGCTGTGCTAGGTGTGTTTCTAAGCTTTCCACGGGAGTTGATGGGCTTACGTTTCCTTGACTGAGGATCCATCCTGAGGGCGTGTACTGGAGTTTCTTGCTCTTCGGTGGCTAGGTGTTTAAGCTTCGTTTGCTGATTCTCAGTGCTTCTAGTGCTGTTTTTAGATCACACTCTTTCTGTCTAAACAACCTGGCTTGTGCTGCAAGCCGATCTCTGAGCATTTCATCATGCAGGTTTTGAAAGTTACATGTCTCTGAGTCTTATTATATACTGGTCAACAGTTTCGTTGAGTTGTTGTTTAGCTGCATGAAAGAGAAAGCGCTCATAGAGTATGTTCCTCGAGGGCTCAAAATATGACTCTAACTTCTGCTGGATCTTTTGCGTCGTCTTCGCTTAGCTCTAACCGCGCTAGTATTTGTCTGCACTCCTTGCCTATTACTGTCTTCAAAGTCGCCGCTTGGATTGTTTTTCCTTCTTGTGCAGTTCTATCGCAGTGGCATAGTCTGTATATGCTTCCTTGAAACTCCTCCAGTTGGTGGCAACGTCGCCCGTACACTGCATAGGGTCTGGTGATGGTAGTTGGTATGTTGCCATTGTCTGCGGTCCACACCGGTCTGTAACACACTATATACAACAGACAGGACCTGTCAAAAATCGTTTTACTTGCCTTTTAGGGTACCGTAACTACTCCACGGTACCAGGATGATTTGCGTGTGGTTGTTAAAGTTTCTCCTTTTCGTGATTGCGATGGATTTACGAGCAAAGTTTGTCCACTTCTGACACCATGTTAATTATGAATGAATTGGAGTGTGTGCATCTGCCTATACATACACATGTCCCTAATGGACAAATTCAAGAAATATATTGCATCGATGGAACTGCTAAAGTTCTATTTAATGTCACACTTATTATGAGTCACATTAATGTGCATATACACTTCACAATGACACTGCTATATGCACAAAATTTGTATTCTACGAACAATTGTTTATACACACATTCGTAAATCAGAAGCACTTCGTAATTTTACCCCATGCATTGTGTACTATGTAAATTCAGTTGAATATCCATTTAATTCAAAATACGTCCTACATCTTCGTCAGCAAGAATTTTTGACCGCAAATGTCAGTACCATAAGTTCTCTAAAATTCAGCATGTCTTATTTGAATTTCGATCTATAATTAGAGAGTAAATATTGGAATAAAAGTCCATGTCAAAATAATTAGAAGCATCAGCAGCAAGCAATGCCTGCAGTGTTGAACGATAGCACTATGGTCAGGGGATGGCTAGTTAGCTACAATTTATCAGTGAGTGGTGCTGCTATTCAGTTAGTTGCCACAGGTTTAGTTGCCGTCCGTTTACTACTTACCATCCATACCTCACCATCCTGTTGGTTGGTGGAGCTATCTGGAAGCTGCTATGCAATTCAACATGGTAAATGTGCTGTGAGAGTTATTAGAAAGGGGTGCAAAAACAGAAGCCAAACTTTTAGTAAACTTACGGTATGTGAGTTAGCACAGAAACAAATGCTGCAGCATTCAACTATTTGAAATATTAAAAGTGTGTGTGTGTGTGCGCGTGCTGTGTGTGTGTGTGTGTGGATGTACGTGTGTGTGTGTGTGTGTGTGTGTGTGTGTGAGCATTGGGAAGATACCAGTTCTAGACCTAACAATTAGTCAGAGCTGGGGGAAGCAATTTGCTATTGGTGAGGCAGACCAAAAACAAATAATGACACACAGTTGAGTGATTAGTCTCAAGTCTTCATTATTGTGCGAAATGCTAGGGGGGTCTAGGGGCATGCCCCCCCAGGAAAATTTTGAAAAATAGATGCTCTGAGATTGAATTTGAGAGCATTTCAGGGTCTTAGCCATTGTTTTCATATTAGCTATATATACATGTACATGATTACACATTCATTATTATTCATTCATTCATTATCATTATTATTCATTATGCTCTAACTTTTTCCTGTCTTACAGCTTGTACACAACAAAAACAAAATGCCCTATCGTGTTCTTGATCATATGATATCCATGGCCATTGCTTAAACCACGCCGGCTGAAATGAACGATACGTCGCAGACTTAATGCCAAAGCGTCGTTTTGGGAAGTTGAATGAAGTCGGTTGATTAGGCTTTTCTCCTAAATCAGGCAAACGGGTTTCATAGTCGATTCGGACTTCTCCAGGTCGCTGATCTTTACTACAATCCTGAAGAAAACTTGAACTGTCGCTAGAAGAAACACGTGCGTCCTCCATTCTTTTATTGTTTATAAAAATTGTAATCGGTCGTCGTTAAAAATTTACTGATCAGAAAATATTACTACGGCTATGGCCGGGGCTGCCGTAGTAGCTCCCCCGGCCCTGTTAGTGCAACAAAGGTTACGATATATTGTTATATATCACAATAATTGTATTACAATATATTACTTATTACTCGCTACTTATAGCATGATATAGCAGATTACAGTTACATATTACTTGTAACTAGTAATATATTATATTACATATTACTTTTTTAAAAAGTTACATGTTTTAAATGTAACTAGTAATATATTACATATTACTTTTTACAAAAGTTATATCGAAGAGAATTTATTTTCGGATATTTCATTTAGCCTTTTCTCTTCGAAAATAAATTCCGCTGAAATATAATTTATAATAATAAAACCCACGATTAAAATACTCATACCGGTATACGTATCACAAGGCATCATGATGCATACTCTTCACTGTTACTTCAAGTCAGTAGCTGGGGTTGCAAGATAAGCAATTACCAGATCCCAATGGACCTCTATCCTCCATCATTCCAGCTGAAGCTATTTAAGATGCTAACTCTATTATCTACGATGCGCACACGCTACAGCAAGTCGATCTTCCCGATTGGTAGGTTCTCTCCTGCATGACAACTCACCAACCACAGCCACCCAAATATCCTTATATTATGGTATCCCCTTACCACAGCTTCAACCGAAAACGACATGTCACACATGGTACAGAACTCCCACCGAACGCCATCACTCTCACGTAGTTAGACGTGCCGGAGAATTAATTTTTGAACTCACCATAAGTGTACGAAATTTAATTCTTTGAAATTTAAATTTGGACCAATTTGAAATTTTCTTCGAAAATAACCCACTATACAGTATTACTTTTTACTTATTAAATGTAACTATAATAGTATATAACCTTAATTTTGTTTTTTACTTGGTATTGAATCTATTGATGCACATGCAATAAGTAATAAAAATGCCTACTAAGAATCTAAGATACAGCTGCATATATAGTGCTTAAGTATTAAAGAAGTCAACACAATTAAAGTTCTATAAAGTGCTTGTTGTATCGCATCAGCAAAAGTTTCTCGAACCTGGTATCTGTAAGCCTGTTATCAACACCAAGTTTCCCAGACTAAATAACCGCTCTACTGGAGCACTGTAAGGTAATGAGGTGTTGTATTTTAAAAACAACTTCTTGATTGTAGGGTACTTATGAAGACAACCAAGTGTCTTTGTGTCGCTTAAATACCTGGCAGCCTCCATCTCTACTGTGTCACATGATGTAGATTCCTCATCTGAATCAAATTCGTAAAAGTCCTTCTTGCTGGCTTTTTCTTTCTGGGCACTATTGACATCTTCAGAATCATTAGCCTCGCATTTCATCAATTAACATTTGCGTACTTAGTTTGCAATTCTACCCATTTTAACTTAACTTTTGGTAGAGTGATGGCTGAGATTATGGCATCTTTTGAATCAAGAACTTTTTCAAAGCGTCGGTTAATTGGATCCTCTAAAGAAAATGCCAACCCAGTAGTCATCGATGTAAGTTGAGTCTTGATGGCCTTTGTCTTTTTGAGAATAGTGACAAGTGTGGGCAGCAGAGTCCCATAAAAACAGTTTTCCTCCCCCTGTAGTATATCCAGGCCTCTAACTAGCGGGTTTAGTACTCTTTCAGAAAGGTCAATTCCTTTTCAGTGAAGCAGTGTAACTCGAGCTTTGTGCACAGTGTGTTAAGTTCATCCAATGTATTCACACCTTGCTAAAGGAATATAGAAGAACAAGGAAGGGAATGAAGGATAAAAGGAATCGCCATGGTGCAGTGGGTAAATCGTCTTCGGAACAACATTTTCGTAAATCCTGCGCCATTACCTTTATTGTGTGAAATTTCTGGAGCCGTACACCTAGCGCAACCGGGTCTTACGGCAGGCAGGCAGGCTGGCAGGCAGGCTGGCAGGCAGGCAGGCAGACGAAATACAGGTGAATTTTGAAATTCTCAAAGTGGTCGAAATATTCAACTTGTCGCTTCGTTTAACCAAGGTACAGCATCATTACAGCCTTACCAATGCATTCCAGTCGGTTTTTTCGGGTAAAGCCTATTGGAACGTTGTTTTATGAAGTGCGAAAAATCTGGAAACCATACAATTTCTTACCAATCCCTACTATTAAGTACTACCGTAATTAATGATTATGGGATATCTAATTTAAAGATGGTTTTTTCAATAATTTGACCTTTGACCTTTCAAAAATGGCTGCTTGGATTTTTCTCATATTTTTCCTTATACAAATTACACCTTCCCCTTTTTGTTGTGTAAGTTTTATTATGGGACCATTATTGGTTTAGGAGATATACTGAAACATGTAAAGGCAAGTAAAATAATTTGTGGATTGAAACTATACTCTATACCTACCATGAATCCGTTAATGTCCCATATAATACACAAATTATGTAAAGATTGAACATGTGTACTAATCCTTTGATCCGCCCACATAAAGTGAATTTAAGTGTTACATATTCTCTAATTCCATTCCTTTAGATCTATGCATGTACAGTAGCTATACTTACACTTTGCTCTAATGTTCGGATTCCAAAACTTGAACAACATTACCAATTGATTATTATTATTATTATTATTATTTACCTGATTTGTCAAGAGACTGGGTGGCACCAAAAGGCATAGCCTGTACGAGGGTGCTTCCCACAACACAAATACAGCACAATACAAATACAGAACTATCTACACAACAGATACAGCAAACAAAGCAAAAAAGAACAAATTACAAAACAAAAACAAAAACAAATTACAGGAAATCACAAAAAGAAAAATTAAACATGACAGAAAACTGGGTATAGCGCTCGTCGAAACTCTGGTGCACTGAGAGTTACTACATCATATGGGACAGTGTTCCATAAAAATGCTGTGTTCACAAAAAAAGAAAATCGATAAGAATTGATTGTGGCGGAACAAGAGTCATAGAGTATGCTCGAGTACAGGAAGTATTGAATCTACAATAATCAGAAAGTTTCAAAGAGTCATACCGACCATATAAGATGTCCTGTCGTGATGAAAGGGTAGGCCAGTGGAGCTCCTGTAAGCAAACATCTGAGGATTTACTCCATTGCCTCTGCACAGAGGACCAGCGGCTTCCACATGCCCAACGCGCTGCACATCGTTGGACAGATTCCAGTCTGAGACAGTATGAGGATTCCACACCGTGCACACATACTCCAGCAATGGACGTACAAGATATTTGTAAGTCATGGATTTGGCTACAGTTGTAGCTCCCCATAAAGTATAGCGAAGAAAATTTAAAGTCTTGCCGGCTTTGGCTGATACATGTTTACAGTGGTCAGACCAAGACAGGTTTGAATGGAGCAATACTCCCAAATACTTAACAGTAGAACTCCATGCTAGAGGAGAGTGGTTGACAAAATATTCAAAAGATATTGCCTTACGCTTGTTCGAAATAAGAAGGGCTTCTGTGGGGGACTGCGATGAATATAGTCTTGAGGTGACCGAGTACTATCGACGCTGGCGTGGATGCCGACCGATCCTATAACACACAACTCACTACACAACGTGTTCAACTCTAATTGATGCACACATCTTACATCATACTATATATAGATTAAACCTAATTACGTATGTGTCACAGTTCAATCGTCATCGCTATTCTCCACATCCTCCGGGGGGGGCACGAATGGCTTGGATCCATTCTGTCACTCGCTTCTTGGCCCTTTGTGCCGCTGCACGTTGAGGACGTCTCTCCTGTCCTGGATTCTGAATATCCTCTGCTGCCACATAGTTCTGTAGATCACAATCATTAGTGGTAGGTGTCTCTGAGGTGTTGATCTCCAATGGGTAGAGTTTAACAATGGGACGGTTTGTTCGTCCAGTACTTGTACGAATGTATGCTGCTCTTACTATACCATCATTCCCTGTGATCAGTTCTTCTATTACTGCAAGGCGCCAGTTCAAGCGTGGCCCCTCATCATGAATCTGTACGACGTCTCCGACCTTCACTCTCTGGTGATTACTCCCTTGTGACTTGTGGAACTCCCTTAAGGAGGTTAAATATTCGTGTTTCCACCGACCTTGAAAATGCTTCAGCAGTAAGGATAGCTTCTTTGTACTCCTTCGCATCTGACTTTCTGAGTTACCATAATCTGGATCCTGTATATCTTCCTCAGTGACTGTCCTGTATGGGAGGGCTGTGATTCTCCTGCCATAAAGTAGGGATGATGGTGTCAGTGGTTGTGGGTCCCTCAGGTCGTCGGAAAGGTAGGTGAGTGGTCTGTCATTCAGAGTTGCTTCCACTTCGACCACCAGTGTCTGTAACATGGGTAAAGAGATATGTGCTCTGCCGAGCACCTTCTTCAGGGTTGCCTTAGTGAGTCCTATGAGTCTTTCCCAGTAACCGCCAAACCACGGTGCCCTCTTTGGAATAAATTTCCATGTGACACCACGCCTACCAAGTGAAGTTTCCAGTTCCTTTGAATTCAACATTCCCTTGAGGTCCTCCGCGGCCGACAGGTACGTTGAGGCATTGTCAGACATCATGATGTGAGGCAGAGATTTGCGACTGACAAATCTCCGGAAGGCCAGCATAAATGTCTCTGTGGTGAGATCTGTGACAACTTCCAAATGGATGGCCCTAGTGTTGGAGCATGTAAATAAACAGATATAGACCTTACTCTCCCCAGTGTTGTCCTGCACGTACAGAGCACCAGTGAAATCTACTCCAGTTATTGTGAAAGGTGCTGCATCTCTCAGTCGATCCTTGGGTAATGGTGCTGATTCAGGAGCAGGGTATGGCTTTCCATGGTGACGCTTACATCGTACACAGAATCGCAGTAGCGTCTTGATGTATTGTCTGCCTGATGGCACCCAGTACTCCTGTCTCAGGGCTGTCAAGGTCCTATTCACACCACCATGAAGGATATTGTTGTGAAAGGAGTAGATAAGCAGTTTGGTGAAGTCATGTTTCTGAGGAAGTAAGTAAGGGAATCTAGCAATGTCACTCAGTGGGGCATTATGAATACGTCCTCCACAGCGTACAAATCCATCTTTATGAAGAAAAAGTCGTAGTTGTCTCACCAGGTTTGGAGTCTTGTTGACATGTTTCTTCTTTCCGGCTGACTTGAGGATTGAAATCTCACTCGCAAAGGCTTGCTCCTGACAGTTCTTGATCCACTTCTGTTTAGCAGTGCTCAATTCAGTGGAGGTCAAAGGGCCAACTCTTCTTGCCTCTTGCAACAGTCGTAGATTGTCAATAAACCGTTGAACATATGCTGTCACTGTAAGCAGTATTTCAAGGGAGCTGAATTTGTCTGGTGTAATAACTATGTGAAGCCCAATATTGTGATGGGCAGTCGGTAGCTGAACCACAAACTCTTCTGCAGTGGCTGCAGCAACATGTAGTTGAGAAATGGATTGAGGGTCCCATGATGGCCATCTCTGTTGATCTCTTAGCCACTCAGGGCCATGCCACCATAGGTTGGATGAGATAAATTGTTCGAAACTTATGCCTCTTGTGAGGAGGTCTGCTGGGTTGGCAGCACTTGGACAATGTCTCCAACTAGCATTAGGGGTTAATTTACTTATCTCACTCACCCGATGCTTGATAAACTGTGGTAGGGATTTTGTGCTTTGCAGCCAGAATAACACAATTTGGCTGTCTGTCCACAAATGAGTTGGTACATCTATTCTTAGGGAGTCGAGCACAAATCTGGCCAGTCTAGCAGCTATAACAGCGGCCATTAGTTCAAGTTTTGGCAATGTTACTGGCTTCAGTGGGGCTACACGTCCTTTAGCCATGACAAATGTAGTCTGATCTGGGCGGGAAAAGAAGGCAGCTGCACCATAGGCCTTGGTGCTGGCATCTGCAAATACGTGCAGCTGCACGCTTGGCTCTGAGAAATCTGTGGTGAAGAATCGCCGTTCAATGGAAGTGTCAGCAGCTTTGCATATGTCAGTTAGTACTGCAGTCCAAACATCCAGGTGGTCTTTGTCTAAGGGCTCATCCCACATGATGCGTAGTTGCCATAATCTCTGTATGAATAGTTTAGCACGGACTGACACTGGACTTACAATGCCGAGTGGGTCGAAGAGCTTGGATGAATCCTGAAGTACCTCTCGTTTAGTGGTCACTGGGCTGGTGGTAGGACGTAGTCCTTTCAAGGTGAGGGATAGCTGGTCGGTTATACTGTTCCATTGTATTCCAAGGACATTTGTAAGTCTTTTCTCATCGGCTGTCCCATCTTGTTGTGCTATTTCAAGGAGTCGTTGGCTGTTCGATGCCCAGGACCTCAAGTTGAACTTTGCTGCTGACAGCATGGACCGTGCCTGGTGGTAGAATTGCAGTGCCTGGATCTCTGAGTCACACCCTGTAACAACATTGTCTACGTACAGGTTAGACCGTATGTCATGAGATGTAGGATTGTCATATTGTTGTAAATGATAATTCAGGGTGGCAAACAACATAAATGGAGAACTTACGGATCCAAATAACACTGTACGGAAGTGGTAGGTTGCAAACTCACTGTTTGGATCAGTAGCATCTGAGAGCCAAAGGAATCTGGTAAAATCACGATCCTTCTCATGCAGGATGATGTGAAGAAAGGCTTTCTCGATGTCTGTTGAGATACCATACTGGTGGGTACGGAAGCAAAGGATGATTGATACCAGGTCATTAAGAAATGGTGGACCGGTTAAGAGGCAGTCATTGAGACTTGCTTGATTTGCTGATGTGCGACAACTGCAGTCGTACACGATTCTGATTGGTGTTGTAACTGAATCTTTCTTGACCGGGTGATGCGGTAAGTAATGAGTGGAATCTTTCTTATCTGACATTACTGGCTCTATAAACCCACGACTGACTTGGTCTTTCAGAATATTGTCATATGTCTGTAGCATCCCTGGTGACTGCGCAAGTCTGTGTATCATTGAGCGGGTTCTGCCCTGACAAACCTGGTAGTTGTTAGATAGGGGTGGATGATCATCTTTCCAGGGTAACATAGCACAGTATGATCCATCTTCCTGCCTATTGATGTGTGTGGCAGAGTAGTGTTCCAGAAACTGCTTGTTTTGACCATCGGTTGTGATTCCAGCATCTTCTATAGTCCAAAATTTCTGTAAATTCTGCTCATCTGTCTCGTGGTCCATCACTACATTGAGAAGACTTGTGACAACTGTGTTGGATTGTGTTACTGGTAGTGGACCAGAGAGTAGATATCCCAATCTTGAACTGACGGCTGTAGGACCATCTCCCCTGATGATGTGATCGCCAATGAGTTCCCAATAAAGGTCTGCACCAATGAGCAAGGAAATCTCAAAATTTTCTTCACTAGAGACAGGATGGGCTAATGGTAACCCTTTCAAGTGTGACATATCCGAGATAGTTGTGCTCACTGTATTGGTGAGTGGGGAAGCAATTGATGGGACCACAAGTGCTGAGATGGGAATCAGGTCTGCTCTTTGCGTTTTGATGTGGAACACAACATTGTTCAATTGTCTGTAAAGGGGTTGTGATGAGCCAAATGAAGACAAATTTATGTGCTCGGACTTGTGAGGTAGTAAAGCTAGCATGTTGGCCAGTTTCTCAGTAATGAAGGTTCGTTGGGATCCTTCGTCAAACAATATATTTGCCTCTGCTTGTAAATCATCATTAACCACAGTTGCAATTGCTGTTTTCAATAGGCAGGCAGTGCTCCTAGTCAGATGTGGTGGGACAAAGGCAGTGAGAGTTGCAGTACTAGTTGTTGGTGGTTCTTTGCTCTCATTAGAGCGATCATTGTCCGGAACTTTGTTGGCTTCTTTGCAACAAATGCTTGTGTGATGTTTACCGCTGCATTTGCGGCAACGATATTTAGAGCTGCACTGGGATACTCGGTGATGGGCAAGGCAATTGTAACAGAGCCGTCCTTGCTTAATCACTTCTAGGCGAGCTGGTACATCTTTGTAAACCTCACAGGCTATAGCAGCATGGTTTCCCTTACAATAGGCACAGATCGGCTTAGTACTTCCTTCTCTTCGTGTCTGTCCTGATCTTCTGTTAGCTGCAGTATAGAATGAGGCAGTGGGTGTTGGTTGGTGTTGGCTAGTTAGGGTGACTGTCTGTTGGCCAATTTCGAAAACTTTTATCTCTTTCAGGATAGCTGCCTGAAGTTCTGCCACTCTCCACTCATTGTTTGGGTGATCCCTGGCCATGTTCTTCTTAGTTTCCTCTGGTAACTTTGTTAATATCATCGGTACTAACAGCGTTTCAAGTGTTTCTAGTGATTTGCCTAGAGACTGAAGGCAGCGAACATGGCTCTCGATAGTGTCGTAGAATAATCGGAGACTTGTTAGCTTGTTGGCAGGTCTGGGAAGCTCCAATAGGGCCTGAACATGTGCATTTATGATCTTGTGAGGTTGCCCGTACCGATCTTTAAGAATTGATACTGAGTGTTGATAGTTCAAATTGGTTAGTGGGAATCCTGTGATTGCTCTTGTGGCTTCTCCTCTTAGCTGGGCTCGCAGATAACTCAGCTTCTGAACGCCTGTGAGAGATGGGTTGCTATCAATGGCAGCTGCGAAACAGTCCCAGAAAGGTTGCGGCTCAAGTGGTTGTCCCGTGAAAGTCGGGATGTCTAGTTTTGGAAGACGAGTAGTGGAGTGTCCTCGAAAGGTTTCACCATGCTCTCTGGAGTCTCGCATGTGAGGTGGAGGAAAGTTATTTGTGAACTGCTCTAAGGTAGTGCCTCTGATAGGTGAGTTAGTCCTGGAGCGCACTGGTAGGAGGGGTGAAGGAGATTCTTGGTGGATTCTGGACGTGGTCGGCTCCTGAGATTCTGGGCTCTTCTCGTGAGGTGAGAGGGTACTAATATTGTCTGTTTCATGGCTGTGCTGCTCGGGAGAAGGATCATGCTCTGTATCACTGTGAGGATTGATTGTAGCTGCTGCATGGGGCTCAACTTGTCTCTGAGGGGAGTTCTTCTGTAATGTGTAAGTGACAAGGGCGATCTTCTCTGACAACATTGTCTGTAAGTCTGCTGACTCGAATACTGCAGCTTCCAATTTCTCCTCATCGTCTGTCATGGTGATAATCTTTTCATCTAGTCCAGTGAAAACTTCAGCTTTGGCTTTCAAATTTTTCAACTGTTCTGTTAAGAGAAGTGTGTCAGAACTGTCCAGGCGAGCGTTGGCATCTTCTAACTGTGCGCAAGTGAGCTTGTGTAATATCTCCTCTACGCTGGAGAGAATCTTCGACAGGTGTGACTTGTGGCCGCGGCGTGAACAGTGACACTTCTTGAGGCCGTCCATCAGTAAAGTCTATACCGGTAGGATTCCACACGATACTAATAAGTAGTAAACTGTAAGGGAGAAGTACACAACAACAGTGCGTCGTACGGGGTAAATTCGCTTGCCTTCTGTGGTACCGTTATTCAATATGCCACGGTACCACAACTTCTTCGTGATGGATTAATAGAGCAGCGAAGCGAATTCTGCTGGTCACAGCACCAAAATGTGGGGGACTGCGATGAATATAGTCTTGAGGTGACCGAGTACTATCGACGCTGGCGTGGATGCCGACCGATCCTATAACACACAACTCACTACACAACGTGTTCAACTCTAATTGATGCACACATCTTACATCATACTATATATAGATTAAACCTAATTACGTATGTGTCACAGTTCAATCGTCATCGCTATTCTCCACAGCTTCGCATTTGGAAACATTCAGACGAAGTTGCCATTTGTTAGCCCAGCTACAGATATGATCGAGATCCTCTTGCAATAATTGACAGTCAACCTCACTATTCCTTTGATTAGTATGCTTATGGCTATGCATAGTTCCCGGTTAATTGCCTTAGTTGTATACTTTCTCGTACTTAACCCCTAATTAGTTATTTGCCTGGAAAACCCCATCTTGCATAAATCCTGATATCCCAACTGACCCAAAAAGTCTAGCCCAGCTTGCCATACCACAACAACATGGCGTCTCCACTTACAGCATGTGCTAAGTGTTAATGCGTCAATTTCTAATTAATGTACCCCTTCCCTAGTCAGTTGTCATGTATGCACATTATCCCGCTTCATTTAGTTAACTTTGAGCTACATATTTAATCTGTATATGTAGTGTACACTTCTATATAGCATAAGTGGTCGATTATTGGACGCATTTCGATTAACTGCTGTAACTCAAGAAGTATCCGTCGTACTGTCACCAATCGATAGCCCACTCTTTGGAAACCAATATTCATCTTTGTGATGTAATTATGACATGTGAAAGTGCACAGGGTGTCGGCAATGAATTATCGGATACGCGTATGAATTATCGGATACGTGTATGAATTATCGGATACGCGTATGAATTATCGGATGCTGTACTTTTTCTAGGATGAATTAGCAGATAGCCATGAAACTTTGTAGCATAGTTCCTTAAGGCTAGATGGATCCTTTAGCAGAATGTAAGGGATATTATCCCAAGTATGCCCTGTAAGTTGCTGTTATCTTTCTCTGTCATTGTGGTATAACAATACGGGTATTTGTATTGGCTTGGCTGTATTTTAGAAAATCAGCCAAACTGGTGAAAGTAGCAGCCTTAGTATGTCTTTAAAATGCTTTGTTATTGGTTTGATCTGGATAAAAAGTGTTAATTCTCATTCTTTCATTGTTAGTTTTCTTATACTATGACAAGAGGCCTTGTCCGATAATTCATACCGTCCGATAATTGACCACTTACACTCCATTGTTGGCCATGGATCATAGCAATTTTAAGAGTCTTGTTTGAAAGTTTAAAATAATTGATGATTAACTGAAAAGATTACAGCACCAATTTACACCCTGTGTGATCAACCAATAAGTGTTGATTTTACAAATCAAAAAACAAATTAGCAGTACGCATGAAGGCTAACAAATAAACTCCATTTTTAATGACTCAGTATAAATGTTTTGTAACTTGGTCTCTAACTAAACCGCTAGACTTACATAGAAAAGACTGGGGAGACTAGTATTGCAAGTAAAAGGCTTCATACAGAATGTCCACAACTGTGAAGAAAGGAATTAGAGACTCACGATCATATGTATGTTATGAATACAGCATTCTCCAATTAATGTGTAGTGTATAATTAGAAGAGTATTTGCAGGTATTATATCATATTATGTTTGTTAAACTAGCAGTATACATGCTTAGATCTAAAGAAATGGAATTAGAGGACATGTATCACTTTATGTGGGTGGATCAAAGGATTAGTACACATGTTCAATCTTCACATAATTTGTGTATTATATGGGATATTAATTGATTCATGGTAGGTATACAGTCCCATAGAGTAGTTTCAATCCACAAATTATTTCACTTGCCTTTACATGTTTCAGTATATCTCCTAAACCAATAATAGTCACATAACACAACAGAAAGGGGAAGGTGTAATTAGTATAAAGAAAAATATGAGAAAAATCCAAGCAGCCATTTTTGAAAGGTCAAAGTATTGAAAAAACCATCTTTAAACTAGATATCTCATAATTTATATATCAAATGAAAGAACATTTCATAAGCTACGCAGTTAAGAGTTACGGTCAATGTTTTAACTTCGAACTTTGAATGTACGTAAATATCTTCTGAATCAGATGAAAGATCTTTCAACTGTGCGTGTGTTTTAAGAAACCGCTGTGTAGGCTGTAAATTGTACTCCTACTCATGTGATATTGATTAAATCCAAGTTGGATATCTAATGCTGTACACAGATAGCGTTCCGGATCACTTGGATTTTTAGAAAGCTTAACATCAAAACTGGATTCTGGCTTTGAAATATACTTGGCTCAAATCCATGCTTTGACACATGTTGTAGGTTCATGGAAGCACCCCAAAATAAAAGTATTTCTAAATTATATGGTACAACAAGACAATCTTCCTTACACCTACGCATGTAAATAAAATGTACACCATCCTCATCTAGCTCCTCTGTATATTGAGGAACATGGAATGGGAAACCGTATTTGCATTTTGATTACACTTTCCCGCCATATCCCTTAAAACACCATGTCACGATGCATTTGATATTTTTGTATCATCCTCGCATATTTTGCTTCTACATTTGATGTATCGTTATAACGAGGGATTTCAGCCATTACCACATTATCTGGAACAGTACTACTCTGCATGATTTTTAGTGCTAAAATATCTTTAGGATATTGCATATCCCACTGGTCTACAGGTAAATTTTTGCCATCCATTTTAACCTTACCAACCATTAAAGCCAGCATCTACACTAGTATCAGTAGGACGTCCACTGGAAGCATTAAAGCCAGCATCTACAGTAGTACCAGTGGGACGTCCACTGGAAGCATTAAAGCCAGCTTCTACAGTAGTACCAGTAGGACGTCCACCAGTAGCATTAAAGCCAGCATCTATAGTATACCAGTAGGATGTCCACCTGATGCATTGAAGCCAGCATCTACAGTAGTACCAGTTGGTCGTCCACCTGAAGCCTTAAAACCAGCAGTAATACTAGTACCAACAGGATGTCCACAAGTAGCAACAAAACCGTCAATAACAGTGGTTCATACTGGGTGTCCCATTGATACTTTGTATCCTGCACCCTTGTGGTCGACCAGATGATTGACCTTTCTTGTTAAATGCATACCCACATTTACGTCTATTGCTTACAAGATTTTTACATTCAGGACAATGTTTCATTACCTTTGGACCTGGATTTACCTCAACATCTCCACACAATAAAAGTATCATGGATACACATATCATAATTACTTCTAACCAACTTATGGTTACATGCCATTCAAAAGTACACTTAGCACTAGGTGGACGAGAAACAACTATCTTAAAAAAACTACCCACAATAATCCTATACTGCTGAGGATCAATCATCTTAGTCAAGTAGTCACCAGGTGATTCAGTGATGAAGATATATATACCTACACGAGTTTAATTGACTATAAATTCACAAATAAACTTGTAATAACTAACCATGGCAGTAAATTCGTTTTCAACCAAATTGCTGTGAAACATATGATATTGTTTGATTACGTAGTAAATGTACGTAGCTATACATAATTACCTTTTGCAGGTAAACTTTGCGCTGGCTGGTTTTAGTGATATTTAATGTTATTCTTCAACTTGAAGGTATAAGCAATCTACAGTAACACCTCAAGTAATAAAAAATTAGACTAATATCATCACCTTTCAAATTGTTCCTTCTTAGTTGTGTTACTTGTGTAGCTATACTTCAGTTAAAAAACGTTTGAGCAGGTAATTGCAGTTGGTAATTTTTGTTCACTACAAACACAATTAAAAATACAATAGTTTCTGTTTACTATTTAGCTCAGGTACAACGAAAATTGCAACAAAGTAAGCTCCAGCTAGAGCTTCAGTCACTACGCTAATAAAGTATCCGTGTTAGCAACATGTATAACACAGAATTCTATGGTGGCCGGTTCTGGGCATTTCTCGATTATTTCCCAGGTATTTCTCAGTTACTTCTCAATTATTTCTCGGAAATTTCTTACTTATTTCCCATTTCTCATTTATTTCTTAGCTATTTCTCTCTTATTTCACAGTTATTTCTCACTTCTCAATCATTTCTCACTTATTTCTCAACTGTTTCTCTGTTATTTCTCATTTCCCGACGATACTTCTCATTTTTCTCGACTATTTCCCAGTTACTTCTCATTTCTCCTTTAGACTTCTCGATTATTTCTCGATTACTTCTTGACCATTTCCTGGTTATTTGTGACAATACATTGAAATAATTGTTTCGCGTGTAATGGCAGTTCCAGATTGCCCGGTCCTTTATTCTTCTTTGGATGAAGAATCACTTATCAAGAGGTATTTTGAAAATGGCTACACGTACAAAGATATCAGAGCATTCCTGGAAGCTAAACACGGGATTATACTGTCGGAAGATCAACTGCAAGGTCGATTAAAATGACTGGGTTTAAAACGACGAGGGAGTGAGTCATCTCTGGAAGAAGTGGAGGCAGGAATTCAGGTTAGCAAGTATTGTAAAGATAAGTGCAGATTTTCACAATGTAACGTGTGTTGCTACCTTGTTTGTGGTTACTCCAGTAGGCTTCTTGAAGTTTTAAAATGATTTTTAAAAGCCCCTTCACTTAATGGAGATTTGACTGGTGGTAAAATTCTGGCTATTCATCGTAAAAGAAGTTAGTTATTTTGGTATAAATACAATGGTTTAGCTAAGCTTTTGTAATTTTTTCGACACAAGTTTGGAGCAGGACGACAGTTTTATTAGTTTCATTAGGCTTCTTAGCACCAGTAGAATGTAATAGGCTACCTAAGTTTACACTGTAACCATAGAAATGCGTTAAAATGGTATCAATGTTTTTGTAGATAGCCATCTTCTTCCAGAAATTAAAAAGTAATTGCAATACTTCACATCATGATAATGGATACGTTTTAATTACACTGGCACGATAAATAAGGATCCAAACAGGGCGCCGAAAATTCCATGTAATGGCGAATTTAATAGCAAAATACCTCTCCAGGCATCTGAAGTAGGCATAACAGCGAGATACATCGTCAAACAACTGTAACAAACAATTTTAACAACAAATTTGTCTTCTTAAGTTGTTTGTAGAGTAACTCCCCAACTAACCTGCATTCCCAGATGGGGAAAAAAATTTAGCGCATTTCCAATCCAGGTTACGTGTATAATATCTATGGTTGCAGTCTCCAAGAGTTTAATAATACAAGATGCCTCCCTTGGTGGCTCTTGTCTCACAATTATGATAATTTCTTAGTGCCGTGTTGTCAGTTACTCATAAGGCCTGTAGAGCAAATTTGAATTTAAATACTGAACAGACAGCACACTGATAAGCCCAGGGGACACCTGTCGCATACACGAAGTAATCATTAACAATACGCATGCGTACAACTAAGAGGTGCGTTATATATAGAGTGCATGTGTACAATCATATGTGCATGAACATGGATCTACTTATAAGTGTGTGCAAGTGTTCCAAGTCAATCATACAACATCTCCCTTCTGAAGCTGTCATGTGAATCTCTGTGGGGGTCTCGTAGCTGTACCATTTTCTGAACGGGTCATAATTGGCGATCTTGTTACCACAGGAGGCGATGGTGGTGTAGCTGGACTTCCTGTTGTTGAAGTGGATGTAAGCTTATGTCACTGGCCAACTCCCCCCTCCGAATGTTAAGATGGTGACGGTTTCTGCGAACCTGTCCAGACGGAGTTGATACAATGTATGATCTAGGTGCTCCTGCTGATGATACGATTTTCCCTGCAATCTGGTTTCTCCCACTTCTTACCCATATCTGGGAGCCAGCAGGTACCACATTACCCTATGTCTGCAGTTGTACTGAGATTGCTGCCTGTCTTTGTATTCCTTGTCTGCTTTCCTAAATTTGTCCAGGGATGTCCATTGGGGAGTCAAACAATGATCAGTTTGAGGTAAATCAGTGTTAATTTTCCGGCCAAACAGTAATTCTGCTGGGTTCAACATACACCAAGGAAGAGGCATTGCACGAAAACTGAGGAGAGCCATGTAAGGGTCAGAGGCATGCTGTAGCAGTCTTTTCACTGTCCCTACTGTCCTTTCAACTAGACCATTACTCTGAGGGTATCGTGGGCTGCTGGTGATGTGACGAAATGAGTAAGCAGAGGCAAATTCTTTCAGGTCCTGAGAGCTGAACTGAGGCCCATTATCTGTAAAGAGTATTGAAGGTACCCCATGGTTGCTTTGAGCACTCTGACTATGCTAGGTGATGTGGAGCTGCTAAGTTGGAAGACTTCAGGAAACCTGGAAAATAGTCAATGACTAGGAGATAGTGCGATTTGTTCAGCTCGAAGAGATCTGCTGCAACCTTTTGCCATGGTCTATTAGGCAAAGGAGATCTCAGAAGCGGTTCTTTGGGAGGAGTGTATGATTTCAGGCATTGTGGGCAGTTCTTCACATAACTTTCAATAGCTTTTGAGGCTATTCTGAGGAGGCATCTTTGAATTCCCTGGTGGCCTTGGTGTATCTTGTGGAGTGTCTCATTTTGCAGGTTAGTAGGCACAAAAATCCGGCTTCCATATAGCAAAAGATTCTCGTAAAGGCTTAGTTCACCACGGACTTTCCAGTATGGGAGGAGATTGTCAGTTAGTTGTTGCTTGCTAGGCCACCCAGTGATACAGTAGGTTCTGACTGCAGTGCATGTGGGGTCGGTTAGCTGTGCTTGACAATATACCTCCAGACGCTCTTTGCTGGCTGGTAGGTGTGTCGCCAAAGTCTGAATAAAATGTTCTACCTCTTTTTGTTGAATAAGATCTGTTGTGTCTGGAATGTGGTGAAAGTGCATCCACAGTGTAAAGATATTTGCCAGGTACTTGGGAGATTTGATAATCAAATCTCATTAGGCGAAGGCAGAACCTGAGTACTGTGGGTGGCAAGTTGTCCAAGTGTTTGTAACTGAACAGGGGACAAGGGGCTTGTGATCTGTTTCTAATAAGATTCTTTTGCCAAGGATATACTGACTGAACTTTTCACATGCCCAGGTGATTGCTAGGGCCTCCTTTTTGATCTTGGCATACCGGGTCTCAGTATTGGTCATCACGCGTGAAGCATATGCAATGGGAAACCAATGAGTATCAACAAGTTGAAGTAACACAGCTCCAATGCCATATAATGAGGCGTCCGCTGATATTTTTGTTGGTGCTTGTACATTATACCACTTCAGTAACGTGGGGTTCGTTATTTCAACTTGCAGCTTTTTATACGAGTCTTCTTGATCGGGTCCCCACTGCCAAACTTGATTGCTATGAGTAGCTTCCGCAAAGGTGTTGAAATCTCTGCAATATTGGGGGAGAATTTTCCCAGCTGGTTGATCATTCCCATGAACCTGCGGAGTTCGGATACTGTCTTGGGTGGTGGCATCTCTTTAATAGCAGAGGGTCTGGGGAAATACCATGCTGATTAATAACATGGCCTAGAAAGGTAAGAGTGGTTTTGCCAAACTCACATTTGACGGTTTAGTGATTCCCGCTGCACAAATCCTTTCCAAAACTACTTCCAAATGAGGATTGTGTTCTTGACTGTCTTTCCCAAATACCAAAATAATGTCAAGGTGGCCAGCACCTCTAAAGGGGTTTTGTCTGGTCCACACAGTATCTTTGTGGGTTTCTGTAAATCAGGTCAGCCTATGGCTTCGAATACATCTGTTGATATGGTTGAAACTTCAGCCCCAGTGTCAATCTTAAAGCAGACATCTTTGTCATTTACTTGTAGTTGAATATTCCATGACTTTTGTCTCTTTTCTGTTATTTGCATTTCTTATGGCATCTAAGTAGGATGTTTCTGTTGGCTCTGGTTCTTCCTGTGAGACCATGGCAATAGTCCTGGAGAAGCACATCACTGCGAAGTGGCTTTTCCTACTACATCTGTGACACGTAGCTTCTTTAGCTGGACAATTCTGTTTGTTGTGGGACCCTCTTCCACATCGGGTACACTTAGCAGTTTCCTTCGTGGCTTGTTGGCTGAGACTCTTTTTGTTAATGCTCTTGACATAATCTAGATAGGTTTCCTCCCCTCGTTTTAACACGTGTTGCTGTTCTTTAACTGCCTCCCTTTGTCGCACCAGCTTCTTCGCTTTATCTAGAGTGAGTGCTTTGTCCATTTGAAGTCTTTCTGACAATCCAGTATCTCGAATGCCGACCACTATTCGGTCACGTATCATCTCCTCTTTCAATTCGGCATATTGGCAGTCCTCTGAAAGGCTGTATAGGCTGGTGATAAACTGTTCGACGGATTCATCATCCTCTTGTGCTCTACGATTAAATCGCGCGCATTCAAGGATCACGTTTTTGCGCACTTTAAAGTGTCCATCAAACTTTGCTAGTACCTCTGTGTACTTCTTCCTGTTTTTGTCGGATATATATTAGTTGAAGTCCGCACGTCATCCACATCTTCCCCGAGACAATACAACAAAGTACTAACTTGATGCTCCTCGTCCTCCTTAGACAAACCAGAATTCAAACCGGCGACACCACTTGGGCCATTCATCAGGACAATGAAATCGAAATGGAAGCGGTGGTTGAAGAGGTGCACTATATGTTGCCATCTCACTTCACTTCTGACACCATGTCGCATGCACGAGGTAATCGTTAATGATACGCATGCGTACAACTAAGAGGTGCGTTATATATAGAGTGCATGTGTACAATCATAATTATGTGCATGAACATGGATCTACTTATAAGTGTGTGCAAGTGTTCCAAGTCAATCATACAACAACACCAACGAATAATATAATATTATAATTAATAAATCAATCCAAGCAATAGATTTAATTGTTTGGAGCATTTGGAAAGATTTCGTATTTAACATTTCGAATGCCTTAAATCATGTTGACATATGGTGAAAATGACAGGTGGATGTTAATAATATACCCAGATAGGTATGTTCATGCAGTGAGACAAGTTACCATCAAGGTGGTAAACAAAGTAACCGCATCTTTGATGGTCATTGCCCTTGGACAGTCATAAAAATTTAATGTTGAAAACCATATATTTATATGTTAAAAATATACAGTATCTTCATCTGTAGTAAGATGACGAACAATTTTGATCAATAGATTTGATTACTTGTGTGCTTGTGGTGCTTTTCGTCTTAACATCCCCTACTGACCCAGGGGTATAAATTAGGGTTACAATATTATATGCCGTGATTGTTGATATGGAAGATAAATTTTAGTATCACGATACTGGAAACATGATATTACCATCAATACTGCAATTATCACTAAACTTTTTTGCAACATCAAAAATTATTTATCTTTTGCAGCTTTAATGCTTATACCACAATTACCGTTCGCTTAAATGATTGTGATAATATCGTTAAACTTGCTTCAAAATACCAATCTGCCAAATGGTGATCCTTTCATAAGGCTTGCAAGCCCATTTGTGAAAATTAAACAAAGGGATCAAGATTGTTTTGTGTGTGACTGTGTGTATGTGCGTCCATGTGTGTGTTAGTGTTTGTGTAGTTACAGAGTTCAAATACCTTGTATTTAATCACTACATAGCAAATGTACAGTAAATGTGGCCAACCAAAATGAAAGTTGATTGGCCATATAGTGAAATTGGCCGAAAAATGGCCAATGGCCGACTGCTCTGAGTTGCCGTAAATAAATTTTAGGTGAAGCTACCATGCATGCTTTATCAAGATTTTCTCCTATTTATATGTACATAGCTACTGTTATTTTTGAGAAAGAAAGAGTAGAGTCAGGAAGAGACTTTGGTTACAGGGAAAGCATCATCTGAAAGTAGGGAGGTACGTATCATATGTTATATATGGATAATAGTTACACAGCTAGCAACATTTTATGTCACCATACTGAGTACATATATGTACAATTGCTTTACTGAGGTACATTACTTAACTACAGGAAGTTAGGGTTGGGACAAACATACAAAACATTCGATATTTCATTTTTATGACCATTCGAATGTTAATTCGTTTACTTTAATAATCAAACACGACATGCATTTATAAGCATACACGATATATATAATGAAAATTATGGCAGAATAAATGTCGGTGGTGAAAGATGCATGTAGGCAGTGGATGAGAAACTATTCCAATGTATGTCTTGATACATTTGCAATTATTAATTGCATGATTGCATAGAATGGGTATTGGGGAGCTGTACCATTCCATATTTAATTAATGTCTCTATAGAGATGCAGTAATGATGCTTTCTACAATAAATGATCCTGTTGGAGCTCAAGAGAGAAAGAAGCACAAGTTGAAAAGAAGAGAGTATCACAACAAAGTATGTATGTGTGCATATTAAACCTTGATGACAGATAGTGTTAAATGAAGTTGTTGTATAAAGGTTATATAAATGACAGTATTTATGTATGTATATTGTGGGTAATGTGATAATATTGTTGATGGCACATAGATGGATACGACAAACTAAAGCCCTATGGATTTGCTATCCATGGGTGTATTGATGGGTAAATACGTATGTGACACAATAAATTATGCAAAATGCTCTGTATGCCACAGGTTTTCACGTCGAATCCTATGGCTTCATGTTGGACCATCAAACAATGATCCATTTATAATTGCTGGATACTACTTAGATTGTGTAAAGAAATTAGGAGGTATAATAATTGTTCATTTTGGCAAAATGTATACAATTATGTACTTGTAGGCTGTCCGACCATTGTGAGGGCTGACAGAGGGACAGAAAATTGTAATGTCGCCTTCCTTCAACCATTTTTGAGAGAAAATTCCAGTGACAGTTTTAGGGGTGAAAAAAGCTTTATGTATGGGAAGTCTACTTTAAACCAGGTAAAACTGCTAAAAATTTGCTTTGAAATATTAACATTCCTAGGATATGTCTAATATAGAAGCGTGGTGGGGCCAGCTACGAAAGAATGGAGCTAGCTGGTGGATTGACTTTTTTAAGGTGCGTAGAGTAGCACTGTATACTGGATACCAAGTTTTACATAATCAATTTAGGAGTTAAGGATTAATGGAGAGATAGATGACTCTAATGAAGTTCACATGTACGTATGTTGATTGCTAACATGGATGGATTGTCCCATGCTATTATACCGAGTAATAGGGTAATTTTTGAATGACATTAATTCAAAATCATGATGCATTTTTAATAATAGATTTTCATAATGGCATGCACTTTTAAAAGAGTTGATCCTTCAAATGTACACTATTAGCCAGCAAGAGTACATATTAAAAATGTTTATAGTTGAAAATAGTTTTTACATACTAATCAAGGCACTTTCTCCTTAGCTTATCCAGATAACCTGCCATTGTGACTATTTGTAACAATAATATCCTTCAGACTCAATGGGCGGGCAATAAATGCTATGATAATCACGATATTGATGATAATACGTACGTATATTGATATTATGATACTGAAGTTTTCTCTTCTTATCATGACACTTTAAGTATTAGTTATACCCCAAAACAAGTATGGTATCCTTGTTATTACACGAGACCGAGGCGCAGCTGAGGTCGAGTGTTAATAACAAGGATACCATACGAGTGAATGGGATATAACTTGTTTATCTCCCACAAAGCTTGTTTGCTTGTACTAGATGTACTAGCATTAAAACTGCAATCTTAAAGGTTTCTGGGCAGGGAGATATTATAGTTATCAACTGGTTGATAACTATAATATCTCCCTGGTGGCTTCTTTGATCCACCCACGCACTGGGAGATAAATCATGTACGTTTTGTCCCAACCCTATTCATGAGTAGCTATACTTGTGTTGTATTATATGCATTCCCTGTCATAAAACTGTACATGTGCCTAATATTTTCCATTAAATTGTAAGGATTGCTTACGATTCTCATTTATGAATTTAATTCAGGGGAGTAGGAAGCAATTTTGGATTGGTCAGGCAAGTTGCAGTCTATGGAAACACCACTATAGTGTGCAAAGCACACTGCATGCGAAGCATGCCAAAGCTAGGGGGGTCTGGGGGAATGCCCCCCCAGGAAAATTTTGAAAATTAGGTACTAAAAGACTGGATTTGCAGTGAACATTTTCATTTATAATGTATGTGTGATTACAGTTTAAATAAAAAATTATAGCTACATTACAAGTAATTAAAACTTTCCGAATACAGACAGCCTGTGCTCGCTCTCTCGTGTAAATTCATTAGCTATAGCATTGAGATCAAAACCATCTAGCAGTTCTTTGTATATGTGAAGCACCATTATATGGTTTAATCTTGCTTGATTCATTGTGCTCCGCAAATAATTTTTAAGCCTTCTCATAACAGAAAAAGATCTCTCACTTGCAGCATTAGTAGCAGGCATGACAAGTATCAAGGAAACAAGAATGCATACTTGCTTCAAGAACAATTTTTGACCCTGACCAAGATTTTGTACAAAACTGATAGCTTCTTGCAGAGTGGTACCAGTGGAAAAATTAGTTCCAAATATTTGCAGATGTGTAGCAAGCTCACTTTGATCAAAATCATCTCCATATAGTGCTATGACTTCTTGGAACTCAGCAGAGTAATCCTCTTTGTTTGCAGCTTTTACAAGCAGTCCTTCTAAGTTTTTATATATTTTATAACCAGGTTGATCAAAACGCTCTTTTATGCCAGACACTGCATAATCCAAAGCTTCAAAATACATGGTACGGTAGTGTTCCTCAACAGTTAAGCTATGGTAACCTTCACCATCGCCAATTTCAAAGCGACGAGGTGCTTTTCTTTTTCGTGGAAGACTAGGTTCTTCAGTATCAGTGCTTTTGCGAACACATTCCACCAGTTTAAAAAATAGGCCAAATGCTTCATCTGATCTCATTCCTTCTAGTGTTTTGATGGTCATCTCAGCAATGCTTTGAGCTTCTGCAGCAGGCAAAGATTGTTTTTGAAGAGTAGCACTCAAATTGTCAGTAATTCTTAAAACTCGTTCACACAGTTTTAAGCCAAAAAGCACCTTGTACTGGGTCATCTGTGTTTTGACACCAATAATTCTTCCTTTGATGTCAGGATCTAAACGCTTTTCTAAGCATTCATCCCAAAGCTGTTTCAAGTTATTGTAATTTCTAATAATGCTCTCTACAGAATTTCCTCGTACAGTCCACCTAGTAGGACAAAGTTTTCTAATTCCCATGCCTGAGTCCTCTTCAGATTCTTCCCTAATGTGATCAAAGGCAGCATTCCTCTTAGGAGAAAATTTGATAAGTTTGGTAATTTCAAAAGCTATATCTAGGGCATCAGAACACACCTTATACTTCTTAACACAATCACTTACAGCTAGGTTAAGTGCATGGCCATAGCAATGAGTAAAAACAGCACGCTTTTCTTCTGAACAAATTTGAGCAGCTACACCATTCCTACTGCCACGCATGTTAGAAGCTCCATCATAACATTGGCCACGACACTTTGATATATTAACATGCATGCGAATAAGAGCATCCCTAATTTTGTCCACCAAAACATCTGCACTAATATCGTTCACTTCATAAAGACCTATAAAGTCTTCATGGTCCTGAAGATCACCATCAACCCACCTTATACATATTGTAAATTGTTCTTTGTTTGCAACGTCAGTGCACTCATCAGCCATTATACTATAACAGCTATTGCTACCAATACTCTGGGCCTTTTGTCGAACAATTTCTAATGCCATGATCTCCAAACACTCATTTTGAATTAAAGGAGATGTGTACTTGTTGGTTTTTTTGTTCACCCATGCTTCTATTTCTGGAAAAGCCACTCTGCCCTGGAGATGTAATATTTGGATGAAGTTACTGTCTGCATCTGAGAGATGGCCTCTTAATGGCAATCCTTGTCGACCAAGAAACCGAATGCTTTCAAGTATTACTAAAAACATTTTCCTGTTATGTGCTTTTGCTGCTAGATGCTCTTTATTTAACAGCTCACCAATATCACCCTGAACTTGTTCAGGCAAATGAATTAGGGCCTCGATTACCTCTTGGTGGCACATACTTGCTTGATGCTTTTGAAATGCAGTGGTTGCTTCTTTCCAATAAGTAAATCCTTTAATAAGAAAAGCTGGATCTTTCTTTGTGCTAGCTAAAAGTTTTTTTTCCACTTCGGCTGTTTGACAAAGATGGCAGAAGGCGGAATCACTCTCCATATCGTAATGCAACCATTCAAAATCTTCACACCACTGTGCTCTAAACGACCTCTCTACTTTCTTCGCTCCAAACGATCGTTTTGGGAACTTAAAAGTTTTGCTGGGGTGAAACTTTACTGGGATACCCTTTGAGATACTCTTAGAATGCGACGCCATTTATAAAAACCATAAATAATTTTAATGGCGCCTAATTTGGAGATTATACTGGGTTATCTGCTGAATCAGAGATGAAAAAGGTTGGAATATAGATATACTTTTATATTGCAACAATATGTGTAATAATTAATAAACAATGGCTGTGTATTAACAATGGCTGTGTATTATAGATCTACACAATGTTGCTTTAGTAAATACTTTTGATTGTGGGTTTTGACAGAATATTGGTCCGGCAACTGCCGGGTCTGCCGGACCAGTTCCTACGCCCCTGTAATTCAAGTTGAATTGTCTTTAATTGCACAAGAATGGAACACCAATCACATAAGACAAAGTTCTCAAAACCCAGGGGGTATACCAGATGTGTTGTATTTTCTTCCTGAACAAATTGGTTTGGTACATTTGTAGCAAACTTTTTATTTAAATTTACTGTTATAGGGGTGGAGTCATATAAACACAGTGTTGACAGTGATCTGCTAAAGAATACAGCATTTTAAAACCTGGTCCAGCTTCTTCAGAGTTTATTAAATTAGTCGAATTAATTATGAAAGAAGACGAGATTGAGGTTCCATCTAATGCCGATGAAGGACTAGTACTCTATAGACATTTAAGATCACTAATAGAGTAGTATATAATACATAATACATTACCAGTGATATGTACAGCTATACATTGTCCACAACCAAAGCTACACTATGTCACAACTAAAGCTTGTTAGTATTCGGTCAAGGAGGTGCGTATTATCATTAATAACTGTTCCATGGTTTTACGCTGCTTTGGATCATGAGTCAGACATGCTCTGCAAATTTGTTGTTGTTGCATGGTGAGGTAAGAAAAATCAGGTACTTTTTTTAGCAACAATTTTGCTACAAGTTCATTGTAGTGGCAAACTTCCCCATGCTCTTCGTCCACCACACAGTTCAACATAGACCCCTATACATCTGAGGGCTTCCCTGCTGCACCTTCAAAAGTTTCTGGGGCTGTCTGTACATGTGTCATGGTGGAATTTAATCTTTGCCAACCCCATGTCTGACAAATAAACATGTAAAGTACCTTGTTCCACCTACAAAATATTAATTAGCATACTAGTATTATGCAAAAATTTAACTGACTAGTATGTTCAAAGGCTTCACATCCCTGTGAATCATTGGAGGACCAAGGCTGTTCCATGTACGTTAATGCCTGAGCTATTTGTTCAGCCATTGAGTTCTTCTGTTTATATATGCATATTACGATTTAGTATATCAATTAACAAATTCTAGTATGGCTAGCATGTGTGACCACTGCTTTCTTTACCTCAGTGAACAACATATGATGAAAATCACTCCCATCCACATAATTTGTAATGATCTGGATGTTGTCTTCTTCACAGGTATAGCCCATGAATAAAACAATATTTGGGTGCCGCAATACACTATGGTAAAGTGCATATGTAACCATATATAATCATTAGACCATCATGTACCTTAAAGCTTTGATTTCATTCATATGATCGCTATCAGCTTTTTTATCAAGCTTTAGCTTCTTAACCGCTACTTGCGTCCCATTATATTGTGATAAGTAAACTGTCCCATAGCCCCCTTTGCCAAGTTTCCTGCCCAGTGTAATGGCTGATGCAGAAACTAAGAATGGGTCAGCCATTGGTATCACTATAAAGAACTTTAAACTATACATGTTGTACAGATTTCTTCATACCTTCATTTGATGGTGTTTTCACTTCTTGAATTCTTTCTCACCTGAGCTTTGACTGTCACATCACCATATGGAATTGTTTTCTCACCTGATCATGATGATCTGTAGTGGTCATCAAAGTATCATCAAAGGGACTTTTATAGTCTTGTAAATTTACACATAGCTAATTATATAGTCTAAAATGTGGTTCTGTCTATAATCACCTGAACACAGTAAATCTTTGTCTGAGGGGTATATACCAAATACTCATTGAGATTCCACGGTTTTCCTCCAGTATTGTCCGTTATCTTTGATCCTTGTGCATCAGCCATGCTGATCATTAGTCTGCTGCACATCATTGGGAAAAAATTGTTCCGTTGCTTTCACAACCATTTCTTCGTATCCAGCATATGGGGGAATTGACATGCTAATCATTGGCCCCAGTTCCTTACTCCGTACGCCACACTGTCTCACTTCATCGTACCTCATCCCACCCATTGAAATAAATATACAATACAAATCCATTCAACCTGACATTGCTAGTTAATCACCTTTAAAAAAATTGGGCTTCCTGGTTGATTTGCTTTTCAATGATTTGTTTTGTCTTACTGATACTAGCTTCATGGTTTTGTTTTTGCACTGCCTTATACTTCATCAGCAATTCTGCCCTCTTAGAGGCCCCTCCATCAGCAGTTTTCCTGTCTCCTTCAGCTGTAACAACCATCACATACTGACAGCTTATATTATAACCTTGCTAAAGCTGCTAAACTCTGCGAGTGTAGCTACCTGTCGTACCTTTGCTGTCTTCACGATGATGAAACTGAGAGAAGCCAGGCAAAAAAGTAGCCGCTTTTTGCAAAGCCGAAGTAGTCGATGACGATTTCTTATTAAGAATCGTTTCAGCTTGCCCTTTAGAGAGCTTCTCATCTTGGACACACTGAAATAAAAACTCGACTTCATCCATCAGTCACAACACCATTCGTCAGTGCGATTGCTCCAGCTGCAACAAGCATCTGAATTTCTAGTGGGAAATAGTCGAGAAATAATTGGGAAATAGTCGAGAAATAATGGGGAGGTAACTGGGAAATAGTCGAGAAATAATTGGGAGGTAACCGAGAAATAGTTGGGAAGTTTAACTGTGAGAAATGAGAAATATGGTTGGGAAATGGGAAATAACAGAGAAACATTTGAGAAATAAGTAAGAAATTACTGAGAAGTGAGAAATAACTGTGAAATAAGAGAGAAATGACTGAGTAATAAATGAGAAATGGGAAATAAGTAAGAAATTTCTAAGAAATAATTGAGAAGTAACTGAGAAATGCCTGGGAAATAATCAAGAAATGCCCAGAACCGGTCACCGTAGAATTCCGTCTGATTACTTGCTCAAATATATTAGAATACAAGTCCGTTTGTATGCATACTACATTTTGTAACTGTTTGTTATACTTACCTTGGATTGTTGTAGTCTTTCTATTTGTTAAAAATGTCAGGTAAAGCCAGGCCAACCTTGCCACACAGATATACGTGCACGCATTAGCAAAGAAGGTTACCAGGAATTCCGTTTAGACAGGGCGTTTTTATACTGAAACGCTTTGTTTTATAAACCATATGTTTAAGTAGGAAAGCATTAGTACTTGCGTTTGAGTCGGCTTTTTAGAGCTTTTTGATGGCACGCATAGTTGATGAAATGGCTATTATTTTAAAGAAATTGCTGGTGCATTTGTAACACACATCAATTCATTCAGTAGAGCAAGGCGAATCTTTGTACGCGATCTATTCTTGGACACCATGCAAGCTTGAATACATGAACACAAAGTCTGCTAAGTAGAATCGCTTGAAATTTGTACTGCAAACGTTTAAGGATAAGGACTTATGCTTATTAAGATTCTACAACGCGAAGCCTGTAGCATTCTTTATCGTCGTACTAGAGCCATTCAAATCCGCTGTTCAAAAAACTCTATTGTCGGACAATGTTAATATGTGACCAGATTTGTGAAAAGGGGTATTATACATGCATTCGATTTTGCAACTTTGAAGAGGCATAACTTTATTTGTGAGTGAGCTATTAAGCTGAAATTTTCTCTCAATGATAGGAAAGGCCAGGTACCAAAATTTCAAAGTTGTAGGTCAAACATGAGCTGAGTTACACATCTTTAAAGTCGCAAAATTGGATGCATGTATAAGACCCTTTTTGCAAATCTGGTCACATATACTATCGGACACTGCCTCTCCATTTCATAATTCCAATAAAAGAAATCCTGTACTGTAGGCAGCTGAGAGGAATGCCAATAATCTAACAGAAAATACATAGTTTACTTATATTTTTATCTAGTACATTTACCAAGTGCCAATTTAAAAAAAACGGTAATCTCGGACACTTCAATTGGCATCCCTGCATGCAAGCATTCATGCAAACGCATTATATGAGCTACCTAATGCATGCATCCATATACATATTGTAGGAAAGGGTCAACACGAGGCTACCCTTAGTCATATGCTCACATGATCACATAAACTCTTATACATTTGTGCGGTAATACTATTGTTATTGTTACATGTGTGTGCAGTGCAAGTGTTATATAATCTGTTCAGTTTCCTACATCTCCCCCCCAAGCATTGGTGTGTTGAAATGAGCACCAATGCTGAAATTATGGCCAGTTAGGATCTTCCACAAGCCTTGAGGGTGGCCTGCGGGGTCGCAGGGAGTGGCATGTATGGATGGTAGATTCTGGAGATGCTGGTGGGGGTGAAGAATTTGCTGGTGGGGAGGTATGTTGATTGGGTGTGCTTGGATGACATACTGGAACAAGGGGTTGAAGTGATGCCGGTATGCGGCGTCGTAGGAAGCGTCTATTATGCACCAAAACACGTCCACTGTGAGTCTTGATGTAGTACCGGCGATGAGGTCCGATAGCGACAACTGTCCCGTATACATACCATAGTTTTGTCTGTTGACTTTGTAGAGCCAATGCATATGTCAGGTAATGAGCGGGCATGTATGTTGTAGAATGTTTTTGATTGTTCCAGTGTCTCGGTGGCTTGTTGTTCTGCTTCTTGGGTGCTCTTCTGCCACTCTGGCGCGAAGGAGCGGCGGTGTGAGGATGGCCAAACAGCTTCTGGGCTGGTGAGTGTCTGTCTTTGCGGGAAGGCATAATTTATCTTCATTCAAGTGCCTGTGGTCCCAAGATGCTGCTAGTATCTTCTTCATTGACTTCACCGTTGCTTCTATTTTACCGTTGCTCTGTGGGTATCTGGGTGAAGATATTCTGTGTGTGAATCTCCACTGTGTGGCAAAGATCTTAAATGCGTTGGCTGTGAACTGTGGTCCCCCATCAGACCAGAGAGTGTCAGGTACTGCTGTGTGGCAGAAGGTCTGCCTTAATGCTGTGATGAGGCGATGTGTCAGGGTGTTTTGACCCATTGGAATGATCTCTGGCCAGTCAGTGAAACAATCCACAATGATCAGGAACTGTTGCCCAATAGTCCACGGCAATTTCTTGGAATGGTTGGAGTGGTTTGGGTTTCTGTATTGGGGTGACAGGGAAGATGGTCTTGGCAAAGCTGGCATGATAGGATGATATTGTCGATGTCATTGTCAATCCCAGGCCAGTATACTGTTAAGCATGCCCTCTGCTTGGTACGAACTGACCCCTGGTGTGCATTGTGGAGGTCTGATAAGACCTGTGGTCTCATGGTGGTGGGGATTCGCAAGCGGCATCCATGAACAATTAAACCATCATCAACACTGAGGTGTTCTCTTACATTCCAGAATCGTCTGCAGGCCTCCGGAAGCTGCTGTCGGTGACTTGGGAATCCATTGAGTATTACTGTTTGGAGCTGTTGATACTCAGGGTCTTTGACTGCCTGTTCTTGTAGTTCTTGTAAACGTGTGTCTGTGGGGAAATCTGCAGCAGTAATGGCTCTGATTTCAGTAGTGGAAATTTCTGGATTGTTTTGGTTGTCATACTCTGCTAGTGCATCACCAGTTTGGGGGTCCATCATGGGATTGCAAGATAACGCATCGGGAGCACAGTGGTTGCTGCCTTTGGTCCACTGTGCAGTGAAATTGTATGCCATTAAGCGGGACTTTAGGCGCTGCAACCTCGGGTTTTCAACTTCATCTAACCTGCAGGTATTGAGAATCGGTATTAGTGGGTTGTGATCCATTGCTACGTCAAAGTGCCAAGAATACTCTACATTTCATGATGGCCCAGCAGATAGCAAGCATTTCTAATTCGATGACTGCATACCGTGTTTCGGCATCTGAAAGAAATTGGGAACCAGCTTGGACTAGCGTCCACTTGGGTCCGGTTTTTTGTTGTAGTACACATCCCAGTCCCCGTCTACTAGCGTCTGTGCTTAATTTTGTGGGCTTACTGATGTCAAAGAAGGACAACATTGGGGTGGTTGTGAGAGATGTCTTGATGTGGGAAAAGGCTTCCTGATGATAACTGGACCATAGGAACTCGTTTTTGGTACTGAGTAGGGGTCGGAGTGGATCCAACAGTGTTGCTAGTGTGTTAGTGCTTGTTGAAAGTTGATTGACCAAGCCTATGAAAGAGCGTAGGTCAGATCGACTTGTGGGTGTGGGGTATTTGGTGATGGCCTCTATAATGGAGGGGTCGATTTTGTACCCACTTGAGGAAAGCTGAAATCCTGCAAAGGTTACTTGGGTTCTGAAAAACTGGCATTTGTCTACATTGAGTGCGATGTTGTCGTTGCAGAAATTGCTGAACATGGCTGATGTGGTCTGTGATGTTGCTGTCATAGATCACAAAATCATCTACTATGTGTCTAAATCCTGACAGGCCTTTAAAGGCTTCAGCCATGCGACGGTTGTAATGCTCGGATATCGATAAGGAGCTCGCAAATACATGTACCTGCCGACTGATTGACTGTCCTTGTCCAGGGGGCATTGGTGATATCCTTTGAGGGCATCCAGGACTGTGAAGATTTTTGCATCACTGGCAGCAATATCTGACACAGCTTGGGCTGGAGTAGGAGATTGATATCGTTCACGGATGACAAAGCGGTTGAAGTGTGGTAAGTCTATACACATCCGAATTTTGTCCGAGTTTTTCTTGGGTGTCACAACAATTGGTGCGCACCATGTTGTGGCCTGCGATGATGTGCTGGGATTCAAGTAGATCAAGTTCAGCTTTCAGCTTGTCACGGTATGCAAATGGAATCGTACGAGGCATGTGCACACAGAAGGGCTTGACATTTGTGGCTAAGGATATGTGGAATTCTTCACCTTGCATGACTCTGATATGACCATCAAAGACTGTGGGGTATGCCTTTATGAGTTCGTTGTCTGTCTGTGGGAGGGTTGTGGCACACATCAACTATATGGGTAGTTGCTGGCATCTCTGTAGTGGTTATGTCTGGCGCTGGGTCTGGGTAATGCATTGGCAGGATTCTAAGGCCTTTTGCCGCCTTCCATCACATGATGACTCCTGATATATCTGGGTAGATATGCATGTCCTCACTGTAGTTCCTTCCTTGGAGCTGAAATGTCACTGGTAGCTTGCCAAGGGGTTGCATTTTGTGACCATTAGCGGTGTGTGGGGTGACCTTGGATGGTAAAAGATTAAGAGCGTGTTCACTGAGTGAGTGTAAAAGTTGGGGTCCAGCTGCTGATATGTCAGCACCTGAGTCTGGCAGTGCTTGTGTCTCACATGAGCCATTGATGGATACTGACTGTGACTACAGGCTCTGTGGTGGTGACTTGTGTTATGGTAGATAGTTGGGAGAGCTGAGTGTCATCTATCTGAGCCATTTGTAGAGATCTGGTTGACGGAGTTAATGGGGTTTGAGGCCCTGGAGGCTGAGGGGGCCTTGTGTAGACTTGTCTAGCTCGGCACACCCTGGCAAAGTGGCCCATCTTGTTGCAATGGTGGCAGGTTTGCTCATATGCAGGGCAATGCGCTCTGCCTCCTATGTGCGGTTTGGATCCACACTCTGGACAGGTCGCTGGGTGCTGGTTGATCTGGGTGGTGGGTGGTTGCCTGTGCTGCTGTCTAACTGCTAGGATGGCTCCAGGGATGTTATCACACATTTCTCTGCGCTGTTTCTTTGCGGCTTCTTGCGCTCTGCATATTGTGATGGCTGCTTCCAGTGTTAGATCCGATTGTTGAGGAGCTGCTCAATTGTGTCTCCATCTGGCGTTCCCTCTATGATCTGGTCCTGTATGTTCTTTTGACTGCATTGGTCTGAGCAGTAGTTGCAGGTCTTAGCCAACTCGCGTAGGGCGACTAAGAAATCGTCGAAGCTTTTGCCGGGTTGTTGTGTGCGACGTCGAAGATTACGCTGCTCCACAGACTCGTTGAGTTGTCCGTCTATGTGGCACTTGATCGCTGTTATTATGGTGTCTGCTTCTTGTTTCTGTTCCTCGGTAAGTCCGAGGTTATTGACGATGGTGAGGGTTTCTCGTGACAGACACAGGGTTAATACCTGTACCTTGGTCTCTGCTGACGCGTTGCTTAATCCTGAGAGAGCTGAGTATGACGTCCATTGAGTCTTCCATTTCCGAACCTCGGTCCACTTGTATGTCGAGCTTTGGCAAGTCGGTTTGCCGAAAGACGTATGGCATCCTCGTCGTCATTATCTACAGGGCGATATACGAACAAGGCACAGCTGGTCACAATATGGAAAAGTGTCACCTTGACGGGTGCCTCAACCGGCACAGGGATTCTCTCTGTGGGTTACGAGCTGGTAAAGCTCTGCACTTGAATGTGCTGAGCACCGTTGTCTCACTGTCGTACTGCTCACGCCATGTAGGAAAGGGTCAACACGAGGCTGCCCTTAGTCATGCTCACATGATCACATAATCATTAAGTACGGTAGTACTTAATAGTAGGGATTGGTAAGAAATTGTATGGTTTCCCGATGTTTAGCACTTCATAAAACAACCTTCCAATAGGCTTTACCCGAAAAACCGACTGGAATGCTGTAATGATGCTGTACCTTGGTTAAACGAAGCGACAAGTCAAATATTTCAACCTACAGCCAACTTTGAAAATTTCGAAATTCACCTGTATTTCGTCTGCCTGCCTGCCAGCCAGCCTGCCTGCCTGCCTGCCGTAAGACCTGGTTGCGCTAGGTGTAGGGCTCCAGAACTTTCACACAATAAAGGTAATGGCGGCGGATTTACGAAAATGTTGTTCCGAAGACGATTTACCTACTGCGCCATGACGATTCCTTTTATCCTTCATTCCCTTCCTTGTTCTTCTATATTCCTTTAGCAAGGTGTGAATCTCACCTAAGGTGACGATAGCCTGTTACGGCTTCTGCTTATTACGTCACGCAAAAACCTGGCTTGCACGTGATATAATTAGTTACAATGGCACCACTGGCACGATTTTTCGTGTGTATTTTATTATGTCGTGAACTTCGAGATTATAGCCTTGGACAAATAGCTTTTGCTGTTTGTCGAGCGCTATTTGCTATCACACAGCTGCTTTGCCATGTAAGTGCGTTGTTAACAAGCACCTGTAAACAAGCATAATTGTTACGCGCCTGTAACATTTGTGCGCCTGCTGAAAGATTATTATGAATGCTTAGCATGTAGAATGATAAAAAATTAAAAATTTAAAAGGTAAGTAGGGATTGAATTCAATAGTGCTACAAAAAGTAAGGAAACAAGGAATAAGATTTTGGGACGAGAGAACATTCTGGCATGAGATAATTTATAAAAGTTTAATCCCTACTTTTGGCAAACCTATACTGAAGTGTTAGTTTTGTTCAGTTGTTGTAGTTTATCAGTTGTATATTGTTTGTCATTGAGGACCTGTATACCTACCTTCTGGTAGATACAGCCATCCTGACTAAATCAATAATAATAATAATAATAATAATAAGTGAGCCAAAAGTAGGGATTAAACTTTTATAAATTATCTCATGCCAGAATGTTCTCTCGTCCCAAAATCTTAATCCTTGTTTCCTTACTTTTTGTAGCACTATTGAATTCAATCCCTACTTACCTTTTAAATTTTTAATTTTTTATCATTCTAGTTTGTTTGCTTTTTATACATGCTAAGCATTCATAATAATCTTTCAGCAGGCGCACAAATGTTACAGGCGCTTACGTAATAATTATGCTTGTTTTCAGGCGCTTGTTAACAACGCGCTTACATGGCAAAGCAGCTGTGTGATAGCAAATAACGCTCGAAAAACAGCAAAAGCTATTTGTCCAAGGCTATAATCTCGAAGTTCAAGATGTAATAAAGTACACGCGTACACGCGAAAACATCGTGCCATGGTGCCACTGTAACTAATTATATCACGTGCAAGCCAGGTTTTAGCGTGACGTAATAAGCAGAAGCCGTAACAGGCTATCGTCACCTTCGAAGGTGAGATTCACACCTTGCTAGGAATATAGAAGAACAAGGAAGGGAATGAAGGATAAAAGGAATCGCCATGGCGCAGTGGGTAAATCGTCTTCGGAACAACATTTTCGTAAATCCGCCGCCATTACCTTTATTGTGTGAAAGTTCTGGAGCCCTACACCTAGCGCAACCGGGTCTTACGGCAGGCAGGCAGGCTGGCAGGCAGGCTGGCAGACGAAATACAGGTGAATTTCTAAATTTTCAAAGTTGGCTGTAGGTCGAAATATTCGACTTGTTGCTTCGTTTAACCAAGGTACAGCATCATTACAGCCTTAGCAATGCATTCCAGTCGGTTTTTTCGGGTAAAGCCTATTGGAAGGTTGTTTTATGAAGTGCGAAAAATCGGGAAACCATACAATTTCTTACCAATCCCTACTATTAAGTACTACCGTACTTAATGATAAAAAGCAAACAAACTAGATTGATAAAAAAATTCAAAATTCAAAAGGTAAGTAGGGATTGAATTCAATAGTGCTACAAAAAGTAAGGAAACAAGGAATAAGATTTTGGGACGAGAGAACATTCTGGCATGAGATAATTCATAAAAGTTTAATCCCTACTTTTGGCTCACTTCAGTAGGTTTGCCAAAAGTAGGGATTAAACTTTTATAAATTATCTCATGCCAGAATGTTCTCTCGTCCCAAAATCTTATTCCTTGCTTCCTTACTTTTTGAGCACTATTGAATTCAATCCCTACTTACCTTTTGAATTAATTTTTTTATCAATCTAGTCTCTTATACATTCGTGCGGTAATACTATTGTTATTGTTACATGTGTGTGCAGTGCAAGTGTTATAGCTTAACTAGAACCTACCCATGCATGCATGTATATATAGCTATAACTGTGCATGCATGGTAATCAGAGTGTCAGTGTTAGCTAGCTACTATAGCACTAAATAACTATATATACGTATATAGCTAGCTACATACAAAAATCACATATATATACTACAGCTGGCAGTTTTAGGCAATACACCTACACATATACAATGTTCCCATCTGCAACACTTCTTGCACTGTACCCATTTGTATTCTCAAGGGTGATCACATTCATTTTTAGTGCAAGCAGTTGGCTGCAAAGGGCTACCTACAGCTGAAATTAAAAGACGAAAATAATATACATACATGCATGTGTGGTTAGCTAATATTACATGCCAAAATGGTTGGTATAAAATGATACAATTTGTATAGCTACCTTGTTGTTTCAACCATTCATTATAATGTTCATCATCAGTAATGTCGTAGCCTTCTTCAAAACGAGTTTTAAATAAAGCAAGTTCCTCTCCACTGAATCCTTGGTCTCCAAATGGACGTACATATGCAGCAAAATTTATGTATACCTAAACCTATACATATTATGTACAGTATATATCCGTAGGTATATAGCTACTGCTATAGCATATATAAATGTAGCTATACATTACATATAAATACTGCTACAGTATAGTACAGTACCATGCATTGTATGTTTATAAGGTAGTTAGGTAAATAATTTAGCCAATAAATAGCCAGATCCAGTCTAATACAAAGTTATAGCTACCTTTAATTAGTTTAATTGCCATATCGCTAGCTATAGGCATGCTGCATACACATAATCTCTTGCATAATTATAATGCATATGGCTATTAACCTGATTGCCTTGAAGCTGTCGCCTTAAGCTTGTTACAGGATTTCATGGCCTCTTTTAATCTCTGTTTTTCTTCTTTCTGTTGTTTCCACTCAGCTTTTAATGCTTCTTCTTTCTGCTTTTTCTCCATTTTTTTACCTCTATTATTTTTATATTCTCAGCACTTGTTAATACCCTTCCATATGACTTTACTTTGACTGCTGGCATGTGTGTAGAAGGACATTGATTTGAAAGAACTTTTTCACAGGTAACACTGGAGTTAGCAACAGGTATCAATACTGTTTCAGTACTGCTAGATGTGATGCTCGCTTTCACTGATTTCTCTAAAGTGTGATTAGGATGATATGTATCAAGCCATTGTTGGTAATTTTCATCTGGATTAGCATTTTCAACTTCAAATCTTTTTCATACTTCTCTAATTGAGCTTGAGTAAAAGTAGGAATTCTTTTAGATATTTCTAATGCTCGAGGTGAAGGATTACAAAGAGGAAGAAACTTTAACTTAGATTGTTCCACAACAGCAGTAGCAGATTCCTTGCTTTTTACAGGTATGACACTTCTATTAATTGGATAAACCCCTGTGGTCCGGAAGCCAGCTATTTTATTACTGGCAGACATTGCTATCTACACTTCATGTGATAATCTGGAGAAACAATATCTATTCACAACCTTTCCAGGATTATCTGTTATATATTTATGACACACTTCTGCCCACTTGGCTTTTAATGGCCCAAAACATCCTTTGTCCAGAGGTTGAGTAATGTGAGTAGTGTTTGGTGGCAAAGCAAATAAAATTACCTCTTCTTCTTCAGCAGCTTTATGAATTGCATGTGGATGATAATGTGATGAATGACCATCCATTAGTAAGAGGAGTGGCCCGGCAGCAGGAGCATAACATAAAAAATGATTGCTAAACCACTTCTCAAAAAGGTCTTGATCAATCCATCTATTAGATGAGAATCCATAAATAGCTCCAGGAATTTCACCATTGGCTAACTCCATAGGAAACTTTTCTCTGTCAAAAATTACCATAGGAGGCAGACAGTACCCTGCTGCACTGACACATGCAAGTACAGTGATTTGTACTTGTTTCCTGAATCCACTGCTGCTGCATTCTGAGTTCCAACTTCAAAAATTCCTTTTGGTGACTTAGGGTTTAAAGGAAATCCACTCTCATCATATTAAACAATTGGCCAGGTTTTCCCAATAAGTCATACTCAATCATGGTCTTTTCTAACAAATCAAAGTAATTATCAATCACTAGCTAGTGCTCTGGCCTGTGATAATGCTACAGGTGCACGCAATGTAAGGTTGGGATGTCTTTTACAAAATGATCCCCACCATCCATTTGAGATTTGATGTTGAATACCTTTAGTTTCAATTATTCTCTGGGCCAGTGTCAGTAAATCTTTTCAAGATTTTGGATACCCAATTGCAGCACATTATCTTACAAATACCACTAATTCTTCTTCACTTAAAAGCTTTCTTGGCCCACTATAGCTTCCTGGAATTACTCGTCCACTTACTCAGTCCCTAAGTGTAGATTTTGGAACACGTTTCAGTTTTGTTTCGTGTTTCGTATGGAAGGACATTCTGCTGTAATGAAAGGAGTGAAGATGGCAAGGTTCTATGGTTGGAAATACAGACATTATTTCGTTGTCGTAGAAGAAGGCGAAAACAACTTACGAGCACGGTGTACATTGTGCACACCAAGCAAGAAGCCATTGTCGAGTGCTTGTAATACCACTTCAAATTTCAAGAAGGATCTGCACAAGACTACAGTATTAGGAAATAGAACACGACACAGAAGATGATAGTGTACTTTGAAACGGAAAAGGAATGATGAAGATGTTGAAATTGTGGCACCACAAGCAAAAAGACAGTGTATGTTTGTAAGCAAAAGTGCAGTTTCACTAGCAAAAGCCAGAAGCTTAATATCGGGAACCCACTTTCTACTGTCGAATCACCAGCAATTAGAAAGTTGGTGAGCGGCCCAGGTATCATTGCCAGACAGAAAATCTTTCACGGCTCATTTAGATAAAGCATTTGACACGATGGATCAGAGAGTGGATGGAGTTGATTTTGTGTGTACAACAGTAGATGTGTGGACAGCACACAACAAAAGATTTTTTGGCATGACGGTCCACTGGATTGACCCCAGTGCACTACAACGCTGCAAAGCTGCTATTTCATTAGTTGGTCATCATACCTATGATGTCTTAGCTTCAAAGATTGAGTTATCGTATATTGCAAATTGTTCAAGGTGGAAAAGTTTTGCGGATGGACAAGGTACTTCAAATTCGCTGGAAGACTTTCTCGGTTCGTTCACCCCAGTCAAAAATGTGCTCACGTGCGTACGAGGTTTCATTAATCGAACGCATCTACAAAATAATTCAGAATAATTATATGTACCGCTTATCTCGCTTTCTAAGCTTGGCAGATATAGCTAGGCAGTGTGGCTGTAAGATTGTATCAAGCGGGAAATCACACAATGTAGCCCGAGCTACAGTTTTGCATGCCAACCGCGTGGACACGTGAAATCAGTCTTATTAATGGCAGAGGAGTTCGAAATAACCAGCTGTATATCGCATAACAGTCCTATTTTCTTACTATAGTGTTTGACCGTGACATTCCAATTTAAAAACCAGAACGAAAATGTTTAGCTGGAAAAGTTTCGCGGTCACCAATTAATCCGCGAAAACCACGAAACTTTTCCACCTGCAATATACAGTAATTCATTGCAGCTGAAGCCTTAATGGAAAAGTTACTGCTACTGTCACGGACAATGGGTCAAACTTTGTCAAGGCTTTTAAAACATTCTCTGTCACAGATTCAACATCTACATCTGCAGAGGTTGTTCAAGATTGCCCAGAAGGTTATCCAGATGAGGAAGAAGCCACCTTTGAAAACGTGCATGATACCTTGACATTGAAGCAAGACAACATGGATGATCTTACCCAAGTAGAATATGACTTGCCCACTCATGAAAGGTGTGCAGCCCACACAATAAATCTAGTAGCAAGCTCAGATATAACCAAATCTTTGTCATCCTCACCTTTATCAAGGACAGTGTATAGAAGCTCTTTTGCCAGATGCTCTGCACTCTGGTCCAGTCGATCCACACAAGCATCAGACAATGTCGAAACCACTTTGAAAAGGAAGCTATATTACGATGCTGCAGTGTAAGTTACAGAAAGTGCATCAGCCAAGTTAGATGAATTGTGTGCTAAGCTGAAAAGGAGTTGTCATTCTTAAAAGAGTACTGCAAACTGCTACAGCCATTTGTGAGAGGCCTAGACAAATGTTTTTTTATGGAATGCTTCGAAACAGTTCTTAAAAATATAAGAGGCATCAAGGCTGATCTACTACTGGCTTAGCTTTTTCTATAGAAACATTGCTTTAGGAACATCTTTGGTTCAAAAGAAGCGATTCTTACAGCCATCACTTTGCCGAAGTTCAAGTTGCGCTGGGTAGAGACACAAAGCAAGAAAGACAGTTACAAGCAAATGCTTATTGATGAGATGCACCTGTTTAGAAAATCAACTTGTTGTTGAAATGAGAATGATGCAGTGCAAAGTAGAGCAGAGCAAGGTGGAGCAAACCAGAGAAAGATCATTTTTATGACTTTCCATCAGATGATGAAAGTAGTGCCTAGTGAAGTAGAAGTTGCCAAATACTTAAGTACTGCAAAGGAATTGCCCCAATTATTAAGTCACTGTTTCTGAAGTATAACACCACACTGCCCTCCAGTGCTCCTGTGGAGAGGCTATTTAGCCTAGGAAGCATAGTGTTGACACCCAAACGCAATAGACTTGTTGATGCTAGGTTTGACTAATGCGTTGTAACAAACACTTCTTACAATTGTAACTGTAACTTTGATTTTGCTGTAAAACACTTATTACGATTGTAATTGTATAACTTTTGATTTTGCTGAAGTTTTGGATACTAGCTAAACTTGTTTCATTTTTGCAATTTACCTGATGCATGTATGCATGATTGTGTAAAAGTATAATATATTACTAGTTACTTTTATCTCTAAGTAACATGTAACTGTAATACATAAACTTTCTTTAAAGTAAAGAGTAAGTTACTTTTTAAAAGTAACAACCCCAAAACTGCTTGTTAACAAGTGCCTGTAAGTAGGCGCCTGTAATGTTTTTAGGTACCTGGAAGGTAAGAACAGATAAATTATATGATTAAAAGCATACATAAAACATAAAAAGCAAACAAACTAAAAATTTAAATTTAAAAAAGGAGTAGGAATTGATATAAAAGGTAAGGAAACAAGGAAAAGATTTTGGCATAGAGAACACTAAAGCTGAGTTCTGGCATGAGATAATTGATAAAAGTTTAATCCCTACTTTTGGTTGGCTCATGATTTCAGTAGCCAAAAGTAAGGATTAAACTTTTATCAATTATCTACTCCTTTTTAAAGTTTAAATTTTTAATTATGATAGTATTTGAAAACTGTATCAAGTGGTTAAGTGCAGTTGCTGAAATTGCTGTAAAACTATATTGGAAGGGTTAGATTGTAGAGTTTCCTCTTTAATAACATCATATCAACATCCCAAATACTCTTCAGTTGCTTCTTTGTCTGAACTTTCATCTAGTGTAAGAGTTGGTCGAGTTTCATCTCCAGCTGAATGATTGTTGACTTTGATAGTCTGAAGCATCTAAAATGGATAACACAGATATACATACATACGTACGTACGTATACATCGAAGTACAGAATGGTGTATGTGCACGGCTGCTATACAATATATTAAGCATGCAGTTCCTCTTATACTAGAATGATAAAAAATTCAAAATTCAAAAGGTAAGTAGGGATTGTCTTATCATCAAGCACTAGATTCACCACTAAAATTAGGATAATGCTACTAGCATTACAAGATAAGTCATTATTTGCTTCCTTTAAGTTTTGATCTGATTTGGTGATGGTAGGGCAAAGTAAGTTGTATTTGCCCGGGTATCCCCGGGTCTGGCTACGTCTCTGGGGATTGAATTCAATAGTGCTACAAAAAGTAAGGAAACAAGGAATAAGATTTTGGGACGAGAGAACATTCTGGGATGAGATAATTTATACAAGTTTAATCCTTATACTTTTGGCAAACCTACTGAAGTGAGCCAAAAGTAGGGATTAAACTTTTATAAATTATCTCATGTAAGAATGTTCTCTCATCCCAAAATCTTATTCCTTGTTTCATTACTTTTTGTAGCACTATTGAATTCAATCCCTACTTACCTTTTTAATTTTTTTATCATTCTAGTTTGTTTGCTTTTTATACATGCTAAGCATTCATAATAATCTTTCAGCAGGCGACAGGTGCTTATGTAATAATTATGCTTGTTTACAGGCACTTGTTTACTAGTCTGGTGACAGCTGTATCATGCTGTACAATCTTACCGAAAACTGGCGAATCGTTGTATTTTCAATTAAACCATTTTCGTGACGTTTGCTTCCATTTCCAATATGGCGGCTAAAGAGATATGCTAGCAATGAATTCGGAAGCATTATCATTGGGGTATTGTTCTTTGAAAAAGGAGCAAAAAGATTATTTTAGATCCAAAGCCTACATATGTCCAGTCCACAGCCTACACAAATCGAAGGCGACACCATTTTGTGTACTGACGTGTTAACTGACGTAACTACCCAAACGGAAATTATTAACCTTAATTGCATTCCATCTGTAGAAGTGCATGATACAGCTGTCACCAGACCCTTACGCCTCACGCTTGGGTCGGCTACGCCAGACTACTTGTTAACAACGCGCTTACATGGCAAAGCAGCTGTGTGATAGCAAATAACGCTTGACAAACAGCAAAAGCTATTTGTCCAAGGCTATATAATCTCGAAGTTCACGATGTAATAAAGTACACGCGAAAACTTGGTACCATTGTGACTAATTATATCACGTGCAAGCCAGGTTTTTGCATGACGTAATAAGCAGAAGACGTAATAAGCAGAAGCCGTAACAGGCTATCGTCACCTTCGGTGAGATTCACACCTTGCTAAAGGAATATAGAAGAACGAGGAAGGAAGGGAATGAAGGATAAAAGGAATCGCCATGGCGCAGTAGTGATGCACCGATACCGATACTAGTATCGGTATCGAAGCCAAATTTTAGTATCGATTAATATCGGTTAATTATTAAAATTTTATATTTGTGCCGATACTCGATGACGTCAAAGAAAGATGGTGGCTGAAACAAATGAACATGTAGACGAACATGATGACGACAATGGTGAAGCGATTATAGTTGAAGAAAGTTGTTCAAAAGGTGTTTTTCGTGAACGGAAAAAGGTATCAGGTATTTGGATGTTTTTTGTTGTTGACAAAAGTGATAAGATGAAGGCTATTTGCCTGAATTGTAAAGAAAAGGTATCGCGGGGAGGTAGTAATCCAAAGAATTTCAACAAAACAAATCTTCGAAGAAAGGAAGTGGTTAGAGGAAAAGCAAGCAGCGAAACAAAACGGCACTGATTTGAAACAAGTAACTTTAGAAGCTCTAGCAGAAAAACGAAAACCTTATTGTTCAGGACATCCACGAGCGAACACAATTACTCACTGTGTTGGAGAGATGATGGCTATTGACCCATTTAGTGTCGTAGAGGATGTTGGCTTGATGGCAGAACTCGAGCCTAGATATGTTTTACCTAGTCAACGATATTTCTCAGAAGTTCTAATTCCAGAAATTTATGCAAAGGTGAAGCAAAGAGTTACAGAGTTAACAAATCATGTTTCCTTGACTACAGATATCTGGACGAGTACCAATTGTCAACATTCGTTTCTAAGCTTGACAGCACATTTTATTGTTACCAGCTCTGTAGAGAAAAAAGATGTGATGTTATGTTCATGGCAGTTTGATGAATCAAAATATTTCAGCTGCAATTTTAACACACATTTGTTCATGGGAAATAGAAGTTGTGTGCTTCGCGATAATGCCTCCAATATGATTGCAGGGATGAACATTGCTAATGTAAAGTCATTATCATGTCTTGCACATTCACTACAGTTAATCATCAAGGATAGAGTTTTAATGCAGCCAGCAGTCCAACAGCTTTTAAACACAGCAAGATCACTGGTAGGTCATTATCATTAAGTACGGTAGTACTTAATAGTAGGGATTGGTAAGAAATTGTATGGTTTCCCGATTTTTCGCACTTCATAAAATAACCTTCCAATAGGCTTTACCCAAAAAAACCGACTGGAATGCATGGGTAAGGCTGTAATGATGCTGTACCTTGGTTAAACGAAGCGACAAGTCGAACATTTCGACCTACAGCCAACTTTGAAAATTTTGAAATTCACCTGTATTTCGTCTGCCTGCCAGCCTGCCTGCCTGCCGTAAGACCCGGTTGGGCTAGGTGTAGGGCTCCAGAACTTTCACACAATAAAGGTAATGGCGGCAGATTTACGAAAATGTTGTTCCGAAGATGATTTACCCACTGCGCCATGGTGATTCCTTTTATCCTTCATTCCCTTCCTTGTTCTTCTATATTCCTTTAGCAAGGTGTGAATCTCACCTTCGAAGGTGACGATAGCCTGTTACGGCTTCTGCTTATTACGTCACGCTAAAACCTGGCTTGCACGTGATATAATTAGTTACAGTGGCACCATGGCACGATGTTTTCGCGTGTACTTTATTACATCGTGAACTTTGAGATTATAGCCTTGGACAAATAGCTTTTGCTGTTTTTCGAGCGTTATTTGCTATCACACAGCTGCTTTGCCATGTAAGCGCGTTGTTAACAAGCGCCTGTAAACAAGCATAATCATTACGTAAGCGCCTGTAACATTTGTGGGCCTGCTGAAAGATTATTATGAATGCTTAGCATGTATAAAAGGCAAACAAACTAGAATGATAAAACATTAAAAATTTAAAAGGTAAGTAGGGATTGAATTCAATAGTGCTACAAAAAGTAAGGAAACAAGGAATAAGATTTTGGGACGAGAGAACATTCTGGCATGAGATAATTTATAAAAGTTTAATCCCTACTTTTGGCAACTTTTATGAATTATCTCATGCCAGAATGTTCTCTCGTCCCAAAATCTTATTCCTTGTTTCCTTACTTTTTGTAGCACTATTGAATTCAATCCCTACTTACCTTTTAAATTTTTAATTTTTTATCATTCTATCATTCTAATGTAGCTTTTCAGACTTTTCGCCAAATTCAATCACAACTTAAACTTCCTGAACATGTGCTAATTCAAGATGTTTCTACCAGATGGAACAGTTCTTATTACATGCTTCAAAGACTTGTAGAACAAAAGAAAGCTATCACAGCAGCCAACACTGAGTGTCATCCACCTGTTGAACTGCAAACACAGCAGTGGACTTTAGCTGAAAAGGTTGTAAAACTTTTGAAGGTGTTCGAAGAGGCTACACGTGAAGTAAGTGGGGACTATTCTAGTGCGTCAGTGATAATACCAATAATTAAAAGACTATTACGCAAGAAGAAGATCGTGGGATAATGGCAATGAAAAGAGGAATGCTAAGGTCATTAGCAGACAGATATGGTAATATAGAACAAGAACCATTGTGTATTCTTACCACAGTACTTGATCCACGATTTAAGCTTAAAGGGTTTTCAAGTGCCAGTATGCTAGAATGTTGCTAATCACAGAATGCGAAGTATATCTTAACAGTTTAGCAGCACAAAATGATCTACCACAGCCAAAACGTAGCAGAAAGGAAGGTTCCATCTGTTTGATGAGATGTTGGCTGACCCTGAGAACAGCAATGAGGGAAATAACTGTGGGAATGAAGCTGAGGTGATAGTAGAAATGTTTTTAAAAGAACCAGTTCTACCCCACTCTAAGCATACTCAGTACTGGAAACAGAAGAAGCCATGTTTAGCTTATTTGGCATGCAAATACCTTGCCATTCTCCCATCGTCTGTTGCATTAGAAAGACTATTTAGTAGTGCAGCTGATGTCATATCTCCAGAAAGAAACAGAATATTGCCTGAAAAGGCTGAAATGCTTTTATTCATAAAGAAAAACTTGCTGGTTGTGGGGCCACTGGAGTACTAACTAAATACAAAGTAAAATTAGTTGTCAGTTTTGATTTTTATTCAACTGAATGTGTACAATTTTACATTAATCAGTAAGTATCGGTATCGGCCATGTTAATTCATTATTTGAATTAAAATATCGGTATCGACTTGAAATTATGTGTACCAATGCATCACTATGGTGCAGTGGGTAAATCGTCTTCGGAACAATATTTTCGTAAATCCGTCGCCATTACCTTTATTATGTGAAATTTCCTACACTTAGTGCAACCGGGTCTTATGGCAGGCTGGCTGGCAGATGAAATACAGGTGAATTTCGAAATTTTAAAAGTTGGCTGTAGGTCGAAATATTCGACTTGTCGCTTCGTTTAACCAAGGTACAGCATACCAATGCATTCCAGTCGGTTTTTTTGGGTAAAGCCTATTGGAAGGTTGTTTTATGAAGTGCAAAAAGTCGGGACACCATACAATTTCTTACCAATCCCTACTATTAAGTACTACCGTACTTAATGATATATACAATATTATGCAGGGCCAGCTGACCTGGCAACTGCCAGATAAAAGTTTTCTGAAAAAACCACAAAATTTTTCACTTTTGTGTATATAGGTACACTGACAATTCCAGTTATCAAATACAGGTTAGCTACGTACTATATATGCGTAAAACCAATTAATAATTAGGGCTGCACCGAGTACTGGCATCGGTATCGGTATTGGACCAATACCAGCATTTTTTAGTGGTATCGGAATCGGTAAAGCATGTTATACAAGTACCAATTCTGTTGTTGATACCTTATAAAAAATTATGTGCTTTTACAATGAATTTCTAAAAATATTTTTAAGTGTTTTAGTTAAATGACAACTCATGATTGCAGACTGTGGAGTGCTTTCATGTATCAGTATCGGTACTTGTAAATACATTTAATAGCAGTACTTGGTACAATAATACCACTTGTAGGATAAGGCGGGGGACTCGTGTCACTCAACTGATATCTCGTGATAGTGCGCATTAATAATCATCATACATGTCATACTATTTATACTACTTAGTGTTACATAGTGTGTGCAGTGAAGTGTCTAGTGTTATGTTCCAACACCTCCCCACCAAGCATTTGTGAGGTAGCGCAACACAAATGCTGATTTCAAGGCCACTGAGGGTCTTCAATCAGTCTGCTGGTTGGCTTGTGGGGACATTCTGATTACTGCTGAAGATTGTGACAAAGTGGTGTATGGTGAGTGAGGCTCACAAGAGGGCTGTGTATTGGTTAGCCCTTGTGCTGTGGTCCCGGGAAGGTTAAGTGATGCTGGAGTGCGATATCTCAGGAAACGGCGGTTTCGTGCAAGTACTCGACCACTATGTGTCTTGATGTAGTATCGGCGGTGAGGCCCAATGTCAACAATGGTGCCATATATATCCCACAGCTTGGTCTGTGGGTTTTGAAGTGCTACTGATGAGCCAATTTGGATATCAGGTAGGCTACGGATGTGGGTGTTGTAAAATGCTTCTGACTGTTGGCGGCTTGCTGTTCAGCTGCTTGAGTACTACGCTGCCATTCTGGGGCAAATGAATGGTGGTGAGCAGGGAGTGTGTCCCGAATGGGTCTCCCATAGAGTTTTTGAGCGGGAGACAACCCATCTTTATGTGATGGGGTGTTGCGATACTGAAGTATGGCATAGTTTGTTCTTGTCGAGGGTTCTTGTATCCCAAGATGTGGCAATGATCTTCTTCATTGACTTTACGGTGGCCTCAATTTTGCCATTACTTTCTGGGTAGTAGGGTGAAGAGGTCTGATGCGTGAAACCCCACTGTTTTGAGAAGTCTTGAAAGCCCTTAGATGTAAATTGTGGTCCTCCATCAGACCACAACACATCTGTGTGGCAAAATGATTGTCTTAAGACTTTGATCAGATGCATTGCTGTTGTGTTGTGACCCATCAAGATGATGTCAGGCCAGTCGGTGAAACAGTCCACTAGGATGAACAGAAGTCTGCTGCAACTTCTTGGAATGGTCGTGTTGGGTTAAGTTTTGAGATGAGGGGTTCTTTAGTGTTGGCTGGGAGTATGTCTTGGCGCTTCTTACATGACAAGATGATGTTGTCTATGTCATTATCTATTCTGGGCCAGTACAGTGTCAGGCGAGCCCGTTGTTTGGTGCGTACTGACACTTGGTGTGACTAATGAAGGTCTAATAATATCTGCCTTCGCATTGTAGTGGGTGTGAGAAGGCGGCAGCCATGTACAATTAAATTGTCATCTAGGTGCTCTCAGGCATTCCAGTAACATCTACATGATTCGTGTACCTGGCTGCGATGGTCCGGAAATTCATTAAGGATTAGTTCTTGAAGGTGCTGGTACTCTGGATCTTGAGCTGCATGGTAGCGTAGGTCTTCCAGCCTTTTGGCAGATGGGTTAGCATTGGTAATGGCCCTAAGGCCTGTCTACACGACGAAAATAATGCGCATTGAATGCGAATTAATTCGAATTGATCGTGTCCACACGGAATTCGCATTGACCCGATTCGAATTGAAACCGAATTGAGCCAATCCACCTCCGGAGGTAGTTTGAATGCAAATTGGAAGTGGATTGGAAAAGATGACTCGATAATTTCATTACAATTCGTTACCACGTGAGGTCCTACAGCATTTTGCGCGTAAAGCTAAGGCTGCGAAGACCATCACTGTATAGGCGTCAACATTTCTCTATCTAGCTGAGAGTTGGCTGATGTATAGTTGGAACGTAGGAAAACAAAAGCGCTCCAGCTAGCATCAGTGCCAGCTTTCAATTCAGCTGGCAGCGCTTCTTTCTAACACCTTTATAGTTCTAGCTTACAGAAACATCGAACTTGTGTACGAAACCCAGCTCACCACAAACAATATCAAACACAGCAGCGCCATTTTCACATTGCACTCACGCAACAATCAAAATTTATTTTCCGTTTCATTATTCGTATACTACGATAGTAATTAACGGAGAAAGTGTAATGTGCATTAAGTACGTGCGCGTGTGGATGCGCTTGATTCGAATTGAAAGCGATTCGCATTTAATGCACTTTTAAATTCACATTCATGTAGACAGGCTTCTAATCTCCATAGTTGACATTTCTGGGTGATTTAGGGGGTAATATTCTGCCTCGACACAGGGGTGCACGACAATGCATCGGGGGCCACTGGGCTGTGAAATTGTAAGCCATCAAGCGGGATTGTAGTCGTGGGTTTTCTACTTCATCTAAACGACGGCTGTTAAGAATGGGGACCAATCTGTGTGAACGTAGAAGTGCTGCAGCCCAGCTAAGAATAGGTTACATTTAGTGACAGCCCAAGAGACTGCAAGTAGTTCCAGTTCAATGGTGATTCTGTATCAGACAAGAATTGGGATCCAGCCTGAATGAGTGACCATTCATCAGACGTTTTCTGTTGTAGGCTGGCATCAGTGCTCAAGCGAGTAGGCTTAGCGATGTCAAAAAATGATAAAACTGGTGGTTTGGTGAGGGACTTCTTTGCAACAGAGAATGCTTCCTCATGGCTGCTTGACCATACAAAATCATTTTTGGTGCTTAGGAGTGGTCTAAGGGGAGCTAGAAGTGTTGCACTAGTGGACAATTAGTTAACTAAGCCAATGAATGATCGCAATTCGGTGCGGCTGGTTGGAGTTGGGTACTTGGAGATTGCCTCAGTAATTGACTCATCAATTTGGTACCCACTCACTGAGAGTTGGAAGCCAGCAAAGGTAACTTGATTTTGAAAAAGCTCTACACAACGTTGTAGAAATTGTTTGACATGGGCGACATGGTCTTCAACATTGCTGTCATAGATGACAATGTCATCCACTCTGCGGCAGAACCCAGATAATCCAGTGAAGGCCTCTGTTATTCGGCGGTTGTAATGTTCAAAGATAGAACATATGCCGTAGGGTGCCCTGAGATATTTGAATCTGCCGAATGGCATGATAAATGTAGTTAAAGATTGGCTCTCCTGGTCTAAGGGGCATTGGTGGTACCCCTTCAATGCATCAAGGACAGTAAAGATTTTGGCCACTGCTTGAGCCAGAGTTAGTGATTGATAGCGTTCATGTAACACATACTTGTTCAGGTAAGAAAGGTCTACGCACATGCGTATTCTGTCAGTATTCTTTTTTGGTGTGACCATGATAGGTGCACACGCTTCTGTTACCGGCATAATGACCTTCTGTGATAACAATAAATCTAACTCAGACTTCAGCTTATCATGGTATGCAAACGGGCATCCATTGTTAAGGATATGTGGAACTCTTCTCCTTCCATCATTCTGATTTGACCATCGAATGCAGTTGGAAATGCCCTATTGATTTCATTCTGGCTGGGTGCCCCCCCGTTCATAGTGGCCGTGACTCATATGTTTGCCGTGAGAGTTGTTTGGTGGAATTGGATTTGGATAGTGTTCGGGTAGGATACCAAGTGCTTTAGCTGCTTTCCATGAGATGATAATCCCAGAAACATTAGGGTAAATGTGCATATCTTCACTGTGTTCTCTTCCTTGAAGACTGAATTTTACAAGCATCTTGCCTAGTGAATGCATTTTGTTTCCATTCACTGCGTGAGGAGTTATTTATGAAGGTAGGAGGTTGTTCACATGCTCATTGAGATACTGTAAGGTCTGTTGGTTGGCTGCTGAGATGTCTGCACCTGAGTCAGGTAGGACTTATGCATTGTATGATCCACTGGCTGACGAGATGTGTATGGAAATGGTAGGGGCGGGGTCAGTAGCACTGACTTGTCAGATGGTGGACATGTAGGGTGGGCGATACTCTTGACCCATCTCTGCTTGTTTCTGCATAGCTCTGGTTGGCGGAGGCGGCAGTAACTGTGCTGGGTTATACTGTGGTGTGGTCAATGGTGTGTTAAGCTGTGATGATGTTTGTTGTCTAGCCCGACAAACTCTGGCATAGTGGCCAATCTTGTGACAATGGCAGCATTGCTGCTCATAAGCTGGGCACTGTGTACAGCCTCCCTGGTGTGCTTTGGCCCGCAGCCAGGGCAAACTGGAACTGTCCCTGAATCTGGTGGTTGTTTCCACTGTGAGGGGGCTGTTTAACGCTGCTGGTATGTGTTCAAGTATTTCTCTACATTGATTCTTAGCAGCTTAAAAGGGTGCAGCAAAGGTCGTAATAGGAAGTGTTCACCAATTGATGAGTTTTTCATAGTACTGGTACGACTCCGATTTGGCTTGTTTGAAAGAGACTCACAATCCACAGTTTCTCGGATATTGATAATTTATTTATCTTCAGTTACAAAGCATACCCCTCTGGGCTTCCAGAGCAATGATAAATGCTATGCCAGATTGCGTACCCAACAACAAGGATCATATTGGATACAACCGAAATTCGAGTTGAAAAACCCAGTCTACTACAGTTGCAGCAGGTAACATTTTCTAACTATAAAAATACCAATACTTCTGTATGCGGGATCCATATCAGATAAAGAACTTACAAGAAACAGTGGGATTTTAGACCTGCTGGAACCAGGAGACGTGTATTTTCTGACGGTTAAACAACGTGAATTAGGCAGAAAATAACCTCCTTCCGGAATGTATAACGCACGTGTGGTACACGTGCGCCAGGTTTTGTAAGTATATAAGGAAGTGAGGTGTGAACACATGTCAATTCTACGCTGCTTTTATTCTAAAGTGTAGGCTACGTATTGTTAATTCGCTATGTCTTCAACTGAAGAGAAGCTCGACAATTTGATTAATTCAGTCGCTGCTTTACGGAATGCCACAAGACGAGCCAACGGGAGCTCAACGAAAAGCTCAAAAAGTTGGAGCAAGATGTCGCCACAGCGCAGGAGGACGCGACCGAACGAGCTATTAAGCGAGCCAAACGGGACCGTCCCTACGAATTCCGCAGGAAAGGCCACCAAGAACAGTTCATGTTCAACGAGGAGGTCGCTGACAGAGTAGAAGCAGCAGCCAAGAAAATCCAGAAGTTAGCACCAGCCGACGTGAAGCAGAAGAAGACCGTGGATGAAGCCCTGGAAGAGCTTAAGGAAGGTGCGAGTGCTATTGCCAAAAGGCAGAAACACATTCGGATTTCCGACCAATCCGAATACCATTGGTGGATGGTGGAGGCTTATAAAAGTGGGGGTATAGCAGACAACGAAGAGGATGCCAAGAAGCTGAAGCAAGCGGAGAAGTCCGCAGAGCAGGAAGCGGTTAAGGAAAAGCAGAAGGCTGCTACAGCTGCGGCACTGGCCAGAGCAAAGCGACCTCCTCCACCGCCGCCCGTGCCACCTCTATGGCCCACAGCTATCCCACCTCGATACCAGTTTGGGCCAGCACCAACAGGGGGCCACCACCCGCGGCGGGTAGGCTGGTGGGGCCGTGTTTTAACTGTGGGCAGCTGGGCCACTTGAAACTTCATTACCCGAAGTTGCCAAGACAACAGTATCCCTTACATGTTATTAGTAGTACTAGTACAGCGTATGTTGATAATGTTAACAGCAATACTGCAGTGGGTTTTAGTGATATAGAACAGAATGTTATTGCTACAGGTACCGCATGCGAGGGTAATAATAGTAAAGAAGGTGGGCCGATAACTAACTTTGATATTGTACGTATGTCTGTGGGCAATGTGGCCAACAATAACATGACAATGGGTTCTCGTTCAGTCCCTCACAGGCTCACTGAGGGTTACAATACCAATACAACTACAATAGATACAATGTGTACTGATTGCTATAAGACTCAGAAAGTTGATGCTTTGTATCATTTTACGCATTTATGCCCTGTCATAAGTGTTAATGAATTTTCAAATGCAAACATGTGTACAGAGGGCCCCAGTTCTAGTGAGATGTTAGGTGTTGATAAAGACAGGGACTTGCAAATAGCATCAGCCCAGTCCTCAGATGTTGAAAGCATGAAGCCAGACAGGGGGTTAGGGACTCCAGAACCATTAGACTTAGTCTGTGATGATGCTTTGCCTGCTATATTGAACAAGGGGAAGCCCAAGTAACAGACGTCCAGGGTAGGCTTAAAAAGTGCTTAAGTTTTTGGGAGAACGAATTGGAGCCAGCCCCATGGATTATCAGCTGCTTAAGAGAGGGGTACAAACTTCCGCTACGCTCCCTGCCAGAAAAGTTTAGTATGCCCAACCAACAATCAGCCCTAGACCATAAAGAATTTATCTCACAGGCCCTGGAGGAGCTAGAGCAGAACCAGTGTATTGTAAAGATCCAGAAACCACCACAGGTTTGTAGCCCCCCTATCAGTAGTGAGCAATAGGCAAGGAAAATTAAGGCTAGTCCTGAACCTGCGTTATCTCAACCAATTTTTGTGGGTAGACAAGTTCAAATATGAGGACCTGCGTACAGCTATGCTAATGTTTCAGAAAGATGATTACCTTTTTTCCTTCGACCTTAAATCTGGGTACCACCATGTGGATATTTTTGAGCCTCACTGGCAGTTTTTGGGCTTTAATGGGAAGTTCAAGGGGTGTCCCAATTCTATGTGTTCACAGTGTTACCATTTGGGTTGGCAACAGCATGTTATGCCTTCACAAAGTTGCTTCGGCCATTAGTTAAGTACTGGCGCAGCCAAGGCTTACGTGCACTTCCTGGTATTGAAAGTATGTCACTATACACTGTACTGTTAAGCATATAGGAGCGTCCTCCAGTTTGCACGGCCATGGGGAGTATCCAGAATTATTGTAACGGGTCCATTAGTTTAAGTATCAGGCGGAGTATTGGCTTGTATTTACTATAGTGTGTACTAGGTCAGGTTACCAGTCTGAGTATTGGCGTGTAGTTATTTACTATTGTGTGTACCAAGTATTACCAGTCTGAGCACTGGGGTGTAGCTACGTATGTACTAGTGTGTGTGCTAGGTTTTGTTACCAGTCTGAGTACTGGGGTGTATTTACTAGTGTGTGTACTAGGCTAGATTACCAGTCGGAGCACTGGGGTGTGTATACTAATATGTTTACTAGGTTTTGTTACCAGTCTGAGTACTGGGGTGTATTTACTAGTGTGTGTACTAGGCTAGGTCACCAGTCAGAGCACTGGGGTGTATATACTAATATGTGTACTAAGTTTTTGTTACCAGTCTGAGTACTGGGGTGTACTTACTAGTGTGTATACTAGGCTAGGCTACCAGTTTGAGTACTGGAGTGTATTTACTAGTGTGTGTACTAGATCTGTTAACAGTCAGAGTACTGGGGTGTATCTACTAGTGTGTGTACTAGGCTAAGTTACCAGCCCAAGCACCGGGGTATATTGACCAGTGTGGGTACTAGGTTAGGTTGTCAACTTGAGTGTTAGGGGTATCTTGTTTTTAGCGCATTTGAGGTTAAGTGGCTGTCTAAAGTGTTGGCCATGTCCTACAAGTGTGATGTCGGGTGCTGCTGGCTTGGCGGTCAACACGGTACACAGCTGGATACCAAATGTGTTATAAAAAGCTGTATACATAAATCAGGCCCATTAAAGATGTTCAAGGCAGCTTACTAAAGATGCTACTCCAAGGGCCAGGGAATGGTTTGTGGTCGCTTATGTATCTTGTTTTCCCTTAGATGTACTGTCTACAGGACCCTGGAGTACTTTGAAGGAACTGGAGGATATGGACCTGAGAAGACTGGCAGAAGCATTGCCTAGTTCAGTTTTGCATTGGAGGGCAGCGTCAACTACCAAGAAGTACCTGGGAGCCTTCAAGCGCTGGAAGATGTGGGCAGCCAATCACAACTTACCAGTGTTCCCGGTAGAAGTGATTCATATAGCCTTGTATCTCCAGCACCTGGCGGAGACTAAATGCTCCAAATCAGCTGTAGAGGAGGCAGTCAATGGGCTGGCCTGGGCACACTCTATGGCTGGAATCTCATCCCCAACTGTTTCTCCTATTGTTCAAACTACTTTAGAAGGGCTGAAGCGGACATTGGCTAAGCCTGTTATTAAAAAGTCTGCATTTACTGTAGAAATGCTGAAAGCTATAGTACAGGATGCTGAGAAGAGTGATACACTAGCCAGCATTCGACTAGCATCAGTGTGCTTGCTGTCATTTGCTGGGTTCCTCAGGTTTGATGAGTTGGCAAATATCCGCCCATGTGATCTAGCAATTGGCACGGACCACCTCACCATCCAAATACCCCACAGTAAGACAGACCAACTGCGGCAAGGCAGTGAGCTAGTTATTGCCAGAACTTTTTCTGATACCTGTCCAGTGGCCATGCTGGAATGTTACATACAGAGAGGCAACATACAAATCAACAGTGACAAGAAGCTCTTTAGGCCCATTAGACACAAAGGTTGCGGGAAGATGGAGGGTTGACTTATTCCAGAATGAGAGAGTTGCTGAAGGAGAAGCTCCAGGAGCTAGGTTTTCCACCAACAGAGTTCAGTTTGCACAGTTTGAGAGCAGGTGGGGAAACAGCTGCAGCAGGAGCAGGAGTCCCAGACAGAATGTTTAAGAGGCACGGCAGGTGGAAGTCGGAGAACGCAAAGGACGGTTACGTAGAAGACTCTCTAGAGAATCGGCTGTCAGTCTCACAGAGTCTGGGCCTATAGCGGTATCCTTTTTGGAGCTACTCTGTGCAGCCCTAGTGGTATCATTCACATTGTTTGTGGTTCTGTTTGTTTCATGTCTTTGTGTGACACAATCCTGCTGTACACACAATAGTGGCTTAGTGTCCACTGTATTATGGGTTGGGTATCTATTTACTTATTTATTGTTTGGGTTAATTTGTGGTGGTTCCTAAGCACAATGCCCTCTTTGTCCTTCTAGAGTGTCACAGTTTTAATGAATAGGTAGCCGCACAGAGCAGCTACACACCAGCAGTATATAATGTATGGGATATGTATGGGGAGTGGTTGGGTAGGGATGGCTAAGTGTTAATGAGGAAGGAGGTGTATTTTCTGACGGTTGAACAACGTGAATTAGGCAGAAAATAACCTCCTTCCAGAATGTATAATGCACGTGTGGTACACGTGCGCCAGGTTTTGTAAGTATATAAGGAAGTGAGGTGTGAACGCATGTCAATTCTATGCTGCTTTTATTCTAAAGTGTAGGCTACCACCCACCCGCCCCCCCTGTTTCAGATGATGGTTGTATAGCTTTGTAGTGCTGTCGGGTCCTTAACTGATGTCACAGATCATGAAGAGTCAAAAAGAGGACATGAACTTGAAAATGCATACACATAACTATTTTGTTGGAGGGTGGTACGCACTTGGTTTTTTCCCCCAACAGGCAAAAAAAATTTTTAAAATGATATCCAAGCCTGTTGGGTTTTTCCCTTAGTCCTGTTTGGGCACAGCAGGTCTAGAATAGTGCACTGTGCAGGCCCTCACCCTCCTAGGTCATGCTGTGTAGTTTGTTGTAGTAGGTTTTGTATGTTGTGTGTAAATTCTAGAGTGTCACAGTTTTAATGAATAGGTAGCCGCACAGAGCAGCCACACACCAGCAGTATATAATGTATGGGATATGTATGGGGAGTGGTTGGGTAGGGATGGCTAAGTGTTAATGAGGAAGGAGTCAGTAAGGTTTGACATTCAAGACGATTTAGCATTGCTTGGTGTGAGCCACCATTCCTAAAAGGAAAGTCACAATTTACTGAGAAAGAACTTGATGGATTGCCTCTATAAGAATCCACGTAGAATGTGCGATGGAGCGAATCAAAAATTTTCACATTTTTGACCGGACTCTACCATCTTCTATGTCATCAATTGCAAACCAAATATTTTTATTTGTGCAATTTTAAGTAATTTTAACTCACCACTGTGTAAATCATAGCTACGAATGTGCATTATGTTAGATATCTAACGGGGTGCTTTAGTTGGGATTTATGCATGTTACATAGTTTGATTGTGTTGCATTTGTTCTATGGTTTTGTGCGAGTTGGAACACTCTTTTTATTGTATAAGTGGTGTCATGAGGGTTCACTCCGTAGGTATGATCAATGGTATGTGTTTGGAGGTTGTTAGTAAGTGTTAACGTTGTAGTTTGATTATGGGTGGGCTGGTATCTCTGTTGTTTCAATTGTGGGTTTATAATGTATTCTTGTATGTAAGTGTGTAAGGTGAATTGGTTAGTACTTTGGTTGAATATTTTGTTGTGTTTATTTTGTAAATGGTTTATGGTATGTTATTTTGTTGTTGTTTTAGGTAATTACCGGAAGTCTTGTAGGTGGGAGTGTCATGTGATGTCCTACTAGATCTAGACTGGCAGGAATGATAACATTCCTAGTCTGTATATTTACATTCTTCAGCCAGAGAGGCTGTTTGAGAGTTATTTGTTGATTATTTCGAGTTTGTGTTGTTTGGTTATTAAAGTGATTAAGTGGTTATTATAAAGATGTAAGAGATTACATTGCGATGTGATAGTTAACAATTGATTTACTGAAGTGATTAAGTTGTGAATAGGATGTAAAAGGATTACAATAACGTGGTGATGTAGTGAATAACAACAATTAGTTTACTAAAGTGATTAAGTGATGATTAGGATGTGAAAAATTACAATAACATGGCATTGATACAGTGAATCATGACAATATAAGTAATGTACAATAGTTGACAACAACTAGTCATTTGTTTTGTTTGTAATTTCTTTTGGCATTAACATTTTTAGCCGCTTCCAGTTTTCGTTTTTCACGTGCTTTGTTTCGTTGTTTTCTCTCAGTGTCTGCTTCCCGAACAGTTTGTTCGATAGTTTCCCTCGCTGCGGGGTTGCCTCTAATTTCTCTAATCCTTTTAATTGACTTTTTAGCTGAAACTCTTATCTTGTCGTAACGTTGGTTTTTTCTACTACCTTTTGTGAGAGAACAAAGGCAGTAAATATTAAGTTTTGACAGCATTGTCCAATACCTTTGACAGGTGGTTCTTTAGAGTCTGCATTAGACTCTTTCTGATTCGGCAATGGCTTTTGCCCAGTCCGCTTTGAATTGTGGGTCCTCCTTTTCAAGTACCATCGGTTTGATGGATATTGACAGTTTGGATGTCTCATTTCAGCTTTGTTGAGGGCTGTGAGGTGCGCTTTGGCTCTGTCCAGGACTTCAGTATCCTCCAAATACTGGGACCTGATGGTTATAAGGTTGTGAATTAAATAAAAGCAGATTGTGATAAACCTGAAATTAGCTGCTTCAAGATTAGCAGTGTCGACATTGTTGTCTGTTTGTGTTGCTCTATTCGAGGAGGCAGGGGACCCAATAAACTGGGTCAGGAAGTTCCAGTTATCTTCCTCTTCCTCGTCTTCTTGTCCCTGTTGTGGGAGGTTCCGGCTGCCATGGGGTGTCTCCACCACATTAGTGGCTGAGGTGCTTCTCTGGTCGGCTTGGTTGGCCAGTTGGTTGGACGGCAACACCATTGCATCGTCTTCTTCACCGCTACTGACGAGGCAGTCCTTGGGTCTTGTTCTGTAGAGAAGGTGAAGGCTCTGACTTTTGTTTTTAGCCGATTGGCTTCTTTCTTTGTCTCTTTCTTGCAGGATTTCACTTGTGAAATTTATCCTGTGCACGTGTGTTATATACTGTGGGCGGTGTCTTTAATGGTCCTAATACGGGAGTTGAAAGGGGTGAGAAGGTCACCCGACGTTAGAATTCTGTTGGTTAGATTTCCTGTGATATGATTGGTTAGATCGATTGATCCGGTTGTGGTTTAAGCTCAGAACATTTGTGTCACAAGATCTGTTAAGTATTAGCTATTGTAATTATGATAGTGTGTCTCACGTGTGTCATTTGCGCATCACTAGGAGTTGGCAGATTGTTTAGAGGTGGCTACAGTGAGCCAGTTGTTTAGTTGATTACTCTTAGAGTGAGTTACTGACTCGTATATTTTGTAACTAGTTTATTGTATATCGTTGTGTGCATTTGGGCATTATTAGAGGTTTTCTTGTATTCTATTTTATTGTTGATTTTATGTGTTGTGTCTTTTTGTTGGGTCGCATCTTGCTCAGTTTAGGCCTTGCGGGTATTCACATTTGAGTCTGTCTATCCATAGTGTTTCATGTTGTTTGAGGGACTCTTCAATGTTCTCAGGTGTGTCATGGGTGTGAGGTAATTTGTACAGTAATTGTAAAGTGATGTTATCAATGCTTCCACATTCTCCTCTGCGAAAGTGTTCTTGAAGGACACCAGGACGATATCTGTCCTTGATGGCCTGTAGGTGTTTGGCAAATCTCGCCTTTAGAGATCGTAGTGTTTGTCCAACATATTGGCATCCACAATTCTTACATTGTATTAGGTACACTACATTTGGTGTATCACATGTTGCTTGACTGTGTGTATGGTATGTTCTTCTAGATACTCTGCTGCGTACTTGTCTGGAGTTGGATCAGTTTGGTGTGGAGTGGACATTTGGCATTGCTACAATGGGTGACGCTGTTGTTGCTGTTCAGGAATACGGGTGTCTGGGTGGTTAGGTGTTTAAGGTTTGCAAGTTTGACAATGTCTATGTTGCTGCTGTTGCTGTTGTTGTTGTTGTTGCTGTTACTGTTGTGGTCATTATCGTTGTCATCACTGTTGTTGACAGTGTCATTCTCTCTGCTATTATTATAGTTTGTTTCATCAGATGGATGTTTCAGCTTGGCTCTGACCAGTCTGCGGGCCAGGTTTGGATTAGCTCTGTAGGCCATTCTGGGAGTGCATTTCAGGAACGGGTATGTCAGTGTCAATGGCTGTCCAGTGTCTGTGTGTTATTCTAAATGCTTTACTGGCATTTGGACAATATCGGGTGGCAAATGTGGGTTTTTTCCTTTCAATTGGTATGTCTGAATGTTTGGTGCTTTTGTGGGTAGTGTCTTTGAGTGTTCTGTTACTTCTGTGAGCGAATTGAATTTGTTTTAAGAGTTTGTTTGTTTTGGATATGTTGTATCCTCTTTTGGTTAGTTTTCTTTTATGTTGTAAGATCATTTTAGAGAATTGTTCTTTTTTGAGTTTGTTCGTAGATATCTAATGGCCTCACCAATGGTGACGCCTTTGCAATCTTCACGTACATATAATTGTTTGTTTGTCGGTTTAATGTGTGTTCTCGTGTGTAGTGTGTTGGTCAAATGGTTTTTGTCTTTGTACACTACTACTATGTCCAGGAAGACAATTTCTTCTTGGTTGTATTCGTGGGTGAATTGTATGGAACTGTTGGCCTCGTTCATGTGTGTCATGAATTGTATCAGTTGATCTAGAGTGTGTGGCCATAACATGAATATGTCGTCTATGAATCTACGGTAATAGATTGGTTTGAGTGGGCTGGATGTAGTGTTAGAACATTAGTATATAGGACATGCGTATAATGATAGATATCACGTGATTGAGTGTGCTTATACAACGTGCTTGTGTGTTATATTTATAATCAATACTGATCATCTTTCGCGGGCTCGTAAGAGACACAGTACATGGTGACAGGAGTGGGATCCTTCCCATCGTCAAGTCGTTTGAATTTTGAGAGAGAATTCTGCTGATAAGTCGACTTTTGCTGACTGAACAAAATGGCGGCCTCTTTTCAGGTCGCACCTCCAGAAACTTTCAAGTTTACGTCTCCCGAAGACTGGCCGAAATGGATTCGGAGGTTTGAACGTTTCAGATGCGCTTCAGGTCTAGACAAGAAAGGCCAAGACATTCAAGTGAGTACTCTCGTCTATTGTATGGGTGATAAAGCCGACGATATACTCAGTTTATTTAAGCTCTCCCCAGAAGATAAAGCTAAATACGACATCGTCAAAGAGAAATTAGAGGGTTACTTTGTAAAACGTAGAAACGTTATATTTGAAAGAGCCAGATTTAACCAAAGAAGACAAGAACCTGGCGAGCCCGTCGACAACTTCATAACTTCGCTACACCAACACTGTGGTTATGGCGAATTATGTGAGCAAATGATCAGGGACAGAATTGTTGTTGGGATACAATCTCTGAAAAACTTCAACTTGAATCAAATCTTACATTAGAGACAGCTGTCACAGCAGTATGCCAAAGAGAAGCTGTAAAGAAACAGCAAAGCACGTTGCGAAACCAGCCAACAAGCACACCAGCCGCATCTGTAGATGCTTTGCAATCAGGGCAACAAAAGCTACCACATACAAAATGCCAATTTTCTGGAAAACGATGGGACAGAGTCAATTAAAGAAAAGGTATGTGGCAGATGTGGCAAATTCCCTATCCATAAGATACAGCAGTGCCCAGCTAAAGATAGTACATGCCATAAGTGTGGAAAAAAGGGCCATTATCAAACAATTTGCTGATCTAGAACAATAGGGGATGTAACTACAGAAGATGATCTATTCCTAGGTGCAGTACATGAGGATAGATCTGAGCCATGGACTGCAACTATCCTCATCAATGGCAAACCAATCAAGTTCAAACTTGACACTGGGGCTGATGTCACAGTGATATCGGCAGCTCTGAGTAGCTCAGTTGTAGAAAGTAATCCACAGCCAGCAAAGAAGACTCTTCTTGGTCCAGACTGAAACGTGTTACCAGTTTATTGCCAACCTTAAAAGTGGATCAATTACATGTAACCAAACAGTATACATAGTGCCAGAGTTGCACATGCCACTTTTGGGCAGACCAGCTATAGAAGCTCTTCATCTGGTAAAAAGAGTTGGATCAGTGGAAAATGACAAGACATTTGACCCGCAGAAGTCATTCCCAGCACTCTTCAGAAGCCTAAGCAAACTCCAAAGACCATATCACATTCAGATGAAAGAAGGAGCAAAGCCCCTTGCATTGACTGCACCACGTCGAGTACCTGTACCTCTTTTGCCAAAAGTTAAGGCTGAATTAGACAGAATGAAACAACTTGGAGTAATAATCCTTGTCAAGGAACCTACAGATTGGTGCTCAGGGATGGTGGTGGTGCCTAAACCACAAGATAAGGTTAGAATCTGTGTCGACCTTACTCAGCTGAACAAGAGTGTACGTCGAGAGCATCACCAGCTTCCAGCAGTAGAACAGACCCTGGCACAGTTGGCTGGAGCCAAACTCTTTTCGAAATTAGATGTCAACTCGGGATTTTGGCAAATTCCATTATCACCCGAGTCTACATTTATAACTCCTTTCGGCCGTTTCTGTTTTCGAAGGCTTCCATTTGGTATAACATCAGCGCCGGAACATTTTCAATGTCAAATGGCGGAGATCTTACAAGACATGGAGGGTGTCGTATGTCATATGGATGACATATTGGTTCATGGCAAAAACAACGATGAACATGGAAGACGACTTAAAGCAGTTTTACATCGTCTACAAGAATCTGGCCTCACCCTCAATGCACAGAAATGTGAATTTCTACGAACAGAAGTGAAATTCCTAGGACAGATAATTGACGATAAAGGAATCCATCCTGACCCAGCAAAGATCGCAGCTATACAAAACGTAAGTGATGGCTGACGTTCGTCGTTTTCTAGGTATGGCTAATCAGATGAGCAAATTTCTCCCAAGTCTAGCAGATACAACCTAACTGTTACGAGAGCTACTAAAGGCTAACACACAATGGATTTGGGAAGAACCGCAAAACAATCATTTGTTTCAGTCAAAAAAGCTCTCTGCAGCAGTCCTGTACTAGCAATGTATGACCCAAATCGAGAAACAATCCTTTCGGCTGATGCCTCCTCCTTTGGGCTAGGAGCGGTTTTACAACAAAAACAAGAGGATGGAACTTTACGACCTATAGCCTACATTTCAAGAGCCATGACATCTACAGAACAAAGGTATGGGCAAATTGAAAAAGAAGCCCTCGCTCTGACTTGGGCCTGTGAGCGACTTGCAGATTACCTCGTAGGTTTACAGTTCCATATAGAAACAGACCATAAACCATTGGTCCCACTTCTGAATACCAAAAACTTAGAAGATTTGCCCATTAGAGTTCAACGCTTCAAAATACGTTTGATGCGCTTTTCTTTTACAGTATCGTATGTTCCTGGCAAACACCTGATTACAGCCGATGCATTATCGAGAGCACCCCTCACTAATTTTCCAGACAATGAAGAAGACCTACATAAGACAGTAGACACATATGCATGTGAGGTCCTCAGAAGTTTTCCAGCAACTGACAACCGCATAAAAGTGATCCAGAAACGTCAGACAGAAGATGAAGTGTGTCAAAGCCTGATACACTATTGTAACAGTGGATGGCCAAACGGGAAAGCAGTGCCTGACATACTTAAGCCTTACTGTCAAGTTGCCTCAGAATTGTCAGTAGTAGATGGACTGTTACTCTGAGGATCTAGAATTGTGATTCCAAGTTCTCTACGTCTAGAAGTCTGCTGAACACCAGGGAATATCCAAATGTAGACAAAGAGCAGGTCAATCCGTCTGGTGGCCAGGACTTTCAAAACATCTAGAAGAACTGGTTAAAAACTGTGAAGAATCTTGTAAACATCAGTCTCCAGAGCAGAGCCACTTATCCCATCAAAACTACCTAATCTTCCATGGCAGAAACTAGGTACTGATCTATTTGAATGGAACAAATCCACCTATTTACTCATCGTCTCGGTATATAGCATTGGCTAAGTTACGCAATACCTCAGCAGATGAAGTCATACTTAATACAAAGTCTATCTTTGCAAGACACGGGATACCCGACCAAGTGATTTCCGACAATGGTCCTCAGTATTCATCAGAGGCCTTTGCCCAGTTTGCTCAGTATTATGGCTTCGAGCATGTAACCAGCAGCCCTTATTTCCCACAGTCAAATGGAGAGGCAGAGAAAGCCGTGCAGACCATCAAGAATTTAATGAAGAAAAAAGATGATCTGTACCTTGCGATTTTAGCATACAGAACTACACCTACAGAAATCGGGTATAGTCCAGCAGAATTGCTGATGAGCCGAAAACTCCGCACCACTGTTCCATTACTTCCAGAGCTCAGAAAACCAGTAACTGTTGATCCCTCCTTGGTGGCTGAAAAAGATGCCAAACTTAAGGCCAGACAGAAACGTAATTTTGATGAACGACATGGCACCAGGGAGGTAAGTCCACTACATCATGGCGATACAGTTTGGATTCCAGATAGACAGTCTTCAGCTACTGTAACAGAGGAGACAGCCCCGAGATCCTATACTGTAGATACTGGTGATGGAACATTCAGAAGAAACAGAAGACATCTCTTAACATCTCCGCGGAATAAAAATGACTCAGATAAATATACCACTGATACTCCAAATTCTATCAGTGAACCTCATCCAAGTAATGATCAAGAGACAAGGACAAGATGTGGGAGAGTTTCCAGACCTCCACAGAGACTCAATTTAAGTTGGACTTGAACTCTCAAGAAAAGGGAGATGTAGTGTTAGAACATTAGTATATAGGACATGCGTATAATGATAGATATCACGTGATTGAGTGTGCTTATACAACGTGCTTGTGTCTTATATTTATAATCAATACTGATCATCTTTCGCGGGCTCGTAAGAGACACAGTACACTGGAGTCAAGAATGTTCTGCTCGAGTTTGCCCATGAAGGTGTTGGCGTATGCTGGTGCCAGCTTAGAGCCCATGGCTGTACCGAATTTCTGTACGTAGTGTTTATCTGAAGAAATGTATAGTTGCTGTTGTACTTGATGGTAATATGTGTGAGTACACTTTAGTTCCAATTTTCCATTTACTATCTTGCAGTAAAACGATAGATCATCACATGCTTCTGTGGAGTCAGGGTTCTTTTCGTGTATGGACACTTTATTTTAACAATGTCATTTGGCCTGTCTGATGATGGGTCATAGACCCGACCATCAGGAGAGGCTCCCGGCCATCCTTCGTGTAAACCTATAATAAATCCACAGTCTTCTACGACCAAATTTTTATGTCCATTTTCTCTCATTTCCACATAAAGATTTCTAGCAAGCTTTTCATTTTCAATCCCCCATTTAATTGCAGGTGGCTTGTTAATCATAGGGCTAGGGTATAACACAGATTTAAGAAGTGCATCAGTTTTTGAATTCTGGCACAGTATCTTTCCACATTTTGAACCAGTGATCCGTTTTGCTTGTACTTCATACCAAAGTGGGGATTCTGTCTGACCACGAGTTAAGGACTCAATCTGTAAATGCTCTGTGGGGGTAACAGCCAATTCCAATGAAACTGCTTCTTTATCTTCAGTCGTTACTGTCTCTCTTTCACATGAACTACTATTGCATTGGTCAGACTCACATTTGGTTGGTGACTTAGTTATCGTATCAGGATCAGAGCAACAATAAGTGTGGTCATGCTTTAAATAGATATCTGAAGGAATCAATTGTTGAAGATCGAAGATGATGATCAACTGTAGATCGAAGATCGAAGATGATGATCCACAAGATGATGATCCATCAAGATGATGATCCACAAGATGAACAAGATCCAGAAGATCCACAAGATCCACAAGAAGATCGAAGATGATGATCCACAAGATGATGATCCATCAAGATGATGATCCACAAGAATGATCGAAGATCTTCCATGTGCTTATGATCAACTGATCGTAATGAAGCAGGCCGAGGATCATATAACTCAGGTATTGGTTGACGGCTACTTGGTTGATCTAAAATTTCCCTCCTTTTAGATTTCAGGTGATCTACAGTAATAGGGTCATGCTTTTTTGGGCATGGTTTATTCCATGCTTGCAATGTATCTGTGCATGTAATAAAATCAGGTAACTGCCCAGATGAACAGAAGTTTGCAAGTGCATAGCACAGTGCTCCTATATGTGACCCGGTATGAGAAAACCAGGCTTATGTATACAAATTACACCTAGCATGTATCTTCTTTACTGTATAAGATATACAAACTTTGTAAGCTGCAAAAGATTTCCTACTAAAAACTGCATAAATGGTAAAATATTTGTTAGAATCCTAAGTTTGTGTAAAAAGTTACTGAAGTTTGAAATTCAAAAATGTGGTCAAACTTTATGTGCACATAAGGTCATGCCGGGTCACATATGTTTACATGATGCACATGGTCCCTTTCCAGCAGGACAACCACACAATGCAGAGTTGATATCCCACGAGCCTTTGCAAAGACACATTAGCATCTTGTACATTTTATCTTTTTTCATTTCTGGGCGACAATCACCCTTAACCCACCAATAATCGTTCTTATCAGTGACTGCTAAGGCTTGTACATGGCCACATCGAAAAAGATTTTCAGCTGATTTGTTAACAGATTTAAATTCGCTTGCAGCTCTGCCATCAACTGTCATTCTGTGACAAAATATTACTGTGTGAAAATTTTAGAACTTTGCTGGGTGTATTAAATGCACTTTGAATGCTTTGCCAGCCTTCTGTGGGAGGAGAAACAGTGGAGTCCACTTCCGTCAAGTCTTTACTGCTACAGCTTCCCATGGGTAAATCTGGATTAACAACTTTACTTGCCAAACCCTCCATGTTAGCATATTTTACATAGCTTCACAAAAATGACCCTAAAATCTCGATGGTTATATCAAAGTTTTATTGAAATGTAACTGAATCATTTGTCAACAAGTATGCCAAATTTTCCAACATTACAAGGAACGGTTAAAGAGTTATGCCATTATAAAGTTCTAAAAATGGGTCAAAATTTGCACGCTAACATAGAGGTTTTTCACAGAACCAGTCACATATACGCTTTGACCCTATATAACATATCAAATGAATACAAAGTAGTCTATCTGATTGTTAAGCGTTAAGTATAGCTATGTGCATGCGAGCATTGTTTAGTATATAGAAATTCGTTATAATACCTTGAAACCAAATTGCTTTTTAAACCTTTAGTTGATGCTCTTCGACACTGTAACCATCGCTTTAAGTGTTGCTACATCTCGGCCTCTCAGCGATGCATCTGGAACTTGTTCTTCATTTGAAAAACACGAGTTGTCATCCTCCTCATCTAGTAAATCTTCCTTGTTACGCATTATTAACAATCACTTATCAACCAAAGTGACAATGTCTTATTATTATTACTATAACTACAACTACACAAAAACACCGTCAACTACAAATTAACAACAAGAGTGTCACGAGTAGTATATAATTATGTCATTTTTATATCTCACGTGATGTACTCTGTGTGTGTGTTTGGCATCATTCTAATAAGTGTCTCAACACGTGCCAGCTCTTGGCATATCGTTACATGGTGACAGGAGTTATTACCACGTCACTTCGATAACGTGACACTGATATTCAATCTGAGGACGACATGGCAGCATCATAATATACTCTTCCGTCTCCGGCGCCTTTAGACATACATGATACAAACGCAGTGGACAAGTGGAAGAAGTTTAAAAGAGCTTGGACAAGCTATTCGTTAGCAACGGAACTGAGCAAAAAGTCAGAACTGATTCAAGTTGCAACATTATTAACTGTCATCGGCGAGGAGGCTCCCGAAGTATTCTCAACTTTTACTGATTGGACAAACGAGGGTGATGAAGCGAAGATAGTACTGATACTAGCTAAATTCGAGGCATATTGCCGGCCACGGAAAAAATACCATTTGAGAGATATCGGTTCAACCATAGGGGGCAGGAACCCGGCGAATCGTACGACCAATACAGAACGGCATTACGCATGCTTGCAGAAGGTTGCGATTTCCAGACGATCACCCCAAACGAAATCCTTCAAGACCGCCTTGTGTTCGGAATCAAATACGACAAAGTTAGAGAGAGATTACTTAGGGAAAGTACCCTTACTCTCACTAGAAGTTACGTTTGGTCGTCAAAATTATACCAACATTAAAGCAGACTGCAAAATAATTGCTTATCTTGCCAACAAGTCAAAAATGCTCCAGCAGTTGCCCCCTCCATCATTTGGGTGTGGCCGTCCAAGCCTTGGCAGCGTATTCACATTGACTTTGCTGGGCCGTTGAAAGGAAAGATGTATTTGGTAGCTGTGGACGCCTACTCAAAGTGGCCTGAGGTAATAGAGATGAACAGTACTGCTGCAGGACCTACAATCCAAGTTCTCCGAGACTTGTTTGCACGATTTGGACTACCAGAGCAAACCGTATCTGATAATGGTCCACCATTTAATTCACATGATTTATGAAATCGAACGGCATTAAGCACATTCGTAGTACACCATATCAACCATCCACAAACGGATTGGCCGAGAGACTTGTGCAAACCTTTAAAAGATCTCTCAAGACCAGTGAAGGTAATGGAAGATCAGTCCATCACTGCTTAGGAAGTTTCCTGTTTCGTTATCGAAACTCCGTACATGCAACCATGAATCGGTCCCCAAGTGAGCTATTCCTGAGCAGACAGTTAAGAACACGCATGGATCTGCTAAGACCATTAAGGTGGCAGAAAGGCAAGCAGAACAAAAACAACATGATAGTCACTCTGATCAACAATCATACAAAATGAGATAATGTTATGGCTCGTAATTACCGTAGAGGACCAAATTGGCTACCTGGTGTCATTGCTGAAGTCAAGGGACCATTATCCTATGTTATTCGAATGAAGGGTGGTGCATTGTGGCGAAGACATGCCGACCAGTTGCAAAATGGTGTTGTTAACACAGTCAGATGACGTTCCACTACACTGATGATGAACCTGTCATTTCAGACACTACCGAGCCTTCTGAAGCACCAACTACAGAATCATCAGGAACATCAACCACCAAATCATCAGCAACACCCACTACAGAACTTGCATCCTCTACTGAAATGACTCAATCTCACAGATATCCACAGAGGAATCATAACCCACCAGATGGGCACATTAAACAGTGTTGACAGTGTTATAACTACTTATTGCTGTATTCATAGTTAAGTAGTTATCCTCTCCTAGCTGTTGTAATTATAATGTAGGACTCATTTTAAGTGAGGAGGAATGTGATGTATTCATATAATGATGTATGTATATGCATCATGTTTGTAGTTGCGTGATAAATGTAATCCCTCTGAATCATTAAGTCGTAAGAGAGTTCACAACAGCATCTTCCCTTCTGTTACAAAAATCAAAGTAATTTACAACAAACCACACATACGAAGTTACACAAGTCAATTGTTGCGGAACCTTATGGGATTGGGCACCTGTTGTCTATAAGGGATGCCGGGTCATCATGAGGCTGGTGGTGGTGGCGATTCACTGGTTTACGTCTGTTTCTTCTCAGAATGGTACCAGTGTCTGTTCTGATGTTATACGAGCGAAGATTCAGCAAGCTTCCACAATTTTTCCTTTCTGGTATCTGACAACATCATCTGGTGTTAGGTCAGGCAGTGTGTTTGCTGTCTTGTCGTATATCTTCTTCTGTCGCATTGCTCTAACACCCTCAGGGACATTTGGTTCCAACATTGTCCCTGTCATGAGAAGACTTGATCTCAACCTCCTGCTCATCAGCAACTGAGCTCAATTCCGGTGACAGGGGTATTACGGAATTCTAGTAAAGCCATTTCTTCATCATTCCCTTCATAAGTCTGTACATTTCGTTCAACAAGGCCATTGGATTGAGTGTACTGTGGACTTGATGTGGTTACTTTGAAATCCCACTGGGTGGCAAACTGTTTTAATGCCCTGCTATTGAATGGCATGTTATCTGCAACAATAACATTTGGGATGCCATGTCTGGCAAACAAACTCTTCAATACAGCGATTGTATTTTCTGAAATCTTGCTCTCGACTTGCACAACTTACCTTGAGTTTTTAAACCAGGCGCGCGCCTGGTTTCTTGAAATCGTTTTTGTGAAAACGTCGGTATGCGTGTGTGTTTGCGTGTGTGTGTGTGTGTCCGCCCCTCAGGCTATTAAAAACTATTCACGTGAAATGAAGCCTGAATAACCAATTAAATAAGTCCTACTGCTTTTCTATGACACTTGCTATAGATATTACTGATGGGCGGGGCCTTAGTAACGAAGCGCGTCGTGAGTAACTACCGAATAAGAACAAGGTAATGCAGTGTTAGCCGTTCATTCCATAGTAAAAGCCGTTTGAACAGCTGTACATTACTAACAAGACAGAGCGCTTCAGTTTTGAAAGTGGGCGTGCCATGTGGGTTGCAGAACTTATAATACAAGACTAGCCTATAGTGTTACAGTAAGAATTTCGGCTTAAAACAACTTTGTACTACTTTTAAAAAGTTTTATCACTAAAGTACTGGAGTATAAAGCCGGTTTAAACAAAAGAATTAAAGTTGTATGCGTTGCTATGTGCTCCTCAGTGATGAGTCTTTGCTCACATGACTTACTCGTGACGTCATTAATTACTATTACAATACACTGAATAGCAGTTGATTAACAGTGGTTTAACACATCACCTGGTTTTTAGATGGTAGAACATCAACTTGTTTCTCTTGCTAAAGAGTAGTCTGCCCCCAGCTTCTCCCATGGTCGGACTGGAATAGGATGAGGCAACATAGGCTCTTTCTACACAGACAGGGCATGGCTGCACTTCTTGCTCAATTGCTGTGTACATTGCTGGCCAGTAGACACAGGTTTTCGCTCTGAGTTTGCACTTTTCAATTCCCATGTAGTCCTTGTGGATACACTGCAAGATATAATTTGCATGCTTGCTGGGGTCACTAGTCTGTCCTTCATAAGTATCAACTGATCTGCCATATGGAAATTATGCTTCAGCTTCCAATGTTCCCAAAGTGCTGTGGGCACATTGCTGATATTTGTTAGCCATCCATTCTTGATCATTGTAGAGAGTTGTTGCATCTGTTCATCATTTCCTGTGGCATTTTGGAGTTGTGCCTTTTTGGCTTTAGATACTGGTAAGTTTTGAACCACTGTGTGAACTGGAAGTTCAAGTTCCTCACTATCTGTTTCGTCTGTGGTATCATGCTCAAGATAAGGTGTCTGCTATGTGCAGATCTTTTCCTTTGACATAATTGACGGATAGGTCATATTTTGCAACTTCAGCAGCATTTGCTGCAGGCGTGGTGAAACTTTATGTAGTGCTTTTGTTACAATTGACTCCAATGGTTTATGGTCAGTCTGAACTTTTGTCTTGAAGCCATAAATATATTGATGAAATTTCTGACAGGCGAAGACTAGCTCCTTCTTGATTTGAGCATAATTACACTCAGCTGGTAGCAGACTTCTCGAGGTAGTTTTCCTCGCTGAAGAAGGCATGCACCTAAACTGTACTGGCTGGCATCAGCTTGGATCATGCTCCGTGCACTGGGATCAAGACAGCAGCGTCTCCTTAATCTTTTGCAGTGCCTTTACTTGTTCTGGGCCTCATTGAAAAATTATATCAGCTTTGAGAAGATCATGCACTGGAGCAGTAAGGGTTGACATCTGGTATGTGACAAGTTGATGGGTGTCACTAAAAGGAGGAATAGGAAATACGGAAATCGGAAATTAGAAAATTGGAAATGTGGAAATGACGTTAGACTTTTCGCGGCAACGTGAGAATAAAGGCCCATTGTCAGTTTAGTTAAAAGGCGGGAATAGAGACGAAAAGTGTGACCCTGTCACCCTGGTTTATTTCTACTTTTCACAAGTGTTTAATATGTCAAATATCATTGATCTCACTATTGATAGTGATAAGGAAAGTGAAGACTCGGAAGGTAGTATTGATCCAAGCGAAGTTGACAGAAGGGAACATACTAATGGAGTTTACTGTGAACGTCGCAGTGTTCCAGACTTAAGGTATGTACGTTTTGGTGTGCAAGTCACTATGAAACTAACACCATAGCTTATTTTTAGTATAGCTACCACTTGGTTGTATATAAATGTAGACATAAAGATGCGGAGTCGGATGCAGACAGTGAAACTTGTAGTGATACAGGTAGTATTCAAATGTACTGATAGGTAAGTATAGATGTTAGCTAACCCTCAGTGTATCATTTTTGATAATTATAGCAGTGATGTGAAGGACACGTACAGTGATTGTGATGTGACATCTCATGTTGATTTAAAGAAATGGTGTGTAATACTATTATTGTTTTACAACTAAATTATTGCTTTTATTGCAGTCACCCAGCATTTTATAATCATGATATTTCTCTATCTGTTTATAAATGGACCCATTCGAGGCAACAATTTTCTATAGAACAACTTGGGAAAATCTTGCTTGGTGGTATTGTTCCTGAAGAAAAAATCTGTAATAGTCAGCCGGTATCTGTTTGTCATAATGTAGCATTTGTTGTCAACTTAAATTCATTGGATGACCCTAAAGACCTGCGAGCAGATGAGAATGGAGTTTGGAGACGTTTGGGTGCTCCTATTGCCTATGTAAGTCTTCACAGGAATCATGGTAAGTCAAACGTCGTACAAAAGTGCGTGCTCACCCACATCATTATAAGATATCAACCGTCATTCCACTTCTACTGATTTTCGTCGCATAATTACAACTGTTCAAGGTACGTTTGTATAGTTATGCAATGACTATACATAACTGTACTGCATATTGTCCTTAATAAATTGCATTGATATATTTTGCAGATAGTCAAGGCGAGGAACAAAGATTAGCATTTGTACAGTACAGTTTTGATCTATTGAGCTTAAACCACATGGAAATTCTGAAGGAAAGGAATCTTTTAGCCGTACTAAGCCAAGTACAATTAAGCTGCTAAAAGATACAATTCAAACCAAAACGCCTCGTGTGGCACTAAGACAAGTTGAAAACGTTAAAGGTGGAGTTGGAAATGCTCGTTCAGCTGGTGACCTTCCTCGAAACCGTAAACAGGTTGATAATTTTAAGCATTCCTCCAAGCACCAATTTAATGCCACAGATGTATCTTGTCCAAATGACACGTAATGCAGATGTGTAAAAATTCTTATGGTACTGAAAAAGAGTTAATTCGTGCAGTTGAAGCTGCCCCTGAGCCATTGTGTATTCTGGCTACAAACCAGCAACTTTTAGACATGGAACGTTTTTGCATTGGAGAAGAATCAAGCGTTGCGAGTATTGACCCAACTTTCAATTTGGGAGCATTTTCTGTAACACCTATAACATACCACAATTTGCTGGTTAAGACAACTAGGAATGGAAACCATCCTATTTTGCTTGGACCTGTTTTAATTCATCAGACCAAAATGTTACGGCCATTTCATTATTTTGCATCGACATTGGTCCGCTTGAATCCTAAGCTGTCTGGATTGCAGAGTCTGAATTGGTTTTTGTAAGGTCATTAGAACAGGTTAAGGCAAAATGGAACAATCTAGAGATGAGTTGTAGCGCTAGCAACATAACACCGCATTTTCATGCATGGTTTTGTGAGTACAAAGCAGATTTCAAGAAGAGCATTTTACCTGGTGTGAGACGTTTAGCTGGCTTTAAGGATTCCTCCTTTACTGTAGTGAATTATTGAATCATGTTATAAAGCAGGAAGTACAGTGGAAAGAAAGTAAACTCCCACAACTAATTGATAATCTTAAATCTATTACAGATGATCAGATTCGTGAGACGGAGAAGGCTGTTATAGGTCAGGGAGAATGGCAGTTTACTGAACATCACTCCTGTTTAATGGTTACCAATGTTCGTTGGTTTTCTCAGATGTCAGATGGTGCTAAGAGAATGCATATGAAAAAGGTGTTTAGCCAAAAGCCATCTAGTGATTCATTATCCTCTCATTCCTCTGTGAGTTCTCAAAGTTCAGTTAATGATTGCCCTGTTCTTAGTGTCCCAGTTGATGAGTGCGAAATTACAAATGTATATGATCAACAGCTGAGAAATTAATTAAATCCGATGGGCACATCATCAAGGTTCTGTGGCTCAGTGATGATATGGCTAGATTAGTGAAAAGCTCGTCATCTGAACAGCCTCATCTTGTTACAAGAAACCCCAAAAGGTTGAACATGTTTTGCTGTGATAAGAACTGCCAAATGTTCAAAGGATTTTCTGTTTGTTCCCATCTACAGCCCAAGTTAATGGTCAGCTAGAATCATATCTAGCGGAGATAAGTGGATTATGTAAACCCAATTTTACTGCAATATCAAGCCAGAAAATGCCAAGTGGGGAAGGTAGTGTGTGTAAACGTAAACGTAATTGCAATCTTCCTGCCATTGAGACCCGATCATTGCGGCCTTGTTTAGAAAGTAGCCATTCTGCTATGAAAACATTATTACCAAGATGTCCAGGGGCTCAGAATCAGACTACCACAGGTACCAGTGTATTTTCAGATTCTTCATGTCACAACGCTAGTAATACTTTGTCAGTTGCCCCCTCAATTAGTGGTGTGATCAGTAGTCCAACTGTTAATGTTTTGGATTCCACATTGAATCAGATTTCTGTCGGTACCAGTTTCTGTGTATCACCTTCTGTAACTCGAGCTACTTCATTATGTTCATCCTTTGCTACAAGCACTTCGCACAGCTTAAATACGGCTACCAAAAAACCCTTTATTTTGAAGTTGAAAACTAACCAGGTCAAGGTTTGCCAGTCGTGTCGTAAGAATTATGATGGAGCTAATGATACTCTTGGACTGGTGGTAGCTCATACCGAGAGACGTTTGATCAGTAACCTTGCCACTGGTGTTCAGTTTCTAGGAAAAGAAAGCAATTCACATTATCATCTCCATTTGTCATGTCTAAAGACTGCTGACATGTCATTCACTGCAAAGGATTTGGTGGTGCCAGATGATATCAAACCCTCCTTATCAGGATGTACCTTGCAGCTTGTTTTAACATTTTGATTTTGTGACACTGATAGCTAACCTATATTTGTGATTAATTTTAGGTGTGTGCATTATGTCACATTTACAAGTGATTTGACCAAATTGATATTGTTAATTTGTTATGGCGTGTATAGTTTGATTTAGTAGTGGGTGGTTATAAGTACTTCAGCCACTGCAAGCAAGAAATATATAGACGGTAGCAAAAATCGTCTGGCTAATAAAATAGTTTCCATTTCCAATTTCCTAATTTCCAATTTCCGTATTTCCTATTCCTCCTTTTAGTGACACCCCAAGTTGATTATGCCTAACAGGCATCTGACTCCTGCTTTGTCTGTAGGTGTGGGCATCCTCATTATGGCTTACACTTTTGGTTTTATTCCATCAGGTGTCACTATATTTGACTTGATTCATATGCAACTGCAGTTTGTTGAAATTCAGCTTTATATTCCGGTCCTTTGCTCTTTGTAGAACCTGGTGTAATATGTATTTGTTATACCCCAGAATGAGTATGGTATCCTTGTTATTACACGAGACTGAGGTGCAGCTGAGGTCGAGTGTTAATAACAAGGATACCATATGAGTGAATGGGGTATAACTTGATTATCTCCCACAAAGCTTGTTCACTTGTACTAGATCGTTTGTCACACTTTGTTATTAGCAGCTGTAAATAGGCATTAAAACTGTAATCTTAAAGGGGATAACTTGGTGTTCTTCTGAAGCCTCAGAGAGTGTGGAGGCCTATCTGAATTGCTCAAAGCGATTCTTCCATTCTTCTGGTTTTGAAAACTGGAAACCAGTTGGCGGTTTCAGCCATTGTGCAGAGATCCCGGTTCTGACACTATGTACTATTGCTCAATAGACACGAATTGACTAATAACTGATTGGTACAGCAGACATGCACAATATATATACAATCTTTACATCATAGTTTTTAGATATTTGCATCATATATAAAAGTCTAGTCATGTTATACTACAGTAGCCTTTAACAGTGTAACATCACAGATACTCATAACCTCCCTGGTGCCGGTTAGAGGCATCACAGAAGGTGATAATCAATAATATATGTGACCTGATTTTGTTTGGAAAACCCACCATTTACACACAAGTGAAATAATTAGAATATCTAACTCTGGGTCCCCGTAACTTTAACGTACAAGCCAACCAAAAGTATTTCTGCATAATTAAATGTATACCTAACAGATATATCAGGTTGTCTAGCTAAACATATATGTGACCAGATTTGCGAAAATGTGCATTGTTCGGACATGTATAAGTATTTAGAAATACCGTTTTGAAATATTCAATTTGTAATATCTCCAGTCTGCTTTATGCTACTAGCACGCAATTCTCCACGAATCTGTAGTTATACAAGATAATTCAGTGGGTCTACTGTTGAAAGGCTTGCTAGCTGAATTGCCCGCCATTTTAGATAGTTTTTAAACAGTACCACAAGTGATTATATAGGGGTGGTTGGTCGGGGTGGTGGGGAGCCACAGCAGTGGCAGGGAAACACACGGCTTCAAGTGTTCACACTTCCAAATGGGCATATTTGTACTGTAGATAGCACAAAAAGTGGCCAAATCACTGGATAGCATCACTAGGCAGTCATGCGGCGAGTTACAGCCAGGTGGCTTTTCAGTGACAGCCACCAGAGCCAACTGAAGACACTAAGGGCACCCGTGGACGTCTGACACACCCTAGAAAGCAGCTGCAGCAAAAGCAGACTGATGAGCTGTTGGCATCCATACACACATGCACTGTTAGTTTATTGATGTAGCTATCGAATGGCGGTGAAATCTGTGTTTCCATATTGTGTGCGAACTATGCACATTTTGCCAAATCTGGTCACATATTTCAAGCTAGGCAAATTACTTAGAATTATTTTATGCGTCTCTTGTGTGTAGATGGTAGGTTTTCCAAAATTTGGGTCACATATTGTACTGTTTTTCGTACCATTTTTTACCTTCTCCTGCTCACTGCAATGAACGTGCCATACGTGTTTCAACAAGGCGACTTACCTAAGCTAGACGTACAAGTCAATCGAGGTGCAGACTTCATGGCGTGAAAATCTCAGTGGGAATCATACATGACTATCTGAAGAAAATTCAAGCCTTAACTTCACGTTTTTCACGAGCAATCGTTCAAAACCTTGCTCTCTCTGATGTCAATTACAGCATACATTGATGGCCACATAAACAAATCTGTGGAGCATAGACATTTTTGCAGATACACCAGAGAGTTTTCATTATTTTCTACTGGCACAATGCCCAGCCTGTGATGTTATCTGCCACGTGTTGGACATCACAGTTCACAGTCTCTCTCCAAAACAATGGCAGAAGCCACAACTTCAATGCAGTCTTTTGATACCACAGACCACCAGGACCACGATGATGCATATTTACTTGAACACAGTGACAGATCAGCAAAAACCTGCAACAAACACTTCTTGTAATCTGCAAGTCACCGTTGTCAGCAAAAAGTGTTGTTTAAGGTTGATACATGTGCAGAAGTCACAGACCTGGTATGTGAACAGTCAGACCAGTAATCAGCAATTGTGTGGCCCAGATCGTCAACCTTTGAATGTCATAGAAACTCACTCAGGAAGTATTTGTAGTCAAGGGCAATTTAACAACTACAGCTTCTACCAGAATTAAACAGTGTTCAGAAGAGCATACCAGACCAGTATCCTGAGTTATTTACTGGATTGGGAAGCATAAAGGAGCCATATACAATCAGAATGAAGCCAGATGCAAAACCACATGCCTTGTTCACTCCTAGACATGTTCCTCTACCGCTGAGGGCTAAAGGATGGAAACACTGGGGGTCATCTCCTAGGTAGACACACCTACGCCTTGGTGTGCAGGAATGGTAAAGGGACTGGTGCAGTATGCATCTGTGTTGATTTGAGACCTTTAAATGAGAATGTTCTATGTGAGGTTCACCCTCTTCCAAAAATGGAAACTAAACCAGAATCTTTTCAAAGCAAATAGTTACTTCTGGCAGATTCCAGAATCACCACATTTTTGACATCATTTTGTTTCAATAAACTACCCTTTAGTGTTCCAGGACTTTATGAGCAATTTTCTTAGTGGCCTACCTGGAATTGTTTGTCACATTGATGATATTTTGATTTACAGAAAGGACCAGAATGAACATGATACCAGACTCAGAGCAGATTTGGAAGCCATCAAGAATGCTGGAATGACATTAAATCTTAATTGGGGCGAGTCTGAGTGAGCCCCACACTAACGTGGAATCTCATGCGGTCATTTGCGCATGGAAAACGATGGTGAAATCCGGCCTGTCTCACATGTACACTACTGTAAGTTTGGTAGGGTGGTTCATGTGCAATAATACACGGATAAATTATGTGAAATCCATACAAGTGTGTATGTAACGCAACAAAATCCTACTTCGAGTACTGGACTCTCCATATATGTTCGTACGGTGATTCATGCCACGAAGTTATAAGTGAAGATTACTGATACTCCATATATGTTCGTACGGTGGTTCATGCCACAAAGTTATAAACGGAGAAGATTATATATGTTCGTATGGTGGTTCATGCCACGAAGTTATAAACGGAGAAGATTACTGACACTCCATATATGTGTTCATGCCACGAAGTTATAAATGGAGAAGATTACTGACACTCCATATATGTTCGTACGGTGGTAAGTTATAAATGGAGAAGATTACTGACACTCCATATATGTTCGTACGGTGGTTCATGCCACGAAGTTATAAACGGAGAAGAATACTGACACTCCAAATATGTTCGTACGGTGGTCGGTGGTTCATGCCACGATAAATAAACGGCGCAAATTTAATAGAGTACGGATAGTCTATCGATTGATACTATGGAGAGAGAAGAAAGACTGAGGAGAAGAAGGGAGTTGTACGGATTAAGAAGAAGTACAGAAACACCAGAACAAAGGGAATCAAGGCTAGCAGCACGAAGAGAGCGAGAAAGAAAACGCTTGTTCTCCAATTACTGCACATGATTGATAATAGTTCGTTGACAACATTTCAATGCAGATGGCTCAAAGAAAAAGATTTTACTGGGACGCTAATCTTTTTAGTCAGTCAGTTGCAATTGCTCAGGCTCGCACCCCGATTGTCTAGTAAATATACATATGTTCCTTTTTAGGTCACCTCATCAATGACAAGGGTATCTCACAAGATCCTCAAAAACTATGGCTATTGCTAAGACGAGTCAGTCAACAACAGTGACACAATTGAGACGGTTTCTGGGCATGATAAACCAAATGAGCAAATTGTCACCCAATTTATCTCATATCTCATAGCCGCTCAGGGAGTTACTCATTCCCTGGATTTGGGAACATGCTCTACTACACGAGCTACAGTATTGTTACTGATACGAAAGTTAGTGCCGATGCTTCTTCATACAGACCTGGAGCTGTATTATTACAGTTACACAATGGAGAATGGAAGCCCATAGCTTTTGCTTCATGTTCATCGAGTGACACAGAGTGTAGATACACACAGATAGAGAGGCATTGACATGGGCTTGTGAGAAGTTTTCAGAGTATATGTGTTGGAGAAAGAAATTGAACTAGAAACCGATCACAAACCTCTTGTCCCAGAAAACTTAGACTCACTACCACCGTGTGTAGTTTGCTTTCATCTACGATTGATGAGATTCAAGTACAAAATCAAACATGTGCCAGGGAAACATCTTTACACTCCAGATACACTGTCTTGAGCTCCTCTGTCTACTACTACATTGGACAAATCAACTTCCATGTCAATGAGTGACATAGAGATGTTTGTGCAGACAATTACTAACTCACTTCCCGCTGATAAGGATCGCCTTAATGTATATTGTGAAGCACAAGCTACTGATCCAGATTACTCAAGCTTAATAGCATATTGTGTCAAATCACAAACCAAAAGGCAGAATGGGCAGTTCAGAGGAGAGTTTTCACGTAGTGACTTAGTGATAAACTACTATTGTATGGCACAAAAATAGTTGTACCAACAAGCATGAGACAAATGACACTTGGAAAATTCATCAAGACCACCAGCAATGTCAACTTAGAGTGAGTACTGGCCAGGAGTATCTAGTGACACGGAATGTTTTATCAAAGCAGCCAGAAAACAGCTGTTCTCTCTAGGGAACCAATGCTTCAATCCAATCTTCCTTCATACCCCTGGCATCAGATTTATTTTAACATATGGAATTCCACCTACATCCTGGTAGTTAACTATTTCTCGACTTTCCTTCAGCAAGTACTGTCGCAGTTTTGAAATCAATATTTGCTCGTCATGGGGTGTCCATGATTCAGACAATGGACCTCAATTTATGACACAGTTTTCATCAACTTATGGATTTAATCACATTACCAGTTACCCTCATTATCACCAGTCAAATGGTCTAGCAGAACGTACAGTCAAGACAGTTAAGCGAATGCTTACTACACCACTGTTTGAGTCCTGCTGAATTTCTAATGAGCCGAGTGATCAGGACAGATGTTCCCCAGGATGTCAGAGTGGTCATATCTAACAATGTACCAGGAAAAGGAGAAGAGATACAGACAGGATCAAAAGCAAAACTACGATCGCCATCACAGGACTAGGATTTACCATAATACCTCTGTTTGGGTCAGTACACCTTAAGGACAAATACCAGGAGACATTATTTCAGCTGCGCCAGAACCAAGGTCCTACCATGTAGAAGTGCCATCTGGCCAAGTAAGGAGGAAACACTTACTTTTAGTAAGAGCAACTCCATCTGAATCAAGACTCACGATAGTGAGTCGCGAGGCCAAGAAGCACAGCAACGCGACCACTGAGTGAGTTATTTACACGTAGCACCGCCCTCAAACTCGCAAACGCTCTAGCTAAGCCACCATTAAAGCTATCGCTTAGTTATTACTGACCCACAACGTTCTTACTATATAGAATCAACAAACCGAGAATGGAGGAAATAGGCGCCACCATTCCTAAGTACCAGCCTTGCGAGTTTCATGGCGCCCGTTGTGCGACTACGCACGACGAACCATCCTTTCCCACCCAATTCACCCGTTTACTAGACAATTAGTACCTTCATTGTTTGAAGAATCAATATCCCGAAGTTCATAGACATCCATTCAGCCATTCTTCTGATACAGCTTTATAAATGCCTCAAAAATTTTTACGTGGCAGTCGTTTACTTTCTTCTTTGCACACTTTTTTCGTGGGCTTGTGGGAGCTTTTGTGAACCCCAGAATTTTTTTCACTCTCTTTTTATGCATTCACTTGTCTGTCTAATAACTCACTCATTTCTTCATGAATATCAGCCAAATTTGTATCAGTACTTCTCCTATGTATGCTCTATCTGTCATACTATTATCAGTCTGAAGTAAACACTTGAATGTATTTAAGAAGGGCTATTACACTGCAGGTTGATAGTTGTCATAACTTGGACCCCCCTCGAATGATTTGCATAAACTTTCAGATATACAATCTATATTGATGTATCATGCTGTAGTGAAAGTTGAAAAAAAATCTCGGGCCTGAGTTTTTCAAAATTAAGTTAGTACAAGTTATGCCCATGCAGTACTTCTCTGCTGCTTGCTAGTTATCTGTTTATACTTCCAAAAAGTAGTGATATGCTAAACAAAAACACCCCGGGTGTAAAAAAGTGCGAGGCCAATCAGAAGCAGCATTGAAAATAGGTATGTGCAACCATAAACTTTGATATCAGTTGAGGCCAAAAAGTTACTTACTGTATCAAAAATCTTTTTAACTACTTGAATGACATACAATAGTTAATAGCATATTTCACAACTATGATTGGCTTTGTCACTTGGCCACCTTTAGAAAAAAGGTGGCCAAGTGACAAAGCCAATCATAGTTGATAGCATATTTCACAACTATGATTGGCTTTGTCACTTGGCCACCTTTTTCTAAAGGTGGCCAAGTGACAAAGCCAATCATAGTTGTGAAATATGCTGTAAACTATTGTATGTCATTCAAGTAGTTTGATACAGTTTCTTGGCCTCAACTGATATCAAAGTTTTTGGTCGCACATACCTATTTGCAATGCTGCTTCTGATTGGCCTCACACTTTTTTTACACCCAGGGTGTTTTTGTTTAGCATCTAGAGTCATACAAACTCGTTTGCGAACTGGGACCCCCTGCTTGCTACACTGAGTGAGGTTACAGCTGGAAGGGAGGTGTAGTATAACGTGACTAGACTTTCATATGTGATGTAATTATCTAAAGACTATGATTAATGATTTGTATATATATTGCATGTGTCTGCTGTACCAATCAGTTATTAGTCAATTCGTGTTTATCGAGCAATAGTACAGCTACGCTGGTAAGCGATCTGTTTGCAGTGCTATGTAGGAATGTGACATATTCATAACTACTAATCAGACACATGAACCTAATACAACGTCAGCTGTATTTATGTGCTTAACTATTAGCATATTCTTTGTTTGGAGTACCGTATAGTGGAAAACTTTGGCGGTGGAAAACTTTGACGAATTTGGCAAATTCAAGTGAAATTCGCTAAAGTTTCACCCTCCAATTTTTACAAAAAATTACCGTAAATTTTTGGGCCAGCTACCCACTTATTGATATTAAGTAAACCTAGGTCTGGCAGTAACTCATCATCTTCACCAAGTTTGCCAGCACGTGTTTCATCAGTTGTTTTAATAAACGTGCAGCAAATAGCAGAAATTAACGTTATTTTCCGTTAAGTTACGGCGTCGACATGCGCTACTCTCGATGTTGTCTTGCGCAAGATCTTACAAAATAATCGCTTAATAGTAGGGATTGGTAAGAAATTGTATGGTTTCCCATTTTTTTGCACTTCATAAAACAACCTTCCAACAGGCTTTAAAAAACCGACTGGAATGCATTGGTAAGGCTGTAATGATGCTGTACCTTGGTTAAATGAAGCGACAAGTCGAATATTTTGACCTACAGCCAACTTTGAAAATTTTGAAATTCACCTGTATTTCGTCTGCCTGCCAGCCAGCCTGCTGTAAGACTCAGTTGTGCTAGGTGTAGGGCTCCAGAAATTTCACACAGTAAAGCGGATACGAAAATATTGTTCCGAAGATGATTTACCCACTGCACCATGGCGATTCCTTTTATCCTTCATTCCCCTCTATTATTTCTTTAGCAAGGTGTGAATCTCACCTTCGAAGGTGACGATAGCCTGTTACGGCTACTGCTTATTATGTCACGCAAAAACCTGGCTTGCACGTGATATAATTAGTCACAGTGGTACCAAGTTTTCGCGTGTACTTTATTACATTGTGAACTTCGAGATTATAGCCTTGGACAAATAGTTTTTGCTGTTTTTCGAATGTTATTTGCTATCACACAGCTGCTTTGCCATGTAAGTGCGTTGTTAACAAGCGCCTGTAAACAAGCATAATTATTACGTAAGCGCCTGTAACATTTTTGCGCCTGCTGAAAGATTATTATGAATGCTTAGCATGTATAAAAAGCAAACAAACTAGAATGATAAAAAAATTCAAAATTCAAAATGGGATTAAACTTTTATAAATTATCTCATGCCAGAATGTTCTCTCGTCCCAAAATCTTATTCTTTGTTTCCTTACTTTTTGTAGCACTATTGAATTCAATCCCTACTTACCTTTTGAATTTTTAATTTTTTTATCATTCTATGTTGAAGGATTCGCCAAACTTTTTTTTGCCAATGAGTTTTTTTGGCTATTCGCCAAAGTTTTTCACGGTCAAAGTTTTCCACTATACGGTATGTGATTTACAGCAACCATTTCATTTAAGGGCCATCAATCCATTGCATGGTGTCACCACCGACATGCAAAACCATGTTCTGGCTGTCTGTTTTGTATAGAACCATGTATAAAATCAGTTAATGTATGCTATACACGTAGATGATTTTAAGCTATAGTGTGTGGTGAGGTGATTACTTTAAAAGTTTGGCTCAGGCCACAATGTAAGTACATATAACAACTATGCACATACGTACTTAACGAGACATGCATGTGTATTAGTCTAAGAATAAATCAGGTGCATGTGGAGGAAGAACAACCTCCATCATACATACATGTAGAACCTAGTTCAAGCTGTATCTTAGAGTACTTGGACAATTTCATGTTTATTTCAGTTTATGGACTGTGTGAGGCTAATACACATGTGTATCACCTATATCGATAGTAAGTGGCATAATAAAAAAGTTGAATAGCAGCAGAACTGTTCTATTAAAGCAGTCAGTTGATGCAGTCCATTTGATTGGAGTAGTGGCTAGGAATTCTGTATAATATTATAGATATTCCATACAAAATAGCTAAAGTTTAGTGCGATTATCAAGTGAAGTAATGTATATACGCATGTACAAAATAATTTTTTGTAAAGGCTGTTGTATTAGAGTATATTCATTCATAATATCGCTGGTTAGCTTATTAGATAATAGGGCTGAAACAAATACTATTCGTGAGTACTCGATCGTTTTAGTGGTATTCATTACAATTTCGGTATCAAATAACTATATGAAGAATATTTACATAAAAATAACCCAGGTAAGTAAGTATAAACCTTAAAAGTTGATTTTAAAAGAAATACCTAAAACATTTAAAGTATTAACTGCTGTTTTGAATTCATGAGTACTCAATCGTTAACTTAAAGAATACTTGATACCATAAAATATGTGATCGTTTCAGCCCTATTTGATAACGCCTGTTCTATTAGAGGCCCTCTGCTTTTGTATGTCAGCTGTTTATTGAGTTGACAGGGCTTGTCATTGGTGGTCCTTCACTCTTTGAAATGTCATTGATCAACTCTGAAATTTATTTGTAATTTGAAATATTGAAATTTGAAAAACTGATGATTATTTTCAGTTTGTTTGGATATCAGATGTAAAGTTTAGTTTGAACTAAATCTTCCCCAGTGCCAATTATGGACCAAGTTTTAATATCCCTGTAACTTCCTACAAGAATGGCCGATAAACTTCTAGTTTTCATGAACCAATTCAGTAATCTGTCCTCTTCATCCGACAAAAATTTTAATCAGTTGTTTACCGATAGTGCACCATTGAAGTAGCGCATGCAAATTGCCAGTTATTGACTACCTCTACCTGTGACATATAGTATATATCACGTGATTATACATAGATGCATATGTCCATCGTATTGTACATTCTGTTATTATTATTATCAGTTCCTCCAATGTAACATGGTGTCAGAAGTGAGACGATAGTTGATGTAAACTGCCAAACCCGTTATCCTTCATGAGAAACGTAGTACGAAATTGGAGGGACTTTGAGGAGCAGCTTAAGGAGGCCAGTGAAAAGCTAAGATAGGCATTATGCTGAGCCATGCCAGAAAGGAAGCCAGAGACTTCTACAAGATGCATGAATGGTCAGCAGATGGTGACCAAAACAAATTTAACAAGGTGTTAGAGAGACATTTCAAAGATACTGCTATCCTTGTAAAAAAATAATTTACAAATGCTATGGATTCTGGACCATCCAGCAAGAAGATGAAGAAACCATTGACGCATATTTGACTAGAATACGAATGAAGATTGATTTGTGTGAATATGACAAGATTGGCCACCAGCGGTTCGCCAAGAGTTAATAAGAGACAAAGTTGTCTTCAGGCTGACGGATAACAGTTTAAAGGAGCGCCTCCTACGCAAAGTTGAAGTTAGCTTGGCTAAAGCTGTTGAGACAGCGCAGTGAACATTATGCAGGCAAGTCAGCAGTCGCAGAAACAGCAAAGTGTACAATGCACCCAATGCGGATGAATACATAAGCCAAGAAATTGCCCAAGAGTGCTCATTTTGTAAAAAGCCATATCATTTTACCAGGAGTAAGCAAGTCTTGACGAAATCAAAGCAAATGAAACAGAGCTTATATAGGAGACTCCGAACTGGAGAGAATGAAACAAATCTAGTTCATTAAGTTGAAAAGCAAGCTCAGAAGAGTTCACAGACAACACATTGTGTCTTATCATCGACTTGATGAAGTTAAGAAAGCCTCAGCATGGTTTGCTGATCTGGCAATACAGGGTGGTAGTCAAGTTAGACACTGGTGCTGCTTGTACAATGAATCGCAGGTTAAACCACCACTGAAATCCACCAGCATCAGGCTGACTGCATATGGTGGGACACCAATTACGCCTACTGGCACTTGTAAGCTGACCTACAGTAGTCCGACCCAAGACAGAAGGGATATCAACTTCTATGTGGCTTCAGTACAAGCTCACCTCATATTGGGATTGTAGGACTGCATACACCTGGGCCTGATTAAACAAGTTTGTACCCTGGAGCAAAGTGTTTTTTGTAAAAGAAAAATATCCCACTGTCTTTAAAGATTTGGGGAATCTAGGAATGTATCCCATTATCCTAGAAGACAAACATACTCCATTTATCATTCCTCCGAGAAGAATTCCTCACTCATTGAAAGAATGACTGAAGCAGACTATTGATAAGAATCTGAAGAGTGGTATCCTAGTTAAAGTTGACTAACCCACGGAGCAACCTGGTCATCATTGAAAAGAAAGATGGAACCTTACGAATGTGCCTAGACCCAAAGGACCTAAATAAAGCAATCAAATGAGAACATCATCGCATACAACTATGCAAGTGAGTTCAGTGGCAAGAAAGTATTTTCAACCTTAGACCTAAAGGATGGGTATTGGCAGATCCAATTGGATGAAGAATGCTCTACTGCGTGGGGGTGGATGCTGCAGACGTATTGACTACTACAAACATTAGCTCAGTTGACAGGAAGGTATACAGCCAAGTAATATGCAAATTTGACATTTTTCAAAGTGCTTAAGAATCTAGTGTACGAACGTGCAAACTTAAACCAGCTAGCTATGTGATGAATCAGCAGAACATTTTATAACACGACTGTACCAAATGGCTGAGAGCTGCGTTTAAGAATGAGATGACACGAGATCGACTCATTATCACAAGCTGTTAGGGAGAGGATGTTATCTATTACACGGACGTAGTATACTAACATATACAGTGTATTTATAATTCCCACCAAAATTTACTGATTGTGATGATAATGATAATTCTAGATTCCTAGACCAGTGATTCAGGTGATTTGGGTGATTCTGGTGATTCTGATTCTGGTGTTCTGTTGTTTCTGGTGATTTTAGTGATTTTAATGATTCTGGTGATTTTAGTGATTCTGGTGATTTTAGTGATTCTAGTGATTTCAGTGATTCTGGTGATTCTATAAATTTTGATGATTATAGTGATTCCTGTGATTCTGATGATTTTGGTAATTCTAGTGATTTCTAGTGAATCTGGTGACTAGTGGTTTTAGTGATTCTAGTGATTCTGGTGATTCTAGTTGATTTTAGTGATTCTAGTTGATTTTAGTGATTCTAGTGACTTGAAAGAAATTCACTAGAATCACCAGAAGCACTAAATCACCAGATTCACCAAAATCATTAGAATCACTAGAATCCGTCTTCACCAGAATCACTGGAATCACTGGAATCACTAGAATCACCATTCAGTAGCATGAGCTTAATGCATGTGTCATCATAAATTTTGAGAATACGTAGGTAGTTAGCAGTTTTAGTGAGATTATTGATTTATAGGAAGTTTAGGACGTAGTTTTAATAATCATTGACAACAAATTTAAAACAAATACTAATAATTTTTTCTTTGGACATCAGCAGCTCAGTTTCCTAATAGCTTTGCATATCCAGAAATTAGGCGACATCAAAAAAATTTAAATTTCCTCATAGATGTGTCAAGTTTTTTAGTTTCACGCAATGCGTCGGACACAAAAACTTTTCCCCAGTTATGATAGCGTGGCAAAGTGACTTACTACTTATATTTACCTTATAATCTGCTTTTTCATGGTACAAGGTTTTGTTCAGTAAAATACACATACTAACCAATGGATGCATAATTTAACGTACGGTAACTAGGTTTATGTTAGTAGCACGGAAGGATTGGCTCCGCCACGTGGCATGCAGTATGGCTAGCAGACTCGGTTGAAAGTGCGCAAGAGAGAGAAGAAAGGTTGAGAAGAAGAAGGGAAAGAGAAACAAATGAAGAAAGGGAAGCAAGGTTTGTAAAACGCAAATAGCAGTACTGACTGCCATTGAAAATATTGCAGGTTGGCACTGTAAGATCTGAAACCTCCATCACCTCAGCCACGTGCTCACACTTTAGGACAAGCACACGTGACATATAGCAATTCTTATTATTGCGCATGTTATGTTTATTCGTGCTACGTCGATCAGGCTTGCCCCCACGATGCTTTTAACATCTGTCTAGTTATATTATAATATCATTTAACCCGTTTACTCAGTACCTACTCTGGACAATGTGGCATCTCGCTCCATGTTATAGATCATATTCGACATACCTGGACTAGGCCTATGGTGTCTCTTTAAGATGAAACAAAGGTTTTAGGCGAGGGAATTAAACAGGGATAGGAAAGGAATAAAGAGAGCCCGTGAGTTATATTCACATGCTAATCAATCTCGTTATGTACCTGATATACACAATTAAGCGCGTTATGCAGCAATGCACCAGGCCAGAAGTTGATGTTGCTGGTTAGGTTTGCTGCCTGATTCATCTTTTCTGTGAGTACTATCTTGTGAGTGCACTTGTGAATATAGTTTTTAATGCATCAAGTTGAATAAATTAACTCACAAAATAATATTATGTATGGTGGTATACTGCAAAATCAGAAGTATGAATTTCATACTTTTTCATACCTAGTCTTGTAGCAATGCATCATTCCATTTGTTTTTCCTTAAGCTGAGCCTATTTTGCGCATAAACAACAATTGCTATGTATCAAAAAATGTTAAAATCTTGACGTGTTTCATTAGCTTCCCAAGCATTCAGAACAAAAACTTGTAACACCGTTGACCAGACTGTTTTCTATGCCTTAGTGACATCATAAAACTTAAAAATTCCTGAGAGTCAGTATAAATTTTACACGTGGATTGACATAGGATTACAGCATCCTTCTGGTGACTCCATACTTCATTTACATCGCTGTCGCCAATTATACACAGCAAACATGATTTTGGCTGGCAACGAAAGCAATTGAAGATTATTTGGGTGCTCTGGGCGTAAGCACGTTAGTTACGGCACATACGCATTATTCTTCTACGCCTTAACTACTAAAACCTACTTTTGCTTGTTTCTCGCTACTTTTGTTCATTATTGTGAATACCAAACACGGAAATACACGGAGGATTACTATAGTAATGTATGAAGGTTATACCCAGTTTGCTGACTTTAGGATGATATTCATACTTAATGCGTTTCATACTCATGGTATGAAATGAAGCTGGTATGAATTAGTCTCGCATGGCCAGACTGTTTTCTGATCACGTATGATCGTGTGCGCCCAAGGTGCACCCAGAAAAGGGTCTGGTCAACGGCGTTACAAAATTTTGTTCTGACTTCCCAAGTAATGCTTGGGAAGTTAATGAAACATGTTAAGGCAAACAAGTGAATGTATAAAAATAGAGTTTGAAAACTTCCGGGGTTCATAAAGCTCCTGCAAGCCCACAAAAAAGTGTGCGATGAAAATTAAAGAAATAAAGAAGAAAAATGACTGCCGTGTAAAAATTTTTGTGGTGACAGGAAGGCATTTATAAGGTGTATCAGAAGAATGGCTGAACCGATTTCTATCAACTTTGGGATATTGATTCTTCAAACTATGAAGGTACTAATTTTAAAAATGTATTGAAGTATATAGGGGACTTAATCTAAATGTTAATATTGCATCAAAAATGTTTCCTACGTATGTTATTATCACATTCGGAAACTGCTAAACATAAAACCAAATCTCTTTTTTTTGACTAGTACCTAAACTATAATAATAATTTAAAAATACTTACCGCAATACATTGCTTCCTATCAGAAGAATAACATCTCAACACCATACCTGTATCTTCTAGCCATAAAATCGTACAAATGCGGAAGTATCCTATAAAATTACAGAGAATTCTTTTTACTGGCATGGTATGATGACCCTTCTTTATGTGAAATGGATAGCTGTGAAACAAAGACACTACATAGATACTCTAGACATATTTCTTATAATACTACTTATAGCTACCTTCCCCTTCCCGGCGTAACGTTACAGGTGCATGTTAAATTGAAATGTGTGGCAAAAACGACTTTAACGTGTGTATTTGTATGGTGTTGGTTGTCGTATAACTGGGATTTTACTTCTTTACAGGACTGTACACTGAAGTTGTCTAAATTTCAAGTTCACTATTTACAAAATTTGCATAATTGGGGGTGCGTATTACTGCTGGCTTACGGAAGTATGATAGTGTGTCTTGTCACCGTCAATGCTTCAATTAGTTATCAGTGTCATCCTTGCTCATTGTGTGCTATGCTCATGGTACTGATGTTTCAGTGGATCCGCCAATTATATTTGGCTCCTACCATGCCTACAGAACTCGATGGTCTGACAGACTTGTCCAGCCAGTATATTGTTGATTATCTGCAACACAGAAATTGTTTTGACATACGACTTCACGTTGGTGGAATGAGCTGCCAGAAGACATAGTCACGTCATCTACTTTTCCATCCACTGTCTATGACTACATTGTGTGTAATTTATTTGATTTTATTGTGTTGTACTATGTGGGTGTTTTATGTGTGTTGTATATTTTTATTTGTATATTTGTGTATGTGTATATGTAACTAATGTATTGTATTCTTGTATGTATATAGTTATGTAGTTACTTTATATGTGTGCTCTTGTATGGAAGAACGGCATTGCCAAATATTGGAGCTAAAATAAAAAAAATCAATCAATCAGGAAACAAACTGAAATTAGCTTTAGGTACTGGTGAGTGTTTTGACTGTGCTTGTTGCAGGGTTCGACAGCTGAAATCACAACTTTGATGTGATTTGGGTTCTTTTATGTGATTCCTGAATCAATTGCAGTGATTCCTGCTCCCAAATATGGTAAATGATTTATAATCTCAGAGAATTACAAAAGTGTACAGAATAATTTTAAAACTCGTGATTCCTGATTCCAGAATCTTGGGGATTCCAACAGAGATTCTTAATGTCATCAACATGATTCAGCTGAAATTGTATTAATCAAATTGATTTTCAACTGATTTCTAATTTTCAACATTTCTTATTTCAAAGCTTCAGAAAAAATTGAGTGGGAAATACTTTTAGTGTATAGTTTACGGAGTAATTGTGTGTTTGTGGTGTGTGTGTGTGTGTGTGTGTGTGTGTGTGTGTGTGTGTGTGTGTGTGTGTGTGTGTGTGTGTGTGTGTGTGTGTGTGTGTGTGTGTGTGTGTGTGTGTGTGTGTGTGTGTGTCTGTACCTGCGCCTGCGTGTGTGAGTGCATTAATTAACTTAGTGACAAATACAATGGTGGGTCATAGGACAAAATCTGAACAAAAATACCTGTACCATATGTCTGATCATATGTCAAAATGGTCAGCCAATATGTCATATCAAAGCTACATGTGTACTGTAATTTGTGAAGAGTATACGGAAGAAATACTGTTGATTTTTGGTATGATTAGTACGTATCACTAAATGCCGCAATGTGTGCCCTCATGCACTGAAACTTGAGCAGTTTGTACATGTACATACAAGGTGTCAGGTCATGTCCTACCAAGACTTATTATACCCTGACACATGGTAAGATCAAATCAAATCAGTTATTTTTTGTATCTGTTATCTGTATTCTAATTGTTTCACAATGTTGTTTTTTAAAACTTAACTGCGATTAAAATTTTTCAGTGGAAGTTTTTGATGAATGTAGGAGTCACAATAAGCTTGGTCCTGGGTATGGTGGTAAATTGTTTGCCTCAAAATTGGCCAATGATGAGAGAGATGTGATAAGTTAAAGGAATTTGTAGAGAAACTGGAAGAGTTTGGAGAAGACGGGCTTGAAGAAGCAACCATGAAGGACAATTTCATGGATGATCATGCTGAAGATGACGACATAGAGGTATACCAATTCTAGATACCATAATATAAAAAGATAGGTATTGGAACGATTTTTTAGGTAACAGTGAAAATCACCTTAATTATATTGGCTTCCTACTTCAACTCTCATGATTTCACCATGAGACTCACGGTTTTGGGCCTTTTCTCACGATCTCATGGTCAAGTACTAATTTCTCACTGTGAGCCTTCAGCTCTCATGGTAACTCACAGTTTAAAATCCATCAAGCCTCAGTCTTCACCAAAAGTGGCGCAATATAATTATTACCATAGGCTCTAATAAACGCCTATAATTGGATTATACTTGGTCATGTGAGAATAAATTTAAACTGGCATGTGTCTCAGAACTGTCCATGACGGTGTGAATCAGATTCAGTGATATTTATAGGGCAGAAAAATCAGACTAACTAAACTGTTTAAGTAAGGTTATTGAAACTGAGATGGTGATATTTTAAGTGTTGAAATTGGCGCCAAACAGTGGCAGATGGAACTTTGGCAGATTCATCAGTAGTAGTGAGAATACAAGAATAAACACTGAAGAGTGGTGAATATGTAGAAAGAGGTCAAAGCTAAAGTAAAGATGGAGTCCACTGGATAAAGTAGCTAGCCATACATATAGCAGCTGCAGTAAACAGCAGTATAGTTGTAGGTAGCTATGCACTTTTTAAAATACTGTATACATGTATGCCCAAATAATTGGGGCATTTTTGAGAGTCTAGGATGTAGTTACATGGGGATAAATGGTTCAAGTTAGGCCACTCTCATGGTGACAATGGTTTTCAAGTTGAGAGGTCTGACTTTGTCCACTTATGTTCCAGTGTTTGTGGTTTGTGTATTATGTTAACTGTGGTTATGTTTGTCTATTTATATCCCAATGTGCAACGGCCATTTTGTTTTGATTTTCTCTCATAAAACGATAGTTACGGGAGCTATGACCATCAGATTGCAGATTCCGAAACAGTGGACCGAAGGTTAATCTTATCATGCAGATTTTGTTTCAATCGAGTGTGTTTCAATTTTCAAGTAAAAATCCGATTATAAGGTCCTCACACTCAAACCATCGAGTGCATAACTTCGAAACTCTACAGGGGTTCATAGAATAACCCAATACAAACATGAAGGGCATTATTTTAGTCATTCCTGTACTGCGCTGGGCTGTTCACCAAACACGACAAAATGGCCGCAATTTGCAAATTGTGCAGTAAACTCCTCCCATTTTTTGTCACTAAACCAAGATTATAGACTAAACATTATTGTACATTAAGAAATGGTCTGGACCTTGAATAAGTTTCTGCTTCATGTTCTGTTCCCTATGTTAGGTATAATAGGTAAGCAAACAAAAATCTTCTAATTAAATTCCCATCGTATCTCTTTTTGTTTAGAATGTACCAATGGCCCATATAAAACTGAAGAGTGTACTGGACTCTGTCATTGCCCTGTATGAAGATGTGAAGAGGAACTGTATACTGAGAGTGGAGTATGAGAATAAGGTGAACTGTGAGTTACATGGTTACATGGATTGCAAGCCAGCATGGAGTTGTATTATTTAGAAGGAAATTAACTTCAATTCAGAGTGTGGCAAGTAAGTTGAAATGTAACTACTTACTATGTGCTGTGTTATATCATTTTATATTCAGCATCCAGCATGCATCTAGTAGTCTTTGAGAGTATTTCAGCTGGAGTACTTGTACTTATACTGCCAAAATTTTGCTGCCTAAATTTTAGTTAACGAGTTCAAGTGATCTTTATATAACAGGGCTTGATATATGAAATGACTTTGTCACAATAAACGAAATTTTAATTTATACTAAACCTTAGTACTTAGATTAACTTCTGATTTAAGTTTCTTCATACACTGAGACAGAAAATCAGCTTTTGTGTATATCATGTGTATTTTAACTAGAGAATTGTTACAAAGATTATACTGATTACGTCTTTATCTGAAAATCAGTATACATCCTATCCTCATACAGCCTATCCTCTTACTTCTGATTTTTGTAACATTAAATAGAATGTATGAACAATTGTAAGCAGAGCAAGCCTTAACCTGGCATACACATACCCCAATCTATTTATTAGAGATATACCAATATGCTAATTTTGGCTTTTACCGATAACTGATGTATTTATGCTGATATCCAATGGCTAATCTGATATGTAGTATGTGCTAAATATTAAGGGTGCAATCCAATAACCAATAAAAGGCAACAGATGTAGGTCAGCACCGATAATGAATCCAACATTATTTGTTTACATTGAAAAACAACAAGATATCACGTGATCATCACTTCTAAGTGTGTAGCGTTAAATACAATAAGGAGATGTTAGGTATGCAGTTACCATATTGTATACAATTTTTGTTAGTCATTACTATTAGTTTACAATTTACAAATACATATGTACACACACACACACATACGTACGTACACACACATGCACACACACATGCACACACACACACACACACATGCACACACACAGATGCACACACACACATGCACACATACACACACACACACACACACACACGCACACACCGACGCACACACACACACACACACACACACACACACACACCCACCATCCCTGTGGTCTTGACTATCTACAGTCACTGGAAAACTTAGCACTATACTAGCTAGCACTCTGAAACTACACAAAAATAAATTCCTTAGGTATACTGTATTTCCTTGAGGTGGTTATTTCCTTCCCAGCATAGAGGATCCAGCATTTAAACAAGGAAGGCTTTAAGGTGTTTACTTCCAATAGATATGTACGTACATAGCTGTGCTAAGTTTTGATTTGAGTACTGGTATAGGGAGTCCAGCAGTCAAGTGCAATCCAGTTTAACATCCTGTGGTCTCCTAGTTGTGTTTGTGTGTGTGTGTGCGTGCGTGTGTGTGTGCATGCATGCATGTGTGCACATGTGCGTGTGTGCGTTTACATTGTTTTTCAGATGGTTGCAAGCACATACTCATCTACAAACGTGTGTGTGTGTGTGTGCATGTGTATGTATGAGTTTTAGAGTATTACTCTATTTAACATACCTGAATTAATTAAGTAACTGTAAAGCTACATAAATTATGTAATCATCACTGTTGGCATAAACACAAGCGCACATGCACAGACACAGACATAGACACATGCACGCAGACACGGACACATGTACAAACACACACACATGCACATAGACATGCACACACAGACACACAGATACACTCACACACAGACATACACACACATGCACGCACACACAACTGGATAGGCATAGCCTTAGTTGTATTGTTAATGATTAAAAGGATTAGAACAGAGGCTATCACGTATACGCCATATGTAACAACATATGTCACTTCGTACTACAACATACACGTGACCTGGCCTATTACATAATAATCGTTATACCTAACACTACATCTCCCCTACCGGGAAAGTCAGTTCAGTCATTGCCAGTTACGGTCCTCTATAAGTCTGGAAGGTGGAACCGAGATTCTTCCACTTCTGGTACATCTAACATCAGTGGAAGGCACGTCTAAATTTACTTGTGAGTCTGCTTCAGGTGGAGGACTTCGAGTGGTCATATCTGGTTCTAACGTCACATCACTGGCAATGTTCGTAAGACGATTGAGATGTCTTCGGTTCCTGCGCAATGTTCCCGATGAGGTTTGAATCTGATACGATCGAGGTGATGAGAGCTGAATGACAGTCCCTGGTGTTTGTTGGTCTGTAACCCACACACTCTCTCCAGGAGACAGAGGGGAAAGTTCTCTAGATCTATGACGTGAGTCAAAATTATCCTTCTGCTTCTTACTCATTGTCTCCTCCTTTTCTTTCAACCTGGAATAATCTGGAACTGCTGGTTGCAGTTGAGTGGGAGCTACTGGTACCATCGAACGTAATTGTCTATTCATCAGGAGCTCTGCTGGGCTGTACCCGCAACGAACTGGTGTTGACCGGTATGCCAACAGTGCTGCATAAGGGTCCTCAGCCTTTTGTAGTAGAGTTTTGATAGTGCGGACAGCTCTTTCTGCTTCCCCATTGCTCTGGGGAAACTTAGGGCTGCCAAGCCAACGATGACACCTGTCAAAGGCTGATCGAGTATTGTACTCACGGCTGGCCAAAGAAAGGTGAGATACCTCATTTGTTGAAACCATATTTTTGTGTTGCAGGAGAAATCACTATCCAGAATGGGCTACTGATGAGGGGCAGTCGCATTATTATACCACCATCACTGCGTCCAAACATTCTTGAGACCTTACACACTGGTCATTTGGGCATTTCTAAGTGTAGAGACAGAGCAAAGAACTCAGTCTGGTGGCCCAACCTCAGCAAACAGCTCGCTGACCTGGTGGCAAACTGTACAACATGCTGTAAATTCCAAAAACAAGCACCAGAACCCCTCATGCCATCTGCGTTTCCCACATTGCCTTGGCAAAAAGTAGCAAGTGATCTTTTCAAATGGAGAGGAGCAACATATTTGCTTGTAGTTGACTATTTTTCTAAATATATTGAAATATCCAAGCTTGACAACGAGACATCTCATGAAGTGATTCTACGACTCAAGTCTATATTTGCAAGGCATGGAATTCCACACCAAGTGTTTTCCGATAACGGCCCACAGTACTCTTCCGCAGAATTCTCAGACTTTGCCAAGAGTTACAAATTTGTTCACACTACCAGCATTCTTTGATCTCGTCAATACGTTTGTCTGATGCTGGTAGGTTCTGGCAAACAAATTTGACATATGCTTCTACTTCCTGAAAACGTTCGTCTGTCTGCGTGTTCGAGGTTGCAAGTGGGGCTCTGGACAAAGTGTCAGCAGTGACCAGATTCTTGCCTGGTACATGAGAAATTGTAAATGAGTATCTCAGTAGTCTCATTCTAAATCTTTGTATGCGGATTGGCAACTCTTCTAAGTTCTTTGTACTCAAGAGTGGGACCAGTGGTTTATGGTCAGTATGAATGTGAAATGTAGTGCCCAACAAGTAGTCATTAAATCGTTCACATGACCACGTGATAGCAAGCGCTTCCTTTTCTATTTGCGCGTATTTTTGCTCCGCTGGGGTGAGGGCACGTGAAGCGTACGCTACTGGCTTCCATACATTATCTGGTTGTTTCTGTAAAAGGACGCTGCCAATGCCATATGATGAAGCGTCTGCGGACACAACAGTTTCTCTGTCTGGACTGTAGAATGAGAGAGCTGGACTAGAAAGAAGCAACTGTTTAATGGCTTGAAAAGCAGATTCTTGCGGTTCATCCCAGCACCACGCATTCTTCTTACTCAATAAATCACGTAAAGGTTTCGAGATCTCTGCCAAACTTGGCGTAAACTTTCCTAGTTGGGTGGTCATGCCCAGGAATCTTCTAACATCTGAAATAGACTTTGGACTTGCCATCAACTGGATTGCCTCGACTTTCTTTGGGTCAGGGTGTACTCCTACCTGATCAATGATATGACCCAGAAATGTTACTCGGTCAGCTGAAAAACTACATTTATCTTTGTTCAAAGTAACGCCTTCCTGCTTAAGACGCTTCAATACTGCCATTAATCTACTATCATGCTCCTCTTGTTCGCGGCCGTATACAAGGATATCATCCATCATACAAATGACTCCGTCTAGTCCAAGCAGTACTTCTTGCATTCTCTTCTAAAAATATTCGGGAGCTGATGTTATCCCGAATGGTAGCCTGTTGAAACAAAACCTCCCAAACGGGGTTATAAACGTTGTAAGGAGAGCTGAGTCTTCTTGGAGGTGCACTTGCCAAAACCTCGAGTTGGCGTCGAGTTTCAAGAATATTTTGGCTCCTCCTAGTTGGGCCAGGGTATGGTCAACAGATGGTATGGGATGACGTTCTCTCTGAACGCTACGATTTAACTTCATGAGGTCTACACAGATGCGGATCCTCCCATCCGGTTTTGGAACTACTACCATCCCTGTGCACCACTTAGTTGGAATACTAACGCTTCTGATAACACCCAACCTTACCATCCGCTCTATCTCCTTCTTAACTTTTGGCAATGGTGGAAGTGCGATTCGTCTTGGAGTTGTAATAGCGAATGGCTGAGCATCTGCATTAAGACGAATAGTATACTCTCCTGTCATTGAGCCAAGGTCGCCAAACAGCTGGGGATATTTCTCAAGTATTTGTTGTGTCAAGTCTCCAACTGCATTGACTCTGGAAACAAGGTGTAAAGCTTCAATAGCAGGTAACCCAACTAGAGGTTTATGTAAGTGCTGGATAACGAAAATGTCTTGTTGAACTTTGTGAGGTCCATGTTTAAGAGTTCCTTGGAATTTACCACAAACTTTGAGGCTGTCATGGCAGGGACCACTCAGGGAGCGATCACAAGGTTGTAACACAGTACTCTTGAGTTGTTTGTAAACACTTTCAGGAATTACTGTCACGTCCGCTCCCGTGTCAATCTTGAAGTTAAGACTGATCTCATTGAGTATAAGTGGAACTGTCCATGAACTGTTTGGTGATGGAGATTCAGTCTCAATTGCACCCAAAAACTCCTCAGCAACTTTTGTCACAGGACTGGACTGAACAAACTGTATTGATCCAGCTGTGCAACACACAGCAGAATAGTGGCCCTTCTTGGAACATTTGTGGCAAATGGCTTCCCGAGCCGGGCACTCTTGGCGGGAATGTGCTGGTGACTTTCCACATCTTGTACACGTCTTGGCCTTTGAGGGTTGAGTTGGCTGTGATGACTTGTTCTTTTGTGGACGCTGTTTCTTGAAAATGACCCGGTCAATACTTGGGGGCTGATCGGCTGGCCTCACAACAGATTGTTGCTTTCGTACCATTTCGTTTTGGCTTGCCATTATAACAGCTGTTTTCAAAGTAAGCCTCGAGTCCATCTGTAATTTTAAGGACAAGGTTAGATCACGCAATCCCACAACCAAGCGGTCGCGAATCATTTCGTCTTTAAGTGCTCCATATGAATAATGCTCAGCCAGCGTATGCAACGCTGTTACAAATTGATCTACTGTCTCGTCTTCCTGCTGGCATCTTCTGTTAAATTTAGCTCGCTCGTAAATCACGTTGATATTCTTAACGAAATGAGCTTGAAATTTATCTTTCACCACCTTGTACTTTTCTTTATCTTCCTCACTGAGGCCTAGCGAGCTCAGAATATCATCTGCGGCGTCACCCATTGTATAAATCAAGGCATTAACTTGACTCGCTTCTTCTTTTTCTGACAATCCTGACGCTTGCCGAAAACGTTCGAATTTTCTGACCCAACGTGGCCAATCTTCTGGACGATTGAAATTAAAGTTCTCCGGTGCTGTGATTTGGTAAGTTGCCATTTACTTTCTTGTTCTTTGAAATGATCCCACCGGTGTCACCATGTATTGTTAATGATTAAAAGGATTAGAACAGAGGCTATCACGTACACGCCATATATAACAACATACGTCACTTCGTACTACAACATACACGTGACCTGGCCTATTACATAATAATCGTTATACCTAACACTACATTAGTAATGAAGAACGTCCTGAATTGCTGCCAAAGAAGAGTAAGGAAGCGCGTATTATCATTCATTTAACAGTATAAGGCATTTTAAGAGCTGTACATCACCTACAAGATGGAGTGCTTCAGTTATAAAAGTGGGTGTTTTGTGTGGGTCGCAAAGCATTTAAAAAGAAGACTGGCTTACATTGTATTTCTACTTGAAACAACCTAGCTGGTTTGAACTAAAATTTTAAAAGTGTATGTGTTGCTATGTGTTCCTTAGTGATGACAAATTACTTTGTGATGTCATCATATATAAGTAACCATGGGTTACAGTAGCTTAACTTACACAATGCCTGGTTTCTAGATGGTACGTATAATACATCAATTTGTTTCAAATGTCCTTTTAATTATTTGTTTAGCCCTATAGTTATAACAAATAGGCAAGCAGGTGGAACCAACTGAGGAGTCCTGCCACCATTAAAAAATCTTATGAAACATAAGGCTTCTTGGCTTTTAAACTTGTAGTTTCTATTAAATTGTTCAACAACTCATGTAGATAACTAATACTGTAACCATATCGTGATGTAGGTCATTACGCACAGCCCTAGTTTATAACTAAAATTCCTGTTGTAATTTATCAGGAATTAATGTAGCTTGTAATATATACTAAACAAAAACACCTTGGGTGTAAAAAAAGTGCGAGGCCAATCAGAAGCAGCATTGCAAACAGGTGCGACCAAAAACTTTGATATCAGTTGAGGCCAAGAAGTTATTTATCAAAATCTTTTTCACTACCTGAATGACATACAATAGTTTATAACATATTTTCACAACTATGATTGGTTTTGTCACTTGGCCACCTTTATTAATAATGATGGTGTGAAAAAGGTGGCCAAGTGACAAAGCCAATCATAGTTGTGAAAATATGCTATAAACTATTGTATGTCATTCAAGTAGTGAAAAATATTTTGATAAGTAACTTCTTGGCCTCAACTGATATCAAAGTTTTTGGTCGCACCTGTTTGCAATGCTGCTTCTGATTGGCCTTGCACTTTTTTTACACCCAAGGTGTTTTTGTTTAGCATATCACTACTTTTTTGAAAACAGATGTTAGCTACGTATTACTAGCAAGCAGCAGAGAAGTACTGCATGGCAGAGGCGTAGCTAGGGGTGGGCATGGTGGGGCATTTGCCTGACCATCACTGATACAGCGTTAGATACTTCTGTTAAAATACACTGAGAGGAGTGGTATCAGCAGTGTTGTTACGCTGGTGACAAGTCGCGTGACAAAAGTAATATCATTTACAAAGGTCATATAGAAGAATTACTGATGAAGCCTCCAGCCTTCAACATGCATGCAGACTGGAGTTTTGAGACAGCTGGATATCAAGGTTAAGCAATGCATGTATAAACGTGTGCCAGGTTATAAAATTAAGCACTTGTGTGAAAACCTTACTGTTGGCCTTGTGTATACATGCGATCTTGTGTGGTTGCAAAAATTATTATTATTTCAAACATTATAATAACTAATATATATTTTCAATGTCTAGTAGATGCCCATTCAAGTAATCCAGAGGCACGTGAGCTCGTATAGTCATGATCATCGCTGGATAGTTCCTGGATATTTTGATCGAGTACCTATAGCTTCATGCAGAAGCATTACATCATAGCTAGGATAGTGTGCATACACTTTTCAAAAGAAGTAAATGCTCACATGAAAGTGGGCATATGTATGCATTAATATATAACAATATACTTAGTTGCATGCTTGAACCGTTGCCCGACCATCAAGAAATGGCTGGCTACGCCCCTGCTGCATGGGCATAACTTGTACTTGCTTAGCATACAATATTGTAAATTTAAATTTGAAGCTGAATTTTGAAAAACTCAAGCCTACAATGTTTTTTTAACTTTCACTACAGAGTGATACATCAATATAGATTGTGTATCTGAAAGTTTATGCAAATCATTTCAAGGGGGTCCAAGTTATGGCAACTATCAACCTGCAGTGTAATAGCTTTTCTCAAATACATTCAAGTGTTTACTTCAGGCTGAAAGTAGTAAGACAGGTAGAGCATACATAGGAAAAGTGCTGATACAAATTTGGCTGAAATCCATGAAGAAATGAGTGAGTTATTAGACAAACAAGTGAATGTACAAAAAGAGAGTTTGAAAAAACTTCCGGGATTCACGCAAGCTTCCGCAAGCCCACGAAAAAAGTGTGCGATGAAAATGAAAGAAAGAAAGAAAGTAGAAGGGAAAAAAAACGACGGCCGCGTCAAAATAAAATTTTGTGGAAGGAAGGATTTTATAAGGCCGTATCTGAAGACTGGCTGAACCGATTTTGACGAACTTCAGGTTATTGATTCTTTAAACAATGAAGGTACTAATTCTCGAGTAATGGGCAAATCGGGCGGGAATGGATGGTTCGTCGTACGTGGGCGCACGAACGGCGCCATAAAACTTGCAATGGCTGGAGCTTTCATGGCGGCTTAGCTAGAGCGTTTGCGAGTTTGAGGGCGGTGCTACATGTAAATAACTCACTCAGTGGTCGCGTATGCTGCTTCTTCTTGGCCTTGTGACTCACTATCGTGAGTCTTGATTGGCAATAGAGCTTGTGCAATAGAGCCACTTGTGGTATGTAGTTTACTACAAAGGTCTGTATGTCTTTGAAATGGTCAGGTTTGGCTACCACATACCCAGATTTTAATTATAGTGGTTATAGCCACAAAGTGCTTTTGTAGAGGTGCAGTACCACCTACTGTATGAATACTTAATTATTGTATATACCTTGGGGCTTAGGTCATGATAATAAATATATCATGATAATAAATATATCATGTGTAAAAATGTAAAAATAAAAAACACCAGATGCTTACAAATGTTTAGTTTAATTACCTTGTGTGCATTAAATAAAGTAACTGATAACATTACTTTAACAACATGGTGGAACTAAACACGTTTAACATAACTAATAATATTACATGATAGCAATATATTACAATTGATCAAAAGTAACTTCAGTTATATTACTACTGAAACAAATGTAACTAAGTTATATTACTTGTTACTGAAAAAGTAATAATATTACAGTAACTTAAGTTACAAGTAACTAAGTTATCCTGACTCTGGATATTGCAAACTTATGCTGATTATCACAAAATTCCCCAAATCCAATGGCCAATCCGATAATTGGTACAGCACTAGTTTTAAGTCTAGTACTTTCTCAGAATCACCCTAGTTTCATGACCTAAGCTCTAACAAGCAATAGCACTGTTGGTAGTGTTTCATTTGTCATTTTTACAATATAGTTTGATCAGCGTTTTGCTATTATCATTGAGTTTATTCATTGTATCACTTCAGGTGGTTTACCAGATTATTCTTGCTATGTCAGTAGTGTTTTACAAAGATAATCCACTCCTTTTTAGCCCAGTTGAGGAGCATAGTGTAAGGTGTACAGAATTTTATTGCATTCATTGCATGGTCAATATTCGTTAAATTGATAAAATCTTCTGAGTGTTTACAAAATTGATATAACTCATAGCTAGCTAGCAATTTCCATGGATGAAAAGAAGAAGCTATGTGTACAGAGATAAAGGCAGACAGATTGGTAACACAGCAGATTGGCTTGCTAGGTTACAAGATTATCTCTATCTCATCATACATAACAGTGTATCTTTGATAAACTCAGCAACTTCAAACTTATTAGAGAATATAATATCCGTAAATATCCCAAATCTAATGTATGCATTTGTAGTCAGCACCCATACAAAATTATAGATATGACAAGAACCAGTGTTGCTTAATTGCTGTATACTAAGCTACGTTAACTTGGATAAAACATTAATACTTTGTGACATCAAAATTATCTAACTACTGCAGGATGCTTCCTCTATTGATACCAAGGCACAAAACTGACAAAAGTTATACTTCAAGGAATGGGATACTTACCTGGATTTATATATTATAATTAGATTAAGGAGACACAATCTATGATCATGATAATCTCCAGGTCACCATCATATCTGAACCTACCCCAGTCAATGAGAAATCAGATAGTGGCTCAAAAAGTCAGCTAGATATATTAAATTGGTGGTACGTAAATATTATTCACATTGAAAATGTGAATAAAAAGTACAAATGCTACCTTTAATTCAATGCATATGTAAGGATAGGAGGTATTACAAATTTACTTACTTGTACGGTATGTGTTTATTGTTGAATAATTGTGGTATTGTAATCTGCTATATATTATGATGAAATTGTATCACAATTAATATTATTCTCATTATAATGATGTATAGAATGATGTAAAATTTGAAATACAATGTCACAAAATAGCTAGGTAGTTGCAAAACTCTATAAGGACATGGTTACTACTATGGAACACAGAGTAAATGGAGTCTTGTTACTACGTACGCAGTTGCATATGTATGATCCTAGTAACCATCAAATTTACAGTTCAAAAACCATACTCGGTATGAACCCCATATTGAATAATTGAATTACCTCCCATCACTACTTGATGTGCCTTCATTTTGATGATGATCAAGAAAATGAAAAGTATGCTTCTCACCACCACTGCCAGACTACCCAAACATTGGTGACAGAGACTTAGATAATATTATAATTGAGGTTAAAATATTTAATCAGTAACACTAGGACACAGTGACATCTTGTCACTGTTTTTGCACCCATCAATAGTGGGAATGGAGCAAAAGCTCACTCCAACTTCTGCCTAACAAAAACAGAGGCCAATTATTATGAGCATATGAGGTTTCAAAGCATTACCCGTAGTATTCAATTAATTGAGTACAAGTATTAATTGAGCTCATATTGAGTATTAATTGAGTACAAGTTCACATATGCATGGTGTGTGCAGTGTATGCATAGTACATGTGACGCTCATGTATGCATGTGTATGCATATAGTGTACATAAGTGTTTGCACGTTGCAATGATAACAGTCAGTAATAGTTCATCCAGTAAACACATGAATGGCCCCAGCCCCACTGACAACACACTGAGCATCCCCTTCGCTGTCCCGCTTCCGCCGCTGATCTCAACCATAAACCCAGCACTGGTATCATTACATAGACATTCTGCATGCCATTGGTGGCATATGTTGTCTATGATTTTAACACATCATTACCATGCACAAACAAAGGCCATTGTTGGTGGGTCTGTTGCACTTTGATTGGCTGTTACTATGGTGTATCATGAGGTGTATGGCTATGTGACTGCATACACATTATCAGGTTTACCAAAAACAAGAGCCATTGCTTCCTTCTACATACGAGCATCTCAGCATTGATCATTCACATGACCATGTAGCATGTAATCAGAAAGGGCTATATTAGTCCCATATCATTACCTGGAACAAGCTAGTATGTGGTCATGCACTGTTTGTTTATTTACACTGTAAGTTAATTATGGCATGTATACTCAAGTGGCTTCCATTGCATATATGAGCTAAATTATAAGCACAAATCAATTTTCCATTTCAGATGATCTTTAACTATCTCTGATTCACTGTCTCTGCTGATCATCCATCATGTGAGCATGAGATGCGTGTGTGTGTGTGTGTGTGCGTCTGCGTGCGTGCGTGCGTGTGTGCGAGTACAAGTATATTTGTTATTCAAGCAGTTTAATACATTTTATTTGCAGCACAACGTTTTGTTAACCATAGTGACCAATATACTATAGTACAGCATTTGAAGGATAGATGCACTTGAGTTTGTGAGTATAGGTATATTCCATATTATTCAAGCAGTTTTAATATATTATATTTTACGGTGGGAGTTTAACTTATTTTAAAATTATGGTATTTTCATGTGGCTGTGATACTGCACTTTGTACTAACATGTTCAACAACAATTAATTAGTAAGTTGCTACAGTTTAAAAGTAGTTATTTTATCCAAAAGAAGGCTGCCTGTTTATTATAATTTGTTTATCACCTTTTAACATGCATGTACAGCTGCCTAATAAGCTTTGATCAGCGTAATGTATTTGGGAGGTACACAAGTTATATGCTGTTCACTCATACTTGTGTGCATTTGTGTAGGAACTGGAAGGGCACCCTAGTCTTCGTGATGCAGAGCACATAAAGTTCAAGGGATTTAATGCAACATTTTTCCTCAAGGGTGATGCATTTAAATTTTGACTGACATATTCAAAAATATACATATTAGCTACTTAGCTATAAAGGTTTCTGTATATAATAATAGCTAATTATAATATAAAATGTTTATTGCACACTTTGTATATAGCTATAGCTAGCTTAGCTATAGCTAATGATTAGATTACCAGGCCCATAAGTTTGACATCACAAGTTAATCTGTATAGCTAATTGTGACCGAGTCTTAGGCTTGCTTTAAAAACTGCCTATTAGGCTATGCTTTTGAGCAGTGCTCCAAAATCAACCCTATATAATTATTATGCTCAAAATTATGCTCAACAATTAGCTTAAGCCTATACCGAGTCTGCAAAAACAGGTCTTATCCGCACATCAAATTACACACATTCACTGAACCGATTGAGGTATAGTTTGCATCATTTAGCTATATTTCCCACAGGCTGTCTTCAAAGAAACTAAATGTATTTTTAATTTAATTACCATACTGTTGCATAAAATTTTAATGCATGTCAAAATAATGACATAATGAGTAAACCAATTTTTGGATTTAGCTAACCTATAGGACCATGGCCACACAGCAAAAGCTGGCTAGTGAACTGCTTTGTACACGTATATGAACAAATAGTTTCCAAATTGTTATACCTAAGATTGATAAAAAAATTAAAAATTCAAAAGGTAAGTAGGGATTGAATTCAATAGTGCTACAAAAAGTAAGGAAACAAGGAATAAGATTTTGGGACGAGAGAACATTCTGGCATGAGATAATTTATACAAGTTTAATCCCTACTTTTGGCAAACCTACTGAAGTGAGCCAAAAGTAGGGATTAAACTTTTATAAATTATCTCATGCCAGAATGTTCTCTCGTCCCAAAATCTTATTCCTTGTTTCCTTACTTTTTGTAGCACTATTGAATTCAATCCCTACTTACCTTTTGAATTTTTAATTTTTTTATCAATCTAGTTTGTTTGCTTTTTATACATGCTAAGCATTCATAATAATCTTTCAGCAGGCGCACAAATGTTACAGGCGCTTACTCAATAATTATACTTGTTTACAGGCGCTTGTTAACAACGCGCTTACATGGCAAAGCAGCTGTGTGATAGCAAATAGCGCTCAACAAACAGCAAAAGCTATTTGTCCAAGGCTATAATCTCAAAGTTCACGACATAATAAAATACACGCGAAAACATCGTGCCAGTAGTGCCATTGTAACTAATTATATCACGTGCAAGCCAGGTTTTTGCGTGACGTAATAAGCAGAAGCCGTAACAGGCTATTGTCACCTTAGGTGAGATTCACACCTTGCTAAAGGAATATAGAAGAACAAGGAAGGGAATGAAGGATAAAAGGAATCGCCATGGCGCAGTGGGTAAATTGTCTTCGGAACAACATTTTCGTAAATCCGCCGCTATTACCTTTATTGTGTGAAATTTCTGGAGCCCTACACCTAGCTCAACCGGGTCTTACGGCAGGCTGCCTGGCTGGCAGGCTGGCTGGCTGGCAGATGAAATACAGGTGAATTTCGAAATTTTCAAAGTTGGCTGTAGGTCGAAATATTCGACTTGTCGCTTCGTTTAACCAAGGTACAGCATCATTACAGCTTTACCAATGCATTCCAGTCGGTTTTTCGGGTAAAGCCTATTGGAAGGTTGTTTTATGAAGTGCGAAAAAATGGGAAACCATACAATTTCTTACCAATCCCTACTATTAAGTACTACCGTACTTAATGATACAGTTTCACTTGTGGAACTGTTGAGAAATGAACTTAATTTCCGAACACGTAAATTACTTGTAATTATTTTATGTCTCTTGTGTGTAGATGGTAGGTTTTTCTAAAATCAGGTCACCTGTCAAGCCACCAAGGTTCACAACAGAGCCTGTGGGGCTACTGAGGTGCATTAATTGATTATTGATTTGAAGGGAAACTGCATCAGTTTACAAAAAACTGCTCTTCAACAGTGCCCTATAGATATAACATACACAAATATACTATACAGTATACACTACAGATAGCTAGCTAATTTACAACAATACATACATACGTACATAAGATAAATACAATAAACAACTTAATAAATAGCTACAACACAAAAGAAAACAAGAACACAAGAAAATAAAACTAATAACTAAAACATACAAAATTTGTTTATAAATTGTTCTAAAGTCAGTAAATCATGAGCTTCATACAACTTAGAATTTAGTTAATTCCAATAAGACTGCATGGGGTGCCAAAGCCCTTCGTCTCGGCCAAACCTTATACATGACACTCGTGATCTTAAAGAACTTTATTAAAAAGTCCCTCAAAATGCAGCATTGTTAACTAGCCAACAACTCTGTCTAGTTATAAGACTGTTCTACTTCTAGAGTTAATCTGGCGTGGTTACAGTGTAAAACAAGTGAGCTAGAGTGGCTTCAATATTTCAAATTTGTATTTCTCAAAATACAAAATGTGACAATATGGTCAGTTTATGTAAATCTGGTTACATAATTTATGTTTCATTATGGTTATAGCTATAGCTGTATTCTGAAAAGGTTACTGTGAGCATCAAAGGCAGTGTCAATATATATGCTATTGGTCCCTTGCATACAGTGCATATAGAATCCAGTAGGATATGTATGTATGGAGTTGCACCATGACATTGAACACATGAGATTCTATATAAAAACTTGATACTGACACACTGCAAAGGGCATACATATACATATACTCACGATAGTGAGTCATGAGGCCAAGAAGAAGCGCAGCAATGCGACCACTGAGTGAGTTATACACATGTAGCACCACCCTCAAACTCGCAAAAGCTCTAGCTAAGCCGCCATTAAAGCTATCACTTAGTTATTACTGTCCTACTATATAGAATCAACAAACCAAGGATGGAGGAAATAGGCGCCACCATTCCTAAGTACCAGCCATTGCGAGTTATATGGCGCCCGCTGTGCGACTACGCACAACAAACCATCCTTTCCTGCCTGATTCGCCCGTTTAGTAGAGAATTAGTACCATCATTGTTTGAAGAATCAATATCCCGAAGTTGATAGAAATCGGTTCAGCCATTCTTCTGATACAGCCTTATAAATGCCTTCCTGTCACCACAAAAATTTTTACGTGGCAGTCATTCTTTTTCTTTCTTTCTTTTTCATTGCACACTTTTTTTGTGGGCTTGTGGGAGCTTTTGTAAGTTTTTTCAAACATTCACTTGATTGTCTAATAACTCACTCATTTCTTCATGGATTTCAGCCAAATTTGTATCAGCACTTCTCCCATGTATGCTCTACCTGTCATACTATTATCAGTCTGAAGTAAACGTTTGAATGTATTTGAGAAGGGCTATTACACTGCAGGTTGATAGTTGTCATAACTTGGACCCCCTTCAAATGATTTACATAAACTTTCAGACATACAATCTATATTGATGTATCACTCTGTAGTGAAAGTTAAAAAGAAATCTCAGGCTTGGGTTTTTCAAAATTAAGCTTCAAAGTTTAATTTGCAATATTGTGTGCTAGGCAAGTACAAGTTATGTCCATGCAGTACTTATCTGCTGCTTGCTAGTAATAACATGTGTTTATACTTCAAAAAAAGTAGTGATATGCAAAACAAAAACACCCTGTGTGTGAAAAAAGTGCAAGGCCAATCAGAAGCAGCATTGCAAATAGGTATGTGCGACCAAAAACTTTGATATCACTTGAGGCCAAGAAGTTACTTATCAAAAATCTTTTTCACTACTTGAATGACATACAATAGTTAATAGCATATTTTCACAACTATGATTGGCTTTGTCACTTGGCCCCCTTTTCACACCATCATTAATAATAAAGGTGGCCAAGTAACAAAGCCAATCATAGTTGTGAAAATATGCTATAAACTATTATATGTCATTCAAGTAGTGAAAAAGATTTTTGATAAGTAACTTCTTGGCCTCAACTGATATCAAAGTTTTTGGTCGCACATACCTATTTGCAATGCTGCTTCTGATTAGCCTCACACTTTTTTACACCCAGGGTGTTTTTGTTTAGTTATTATATACATATACGTAGAGTTGGATAATAACAGGATTATCAAATCGCATGAAAGAGCAAAGAAAACTGCATGTACCAAGAAAAGCTCATTCCGAGACAGTTACAACTAAAAACAAATTCCAAAAGGCCAGCAACAAGCCAAAACCCAATTGAAGTTCCAGTATGGGAGGATCAAACTTCCTTTGACATGCATTACAGACTTCTAGCAATAGAATTCTCTAAGACGAAGAGAAATAAGACTGTTGCAAAGGAATTGATGAAAATAACCTATGCAATGTTCGCAGAAACGACATATTGGAAAATGAGCATACTATCAATTTGGTAGATAAGTATCCGTTCTTGCTAACACTGGAACATGTAAGAAATGGACATGAGTTAAGCCCAAGTTTTTATATGTATGCCTGTGTATGTTGTAGGTGACGGATGAAATGAATAGGATTTTATATCAGGATGCAATTAAAGAAGCAAAAAACAACATGGGAATATTATGTTCCATGGATAATAAAACAAACCAAGATAGAGAAGGGAGTGCACATCGAGAAAAAAATTCAGGAAATTGGGATTACTGATGAAGACTGTGATACATATCACACATTTAAACAATATCAAGACTCACGATAGTGAGTCGCGAGGCCAAGAAGAAGCGCAGCAACGTGACCACTGAGTGAGTTATTTACACATAGCACCGCCCTCAAACTCGCAAACGCTCTAGCTAAGCTGCCATTAAAGCTATCGCTTAGTTATTACCGACCCATAACGTTCTTACTATATAGAATCAACAAACCGAGAATGGAGGAAATAGGCGCCACCATTCCTAAGTACCAGCCATTGCGAGTTTTATAGCGCCCGTTGTGCGACTACGCACGACGGACCATCCTTTCCCGCCCAATTTGCCTGTTTACTAGACAATTAGTACCTTCATTGTTTGAAGAATCAATATCTCGAAGTTCATAGACATCGATTCAGCCATTCTTCTGGTACAGCCTTATAAATGCCTTCCTGTCACCACAAAAGTTTTTACGCGGCAGTCGTATTTTTTTCTTCTTTCTTTCTATCTTCCTTTTATTTTCATCGCACACTTTTTTGGGGGCTTGTGGGAGCTTTCGTGAACCCTGGAAGTTTTTTTCAAACTCTCTTTTTATACATGCACTTCTTTGTCTAATAACTCACTCATTTCTTCATGGATTTCAGCCAAATTTGTATCAGCACTTCTCCTATGTATGCTCTACCTGTCATACTATTATCAGCCTGAAGTAAACACTTGAATATATTTAAGAAAGGCTATTACACTGCAGGTTGATAGTTGTCATAACTTGGACCCCCTTCGAATGATTTGCATAAACTTTCAGATATACAATCTATATTGATGTATCACTCTGTAGTGAAAGTTAAAAAAATCTCGGTCCTGAGATTTTAAAAATTTAGCTTCAAAGTTTAATTTGCAATATTATGTGCTAGGCAAGTACAAGTTATGCCCATGCAGTGCTTACATCTGTTTATACTTCCAAAAAAGTAGTGATATGCTAAACAAAAACACCCTGGGTGTAAAAAAGTGCAAGGCCAATCAGAAGCATGCAGCTAGCATTGCAAATAGGTATGTGCAACCAAAAACTTTGATATCAGTTGAGGCCAAAAACTTACCTATCAAAAATCTTTTTAACTACGTACTTGATAGTTTATAGTATATTTTCACAACTATGATTGGCTTTGTCACTTGGCCACCTTTTTCACACCATCATTATTAATAAAGGTGACCAAGTGACAAAGCCAATCATATTTGTGAAAATATGCTATAAACTATTGTATGTTATTCAAGTAGTTAAGATTTTTGATAGGTAAGTTCTTGGCCTCAACTGATATCAAAGTTTTTGGTTGCACATACCTATTTGCAATGCTGCTTCTGATTGGCCTTGCACTTTTTTTACACCCAGGGTGTTTTTGTTTAGCATATCACTACTTTTTGGAAGTATAAACAGATGTTATTACTAGCAAGCAGCAGACAAGTACTGCATGGGAATAACTTGTACTTGCCTAGTACACAGTATTGCAAATTAAATTTTGAAGCTTAATTTAAAAAAAACTCAGGCAAAACTTTCACTGCAGAGTGATACATCAATATAGATTGTGTATATGAAAGTTTATGCAAATCATTTGAAGGGGGTCCAAGTTATGACAACTATCAACCTGCAGTGTAATAGCCCTTCTCAAATACATTCAAGTGTTTACTTCAGACTGATAATAGTATGATAGGTAGAGCATACATAGGAGAAGTGCTGATGCACATTTGGCTGAAATCCATGAAGAATTGAGTGGGTTATTAGACAAACAAGTGAATGTATAAAAAGTGAGTTTGAAAAAGCTTCCGGGTTCATGAAAGCTTCTGCGAGCCCATGAAAAAAGTGTGCGATGAAAATGGAAGAAAGAAAAAAGGACGACTACCATGTAAAAACTTTTGTGGTGACAGGAAGGCATGTATCAGAATGGCTGAACCGATTTCTATCAACTTTGGGATATTGATTCTTCAAACAATGAAGGTACTAATTCTCTAGTAATTGGGCGGATTGGGTGGGAAATCGTGTGTAGTTGCACAACGGGCGCCATAAAACTCTGGTACTTAGGAATGGTGGCGCCGATATCCTCCATTCTTGGTTTGTTGATTCTATTACATATTATAGTAAGAACGTTGTGGGTCGATAATAAACTTAGATTTCACATCAGATCAATAAGAATATCAAGTCGTCACAACAATGGACTCAGACTAAAATTAGATCATCATCTGTGATACCTACAATGTAAACATAGAACACTTAGCTAATTTAAACCTAATTATTAAAATTTGTAATAACATTAGACTCCAGTCTAAAGGTGGTGGAGCATGATAAAAATGTCCTATGGACAAGCGAGGACCATGCACACACGTGATGGCTGGCCGCAGAAGTGAAAAGGAAAGGCTGCAGTGGAGCCAGCCCATCACTACACTGTAATTTTTGCCCCATTTAGAAGCCAATAGAGAAGCAAGCTATCTGTAGAAAGTGGTCGCCTCTGGAGCTAAACCCCCCGTAGCTGACATCACGATAGGTGTAAAGGAAGCATGCTCTGTCTCCCGGACCCTCTGGCTATATACTCATCACTTAGTGTTCTCGTGACGCATATGGATTGAAAACAATGGATGGAATTCATGGCACGGCAAGAGGATCTCTCTAAGTAATACCCTCTTCGGACAATAACTGTAATGTACAAGCAGCAGCCGACCTGTAAGTGTTAATTAGAATAGGTGCAAATGAAGGGCAAAGCTGACGGATGTTAAGTGTGACAATACGGTTTAGAGTATTGAAGGCGTTACTTGCATCAACCAAAAGAATACCTTCAGTGTCATCCCACAGGAATGATGATCTCACAGCATGAACGGCAGCCTCCACTCTGGCAATTTGGCCAGCACATAACTGATGGGAACTAGCAGCCTCTTGGATGTCATCCCGAATGATAGACAGAGCAGCTTTTGCGATGATCCTATGAGCCACCTCACAAACACCAATTGGTCGAACACCAGGGCATTTATCCAAGGCAATCAATCTACTGTACATGAGAGAAAGAAGCGAAAATGGTAGGTGACATATATGTTGTACATAATCGGTGAACAAAGAGCCATAGCCTCACACAAATCGTTGGAAGAAGCATGGAAAGAAGTACTAATATGACACCAACTCTTTGCATCAACTCCAGAGGATCCAGGTGCATCAAAAGTTCGGAGAGCAGCAGACTGAATCACAGAACCAGTCACAGCATCAAACACCACAGGATGAAAAGGTGAAGACCCAGGTGCTCTAGTGATCAAACAATCCAGCCTAAGTGGCTGAGCGGGAATGCTTATCCATCAAAACATCACAAACGAGGCGACCAGGGTCAGCCGAATCAATTGGGACATCCAGCTGAAGGAGACCTCCGAGTTTATATCCAGTAATCAACTTGATTGTTAGCAAAGGACCTGGCCATCTGAGCATCAGAGGTGGAAACAGACAATTTAGGAAGGCGACTCTGTATGGCCCTGCTTTCAACTACCAGATCCTCAATCTTGCCCTCAAGCCATAGTGACAAACGATGTTCTACATAAGTGAATGGAATGATCCTTAGGTTTGGATGTATGAGAGGCTTCTGCAACAATAAAACACATGCAACAAATACTGCCTTGAGAGCTATGGACTCAAGAGAAGAGCCCTCACCCACAGCACGGAATAATCGAGCTAACTCAGCCACAAAACGCTTACCAACTGACCCATGAGGCACATCAAAGCTATTCTTCTTCCAGTGAACAATCTCCTGATAAGTGGCGTCCAAAGAGAGGCTGAAAGCCTCGACCCCAGTGAAAATGAGGTGGGGTGATAGGGTGATAATTAGGTAACCTCACATGGTCTGGTGGTGAATCAGGAGCCTGAGGGGAAGTAGAGGCGGATGTCCCTTCAGATTGAGAAATTTTAGACGCATCAGCCAACCCAGTGTCTAAGCAAGGCGAGTCAGGCGGTTGGGAACTTGGAGACCTCGCCATGGGCAAGTTGACCAGAGTTGACGCTACAGAACAACCCACAAAACGGCAACAATGCTTACCATTTGGTGCGACAAAATTTTCAAGAACACGAGAGAGCGGTTTATCCATATAACGAATCGAATTCTTCTAGTTTCTAGCGGCAGCCTTTCCAGCTTGGCGTTGAAAGTCACAATGCAAAAGTAGGAGGGACCCATACTGAATGCAACAGCAGGAGCCTGATGATAAGCCCTTGGTAAATAACTTCACCTGCTAAGTTAGAGCGTCCTGATTGTGGCTTAGATAGATAGATAGATTGATTTATAGCTTTACCTCCAGTATTCGGCATAGCTGTTCTTCCATAATGGAGGGCACACAATACAAAGAAGACATAAACAAACTACACAACTTACACACATACACACACAAAACAAACTATAAGTATAACACAACATGCATATACAAGACAACAAACTTACTTGATTTAAGTACAACACAACATGCAAACTGTAATATACAAATGTGACCAGATCTTGGAAAACATACATTTGGCATCATTTACATTTCTGTTAATTTAAGACACTCCATATGGCACTATTGGTTTAATAAATGGTTAAATCAATCACAGACAAGTTGAATTACTGTTTAAGCATGGGAAATATTTTGGAAGTATGTGCTTGTTGAAATTACATAAGCTAAGACATGGAAATTCTATTTATTTCACGTGTGACAAAATGGTCTGTTTTCCAAAATCCGGTCACAAATAACTTACATTAAATCAAGAAAATTATTATAAAGGGTACTATAAAAGTCCTTGAAAATGGCTGCCGAGCAGAAACACACACAGTGGTAGGTAAAAGGTTCCACCAAAAAGTTCCCCCATGAAAAAATCTCTAGCACTTTGTCAAGCGGAATCGCTTTGGACGGGCAAATACAGTCAACGATGACCTCGTATGATGTAAGTGACGATGACCAAATTGAATAGGAGGATTAAGAGAAATACAGTGACTTTGCTTGGAATGGAATTGACGGTACATCTGACGCAAAGATTGATATTGAATTGGTTCCGAAATACGCAGCCATCACAGTTGGTAATGATACCGCCAAACATTTTCAAATTTCCTAGAGCCAGTACAAAACCGAATAGCATGGTTCTGCAGTCTCTGCAATCGCTGCTGTTGCTGCTGAGTGAGAGAAGGTCCCCAATCTCACAAAGCATAGGTCAAATGTGATGACACCAGGGAATCAACCAACAGTCTCTTTAACACATCACTTAGAACATGTCTCTGGCAATTAAAATGAGTATAATAAGACATTTTCTTACACACATTAGAAACCTGACTCTCCCATGACAACTTACTATCAAACATTAGTCCAAGATATAAACAACCTCCAGAACCGTATGTATCACTCACCCCAACTTCAGGGAGGGACACAGGTTTCTTCGAAGATGCAGAGAACCACATTACTTTTGACTTTCAAAAATTCAACTGCATCTTGCTGGATACAATCCAGTCATACACTACTGAAATTGTTGATTTATCACTTCAGCAGGAGCTAAGGAGGAAGTCCCACTACGAGTGTGCTACGTGTAAACACTCACTCAGTGGTCTTGTTGCTACGCTTCTTCTTGGCCTCGTGACTCACTATCGTGAGTCTTGATATATGTGACCGGATTTGTGAAAAGGGGTCTTATACATGCATCTGATTTTGCAACTTTGAAGAGGCATAATTTCATTTGTGAGTGAGCTATTAAGCTGAAATTTTCTCTCGTATAAACACAATGATAGGAAAGGCCAGGTACTAAATTTCAAAGTTGTAGGTCAAACATGAGCTGTGTTACACATCCTTAAAGTCGCAAAATTGGATGCACGTATAAGACCCCTTTTTGCAAATCTGGTCACATACAGCTGTTTTTCCTCTTGTACAATATCTTCATAATCGCATATAATACCACCGAAATCCTTTACAGCCCCGTCATGTATGAAGATTTTGTAGCTACCCTAACAGGTGATTTATTTACGTAGCTGTACTGATCTAGTATAAGTAACCACACCTACAGCTAACCCCTACTTTATGCCGTATAGAGTATGTAAATGTAATATTATCTGTATAGTAATGAGTAATTATATGACTGTTCTATTAGAGATATTTTAAAGAACATGAGAGTATACTGATCTACACAATAAAGAGTAGTTCACACATTTCATGCTGTTTCTCTTGTCCACTTGTAATAATGTGTGAGGTTCCACTGAATAGTTAGTTCTCTATACCTACAAGCAAACAACTAGCCAACAAGTTGGAAAAAATTTAATGTGCCCAAAATTATACTGGCATAATCGGGACATCCCTACAGTACAGGGAAGGCTTGAGCCAAAATGCTTAGCTATTACCGTATGACAGGAAATTTTGACGAAAGGAAAATTTGACGAATCCACACTTCTCCAGCATTGACGAATTAAATGTTGACGAAATGCTTGGACTACTAAGTCCAAGCATTATTCTGTAAAAGTTTGACGAATTAAATATTGACGACACAAACGATTTGTCAAATTCGTCAAATTTTTCTTTCGTCAAAATTTCCTGTCGTACGGTAGTTATACTTTTGAGCAGTGCTCCAAAATCAAGCCTATTATGTAGCTATGCTCAACAATTTAAATTATGCTCAGTGGTAATGTGAAATTTAACAGGTTTCTTGTTGAATTTTGCACATACATTTACATTATGACTCTCATCACTTTTATCATCGCATTCATCATAATTATTTGATAAAATAATCACTGTAAAATTTCGCTGGTAGCTGCTTCCAAGTGAAGTGTACTTTGTAACGCAAAATTTGGCTCAAGCCTAGTACAGGGATGTATTTCAAGCGTACCCTGGGTACAGGTGTAGCTATATTATGCTATAGCTACCCTGTTGTCATAACAACAGGGATATATATTTGATGTTCTCATTTATACATTTTGGGGATTATATCTTGTGCTATAACTATATATAGCTAACTGATGACTATAGTTGATGTGTAGCTGGAGAAGCAGTTTAGTATTTTTGACAATGTAAAGTGTTTTCAAATAAATGACTTATCTTGCATTAATTGAATTGTTAGCTAGGATTCTTGAGACTCTTGATAAAACGTAGTGTCAGTAATGCACGAGTCTAAATTAAGATTCAGTTGAATTAAATGAGTTAATGAGATATGCCAGTATATACGTAGCGGTTTCCTAGAGTGTAGCTAGCTATACGCTATCAGAGCTCTTGAAGTTGTCCCAGTGATATAGGCTTTAACTAAAACTCTTGTGCTGATGTGTAATAGGTTCCTTGGAGATGAGCTAGGATACCTGTAAATTTGCTAAAGTTAAAAGGCAGCATTCAAACCATGCACTCCAGTTGTGAAGAGAATCAAGATCGCACTGAAGCATATGATGCATGGGTAGTATTGACTAGATTATGAATGGAAAAGGGCCCAGGATGCTCCCCTGACTCAGCTCTGAGGTACGCCTGATATTATAGGTACAAACAATGATGAACAGTATTGCCCTAACTTAATAGAATTAGTGACACTAACTATAGCTAGAGTGACATCATCATCATACCATTATTAAGATGTGTACACACTTACGTATACGTAGCTGCTATGTATGTAGCTAATTTTTAGCTAATTTAGCTAATTTCATGACTATATTGACTATATACTGACTGGCTATATACGTATAATTATATTGACCATATATTATATAATTGACTTTATCAACTGTATAGCTACTGCTAATCACGTGCACTTTATTATATTTCTCATAATAGTAAAAAATTATAAAATTTCATGGCGACATCAGTTCATAACGACTTCATTTCATGACGACATCATTTACTCTGGATTTTAAAAAGATTGACGTTGGTCTCATGATGACATCAGTTCACAACGGCTTTGTCTCATGACGACTTAAAAGGGCAAACATTATAAATCTGCGATTGCATAACTTTAAATTTAAGAAAAAAGATCGACTGTTGTGATGTGATTACATCAATCAGCAAATACAAAATCAATTAGCAAATACAAATATTGGCTATAATTGTAAATACTGCATCAGCAAATAATGCTGGTTTTCAGCAGTGTCCTGTTACAGCTACATACATACAATTTTACAAGTACAAAATTAATAAACAACTACACATGTCTAGCTAAATACTAAAATGTTGCTGTAGTTTAGTCGTAATGTCGCTCTCGTGATGACTTCGTCTCATGTTGACATCAGGTATGGACAGGCACTTGATCTGCTTTTAAGGTGGTGCTGAAGTAATTAAATTAAGCCATACAATTACACAAGTTCCTAATCCTTTGATGTTTTACAATTAATATAACATTGTTATAAATGTAACTGATGGTGACTTTGCATGTTCAACTAACTGCAGCAGCAGAAATATCTTCAAGTCAATAACAGTCTATGCCATAATTGAAAGGGTAAGAATAATATAGTTATTATTACAAATAACTCGTTTAGCTATTTGGCAACATAGTGATACATAATTTTAAAGACTAAAACTTCTTACCTTTCTTCACAATTCTATGGATTTAATTTTGCTAGTTAACAAGGTAACAACTGTTACTCCACCCTCTGAACTTAATAAATTAGCGATGCCACCCAAAAACAACTATGCACTAGGGCTGAGCCTAATATGCTCAAAATTTTACCTATTATTCCTTCCCAAACTTCCCAAAAAATTAACCCATTATTCTTATTTTATTCCCACATCATCACCTATTATTCCTACGTATTCTTGTAATTTTTATTGTATCAGTCAGTGATAATGATGTCCACAATACACACAGTGACTATTAGGCCACTCCAACTTGTAATTATGTTTCTGGTCCTGTACATTTTAATTTTTTATGCGGGTGGCCGGGAATTCAGCAATAAAATAACAAACAAATTCTTATAAAATTGCAATACCAGGAGGTCCAATGGCCGCAGTGGCGTAACTAAACCCGGGCCTACCCGGGCCTAGGCCCGGGCACAATTACTGAAATAAAAAAATTAGCTAGGCTGTGGCTATGGTAAAGTAAAACAATTAACTTATCACTTAGCTCAGTTAAATCATATTCATATGAGTCGTTTGGGTGGCATTGTAGCCATAAACGCAGCTGAAGCGATGCAATGAATATCCATCAAAGGCATCACAAGATTGCAATACCTTGATACAAGACACAAAAATTTAATTGCAGGCGCTAGCGCTATATTACGTGTACAATGGAATGGAAGAAGTGAAAGTGCCGTTAGTTTCTGTTATTGCTGTTAATGTATCAGTGATTAACATTATCGTATTCATAAGCCACAAGAGGGTAAGCTGGAGGTGATTATGGCAATAACGATAGTGCCACAAGATAAAGCACATCATAGCTACGTACAGGTAGCAACGTATTATTTATAATCAGCTAGCAGCCAGTATAAGAGCAATAACTATACAGTAGCTACTACGTATACGTAGCTAGTCCAGGATGTAGAATCATTCAAGTAGCTATTAAATTATAAAAAGATACATTATATGCTTAGTGCTAAATGTTTACTAATATAGTCTGTGAGAATTGCATCACTCTTGTACGCAGCTATCAGTTAGCTATCAACTTAGCTGCAGCTATAATAACATTGTCATGATAATTATTGTATAGCTAGTGCCAGAGAGTTTTCTTGGCTAATAGTGTCTCCAATGCTATTGACTCCAATGCTATCGATTAACCTTTGGCTGTATAAGGGTCAAAAACAGTCAAAAATACTCTCAAATTCAATCTCAGAGGGTCCAATTTTTCAAAATTTTCTGGGGGGCATGCCCCCAGACCCCCCTAGTATGGGCATGCTTCACATGCCGTGTGTGCTTCGCACACAATCTGCCAACACCCTATAGAACATGTTGAGGAACATGTCAACTGCCTATATAGGCCCTGGTATCATAAGTAGTCTAGTTACGCCACTGCCAATGGGCATAATTTTCCAAGAAAGGATGGAACGACTGCTGTTACAGCACAACACGGCACAGTTTACTAACATCATGGCACTAAAAATTGTTTAAAAGTTGACTTAGAAATTTATTAAAATGTATACCTGGTGAAGCAAGGAGCATGAAGCTGAACAAGAACATGGCACTATTATAAATAAACAAAGCAGCCATGCATGAAAAGTTATTATTATATTAATTAATGTACAGACCCCCAGAATGGGGTATTAAGTATAACGTACATACAATGGTTATATAATTTAATTAAATAAATCAAGTGACAACATCTTCAGGTAATTTGTTCCAAATTCTGATGGAGGAGTGGAAGAAAGAGTAGGAATATACATCCATGGTAACGAAGTGAGTGGCCACGTGTAACACTTGAATTAGCTATAAACTAAGTCACTATGATTGACTTGTACTAAATCATTAAGAATTTTATACATCATGATGGCTTTAGCCTCATATCTTCGTTGTTCTAGAGTTGGCCAGTTTAGTTGCTGTAACATGGCTGTTACACTAAAATATCTTTGATAATTATTACAAACAAATCTTGCTGCTTTCCTTTGGATACATTCAAGATTATAGATACTGGATTGAGTATGTGGGCACCAGATTGTGGCAGCATATTCTGCAATAGGACGAATCTTTGACTTATAACAAGCATCTTTTACTGATGTAGGGCATGAGTTAATATTCCTCTGTAAAAAAACCTCTAGCTGAATTAGCTTTGTTAATTATATGATTGATATGATCTTTCCATATACTGAAAACTGATGAGCCAAAAGTAGGGATTAAATTTTCATAAATTATCTCATGCTAGAATCTTTAGTGTTCTCTTATGCCACTTGAAAATCTTTTCCCTTACTTTTTTTAGCTAGCATTGCAAGAGTGATCCATATTCACTTCTTAAATTTATAATTTTTAAATATTTGCTTTTTATAGCATACTTGCAAAAGTAATCGCCTTACACTGAGGCGCCAAAACATGGAGGTGACGCAATACTTGTAAAAACTGAAATAACTACAAATTGCTCAGCCACCGACCAATGTAATTTGGTATGTGCGTTGGGAATGGATTACTCTATGGAAGAATGGATCGATTTTTAGCGCATAGTAGCTAGACCTGAGCCTAACGGCCGGCATAATAACTCGCCACCACTGGAGCCCCAGCCTCCACTAAACTAGCCAATTATATGACAATCTAAAAATAGCACAGCAACGCTATTAATTTTAACTGTACTTAAGTGTTTGCGGCACTACATTTCATTAAAAATTACATAATATTTATTAGAAAACTGTAAGTGCGCATGCTCGATCGTCTGTATGGCACGTGATTTTTTGAATGAGAAAGTTTGTTGTGCCGGATAGCTAGTTGCATACAGCAAGATCATCTAAAGTGAGCAGTACTAATCTTTTCATATTTATTTGTCACGATGTGTACGGAATACTGATGACTATAGCCTTGCCGTGAAGCGTCGGTATCTATAGCTCAGTACACCGGCGGAGATAAGTAAAAACGTGTGAGATAGTCCTCATTGTACTCAGTATGTAGTGTTAAACTACCAGTCATAGTTATAACACTATCTTGAATGATAACTATGTAATGAATGATTATTATCTACATGCAGTTTTTCCTAGTGCCAGTGACCTTTTGCATATAGCTAATGGATACATTTGCAAATTGATACCATTAATGCATTTTCTAATGTGACTATTAGTGACCTATTATGATGTCATAGTATTTTCAAAAATGTGTACTATATGACACACTCTGGTGTATTATATGATACTATGGAGTGATATAGGATTTAGCACTATGCAGCATCATGTTTATGTGGTATGCCACTACACTTATGGCTTCTTTGCACTTGCAGGTTTATCATGTTTCTGCCAATAGCTATCGCAGTTTTAGTGATATTAATATTTTACACACTAAAGAGGCATATTACTCAGTATGTCCAATGGTTTAAGGATGTTCAGCACATGAGGACCCTGCCTGGACCTCCTACTAAGTGGGGAGTTGGACACATGGATATGGTAGGTATAGCAAACATGCATTGATGTGTTAATATTGTAATGACTATAGCATGGATTATGTATGCATGGATTACAAGTTATTGATTGTACATTGGAATTTTTAAATAAGTGCATGTACTGAGTCATTCATCTATAGTAAATGTTTGAAACTACAGTAGGGTGTTGTTTATATTATCAGGACTCGTTCGTAATATATTTCTATATGGATTGAGTAACTGGTCCAGCACCCATACAGAGTTCCCTGTTTCCTATTATGATCAAACACCAAATGAGAAATTTTGTAAGCGGTTAGCTATGTAGATAATTGGAAGAACACAGCACATGCATATGGATGTACAACACATCACAGATCAAAATTAGTAGTCATCTAAACAGGGTTGATTCTGATGTCAAACACATTTATATAGTAATTGTATATTATAGGTGTAACTGTGTAAAATCAATGTAAATATTGGTTGTAGCTCCAGCTGGATACAATAATACCATTTAACTATCAAGCCGAACGAGACTTCCCCAAATTCCATGTATTATGGTGGGGCCCACTGATGCCTTGTGTCACAGTTGCCTGCCCAGAGTACATGAAAAAATTTCAAAGAGAAAGAGGATCAGGTTAATATTTATATTAAGTGATGTTAGCTATAAGTACTAGATTGATAAAAAAAATTAAAAATTCAAAAGGTAAGTAGGGATTGAATTCAATAGTGCTACAAAAAGTAAGGAAACAAGGAATAAGATTTTGGGACGAGAGAACATTCTGGCATGAGATAATTTATAAAAGTTTAATCCCTACTTTTGGCAAACCTACTGAAGTGAGCCAAAAGTAGGGATTAAATTATCTCATGCCAGAATGTTCTCTCGTCCCAAAATCTTATTCCTTGTTTCTTTACTTTTTGTAGCACTATTGAATTCAATCCCTACTTACCTTTTGAATTTTTAATTTTTTTATCATTCTAGTTTGTTTGCTTTTTATACATGCTAAGCATTCATAATAATCTTTCAGCAGGCGCTTACGTAATAATTATGCTTGTTTACAGGCGCTTGTTAACAACGCGCTTACATGGCTAGGCTTGCGCCGATTATGCCGGCATAATTTTGGGCATAATAGGTAGCTGAAAGCATCAAGCATAATGCTGGCATAATAGGCAAAATTTCTAGCGCGCGGCGCCAGTTTTATAATGAAAACATACTCAAATCATTTATAAGGGCCACACGCTTACCATTACCATAGATAGTATATTCTCCGTACCGAGAATATACTATCTATGCCATTACACACATACTGTACTATCATACAACTGCTAGGCTGAATTCAGCAACTATTGCAATCCCTTTTACAGTAGTTAGATCAAGCGCCACTAAAAATAATTAAAATTATTTTGTGAATGGCTCCCTGTACAAGAGATTTAATGCTGTAGAGGTACCAGAAAGACTATAAACAAGTAAGAGGTGTGATTAAAGTAAGCTAAAAGGATAGGGAGTGTTGAAATCAGGTTAATTTATGGAGCATAATTTGAGCATAATAGGAAGAATATTGGAGCATTGCTCCAAAGCATAATAGGTAATTTAAAAAGCATATTAGGCGCAAGCCTATACATGGCTAAGCAGCTGTGTGATAGCAAATAACGCTCGACAAACAGAAAAAGCTATCTGTCCAAGGCTATAATCTCTAACTAGTAAGTTCACGATGTAATAAAGTACACGCGAAAACATCGTGCCATGGTACCACTGTAACTAATTATATCACGTGCAAGCCAGGTTTTTGCGTGACGTAATAAGCAGAAGCCATAACAGGCTATCGTCACCTTAGGTGAGATTCACACCTTGCTAAAGGAATATAGAAGAACAAGGAAGGGAATGAAGGATAAAAGGAATCGCCATGGCGCAGTGGGTAAATCGTCTTCGGAACAACATTTTCGTAAATCCGCCGCCATTACCTTTATTGTGTGAAATTTCTGGAGCCCTACACCTAGCGCAACCGGGTCTTATGGCAGGCTGGCTGGCAGGCAGACGAAATACAGGTGAATTTTGAAATTTTCAAAGTTGGCTGTAGGTCGAAATATTCGACTTGTCGCTTCGTTTAACCAAGGTACAGCATCATTACAGCCTTACCAATGCATTCCAGTCGGTTTTTTCGGGTAAAGCCTATTGGAAAGTTGTTTTATGAAGTGCAAAAAATTGGGAAACCATACAATTTCTTACCAATCCCTACTAAGTACTACCGTACTCAGTAATGATAATAATGTAGATTAACAATACAGCATCAAATGTACTTCTCTGTAGATCCAAAATCAAGCAGAGTATATAGACTTTTTGACTACTGGTTTAGTAAGTATATAGTATAAGAATGATGTGCTACTGATTCACTTATTTATCTTTTAGGTAGTGGATTGTTAAATAGTAATGGGGCTTACTGGACCCGGCACAGGAAGATGCTGACACCAGCATTTCACTTTGATGTACTCAAACCTTATGTTGGCGTATTCAATGAGGTTTCACATATTTTAATGGTCAGGAGCATTGTGTGTGTATACATATGATTGGACAAATTCTTTATAGGATGTGTGGGATCCTTTGGCAGAGAAGGGTGAATATTTTGGTGTATTTGAATATTCCAGTTATTTTACACTGGATGTTATCCTGAGATGTGCATACTCACGCAACTTAAATGTTCTTATTGAACGGTAATTGTGCATAAACTTGTGTAATTTGATTATACAACTGGATTACATACTAGACTCATATTTTATCTCTTATTTTCTTACGTATACCACTAACAAAATTTAATCTATTATCTATGACAAAAATAATATATGTACACCAGTATGTCAAAGTTACTGTAAATTTTATGTATATGCATAGTTACTGTGTGTATACACACAAAGGTCAATTTTAACAAAGACATGCACGGTACTATACAAGTGGCATAGCCAGCCTAGGCTATCCTTGGTACCTATATGTTACATGGATTATCACAACAATAAAAATACTCTAATGTTCCACCATGCCCTACCAGCTACATATCACTTGTATAACTAGACCCACATGCAGCTAAATAAAAATTAGTAGTGGGTTTTAATGAATCATGGACTTGGCAAACTTTCCTGTTATATGATACTTTGCTTTTTGTTGTACACTTGGTGCAACAACAGCAATGAATCTCAATGTTTATTATTATTATGACTACATCGGTGTGTCATTACTGTTTATTATTTAATGTGTGTCATAATTTGCAACCATGTCTGTAAAATTCATTCAGTCATCTTAAACATCAGTTTCAACTTTAAATACCACTATAATTTATATGTATTCATGAAAATTTTTGCCAGCAATGTAGATGTTAATAGATAAATTGTATATATGTACATGGAAATAACAATGATGTTAATTGTATTGTTATTTGCATGGAGGTGACATTTGATATAAAATAATAATTACTGCAGTTTTAAATCTTAGCTACGTATGTATCTGTATTATGTAGTGAGAAAATCCCCATAGTTAAGTCTACACATTGTTTGATTGATTTGATTGTATTACGACTGAGGTGAGTTGCTGGCTGTATTAGTGATTGCATCAATGTTGTAAGTGGCAGTAATTCCAGTTTGGAATAATATTACCTGAAGTTACCTCACATTGTATTACATATATAGCTTTCCTTTGTATGCATTTGACTGGATATTCCACTTGAGCCCAGCTGGTTACCGATTTAGATACTATTCAAAAATCATGCACAAATTTACTGATGATCTCATTGCTAAAAGAAGAGAAGAATTACTGCATGCGCAAGTGAGTAAATGAATCATGATAAAACTCACACTTGTGGTATGTAATTCATAGGAAAATACTGGTACAAAGAAAAAGTACATGGACTTTCTTGATATCTTGTTGACTGCAAAGGTAACTAGACTGTGCATAAATAACTACGTATGTAGAAAATAAGCAACATCACAGGATAAAAATGGAGTTGGTTTTTCTGATTTTGAGATAAGAGAAGAAGCTAATAACTTCATATTTGGGGGACATGACACTAGTGCTTCTGGTATATGTATATATGCATTGAATGATTCATTACTGTTTAAAATATTTTCAGGCATAAGTTGGATCCTGTACTGTCTGGCAAAATATCCAGAGCATCAGGAGCTGTGTAGAGAAGAAATTAAGGAAGTTGTGGGTGACAGTGATGACATAGCTTTGTAAGTAGACTTAGCAAGTAATTATATACCATGCATGTGCCCTAAATAATGGTACGTACTTTTATGAAGTGCTGAAAGTGAGATAAATAGTGGCATACCTCAGTTATTATTACTATGGGTTTTTAAATCCTTGAAGAAACCTATTGTGAGTGTCTAACTATTACTAATAAGAGTTAAATGCAGAAATATGAATTTTGATAATAGAAGGTAATCAGGAAATTAAAAATGTTCTAATTATCTGGAACATTAAAGCCTCTTAGATCTTATAGTAGTTTCACGACACCAAGTGTGCACCAGATGGAGACTTGTCCACAACTAAATATGTATGTTTTTAAAAAAAGAATCAATATTTATATAATGCCTAATGTAAATGATTAATACCATGTTTAACACACAGCTCAATATCTTTTACAGTATCTACGTGATCAGCTTATACAATGAGACATAGTAAGAACATTTTGTATTTTCCTATAGTGAGGATGTTGCCAAGTTCAAGCATCTTGGTTTGTGCCTAAAGGAATCCCTAAGGTTGTATCCTTCTGTTCCCAATGTCCATCGTGACTTGGAAGAAGATGTTGAAATTGAGGGATATCGCATACCAAAAGGTATACACATGAAAATTTCATATAATTATACTGTATGTAATATGTAATTATTCTAACAATACATAGGTACTTGGATACAGATGGATATTTTAGGATTACACAATAATCCAGCATATTGGAAAGATGTGGAGGTCTGTACACACATTAAAATGTATTGTCTAAGTAAAAAGTAGCCTTTGGCTGTTGCGTGCCTGGTTTCTTTTGTCTGGGAGGTCGGTGTGTGTGTGTGTGTGTGTATGTGTGTGTGTGTGCGTGTGTGTTCACCCCCAGGCTATTAAAAGCCATTTACATGAAATCAAGCCTGAATAACCAATCAAACAAGTTCTACTGCTGTTTATTATATGACACTTGCTATTGATATTATTATGGGGACTATTGATATTGTTATTGGTGTGGACTGACATAGTAATGAAGCGCGTTGTGAGTTACTGCCAAAGAAGGGCAAGATAATGCTGAGTTAGCCATTCACTTCACAGGAAAAAGTGTTTTAATCAACTGTACATTACTAACAAGACATAGCACTTCAGTTATAAAAGATGGTGGGTAGCGAAGCTTATAAAAGAAGACTGGCATATAGTGAATTTGGGCATTTGGGCTTAAAACAAACTTTTTACTATGTACTAAAGTTTCATCACTAAGCACTGGAGTGTATAAAGCCGAAAGAATAGTCCAGTTTCACACAATCTAAAATATTTACGGAACATTAATGAACTCAATTAACTACAGTTGTGCAACATCCGGCTGCCACTTGGAGGCCGTAAAATGTATTGAAACCTATGGGACCCCGAGCTTTGGGCGTCTTGGGTGCCTAAACCATACCAAATTTCTTAATTGTAAGAATGAATTCGTGAAGTACAAGTCGTGCTCGAGCTGATGATGTGCAAAAGATGACGCTGCGTTGTAGTATCAGCGACATTCTGTGGACGTGCGAATCATAAACGATATTTCGAAGCGAAAACAAGTTCAATATTTCGTTTGTTAACGTTAAAACGAGTCTATGGCATCATCATTAGTGGTAGAGGACCCTAGTTATCTCGAAGATTAGTGCAAGGCCTACGGGACAAATCGAATTGCAAGGGCCGTGGAAGTCACGCAATTTTAGGCCTATACTATGTCGTGGTAGCTTCTACTGGCCTGTTTACTACCACTACAATTATACTATGGCCATCAAACGGTAAGAGAGAAACTATATAGTTCATTTTCACTATTTATGGCTTACATGTGCATAGAATATCGCCTGGTTCTCGCTGATACTACAATGCAGCGTCACCTTTCGCATATCATCAGCTTGAGCACGACTTGTACTATACGAATTCGTTCCTACAATTAAGAAATTCGGTATGGTTTAGGCACCCAAGACGCCCAAAGCTCGGGGTCCCATAGGTATCAATACATTTTACGGCCTCCAAGTGGCAACCGGATGTTGCGCAACCTCAATTAGCAATCACTTTACGACTGCAACATACCTTGGCTCTTGCGTGAAACTGGACTATTAAATTTGTATGTGTTGCTATGTGTTGCTATGTGTTCCTTAGTGATGAGTCTTGCTCACTTGACTTACTTGTGAATCAACTTATTTCTGTTTGCATAGCATAAATTTTGAAAAGCTTTCAAGTAGTATGACCGACCATGTATATGTGTTAATATACTGCAGATCTGATTCTACAGTTCTATTATGCTACTTACATAATTATATTCTATGGTATCACATGGAGAAGTGACTGCTACAATAGTATATGTTTATTAGAGAAGTTGAATTTTTACATGTTCGCATTGTGTTTGTGTTTTTTTGCAAGCACAGACTGCATTGTACAGTTTGTGTGTAACAAATGCCAATTTGTGTATGTACATACTCAAATCTCTTCGGCAGGAGCATTTTAGTTTTAAAAGTGTGTGTGCCAAGTGGTAGAAAAGCATTGAAAAGAAGACCGGCTTACAGAATTACAGTAAAATGTTTCATTAATAAGGCACTGGACTGTGTATGTGTTACTATGTGTACCTCAGTAATGAGTCTTTGTTCATGTGACTTCCTCATGATGTCATCGCATATTTTCAACAATGGCAGTAGATTAATAATAGCCTGTGTCAGATATCCCAGCATAATAATAAGCATAACGTATGTGGGAAAATTTTGCAGTGGGAAAAATTGGTGAATTTGGCAAATTGTGAGCTCTTCACCAATATTTTAATTGCCTTTTTAGAAATACAAAATTATTTCGATTGCACTAGAAGTAATTGCCTTTTGACTAGTGTGGAACAGCTAAAATACTTCATACAGTAAAACGGACGATTATTTCAGCACTTACTTTTCCATAGATATGCGCTTTGATTCGCTAAAAGGGTCATGCACATCAACAACATCGATGGACATGCAAAATTGGTGTATAAGCAAGGCGAAAGCCGTAGAACTTAGTTAACCAATCAATTGCACTACAAGAAACATGCAGATATTGTGTCTTGTTAAATACCGAATTACTAGTCAAATAACTGGCTACGTGGCTCTATAAATGCATGTCTTACCAATTACGCACCTCCAAAAGTATTAGTGTTATAATTGGCCAAGCCATTTCACCAATATTTTACCTGCCAATTAATTCAATTGATTCAGGTTAGCCTATATATTCGCTAAAAATTAAAGTAACTATAGATCAATACACTCTAATAAAGCAGTCAAGGTTTACTAATAGAACATTCATAAACAAAGTGTTCAGTCATCTACCCTTTTGAAGCCAAAAAGCCACTACCGTAGATTGGGAAAAGTTCGTTGTTAAAAATTTTTTGTATCAGCCTTTCTTTAACAAAATTAAAGCGCACGAAATTTTTTTAATAATTATTTTTAACTAGAACTTGGGCAAACAAGAAAATTGTTGAGGAAAATGAAATATTTAATAGATTACCTGGGCATTAATCCACTATGAAAGACTCCGGAGCTATGTAGCGTGCAGACTAATATCACCAGTCGAGGCTGCAAAGCCAGCTCGGAAGCCAGTGACAACGTGCGATATTTAATGGCTGGCTGACCAAAACACTTGATATTTCTTTGTACACATGATTACCATTAACACAGGTTACAAAGCACTCGCCTTCATCCAGCGCCGTCATTACCATACTTCCATGTTCAAAAATTTCTGGGTTAGAATAATTTCGTATACATCCTACTTTTACGAAATTAAAACACCTCGAATTTTTATCTTACGACATTTTTTTAACACGAAATTAACCCGATCTACGGTATAGTGGTCTTTTATGCATGCCTCTATTTAAACTGCCACAGCCCTACAACTATTCGTGCTATAGAGACATTTTTAACAGTGTCCATTCTTCGGCACTTCTGATAATAACCATCATTCTTAAACAAGTTGATGTATTAACATCTAAAAACCAGGCGCTGTGTAAGTTAAACCAACTGCTATACGATGTATTGTAATTGTAATTAATGACATCATGGTTAAGTCACGTGAGAAAAGACTCATCACTAAGGAACACATAGCAACGAATACAAATTTAATTATTCTGTTTAAACTGGCTTTATACTCCATCCAGTACTTTAGTGAAACAAACTTTTTAATAGTAATATAAAGCTGAAATTATTACTGTAACACTATAGGCCAGTCTTCTTTTATACGCTTCGCAACTTGCAAGGCACGCCCACTTTTAAAATAGAAGCGCTCCATCTTGTTAGTAATGTACAACTGGTTTAATGGCTTTTACTGTGAAATGAATGGCTAATACAGCATTACCTTGCTCTTCTTCAGCAGTAACTAATGACGCGCTCCGTTATTAAGGCCATGCCCATCAATAATATCGATAGCAATTATCATACAAAGAAACTGAAAAGCAGTAGGTCTTGTTTGATTAGTTATCTGGCTTCATTTCAAATGAATGGTTTTTAATAGCCTGGGGGTGGACACACACACACACACACATACCGACGTCCACACGAAAACAATTTCAAAAAACCAGGCGCATGTCTGGTTTAAAAATCTTACAAAGAAATGACCATAACTCGCTTATTATTTGAAATATTTAAGTGCCATTGTTGCTCAGCCACTTCCGATTTGAATAGTACATGTAAGATCACATGACTAAAAATGGCTGGCTTGTTGATTGATACGGTGACTTACCATATAGCAAAAATTGTTACATTTGATGAAAAAAAGATTGATGAAAGTTGTTTCAAGCCTCAATTTCTATTTAATGTGCAATTCAAAGCAAAAGTATAGCAGCACCATGTATTGTAGGATTTCTTAAAAAAATTGACGGAAAGTATTTTGAATTGGGCAAATTTTTGTCAAATTCGTCAAGGTTTCTTGCCTTATGCTATACAGTAATTCAGGCGAAAAGGAAAGCTGCTGCATGATGAGTGAGCTCTTTATCACTGAATGTATCTGTTTAGATGTTTTTAAAGATGATAAGTAGCTTTTGTTTCTATTATCCTATCTGCTATAGCAGTTGGCTTTAAATATATTATAGTATAAGAGCAATGTTGGAACATAACACAACAATGGGAAGGTGAAGAACATAAAAAGAATTAGGGCAAAAATTTTGAGCATGCCATACAAATTTTTGAAGGGCTCAGGGCTCATGTTTTGTGAACAGGGAATTTCAAGTAATTTTATTTTCATGAAAGGCTTATGACAGTTTCATTAGAAGTATAAAAGTGATGAATTTAAGAACTAAATTGTCACTGAGCATGTTTCATCTGCAAAATTCATGAAATTTAAGTCCCTCGAAAATTTGCAGGAGATTCAGGCCTAATAATACTAAGAGTACATAATATATAAAGGAGAGAGTATCCAGCTGTCCATACTCCAGTAGAACACACTGCGTCAGGTAATGAGTACTAATGACGCAATAAACTGACAACAAGAAAGGTGACAATTACCTGTGATCTTTGTTAAGCGCAACCTGAAATAATTCATTTATTTATTCAATGAGGACTTCATATACTGCATGCGTGATGTCTTGGTGAGTTGTTTCGATGACAGTGACAGTTTCTATTGTGAAGAAAACGTAGAAGAGCTGTCATCAAAGCCTCCTCAACAAAATGAAAGAAGACACACAATGTGGACGAATATCACTAGGAAACTGGGCAAAGAAAGCAGTGAAGACACTACGATGGGTTTTACAGAATAAGGAGAAAAAAGGATCTCCTGATGTTAAAATATGAAGAGATGTGTTAAAATGCGTAAGCGCCTGTGATTCCTGGCTCTGATCTATGCTCTGTGTACGCATGGCTTTCTTACCGCTCTTCTTGCTCTACCAGCTTACGTAGGTTGAGCGCAGCTTTCTACTTGACTAAGGATTCCACAGTCCAATCGTTGCAAGGTGTGTTATCTGCTGTAAGTGTAAATATTTTGTGGAGATATACAGGGATTTACGGATATACTTGACACAGTGTATTTGTATGGGATATATTGAGAGCTGGATACTCTCTCTCCTCTATAATTATATATGTACTCTTGATAATATTATATAGCACATTTTTTGATGGGGGAAATATTGACAGATTTACGTATATTAACAGATTTGACGCTAAGCTGAAACTTTCCCTTTCAATAGTTTCCAGTAGCGTAGCTAACACAGGTGGCCTAAGATGCTGTCTGTCAATATTTTCCCCATTGAATTTCTCAATATTCCCCATCAAAAAATTGCGTTATACGGTAGTTCAACTTATATAGTGCATGGTAAAATCCATAAAAAATCTATTTTTCTTAAATATAATAGTAGAAAATATTCTTTTCCACAATTAGAAATTTGATCCATTCAGATTTACACCAGAAAATTCTAAAGATATGGATCCCTTTGTGTACATACCATTTGCTACTGGATTAAGGTAAGCCAAAATGTTATCTATGTGTATTAGAAAATTAATACCTGTACATGTACTTATCAACAGGAATTGTATAGGACAACAGTTTGCTATATTGGAAATCAAAGTTGTTGTAGCCCACATACTCAACAGGTTTGCTATTACTGTATAGTGGGAAATTTTCAGAAGTGGGAATTTACTATTAGAGCTGCACAATATTACACATATGATATTTAGTAATATCGTGATATTGCTTATCTTGACTTCATACGTATACCTGTGAAGTTATTAAGATTTTGGGATCAGACGTTTACACATGTAGAAACCAGGTGCATGCTGACCAGCTCGCCTATTTAATAAACAGGGCTTCCGTAAAATTAAAATCAGTCGACCTTCTGTGCATGCACATATAGTCATATAGTAAATTTAATTGGTGTTTTTTCATGCCATGCGGTAGTTGTATCGTGCTTTTTGTTACAGTTGGTTTAAAAACTACATTAAAAAGTTACTAGAGTATAAGCCGGTCTAAACATATATATAAATGTGTATGCATTGCTATGCGATCCTTAGTGATGATTCTTTGCTCATGTGACTTCTTTATGATGTCATTGTATATTCTTGAAGGTAAAACATCAACTTATTTTTGGAAGTCATCAGTTTTTCCAAATCATTGTGTTTCCCTCCAAAATTTCCTGTGATACAGTGTATGGTATTGTGAAGAGTAACTAAGCATTTGTGGCGTACATATAGGTATAAAGTTGATTATGATCCAAATCATGAAGTGGAACCCTGGCTTGGTGCTGTACTGCGGGCAAGAGATGATATTAGATTGAAACTATCGTTCCTCAATAAGTGAAATCAAGATGGTGTGCAGACAATTCAGGATTATCGACTAATCATATGTACGTAGTATTATTAGTCATTTGTATATTCTGTGAATTCTACTGACTATTTGTATGGTTCATAACTTTAGATGATAGCTAAATACAGCTATTCTACCCTCACATTATTCGCATCTCCTTGAAGTGATATTACAGTCTTTTTGCACTACTAATTAAGAATCACAGGAGTGATTCTGCTTTATGCATGTTTTATACATACATATACGTATATACATACATACATACATACATACATACATACATACATACATACATACATACATACCATACGATATTATTCTACCATGTGCTTTATGTAAACGACATCAACAAATTCGCCAAAATCTTCTCATCAAAAAATTAAAACCAAATGCCAAAGTTATCTATTCAAATGTACAATGTGCCACAAAAGACATTACAGTAGTATTATATTCAGTATGTTTCAGGTACCATGGTGACAATAAACTATAACTACACATGCGTCTATCTTAAAATTTAACCTTTGAATGTTCTTAATAAATCAACTGAAGATTTGAAGCTTTGGTTTACATAAATTACTCATAATATACTGATCATAACTAGTTTAAAATGGTTAACAATATAATATTTTAGTTTAATAGCTAACATGAGATAAATCTGACCGAGACAGCTTCTATTAAACTGCTCATTTATAATTATGGTCACAAAACTTCTGAAGAATGATTTACCCTTCACAGGTTAAGACTTTTTGTCATATCCCTAATACTTTTACTGAAAACAAAAGCCAACTTGTACTATTCGAATGGTTGGCTGAAAACTAACAAATGAAAATGCCCAATTAATCTGTTGTTCAAAATCATATATACCGTATAGCGGGAAAGATTGGCGGCAATAAAGTTTGGCGAATTTACTTTTACAAAGTTTTGGCAAGGAAAAGTTTGGCGAATATATAGATCAATCATTCCGAGGGGTGCGTAACAGCGCGTTGCCTTGTTTTATGCGCCAGAATAATATTTAAAAATCTTGGTGCGCTTTCGTGTTTTTGCATTAATAGGTGATGGCGAGTTGAGCGAACAGTAATATCTGGCAAGCTTTGTAGCAGATTCAGCAATTCGTAGTTGCCTCACATCTGGATTTGGGCTGATCCACTGATTGATCTTCTTCCCTGCGTCATAGCGTTGATTAAAAGTAGACCGAAAGTAGTCCAACTAACTTTATCTAATAATTATAGTAGAGCTACTGTAGCAGCGAATAAGAATAAGGCTTTAACCGAAATGTGTATACTGTTCAATACAAGGTGAGTCACACGAGAACTCTTATTGTGGAAACGTTTGGATGGTTTTAGTTTGGCAAATCATTCATGATTCACCAAATTCGCCAAACATTCTCCCTGCCAAACTTTCCCGCTATATGGTATGTGACTGGGCCGGAGAAAACCAGTCTTATCTAAACATAAATTTGAACTAATTTAGACTTTAAATGTAATAACCTACCGTAAATCGGGAAAAGTTTGTTGTTAAAAAAATTTCGTATAAGCCTTTGTTTACGAAATTAAAGCGCACAAACTGTTTCATTTTTAACTAGAACACAAAAATTTGTGGGGAAAATGAAGTATCCAAAGCTTTGCAATGATGGATTACCTGGGCTTTAATCCACTATGATCGATAAAGAAAGACTCCAGAGCTAGCGCACAGACTAATATCGCCAGTCGAGGTCAGTGACAACGTGCGATATTTAATGGCTGGCTGACCAAAATACAGATACTTCATTGTAAACATAATTACCATTAACACAGCACTCGCCTTCATCCAGCGCTGTCGTTTCACTCCTGCAACATGCTTCCATGTTCAAAAATTTCCGGGACAAAATAATTTCGTATACTTCCTACATTTACAAAATTAAAACTCGAATTTTATCTTACAGCATTTTTATAACACAAAATTAACCCGATCTACGGTATTTGAGCATTTTAATAAAAATTTCATCATATATGCAGAATTTCATAAGGAATTCAATAAAACGTTCAAATTTTGTCACATATAGATTAAGTGATAGATACCATTATTTAAATAGGTGTATTTTGTGTAGATAAGACTGGTTTTCTCAGACCCGTTCACAAATGTATATTAATTAAAATGACTGAATACCTCTGGCAATACATCAAAAGAAATCACAAAAAGGTATACATGTAATATACATACAAAACAACCGAACAACTGCTAATGCATAAATGTAAGGCCTATTCAAATTATTCGAATATTATTAAAACTAGTCCAGGGGCGTAGCCAGGATTTATTAGGAGAGTTTCCATTGCTAAAGTAAAACAGATCTGGGGGCTGTGTCTCCAGATAGTGCACATTCAAAGTAAATGCCAAGTGTTGACTGCTATATTAGAGTACTGTTATAATTTTAGTGGGCAGGGCATCTATTTACTCCACCAACAAAAGTTACAAAACTACATTACACCTGCTGTGTGTTACATACAAAACATCCAACAACCTGCATTAATGTGTATAACATTGACAAATTCTAGGGGATTTCCAGAAACCCCTGAAAATGCCCCGTATAGGGAATATGCACACCTAAAAACAGAAACGAATAAAACTTTAAATCAACGGTGAATGGGCTACTGAGCTCACTCATGAAACTACTCGATGAACAAGAAGGAAGTCAAAATTCCATGACACCGGTGTTGCATTTGGTAGTACAGCTCATTGCACTAGCTCTGGCCCAAAATTGATGCCATACAAATAAGAAACTCGAGGGCCAATTGGGCTATTCGGTACTTCCAGTTAGGGTAGCTTGTGGCAGTAACAAGATCATTCTCTGCAATATAACCTTTCATGTATCCATGTTGTCGCCATCTTAAACTTTTAGGTAGCTTTTTCGTGAGCTCGGTAGCCCGTTCACCATTGAGGTTTTTAGAAAAAATTTTTAGGTGTGCATACGTATATCCTCTATTCTAAAAACATCAGATGCTAAGACAACAAGGAACATTCATTATACTTGACCTTAAAAATTTTAGGACTGTGTAATAAAGAAACACAACAATCTCTATACATCAGATGTGCCTTATGACAAATATTTATCCTACGGGATTAGTAAAACCATAGCATTATTTATTTATGTGTGTGTGTGTGTGTGTGTGTGTGTGTGTGTGTGTGTGTGTGTGTGTGTGTGTGTGTGTGTGTGTGTGTGTGTGTGTGTGTGTGTGTGTGTACATAGGATACATATGTATATACATGATGCATACCTACGCATACACATAGCATTCATTTGACAAATAACTACTGCACAGCTAAAATTCCTTTGCTGACTAACAAATGTACTTTCTGCTTAAACTCTGCATTTGCTTGTGAAAGGAACCTGTTCCAATCATGCATGTATAGCATTACAACACTAAACACTGACTACTGCTGACCTGTGCGCCTTCTCTGGGTCAGCTTTCAATAATGATATAAAGTTCTGTATGTCACCGTCCAGCAGAGCAGATTGTACATCTTCATTTGACAACAACTCCTCAACCCTTTTATCCTCTTCACTGGTAGCAACTGCCACAAAAAATCAACAAAACATTTACATTAAAAGCCATTACCATTTGGTTGGGATTTTGTCGTATTAGATAATTTCGTAAAATGGTCTCCCATTGTTGAACAGAATTCCTGGATGAACTCTTGGACTTCAAGGTCATTTTGGTACTGGTTCATGGCCATAGCCTGATCTGTTTGAAACCTTTGAAGTGCTTCAGCCATTCGTGGATTGGTAAAGTGTCTTGCTAGCTTTGGATTGGCCTCGATTTTGTGCAACAAATCATCTGTTATCCAATCTACAAATCATTAAATTGTATAGAAATGCACTACAATTCTGCCCCACCATTTGAGCCAAGTAAAGGTGTTTTAAGTGCCTCTTGTACTTCAGGGATCTGTAGGTTAGAACTATTTGCTGGTTTTGATGGCTTGATGAATGGAATATCATCTGAAGCTTTCTTCTTACTAGTTTTCGTTTTATTAAGAAAGCCCTTCTTCATTCCAGCAAAACCCCCATCATCTTGAACTGGTGGAATGGCAGTACTAGTTTGATCACGAGTTGGTTCCGTGGATGAGGGAGTTGTAAAAAATTCGGAACAGTCTTCTAATGGAGGTACATCTATCAGATAAATTAACTTTTATACTGCTATACAACTACGATATCTACCTTGGTCATCTGCCATTGCTTAGCATCACAACGGCAAATTCGGCAATCACACTCTTTTTAGGCGCAGCTTCAAATATAGCTAGGCGCTTCATAAATACAATTATTATCAATCTTTGTTTCTTTGGAAAGGATAGAATACACCTCCATCCTCACCATATATTGTTCACCCCCTCTAACATCTACAGGCGGCGCGTGTGACTACTGACTAAGTCTCCCAGAGTCTCGCATGCCTCGGCGCTTATACTACATAGTCTCGCGAGCCAGACCCTTTTTCTTAACGCGCGCCGAAGGCGCGCTAAAAAAGGGTCTGGTGAACTACCGTTACCTTTTTCGTTCAGCTGTCCCCAGATTTTGGGGACCTTGTTGATTGATTGTTGATTAACATACTAAGGATCGTTAATAGGTGAGAATGACGTTACTGAGCTTCAAGGAGTCACAAAGCGACTATAGTTTAAGTTATGCGTGATTCTCACCTATTAACGATCCTTTATGTCAATCAACAAGGTCCCCAAAATCTGGGGACAGCTGAACGAAAAAGGTAACGGTAGTTCACCAGACCCTTTTTTTGGCTCGCGAGACTATATACTACAAGCAAACAATCATCCTGCACGATCCTGCGTCTCTGGCCATGCGAGACCAACCACCGACTTACTACTCAGGAGTGCAGCTGATGAGGATTCATCTGTTAAACAGTTGCTGGATACTTGAAGTACTACGACAAACTACATTTTGTAAGATAGAAGACTATGTGTGTATGGTAATTTTTTACTAACTGGCTAGCTGTCCTGTCATATAGTATCCTGTATTTTCATAAAAACGTCAGTGGGATATATAAGAGATCAGAGAGGGTTCAAGCCTCCCTCACTTTGATAGGAGAGGGTGATGCCAGGCTCTAACAAAACATTCTCAGCTCAACAAATATACTCTTACAGAACAGCCCTTCTACTGTGACATTTTGCTCCACTAACCCATCACGTTTTGTTTCAGCTTTGTTGTATGGGCGGATCCAAGATTTCTGAAGGGAGGGTCAAAATAATAGAGGTGGATCCTATTACAAATTAAGTTATGCAACACTACAAAGTCAACCTTAACAAGGTTGAAACCCAGAGGAGGTAGGACATGTTTAAGCGCCTTTAGTTAATTAAAATTCTTTCGCACATATTTCTTATTACAATACGGTAAGCATCTTCTAAATTTCTTGGGTTATTGAACGTTTGCGCAGTACTTGCTTTTGAGTATATATAACCTTGTTGATTCCTGCTATATACAGTATAGTTGTCTTTGGCCTGCACGAATATCACGTGATATTCACTTGCTGTTTAAAGTAGCCTAACACGGGTAACCCTGGGTAACTCTTCATTAGAGGTACGTAGTTGTTATAAGTACAATCATGCCAGAATCAATTACAATAAGCCGTCTACTGGAAATATATGGAAGTTCCCATACAATAAACTATTGCACGTGATCGTGTCCGACCTCCTCTGGGTTGAAACCGGGTTGGGTCATCTTTTGTTGCAAATTTAAAGTCGATAAATAGGGCTATTGACTAAGTGCAATTCAGGCATAATCTTGATGAGATGCATGTAATAATAATAATAGGCATTATGGGAATTGCTCAAAAGATGGCATAATGGCTTCACCCCTAGTTCCTGGTGTGCTTAGATGGCAGTTATAGCTTCTCCTGTTCAAGCTTCCTCTGCAACTTTGGCCCTGATTTTCTTTAATTTATTAGAAGTAAATTAAAATATGTAGGTCAAGCAAAACAAAGGAAATGTATATTCAACGTGAGTAGCTAAATAACAGTTGTACAAAAAAACAAAAATGTTTAGCTATACTGAACTAAGTTTTATCATAATTCCATATTTAGCTTTCAGTGTTATTGAATAACATCTTTCAATTTTGTGTAAAGGATCTACTTCAATGTAAAACCTACACATCATAAAAAGTATTAACTTCTCACACAGATAATATTGATAACTTGTAGCTACGTAGCTACATTCCAAATATAACTAGGTAGCTAACTATTTGTATGTAGCTAGCTGCATGGCTAACTTACGTACATTAACACATTAACATACGTATGCACATAGGCGTAGGAATAGGGAGCGCCCCCACTTTTCTGGAGGAGGGGGCTAAGCCCCTGCACTTTTTATAAAACAACACAAACGTAAAAATTAAATATAATCTGTCAAGATTCACTTTTACTCATATTCAGAGTGTAGCAGCAGTCCAACTTCAATTTTAGTAAATTGACAGTACTAGCATTAATTTAAATTGGGCATTAATTAGAGTAAATGTGATTTTGGATTTACAATTACGTTTTTAATATTGCACATCAATGGATGGCAAAGGGTTAAAAAGACAGTTAACATTGTTTGATAGTCAAGTAAATAGATCTAGAGTAAATCAGTGAGATAATCAGTAGGTACTGATATCCATGCATAGCCTATGGCCAAAAACACAGGTGCCAATGTGTCTCCCTTACTTCCTGCATACATTATTTGCTATAAATGTAGTAAACTAAAAGCATCACTGTATGAAGGAAATGCTGTAGTACTGCAGTAAAAATACCCTATAGCTTCTGAGGGGCTGTGCCCCCCAGACCCCCTGCTATAGAGAAATATACTACACATTTTAAGCCCCCCACTTTTAAATTTGTTCCTATGGCCCTGCGTATGCATAATTATGTGAATGGATTTGTAAGTTTGTTGGTTATAAACCAACCAATCAACCATGTACAACTAAATTCATTGTTTTGCACAAGCTTATAGCAAGAACTGTCCATTCACAGTGCCTCTAGCTACTGGCCGAGTGATACAAGGATTTTAATTTTCATAGTATGGCTAGCCATTATGAACTGTTCTGAGCCACCTTAATAAGCATGTTCATTGTGCAGGTGGCTGTCTGATGAACTGTAACATTCTATTTACACCTTTTCCAAGGTTCATACCAATTGCTGTACACCACTGGAAAGCAATGAATGATAAAAACGGAAACACCATGATGCAGTACACAAACCACAACAGTTTAACTTAATATACTATAATGATGCTCATTGACAATTATATCTTCCACACAAGGCCTGTAGAATATCTCATGTGCCAAATAATGAGAAACTAAAAATTAATAATCATGACAGTTTACAAATAGCTACAACTGCTCCAATATGTTTGCTTTGTGAATCATTTTCATTAACCCATACTGGTGCAGATACTTAGCTAAGCATCTTGTGATAATAAATGTAACTTACCTATTAACTATATGAGCTATGGCAATTTTCAGCTCATCCATGGCAAGGTGTTGTCCAATACAATTCCTAAAATTAAATTAACTATATAACTAACTCAGAGCTAGTTACATGACTATACTAATGCTGCACAACATGAAGTTTTCTTGTGCCCTATACCTCAGGTTATGATATGAAAAATATATCATGACCTACACTAATATTATACTGTATAGCGGGTTTCAATCATCCACAATTCACCGCACAATTAACCAAACTAAAACCATCCAATTATTTAGTTCCCTTTAACTGAATCTCTCCATGCCAAACTTTTCCTTACCAAACGCTGATAACAGTACATCTGCTCTTTCCTGCTACATACGTATATGGTATCATATAGCTACCTAATAATTTAGTGACATATCACTAAAATGTATAGCTATGTAGCTATGTGTAGAATGATCATATAAGCTACGTATGTACTATGATAGTGACACAGTCACCTGTACACAGTATCCTCCACCATGAAAAATGCATATCATACAGTCATTCTCTATGTCACAACATGAAAAATTTATGAATTGCATACGTACATCACATCATGATATAAATTTTATTTATGTTGTGCAGCACTAATGACCACAACATTTGATAGGTTGTTAACTACACTTATGACTCACCGTGGACCAGCTGAGAATGGAGTATAAACAAAAGAATCCCTTGCCTTTACGTTCTCAGTGGTAAATCGTAATGGATTAAATTTCTGTATCAAGATGTATTAATTAATAGAATGCACCATATTGTACAAGCTATGAGGCCATCTATAGCACACTAAACACCATAAAAATTCTACTAATGTAATATGTTTGCAACTATGTAGCTAGCTATGAAATAATGTATACTACGTACATATGTACATAATACAATGCAGTGACATATATGAACATAATTGGAAGTGGTAGCTAAGGCGAAATAGCTGGATCTGTTAATACACAACGTGAAGCCATTGTATAGGTTGTCTGGAGTCTCTGGACTATTGTAAAGTGGTTAATTCATGCATTGGTTATGCTCTTTAATTTATTTAACAGCAATAGCTAATATTATCCAAACTGAAGATCATCCTTGTACCACAAAATCTATTTAAACAGCCATAACACATATATTATTATACTTATTAATCACACATTAGCTAAGTGCACATAAAGTGTTCCCAAGGACTCAAGAAATCTGTAATTGTGGGTTTAAGTTTGCAAAATGCCTATTTCACAGTAGAATCTTAACTTTAAAGTTTATGTAGCTATAGTTTCGGTATTTTATTTATCTAGAATTAGTCCTAGTGCTATTTATATTCTGGGACATCCTATAGATTTTAAAGTGTCAAGGCTCTGGCCTCACTTGTTACACTGCTTCCTATCTTCCTATGTCCTTGTAAGGGCTACATTATCTGACGAGTTATGCAAAAATAGCATGACGTTACCTCAGGATCTGGCCACAGCTTAGGAAGATGATGATGAGCAAGTACATTAATAGAAATAATGGTACCTATGTATATACATAATTATGATTGGCATAAGTTCATGTATACAATTAAGGTATGTAGCTATATATGCATGCAGCTATATATACGTATGCAGTTTAGTACTTCATTCAACATTATTCCATTACTAGTGAGAGTAAGTTTTTCTGTTCTTATCAAATTGTGAATATCAGATGTTGGACTATAACTATTAAATTGTACCTTTCTGAATATGGTAGCCCTTAAAAACATAATCCTCAGTTAACCGTCTGGCAATAAATGGAATTGGAGGATAAAGTCTCAATGATTCCTTAATGCACATTGTAATATATTCCAGCTTGCTTAAATTTTCCCTATACATGCGAGAGTTCAAATGGTAAATACCAAATTTAACAAATGTACGTAGCTACATACCATGAAATATTATCATTATCACACAACACCTCCTTTGCTTCACTCCTACACTTCTCCTGATGCTCAGGGTTGGTAGCCAGACAGTAGAGAATCCAATTCAATCCTGGTTTACATGATGATTTATTAGCAGTCTAACTACATCGTAACTATTTTACCAGATGCTGTTGTGTCATGTCCTTCAAACATGAACGTATTCACCTCTTCTCTAATCTCTACATCAGTTAAACCATAACCATCTTCATCCTACACAGTTTAACAAATAACTAAACAAATAAGTGTTTCTTATATTATAAGTAGCTACGTACGTAGCTTATATAGATAAAAGCTGCAAATGAGAACTTCTCTAAATACAACATACGTATGTACTAGACTGGAAACTGTGATATAAACTGTCATAATTAAACTAAAGTAATTTCAGTTGTAAAAATGATGTAGCTACGTACTGTATATTTACGTACATACGTACATATTTATGCATATACACACCTTGGTAGACAAGAGGACATCCAAAAAGTCAGTGTGCTTCTTTGATAAGTCAGCAGAATTCTTTAAGAATAAAATTCAATACTTTATTACTAATCAATGGTTTTGACCTGTTAAAGACGTATTACACTTACGTACCGCCAGCAGTTGTTCTGTCCTCTTATTAATGGCCTTCTCTGAGTAATCATGAAGTGTCTTTACATAACGATGAAATTTACGGCCAAGAGGACTGAAGTTGAATATCCAGTCATAATGGTAAGGTGGAAAGCTGGATCAAAATATGTATATGGTAAGGGTTGTCATTATAATTAAGTATCACTGTAATGTTGTGCAGGTATTGAAACAAGCCTCACCAAATATAGCTGGATTAGAGAACCTTTGGCATTGGTATGTATACTAGTGATCTATAAGTTTGTTGATGATAATAATGAACTGAGCCTTGTCATATTACGTGTGTATTTTGGTAAATTTGGTCACATACATTATATAGCTTCTCTACAAAAGTACATACAATAAGCACTTCAAACTATAAAAAATAATTTCTCATATTATGAACCCTAGAACTTAAAAAGTATATTTAACACACACACACACACACGCACGCACGCACGCACACACACACACACACACCACATACATAATTCTTGGCATAAATATTTTACTGATTCCATGAACAGCTTCTACATAAGGGTTAGCATCCCTATAACAATTAATCATGTAGCTAACAGTAAATACATAAATCGCTTCTCTGTACTTTTCAACTAGGCAGTTACTGGTGTGATCAGAAAATGCACATCTCAACAGAATGTCCAGTGTATAAAGTGAGGAATAATCTAATACATTAAATGTCGTCCCCTTATCTGCATGCTCCTGCCACATATCCTATATGAAATACACATGCTCATGCATATTATGATATACGTACTTCACATCAACTTACTTTTGAAATAAATGTAATTTTATGAGGAACAACTTTATTGTAAACATTAACGCGTATGTCAACTATGTATAGGGATGCAACAATATAATATGCTAGCTACTGCAATATATATATATATAAAGAATTTTGTGTGGGAGGATCAAAGCCGAAAACAGTGCTATATTGCAGATATAGAACCAGATCAGGCAGTTCTAGAACCGAAAATGTGTGAACAGTGCTATATCAGGTAGTTATAGAATGGAAAATAAAATGGAAGACTTTATACCACTTGTTTTCGCCGTATATATTGATGGACAAGGCAGTAAACAGTAGGAAACACTGGGATACATCGATGATAAAGCCGTTCTGCTGAAAGATTGGTAAGGTTGGACGTTTTACAATGGCGCACAAATTTGTAGAGGAAATTCTCTATAACAGTTAAAGCATTGCCTTGCTTGTGCTATACGAAAAATAAAGCACTCGGCCTCGATGCTAATATAGCACTCGGCTTCGCCTCGTGCTATATTAGCCATCTCAGCCCCGTTGCCTCGTGCTTTATTTTTCATATAGCACTCGTGGCAATGCTTTAACCCTTACATACAGAACAACGTATACCAGTTTGTATTTTGTACAAATATTATCCAATAAAAAAAAGAATTATCATAAAAACAGAGTCACAGGCGTAGCAATAGGGGGGGGCTGGGGGCTAAAGCCTCTTTACATTTTCTGAAGTGAATGCAGCCCCAGAAACAAAATTATACCATTAAATGCACTTTTCTAGCATTTATTCCACACTTATTTTTACATATAAAATACTCTGAGAATGAGAAAAGACTTACGTAGCTTGCAGTTTTATTTTACCCTCAGCAAGCTCCATTGTTTTGTATTGAGAACAAAACCCTGGTATCCACAATAATTATATGTACGTATTGTTAGCTATAATATAATATTATGCAACTGGTAGTATGGAACTTCAGTATAGCTAGATGGTAAAATATGAGGCTATGAAATCCTATGACTTCTGATATGTGCTTAATATAGTTTTTGCATGTGCAGTGTGCACTCAAGCCGACTAATTAAAGTACGCCAAACTGCCTACAGTGATGGTGAAAGGAACTAAAGAGCTGCCTTGAAGTACTGTTGGCTGTTTTACAGGTGCTAAAGAGAACAAGCACACAGTTGAAAGTTATCATGACTGTTGTTTTTCAGTTTCATTAATTCCAGTCACCCTGTTGCTTCATAGTAAGCTGCCAACACTACAACTGCCATGGAGCCAATTTGGAGTTTCATAAATTGATCACTGTTATTTGAATCCATTGTTTCTTTGTATTCAAAGCGACTATATACACTTTAAAACAAAGTGCTACCTTTGAAACTACGTACACACATTTATACGTACAAACATAATTTATGGAGAACTCAAAGATATTTATTCGATGATCCCTGTAGACCAAATCCACAACCCTAGCCTATTTTCCCAAACTGCGGCACAACCAGGACAATACCACATGTAACAGTTTATTTATGATTTAAAGCTCCTATAGTTACGTATATCAGTTTATACCTCAATCTATAGGTATGCATAGATCCCAAAATTCTAATAGAAACATAATAATTATTATATGTATGTATACACACACGCCACTGTATTAGCAGCAAGTACGTATGAATATATGTACATATATCTGTAGTCCTGTACATGTACAGTCGGATCTTCTTGGTTTTGCAGCACTAAAACTTCGGGCCTTTAACCAATACACCCTTACGTATTTTTTGGAGTCATTAATGGCCAATTACACATGGAGATGGTCATGTATGTAGTTACAAGAACAAGTTGATGCTTTACCATCTAAAAAACCAGGATAAACTACTGTTAATGTATTGTTATGGTAATTAATGACATCATGAGTAAGTCATGTGAGCAAAGGCTTATCACTAGGGAGTACATACGTAGCAATGCCTACAAATAAAGTCTTTTGTCTAAACTTTATACTCCAGTACTTTAGTGATAAAAGTTAGTATAAAGTTGTTTTAAGCTGAAATTCTTACTGGAACACTATAGGCCAGTCTTCTTCTTTAAACATTGCTACCCGCATGGCACGCCCACTTTTAAGCGCTCCGTCTTGTTAGTAATGTACAGCTGGCTAAATGGCTTTTACTATGAAATGAATGGCTAACACTGCATTACCTTGCTTTTCTTTGCCAGTAACTCACAACGCATTTTATTACCAAGGCTCCGCCTATCAATATGATAGCAAGTGTCATATAAAGAACTGAAAGGTAGTATGACTGGGGACGGACACACACATGCACACGCACGCACGCACACGCACACACACACACTGACTTCCCTGACAAAGCAATTTCAAGAAACCAGGTGTGGCCGACATATGTACGCCTGGTTTAAAAACACCCTGGCTATAAAAAGTAGCAGTCTAGCTTCCAGGATGAAAAGCAAAGCATGAAATATGGACTAAAAAGTGTTCGGACATATGTCAGCACTTATAAAAATTAGTTCTCAAAGAAAATTAGATGATTTTCAGGAATACATAATATTATCTTGAAAACTACTTAAAGGCGATTCCTTTCAAATTTGGTATGTAAGATGGTCTATATGGAGGGTATAAAACATAAATTTGATAGAAATTAGCTGAAATCTGCTCAATAGTTTTAGGCTATGAGAGACAGTCAGACATCAGACATTTTCCAAGCACTTTTGGGGTTGACCTGTACAAATCCCAGTTTGATCTGACAAGTATCCTAGCCAAAATATAATGCTACAGTACATATTTCTACTAATGTTTAGCAAATGTCTATACTTTTCTTCTTCATGCTCAACTTCTTCTTTGCACCAGATGATAAATGTGCATGCAAACAACTTTCTCATGCAACAATTCCCATAAATTTTGATACAGTTCCAAGTGAATTTGAGGAAGATATGGCTGATAGTCGATAAAATTTTATCAATTTGTTGACACACCTACTGGAAAAACTGTTAGTGTTATTATTCTGGTTTTATCAGACACTTCTCTAATATTAAAAGTAGACCAATCTTACCAACTTATGATCCATAAAACAAGTAGGTGTAATTTTCAATGAAAAGTTTTTAATAGGCGCTTATATCCGCATGCTATTCACACACATTAGTTAATTGCTATGTATGTACCTATAACAATCAGTATCAGAACAATATCATAATTTATACGTAGTGTACACGCATGCATTAACAATATTGCTGTACTTACCAGTAATGTATGTGTGACCTCATTCGTTATTGAAACATAGGATTTGAGGATGTCAAAGTGAAATGCTGGAGTAAGTAGTTTACGGTGTCGAAACCATTTGTCCCCTGAGCTGAGCAACAATCCATCACCTGTAATACAAGCATATATACATATACTGATGCTAATGTGTAGATATTTTTGATACAGTTGGGAAGAGCAGGTAGGAGTTCCTTAATATTTGAATGCTGGCTATACAAGTTCCCATAAATTTTAGCTACACATACATAAACATATAAACAATATCGTATAGTGGGAAAGTTTAGCGGGGGAAAAGTTTGACGAATTTGGCAAATTGTCCATGATTCGCCAAACTAAAAACCATCCAAATTTTAGTTATAATGGCTGAATCTACCTGTTCGTCAAACTTCCTTGCCAAATGCTCATAACAATGAATTCGCCAAACTGTCCCCTGCCAAACTTTCCCGCTATTAACAAGAACACTTAAAATTTATAAGTGAGTGGGGATTGATCTCCCAGTGCTAGAAAACAAGGAATCTGATTAAATAAGAATTTTAGTGTTACTTTTCTCTAATACACAACGTGGTTGATAGATATTATTAAGTAACTACTTAATAACTAGGATCAACATGAAATAATTATGACCTAGCTTGCAATGATATAATATGTAGCTATACGCGCTTAAGTACGTATATGTACAAATACAGATTATAAATACTTAGCGACAAATACAAAACTTTCTCCATCACACTATTGTCACATAAAAATTATGAACATACGTAAGTACGTATGTACATGCACATGAATGTGCTTACCAATCCAATCAACCAAAAAGAAATAATAAGGAGACTTTGGTGCTATAAAAAACAATCACAAATCACAAATGTTATAACAATTTTTTTGTTTTTACATCAACGATTCAAATACTATGAAGAGAGTTGGTTAAATTACTGTATACCATAATTATAGAAGAAAAGTTTTGGCAATAGATTCTGAAGAAGATTAGGGAATTGCATGTACGTACGTACGTATAAACATTTAAAGATGCTAGTAGAAAGATTTTAGGTAATTTAAAATGTAATGTAGCTATTCCAACTTTTTTTACCTGCACCACACTCAAATTCGCAAACGCTCTAGCTAAGCCACCATGAAAGCTATTGCTCAGACCCAGAACGTTCTTACTATATAGAATCAGTAAATCAAGAATGGAGGAAATCAGTGCCACCATTCCTAAGTACCAGCCATTGCAAGTTTTATGGCGCTTGCCATGTACCCATGCCTGACGAATCATCGTTTTCAGCCTGATTCATCCATAACTTGAGAATTAGTAAATTCATTGTCTGTAGAATCAATAACCTGAAGTTTGGTACAGCCAGTCTTCTGACCTTTCACAAAAAAATTATATGTGGCAGTTGTTTTTCTTTCTTCTTCTTTCATTTTCATCAAGCCAATCATAGTTGGGAAATATGCTTTAAACTATTGTATGTCATTCAAGTAGTTAATAAGATTTTTGATAAGTCACTTCTTGGCCTCAGCTGATATCAAAGTTTTTGGTCACACATACCTATTTACAACGCTGCTTCTGATTGGCCTTGCACTTTTTTTACATCCAAGGTGTTTTGGTTTAGCATATAACTTGACCAAAACATTTTACATTGCAACTCCAAAAAAGCACTGCTTAGTCACTTGTATCAATCTACCATAGCTAGCTACGTACTTACCTGCACTTTTCAACACTATTTTCTTAAAATCAGGATTTGTTATCACTACATGTGCAGCAAATGGTCCAACACATGATACAAACAAGTCTGGAAAATCTTTATGCCACTGCAAATACTGCTGTATGTGTTTATCTTCTGATCCAAGCTACACATGACACACAATAAGTACTTCATTATTAGAGTATGTAAGTGTGGGTATTATGAGACCAAAAGGTTTAAAATGCATACAAATAAGCTACCAGTTTTCCTTCCTTTTGTTACAATTGGAATATCCAGCATGTAGCTAGTACTCGATATTTTTATACCAATTTTTAGTACATAGCATTGCAGTTTGATGTAAACATATGTAACTCTATATATATATTTCATTGTAACAACTCAGGCAAGGGGCTGGCACAATAGATTCTGTACTCAGAGCTGCGAGTGTAGTCAAGATCAAAATCAATGCCAAGCATCAAAAATCTGGCAGGTCAAAGGACAAGCAGTTTTGATAAAGGTCCTTTCAATGGGCTAAACGAATACCACAATTGATACTTATGTATAGCAGTACACAGATCATAGTTTTTATGGTTTTAGTTTATGGAGAGCGATCAAGTGCGTAAATTTGGTCGTAGGAATTGTATTACAGTCAAAGTTCAAGAGAAAAGTGTAGCAGTCAAAGGTTAAGTGTGAAAGTCAAGGGTCAAGGGCTATGTTTCAGTTTGACCATGGTCGCAGCTTGGAGTACAGACTCTATGGACTATGGTAGTGCCAGCCCCTTGATAAGACTTGGCTAAAGATTCACTATAGTATGATAGCATTCATTGTGTAGCCAGTGTAGTATTTACCTGTCTTATTCCCCACATGCCTCATAATTGCATTAGCAGGTAACTCGAGTTTTTCCTCAAGTTACCAAATGACCTACGGTAACACGTGGCTAATTATTTAACTAACTTTATTTACGTGTCCCAGCAGCCAGTGTCGCGATGGTGAGGGAAGACTGCGTAGGTACCACAAGTATCTTAACCGTTTAATCAGATTGATTAACCATACAACCAGGCCACGAACGCGTGGAAGAAAACACAGTGCAGAAAACAAGAACATCATCAGATACCACGCCATAGTGCCATTCATGCCGTCATGTGTTGTATTGAATGGTGGGCGAGAGGGAGTAGTGATCCTGCGTGCTAAATAAAACGGAAAAACACCAAGTTTTCCGAAATTTCTCCAAATAAAGATCATCGGAGCAACGTAACGGGCTGTAAGCTTTACTGTAATAATGGCGTGTAACACACCTTTCATGCCCTCCTCGTTAGTATCGTCCGTATACCCTTATAATGTGGTGTCGATGGAATGTTTTAGGGGTCGACAGTTAGACAACGCTATAAACCGGCTGCAGGAATTTACTGGTCTTCAAAAGGAAAGCACAACTCCTTTGGAACTTTCAGAGTATTGTTTTGTCCATCCACAAATGAAGCTAGATCTGTTCTGTGAGCAGTGTGCAGTGGACATATGCAGAGAATGTACCACCACTAATCATGGAAGACATGAGCATACTGCATCATCCGATAAGATTCACGATGAAACACGGAGGTTAGGAGAGGAAACGGATAATGTGGTAGATTTACTGGAGGAGACAAAGCAAGCAATATTGGGAGTGAAGGAAATGAGACAGCGAGTTAGGAACAGGAAGAATAGTAATCTTAATGTAACAAGGGAGGTGTTTGCTACTCTCCGTAAAGCTATTGATGAAAGAGAAGAACAAACAATAGCTGATATTAAGAATGGAGCAGAAAATACTGAGAAAGCCTTAGAGGTACGTACAATGTATGTATGCATTACTAGTGTTTAGTGTACAACTCTGTGAATGCATATACGGTACAGCTTAAATGTAACTTTTCATTTGCTTGCGAGCTATGTAATTCAATGGACTCACAAGCCACTTTAATGGACTCGCGAGCTACTATGGACTCACAAGTTATTCAGTAGCCTCTCATATAAGAAAAGTGTTTATAACTAAGATATCATGCTGTTGTTAAATGCTACCCACTTTTGTTTGGTATAAAAACACCCTGGCTATGAAATCTATTGTTCAACCATATTTTATAAAAGTATAGCTAAATGATTAATTTTAAAGATTACATCAATTCGTCATAATAAAACATTATCTATACATATGAAATGCTAGCTTATTAGTAACTATAAGAATTGTTATCAGGCGGATATACGTACGTAGTACCGTATAGTAAAAAACTTTGGTGGTAAAAAGTTTGGCGAAATAGTGCTTTTGAAACATTGGTGAAAAAAATTTTGGGAAATCCAAGGCTCACCTGCATATTTTAGTACACAATAGCTATGCACTCTGTAAACTATTGAAATTCTTATCGAGCCCGTAGCGAGTGTTTGAGAATAAATTATTAATTGATGATCCAGCGCAATACCTTGAAATGAAGTTACCTCAACTGGATTTCCCTAACCAAGTACTACTACAAGTGAGATGCATGAGCACCTACAATAATGCCATATGCAAGCACGTAAAAGTATTGTTTCACGCGCATAGTGATTGTTTGATGGGATTCAACCACTCAGTGTTGCATTAATAATCGTATAAGTCATCATTCAAAAGCTGACGCTTTATTTCATAAGGTATACATACCTTGTAGCTACGTAGTTATTTAACCTCGTATTTAACTTACATGTAGTTCTGCGACACAAATTGTATGTTCACTTGCTTCATCGTGAATATTGGCGGAAAAAACTTTGGCGAATTGACTGCGATTTGCCAAATTCGCCAAACTTTTTTACCATACGGTACATAAAATGCACAGAAACTAGTGTTGTACCGATTAATCGGATCACAATCGAAAACAGCAGATTATTGGGGAATTTTGTGACAATCGGTATCAGTAGATTTTAAGGTTACAATATCGGTTTATTAAAATCAAATAATTCAATAGTCTTGTGCTTGTAACTGAACCAATAGATTTGCTAATTTTGACAGAATCTTATACTTTTGTAAGTTTTATTGTATGTTTGTAATAATTAGTATCGGATTGAAATATCGGCTGTCTGGAATGTAAAATAATTGGATATCAGTATACTCCTAAAATCTGGAAATCGGTACAACACTAACGGAAGCATTTTTACTTACAAAGAACTTGGACACAACTGTACCATATACTTTCCTTGACCTCACAACTTACTAATGATAATCTTGTTATTGTTGTAATAGCTGCATGCATACAGTATCCTTGTTATTCCTTATTCTCCATAAATTACATAACTTTAATGTATTGGGTGTCAGAAATGCTCTCATTTCTTGTATTGTATGTTTAGTTACAGCTGGAAAAATTAGTGTTACTATGGACACAATTGAAGAATTGTTTAGAATTAATGAAAAAAACAAGTGAAGAGAAAATGAGAGCTGAGGAGCTTACAAAGAGGAGGATAATACTGGAGAAACAAAGTGATAATTTAAAAGAAATGAAACGGCAAATAAGATTAGAGCCAGTGATGAGTGAACAGGGAGTTATAACTTTTGAATACGTAGAGCACTTATGTCAAGCCGTCAATAAGTTGCGGCTAATTCCACTGGATCCAAGCAAGTGCGGAGTAGTCATTCCAACAATTACAGTGAAAAATAAGACCACGTTCATGGTAATATTAAAGAATAAAAATAACAATCCTGTTAGTGATGGTAGTAAAGAGTTAACTGTCTTTGTCAAGAACAGAGATGATGAAGCCGTGCATGTTACATCAATCAAAGAAGTGGGTGATGGAAGATATGAAGTATCATTCACTGCCACTAGATGTGGGCATTACCTGATATCTGTCATTGTTGGTGGACAACACATTCAAGGCAGCCCATACAAGTAAAGAATTGTGTGTAATGTATGTAGCTACTTAACAAAGGCAAAGAAGACTTTGCTCCCTTTAGTTTTATCCCTCCTACGTATGTAACTATAGAGATTCAGTAGCAAGATCTAGCTAGTTAGTTAGCTAATCTAGAGTCTATGAATTTTGAGAGGAGCATAACCAGTATATGAAAAGGAGTGGGCTAAGTGATAGTGCTAATTAAATTAAATGACTAGAATTTTAAGGTATGATGACAACAGAAGTAAGGATCAACAAGTAACTATAGCAAATAGCTGCATGGTTATCACTTACCAGTCAAATGCTCAAACACAGTTGCAACTGCATGCTCTAAAGTGTATTCAGTGTTTATATCTTAACCATGGAAAAATGCAGAGGACAGACAGACAGACGGTTTTTTAGCTTTATATAGTAGAAGTGTTGAATCTTCCTTTCTGTAGACGTCACAAAGCTTACCCTACTAAATGGCATTACTTAGTAGCATTTATTTTGTTAATTAAATTGTTGGTTAGAGGTATAGCAAGGAGGCCATATTTTATGTAAACACTGTACCAATTAGTGTGTGGTAAGGTGATTACTTTAAAAGCTCTACAACAACCATGCACATAAATAGCTAGCTACTTAGCGAGACATGTATATTAATCTAGGAATAAATCAGGTGCATGTGGAGGAAGAACAACCTCCATTATATAACCTAGTTCAAGCTGTATCTTAATAGAGTACTGGACAAATTTATCCCATGCAAAGTCTTTCAACAGTTTATGGACTGCATGAGGCTAATGCACATGTGTATCACCTAGTTATTGTTATACTTGTCAAGAGTACAGAGATTGATGTACTCTAATAGTACAGTCACCGTAGCTACTGTAAACTATTGTATGTGATTCAAGTAGCTAAAATGATTTTTTGATAAATAATTTCTTGGCCTCAGGTGATGTCAAATATTTTGACCATATTTACAATACTTCTTCTGATTGGCCTCACACCTTTTTATGCCCTGGTGTTTTTGTTTAGCATTAGCTACGTAGCTATACCTATAATGTTACAATTAGCTTTTAAGTGTAATTTTTCAGTGGAAAATCTTGTGATCTTGTGTAGCATATGGGTTGAGAGAGACTACCATAATATAAAAGAACAAGATTGCAGTCAAGTGATAAGAAATTATGGAGGACATACCTTAGGTGATATTGCTATAGGACGCAATGGAGAAGTGGTATTAATTGACAGTGATAATGGTTGTGTTGTAGTATTAGATGATAAGTTTAACCTATTGAATGTGATTGGACAGGGAAGTGATGACAGCAGATTAGTCAATCCTGATGGTATAGCAGTAACAGATGATGTTGTTGCAGTCAGTGATTGGGATAGTCATCAAGTGAAAAAGTATTCCCTACAAGGACAGCTGCTATCAGTAATTGGTTGTCGTGGTGATAAAAATGGTCAGTTTAAAGATCCCAGAGGACTGGCTTTCAGTAACAACAAATTATTATATGTGGTAGATAGGGTCAATTGTAGAATCCAGGTCTTCCAGCAGGATGATAAGTTTGCCTTTTTATTTCAAAACAGAGGGAAAAAATTACAGTTCCCTGACAGAATAGCAATTGATCCTTGTAATGATGATGTGTTAATTACTAACCACAGTGCTAGTAGTGTTCATCGCTTCAGTCACAGTGGACAATTTATACAAGAAATAAACTGTGATAAATCACCGTATGCTATTACGATCAGTCCTACAGGATACGTGATCACCAGCCATGCTGGAGATGATAATAAAATAAGAGTATGGAGTTCCACCCACCAGTTGATCAACCAGTTTGGTAACAGCGGATCTAATCAAGGAGAATTTAGTGGTATTAGTGGTATAGCTATTGGCTTAACTGGATCTATATATGTTGTGGAATGGTTCAACAGGAGACTACAAGTTGTCAGTGATACTTAATTTGTCATTGCTTAGCTATACTAGTTGTTTGTATACTTAGTTCAATAAGCTGAAAGATTAGCTATAATATGATCATATACCAGAATGTGAATTCATTTGGATAGAATCAGTTATGCATGTACAGCCATGCTTGAGAGATTTTTAATAATCTTTTAGTTGGACCAATTTTAGTAAGGGGGGACATAGCTACACCTGCCGCAAGTGGTTTAGTGAACTTTCTATGATAGGTCCCTGGACCACTTATGGTGAAGACCCATCTACGTACAGTGTGACAGGACTTGGAATTGCTCCCATTGCTATAGCTATACGAATATTTTTTAACAACCACCTTGAGTTTTTGTCTTGCAGTACAGTTCAATACTGTAGTTTAGGAATCCATGAAAATTTTACTGGCTACTAAATTCACAAAATCATGACTCTTATAGCTATAGCTATAGCTACAGTATAGCTATAATAATTATGTTAGCTGTCCAGCTATTAGCGGTGTCTCAAATCAATGGAATGTTACAGTGAAAATGTCACTGCCATTTTTTGTCAACAATGTCCACCGTAAAGGACTGTAGCTAACTAAATACATGCACAGTATTTATATAGGCAACATGCATGGAGTCAGTAATACATAATTATATACAGCAGAACCTGCATAAAATGAACACCTTGAAATCAACCATCATGCAGGTCAGCTTGTGTATTAATGGAAGCTCTGGGACCTCAACAAAGTGTTAATCACAAATTGCTGACAGGCCACTTATCAAAACCATAGATATTTGACCCCTGGGATTGGAAACACTGTTTACAACCTGTTCACTCCTCACCTACAGCCATTGGAATGGCTTCTATTCTGATGTAATCGAGCGCTGTTAATACCAAAGGGTATGTTATCTACGAAATCAAAATGGTGTTTTCTGAACCAGCTTCTTCTGATACTACCGGTATCAAGGATACTACGTGCGGAGGATCTTCCGGATTGAATAGACAGGGTATAATGATCGCATGTGGCACTAAATTAAATCATAGATAATTAAACATTCAGCCTGGAATACATATCAGTATCGGTTTTGTGTACATAGAAGCACTACGAGCTGATTTATATGAAAATACTCACAGAAAATAATAAAGTTTGCATTGAAGCAGTTTGAGGTCTGGTCTCAAAGTTGGGTTCGCCATCTAATGATGATCATGATATAGTGTTCTGCGAATGGTTGATAATAGTGCTTGATGGAACTATTAAAATATCAATATATGTGACCGGATTTGCAAAAAGGGGTCTTATACACGCATCCAATTTTGCGACTGTATGGATGTGTAACTCAGCTCATGTTTGACCTACAACTTTGAAATTTGGTACCTGGCCTTTCCTATCATTGTGGTTATACGAGAGAAAGTTTCAGCTTAATAGCTCACTCACAAATGAAGTTATGCCTCTTCAAAGTTGCAAAATCAGATGTGTGTATAAGATCCCTTTTCGCAAATCCGGTCACATATGAAGATGCAGTGGTAAACGGAGAGCATTTATGGACCAAGTTGTACCAACTGCAGTCGTCTGTGGAATTTGTGCAGAAATGGAAACTCTATCTAACGTCACTTTCTCTTCCCACATTGCCTGTGTTTTTTCACATTACTAGGATCTTGGGAAATATCCTGCCACTATTTTCTTTGCTGTTTTTATGCCACCATGGAGAAACTAATCCTTTTACTGTAGCTTGTCCCCAGAACAAAATTTACATGCAGATGATTAGGAAAGTGTACTGTGTAATGTTTTGTAATCATTGGATAAATGCTCACATGTCCTGCTACGATCATGTTGACTGTATCACAGTTAAAAATTGCAATTTAGCTTCAGCATTCACTTGAGGCAATTGCAAGTAACAACCAACCGTAGTTTGTTAACATTGCCTTGCCCATGCAATGTAAGTGGTGTGAAACTGTATGTTATCAATAAACAAGAATAAGTGGCCTGTCAGCAATCTGTGATTAAACACCTCTATAATGATGACATTTATGACCAATCAAAACAGCTCTATATTTAGATTTACATTGATGATATTATAACCAATCAAAACAGTTACATATTTGGACTTACATCAATGATATTTGTAACCAATCAAAAGGAAGCTCATGATATCATGAAAGTATAAAAGAAGCAGATGAGTACTTAATGTAGTTATTGTATTATAGTAAGCAGTTGAGGAGTTGCTAATAACAATGCTAAACTTCAGGGTAAACAGTAAAATTCGAACATTTGTTTAAAGAATGGCTTCCTGTTGACAGAGGTATTCATTCAGCGCATCATATCCCCTTGCTACAGATGATGACAACATGTCCAGGGAAATCAAGATTGGTCAATAGAGTTATTCTGGATTTACCAAAGAAGTGCCGGCAAACTATACCTATCAGATTATTAGACTTATGAAAACGTTCATTCTTGAATTCTGTAGAATCATTTATAGAATATGTAGATGATGACTCATGGGTGAGAATATCTCAAACTTTAGTACAATTTGGGGACTGGGGGCAATGGTTTGGGGACCCACAGGATACCAGTGATGTTATCCAGTAACTGATATTCGTCATTGATCAGGCAAATGGACTGAACAAGTTGCTTAGAGACAAGGATGGCCAAGCAACCTTGGAAAGGCTGTTTGAGAAATTTGTTCATTTCACCAAGGAGCGACATGGTATTATTACGACAGAACAGTCAAATTGTCATGTTGTCTTGATTAGTAGTGACAGCTTCTTTGATCAATGGGTTGAACAGTTTGTAGGGCCGTCTGGGTATAGTGACATGTGTATGTTGTGGGACACCTTGATAAGAAAGAGGCAGAGGTTTATTGGAAGGAAAACATACTGATACAGAATGCCCACTGTTTAAAGAACACCATTGCTCCTCCTAAGTTTGATGAGGTTTTTGAGATATGTGGAGGCAGCATGTATCTAATGGACATGTTTTTTCGTGAATACTGTACATCCAATGGACTGATCCACAGAGATGTTAAGAACTTCCATGTGGTGTTGCAGGAGGAACAAAGGATAAGGAAAGCTTTAACACCAGATAGAGTTGTAACTTTTAAAGATGTTGAGCGTCCCAAATGGACAAGAGACATATTATTATCTTTGATAAAAATGATGCTCACCACAGGAACTCTTGACTATAATGAAGTTTGCTCAAAGTTTGGAGAGGATATTATTGATTCAATGATAAAGTACAACATTGTACATTTAAGACCAACTTCCCAATTAGCACATGATGTTTCTGACCATATAGAAACCCGATCATTACAGCTAAATCTCCTGCTGCATTGGTAGCCATGAAGAAAATATTTGAACCAGTGAAATACTGGTATTAGAAAAAGTGAATTAAGGAGCAGTAAAAACACTAGTAAAACAGTTCAGTTAATCTTGTGCATTATATTAGGCATTTGTATAATAATGTTTACTACATGATTATGATGAATACTAAGCAGTTATAGTGGGAATCTATTGCAAATCTTTAAATATTGCAAAAATTGTTAATTGTTATGTTGATGCATTAGCAAAATCGGGTTATTGCTTCAAGAAGTATGTATAATTTACGGTATCATCGCGTAGCCTTATGGCCTATGGCCTTAGGTTTTTTGTCTATATAGTGCAGAATCATTCCACAAAGCTGCTTCGATTGGATATTATAAGCACTAGTGATGCACCGATAAGAGATTTTGCCGATTATCCGATTATCCGATATTTTAATTCAAACATTGGCCGATACCGATAACCGATCCGATGTATATATTTTACCCAATTTCTACATGTTTCATGCAATATTGTAATATATTCTTCAAATTCAGCCAAATTCTATCTTGATTTTGCAAATATAATGTTGTCAGATAATTAAAATAGCACAAATTAATAATCTGCTAATAAATACCGATTACCGATGTATTAAAAATGTTGCCGATAAGCCGATTTCCGATGTTTTACCGATAATCGGTGCATCACTAATAAGCACCTGCTGAAATGGTCTGGTACTAGCACCTCTCTATGCTTCCACCATACATAGTTTATTGTCTATGCTTCCAACCATCTACCGTGAGGCTGGAAGGTGTTAACGTTTGATAAATAAAATGTACAGAATTAGTGCCTTCTTCACAGTCCGCGTTAAGGACCGGCCCATTATGCTAGTTTGTCTAGTGCTCACAAATTTTCTCTCATGCGCATGTAGCTACCTAGGAATAACTTGTCCAATAAACTGAGATAGTATTAAAAGTTTTAATTACTTGATATCAAAGTTTTGGTTGTTTATAACCAAATACAATGCTGCTTCTGATTGGCCTCACACATTTTTACAGCCAGGCTGTTATTGTTTAGTTCTACTACACATATGCTTACATATTGATATCGTGAGATAGCTAGTTCCATTACTGCTTGTAGCATGACCAAGTAAATATAATCTCAACCAAAAACATCCTGGCTATAAAAAAAGGAGCGGCCAAGAACTAAAAAGGGCATGGATAAAAAAGATGTGAAATCAAAATGGGTGGCCAAGGCCTGTGTAGTGTTACTGCTGATGGAAATAAAATTTTAATAATCACAAGTCAGGCCGCAAAACATTAAGTCATCAATTTGTTAATGTTTTGCAGCCTGACTTGTGATTATTAAAATTTTATTTCCAGCAGCAGTAACACTACACAGGCCTTGGCCGCCCATTTTGATTTCACATCTTTTTTATCCAGGCCTTTTTTTAGTTCTTGGCCGCTCCTATTTTTACAGCCAGGGTGTTTTTGGTTGAGATTATAAGCTACAAATCACACTGGCCGGCATCTGAGATGGAATATAATAATGAGTTTAACTAAATACTATATACTGGATGTAAAAGATTGATAAACTCTATAATAGAACAGTCTGTGACTACATCATAAATACTATCCCAGTAGGGACCTGTGAGAAGGCTTACTACTACTACGTCTACTAGGGCTGCAACGAATACCAGTCCGGATATTTGGATGTCTTAATGAACAAATGCTGAACTACTTGTTTACACTAAATACATATTGAATTTGCCATAGCTTGTTACAGATTATCATATTTAGCTGTAGTACACATAAATTATTGTCCATATTTAAGTACATGTCTGTGTCACAACATTACAAATTGTAAGGTGGGCCTGCTAAAACCAAGAAGTACAGGCATTTCCAACTGTAAACTACATAAAACACAAGTTAAACGAAAACTGAATGTTGATTTTACTATTCGAATACTAAAATTTTAACGAATATCCGAACGAATTGAATATTTGTTGCAGCCCTACCTTACTACGTATATATGAGTAAGTATTACTTAAAGGATTGCCACCAGTTGTGTGCAATATACAGCTGGAGGCGAGAGTTGAGTGGCAAATATAGCACGAGGCAAAGTATGTAGAGTGTTATATTTGTTATGAGACCCTTACCAAGAGCTGTATATTTTATGCAAATGAAGTTTTTAATAGCCTGGGGCGGACACAAACACTAACTTCCTGAAGAAAAGCAATTCCAAGAAACCAGCCATGTAGTGGCCTTTGGCTGGCACGTGGTTGGTTAATAAATTATCAGGTCTACAAAAACATGTCTTATCTGCACACTCCATTTTATTACTAAATGATAAGCTATGTTATATAGCTACACAGATGTGACACAAGGTATACTAGAAGCACAGGACTATGTAAGCACACTACCTCACATATGATATGAAGTTGCTGTTTGGTTCATGAATGTGTAGATAAAAGACCTGTTTCTGGAAACTTGGCAAAGATTTACCTATAAGAATGACTACATATCTCAGCATTATCCTTCTAATTTTGATGGTTCATCCTCCATGCCATGGCCTTTGTACTTTTGTCTCTCATTATGAAGTTTTCTTCATTAGGTTGACCACAAAGACCTATCTACGTATCGATTTGTATGTGTTAACACAAAACAATGCTTTGGAATGTACTATAGTCATTATTCACAATTCATTTAAAAATTATACACTATTTTATAGTGCCATCATACCATTGACAGATGAGTCATAGCTATTTAGTCATCACTTTTAACATTATAACTCTCTTCCAAAAGAGTAATATTATATCTTAAGCTAGCTTCTTCAACTTGCAAGTCTTCTATCTCTTGTGTTAACTTTTCATTGCTATGTGTATCAGTGTGTTATAGCCATACGTGTTGGTATTAAATATGTCATACCTTCCCAGTGCCTTGTTCTGTGTTATCTTCATTTCTTCAACGGCTTTGCTAGTTTCTGCTAATTCAGCAACCTGACAATGTAAGAGTGATATAATAAAGTATCAAGTGAATACAAAGGTTCTTTGTACACAATTGTATATTATTTAAGTAATGATGTTTGTTGACAGTTTATCTTCTTCCTCACAGATATATCATACCGTATGTAGTGGGCTATTTTCAAGGGGAAAATTTTTCACAAATTATGCCACATTTTTTGCTCAATAACGAAGTATGCCACATTTTTTGCTTGATAATGTTAAAGTTTGTACAAAGCAGTAGTAGCCACTTGGTACCATGGACATTTTTAGTCTCATTTTCAGCCTTAAATTTTTTGGGTTATACCATATAGCAGGTTATTTTCGAGGGGGAAATAATTCACGATTGCCTAGTGGTGCCATTATTCACGAGGAAAATATTCACGAATGCATGGCTCTTATAAAATTGCTAGACTTGATTGAGCGAATTTCTACAAGGGAAAATTTTCACGAATTGCGCATGTGCATTCAGATGAAGTGTTCAAAATGTTTCATGGACAAAACCGTGGATTACAAAATAACATAATAAGAAAATTACTTTGGGAACCATCACTGTTCTCTGAAATTTACTTTTCAATCAAAATTTTCCAGCTACGTACACTTATTGACTTTTCTATTAGTACATACACACATCAAGACTCGGAGAAGAAGCGCAGCAACGTGACCACTGAGTGAGTTATTTACATGTAGCACCACCCTCAAACTCGCAAACGCTCTATCTAAGCCGCCATTAAAGCTATTGCTCAGTTATTACCGACCCACAACGTTCTTACTATATAGAATCAACAAACCGAAATCAGCACCACCATTCCTAAGCACCAGCCATTGCAAGTTTTATGGTGCCTGTTGTGCGACTATGCATAACGAGCCATCCTTTCCCTCCCAATTCGCCTGTTTACTAGAGAATTAGTACCTTCATTGTTTGAAGAATCAATATCCCGAAGTTGATAGAAATTGGTTCAGCCATTCTTCTGATACAGCATTATAAAGTCCTTCCTGTCACCACAAAAAGTTTTACGCGGCAGTCGTTTTTTTCTTTCATTTTCATCGCACTTTTTTTGTGGGCTTGCAGGGGCTTTCGTGAACCCCGGAAGTTTTTTTTCAAACTCTCTTTTTATACATTCACTGGTTTATCTAATAACTCACTCATTTCTTCATGGATTTCAGCCAAATTTGTATCAGCACTTTTCCTATGTATGCTCTACTTGTCATACTATTATCAGTCTGAAGTAAACACTTGAATGTATTCGAGAAGGGCTATTACACTGCAGGTTGATAGTCGCCATAACTTGGACCCCCTTCAAATGATTTACATAAACTTTCATGTACACAATCTATATTGATGTATCACTCTGTAGTGAAAGTTAAAAAAAATCTTGGGCCTGAGTTTTTCAAAATTAAGCTTCAAAGTTTAATTTGCAATATTGTGTGCTAGGCAAGTACAAGTTATGCCCATGCAGTACTTCTATGCTGCTTGCTAGTAATAACATCATGTGTTTATATTTCCAAAAAGTAGTGATATGCTAAACAAAAACACCCTGGGTGTAAAAAAAGTGTGAGGCCAATCAGAAGCAGCATTGCAAATAGGTATGTGCGACCAAAAACTTTGATATCATATCAAAAATCTTTTTAACTACTTGAATGACATACAATAGTTTATAGCATATTTTCACAACTATGATTGGCTTTGTCTCTTGGCCACCTTTATTTATAATGATGGTGTGAAAAAGGTGGCCAAGTGACAGAACCAATCATAGTTGTGAAAATATGCTAGGTATGTCGTTCAAGTAGTTAAAAAGATTTTTGATAAGCAACTTCTTGGCCTCAACTGATATCAAAGTTTTTGGTCGCACATACCTATTTGCAATGCTGCTTCTGATTGGCCTTGAACTTTTTTTATACTCAGGGTGTTTTTGTTTAGCATATCATGTACATGTACACTTATAAATACACACACTACAAATACAGTAGGAGCAGATAATACAATAGTCACCTGAGGAGCATCAATTAGAGATAACAATTTATCCATTAGTTGCCCACCACTCTGTATTGTCACCAACAACTCATCTACATGATAACAATTAATGATATCACCTTAACGCGTGTCATCCTACACTACTAACACATTGCTTTATTCATTACTACTACCGCATTAGGTACACACGAGCTATACACATTGGATTACAACTGTTGTCCACTTTTGTATTATGGTTGGCTTTTACACATGACTACGTAGTGATGCACCTATACCAACATTAGTACTAGACAGATGCACACAGCATCGAGGGGTGAGCCTGAGAATGCATGCATGCAATTTGTATGGTCACATGGGAAGCATACAAGAAATGTATGCAACAACATGTTGAGATGTGGTGAGTTATGGCGGATGAGGATGTGGCAGTGTCAGAGACGAGGTGTTGTCTTCGCCCATTACAATGCAAGGTGTAGTCTTTCTTCTCTGTTCATCTTCTATGGCATGGTTGCTACATGAAGTCCTGTAATCTACACCCGTGGTATGGTTGATGACACAAAACATGGAAGCACTGTAATCTATGCCATTTACTATCGTGGCATGAACGATAACACCAACCCATATATGGAAGCACTGTAATCTATGCCATTTACTATCGTGGCATGAACGATAACACCACCTATATATGGAAGCACTGTAATCTACACTGTTCACTTATTGGCATGAACGATAACACCAGCCATATAAGGACACGCTGTAATCTACGCCATTGAATTCTCGTAGCATGTGTAAGTTACCCGATTTTTGTCGTAATTTTTTGTGCATGGTCGATAACACCACTCATCTCGCTAGTGTGGGGCTCGCCCCAATCAGCAGCTAGCACCTCTAATTTTATGGTATCGTTTACTATCGGTTAGTTATTCAATTTTGATACTGATGCCGATTCTTGATGATGTCATGGTGAGCGAAAGTGATAAATTCATTTTAGCATAGTGATGATAAATATCATGCCATTCTCTATCATCTGTCTGAAATGCCGAAAGTAGAAATCAAATTACAATATTTAAGTATCAGTATCAGCCACAAGTTGAATTTAAATATCAGTATCACGTTACATAAGTGTATTGTACGTACATGTCCTATCGTGAGGGTATAACATCAAAATCTACTGTCATGGATCCGTGATTTCAATACGTGAATGGACCAGGTGTGATCTATGGTGAAAATGTCCACACCTTTATTGGAAGGATAGCACAAGCTACCTTACAATGGTAAACTTGAACTGCCCAGATACAGTTGTGCATCAAATGGAATATATATACACACATAAATCATGTACACATGCACATAATACATCAATATCACGATAGTGAGTCGCCAGGCCAAGAAGAAGCACAGTAACGCGACCACTGAGTAGAGTTGGGCAATATTACGATATTATCGTATATCGTGATATTAAAGTGTCACGATAATTGATATCAAAGAGAAATCTTCAGTATCGTAATATTGGCAGCACGATATCATCAACATGATATTTATTGTCAATACCATGATTATTGTGAGATTTATTGCTCAAAAACATATAAATTTTATAACATCAGTAAAAGATTTCATTACATGTTCACAATTTTAGTGCTTCTTATACTGTACTGCTAGCTAAAATGATATTGTGATAATATCGATTACCGCGATAATTATTCTCATGATATATATCGTGACATGGAATTTTTGTTTTCACCCAACCTTACAAGTGAGTGATTTATTTACTTGTAGCACTGTCCTCAAATTTGCAAACGCTTCAGCTAAGTCGCCATGAAAGCTATCGCTTAGTTATTACCGACCCACAACGTTCTTACTATATAGAATCAATAAACCGAGAATGGAAGAAATCGGCACCACCATTTCGAAGTACCAGCCATTGCGAGTTTTATGGTGCTTGTTGTGCAACTACGCACGACAAACCATCTTTTCCCGCCCGATTCGCCTGTTAACTAGAGAATTAGTACCTTCATTGTTTGAAGAATCAATAACCCAAAGTTCATTGAAATCAGTTCAGCCGTTCTTCTGATACAGCCTTATAAAGTCCTTCCTGTCACCACAAAATTTTTATGCAGCAGTCATTTTTCTCTTTCCTTCTTTCATTTTCATCTCACACTTTTTCGTGAGCTTGCGGGAGCTTGTGTGAACCCCGGAAATTTTTTCAAACTCTCTTTTTGTACATTCACTTGTTTGTCTAATAACTCACTCATTTCTTCATGGATTTCTATCAGCACTTCTTCTATGTATGCTCTACCTGTCATACTATTATCAGTCTGAAGTAAACACTTGAATGTATTTGAGAAGGGCCATTACACTGCAGGTTGATAGTTGCCATAACTTGGATCCTCTTCATATGATTTGCATAAACTTTCAGATACACAATCTATATTGATGTATCACTCTGTAGTGAAAATTCAAAAAATTGCGGGCCTGAGCTTTTCAAAACTAACTTCAAAGTTTAATTTACAGTATTGCATGCTAAGCAAGTACAAGTTATGCCCATGCAGTACTTCTCTGCTGCTTGTTAGTAATAACATCTGTTTATACTTCTAAAAAGTAGTGATATGCTAAACATAAACACCCTGGGTGTAAAAAAAGCGCGAGGCCAATCAGAAGCAGCATTGCAAATAGGTATGTGTGACCAAAAACTTTGATATCACTTGAGGCCAAGAAGTTACTTATCAAAAATCTTAACTACTTGAATGACATACAATAGTTTTATATTTTCACAACTATGATTGGCTTTGTCACTTGGCCACCTTTATAATAATGATGGTGTGAAAAAGGTGGCCAAGTGACAAAGCCAATCATAGTTGTGAAAATATGCTATACACTATTGTATGTCATTCAAGTAGTTAAAAAAAGGAACTTCTTGGCCTCAAAGTATTTGATTGCACGTACCTATTTGCAATGCTACTTCTGATTGGCATCGCACTTTTTTTACACCCAGGGTGTTTTTGTTTAGCATATATATATACACGCACAAACAGGCATACATGTAAATGTACACACATATAAACAGATGTAAATGTAAACGTACACACATAACAGACATACATACATACATACACACACAAATGTACACAAATACACACACAACACACGTACACATACATGCACACACACACACAAGTACACACACACGCACACACACACACACACCTTCAGATGGGACAATCACTCCATTAGTCTTCATAAGATGTCTAGTGTTATCCAATGATTGAGCCATCTTCCTATACTGTGGCTCTACCTCTGGTAGATGAGCCACTACTGCGCCCAACCCTTGTAACTATAGATACATACATGATATCGAGTAATCAATAATTAATGATAAGAATGGGATGTATGTATATCAATTATATTGGTTATCAGATATTTTGGCTAAAAAGGAATGAATGTTCAAGTATTCTCTAGTACTAAAAATTATTCAGAAAATTAAGAAGGATAGTATACACATGTAGTTATTTACTTCATACAAGTCATTTATCCATTAGGGAGAAACAATAATATACGTATACTTACAAGCAGTGTTGTTTTAGTTTGAACTAAAACAGATTTTAAAAATTATGTTTAAGGCTAAACTAAAACTAAATATAAGCTTCCTTTGTTTACTATAACTAAAATTGTTTATTCCTTTACTAGGACTAAACTATAGTAGTCTGTATTTTTGTAGTCCATAATTTAGCCACAATGTTACTGCAGCTGGTAGTTTATGACTAGTATTTGTAGTATTTGTATAGGTAATCACACACATTTAAGTGCAATTCAAGAATAATTGTACCAGTAACAGTCAAGCAATTGCACGAGGCAAAGCCGAGTGCATTTTGACTGTTACATGTACAATTATTCTTGAATTGCACAAAAATGGATGTGATTGCCTACTAATCGCATTGCATGACCTACAAACCCACTCTAACCTGAGGTGTGCCGCTTGTTTCAATACGAGGTACAATCAAAAATCTTGTTCGTTCTGCATCACTTGTTTTAGTAGCAGTGTGTTCAGAATCAAGTTGAGATTCATTCTAAAAAGGCTAGGATCGAGAAATTCTTGTATGGATTATCGAGTACTATCTCGCAACTCGTAACCGTTACTTGGTTGCCATGTAAATCAGTTACTATGAATCTTCAGTGCTACGTGATTTCATTCGCTGCTTATTATGTCATTGTATGTTGCACTTAAACGGATTCTTGAATTGTGAATTTTCATTGGCTATTTTACTGTGCAATTACTGAATGTTGCCATGCCGTAGGCTATTAAAACTGTGCAATTAGAGAATAACTGCACGGCTACTAATGGCACAGTTTATATAGGCTATGCGATTAGTCTTGTAATGGGTATCTCAACCAAAACACCCTGGCTGTATAAAAGGAGTGGCCAAGAACTAAAAAAGGCCTGGGTAAAAAAAATGTGGGCGGCCAAGGCCTGTGTAGTGTTACTGCTGATGGAAATAAAGTTTTAATAATCACAAGTCAGGCCGCAAAACATTAACTTATCAATTTATTAATGTTTTGCGGCCTGACTTGTGATTATTAAAACTTTATTTCCATCAGCACTAACACTACACAGGCCTTGGCCGCCCATTTTGATTTCACATCTTTTTTACCCAGGCCTTTTTTTAGTTCTTGGCTGCTCCTTTTTTACAGCCAGGGTGTTTTTGGTTGAGATTTCACTTCTTTTTTTAGAAATAACAAGTCATTTATTAGTTACATATATGTAGAACATTAGTGACTGTTCTATTAGAGAGTATTGATCTATTGTTGCTACAATTACAGGTCACCAGGCTTTGTCACCAGGTCTCTACTCTAAACCAAGGCTCAGCATGTCATCCCACCATATATACTTATAAAGACGGCTTATTTCAACTATGTTGATATAAGCGCCTCTTTTAAAAAAATTTGTCAAAAATTACACCTACTTGTTTTCATGATCATAAAATCGGCTATGCTGCTCCGATTTACAAATCCATCAAAACGGTCCACTTTTAATGTTAGATTAGTACCTCATAAAAATTTCAGAACGATAGCACCAACAGTTTTTCCGGTAGGCGTGTCAACAAATTGGTTAAAATTTTATCGACTATCGCTCATATTTTCCTCAATTTTACTGCAAATCGTACCAAATTTTGTGGAGATGTAGGGTTTAGGTAGCGCTACTTGTGCACCAAATTTCATTGAAATTGGTGCACAAGAACATAGTTTCCGTACGCTTTTATTGTTTGGTGCGAAGAAGAAGAAAAATACAAAGAAAATCCGGCGAGTTTCAGGGACTCGTATCTCAGGAACTGCTGGGGCTATTTCTTTCAAATTTGGTATGTAAGGTACTGTATATGGTGACATTAAAATATGTAGATTTGGTAGAAATAGGTGCCATAGTTTTTGAGTTATGATAGGCTGAAATCGGCTACTTGACCGGTCGCGTAAATAACACACTGGTGTGCCCACGTGTATTTCTTGGCCGCTGACACACTACCGTGTGTCTTAATGTATATACAAGTTTACTGTCAATTAAAAGCGCTGGTAAACAGAATTACAGAAACTATACTGAATATTATGCTTCTAGTTCTAACCAAGACAAAATTTTCACATGTACTAACACTAAACTAAAACAAAATTTCTAGCTTATATTAAAACTAACATTGTACTAAAACTAAAGACTTGTACAAAAACTAAAATAAATTGCTGTACTAAAATAACACTGCTTACAAGCACTAAAAACAACAGTATAAATGAATATTTGAAGTAATAGTAAGAAAACAAATGAATATCCAGATGGTTGTAGCCCTATTTAAAGCTTGAAGTACATACTTAATTCAATGACAAAGTTTTACACACAACTGCAGGGGCGTAGGAAGCATGGGTGCCATGGGTGCTTGGGCACCTATAAAAATAACTGTCACTGAACCAAAAGCTGGATCAACATACTCTAATAAAAGCTCGCTCTAATAAAGCAGTCAGTGGTGTATAATTTGATACAATCCTACTTGTTTGTTCTGTACCGAATGCGTATTTTATACCATACGCATACAGTATATGTCATATGTGTATGGTATCACTATACGCATATGGTTTCTTATTTTATACCATATGCGTTTATGAGGATGGCCATGTATATAGCTAGAGTACTTTTGGTTTATGTACAAGGCAGGCATAAGCTAAAGTCCTAGCCGGTTGAGTGCCCTTAAATTGAACAGGCTGCTATCGGCTGGTTCGGGCCAGGAAGGCAGGCTATATGTGCGTATAATCACAAGTTGGGCGAGTCGTTGTACACCCATTTTATTACTGTGCTTACTCTTTCCCCAACCAGCATACAGTCAATATTTGTCTGTCGGGAGGTTTGCAACAAGCTAGAAACGATCAGTGCGGTTATGCATGCATGGCGGCGCTGTAGCAAAAACGGGGCAAAATGTTTGGTGTTGTTAGCTACGTATATAAATGTTGCATGTTTCTGTTGTATAGCTAGTTAACTATTGTATAATAAATATTGCATATATTGTGATATACATACGCACACGGTAGTTACTAGAAGTAAGTTTATCGACAGTTAATTTCAACCAGCGCTATCATACCATATGAGATGAAAAATTGGCGAGAATTTAAGTTGGCGAATAGCCATTTGATAAGAGATTGGTGAATTTTATATTGGCGAATGGTGGCGTTACCAACTCTGCAAAAATAATGGTTGATCGATATAATTATGTGTGTCGTGTTGGACAGGCATACGTGTCAGTTTGAGATAGAAAGCTGCATTCGCAGTTACCATATTTATAAAGATATTTGGCCACATCCACTAATTGATGAAGAGGTGGAATGCACCTGCAAAGATTTGAACCCAATGGATGCTTATGGGGTTGAAGTGGTTCGTTAGGGAGTCACAGTCGGTGATGTTCCACGAAAAATTTCTGCTGCGTGCTCATTGTTTCTTATTTTAAAAGCGCCATTGTCTCCAGTATGCACAAGCACGCATAGGCATTAAAAAGAACATTGGCGGCATTAAATTTGGTGGATTTTTGCAATTCGCCAAACTGCCAAAATAAACTCCACGCCAATTTTTCATCTCATACGGTATGTTGCAAAATTGCATATTGTGAAATTCTTAGTAGTTAGCAGGTGTTAGCATCAGTTCATGTGAATGGCAAAACAAGTAACAGAACAAGACAAACTGTAAGATATTGAAGACGTGTTTTACATGCTCATAAATTATTCAAAATCTGTCAAACAAAGCAGAAAAAAGTATGTTTATTGATCAATAATAATTTCAATGCGTGCTATCATAGCTAACTACAACATTGCATGCATATTGTGTATGTAGTTCGTATTGTATAACAGCTTGGGCTGTTAATTGTAGACTGTTATTCATACAATTGGTCACCTCAAAATACATTACATATCATTAAGTACGGTAGTACTTAATAGTAGGGATTGGTAAGAAATTGTATGGTTTCTCGATTTTTTGCACTTCATAAAACAACCTTCCAATAGGCTTTACCGAAAAAACCGACTGGAATGCATTGGTAAGGCTGTAATGATGCTGTACCTTGGTTAAACGAAGTGACAAGTCGAATATTTCGACCTACAGCCAACTTTGAAAATTTCGAAATTCACCTGTATTTCATCTGCCAGCCAGCCAGCCTGCCGTAAGACCCGGTTGCGCTAGGTGTAGGGCTCCAGAAATTTCACACAATAAAGGTAATAGCGGCGGATTTACGAAAATGTTGTTCCGAAGACAATTTACCCACTGCGCCATGGCGATTCCTTTTATCCTTCATTCCCTTCCTTGTTCTTCTATATTCCTTTAGCAAGGTGTGAATCTCACCTAAGGTGACGATAGCCTGTTACGGCTTCTGCTTATTACGTCACGCAAAAACCTGGCTTGCACGTGATATAATTAGTTACAATGGCACCACTGGCACGATGTTGCACGTTGTTAACAAGCGCCTGTAAACAAGCATAATTATTACGTAAGCGCCTGTAACATTTGTGCGCCTGCTGAAAGATTATTATGAATGCTTAGCATGTATAAAAAGCAAACAAACTAGATTGATAAAAAAATTAAAAATTCAAAAGGTAAGTAGGGATTGAATTCAATAGTGTTACAAAAAGTAAGGAAACAAGGAATAAGATTTTGGGACGAGAGAACATTCTGGCATGAGATAATTTATAAAAGTTTAATCCCTACTTTTGGTTCACTTCAGTAGGTTTGCCAAAAGTAAGGATTAAACTTTTATAAATTATCTCATGCCAGAATGTTCTCTCGTCCCAAAATCTTATTCCTTGTTTCCTTACTTTTTGTAGCACTATTGAATTCAATCCCTACTTACCTTTTAAATTTTTAATTTTTTTATCAATCTTTTAACTAGTTAACCACAACACTTCATATATGTACATCTTCCATATCAGGGTTTTTCCTAAAGAGCAGTACAACACCGCTTTAAATGTCGTTGAAAATGATAAATATATGCTTTGATGCTGGTTGTAAAGGGACAATTTCATCATTATACTTTTTGTTCTGGGCAAATCAAAGTTATCAATATTGTACGAACCTGTGCATGAAGGGTAGCATCTACAGCCATTTGGTGTTCAATGGTGGCTATTTCATTCTGCAATGACTTATTCTCATCCATGATGTTTACCAAGCTAGCGTGCAGCTGGTAAATTTGACACTTAGCTTGTTCCTCTTGTTGCCTAATAGCCTTTGTTGTCATGGCATCTATATAGGCCCATTGTAGTGCACAACATCGTAATGATTTGAACTCCTCTCTCTTCTGTTTGTCCTCTTCAACGTTACTTCTTGTATGGTGTGTGACCTGTAGTACATATATAGTGTACTGTGTTAATACAACACTGTATAATGTTAATATTAGTGTACTATACAGTATTGTCATATATGTGACCCGGTCTGACAAAACCAGTCTTATCACCGCAAAATACACCCATCCATATTATGGTATCTATCTCTTGTTCTGTGTGTGCTATTTGAATTATGTAAGTTTTATTGAATTGGTTAGGATTTTCTGCATACATGGTGAAGTTTGTGCTAAAATATTGTGTTCAGAGAAAGAGTTGTTAAATATGAAAGATTGAATATTAGCTCAAAAAATTTGCGGCAATAAGACTGGTTTTGTCAGACTGGGTCACATATTATGAGTATGTAATACTCACCTTTTTAGTTGTTGTCTTATTAGTTGGCTTTGTACCAGCAGAGGCTGTGAACAACAAAATACACAAATTTTGTGTGAGCTTGTTTATAAGCTACACACAGTTTTGCACACACACACACACACACGGCTAATTGTAGGCATTAGCTGGTTGCATTCAATTGTTTTACGTAAACCAAAACACCATGAAGTTATAAACTAGGCTGATGCTCCCTCAGACAGTCACATATAAACATACATGTGATATAGGTATATGTACACACAGTATATATTATATACATACTATTTGGTGCAGTAATGTAACTGCCGTCATGAACTGTTCCAATGTTATGTGTCCCCTCAGTAGTTGCCGGGGTTGAGCTAATCATGGCCGAAGTGTTGAAGGCAGCTGGCGTGGGTAATGTTGTGTCCATCACAAGTTGTTGTCTGACGTTAGGAGAATGCCCTCGCAATGACCTCCTACCAGTAGTACCAACTGCCGACTACAATGACAACGCCAAATACACTATCACACAATGCAGAGGGTGAAATAATAGCCAGACATTTGCCGTTTATAAACATTTTTAGATTTTAGTGCTGGCCCATGCTGCATATCCTATTTATGTGAGATAGTATTCAGATACTGCAGGGCATCAATAAGAACTCAAAAGCGGTTGGACATGTCACTTGTCAGCACAAAACATTGGATGGACATTCTTCAAGAATGATCAGAAATTACACTACAGAACTAAATTCTATATATATAAACAACACTTACCTTACATGGCTTGACACTGGTTGAGTCTCCAACTGGCTTAGTCTTCACTGAAGTCATGTATCTTGATGGTACAACACGTCCTATAGAACCATGCATATATGTACGTACGTACTGCATTACAAATTTTATGATTCTACAAATGTCAAAATTAAATCACGTAGCTACGTATGTACCTACAATTGATTCGGATTCCACTAGCCGATTTGTGTTCAGTGCTGCATGTTGATTTAAGCATGACATTATTACTAGCTAATCTCCCCAACCCTACAACGGACAATTTTAAAACTAAGAGTTAATAAAAGAAGCTAATTGGTGATGTACCTGACAAATAATTATCCAAATTTTGCTCTTAAAATCTACGTATATATGGAAGACAAGCTCTATAGTCCTTCAGTTTACTTTAGTAACTTTACATTTCTCTCTGAAATGGGTACCCCTTTTGTGGGATTTAAAAATAATTTTGCTGGTTTCTAACCTTTCTTCTGTTTCTTCTTCATCTGCTTCTCCTGTTTGCTGGTACCTGTTACTGACATTTGCCCTAACTCATTACTAACTGACTGCATGAGAGTGGCTAGTTCAGTTAAACTAGTAGAGGCTGATTGTGACTCCACTGTAGTGGCTGATGTCACATCATCACTCACTGATGGTATAGCAGCGATATCATCATTAGCTGATTGACTGCCTCGTTGTTTTGACTTGCCCATGTGACTTCTGCTGGTCTTCCCTTTCACTACAGTACTGGGATCTTGTGCTTCAAATGGCTTTGAAGTCGATTTCTTGACTCGTCTTAATGGAGGTGTGACAAAGTTAGTACTAAACCTGTAATTGGCATCATCAAATTTATCATTAAAAGTAAAAGGTGTTGGAGTATGGAAGCTTTGGTCATCGTCCATATTCAAAACAGTTTCATCTTGTTTCTCTGTTGTCTGGTCTGTTGTAGTATTAACAGATTGTACGACTGTCATGACGCCACCACTGCCTCGTGTTTGTACTGAGTCAGTAACGTCATGTCGAACAACTTTGACTGGAGAAGTGTTGGACACTGTAATGGCTGCCTTTGGCTGTACAACTGATGATAAAACTGGATCAGAATGAAGCTATATAATATAATATAATATAATAATGGATGTATGTATATGTACAAAATTGATGATTGACATCATAAAGTACGGTAGTACTTAATAGTAGGGATCAACACAAAAAATGGCATCCAACTTTCACGTGCCTCCATAACACGCTTCACAATACACTTTACCTGAAAACTGCATTGGTAACACTATAATAATATTGTACCTTAGTTAAACTCCATGAAAATCCTAACGACACAATATAGAGAATTTAAAAATTTTTAATATACCAGTATTTCGACTGCCTGCCAGCACTAAGAGTATGGATCCAGATTTTTCACACAACAAAGGTAACTGCATCCGACTTTTATTCCAATAAAGATTCGCCATGGTAATGATGGTATCTCTTTTCACCCTTCATTATCTTCCTTTTTTCCTGTATTCCCTTGATAGGCAAGAAAATCATGAAAGGTGTCACTAAAGTTGCACTTTCCACTTATTGGGTCACACAAAACATACATATTTATAAAAGTTTAATCCCTCTTAGCTAGCAATTTCAGCTGGTTGGTATGATCAAGACAAAACTGTTCTCATTCCAAATCTTATTCCTTATTTACTTACTTTTTGTAGCACTGAAAGATCGTCCCTACTCAATTTTAAATTTCTAACTAGGCATACACATGAGTGTAGATTTACCTCATGCACATCAATAGTATAAGTGCCCCATGTATCGATAACGCCCGTGCTAAACAAGGCATGTGACACCCCTTGCGATAAATAGCCAAAGAGTAAAGCACCGTGTCAAAAGTGATTTGTAAATCGGTAGAAATCGTTGGTTGTGTAATACAACGCCACTGTAGTCTAATACTTTGGCGCTCTTGTTATTTCGGAAGTTGTGCTATTGGAGGTATGAGGTGAGGGATCCAACACTGCCAAAAGACTTGCTAGGTTGGAATCTATATTAGAATGAAGACCCTATCGCTACTAAGACCTTTATCATGCAGCAGGGCTTTTTACTGTAGTAGAACTCCACCAGCACTTCAGTATTGTTATCCTTCGGCTTTCCTTGCGTGCCTCAATAACTCACCGGCTATTTGAGGTATAAGAAACTCTCCTGTGAATGTTAGAAGTAATGTTTATAACGCGGCACAAGCAACTTACTTTTAAGTTTAAACCCACAATCGACAATTCAAGAAATTTTGTGGACATATATATATACATACATACATACATATACAAACAGGATCTAAGAATAGCGGCGCACCTGCTGCACGTTTATTAATGCGCTCGGTAGAGCATAAACAAATGTTTTAACATTCGAATGTTCGTTCGTTTAAGTAACATTCGTTAGTAAACTTTAACATTCGATATATTTATTTCTATTTAATGCCGAAATTAAACACTGAATATATCATACATTTTACCATAATTTTACATGAATCATATAGTACATACATCCTTTAGTCATTTGTCAATTGATTTTAACCTCAAAATTGTCATTAAAAGTAAATTTCATACCTTATCAAAAAAGTTGGGATACAAAACCCATTAATTGTGTGGGTGTTCAAACATTCGGAATGGAAAATCGCAAATGTTCGAATGTTGAAATTTCACATTCGTTTATGCCCTAGCGCTCGGCAATTACAAGAGTATCAGTGATAGTAGAACATTTTCATAGTGCGCACACACACACACACACCTGATCCTGAGCAACAAATGATGACAGACTACTACACTCTGACAGAGACAAAGCATGTGTATGGTCCATACTAGGCTTGCTGGTTGGTGATACAGCAGCTGATGGCTGGTCACTTGGCTCTACAGACCTACATCAAAATGTGTGTCATGATAAACAAACTGAACCAAAAACATTAGCATACAAAGTCTTGTATCTATGCAAGGCATTTGCAAGAGGGCGTCAATAGTTCAGCCTAATCTCGCGTAGCCAGTTATCCTTTTTCAATAATGATGAAAGAATACATACTAAAGGGTCTGGCATACCGAAGCAGCACCTACCGTCTGGTTGCAAATTGGCGCCAAAGATCAACACAAGGTATCGTTTTCAGGTCACAACGTTTATATGCAAAGAACATGATCGAACATGATTGAAAGAACGAACCTTTCTGGAGCAACTAGTGATATTACTGGCTTGTACTTCGCTCTTCTTTCTCCAGACATATTAAAATACGCGCGCACAAACTTTATTAGCAATAAAATTAATGATACACGGGTTTAGTATACGTTATTCCGTATTTTTCAAGTAAAGGAGTTGCTTGTCTTATGATTCTCAAGACGGTTGCTACATTTTCCTGCGAATATGGATCAAAATTTAAATGTTTGCTTCTCTTAAAATAACCATCACTGGCTTCCATTACACAGTCAATTATCTTCTTTGACACAGGATGCTTGAGAAACTGCAGCGCTTTCTTTAGTTCTTGCCTAGTGTTGGCTGCAAGATTCTCATATTGAACAATGTGCACCGGGACCTTTGTTTGGTCCAACCAAGTCTTGATCTGGTATGACCACAATGTGCTTTTGTACTGAAGAAACCAATCCCAGTTTGGGTTACCTGCAAGCACAAAGAATCAACAATAAATTTCTGTGAATCCTTGCTCAGCAAAATTAATAGAGATTATCCGGACATACCGGACAAAATACATTTTGCCCGGACATATTAGGAATGTCCTGAAATTTTTATCCAACACTGGTAACAAATAATGCATAATTACATGTTCACCTATAAAATCATTTTCACTAGCAACACCGGTGTGACCATATCCTCCCCATCTCCTGTTAGCCTCGCTCACCAAGGCATCAAATGGATTACGTAGTATAAATATTGCTTGATTGAAGTGGAAACGTCCAAACATTTCTTGAGACACCGGTACAAGTGTTGCCTCGGCCTGGTGTGTTTTCACAACAATCACATTAGCACTGGCGATGTGTTCCCCGGGGTGGACCACCTTCAAGCCTTTATCACAATATACCGAACCAGTAAACACTCCAGTGGCCTGTTCTATCAAGTATCTCATCCAGGTATTCCCTGAGCCAGGAAAACTCACCAACGCCGTAATGGGTTTGGTTTGGTTGAGAAATCTTAATCGTTCATAACAATGAGCTTTGCCACAATTCTTCTGACTAATACAAGACAACATGTGATGATCATTACGGTTTACTTGAGGTACACACTTGTGATACCGATTCAGAGACTCCTCGTCTAAATATTCTAATCCCTCTTCAGCATTCATATCCAAGGATTTCCTAAGCTCCTCAATAGGGGTGTAGGTTTTTGCAGTAGTGATGATAGTGGGTGGTTCAGGTATGTTGCTGTTGTTACAGGGGCACTTGCAGGGATGGAGAAGTTCCAGGGAAGAGGTGGAGGTAAGATCAAAACACCAATCAGTTATGCTGATAATAGCAGATAATATTACAAAGAAAACCAGCATTGCCTTGCGTAGAAGCATATCTCCTGCTGCAGGTACAACACCTTCTACAACACCGCCAGATCCTTGACAGAACACCGACCGCGAAACTGATCGATTAGGCGTAGCTCATAAGACAACAGTTGCATCGATGATTATTATTTATATGTATTCATCAAAAAAGAGGTGATGTCAATAATAAACGGGCACTCGGTTTAACGCACAGCGCTTATAAAATTTAAGCGCGTAAAACAAATTTTACTTGGAAATGGAGCAGTGGAAAGAAAAAGTAGCTATTGTAACTGGAGCATCATCCGGAATAGGTCGTGAAGTGGCAAAGCAGTTGGCGTTAAATGGAATGATAGTGATTGGATGTGCAAGAAATCAGAGTAGAATTGAGGTATCTATATATACTTAGGCCACTACAATGAGATTACTATGCCATGCGGGAGAGCGGGTTAGCTCATTATTATGGTATTATGTGACAATACACATGCACAATCATCAATCATCACAACTATCATGACCATCCAATGGGTAGTCGATCACTTGCATAGGCCCAGTTAGTAGACCATTTGCGACCAACATCAGTGGATCAAGTTGTTAATGCAAATGACATCAAAGTACATCAAGGGATCAAGCAAATAATCTTCACTATCAAACCATATCTATGATCGATGAAGGTATAAAAATAAAACACCTGCTAAATGCAATGAAAATAACTAGCTGATAATCACCACTATAACTGTTATATCTACAGCTACAGTACATACTAAGCTCTACTAACTACCTCAGTACTCTCCTAAATAGTGTATGGATCGGTATAGATACTGGGTATCCGAGGGATTATCCCAATTTTTAGCACGGGCACTATAATTAGCCACAGATAATGGACACTATGGTTTGCAATCATGAGTTCTGCGAGTTGCGCGTTCATCTAGGTCTATCCTTCACAAGCTACCCATGTTTACCTCAGGCACTGAAGCAATAGCACACATGTCCTACAACACGTATGATTAAACTGTTAAGTCATAGATAGTGTATCCCGCTCGTCCCACTATGACTAAACCATAGATAGCTCAGTATCTCCTAGCATACCCAACGACGTCTATCATTAAATATCTGGATTCAAACCATTCATTTGGTCAAGCCTCAAGTGTTTACCACTAAATGACTAGTCTGGCGTAGCCAACCCAAGCGCAAAGTGCTTTGTGCTTGGTCAACTAAGCCAGACTACAGAATGACTGGGTGTAGCTATACTTTTCGTGATAGATCTCGCTCCACTCAGGTGAGTCTCTACTTACTGTAACACTTACTTTTGAGCCCGCTTTGAGAGCAAGCAGTGATATGGGATTGGTAATCATTTATTATAATTCTGTCAATTATAAAAATTAATGTTGTATGTTGCATGTATTTATAAATATCTATCAAAAGATTTGGAGTGAATTTTGAAAACATCAAAGGATCAAGTAGTGATTGTATGTAAAATCAAGGGATAAGGTGAAATTCTTTTAATCAAAATCTTGATTGCGGTCGCAAATGGTTCTACAGGAAGTTGCTATCCCACTAGGGACCTGTGAGAAGGCTAGGGTCCAATATATTGTGCAACACTGCATGCAATAATCATTATTGTAATGACAATTGTAACAAGTTGATGTATTACCATCTAAACACCAGGTGCTGTGTAAACTAAACCATTGTTCAATGTATTGTAATAGTAATTAATGACGTCACAAGTAAGTCATGTGAGCAAGCACTCATCACTAAGGAGCACATAGCAATGCATACAAATTTAATTCTTTTGCTTTGTATTCCAGTACTTTAGTGATAGAAGTAGTATAAAGTATGAAATTCTTACTGTAACACTATAGGCCAATCTTCTTTTATAAGATCTGCAACCCACACAGCACGCCCACTTTTAAAACTGAAGCGCTCCATCTTTTTAGTAATGTACAGCTAGTTAAACGGCTTTTACTGTGAAATGAATGGCTAACACTGCATTACCTTGCCCTTCTTTGGTAGTGAGTGTCATATAAAAAAGCAGTAGGACTTGTTTCATTTCACGTGAACGGTTTTAATGGACTGGGGGACAGTGATTATAAATGAATAGTCAGCTGTGCATACACATGAGATTAGGCCTACCTATAGATGGCAATGAAATTAGCAAAGAAAAGTGCAAGGAATGTATGCAGAGATTGGGAAAATTCATCCTTTGCATGCTATAGCTATACTCATATGCTAGCTATATCTATAGCTAGTAGTGTATAGTCATTTATACATACACGTGATATAGCTACGTAGCATTGCTGATTAGGCCACTACAATGATATTACTCAACTGTCCCACATCAAAATTTTGTGGATTGGATGTGCACTCATTATTTTGTGTGTATGTAATATTTGTTGAGATAAGAGTTATAGGGAAGTTTTTCTTCCATGGTGAATTGTCAGAAACGCTTGTTACTACTGGTACTACTAAATGTTACTGCCTTAGTGATGTAACGTTACAGATACGTACTACTGTATAGAGGGTTATTTGTGCGAGGTATAAAAATTTGCAAATTTTGTGTTTGTTAGTTTATTTGCAAAAATATTCTACTGACAGAAATTTTTGTGCTAATCAGCATTTCGTAAAAAATGTCTGCATTGAAGTCTATATTAGATTATTTTCAAAAAACGATGGTCAGCTTTGCCAGATCTGAAAGGGCCATTAGTAGAGGAAATACCTTCTTCTTTAATTTCTGCTGCTAATAAGGAGGTTTTGGAAATACTAGATAAACCACCAACTGCATTATCGGCGAAGAAGTGCGTGGCTTACATCAAGATCACACCTGAGGAAAAAGTGAAAATTGCAAGGTATGCGATTAAAAATGGAAACTGTGCAGCGGCAAGGAATTCAGTAAGCATGGTGATTTGGACAAAACCCTGGGTGAAAGTACGGTTCGGTCTTGGGTAGCACTCTATAAGAGAGAACTTGAACGTAAGCGGAAAATGGGAGAAGCTATACCCGAAGTTACAGTACTACCACAAGCCAAGAGAGGTCGCCCTTCACGCCATCGCACAATTCCAATAAATGCACAATCACGTGATATATCTTACTCAAGCACTTCGCAAATTTAAATATAGCAAATATTTATTCTAAGGCAGAAGAATCTGGATTTGCAACAATTTGTATTTGCATAAATTACCCTCTATACGGCATACTACTTCTCTACAACAGCTGCTGCTGCTGTATCTGCTAATGCTACATACATACATACATAGCTGTATACTGCTATTTCAGGCTGTTATTGCATGCAACTACCAGACAGCTAGCTATATTGCTGATAGTTGCTACATAGTTTTTATCTTGTTGAGGTTTTCATCAATATAGCAGTTTTACATAGCTAGATTAAGTTTTCAAGGAAAAACATTATATTGAATTGTAGCTACTTCAAAAATTTCACAAATCCACAAAAAAATTTTACTCTTGAAAACTTAAAGTTGTATAGACTATGTATGATCTAAGGCGTGGTTATTTAAGCAAGCGCTGCAAAATTTGAATGGTTACAATTAACTAGGTTTTCATTACTCAAGTGAGGGCAAAAAGTATTGAACATTCTATTGTGAAAATTGTCATTACAAAGAAAATCGCTACAATGTACAAGTATGTTATATGTACTTTTACATAGTGATTTACTTCTTATAGACAAAAATCAATTCAATGGCTTACTTTGTTCCACCAGTTTTAACACCTTTCCTGTTTATTTGCACATTGTATTCCCCTCAAAAATCATGAGTTAACTATGACATACGAAAGATCACGCCTATGGCAATTAGCTAGCCATTGGTAAAGTTATCATCTCACCCTCAGCTGTACTTATTACTGTGTTTTATTTGTAATATACATTGGTAAACTGTAGCTAAAGTCAATAATAATGGTACATGTACCATACACTGTACGTGCATTCTGTACCGTACAAGTATGATGTAGAAAATACCATACGTGTATGGTACAGAACAGTTAAATCAATTGCAGTAGCTAACCTACTGGGACTGGTATTGATGTTTTTCCACACAATCTACCGGAAAATTGTTAATATACTGTGTGATATGTTATAATGTTATGGGGCGTGATGCATCACAGAAACAGGATTGATATACTCTAATAGAACAGTCAGTGTTACTCTAATAAATTAGTTAGTTACCTTGTAGAGTTATAATATATTACAGAATTAATTTAGTGTCTTCTGATGAATGATTTGAAAATGCATGAATTTTTTAGAGTATAATCCATACAGTCTTATATTGGTACATTTCGTAATGATAAATAATAGTGAGGGGAAATCTGGGAAAGAAATTTGGAGCATAATCCCTTCATAAGGGAGTAGGGGCAGCTGAAGCTAACTGAACAAACCTTCAATTTTATAAAAGACTGTTTTATTGCAGTAGATGTGATTGTTCTATTAGAGTATATTGATCAGCTTAGAATTTTAAATGGACCAGAAAAGTGGTGAGGCTCTTGCCACACCAGCTTCACCTTTGAGCCATCCTCGTAAGGGAATTAAGGCCGCATTCCAAAAATGTGATTATGGCTAAGGCTGACTTCTTAGAATGATGGAATCCATTGTTCAAATGCCATACTGATGATAGTATATATTATATAAAACTTTGTCTTTCTAATCCTATTGATAAGAGATTGCAAGTTGTCAATGAGTAGTCAGATTTGAAGTCAGTACCACTGAATAAACATAACAATTCAGCCTCTGTTACTCTTATAATGAATGACATATATCCAAAGTAGAATGTACCTCCATGACAGGAGTGGACCTCTGGACAAAGTACAACATGCTTTAAACAATGTTCATAGGCCATCACACACTGCATTGTCACATGATATAAATGTTATGACATGCCTAGATGATAATAACAGTAACTGCACTGTTTTATATTTATGTGTCAAGTGTTTAGTGAAGTACTGATGTACATATATATGTAGACTACCTGCAAGTAAGTGTAATTCTAATGATTTCATTAATTACATGCTGATTTTGTAATTACCGTAGTGTCAGCAGGCTAACAAGTGATAACTATACCTAATCCTTCCCTCTATGATAAAAATGTTCTCATAAACTAAACTACCGTATAACAGGTTATTTTCAAGGGGGAAAGTTTTCACGAATTTCGCGAATTGAGCTTAATTCGTGAAAATTTTCCCTGTGAAATTGCTGAAGTAAGTGTAGCAGTGTTAGTAACAGCCATGCATTTGTGAAAATTTTCCTTGTGAATATTGGCACCACTGGGCATTTGTGAAATATTTCCCCCTCGAAAATAACCCGCTATACGGTATTAGATTATTAGTAGTCTTCCGCATAACATTGATATTGATATCCCAGTAGGTTAGCCACAGCGTAAATTAATTATCAGTAAATTATGACTGACATGCTTATAATTTAATCACCTGAATGAGTAATGGAGATGACATGAATTTAGGCGCCTCTAATTTTATGCACCTCTCCTGCCGTTCTTTTCATAGCTTTCATGAAAGAGTAGCAATAGGATACATATCACACATGAGAGTTTGTTATCTCGGGTGCTATGTGCCTTCTATAATCTATGATCTAACTAAATTACGTAGAAATACGTAAATAATTTAGCTATAAAGATATTAATTAATTACAAATTAGGGTCCGGAAGAGGAAAATGTCAGAAATGAGTCAGAATTGACAACATCTGGGGTAGATTATTATTCTCTACAGTGAGACACTGCACATCGGTTAAATATTCACAGTGTAGTTAAACCACTAATGTAATAACTCTTTGTCTTCTAAATATCTATACAATTACAACATAGCTTGGAAGTGACATCATACATTGTCCTTATTAAAGCTATTCTACTGCACAATTTTCTTTTCTGTGATGCATTACTGTAACACCATTAGCTACTGTGCTTTTCAGGTTGCTTATCCAAAGAAGATTGACATATGCAAATAACTACTCACATGAGAAATATATAATATTATATGAATCAAATTGGTCAAAGTTTGTTATGCATCAATTTGATTATTTATATTTTAACAAAAGTATTGTATTTGTACTTTATCAATCTACGGACAAGAAACCTGAAAAGCATGGTAAACATACAAGCATGTAAATCATGGATCTAATGTGCCCAGTCATGCAATGTTTATAGTGGCATAAAAATTTCAATTGTTGCAATGGATCTCATACATATTGGGCCAATTGGAAGTGATAATTTTATTGGATTACTCTATTATGATATTATGAATGACTTCACTTCTGAGTAGCTAAGATGACATAGATATGACCTCAATTATATTTAATTTTTGCTGTTCTTTTCACTTGATCCAAAACCAGATCATCATTATGAGCCTGAAATGAGTTCCTCATGTAACATGTGATATTTGTGGCTTGTATTTTACCAACTGCCTTCCTTGAAATGTATGAATCAATGTTTTTTGTTCCTGTGTGCATTCCTCACCTAACATGTTGTGGTACTATTTTAAGCCATTTTAAGAGTTTTAAACCTTCATCTACATGATTAAGAATAACCACACAGTACAGTCTGTTTTAGGAGAGTGTGTATGATATAATATTATATTGCAACATCTGCAGTGATAGGCCTTTTATACTTATAGGAATTATCTAAAGAAGTTGTTGATGCACCTGGTAAGGTAGTGGCTAAGAAATGTGATGTTTCAAAGGAAGAAGAGGTCCTAGCACTTTACGACAGCATCAAGGCAGAGTATGGCGGTGCAGATGTGTGTATCAACAATGCCGGGATATCCCATATCTCACCACTGCTCAGTGGACTGACAGAAGACTGGAGAGAAATAATGGAGGTCACATTTATAGTTACATTAATGTTGTATACATACATCATCCATAACACTGCAGGTGAATTTATTATCAGCATGTATAATGACAAGACAGTTTGTGAAGCAGTTGAAGGAGAGGGATTGTGACACTGGACACATTATAATGATGGGAGCGTTAGTTATAGAATATTGTATTTACAAGTTTAAGAGCCTAATTTCAGCTTCCTAAGTACGTAGTTAATCCTTTTCAAAGGTATCTTTATAGTTGTTTTAATGGATCACTTAAAATCTTTATACATTAGTAACAAGAGGTCTAATACGTAGGTATCGAAGAACCGATACGGATACGTACAAAACCGCTTATATTGACACCGATACAATATTGATCCGATTATTGGCTACCTTAGTAGAGTGCTTATGTATTTACACAGTGTATACCATTACCATCCTCCTTGTGTTGTGCATAATTTACTTCTACATATGTGTGTTTGTGTATATGTCATTGTCTCTATCAGTGTCACACCTTGAAAGGCAATGCTATTAATGTTATCCACAACAAAAATAAAACATTCCATATGGAAAATTGGTACTGACTAGAAGCTTAATTTTCACAATGGGAAGTTTACGTATATCAATGAAGGACAACAACAACCACTGGTACAGAGCTATGATAACGGCCAGTCATCAGACATTTTCTGGCATTTGACCAACCAAATCAAATTTGGCCAGACAAATTTACTATACATTATCAATGGAGAAGTCAATACGTAAATTTACAATAGGAAAACAAATGTCTGGACCATAAGCACTGCTGGTATATAGATAAGCATATAGCCATAAGAACTGTCATTCCAAACGTTTTGTATACTGTATAGCTAGCGGGAAAATTTGGAGGGGAAAAGTTTGATGAATTCGATTGGCAAATCATTCATGATTCACCAAACGAAAGCCATCCAAATTTTACTTACTTCTGGCTGAATCTATCCATTCATCAAACTTTTCCTTGCCAAACGCTCATAAAAGTAAATCACCAAACTTTACCGCTAGATATATGGTGGGGTAGTCTTGAATGCACTATTAGAATAGTTGAACTCTTGATTGTAGTGGGTATGGACACAAAGTGTCTCCTGGTGCAGGAGGGCATTTCTATTCTGCTACAAAATTTGCTCTCAGAGCTGTCACTGAGGGGATAAGGCTTGAACTGAGGAACATGAAATCAGGAATAAAAGTTACAGTAAGCAATTGCACTGGTGTTCTATACAAACTTAGTATTATTACGTATTGCAAATTATAGGAAATCTCTCCAGGATATGTTTACACTGAGATCATTCAACGTGCTTTCAAATGTGATGATGATACAGCTAAGAGGATTTATGATCAGCTTAACCCTGAGGTGAAGTTTACAATAATTAACTAACGTGTTGACTTTACTATTTCAGGCACTGGAGCCCGAGAATGTTGCCAGTACTGTTCTACATGTGTTATCGACTCCGAGTAGAGTAGAGGTACATAACAGAACCTGTAGCTACATTGCAAAGGTGCTCTGCAAAAACCGTCCGTGTTCACTACTTCACACAAATAGCTGTAAATCTTGGAAGTTGTCGCTACTAATTTTACATACGTATATTAAAATGTAGTCAGATCATTTGTCAACTAATATGCAAATTTCTACAACAACAGTGAGAGAGTTATGAGATTTTAAAGTTCTAAAAATGGGTGTGAAAAATTTTGAGGGTTTTTTGCAGAGCAGTTACATTTATGTTTATATACGTATGTTAATTATTAGGTTCATGATATGATTGTGTTCTCCACAACTGAAACAACATTTTGAATCATTAACTAGCTAGCTACCTTCTCATCTACATTAATTTTCTAATCATGAATAGATTATTATTGTACATATTTCAAATTTTCGCATCAGCAATTTTGTACATGTGGCTACTATGGTAGCGATGTATTGATTAAGAAACTTTCATGTTTCTTACTTTCCAACTAGTTAGCAATGTAAGTATGTATGATTACATTTCCACTTCTTTTAATATAGCACTATTCAAACTTCATGGTGCTATGTACGTATGTGAAAAATACAGCACTGTTTATATATGTATATGTATGTATGTACTATGTGTGATGCATATGGTTCCTTTGATAATGTGTCAATATAGTGCTACTGTTCTATATAGACTATAATTAGCTACTCATCATACTGAGTTCTATAACTATATACCTATCACAGTTCTATAACTATACCTTTTGAGTAACTTCATGGAATATAAAGCACTGTAGCTTTTGATCCACCCATGCAAAATAAAATAATTATATATTATAATGTTATGTGTATGTATTGGAGGAAATCGGTGCCACCAGTTCTAAGTACCAGCCATTACAAGTTTTATGGCATTGTTTGTGCGCCTACTCCTGACGAATCATCCTTTCTTGCCCGATTCACCTGTTACTTGAGAATTAGTGCCTTCATTGTTTGTAGAATCAATAACTTGAAGTTCAACAAAATTGGTTCAGCCAGTCTTCTGATACAGCCTTATAAAGTCCTTCCTTCACAAAAAAAACTATATGGCAGCCGTTTTTCTTCTTTGTTTCATTTTCATTGCACCCTTTTCGTGGGCTTGCGGGAGCTTGTGTGAACCTGGCTCATTTTGTACATTCACTTGTTTGTCTAATAACTCACTTATTTCTTTGTGGATTTGTATCAGCACTTCTCCCATGTACGTATGCTCCACCTGTCACACTATTTCAGCCTGAAGTAAACACTTGAATGTATTTGAGAAAGGCTATTACACTGCAGGTTGATAGTTTCCATAACTTGGACCCCCATCAAATGATTTGCATAAAATTTCAGACACACAATCTATATTGATGTATCAATCTTTAGTAAAAGTTAAAAACAATTGCGGGGCTGAGTTATTCAAAACAAAAAGTTTAATATTGTGTGCTATATATATGTAACCAAACCTAAGGAAACCTAAGTGAAAATGCCCTGTAAACTACGTATTGTATGTCATAAAGATTTTTGACAAATAATTTCTTGGCCTCAACTGATATCAAAGTTTTTGGTCGCATGCACTTTTTACACCCAAGGTATTTTTATTTAGCATATACGTAGTAACCATACATGTTACGTATAATATATATATATATATACGTACATTCTCGCTTTATTGATTCTATATAGTAAGAACGTACTAGGTGTATGATAGCTTCTATGGTGGCTTATCTACAACATCTGCAAATTTTTGAGTGGTGCTGTGTGTAAATAACTCACTCAGTGGTCGTGTATGCTGTTTCTTTTTGGCCTTGCGACTCACTATCGTGGGTCTTGATCCAATAGATAAAATGTAATTAATGATCATTTTATTGTCACAGTAAAAGTTTATCTTACACCACCATACAATGTTTTTTATTAGAATTTCCTTTGTTGACATCCTTGAAATGTTCAAACACACTATTAAAACACTAAAGTTTCATTGTTTATAAGGTGTTGTCATTGTGGGAATATTAAAATAAACAATACTAAACCCTCTTACTAATATGACTTTACAGTACTCACTCCGTATGCACTGCAGAAAATTTAAAACACATGTAGCTAGCTAGCTAGCTAGCTATCTAAGTAGCATTGCAGCAGTGATTTATCATACTTAGTTGCATGGAATTATAAGATAAAACAACCTATAGCTACCTTCTATGGGGTTGCACCCACCACACCCCCTACTCCATATATACACTGATTTAGCTAGGAAGTTACTTGTATTTATATAATTACTTAAACATACATATACTCAAAATCTTGTATTACCCATCTTTAAGAAAAACAGTCTATAGCATCTGGGGACAGTGCCCCTAGACCCCTGCTTCAAAGTTTCACCTATATATTTATTTTGACCTCCCTTCAGAAAATCCTGTTTTATGAAAAACAACTTGTCCTACAATAAAACTCCAAACTGGCAATGGTAATCAACAACAACATCTGTGGCCAAATCAACAACAGAATCCCTTTAAAATGCATACCTGTATGTGACCATTTAAAGTGGGCACTTGGTGGTTTCTTTGAATATGCTTAGTTTACTGTTCATTAGTAGTAAACAATGTAGTGATCACACTGTTGAGGTTAGCACTTAATTATGTATACCCCTTGGCCCGTAAAGTGTTGTACATACAATTATACTTGCTTGATGTGATGTTACCGTATAGCGGGAAGAATAGAAGTTTGTGAATCAAACGATTTTGCTCTCAGAAGAAATATTTGCGATTTTTAAATACCATGTCCACACCAAGATTAGCTATGTATATGAAAAATGTATGGATCATGCGTCCCAGATCGTAAAATTACAAATAAAAGACATGCATTTAAAGAAAAATGTATTGGAGTATGAATGCTTGACCATATGCATAATAATATTCAATGATTATTGTCTGGTTTGCCCTAATTGACTGTACAACTGTTGTGTAGCATAAATATTAGTTGTTTGACATTATAGTGAGTCAGTATAGCTACAAACATGAAGTAGTAGTGGTAACATGAGCAAAATTAAAAGCCTCACGGTAAATTCCTGCTATACAGTAAACAGCTTTTAACCATATAAGGAAGATATATCAAACAAGCTTGTAATGGTACTAATTAGAAAAGGTATAGGCTAACACTGAATACAGAAGTTGTTCATAAGGCACACAAGTGCATTAAAATTAATTGATAATGTATAGGTGCAAATACGTGCAAGGAAATCCTGGCAAACTAATTTTACTGAAATAATACTATAGAGAGGACTCATATAGCTACATGTTGAATTAATAACCATACTAGAAAGAGAGAGGTAATAGTGCTGTCATGGCTGAAATCCCCATGCAACGATGCTCCATCTCTTTTCCACTCATATTACAATGATACACAGTTATGTAATTAACAAAACTAAAGTTAGCGCAGAAGTGACACCCCTTCAGCTTGTGAATAAGCTCTACCAGATAGGCATGGAAGACTAGGTAAGCTGAGGGACTAGGTAGGCATAGAAAACAATAGGTATAACCATAGGAGACTAGCAGGTGGATAAGGCAGCCGACTTAAGAAGCTACGTAGCTAAATAGGCATGAGAATGTATAGGCATAGCAATAAGGACTATACGTATGCAGACGTAAGAAGTATAGGCAAAGTATACTAGAGACATAGGAGACTATAGGTGGCCATGGTATAGGGTGTAGCATGCACATGCAGGCATAGGAGACTATACATAGGTGGTCATTGCAGACTAGGTTATATACTTACATAGGCAACTAATGTGCCGCCATTGGTATACATAAAAAGCATATGAACTGGGTTGGAACCTGTGACAGATCTTTGCTTTGAGTTCTGCATGTGCATGCATGTGTGTACCATGTAAATGTTCGATATACACTGTACTATCACTTTATATAACTATAAATCATCAACTTTGTAGCAACATGTGCATATACAGGTATACATTATTATTATATTACATATTAGCTATTCTTGTAGAGCTAAAGACAGCTATTACCGAGGCTACCACAGTGTAAAAAAAGTTTGATCACAGTTTGCTTGAGGTACACAATTATGATACCGATTCCTCGTTTCAGCACTCATACCTATAAGCTCTTCAATAAGAGTGTAGATCTTCGCAGGAGTGAAGATAATGCCGGGGGTTCAGGTGAGTTCTTGTTTTATGGTGCACTCATTACAGAGGCACCCGCAGGGATGGAGAAGCTCCAATGATGAGGTGGAGGTGAGATCAAATACCAAGGGCACAGTAGCACTGATCCTCTACAATTTAAAGAAAAATCAAAATCAGCATCATATATTGCCGGCATAGTATAGAAGCATATCTCCTGTTGCAAGAACATATATAGTATACATGCATTGATACATACATACATACATACATACATACATACATACATACATACATACATACATACATACATACATACATACATACATACATACATACATACATACATACATACAAATAATTATACACACATAGATTATACATACATACATATATATACATGCATGTATGTATGCATGCATACATCCATCCCGAGATCCATACTGACACACACACACACACACACACACACACATACATATATATACATGCATGTATGTATGCATGCATACATCCATCCATCCCGAGATCCATACTGACACACACACACACACACACACACACACACACACACACACACACACACACACACACACACACACACACACACACACACACACACACACACACACACACACACACACACACATATATATACATGCATGTATGTATGCATGCATACATCCATCCATCCCGAGATCCATACTGACACACACACACACACACACACACACACACACACACACACACACACACACACACACACACACACACACACACACACACACACACACACACACACACACACACACACACACACACACACACACACACACACACACACACACACACACACACACACACACACACACACACACACACACACACACACACACACACACACACACACACACACACACACACACACACACACACACACACACACACACACACACACACACACACACACACACACACACACACACACACACACACACACACACACACACACACACACACACACACACACACACACACACACACACACACACACACACACACACACACACACACACACACACACACACACACACACACACACACACACACACACACACACACACACACACACACACACACACACACACACACACACACACACACACACACACACACACACACACACACACACACGTACCATACATACCAGCATAAGCTAGCTAATTAACGCCTTGAGTCACGCATCTGATTGCTAAGATGAACCCCACACTCGACTCGACAACAGAACATCAATTGCGAGACCGATCGAGTAGGCACCGTAAATTATACATACTACTTGACTTAACGCACAGCGCTTATAAAATATGAGCGCGTAAAAGAAATATTAATTGGAAATGGAGCAGTGGAAAGGAAAAGTAGCTATTGTAACTGGAGCATCATCCGGAATAGGTCGTGAAGTGGCAAAGCAGTTAGCGTTAAATGGAATGATAGTGATTGGATGTGCAAGAAATCAGAGTAGAATTGAGGTATCCCGTGGAATCTACTTATAATCAGCTAGCTATGTTACGAGCAATTGCTCTAATCAGTACCATTAAATTAATTACGAGTAAATCGTGACCGGCACGCGTATAATTTAATCAGCTATGTTACGAGCAATCAATGTTGTGGTTTTAATTACGAACAAATCGTGACTAACTTGCGTGCAGTGATTTTCGCTCCGATTTGATCGGCAGTTGGCAGTATGAATATTATAGAATGTGTGCATGATTGCATCACGTTACAAAACAGCTTACTATTTATACACCTATCAAGGTTTTTTGCCCCACCTCCCCTATTTGGGAAATGGAGTGGACCCCCGGCCCTGGGTAAAGCATTTGTATTTTATTATATAGTTGTATTAAAGCCTATAGGTCTGAGTTGTTAAAGCCCTCGGTTCTCTTGGGTGGGGTAAGGAGAAGATTAGACAAAAAATTTGCCCGACCCATAAGGATAGTAGACTTCTCTGTAGTCCTCCTATTCCCCTACTTTGCCTGTATATATATATATGGGGGAGGTGTGGCAAAACATTGATAGGTGCTTTATTTGATTGGATGCCACCAAAGTAATATGCCTAAGAACATTGGTGGAATCACTCGTTGTGTTTCAGCTAAGTTATGCACTTTCTGTGTGGGGTCCCTTGTTAAGTAAGGATGTTATCTTGTTTAAGTTGTCTGCATAATGGAGCCATTTGGATAACTTGTGGATCTAATGAAATATGATCGTGATTGTAGACTGGGACTTAGATGGTTTTCTTTGAACTTGTTATTAATTTGGCATTGTTATGCAGTGCCTTGAATGTGATGTATAGCTAGGTAGCTATTACACAGATGAGCACTGATTGACCTATTACATTTGGTCACCAGCATTTTTACAAAACACGAGCTCCACCCAGCTCATTTTGTCAATATTTCCTTATCTTTAAATATTTTGCTCGATGGCTAGCTACATCTTAGTGGAGCAGTTAACCCAAGTATGTATTTGTTTGAAAGTCCCCCATATCTTCTATCTTTTCTGTACAGCCATTTTCTATCCGTGACTTGATTGACATTATAATTATAATATGGCTTTTTGTAGGCTTAGGAGACTACTATAGATGCACGGTGTCTGATAGTGCATAGTGCAAGATACTAATTGGCTAACCAGGCGTGTAGCAAAGGAGCTAGACTGTTTTGTTTGGTGTAATTTCTTGTTTGTTGTAATGATGATAGTTGTTGTTGTTGTTGTAATTATGTATGTGTGTGTTATTTGTATGTATATGTATGTTTGTGGATGGCAGTGGTTGCATTGCCCACCATGCATGGGACATTTACAAACATGATATTATGTCAAATTCCCACTATATAGCCTCATATAATTATGCCCAAGGGCTGGGGGTAGTGGAAGAATACGTACATCAATTTGATAGTCTCTTGTGGCCAGACCGCTTTTTTCTGTTTTGTACTTATGATGTGGAAAGGTTTTAGCTACCATAGATTATTTGAGCTGTTATAGAATCCACATTTGGAGGCTAATATGAAGGGGAGGCTGGCCCAAAAATGTTAACTGTTGTAAAATCATAGTAACATTAGTTACACATTATAAATAGGTGACCACCATTACTGATAATGCTGGTCAGTTTGTGTATGCCGGTATATCATACATAAATGTTGCTATATTCCTATGGTTCTGTAAATCCATCTAGCTATTTAGTGTAATAGAACAGGATGTGTGGTGGATAGATTCGAACATGTGTAGACTATTTAGAATCAATCCTCCTATGTATTCTTGTTCCAGCTTGCTTTGTGTTCCAACTATGTAGCTATAAGGCAATTACATTATGTAGCTATTTTGTCTCTTACATTTTTGCCAGTGCTAATGTCAACAAATTTTATGCTAATGCTCACCATATGGTTTATGGCACACTTTTGTCTAACCAGTCTAAATGTTAAGAGGAAGCTGAAATTCTGTCTTTAACGCCTGACTATTTTCTATTTTACTAGTTTCTTATCATTCTCTTGTTCACTGTTCTTTTCATCATGACTGACTGCAATTTTGTAGTACAGTAAATAATTTCATAATGTTTCTACCTATTTATTTTATTTGGATAATTAGAAAAATTTACAATATACGTACGTAGCTAATTGAGCAGTTATAAACAGGCTATAGAACTGATAGATTGTTATTGTCATTGATTCAGTAGAAGACCTATAGCTACCTACTGGTATCTGTTTATATACATCATTGTTTATCATGTGTTCCACAGTTACTACATGTACAAAAATGCGTAGTACTGATGTAAATAAGTTCCGTAATTTATGGATTACCAGGTAGGTATACATTGATGCTAACATAGGAAAACTATTATATCACTAACACTTAGCTCTATTTGATGCTGCAGTTGAAAAGTCAGTAGAGTATATTTACAAAGATCGCTAATTACTGTAAAAATGTAGCTAAGTAATTAGTTTTAATTTGTAGATTCAAAGGTTCAGAAAAGATTAAAATTTAATTTCAATTGATATTGTGATACTATCTCTTATTTATGTAGCAGAGATGGTGTCACAGTGCGAGTTGAAATTCTATTTCAGTGGAGTAGGAAGATACTTTTGGTTGGAGGGGTGAAAACCTTAGAATTTCATAGTTCTGATTGGTGTGAACTAACTATGACCAAAAAAGGAGCTCTTGCTCACTACATTTGGATACTTCATTCACAAATATATGCTATTCCATGCACCCATTTAAAAATAATTTTCATTTATATTTACCAACCAACTTCAGTCAACCAAAGTGCTTACAAACAATGCCCCTCCAACTTTGAAAGAATCAAAAGTTGGAGGGGCAACTCGCCCCCTGCTCTCTTCCTACTCCCTTGTATTTTCTGTTACTAAAATAATCAAATATTATTCTCAGCATTTGCTCATTTTAATAAAAGAACCTTCGAGTGTGGAAAATGTGCATTTGTTCAAGATGTCATTGCCAATTTCTTGTGAAAATATCATTTTTATATGAAGCCAGGAGTAGCTATTGAGATAATTATATTTATTTTTAAATGCGGTTCGAAATCCTTACTATTATAAACAAAGCTACGTACAATGAAGGAGCATTTTGTTCAGACTCTAAGGAATCATGTTCATCGCCAATTACTATATGTGACCGGCCAGTCACATATATAAACACTTTACTACAGTACACCGGTACTCCCTCTACTATTATTATGGACTTTATTTATAGTTTGCATGTATACATTGCAACATCTGCAGTGATAGGCCTTGTATACTTATAGGAATTATCCAAAGAAGTTGCTGGTGCACCTGGTAAGGTAGTGGCTAAGAAATGTGATGTTTCAAAAGAAGAAGAGATCCTGGCACTTTTCGACAGCATCAAGGCAGAGTATGGCGGTGCAGATGTGTGTATCAACAATGCCGGGATATCCCATATCTCACCACTGCTCAGTGGACTGACAGAAGACTGGAGAGAAATAATGGAGGTTATGTTTAGTTAAATTAATTTTGTATACACACATCATCCATAACACTACAGGTGAATTTTTTATCAGCATGTATAATGACAAGACAGTTTGTGAAGCAGTTGAAGGAGAGGGATTGTGACACTGGACACATTATAATGATGGGAAGGTTAGCTAATGGTATTTGTAGTGGCTATACTTGTAATTTAGAGTATTCGTATAATAGTGAAATGAATTTTCTTTAAGGAACCAGTAGAGCAGCTTTCCTATAAAATAGCAGATCCTTCCCAGTGCACTTTCAGAGGGTATATGTTGTTTTTGGTTGACTATTTTAATGGATCACTTAACATTTATGTATTTAATTGAATGGATGTCCAACGAATCTTTTTCCACTTGATTTCCCAGTTATTTGAGAATTGTTATCTTTGTTTCAAGAGTCCCCTGTAATGGAATTAGTAGGCTCATCAAAATTGGTTCAGCCAGTCTTCTGACATTATGCAGCCTGTGTATGTACATATGTAGCTATGTATAAGACTGTTACTCTTGTATGTCATTGTATGTTATGTGTAATAGGCTATAGTGGCACTTTAGTGTTATCATCAATGTAGTATTAGAGTAGTTTCAATCTTCACTTTAGAAGTCTTGTGAATGTACTATTAGAGTAGTTACATCTTGTACACTTTAGTATATTTGGACACAAGGTGTCTCCTGGTGCAGAAGGGCATTTCTATTCTGCTATGAAATTTGCTCTCAGAGCTGTCACTGAGGGGATAAGGGTAGAACTGAGGAACATGAAATCAGGAATAAAAGTTACAGTAAGCAATTGCACTGGTGTTCTCAGAGTATACAAAATTATGTATTGCAAATTATAATTATAGGAAATCTCTCCAGGATTTGTTTACACTGAGATTATTCAACGTACTTTCAAATGTGATAATGATACAGCTAAGACCATTTATGATCAGATTATCCCTGAGGTGAAGTTCAATGCAACAATAATTAACTAATGTGTTATTTCAGGCATTGGAGCCCGGGGATGTTGCCGGTACTGTTCTACACGTGCTATCAACTCCAAGTAGAGTAGAGGTATGTATGGAACCTGTACATGATTACAAAGGTGCATATATGTTATCTGCACTAGATACATGATATGATTGTGTTCTCTACAAGTGAATCAAGATTTTGAATAGATAATTATACTGTATAATAGCCATTTATAATAGCCATTTATAATAGCCATTTATAATAAGGCTACTCACTATAATAATAAACACATTTTTCTATATAGACGTTATCGTGACTCATGACTGGATTATATATTATGTATTTATCAATTTACATATCCATGATTTGCAATTGTACATCTGGCTACTAGCCTGTACGTGCTTAATACAAAAATATTGTTTGGTTTCCAGCTGGCTAGGATCAACTATTTACATCCGTACAACTTCAGTGATGTATATGTATCTATAATCTAATTAGCTATCTCATTATTATAATCACAAATTGTTTTACATGCATACGTATTTGCTAAATTTTAAGCTACAGACTGGTGTATAATAAAAATGTCAACACAAATCTAAATTCATGACATTTTAGTAATAGCTAAATTTCCACTACTTGTCTCTTTATAGCATAACTTACACTTTGAGGACCCAAACTAGTCACATGGCCAGCTCCTTGTATACATAGCTTTAGTGCTTCAGTGATTATGAATGAATATATATAATCTCCCATGTATATCTACTACTGTAGCTATAACTATATGGAATTATAGGCCCAGAAATCAGCACTCCTTAGTATTTTTTGACTATCTACCATGGAAGCAAGCTTTCCTCAACAAACATGACACATGTAAAATAATGAGTGCAAATACAATCCAATGCAGGTGGTTGATGAAAAAGGTGATCTCATTGTATATTATAATGCATGGCCTAAAATTAATATGCTCATTAGCTAAAATGTTTTAGCTATACGTACCTTGCTATATATGCTCCTCGGTTGTTGGATACTGTATATAATATAGCGAGGTGTTTTGAACTGTTTTCACAGCTGAAAATATTCACAGATAATTTTCATGGATCAATTTGGGACTATCCATATAGGATGGGTGTTGGTAAAATCAGGAGGGGAGCGGGAACGGGAGCGGGAGATTGCTTGGTAAAACCGGGAACTGGGAACCGGGAGATCACATGCAATAAGGGATATCATCACGTGTTGACTGTCTATAGCTATGGCTCGTGACATCGGCTTTATTACTATCTATATGCGCTAGATGCAGATGACCTGAGAGGCTATATATACGTAGCTATATAGTTGTTTATTTAGTGAGGTGATGTTAACTGCCAATAACTGGATGTCGCCATGTAGTCTGGCGTTGCCGACCCTTTTATGCCGCTCGCTTTTTTGATTACTTACAGCGAGCGCCGCCAAGTATTCAAAAAAAGCGAGCGGCGTAAAAGGGTCGGCAACGCCAGACTAGTCTCCGTGATGGAGGACTGAGCAGCGCAAACAGTGCGTTCAGGCCTGCCAAGTTACAGAAGATGCCAGAGATACTGTAAAGCTCAGTTGTAGAAACGTGTCAGTGTTCCGTAATAGAAAGCTGCCGCTTATAGTTTGCATGGCACCATGCACTAGCGCAATCAAAAGGAGCTAGTATCCAAAAAGCTTATTTCCGTTTTTATTCGTGGTGGCGGAATTTCCGGAAAAAGGCTGACGGCGAGACTAGGCTGAGCCATGTAGCTACGTACGTAACTACTATAAGTCTTGTGTACATCTAGTCTGGCGTAGCCGACCCTTAAAAAATACAAGGGTCTGGTCTGCCTAGCATCACTGACGCACTCGTGTAATAACTTACGGTATTACGTCAGTATCAATATCACGTATTCTATGTATTTCGTTGTTATTGACTAATGATTCATCACTGCTTCTAAATCAATTTACCGTATAGGCTATGGTTGTGATATAACAAGCTAATCGAAATTGAAGGCAAACAGGTGTAACACAGCATCTTTCCAAAACTGGTAGAAAAGACCCCAAAATACATCGTTCCCTAGACAAAAACCCATAATAACCATTTGTTGCTCGAGTTTGAATATTTGCCACATCCCTAACGACGAGCCACTGCTTCAGATACGATATCGATATCTCTGACATTATTGATTTATGAAAAATTAGTACGAGTTATGCGCTAATTAACAATACTGCGATCTGATTGGTTTTACAAGATTCTCGTAATTTTACACGAGTACAGTATGCTGGACAGACCAGACCCTTGATCAGCGCGCGCGATCAAATCCAAGGGTCTGGCTACGGTAGACTAGTGTACATCCTCCACTGAGTGCCTGGTTCAGTAATATATTGATATAAATAATCGTATATGATCTTGAACCAGATTAGTCTCGCGAGCCAGACCACTTTTTTTCTTTTATATTTGGGACGGGGAAAAAAGGGTCTGGTATACTCACCGTTAAAATCCTGTGTAGCATCCTACCCAGTTTGAGGTAGGCGACGATTGGCTGGCGGTCTGCAGTAATAGGTGGCGACGACCTACAAAGAACCTGAGCGCTATACCTCGACTGTATGTCGTCACAGACCGTGTTCTCAGGTTCTTTGTAGGTCGTCGCCACCTATTACTGCAGACCGCCAGCCAATCGTCGCCTACCTCAAACTGGGTAGGATGCTACACAGGATTTTAACGGTGAGTATACCAGACCCTTTTTTCCCCGTCCCAAATATAAAAGAAAAAAAAGTGGTCTGGCTCGCGAGACTAGAACCAGATGATTCGGATAAATTGAAAAGCCAAAAATTGTAATGCACGTAGACTAACAATATCCCTTACTGCACGTGATCTCCCTGTTCCCAGTTCCCGGCAATCTCCCGCTCCCCTCCTGGTTTTACCAACACCCCACTGAGTAGGATTTGTGTTGTCATCTATGCCATGGGAGACAGTTTAATTATATACAGTGCATATAAAATGTCATTAGCTTAGCTAAATAATTCATCGAGGTGACGAGGTTTACCTGATAATTAGCTAAGGTTTTAAGTAGGTTATAATTATCGTGGCATATTTATTAGTATTTTGAGATTTATCGTTGTAATTAAATTTAAGAATTCAACTGATTGATTTAAAAACAACAGGCCTACACGAACAACCTTAGGGAAGGCTGCATTCGGAAACAGAGTTGTGCATAGGCTTTCGCTTCCCCTATTATGCTTGCATTATGCTCCAATTTGTACAAACATTGCTCTTAATAATTATTATATAAGATGACTCAGCATTTTAGTTCAGTTATCACGCACGGAATGGTACTTTGACTGTTTTGTTAGAGTCGTCGATCTAGTATTTTATTATAGCTATTCTGATTGTTCTATTAGAGTGTATAGATATTTCCGGCTTGACTCGGCAAACGATTCGAGATCGAGGGGTCCGTATAGCTATACACTCTGGCTCCGGGTCAAATCAGTTTTCAAAAATAAGAAATCAGTTATCAAATCATAAATATGGATCAGTAAAACTTCGTTTTCTGTTGGTTAGATATCACGAGTGTTTACTGATTTCTCTGCAATGTACGTAGTGGACTCGGTAGTGGATAATCGTGCGGTGTTTAGTGATGTAATGCGAAATCTTTTCTACTCCTCCATCTATCTAGTCTCGTGAACCAGCCCCTTTTTTTCGGACGAATATATAAGAAAAAAAGGGGCTGGTTCACGAGACTACCATCTATTATGTTTAGTATTTAAAGATTTATAAATACTGACAAATCAGTTTTCAGATTACAAATACAAAAAATGCAATGGTCATCACACATCAACAATGTAGCCATTAAGCTTCAGTATTGAACTTTATTAAGCGTAACTTGAGTAATTGCTCCTCTGAAACAAAAGCCTCTGCTTACCTGTCCCTGGTTTGCGTAGGGGTATGGGTAAAACCGGGAGTGGGAGATCAGTGGATAAAACTGGGAGATGGGAGATCACATGAGTGATGTATGGAATATGCTGCTTAGCAGGTAGCTATAGCTACAGTCTCCATTATAAATGCATGGTCGACTCCGGCGGCTTTTCGATTAGCTACAATTACACGGCGTGCCATACATGCATTCCCTCTGCTGCTGCAAGAAGGCAAGGGTGCGCTATTCGTTTATGACGGGCCACACAGGCATAATACCAGCTATACCATGCATAACATTGTTCGACCGGCCATTTAATAGCTATGAATATAAAACAATTCAACATTTTTAAATTTTATTTATTAATCAACAAAACCCATAAGGGGTAGCTAGCTATAACGTTGATGTATTAACTAATTAAGTAAATTATATTACATATGATAACTTATACTTAAAAGAGTTTAAGTCATCTGTTTCTACGATACTCTAGCGAAGAATGATTGTCAGTAAGCATCTGTTTTCGATTGATATAATGTTGAAATTTGAGATGGTGAATTGCCCTGCTGAGTGGGAAAGCAGGCATTGGTTGATATTAATCAGATGATGATGACTTTATATAATAGGGTAAGTCTGGCATTTCTCAATGTTTGGAGGGTGGGCCACTGCAGTTCTGTTAGCATTTGAGTTATACTATCGTGATGGTGTTTCCGCCAAGAGTAATTTAAAATGAACCGAGCAGCACAATGTTGGATTATTTCAATCTTGTTGATAATATTTTGATGGTGAGGATCCCAAATTGACGCACAATAGTAAGATTAATTGTTCATAACTAAGTTCCCTAATACGTATACTGACAGCTGTTGTTGCAAAGTAAATTCCTTTTCAAAAAACCTAGAAGATGGTTTACTTTGTTACAGACAATGTGTGGACGCCAGGATAGTTTTATGATCTAGAAGGATGCCAAGATAAGGATGTTGTTCAACTGTTGTTAGTGGGTTACCCTGCATTGTATAAGTGAACTGACTCTTTTGGTGCTTTTTACTTAATTGAAGAATGTTGCGTTTTGCAATGTTAAATTCCATTTGCCAGGTAGTAGCCCATTTGGTGAGTAAACTAAACATTTGAACAACATATATAGTAGCTACTAGCTATCAGGTTCAACACAAATTCTGTTCACTAAGCTGAAATCAATGAAATCCGACAAAACTGCACGCAGACTCTCAACTTGTAAAACCAAGTTAGTCAATACCATACACTGTAAACACTCCACCACCTTTAAACGTGTACATCACTATGAAACACAAGACAAATTTCACAACTATAAAACGAAAAATAAATAGCCCTAGACTTATGTATCATAAGCTTCAAATCCCTGACAACACTGTCTATCTACTGTACAATACAAACACATGTCAATCTAACCCCATCACACATACAATATATTAAACTCACCAAGATCACCGCACAACTGACAATACCGCAGTCTGTCCACTGTACAATACAAATTAATACCACTGCATAATGTAACATCACATAACAATACTCACCACCATGCTCTTAGTAAAATTTATTAGTAACTTGACTGAACTATATATAATGTAGTCGTAATAGCTAATCATATGTGTGTAATTCAGCAGACACAGAGATATGGCTTGAAGACACCTGTGAAACACAAGAATTTATATTAGTGTTGCATACATACGTGACTGGAAGAAATTAATGGTTGGCTTGAAGACACCTGTAAAACACAAGTATTGCATACATAACCGGCAGTAGTTAGCTAAAATTAATGGTGAACCTGCAGCTGCTTTCTTAGATGTATTCACCTTGATCATAGCAATGGTTATGTTTATAGCCAATATTCAACAAACTCACGTGAGCCATGCACGTCTGGGATATTGTGAAAACACATCAGCTTCAATGAGCCTTGTCCGCTATCGCGCAATATCTATGAAGGCGACCATAAGCAGGTCCAATCGAGGGGTCCGCAACGCAGCAAAATCCCGTACGAGATTACGTAATCTTTACAATTTTACCAGGCTTAGATTAATATTATTTGTAATTCAAGAATTGGTGTAATTATGTAATTTATTAATTAGTAGGTAGTATTTATGTAATTATGTAATTAATTAATTTAATTAATGTAATTATTTAGTATTTATGCAATTTTTACATGATAGATTACTGAAGATTACAGATTTGTATTAAACAAAATCAAGATTACAGATTACAATTACACTGGGATTACAGGCCAAGCATACGAGATTACAGCCACGTTGTGGACCCCCCGGGTCCAATATAATCATAGATATTATACGCGTAGTATTAAAGTAGACACGCTCTCCACGAACGGAACCTCAGTAGGGAAGAAGTTGAACAACGCGTGCAGCAATGATAGTGATCAATAGTTTCGTTTGCATTTGTTCCTTTCCGTGAAATAGTGGACCCCATAATTTCCTCGATTATTTCAGTAGCGCGCGCGTAGTTAATCGCGTGACAGTACAGTTGCTAAGCAATCCTGAATCATTGCCGAGAAGATGGCTAGAGTGTTGTTCGTTGTGCTTTCTGCTTTTTTATTCATTGTGGCGGTTGATGCGGACTGCATGATAACGCATCAGCGGCTGGCTGCCTGGTACAACTGATCTTATATGGCAATACAAGGTTGTGCAATGCCTCCGCCCCATCTAATTGCAGAATGCTGTTAAACGAAATCTTACGCCACTGTCCACCCACGGTATGCCGTAGCCATACATGTTGCCACGTATTTTATTTACTGTTGTTAACGATACAGGAACTCGCCTATGTGGAAGTGCAACAAGGTTTAAACACACTGTGCAATGCATCTGCAGCATGCTTTAATGTTTCGAGGAATGGTCAAGGTAATCACAATTGTGCCAATGCTAGAAGGAACTTGACTATTGGAGCACCAGTTCAACCAAGTTATGTGTGTTATGGAACCTGCCGCACTCTCTTAAATGATGTTTTAAATGGATGTGGTGAAGTGGGTATTTTACATAGCTATAGCTAGCTATATAGAATATATATAGGGTTCTGCCGAGAGTGGTGGCTCAAAGGTAACATAGACTGATGTGTGTAGGGCTACATAATTAGGTATTTAATTCATGCATCAGTATTTATGTAAGAATTGTACTGGTCAGTTTTAATAGGTACTGGTCGCTAGGTGCTGGTCACTTTGAACCACTGTCAACCAGTGTGGGCTTAGTTGTCAGCTGTGACATGATTTTTAATTAAAAGGGTGGTTATGTTAAGGTTTACTGATGGCCACTTGTTACAGACAATTTCTTGCTTGTAATTTTAGTTGAAAATTATACCACACCTGTCACAGCACAGCTGGTACCAATATAATGTATAAAAATTATTAGGTGGAGTGTTTAATGCTAATCTCTGTCAAGGAAGAAACTCATATTGTTATGTTACAGGAGGGACAAACAGAGAGGAGACTGAGTACCAACGTCCATGTTAGTAGCTGTTGCAGTTTCCTTTCCATTTGTCCCTCCATTAAAATATTGGTTGTTTTAATATAGTCATTATTGCCTATAATAGCTATTGGGAGATTCTCTTATACAAAAGAGCTCTGCATATCATACATCTTTGTACATGTACTAGTTGACGTGCTCAATTAATTTGCCATTGCTTGTGTGCAGGCAGTACTTAATTTCATGCCCTTGTACAAAATTAAATTCTTATTTACACTGGCTATGCAAAAAATAACCTGTTAGCTACGTACATGGCAAAATAACCTGCCATAAAAAGAATTACTATATAAATTTAAGCCATAGCAAAATCATTAAAACTAAGCTCATCCCTCATAGACGTCATGTTGTAAAAGTACAGGAAACATATCCTTTTATGCCCAATGTCCTGTCCATTATGAAACTTTCTAGGCCAACCTTGCATGGGTAGTGGTGGTGGTGCTTTGTCTCAAAGCCGCCACACCTCGGAAAAACAGTTTCCTTGATGCAACAGTCTTGAGCACCTTATAACAATGAACACGCCACAATATAATTATAGCTTAGTTTACAAGAATTAGTGTATTTATGGAGACGGTGATTTTACAGGTTATGAAATCATGCAATGTATAGGTTGTCACATCAGTAGTCCCTTTAATATTAGGGATCGACACAAAAACATGATATCTGACTGCCTGCTGGCCTACAGTAAGACCCACTGTAGCATTGCTCCAGATTATTGTTGAGATTTTGCCTTGTTCAGTAACACTGTGAATTTAAACCATGTGTGTGCCACCTGCTTTGTAAGGGAATAACAAGCTTGATCTAGCTGTGACAAATGAGAATCCCACCCAATGATAACCCATAGCAACTGTAACCTAAAATTAAATACCATAATTATTTCTATTGTTAATCTACTGCTATTGTTAAGAATATACAATGACATCGAATTCTTGCCAAAGGAAGATAAGGTAATGCTGTATTTGTACAATTAAAAGGTTTAACCACAGTACTAACAAGACAGAGCGCTTCAGTTTTAAAAGTGGGCATGCCAAACAGTAGCAAGGCGTTTAAAAGTAGAAGTGGCTTACAGTGTTACAAAAATAATTTCAACTTTCTACTACGTATGTACATTTTTATTACTAAAGCACTGGAGTTTAATGAATATTAATATTTTGAGTTGCCATGTGGTCCTTAGTGATGACTCTTTGTTCATGTGACTTCTTCATACAATGCACTTCGTTACTAATGCCACACCTATCAATAATATTGATAGCAAGTGTAAAAAGCAGTAGGATTTGTTTGATTGGTTATTCAGGCTTCATTTCACTACACGTGAATGGTTTTTTAGTAGCCTGGGGGGTGGACACATGTAGCTGTGTTTGATGAGTACTCATATGTATAAAATGGAACTATACTATCAGGGTTGCTTTAGTTTGTCTTATAAAAGTACACTGTCTGCAGCGGCGGAGGAATGTCACCACAAACATTGTCTTAGAAGTAAACTGTCCTCCTGATATTTTCAGACATGTGTAGTATTTTGGGTAGTTGATTTAAATATTTGACTCTGGTCACGTGTATATTACTAACTGATACAGATGGTGATTTTAGGATTTATTCTATATAACTGTTTAAATTTCCTGTAGACTGGTATTGGTGTTGGGCTCAAAGCAGGAATTAATAGAACTTGTCCCAATGTTGATCCTGCTGCTTGTCAAACTGCTCTAGGTGCATTTGACAACAATAATGAGTGTACTACAGCATTTAATAGTGAAGTTTCTGATACATCAACTCTTTGTCAAGGAACGTGCAGGACTTTAATAGATGCCATTACATCTTCCTGTGGAGATGCGGTAAGTAGCTACATATTCCTAAGCATTTAATTGTTATGTATATATGTAGCAATATGTATATACAGCTTTATTACATGTTTTTGTTTGTTGTGATTGTGTAACTAGCTGTTTTGAGCTCCTCGGCCATTAGCTGCATGTGCTGACACTATAATCTCACATGACAAAACCTCTTTTTAGTGTAGCTGCTTGCAGTATAAACACTCACACTCTATCCGTATAATTTGTCTGAGTATAAAAGCAACCAGGCCATTAAGACTAGTGTGTAAACTGGCAAAATATGGCATGTTCGTTTAATCCTTGAGTAAACCATGAATGATTTCCAGTGAATTTAAAATAACACCTTCTTTATTATTTAAAATAGGGAAATAAAAACTAAAGAAATGAAGCACTATTGTGCGAAACCCTCGGTGCAGTTGTGCAACATAGCCAAGACGAACAGCAAATGTCGCCATAACTTTTGAATAAAGCGTTTACAGCAAAATCCACATGTTTCATTTGTTAAACTTGCCAAGAGAAGCTTAATGGCACCTTCCTTTAAACCTATAAATGAGGTACGCAGCAGTTAATAAAGTGGTAACAGACAAATTCACACAGAGCCGCATAAGACAACTACTATAACCCTCGGCGCCCTGAGTGTTAACAAGTAGCTAGCAAATATAGCTATCACACACAACACCCAGCATTGTATACTGCAATTGTTTGCTCAAGTATAGAACTACAGCTGGGTAGCTGGGCGCTAGGTCTAGAGCTTATGATAATGGCCAGTCATCAGACATTTTTTGGCCAACTTTGACATTTGACCAACCAAACTAAATTTGACCAGACAAATTTACTATACATTATCAATGGAAAAGTCAATACATTTACAAAAGGAAAACAAATGTCCAGACAATTTCAACCATTGGCTGGCTGGCAGACAAAGTTTTCAAAAATTTTAAAATTAGCTATATAGGAGGCAGCACTTGGCTACTTTGAATGAAGTTATAATGTTGTATGTACCAATAGAGCTGTAGTTGGGTTTTGCATTTTAATTTCAAGGTTGACTTTTCAAGACGCATATTTTTCAGAAGCCATTCATTTTCAGAGCAATCCCATACTCCTGTACTTAATGATATCCCACTAAGGACATGTTATAGGCTAGACCTGTTAAATACAGACGTTCACAAAACATTGTGGCCTATATAGGTATGTATGTATGTATGTATGTATGTATAGGTAGCCAGCACATCTAATAAACTATTTTCCTTCAATATTATTTTATGGACATGACCGTAATGATGAAGTATTGTGAATGCCTGCCAAAGAAGGATAAGTACGTAATGTTATATTGGCCATTCATTTTGCAATTCAGTAGAGACATATTTCACCAGTTGTAGGTACATATGAGCACTTCAGTTATATAGATGGAAGTGGCATGTCAGTTGTAAAGCATTTATAAAACTGGTCTATATATATACGTAGCTTCACAGTAAGAATATGAGATCGTACACTAAATGGTTATAAAAATTTATATAGCGTAAGCCATGAAGACCTCAATAATTTTGTGTGAAATAAATTATTGTATGTCGCATGTATTGTCACTTCCCCACAGACTGTAATACATTGACCTAGCCAGCAGTACATGTATTATCAGAGTAGTAAAATTTGATTTACTGCTACTTAAATGCTAGTTTTGTATCTATTGCATATGCAGCGATAGTTCACAAACCTGATTTTTTTCCACTTTCAAACAAAGGATAGTGATACGCATGCATAAACGCACTCATGGTTGTCACATCATGGTCAACCTAACAACTAACTTTCAAGCCCGTTTCTTCTACATCACCTTTTTATAGTAGTTAACAAATCTATTCATCACTACAACTTTTTTCCATTGGTAAGTTTTTTTCAGGTTGATTCGTCCAATGGTCTATGGGGTACCCGATTAAACCACATGACTTTTCTGGAATGAGCATACTGGCTGCTGAAACGCCCAATAAAACTTGTTGCGCATTGATAGAGATAATATCCTGGCAAGTTATGCCACCGGAACACCAATTGGCATTGTCAGCAGTTAATAGGTAAATAACCTTACCTGTGTTATAAATGACTGCTACAACATTGTGATAGGAAGTGCACTAGTACTGCTTATAGCCAACAATCAGCTAGAAGTCTTGTGGACCATTTGGCATAAACAAAATAATGTGTTCATGAGAATGTATTTGTTCCATCGATAATTGATTGCTCATGCAGATATCCAATAATTCATGGCTTACGCTAGCTTGTTTGTAGTATTATATGATAATTGTGATAGTTAAGCTTACAGCTGTGATACATGTATGTTCTAGAATCATGATGCCTCAAAATGTCGCAAAGTCGCTCACCCCTATCATAGGTTTCTACCTACAATACCTACAAATGGGCCTTAAAATTAATACGTATATCTAATAGCCTCAGGTTTTGAACAGTCTCTCACTCCTATGATGTGGTATAAGCCGGGGATTAAGATGTGTAAGTCAGGCTGAATTAAATGGTTTTTACCCCTGAATGAAGTAAATGTGAAAACATGGTGTCTGTGGATTGTACGTATTAACATATTGCTTTGTGCATGTGTGTGTCCTACCATTTTTACTAAGGCATTGGAGTATAAAGCCAGTTTAAGCATAAAATATAAATGTGTATGCTATGTGTCCCTTAGTGATGAGTGTTTGTTCAACCAGATATTATAGCATGGGTTAATTCATATTTGGTAGGAGGAGTATCAGATGCCTGTAAAATAAACCCGTAAAGTTATATGGCTTCAATTGATGACATACAACAGCACATTGCTCCATCTAAATGATTTCTACAAGTATTTGGATTTTATATGGGCAGAACTAGTGCTTAAGATTAAGCGTATACTCAGCTAAATTCTTCATAAAAGCTAAGCAGCATGATCACTGCCAGGGCTCAAGATGAAATGTTCAAAGACTTGTTCAAAAATGTTGAGGGCGCTGGCCTGTTGTCAGTCACAGAGGAGGTAGCCTAAAGGATTAAGCTATATATGTTTGGTGGACTGTGAGAGTGTCCATGAACGTCAGATCAGTGTATAATCTGACATAATGGAAGATCAATGACAGAAAGCTATAATTGTCTCTATATGTTGGGTAATTCTAAGTCGTAATCCATAAGCCTTAGTGTCAATAGTATTGTTGGCAACATGATTAAACTTTCATTACATTATGCAAGCACTAAAATATATAGTGTTCGACTGGATGTAAACACAGACTAACAGTTGCATTCTCAATATCAACCATCAAATTGGTGTTCATGATATAGTTAAGTTGTTTATCTGCAATGCACTCTAATAAACCGATGCAAAGATGCAAACATGTGTTTACATTCCTGTTTGTTATGATTACAGGGATTTATTACACAAGCTGATATTACTGAAAATTGTGATGGAGGGGCTGGTACACTGCAAGGAATGGGGATCCTTGTTATACTGCTGATGGCAGTGTTAGCTGCAGTGACACTTTAGGTCGGTGCTTTTACCCTCACCAGTTGACCGACAAACTATAACCTCAGGCATTTTATATGTACGTATATATTGTAGCACATGATGCAAGTTCCTTATGTTATACGAACATAGTCTATGGCTATTAAGTTTTAAAAGTTTTGCATGACTGATTTTTGAGGTCATGTAGTTCAAAAGGGCTGTGTGATGTTTTGAAGCCATATAATATTTTGTGTTACATGAAATATAATTATTACCACAAACCATTGGGTAATACAGCTGTAACAAGCTTGTTAGGCTAAATTTGTAAGGCTTTTCTTGTAAACATCGCACAGCCCCTTTAATATGCTATGTACTATTATACATGAAATTTACTCTCAGAGGTGTCATAGAAATGCCCCTGCCCAGTGTGGAGGCATTCAAACAACAGTACGTGGTTCTGCCATGTGAAGTTTGACAGTAGCTATTGATCAGACACCGCTTTTTGCTTCCTACTTGTATATATGCACATGAGATGTTGCTTGCTTGCATATAGCAAGATGAATGAAGGTGTATACTTAAGTGTTTGCCTTGTAATAAACTCAACCATGTGAGAAGGGAGTGTTGGTGATTGAGCCTAGCATGACGTTATCTTATTTCAAGAGTTCAATTGTTTAACTAGTCTGGTAAAGCCAGACCCCAGCACGTAGCGCAGGGGTCTGGTCTGTTTTGTACACAGTATAGCTACTTGTGTGGCTGGAATGTAATTAGTTTGCTTAACATGTAGTAATTTTGTGGACTATATGGCGTAACTTTCTTAGGCACTTGATATCCTAGCTTCTGTATTGCCCTGATTATTAAACTAGAAGCCTTGATAGAAGCAAAGCCATGTGGTGCTGGTAGCTGTAATCTGTATGCATCATACGTCAAAAATGCAAAATCCTGTGATTTGATTGGTGCTGCCATTATAGCATGGCAGCTTCACAAGTACAGTGTGTGAAACAGACCAGACCCTATGCCAGACTATTGTTTAACATGACACCAACACCTGATAATACCATTTCAGTTAATAAAGGCACCAAATTAGATCATATCCCAAAGTGGATCTAATAAAACAAAATAGCATTTAGATTACAACTACATACGTATCATATATATTAGTGTTGTACCAATTAATCGGATCACAATCGGAAACAGCAGATTATTGGGGAATTTTGTGACAATCGGTATCAGTAGATTTTTAAGGTTACAATATCGGTTTATTAAAATCAAATAATTCAAGAGCCTTGTGCTTGTAACTGAACCAATAGATTTGCTAATTTTGACAGAATCTTACACTTTTGTAAATTTTATTGTATGTTTGTAATAATCGGTATCGGATTGAAATATCGGCTGTCTGGAATGTAAAATAATCGGATATCGGTATACTCCTAAAATCTGGCAATCGGTACAACACTAATACATGTATATATATATATATGTACATACATCATATAAGTACATATACTTTATAACGGGTTATTTTCGAGGGGGAAATAATTCACAAACGCCCAGTGGTGCCAATATTCACAAGGAAAATTTTCACGAATGCGTGGCTCTTAATAATGTTGCTACACTTAATTCAGAAAATTATCATGAAAACTTTTCAAGAATTGAGCTCAATTCGTGAAAATTTCTCAAAAATAACCCACTATCAATATACGTAGGTTAATATTAGCCAACCATCCAATAAGATGATACATGGATACATGGATCATATCATTTCTGTGTAATTGTTGGAGGACAGTCAGTTTCCAACACACACGTGTACAACCAATCCTACGTATGTACCTAAATATGTACAATAGTTGCTGTGGCTATCAAGCCACTCCTACATCGTGTGTGTTGACCATGCATACACATGACAATACGTGTATTTAGCATCACATGATAACACAAAAAATGTTGGCAGACCAACACAATACTTCATTATAACATACTGTTACATATACACACTATCAAATTGTTGTGAGCTAGTCTAGCCTTAGCTCACTGTCGTCAGCTGCCATGCCTACACTTAAGTCATGCTGAGTCCACACCATTATGTGACTATAGTAACACACCACCAAGTGACAACTGAGTCTATGCATAGCATCCATGACAACATTTTCAACTCTATGCAGTAAGGTGATAGCTAAATAATGATTTACTGAAGAACTCTAGCAGGATATATAAATACACCAATACACCTGTACCTCGGCCATTCACCACTGTACAAAGGCTTATATTAGTGGCTGGCTTCTATCAAACAAGCAGCTATTGTTATGTAGAAATTTACCAACTGGAACTCACGCTATCACAGACATCAAATTCTGAGACCTAAATAAAATGACATTAATATAGTTATAGTCATTGTTGATCTGTACTTATTTACATACATACACTAGCTACTAAGCTCTGATGAGATGTCATCGTGCCATGGGTAAACACTCAACTACAATGGATATCAGTATAAGTCTAGCTACATGTTTTGTGTATTCACTTCAATGACAGCTAGTTGTTAGGGAACTGACCTCACTGATGGTATCCATCATCTCCGGCTCTGGTTGCTGCTTGGACATCAATAACATTATATATCACAAAAATGCTAGCAGTCAAAAGGTCACCTGTTAATTTCTTTACCTCCCTATAGAAGAAAGATAAGGTTGTTTCATGATAGTACAGTCAGTTTGGTATACAACTATACCAAGGATTAGTCTGGGGTAGCCGCAGGGGTCTGGTCTGTTTCGCACACAGTACTTATGTGGTTGGAATGTAATTAATGTACGTGAAGATTACATTCACGTGACATAAATAAATTATGCTAGAATTCTTCAACTTGATTGGTGCAGTTTGAAATACTGCGATTTGATTGGTGCTTCCACTATAGTGGCAGCTTCACATGCGTAAGAGACCAGACTAACCAAAAATATAACTTTCCCAATGTTTTGCTGTATGCTCAGCTGTATAGCAATTCCTGATCCAATTGATCAAATAAACTGTATAGCTATAAGTACGTACATTCATGGCTTGCATGAAAATTATACTGAACTACTTATATATAGCTACCTAATCAGATTCCAAAAGTAACATTAGACATCTTAGCTCAGTACTACGTGTAACTATACTAACATCATCTGTAACGATGACCATAGCTGTTCCTACAGGGAGATTTGATTACACTTGTTTCTCATCCACAAGTTTTTTGCAATTTTGGTGTGGGTAGCTATAGCTAGGTATATAGCTATGTGATTTTCATTATTCAAGATACGTTGCTAATGGATTTGAGCTTAATGAAAGTTGGGGCAGTAGTATTTGGAGTGATGCAGATTGGGATGATAACAAACAATCAAATTTGCTTGCCGGTCTTGCCATATTATGTACATGGCATTACGTGTTTTAGCATCACGTGATTGCAGACCACAAAAGAGCATAAATACTCTATTATAGCATACACTGTGTAATGCGCCTATCAATTGTTGGCCTCACTATCCCCCCTGGGGCACTGGGTGGGGATGGGTCGGGATTTGACAAAGTCGGTGATCAAATGCTTCACCCTTTGGGCAGGTCAGGCAATCAAATCCCTACCTAATCCTTGTTCCTTACAGGGGATTATGTGGGGATTTGACAACTTCAAGGGTCAATTTCCCCACCCTTGGGGCATGTCTTCCGTTCAAAACTGAGTAAAATCTCCCTGCCTTTCCCCTATGTAGCCCCAGGGGGGGATAGTGGGGGAAACAATTGATAGGCGCATAATATATAAATATGTGACTAGCTTGCGAATTTCCTGTGAACCGGTTCGGAAGTGGTGCCTCCTTTGATATACACGTTGGTTATCATGCCTAAATCACGTTCACATGATCCATGGCAACGTTTTAAACTCGCGTGATGTGTTCCGTACGAAGTTGCTAAAATCAGAGGCGCGTAGCCCTATATCTCTGCTAAAATTAGTTACATTTCGTTGCGAGAATAAATATCACATTAACCACTAGCTACCTAATGGTTTCTAAGAGAGCTTGGGTCCCTTTGCTCATTATGCGCATGCGTACACACGCTGTGACCGTAACTAAAATAATCACGTGATGTAGTTGCTAAGTAATGCTTTGCTTGTTATTAAGATGATGCGTGGAGTGCGAGTATCGTTTTGTGTTGTTATCTGCGCCTTTTTATTCGTCGAGGCGGCCAATGCGTCGTGTTCCAATGCCACGCAAGCCGTATACTCGACTGGGTCGGGCATATGCTATGCGAAGCTGACGAGTTTGGGCGATACAAGTGTATGTAATACGAGTTCACAATGTGGAATGGTTTTTGACGATGTGCTGAACAGCTGTAATTCTACGGTAAGTCAGTGGGAAGACTCAGATCAGTAGCCAAACATTTTTCATATAGCTTGTTAGCTACTAGTAACAGAAGCTAGTACATACCCCGGCAAGGGTGCGTAGCTAGCTATATTGCCTATGGTTTGCATAGACTTATGCGTACTATGTTGTTACAATGTAGGAGAATTTGTACAACGAAGTAGTGCAAGGTTTAGACTTAATTTGCAATGCACCTCCGGGATGTTTTAACTCTACTTTCCGGATTCAAGGCGATTACTTTTGTGACCAGGCGAGAGCGAACCTTTCTGCTGCAGATCCAGCTGTCGTGGACGTGTGTAATGGAACTTGCCGGGCCCTGTTAGATGATCTAGTGAACGAGTGTGGTAATGTAAGTAGTTAACTTGTTTAGCTAGTTAATATAAGTAATGAGCTTATTAAAGCCTAAGCTTAGGCCACTCCAAATTGATTTCCTGTTTCCCGTCCTGGTCAAACAAACTTTGGCATGCGGGCGGGCGGCAAATTCCATTATTCCATTATGTTAACTACTACACATGTTTTGTACATCTCTACAAGGTGGACAATCCATGTTAACTACTACAGGGGAGTCAGAAGCTATTTGGCTTTGGTCAGGCAGATATTTGTGGTGAAAGTGTTTGGGGGCTCAAGATGAGTTAGTGAAGTATTACTTGTTACAGATAGTGTGCAAAGCACACTCAGCATGCGTAGCATGCTCCTACTACTGGGGGTCTGGGGGCATGCCCCCCCAGGAATTTTTGAAAAATAGATGCTCTGAGATTGCATCTCAGAGCATTTTCGTCAAATAAATACATTTATTGTTTTTGTTACAGTACAGTATACTCATGTATATAGTTATATTTTGCTACTGAATATGCATACCGTCGATCTTTTGCTACCGAAAAGATTGACGGTCCTTTCCTTGTGAGCCAAAGCTTCTTTTCGGAAATTTAAAGCTCTTTGGAGGTTGGAATTTCTCGGGAGGACGATTGACTTGGGCTAGACTGCTCATTAGATCGCTCATTATTGTCACTATATAATTATGTGCGAGACGATTGAACAGGCACTTGCAATAATACGAACGAAATTTTTATTTTTAACAAGTTCTGCTAATTTTTATAGGCTGTAGAAAATATTGATCCGGCAATTGCTGGACCTGCCGGACCTACTCTGACGCCCCTGTACTACCTCAGTTGCACATGCAGCATTTTAATGTAGCTCAGGTTAACCACTGTGCTCGATTGCGCCATGCGTTCACTAGTGTTTTAAAGAATCTGGACTGTAACAACCATGTTATACTTAGAAAATGTCAGTTTACGGAATAATGGAATTTTCTGGCTTGACAAAAAAACTATGACGGGAAACAGGAAATCAATTTGGAGTGGCCTTAGATATTAGTTTCTCAATTTTTCATAGCCACATCAATGTTTTTCTTGCATGTGATCATAAAACTGCAAAATGCACATGGTTCCATTGTTTAGTTTAATAATTCTCAAGATGGTGTTTGTAGGTACCGTACAGCGCAAATTTTTCAGTGATTGGGGGAAAATATTGACGAATTTGATGAATTTTTAGCAACTCATCAAATTTTACCATTCAAAGTTTCTTCCAATAACTGCTGGCATATAAGGCTGATACACTTTGTCAAAATTTTACCCGTCAATGTTTTCCTGACCCCCAATGCATCAAAAATTTCCACCATCAAAATTTTGTGCTAGCTTTAAGGTAATGCAAAACTGTAAATTAATGTCAAGGAAATGTACTTTAAAGTTTGGTGTGTCAAATTTTGAGGACAGGAGGATGATCACTGATGAGAAACTAATAATTTTATAAAGTTTAGCTGTGTGGCCTAAACTTATTAGTTTCTAATAGCTAGGTCATTATATATTCTTGCGCATTGCACAGTAGCTAGTTAGATAGATAGCCATATGATCAAGAAAATGTTATATACTGGGAGGGAGAAATTCAAATTTCAAAACTGTAGGGGACATTGAATCTGTAAAAGTAGCTACAGAATGTACAGAGTTGATTTATACAGAGTCAATTACCTAATACATCTGTAGATTTTTTGCTGGGAATGTGCTTTGTCCTAGTAGTTTTAACATGGAGTATACATGGAAAGCAAATTTGTTGACATTAATTGTCCAAATCGTTTTAACTATGTGGCTTATCTTACAAGGAATCATCTATCATTAAAATGCTATAAATGAAGGTATCAGCCAAATTTATCATACATATTGGATAGCTATCATCTGCTTGCTACACATGACTGTCTAAGCAAAAACGGACTTCCAAATTGGTCATGACACTTCAATGCTTTATATGTAGATGACTTTTGTTGGGAAGGATACATATAGAGTTCACAGGGTGATCCGTGATGAGTAGATCGAACACATTAACAGTACTAATGTAGTATTAATGTTAACAATATTTTGTGTCATGTGTGTTCTGTGTGACATAATAAGCAGAAGCTGCAACAATCTATTGACATCTTCTTTTGTAAGTTTCTAAAAGTAACATCATGGTGCAGTGGACAAACCTTTGTCGGAACAACAGTTTTGTAAATTCATCACGATTACCTTTGTTGTGTAAACAATCTGGAGCCACATGCCTAATGTGGCAGGCAAGCATGCAGCCCTGTGTTATTTTCAACTAGATTTTTTTTAAAGAGGTGCTTATATAGACATAAGTTGTCTGTGTGAGTATAATATGATCTGGATGACCTGCTGAGCCACCCGGGTGACCCATATGATTGATACCCTCTATTAGAACAGTTACTAATATTATCTGTGACTGCTAATAAGAGAGTATGTGGCTGTGCTACAGAAATGAACCGGGGACGTTACTGACCTTGGGCACCACCATGACCATCCCCTCCACCACCACCAGCTGTGTTAATATTTAACTTCTTTAGCTGTTACTTCTAAAAAAGAAGTGAAATTTCAACCAAAAACATCCTGCAGTAAAAATGTAGCGGCCAAGAACTAAAAAAGGCCTGGATAAAAAAGAAATGAAATCAAAATGGGTGGTCAAGGCTGAGTGTTTTTGGTTGAGATTTCATTTCCTTTTAAAACAACAGGTTGACTTAATGCTTTGGGGGATATATTAAAAAATTCTTGTCAAAATTACACCATATAGTGTTATATAATTATTATGTATGATTATACCTACTTGTTTTATGGATCATAAGATTTACAAATAGTCTATTTGTAATACCAGACAAGTGCCTGATAAAGTTTTCCTGGTAGGCATGTCAACAAATTGATAAAAAAATTATTGACTATCAGTCATATCTTTCTCAACTTCACTTGGAATTGTACGAAAATTTATGGAGATATTTAGGTAGCACTATTGGCGTGCCAAATTTCATGGAAATTGATGCACCAGAAGGTTGTTTACATGTACATTTATTGTCTGGTGTGAAGAATAAGAAGAATACGAAGAAAATTTGATGATTTTCAGAAACACATATCTCAAAAACTACTATGGCGGTTCCTTTCAAATTTGGTACATACGATGGTCTATATGGAGGGTATAAAACATAAATTTGATAGAAATTGGCTTAATAGATTTTAAGATACGAGAGGGTGAAATTGGTAACTTGACCAGTCGCGTAAACACACAGTTGTGTGCTGCGTGTCTTTCTTGGCCACTGATACACGATCGTATGTCTTGATCATGTTAGTACCATCTGACATTAAATTGGTATTTGTTGTAGAATGAATTTGTATAGATAGTAGTAGTAAATAGTAGCATGGATAGTAGCAGTATAACTCAAAATGTAATTTAATCTGAGTATTGTGATGGTTTACAACATTTTGTTTATCAGTTTCTAATGGGCAAAGATAATTCAACTAGCTGACTACTATTATGTGGATTGATATAAACAAACAGTTGTAAATCTGTATTTTGACAGTCGTAGTTATTGTGTATTAACTGGGAATAGTGACTGGCGACTAAGAAGTCTTACTAATGCAAATTTTTGTTTTTTCTATAGAATGCTACAGGCGCTGGAATCCAAGCAGATCTTAATGGAGTTTGCGGCATCTCTTCTACCATCTCTCCATCCCTCACCTACTCCAATGTTGTTGGAAGTACTAGTGCCATCACCGTTAATGCTACTCATCAACCTTCTCCTACATCCACCGGCTCTCTTGATGATCCTGCTGCTTGTGTCACTGCTGTTGGAACATTTAACAATAATACTGTTTGTTTTACTGCACTGAATAGTAATGTTACTGATACATCAACTCTTTGCCAAGGAACGTGCAGGATTTTAGTGAATGCCATTGTATCTGCCTGTGGAGATTCAGTAAGTGTTTTGTTGTATTCTGTTATATATTTCCAAAAGCAGAGTTCTGGTACCATTAAGTTTTGAATGTGGTGTTGTCAGAATAATTTTTTCTCTAAAGCATACGTAGCTATTTAGCTGGCATATAGCTGTATTATAAGTGCTTTACTGTATACCCTCAGTTGTCTGATTCCCTAAGTACTTTTACATTTTAAACAAGTTGATGTTCTACTATCTAAAAACCAGGTGATGTGTAAGTTAAACCACTATTAATCAACTGCTATTCAGTGTATTGTAATAGTAATTGATGACGTCACGAGTAAGTCATGTGAGCAAAGACTCATCACTAAGGAGCACATAGCAACGAATACAAATTTAATTCTTTTGTTTAAGGTTACGGGATACCCACGAATTACTTTCATGGGCGCTAATTTTCATTGTCTGTAAAAGCAGCATTCTTGTGGTTTGTATCAAGTGGTCTCGTCACCGCCTTCAAAGTACTGTGTAAAGAGTCTACAGACGCCGTTGATAGGCCATCCAACCAGGCAAAGTGACGGCAGTGGCTTCCGTTTCTACCAAAACTCGCCGCCAAATGCAGCGATAACGACCAGGGTAAGTGTCATTTTGAGGGTTTCGCTTAATTAAAGATATATTTTCGAGGGCGTATCGAAGAGTTTTTAGGAATACAACGCCGACGAGAGATTTTGTAAGTGTCTAAAGTTAAAAATTGGCATTTTAGGAGCGCTTTAGTGAGATATTTGTTGGCTAAACTACTTATAAAGCCGGTTGAGAGCTAAGAACTCTTCGATAGGCCCTCGAAAATATATCTCTAATTAAGGTGAAACCCTAAAAATGGTACTTACCTTGCTCGTTATCGCAGCATTTGGCGGCAAGTTTTTGTGTGTAGAAACGGAAACCTTGCCGTCACTTAGCCCTGTTGGAGCATAGGAGGCTTGATTAATGGCCTATCAACAGTGTCTGTAGACTTTTTATACAGTACTTTGAAGGTGGTAACCAGACCACTCGATACAGAACACAATAAGGCTGCTTTTCAAGACAATAAAAGTTAGCGCCCATAAAATTAATTCATGGGTATACTCCAGTACTGTAGTGATAAAAGTTTTAAGCCGAAATTCTTACTGTAACACTATAGGCTAGTCTTGCATTATAAGCTCCGCAACCCGCACGGCACGCCTAGTCTCGCGTGGCCAGACCGCTTTTTTTCCTTTTTATATTCAGACGGGGGAAATAAGGGTCTGGTGAACTGTGCATAGTATTTTAGTTCTATGGATCCCCAGATTTTGGGGATTACGTAAGCTGAAATGAACGGCTTCGGGTTACGTGTAGCATTCGCATTGGAGAAAAGTATTGAAACGTAATCCAAAGCCGTTCAATTCAGCTTACGTAATCCCCAAAATCTGGGGATCCATAGAACTAAAATACTATACACAGTTCACCAGACCCTTATTTTCCCCGTCCGAATATAAAAAGGAAAAAAAAGCGGTCTGGCCACGCGAGACTACGGCACGCCCACTTTCAAAACTGAAAGGTTCCGTTTTGTTAGTAATGTACAGCTATTCAAACGGCTTTTACTATATAATGAACGGCTAACACTGCATTACCTTGTTCTTATTCGGCAGTAACTCACAATGCACTTAGGCCCCGCCCACCAGTAATATCGATAGCAAGTGTCATAGAAAAGCAGTAGGGCTTATTTGATTGGTTATTCAGGCTTCATTTCACGTGAATGGTTTTTAATAGCCTGGGGGGCGGACACACACACATCGACGTTTTCACAAAAACGATTTCAAGAAACCAGGCGCGCCTGTTTTAAAAAGCGTTTGGATAACTAAAGTGATTATAAATATATAGTGAAAACTTGCAGATATACAGAGTAATTATATGCACAAAATTTACAGTAAACCCTTTACTCACTCGATATTATACTGGATGGTACACGCAATTCAAAACACTCTAATACAGTACACACTTATATGCACGGAATGTTTTAATAGAACAATCAATTTTGATAAGAGTCTGTGAGGGTTTGGATAACTGAGGAAAATGTATACACCTATTCAATCAGTTATGCACAGTGGACCTCGATTTGGGCCAGATACTTATATAGCTACCGTATTTACTTGTGGCGTTTATTACCTTAGTTCGAAAAATTGATGGGGCGACTAGGCCTGAGCCTAATATGCCGGCATAATTTTGAGAATAATAGGTTGCAATTTTAATGAGAATAATTCTGGAATAATAGGACATTCACTAGCATAATACAAGGATAATTGGAAGTTGCAATGGGTAAATGTAATGAAATGATCTCAAAGATTGTTTAAAATGATGATGATGGTGAAGATGTCCATGAACGTAGCAATATTTCATGTAAATTCTGAAGAAAAGTCTGCACTGGCAATATCCTGTTCACCAGTATAATAGCCACTGTGTGTATTGTGGACATTATTATCACCGATACAACAAAATTTCAAGAATAAATAGGAATAATAGGTGATGTGGGAATAAAATAAGAATAATGGGTCAAAATTTGTGAAGGAATAATAGGTAAACTTTTGAGCATATTAGGCTCAGACCTAGCAGTGACTATTCAAGCGTGACCACTACTCAATGCTTGAAGATGTTGTTTATACCCATAATTTTGAAATCGGTTGTGGCACTGATCAAGTGCGGTTACTATTCAAGGTGCGGCATTTAACCAAGTTAATCCACTCTGAGTTACTCTTTAAGTTATTCCATTTTCTAACTGCTCTATCAGAGTAATAAAATTTGCTCCAAATATATGCTCTATTAGAGTAGTCTAAGTAAACCTGATTGCTGCCTGATTGCTTTAATAGAATGCTTGGCTGTTCTATTAGAGCATATTGATTTGCTTTTGGTGACATGACCAAAGACCTAGCTTCTTGCAGGTTATTTGCAAATGCCAGCATAATGCTAGAATTACAGTTCTTTGCATTATGTTAAATATTATTCTGGCATAATTATTGATATAGCTAGCTAGATACGTATCTAGTAAACTGATGCCTTTTTAATAAACACACTGATGATTCTGAACAAATTCATCATAATGTATGTATTACAATAAATGACCAAAGTATGGCAGTAGACCTCACACTAAAGTTTATAAGAAATCAATTTGGTAGAACAAAATTTTCAGTAAGCAATTAGCTAATTACTGTAGTACGTACATATATCAGTAAAAGTTGCCAAACTTTTATCATTTATGGTAGCTAGCTACGTATATGTTAGACTATATTTGTTACAATTGTAGTCATTTGTTACACAAGCTGACCTTGATGAAAATTGTGGAGGGGCTGGTGCACTGAAAGGAATGGGGATCCTTGTTATGCTGCTGATGGCAGTGTTAACTGTGATGGTACATTGAACTCGCTACTTTGCCACACCAGTTAACTGACAAGATATTTAACCTCAGACATTTAAATGTATATACATGTATCACAGGAACGTTTGCTTGTACAAGTTACTCAACAACATGTTATGGCTGGTGTGTATATATATAAGGAGTAATGCTGGGATGCCTCTTTAAGGGTTACAATTTTACACTGATTCTGTATATCAGTTTCAGGTCTAGGAGTATAGGAGATTATGCATCTGATACAGTATTTCTGATCGATTTGGCTAAGTGTCCATCTACTTAACTAACCCTCTAATCAAATGTGATAATTACATGATCATGTGTGAGGTAAATATGATCATGTGAACTTGGTAGTCACAAGGGTATGAGGAAAAACTGTCAAGACTGTAAGTTTTAGCATCATATCAGCAAATTATTCCAGTAACTAGTAGTAGTAGTAATACTATTTAAAATGTATTCTCAAAGATTTTTTATATGACTAAAGTGCATATCATAGCTAAGATAGTTAATATACTCACTGCATGTAGCTACGTGCAGGTAATAATATAACAAATTGTAGAGTAGCCAGTTTAATGTGATTACCTGAAGCCCATTACATTAGAACCAATCTTCTGCAGTGGCTTGTTGCTAGTTTGAACTTTATAAGTTGAGGTACGAATGCTGTCCATGGTGAATATGTTTTTATGAGTTCCAAACGGTTTCTTCTTCTCATCTGGTATGGGTACTTCCTCAACATCATCTGCATCTTGTTGACCAGTAGTACCTGATTTCACATTAGCTGATGTAGACTTGGATGAACTGGATGTGTTTGCTCCGATTGTTCTGTTGTGTTATCTCCATTAGTTGTAGAAGAAGCATTGGCTGTTGAATTATCTTCTGCTTCTAATTCTTTTCTGACTTTAGTAAGCTCTTCGGTAAGTTTCTGTTTTGATTCATGACGACTGCTTGTTGTTTTCGATTTTTCAGCTTTTTTACTTGATGTGGCATTACTTCTGGAAAGTGCCAGTAATAACTTTTGTGACAAATCATCGTCTATATTACTTTTCTTCTTACTGCGAACTTCATTCTTTGTGTTGCAATGTGTAGCACCACCTAACAAACCACTACCATTACTGGAATGTTTTCCATGTTGTAAATCACTTGTTTGGCATGAAGAGCGTTTACATGACACAGCATTAGTTTGCGATTTGGCATCTTCATTTAGCTTTCTAGGAAGTTGATGAGGGTTGTGAAATGTTGCATGTTCTTCATCCACTAGAGTAGTATTAGTATACAAAGCTATGTGATCATGACTGGCATTGACTGAGCTTGATTTTCTATTTCTGGCTTGACCTGCAGCTGTACTTGTACTTGCAGATTCAGTTGACCTTGATTTTCTACTTTTGTGTTGACCTACAGCTGTAGCTGCACTGGCAGCATTTTTGGTTGAATAATTTTCTGTGTAATTATTAACATGGCCGGTGTGTCCATAACCACCTGAATGATTATTATGTTCACCAGAGCTGCTCCTGCTGTTACCATATATATGAGCATTATCAGTGTGGCCAGCTGCCTTGAGTTGGCCACTAGTAGAATAAGTATGATCAAACGTAGTACTGGCTGTGTGATCATAAGAACTCCTGCCATATGCAAACTTTGATGCTGAGTGTGGGTTACCTTCCAAGTATATAATAGAACCATTTTCATCACCGGTACTGTGCAGATTGGTACCAGCATTATTGCCACTACCAAGTCCATTAACGTTTCCTGATACATGTGTATTTCTGCTTCCAATACTTTCATTAGTAGCATCGCCTATTGCTGCATCTCCCCAACGACTGCTGTGCCATGTATTATTGCTATTCTCAGTATACTGTGCATTACCGACACTCCTAGGCCAGTTATTGCTAGTTGTAGAACTGCCACTTGAACCATACTGTGATCCTGAGCCACTCATCCCATGCCTGCTTGCATTGTTTTTAACACTATTATTTGCAGTAGAAAAGCTTCCACCAGATGCATAACCACTGGTATTACTATGACTACTGCAGTTAACACTAGTATTTGTGGTAGTTCCATTGCTACCACTGCTGTTAGCACCACTGTTGTTTTCATGACCATTACTGTCACCTTTGCTGGCACTACTTTTACTTCCTTTAGCAGCAGTACCAGCACTGCCTTTTATGCCACCTCCAAATCCAAGGTTGAAGGCAAAAGGTGATATGTTCAAGTTTGGTGGTCCCAAATTGAATGCAACATTTCCAAACTGTACATCTGTAGACACCTTTATGCCAGCTTTTCCGCCTACCCCTGCTTGAAAATTAAATGCTGTTAAGCCAGCCTTAGCCTCCTTAACTGCCGCAATACCTGAACTGCTGCCTTTATCCAAGTTTATATTGCCCATGTTTAATTCAGCACCAGCAACTCTAGCTTCTGCTGTGGTTCCTACACCTGTTTCACTCTCTGCTTTATGAATATTACCAACTCTTACTGCAACTCCAGATGCTTGAACCTTTGCACTGGCATTGCCTCCTTTAAATTTTGGTTTTTCAATTCTATTTCCAATTTGTACTTCACAACCTTTAGCTTCTGCATGCACATGTGCCTCTAGAGTTTTAGCATCGGACTCTTCACCAACCGTCAGTTTGTTCCCAATATTCACATCTGCTGCTGTAGCTGAGGCACTTGCTTTACCTTGTATCCTAACTTTTGGTTTTGGGCGGTTTTTCTTTTCACTAGAATCACTATTTGATTTAGGTTTGTTGGTTGTCATGATATCCACATTTATTCCTGTTGCCTGAGCTTGTACTGTAGCATTCACTTCAAGATCAGGAATTTCTTCTGTTGTTTGTGGTTCATCAGACTTGTGCTTGTTAATTCTTAAATTAACTCCTTTTGCAGAGGCATTAGCTTGTCCTTCAAATTTAGCTTTAGCCTTGTACGTTTTTTCACTTTTAGTAGTTGCTTCAACAGCTGATTGTTGCGTGGTCTTTCGTTTAGTATATTTAACCTTATGCATTTCTTCCTTACTATTATCACCAATTGCAATATCTGCACCAACCAATTCTGCATTAGCAGATAATTCTGCATCACACTCTCCATTTACAGTGATTGCTTTGCCATTTATTTTACCACTGAATTGAGCAGCACCATGTAAATGTCCTTTTAGTTGTAATTGTGCTTCTCCTACCCTTACTCTATTTGATGCTTTCTGCATTGGAATAGCATGCCCCTGGAAATTTCCGGTAACATCAGCCTCACCAGAGGCATTGAGCTCTGGTAAGTCACCTTCCAACACATCTTTGATCACTTTTCCAGCTTCAGTGGCTGTTTTAAGAACATCCTGTCCAGTTTTCCAAACATGTTTAGCCACCTCTGAACCTTTGGCAGTTGCAGATTTCACTTTGGATGGTAATTTTTTATGAATTTCTGTAACAACATTTTCAACTACTTCAGTTGAACTATTATTATTCTGCTCAACATCACAATGCTTTTTACATGCATCTTCAGCTGTCTTTAAAGTTTTACCAAATGCAGAATTTTGTACCTTAGAAGGAAGTTTTTTATGGATTTCTGAAAGATTTTCAGCTACCGCCATAGCAGAACTACTTTCCTTTTCATCACTGACATCCTCAGGTTGTTTCTGTTTCTCTCTCTTCTTTTCTTTAGCTTCATTTTCTAGTTTATCTAACCATTTAGTGATTCCTGATTTTTTTAGTGCATCTCTAACATCATCTGCAAGTTTTTCTTTTAGTGCTTCCCTACCATGAAGAACATTACCACCTTTTATGTACATTTTGGAGCTGTCTGCAAATTCATCTTCATCCGACGCATTAAGCAAATACTCATCTCTTTGCTCATCATATAAAATTTCACCATCTTTAGCAATGTATATCTTCTTCTGGCCAGTTGCCATATCTCTGTGTATACAAGAGAATTAAACATGGAGTCAAAACTGTATGACTACGTATGTATATTAGTGTAATGTAGTGTGACTTATATCATTACAAATAACCATATACATGTATAAAACCAAGGAATGCACCCTGAAAGACATTAAACTGTAATGCAGTGTGGCTGTATATAAAATACTTTGCTGGCTAGTTATGTGCCTTTGTAAAACAGCACAGGGGCTGTTTTTCCTTGGCAGTTATAAAAATTTCACCATTGTTTGTGAAGGAGGCCATAATTCATTACAAGTAGTCTTATTTAGCTTGAAAACTACATAAATCAATTCACTATAGCACAACAAATCATTTAAACTTTATTAGAGGAAACACAGCTAGAGGCTTTTCTGCAGCCATTAGTAACCATACATGTTATGTCATCATGTATGGCACTAACAGTGATTTTTGCCACAATTTTTTAAAGCTACTGTATGTAGCTTAGACACTTTGCTAATTACACATCTATTTTGTTTAATTGAAGGTTTACAGAATGAATGATGTTACAGCTGTTCAGTCGTTCTGATGGAATGCCAACAAGTAACACTGGCACCTATACGTAGATATGATGCTATAGTAGCTATAGTTCTTCATGTTCCTTGGCTGTGTGGTTCTTTGTTATTCTTGGTGTTTTCCAGTAGTTTCTCATGATTTCTTTAGTGTCTTCACTATCATGACAGAGATGCGTGCCGTAATCAGAAAGCGCAACCTGTGAGCACCTATTCTAATGGGTTATATTCGAAGCAGATATTTTCATAGAACAGCTAATAAATTAAATTTCGAAGGTTTTGGTTTCATTTGCCAACAACATTCCACGTATGCAGCTATGATAAATTTTTGTAGTTTTTATTTTTGTAGAAGGCATGATTTTCAAAACAAGTCATAGTTAACCCCTTATATACCGATATATATATACACCAATGAAAACCAGCATTATTTGCTGATGCAGTCCTTCTATTTAATGATAATGATAATAATGTAATGTAGCTAGCTATCATACCTCATATTAATGTACTGGTAGAGTTTTGGTCTGACACATATATATATACTCCACCATAAAGATCAAACCCCCTAGCTACTAAGTTAGCTATAGATATAGGGGAATTGACAGGAATTTGACATTAGCTAGACAATACTTTTATTTCATAGTAGAATTAGAGGGAGGGAGACATGCATGGAAAAAAGTTTTTTTGCTCCATTTATCATTATGTTAACTGAATGGTAAGATTACCAATTACACATTTTAAAATTTATTATTCCACATTTTAAACAAGCGATTAAAAGTATTTCCAGTTGCTTCAACACGTCATCAAGGCAGTCAGGGTCTGACATCACAAGAGGTACAGGAAAGATGGGCAAAATGCGCAGCAAAATGCTATTACTAATTATAAAATCTTGTGCTAGTTTCGTTAACAGTCTAATCGCTATCCCTTCATAAAGCTTAGTTATAGCTACAGAGCCACTATAACGATACACTACCAGGTCCATCAAATGTGCTGCAAAAACAGTTCCGCCAGGCTTTTATCGCGACTCAACGGCATATATATAGCTATATATATGTGTGTGTGTGTGTGTGTGTGTGTGTGTGTGTGTGTGTGTGTGTGTGTGTGTGTGTGTGTGTGTGTGTGTGTGTGTGTGTGTGTGTGTGTGTGTGTGTGTGTGTGTGTGTGTGTGTGTGTGTGTGTGTGTGTGTGTGTGTGTGCATGTGTGTGTGTGTGTGTGTGTGTGTGTGTGTGTGTGTGTGTGTGTGTGTGTGTGTGTGTGTGTGTGTGTGTGTGTGTGTGTGTGTGTGTGTGTGTGTGGGTGTGTGGGTGTGTTATAGCATATATATGGCAACTTTTAAATTATTGTTTCTTTCGCTTTGAAAGTTTATACTGGAAATATGGATGGATAAATGCATAAGAAATACAGTTCCAGCATTGAGAAACATCAATTCAAGCCTATAGAGCGATTCCACAAGGACAACTTATGGGCTGAGGGGGCGAATCGGCTTAACTGAGAGGCACAATGACACGGCATTGGTGCATGAATGCTTCTTCCTCCGATTACTCAGCGAAGGACTCGTCTTATAAGTGATTTATTTATTTATTAATTTATTAATTAATCAAATAACATTGATGTATTTACTAATTAAGTAAATTATATTACATATGATAACTTGTACTTAAAAGAGTTTAAGTCATGCATCTGTTTCTACAACACTTGATGGTAAATTGTTCCACTCTGGGACTGTTCTAGCAAAGAATGATTGTTGGTAAGCATCTGTTTTCGATTGATAATATGTTGAAATTTGAGATGGTGATTTGCCCTGGTGAGTGGGAAAGCAGGCATTGGTTGATATTGATTTGGAATAATCAGATGATGATGAATTACTTTATATAATAGGGTAAGTCTGGCATTTCTCCTCAATGTTTAGGGGGTGGGGCACTGCAGTTCTGTTAGCATTTGAGTTATACTATCGTGATGGTGTTTCCGCCAAGGGTGATTTAAAACAAATCAAGCAGCATGATGTTGGATCATTAAGATTTTGATGGTGGGGATCCCAAATTGATGCACAATAGTTTAATATAATATTTGCTTGTATAAACTCTAGCTTGAGCTCTAGCTATAGAATAGTTTTGGGCTGTTCCAATTGATTCATAATACTGAGCCGAGCATACTTGGTCCTATACTTGGTTCAGCGCTTCATGTCAGAGCAATCTGTTTGACTGAGCCGAAATAAGATTTACTACTGGATATCACAGACATAGTTAGTAATAGACTAACTTGTAGACACGCATTGTCAGTGTCTCATTTCCAAAACTTGCTTCCAATTGTGCTCCCTTGTGTGCTCTGTCTGGCATGCCACCAATGGTCCCCCAAAATTGGTCCCCTGGACCATCTGTGGCATTTTTTCTTGCCGTAGATGGTCTCCCCGGACCAAGGATGGCTGCCATGGATGGTCCACCCGGACCATCTATGGTGCCATAGGTGCATGGTCCCCCTTGCCCGAGCCCTTGCCACATGCAGATGGTCCCTCTCTCGAAAATCATCCAGGCTCGTTCATGATGGTCCTCCATGCCTGCCAAGCATATTCCAAAGCTCAGTCTCTTGCAGTCATGTTTCATTTCGCTGGCTTTGATCATCGCACACCCGAGGTAGCTATAGCTCTATAGATATTGTTTCACGCAGCCGAATATGCATGCATGAATTACATGCAGCCAGAGCTATATTGACTCGTTGAAGTTCTACGGGCTAATTAATGTACGTATGATTATATCTATAATATATATACCTTCTTACTTGCAATTGCCTGTACACCGCATGCATGCATGTACATGCTGCTATAATAGCTATAGCTATAGACTACATGCATGCATCAAAAACATTGCTGCTTTTATTCAACTTCGCGCCGCAATAGTAACTTCATCTATAAGCTTAAGCTTATGAGCTTGTCACCAGGGGCTTTAACTTGCTTATAGCTCTCGTTTTCTAGCTAGGCTATATATAACTATGCCACTTGTGTGCCATGCAGGACAGTGAAAAAACCTGGGGGACCACTTGCAGCAAAGCGAACCATCTGCATGTGACAGCCTTACTTGGTCCGGGGGACCATCCATGGCAACGAAATTTGCCACAAATGGTCCGGGGGGACCATCTGCGGCGTGACAGTTCAACTTGTGACGCAATACTGCAAAATGGAAGAAACCATGAAAATGCAATGTTTGGCATATTTTGACAGCTTATTTTACTACTTCAATGTATTTTAAAAATTTAACTGAATAATGTTGTTTTTGGTTTTAGCATTATCTAAGCTAAACATTGGTACAAAAAATCAATAATGATATGTCCCCCTCCCTTTAAAATGTCCCACTGGGTGGGGCTGCAAAGGTTTGTTATCAAATTCCCCGCTGTAGCCCCATCTGTGGGGGAAGGAGGTAGTAGATTGATAGGAGCCTATCAGTTAAATACAAGTGTCTTCGACTCTTCGAGGCCGGTATACATGATGCCGGTCTGGGTAGGAGGTGACAGGACTGATGACGCAACAGAAACCGCCGAAACGCACAAACGATGTGCCCTTTTCGGATCGCTTTTCGGTGTAATTCTATAGTCTCGCATACTCGCTCGCATAGGCATAGCCGGACGTAGATAAGGAATTCTTAAACTAATCTAGGTGAAACACACAGAGCGGAGTTGCATTATATAACTTTACTACGTAAGTTTAGTTACTTACCAGTATTAACTAGTCTCGCGTAGCCAGACCCTCTACGCCCAGGCGCTTATCGATTAGAGATTATAAGCGCCGGGCTACTAGGGTCTGGTACAGTTCACAGGCCTTGAATTTTTTGACACTTAATAAGTGACGATTCTATTGCTTGGTAACTAGACATATGCGCCTGTAATTCAAACTCGAAGCGTCTTTATTGAAAGGCAGAGCTCTGATTGAAAGGAGTTTCACGCAGCGCTAAAGAAAGCAATAGGGCACATGGGCCTTCGAGAAAACCAAATCGCATTAAGTACTGTTTCAAAAGCGTCTTTTTAGCCTTACAGGCTGAACCATTCAAAAGCTTCCTCTTTTTTCTGCCTAAAATACATACCAGCTAAAAAAGTACAGAAAAATACTTAGTTGCCTTTTACTTGTATAGGTGACATTAGTGGGTTTTCGACAAAGTCCACAGGCTTCAGACATGGCGCACTGGAAATTCAGGTTATGTGGCGCTTATTTGATCACGTGCACTAATTAACACCCACCGACCACTGGTGACACTTGTAAATTTGAGGCCTGTGAACTGTACCAGACCCTAGTAGCCCGGCGCTTATAATCTCTAATCGATAAGCGCCTGGGCGTAGAGGGTCTGGCTACGCGAGACTAGTATTAACGGCTTGCCCGAATGGTGGAGTAGCTATAAGCTCATCAATCAACCAATCAACCAATTCAGACAGTAGCTCGGGGTGCACTTATCACTTGCATACTAAAATCTATTGGTTATTATCGCTCGGATTCCAGGAAATACCCCCAGAAAAAACCCCCAAAAAAACCTAACGTAATCCCAATATGCGTCAGTGACCACGCGCCGAGTCACGCGCATTAGCACCCGTGGCCAAGTGTACGGATAAACGGATATGGAATCCGTTTACTATGCATTTAATAAGCACACGTGTGTTTAATAATTATTTGTGCCGATCTGCTCACGCTCATCAGATGTCCACACGTCATGATTCAGGCAGTTTCGGTTATCCTGGAATGGAGAGGTGGAAAGGAAGAGTCGCTATTGTCACTGGAGCATCCGCTGGAATAGGATACGAGACAGCGAAGAGACTAGTACAACTCGGAGTGGTGGTAGTTGGTTGTGCTAGAAACATTACGGCTATTGAGGTTCGTGGTTTTAGTCTCGCGTGGTCAGATACTGGAGTTTATAAATCTATGCTCAGACTGGAGTTTATAAATCCATGGTCAGAGCATATATTTATAAACTCGGCTTGCGCTTATTGATTGAAGATTATACTTCGGCGCTTATAATTTGCGCCACCCGGGGTAACATCTAATCACTTCCTATCTACATAGTCTTGCAGCCCCAGACTGCTAATTTTGTATAGGGGTGGGAAATACATAGGAAAAAATAGCAGTTTGGCTGCAAGACTACTATCTGATTGATTTGATTTGATTTATAATCACAGTACTCGGCTAGAGTCATTCTTCCGTACTGGAATACAAACATACATACAGGGAAACATAATATAACTACATATATAAAAACATGCAATAACTACATACAACATTACACATACACAACAACTAGCTACATACAATATACACACAATACATACAGCATACACAATACAAACCAACTAAATAGTTACAACCATCATAATAAGGACAAAAAATAAGCCTTCACATCAGTTTTAAAATCATTGAGCTGTATGTGGCCCTTTGTAAAAAATCTACAGTATTAATTAATATTAATTTCTTTTATAGTAATACGTAGCTAATACTAAAATCTATTCCTACTATATAGAGTTTATAGAGCTTATTAATGGGGCGTGGTCCTACGCAAGCGCCTCATATTCCTAGGTTATTTACCATGTACTATTGTGGCATGAGTGGAAAAGAGCTGGAGCATTGTATGGAAATTTCACCCGGGACGCCATTATTATCTTCCTCTTCCCGATATGTGTGTTAGTTTAACAACTACTAGGGTGCTTATCGTTGTACTAAGCTATCGTCAGCTGGTTAAGTTAAGACAAATTTGGCGGGCTTTTCTGCCGTTACGCCTGTACATTGTTATCCACTCAAAATGGCCGACGTTTAGTGCGCTTGCGTAGGGTCACGCCCCATTAATAAACTCTATAGCAAGGTAAAACCAAAAGCCTTACAAAGCAACGTGACAGACACATGTTAGGTCATGACTGAGTCAGTGTATGGTGGTCAGAAATAACTCAAATTAGTACGTATATGTGACCGGATTTGGGAAATGTGCAGATGTACTTCATACATCCAATTTTGCTCATTTTAAAGATTTATAAATCTGGTAGGAACAACATACAGATCTGAAATTTTCAGGGATGATAGAGGAATAGTAACTGTATAAACTCTGCAAGTTTCAGGTGTATCTATAATTACCAAGAGTACATAATATATTGCTAATACTTGAACAAATTTTATGAATCTTGAAATTGGATGTGTGAACTATGCACGTTTTCGCAAATCCGGTCACATATGTGGCGAATGGTGAAGTTCAGGATCCTTGCTTGACAGCTGGAGGTCACTGGTTGTCTTCTCCCCTCAGAGACTACACCACAGCCAGACCACTGCTGATAGCGCCCTGTGCTATTGAATAAACTATGTAAATAATAAGTCTACCTGTTTCTTGAATGAGTGTTTTGTGAAAATTAAATTTGAACGAATAACTGAGCATACAGCTATAGAAAGTCAGTTATATGTTATTTCCTAAAGACATTGTCTCAAGAGCTGAGTTCAGCAGGAGGCAAGCTGGTAGCCATGAAATGTGATGTTAGCAAGGAGGAAGACATCTTGTCAATGATGAGTGCAATCAAGTCACAATTTGGAGGAGCAGACATTTGTATCAACAATGCTGGACTGAGCTATAGCACTCCCTTGTTGTCAGGTAGTACTGAAATGTGGAGAGAAACAATGGAAGTTAGTATACAACATTAAAAGGCCATTTTGTAACTTATTTGGTTCTCAACATAATATTATTGTCAATATACTGTGACAATGATTTGGTTGACTAAGCAATAGCGGCTATATGTGTAATTATAATAAAATTTCATTCATCATAAATTCAATTGTGTGAGCATTCATAATGCAATACTACAGATTGTATATGGATCTGTATAGTATTGCTATTTTTGTATTACTGTTTCAACTATTCACATATAAATGTGATAACAAAATTAGTGAAGCTACATAGTTTGGCAGTATTGATCATATTTTGAATTTATAAAGTATTTAAATATCTAAATACATCATTATTATGAATTACAATATTGAATGATGGTGTGCAGCATGCGTATGCATGTTATTGTATTGCCTTGAAATTTGCATATAATGATTAGTCTTGCATAACCAGATCTCTTTTTTCCATTTTTAATATTTTATTTTGTGTATGGAATGCTTATTTTTATCCCCTCATGAATCTGGGCTATGCACACACCATGTAAGTTCCTCAGATGCACCTGGTTACATTACCTTGAAATCCACATTTCTTCTCCAGCAGAAATAAAACGGAAAAAGTGATTTACAGAAGCAGCACACTTCAAAACTATCTTTATGCAGCCTAAATTATAATAGCTATATATTAGGGATGCAACAATATCAATACATTGCAATATTTACTGCCGCAATACAATACAATACACCTGATAACAAATATCGATATATTGCACATTGTATATATTGCAATATACGTATCACAACATTTCTTGCCTTTAAAGTTGTACGAATCCAATTATTACACTACAAAAATGACTGGACCTCTTGAGTATTATTTCTTACATGTTTCTACTTAGCTTTTACTACTTAAGACATGATATTATGTTCTTTTCCAAATCTATTCACGTATTGCAATACGGCAATATATTGCAATATGCACAAAGGCAATACACATTATGGCATTGACTCGTATTGTTGCATCTCTACTATATAATATTATGTGCAGTAGGTGGGGCTGTGGTTTTCTTATGTATAATGTCCTCTTGTATACTGACAATGTATTGATATGCTGTGTTTGTAGGTCAATGTACTTGGTCTGTGTGCGATGACCAGAGAGTTCATCAAGCAACTCAGGGAGAGAGGTGTGGATGATGGACATGTTGTTCACCTTAACAGGTTGCATGTGTGTAATAATATGTATATAATGTGACTGGCTTTGCGAAAATCCTCTGCCTACACACACACATCCAATGTTTTGACTTTAATACTACATACCATATGGCACAAAATTTTGACGGCGGAAACATTGACAAATTTGTACAGTACACACACAGGGGATGAAGCATACTTGCATAGCTATAATTGGCTTAGCGAAAACCCTCCACCTACACACATCCAATTTTACAACTTTAGGAACTAACTTAAAAGATACTATCTTAAAATTTTCACATGTGATGAGCAATGTTAGGGCATGCTCATTTATTTATTAGGTGAAATTTTCAGGTCAAATTACTGTATAGTGCAAAATTTTGATGATGGAAAATTTTGATGAATGGGGGTCAGGAAATATTTGATGAATCAAATTTTGACGAATTGTATCGGTCTTACATGCAAACAACTATCGGAAGAAAATTTTGAATGATAAAATTTCGACGAAATGCTAGTTTACAATGCAAAACTTTAAAAAATTTCGAATAAAATTTGTGATGTTGTTACTGCGTATTAGTATGAAAATCAAGAGGGGTTCTACAATACATTTCAAGCTAAATACGTATTTCACAGGGATACAATACTGATTGCATGCTTGTGTGCAGATGAATTGTATTACCACAGTATATTAACAGTGTATCTGGTCATACGGTTGACACTGGTGCTGGTTTGCACTTTTACAATGGTACAAAATTTGCCGTCACGGCCTTAACAGAAGGACTAAGGAAAGAGCTAAGAGACTTAGAATCCAATATTAAAGTTACCGTAAGTTGGTAAAAAAGCAACACACATTTTACGTGAGGCTCATTTCACTCCTCTAGGCAATATCACCTGGGGAAGTGGCGACAGAGTTTGTTCCACGGATGAGGGGAATAAGGAACCCTACCAAAGAGATGATAGAAGAAATCTACACTAGTTCATTTGACCATGTGGTGAGTAAATCACACATACAATACAGTATATGTGTATTGTGTGAACGTGGCATAACGGTCATGGTATAAAGTAAACACTACGGTCCCTTTGAGTATCTAAGTGACATATTACATTGTGTAACTATCCCCTGTACAAAGGTTTCTACACTGTGAGAAGTACCTCATACATATGTATACATATTATGTACTGCAAAGTGCAAAGCTTTGTCAGAATATCTACGTACCACTAATAAGTTCCTCCTGTACTGCTCTATGGTCCAAACTGTAGATTTTCACACGAAAACCTTCAAACTAGAATTTTTGTGTATTTAACCAGGTACATTTATAAGTACAGCGATTTGTTTTCATGAAGGCAATTTGTACCATGGAAATTTTGGACTACACACAGTTTAATATGTATATATATATCTATGCATCTCTTAATCAAAGGCAGTAGGGTAGCCAGGCATGTTCTATTAAGTGGGCGCTTCCCATAAAATTAAGGCTAACCATATTCAAAACTATTTCACTTGGAGTTAGATGGGCATGTACCTGTTTTTGGCTACACCACTGATCAGAGGAGACTGAGCAGGAGGGATGATTGTCCCACCACAAACTAAATTGTCTAGCATGTGTAGTTAGACATATTTTAATATCTAAAACTACAATTACAATTGTAGCCGTCTGAGGTGCCCTTACTTGTCACATAGAATTTCCAGATATTTAACACGGTTAATTTTGTGTACTTGTTTTACTGTAGGTTTTACAGCCAGAAGATATCGTCAGTTCTATCATTTATGCACTGTCAAATCCAGCCAGAATGCAGGTGAATAGATTAGTAAAGAGTTTCAATGTACCGCACACAATATGACTACAACTGTATATGTGGTCCGACATGAGAAAACCAGGCTTATGTACACAAAATATACCTATTCATCATTAAGTACGGTAGTACTTAATAGTAGGGATTGGTAAGAAATTGTATGGTTTCCCGATTTTTTACACTTCATAAAACAACCTTCCAATAATCTTTACCCGAAAAAACCGACTGGAATGCATTGGTAAGGCTGTAATGATGCTGTACCTTGGTTAAACGAAGCAACAAGTCGAATATTTCGACCTACAGCCAACTTTGAAAATTTAGAAATTCACCTGTATTTCGTCTGCCAGCCTGCCTGCCAGCCAGCCTGCCGTAAGACCCGGTTGCGCTAGGTGTAGGGCTCCAGAACTTTCACACAATAAAGGTAATGGCGGCGGATTTACGAAAATGTTGTTCCAAGACGATTTACCCACTGCGCCATGGCAATTCCTTTTATCCTTCATTCCCTTCCTTGTTCTTCTATATACCTAGCAAGGTGTGAATCTCACCTTCGAAGGTGACGATAGCCTGTTACGGCTTCTGCTTATTACGTTACGCTAAAACCTGGCTTGCATGTGATATAATTAGTTACAGTTGTACCATGGCACAATGTTTTCGCCTGTACTTTATTACATCGTGAACTTCGAGATTATAGCCTTGGACAAATAGCTTTTGCTGTTTTTCGAGAGCGTTATTTGCTATCACACAGCTACTTTGCCATGTAAGCGCGTTGTTAACAAGCGCCTGAAAACAAGCATAATTATTACGTAAGCGCCTGTAAGTGCGCCTGCTGAAAGATTATTATGAATGCTTAGCATGTATAAAAAGCAAACAAACTAGAATGATAAAAAAAATTTAAAATTTAAAAGGTAAGTAGGGATTGAATTCAATAGTGCTACAAAAAGTAAGGAAACAAGGAATAAGATTTTGGGACAAGAGAACATTCTGGCATGAGATAATTTATAAAAGTTTAATCCCTACTTTTGGCTCACTTCAGTAGGTTTGCCAAAAGTAGGGATTAAACTTTTATAAATTATCTCATGCCAGAATGTTCTCTTGTCCCAAAATCTTATTCCTTGTTTCCTTACTTTTTGTAGCACTATTGAATTCAATCCCTACTTACCTTTTAAATTTTTAATTTTTTTTATCATTTATTTATAGTATATATGTAAATCCTTTACTGTATAAGATTTTCAAAATCTGTAAACTGCACGAGATTCCCCATTGAAAGCTGCATAAATGGTTAAAGTTGTGTTAGAATCCTATGTTTAAACAGAAAGGTATTTACTTTTGAAATCCAAAAGTGATTTTAGATTTTATGTGCACATAAGCCCTGTTTTTTCACATTATATTGGTAATTCAATCATCCACTAACGTCAGTAGTTACTAAATTCATATCGAATCATCATAAGTACATGGCTATATTATAACATTATAACAAGGTGGTCACTGTCACATACCATTTTGTGCAATATTAATATAACACAGCCGCGAGGGGTTTGACCAATATATATGCATGACTCCGAAGGGTACATAGCACCCGAGGGAGAGTGCGTATATATCAGTCAAATCCCGAGCAAAGCTGTGAACATTTATGTTACACTTTGCTTAGGCCGACCTGGCAAAAAGTCGAAGGCACCTCTGGTAGAATGGCAACTGTTGTGCGGTTGCTTCATTAGACGCACTCTGGCATGGTATCAGCCAAGATTCCATTAATACTTAGTTTCTTCGATATTATTACACTACCATCTTGAAGATAATCACCTAAAAACTTATAAACTTCAGGCCTAAAACAAAACCCACAAGCAAATGTGTTGTGTCACGTAATGGGTTATTTATACACTTTGTTATCCCTTTAAAAGCAGATAGGCCGTATAAGGCAACTATGGTTTACTGTGGTAAATACTGTAACTGATATATCACGGCAAACACGTGACAACTGTGGTATATCAGTTATATACCACGGCTCAAAGCTTTGATGTTGCCCATGCAAAGTGTTGGACACAGTAAATACTTTATTATATTATACCTACTCTGGCCATGGGTTACTCATATTTTATAACATACGTAAATTCAAAACTTTCAGTTTGTGCATGACAATGTCATACAAGTCAAATCATTTAATGTACGTATGTATATATATGTTATAATTGTTTGTATCAGCTGTGATCTTATTCTTCTAGATCCACGACCTCATTGTGATGGGATCACAGGAATTGTATTAAATTATGCAATAATATTAAATTTTAGCTATGTAATTATCAATTACACATGTACATGTAATTTACAATTAATTTCATTACTGTAACACTAGATACTCTATATGTGCTCATGTGAGAGTGATCATGTGAGCAAAGCAAATGATCATGTGAGCATAGTGTATGGTAATATGTGATCATGTGAGCTGAGGGTCATGCATAAATAGCATGCACCTTAGCAATTAATCCTTAGGCTTTATTTTTATTATTATATGGTGAGAAAAATTGATGCTTTATTCACAGAGCTGTACAGATTTCTTGGCCCAGCCTTACATGTTTTATTGTCCTCAGCAAATGAGTTGCATGTGAGTAAAATGTGGCATCACAAAGACCATGCCTCAGGAGTATATGGCTGTTGATGTGGTTCAAAAGAATTGTGACATGATATATACGTAGAACTAAACTTATTGCATTACATAGCAGTGTAGCTCTTTTGCTACGCAAGTATATCATTACAGTATAGAACAAAACTGTTTAAGGTTTGGCATCACAGCGGGTCACTTCAAAGTAGGACAATTATTTCTGTTAGTGAACCCCCTCTTATCCAAGCTCACATACAGGTACCTCAAAGATACAGACAACCCAAATAAGTTTTAAAATTTTTGTGCACCTACAGTATACCCGATGAATGGAAGAAAACAGAAAAGAAGCATTTTAATGCTAAAGACAAACTTAAGATTGTATATCAGAACCTAGAAAGGGTCATGGTTTATAACAGTGTACAATATTTATAAAGACAGAGAGAAGACCATATGTATATGTGCTATACATGTATATATAGCATGTACATAATTCATAGTCATGGATATTTTGAAGTTATGCAAATCAGACTGCCAGATAAGAGGGGTTCCACTGTAATAACATTTCATGTATTCCTATACATAAAAAAGAATTAGAATCACTAAAAGATGTTCAACATAAACTTCTCTTCTCTCCTGTTGAAGTCGTGAACCTACAGGAGTATAAGGAACATTAGTCAGTAATTAACCTCAAACTTCTCTAAGTTGTTATTTTAGAACTTGACGTTGTGTCGTATGGATACTAATGTATCTTTAGTTTTGGAGTTTTATGGACTACATCTGTTTATTAAAAAACAAAAAATACAAACTCCAAAACTTTCACCAGTAGTTGTAACACCTGAGTGTAAATGAGGCTCTAATAATAGATTCAGACAATCTCTCATTATCACAACACATAATGTGATACATATAAATCAAATGATTGGTCACACCGTGTACATACGTAGCAGATTGTCATCAATTGACAAAATCTCAGATGTCAGTACCCTTTCCAACAAAGTACAGTATGAAAATAATGAATCTTTTCAATTTGTCAAATCCAACCTTTTGATAAATAATTTTATTGTCAAATTTAAAGGACCATTAATCAAGACTCACGATAGTGAGTCGCGAGGCCAAGAAGAAGTGCAGCAACACGACCACTGAGTGAGTTATTTACACGTAGCACCGCCCTCAAACTCACAAATACTCTAGCTAAGCCGCCATTAAAGCTATTGCTTAGTTATTACCGACCCACAACGTTCTTACTACAGAATCAACAAACTGAGAATGGAGGAAATAGGCACCACCATTCCTAAGTACCAGCCATTGTGAGTTTTATGGCGCCCGTTGTGCGACTATGCACGACAAACCATCCTTTCCTGCCCAATTCGCCTGTTTACTAGACAATTAGTACCTTCATTGTTTGAAGAATCAATATCCCAAACTTGATAGACATCCATTCAGCCATTCTTCTGATACAACCTTATTAATGCCTTCCTGTCACCACAAAAATTTTTACGTGGCAATTATTTTTCTTCTTTCTTTCATTGCACACTTTTTTCCGGGGCTTGCGGGAGCTTTCGTGAACCCCAGAAGTTTTATTCAAACTCTCTTTTTATACATTCACTTGTTTGTCTAATAACTCACTCATTTCTTCATGGATTTCAGCCAAATTTGTATCAGCACTTCTATGTATGCTCTACCTGTCATACCATTATCAGTAAAGTTCAAACACGTGCGCACATACATCATCGCAGCTAGTAGAAGTTGTAATTTCTATCAATTGGTCAAAATAAATAACTATAGCTATATATACATATAGATCATGTTCTCAAGTTCTTCAATGGAGATGTTCAATCATCACTTCGTCACATATATCTTTAGAATAGTACTTGAGCTTACCAGGAGAGAAACTCTACCACATCAGGCTGGAGATAGGTCAGATAACTCAGAGCTCTCACATAATGGCAAGACAACTGGCTTAAATAATAAGGAATTGAAACTACATGCAACAGTCCAAGCAGTGCTCCCTGTTCCCTTATTTTATTGGTCCCTCCAAGGGGATCTGCAGAGAATTCTGAGCAGCAGCAACCAGAATTACAACTCATTACTATCTCTATCCCGGCCAGCTCAGGAGGAACTGGCCTGGTAACAGGAGAAGCTGACCCACTGCATGCATGGAATGGCAATGCACTGTTGCCCCAACAGGGGACAGTGACCATTAAGTCAGATGCATCCCTCCAGGGCTAGGGAGCAGTGTGCAACAGCACCAAGACCGGGGGTCCCTGGAACCAGTCAGAGCGGGAGATGCACATAAATTGCCTGGAATTGTTGGCAGCAACTCTGGCAGTCAAATCATTTGTGAAGGAAGTGTGCATGCCTGCATGCATCAACAGACAGCTGTAGCATATATCAACAACATGGGGGCACAGTTACCCCCAGCCGACAGAGTTAGCCAAAGTCCTGTGGATGTGGTACATTGTACATGTCTTACGTAACTGCAGAGTATATTCCAAGAACCACAAATTGTGTGGCAGATGCTGAGTCAAGGACCCTGAGGGACTGAACAGATTGGAAGCTTCACTCTCAGATTTTCAGAGCAATAAACCAGAAGTTGGGTCCCCTGGAAGTGGACCTGTTTGCATCCCGCCTGCCCACTCAGCTTCCACATTTCTTCAGCTGGAGACCAGATCCATTGGCAGAGGCAACAGATACCTTCAACCAGCAATGGGGACAGTTTATTTTATAATTAGACGATGTGCAAATCCTCTGTGTCTGATAGGCAGGGTTCTCACGCAACCCAAGGACCAGCAATCCTTGTGGCTCTGGTGTGGAAGGGCCAACCTTATAGCTACATAATATAAGTTAATTGACACCTGACAAGAGATATAAAAAGTGTTTTTCTTGACTTTTGGCGAATGCAGTTTAGCTACTATGTATATATAAGCTTGTGATTCCCATGCAAGGTAAAAAAGATAGCTAGCTACCCAAGTCTTTATATGATTGAGCAACTACGTATTATATACTGTAGTCAAGATATTACTTGATGTTTGCAGCTTGGACTTAAAGCATACCAGAACACTTTTCAATGGATTGATAATAGATACCATTTTTGACTCCATGCATGAAACGAATAAATGTAGCATTTAGCTAGCTACTGTCATCCATTCATCTGAGGCAAGTCATTCATATTAATAATAAATAAATTTAGAGAGGGCCTAATTAAGATACTACCTTATGATCACCTGAAATGATCATGATTGCATGGAAGTGGAGATGATATAGTCAGTTGTTTATTCGACCTCTCTCACTTTCTAAGTTTTATTTATGATAAAATAATTACGTGCTAGCTATATATAGCTTAGCTAGTCAGCACAGGTTCTACATGGGATCAATCCCATTATGTCCTAATGGTGCATGTCTGCATGCATGATAGCAATTAAAAGTACTTTATATTTCGTCCATTAGTGCAAGCAAAGCACAGAATGAGCTAAGCTAACCATGGAGCACGAGCCGGTGTAACAAAGGGCGAACAAAGAAGCTTCAGTAATGAGTTACAGAACAAGAACAATGCCGAGACGGGCAGACGACCATGCAAACCTATATATACATGCATGTATGCTAGCACAGGCAAGTTCGTTTCACAAATGAATGAATATAATCAAGCATAAGTGCATAGATTATACTATCTATGAATCAAGTTAGCCACTATCAGCACATGCGAAGAGTCACGTGTAGTGGAAATGTTAAGAATCATGTGTACAGTAGTGTTCCGTTTCCGTGAAATATACCTGGCCAATTCTTTACATTATGTATGGCTGGGTGATCATTGGGATTATGAGAACAATTGTGATGTATTCTTAATAATCGTAATATTGATGTTGGTCCCTTACAATCGTGATGTTGGTGTATCTGACTTTTTCCAAGTTTATAATGAACCACTGACAAGGAGGAGTTCATGATAGACTTCAGCAAATCATTAAACTGTGGTACTTTTGTCAATGATTCATTGCTCTACCTCTCAAAAACCACAATTTGCCTAAAATATATTATCATGTTCCAAACACATTTTATGTAATTTTCATATCATACATATATAATTATTGTTACAACTTCATTATCGCGCTCACAATTGTGATACATGAATTTCCAGAATCGTGATAGCATCAAAATATCACAATCGTTCAGCTCTAGCACTATATGCTAACAATTATTCTGGCATAGCTAACTACCATAGCCCTATTGCTTCTGGGGTGCCTGCAACACCCGGCTCTTCATTCAAAATGCCGCTGCCATTTTATACTAACATTCATAAGCATAAATACATCACAAACATTTAATAATTACCATTGACCAATGATTGGACACATTTTTTAAAAGGTAACACTGTGCAAATTTATAATGTGTCACTTGATGGCGTCACATAAAAAGGTTAGCTTCCACCAGACTAGAGGGTGCCGTGAGTTTAAACATTTTGGAGGGGCTTTCCTGGGGATACACTTAAGTTGAGACCCATAAATGCTATGCTTGGTGCATATATGGTATTGTGAGTTAATAATAATGCAATGCATTACATAATTTACACCATATTCTGTACACCATAGCTAACTACTATACCCTGTATACTATCAGCTGGACTAGCTTATATGCAGTGATATAGAAGAAATAGCATCATGGCTCAAGTGTCGGCTATAACCAATCTCGACCAAAAATCATAGGTAACAAGCTCTAGATACACCCAATACTTTAGTTAACTGAAATCTACTTGACACTGATCATGATTAATCAAAAGGTCCTTTCATGGATATTAGCTGATGTATGGATCAAGACTCACGATAGTGAGTCGCGAGGCCAAGAAGAAGCACAGCAACGCGACCACTGAGTGAGTTATTTACACGTAGCACCGCCCTCAAACTCGCAAACGTTCTAGCTAAGCCGCCATTAAAGCTATCGCTTAGTTATTAACGACCCACAACGTTCTTACTATATAGAATCAATAAACCGAGAATGGAGGAAATAGGCGCCACCATTACTAAGTACTAGCCATTGCGAGTTTTATGGCACCCGTTGTGCGACTATACACGACGAACCATCCTTTCCCGCCCAATTCGCCCGTTTACTAGACAATTAGTACCTTCATTGTTTGAAGAATCAATATCCCAAACTTCGTAGAAATCTATTCAGCCATTCTTCCGATACAGCCTTATAAATGCCTTCCTGTGACCACAAAAATTTTTACGCGGCAGTCATTTTTTTTTTCTTTCTTTGTTTCTTTCTTCATCGCACACTTTTTTCGGGGGCTTGTGGGAGCTTTTGTGAACCCCGGAAGTTTTTTTCAAACTCCCTTTTTATACATTCACTTGTTTGTCTAATAACTCACTCATTTCTTCATGGATTTCAGCCAAATTTGTATCAGCACTTCTCCTATGTATGCTCTACCTGTCATACTATTATCAGTCTGAAGTTAACACTTGAATGTATTTGAGAAGGACTATTACACTGCAGGTTGATAGTTGTCATAACTTGGACCCCCTTCGAATGATTTGCATAAACTTTCAGATACACAATCTATATTGATGTGTCACTCTGTAGTGGAAGTTAAAAAAAAATCTCGGGCTTGAGTTTTTCAAAATTAAGCTTCAAAGTTTAATTTGCAATATTGTGTGCTAGGCAAGTACAAGTTATGCCCATGCAGTACTTCTCTGCTGCTTGCTAGTAATAACATCTGTTTATACTTCCAAAAAAGTAGTGATATGCTAAACAAAAACACCTTGGGTGTAAAAAAAGTGCGAGGCCAATCAGAAGCAGCATTGCAAATAGGTATGTACGACCAAAAACTTTGATATCAGTTGAGGCCAAGAAATTACTTATCAAAAATCTACTTGAATGACACAATAGTTTATAGCATATTGTCACAACTATGATTGACTTTGTCACTTGGCCACCTTTTTCACACCATCATTATTACTAAAGGTGCATGGCCAAGTGACAAAGTCAATCATAGTTGTGACAATATGCTATAAACTATTGTGTCATTCAAGTAGATTTTTGATAAGTAATTTCTTGGCCTCAACTGATATCAAAGTTTTTGGTCGTACATACCTATTTGCAATGCTGCTTCTGATTGGCCTCGCACTTTTTTTACACCCAAGGTGTTTTTGTTTAGTATAATATACAGCACCAATGTGTTGCTATGATCAATCAAAATGGGCCCATACATAATAATATACCTATGATGGAAATAAACATGAGGCATTTATCACTTGTGGTATAAGCGCCTGCGCTACCATTTTCCATTCCCACTCGGGTTGAGAGATTACCTAGAATAGTCTTTACCTTCTATACAATCATTTGGGGCCCTATCCCATAAACTCGATAATATGTATAATAATATCCAGGATGCCTCATGCTGCTAACGCCGAGGCACTCGAGGCTAACGTACCTGACATTTTGATAGTCTGAGATTTCATCCATGTGGCTGGACTGTAGAGTGAACATTGCTTGGTCACAGTTTTGTGTGCATATGTGAAGTCTAATCCGCTGCACCAATTGCAAGCTATAAAATTATTTTCGAGATTGTTCTTCTTAAAGCGCATCATACTATGAGCGCATCACGTGTAGTGCGTGCACCATGAGTGACTGGGAGGAAGACGAAGAATCAATTAATGTACTACCTCTTTCAGCTTATTTTGGTAAGCTTAAAGCTCAATATAGTTTGATGTTTGGTAACCTCAATGTAGTTTACATGGTTACTACAGCTCTTGTATAAATTTTTCCATAATAGCATTTGTGAATGTGAGGGCTAGAAGTTGTGTGTGTGTTTGTTTGTTTGTTTGTGTGTATGTGTGCGTGTTCAAGCATAGATATTAGTTTTAAAGGGATGTAGCCTCGCTACCCAGACCACTTTTTCTTTAGACATTCGACTTTAAGAAAAAGCAATCTGGGCATCGACACTAAAAAATTGATGCTTTTATTAGGAGTGTTTGTATGTAGACATTAATAAACCCCATTGAAGAATCTTTGCATGTAGTCGTGGCAACTTATGGAATAACAAGGGGGTATCCACATACATATTTACTGTGGGATATTCTGCAACCGGGACACAACTGGAAGTCAACAGTCAAGTTTCATCAAAAGAACCATGCAGTTGTGGGTCAAACAATATTTATAGCATCAAGAGATGAAAATGAAAACCACAATCAAATACAACTAGTTTATTAAGGATTGATTTTACAGATAATAGCTTTTTACAGATTACTGTAAACCTTTCGAGGGAAACTTTGAAACACTTTTGTGGTTAGAGTATAAAATAACTATTTGTGGGAAAACTGTCAAAGTAGAAGCTCAAGCACATCATTTTCACTTGCTACGTGCAGGTGCTTATTGTATGCATAAGCACCTATGCCAGTCCGTGCAATGATTATAATAAAGCTTCAACTCAACTTTCAACCGTGTATTTACTTGCATGAGTTGCATCATGTATCTAAGAATATTAATAGTACAGTTGTTAAGACCAAGCAGTTACAAAGATACTGAACAAAAACACCCTGGGTATAAAAAAAGTGTGAGGCCAATCAGAAGCAGCATTGTAAATATGTGCGACCAAAAGCTTTGATATCAGCTAAGGTCAAGAAGTTACTTATCAAAAATTTTTAACTACTGGAATGACATACAATAGTTTATAGCATGTTTTCACAACTATGATTGGCTTTGTCACTTGGCCACCTTTGTGAATACAATAGTTTATAGCATGTTTTCACAACTATGATTGGCTTTGTCACTTGGCCACCTTTGTGAAAAAGGTGGCCAAGTGACAAAGCCAATCATAGTTGTGAAAACATGCTATAAACTATTGTATGTCATTCAAGTAGTTAATAATTTTTGATAAGTAACTTCTTTGCCTCAGCTGATATCAAAGTTTTTAGTCACACATATTTACAATGCTGCTTCTAGATCTGAATGGCCTCGCACTTTTTTTACACCCATGGTGTTTTTGTTTAGCATATCACTACTTTTTGGAAGTATAAACAGATGTTATTAGTAGCAAGCAGCAGAGAAGTACTGCATGGGCATCACTCAGAGGAGGGCCAACATGTTCACGTGAGCCGTAGGTTTAGTACAGGTAAGGTTATTTAAAGAGTTGTAAGAGTAAAATATATATCATTCGAAAGTTTGTTTCATGCTTAAATCAATAGCGCAATCAACCCCACTGTTTTAATGTCCACTTTGAAATTGAATCACGCGCGCCTACCTTGAGCGGAAAGTCACCGCGAGGAAGATACCTGGGAAGATGCAACACGGTTACACCAATTAGCATGCCTGTTAGCTGGTTCTACAAGTGTCCTAGGAGCTCAGTGCCAACCAAAGAGGGTTCCCTGCTTGCTAAATATGCAGAGAAATATGCAATTAAGGTAAATACATTTAGAAGCGCTTATATTGTGTCAGCCCTCCTCTGAGCATCACTTGTATACTTACTTTGCACACAATATTGTATAAATTGAACTTTGAAGCTTAAATTTGAAAAATTCAAGCCTACAATGTTTTTTGAACTTTCACTACAGAATGATACATCAATATAGATTGTGCATCTGAAAGCCTATGCAAATCATTTGAAGGGGGTCCAAGTTATGGTAACTATCAACCTGCAGTGTTAAAGCCTTTCTTAAATACATTCAAGTGTTTACTTCAGGCTGAAAATAGTATGACAGGTAGAGCATACATGAGAGAAGTGCTGATACAAATTTGGCTGAAATCCATGAAGAAACGAGTGAGTTATTAGACAAACAAGTGAATGTACAAAATGAGAGTTTGAAAAACTTCAGGGGTTCACGCAACCTCTTGCAAGCCCACGAAAAAAGTGTGTGATCAAAATGAAAGAAAGAAAGAAGAAAATAAATGACAGCTGCGTAAAAAAATTTATGGTAAAAAGAAGGACTTTATAAGGCTGTATCAGAAGAATGGCTGAAGCGATTTCGATGAAGTTCAGGTTATTGATTCTTCAAACAATTAAGGTACTAATTCTCTATTAAACGGGTGAATCGGGTGGGAAATGATGGTCCGTCGTGCATAGTTGCACAACGAGCACCATAAAACTTGCAATGGCTGGTACTTACAAATGGTGGCACCGATTTCCTCCATTCTTGGTTTATTGATTCTATATAGTAAGAACATTGTGGGTCTCAGTAATAACTAAGCGATAGCTTTCATGGTGGCTTAGCTAGAGCGTTTGTGAATTTGAGGGCGGTCTTACGTGTAAATAATTCACTCAGTGGTCATGTTGCTGCACTTCTTCTTGGCCTCGTGACTCACTATCATGAGTCTTGATTAACACTTCAATGTCAAGAACACATTTAAGAAGTAAGTCAAGGTTAGGCCAAGACTGTAACCACAGTCACAGATGTATATGCGTGTGACACCCCCTTGAATATTTTCTACAAATGTTGCTGCAAGCTAAGCTAAGGATGTTACTGCACGTGCTGCACTGTACCCCATGATATATACACTGATATAACATGTTGATGTCAGAATATGAATTATGAATTTATGTATGAATGTGTATGTATGTACATACCATGTGACGATCAGTTTCATTTTATACAGGAAATAGAACTAGTGGACATAACACTGTTGACTACTTTGAAGACAATGATTATGTAAAATCAGGAAGAGATACATCAAGCAATGATCAATTTATTAAGACCCGTGTGTTTAAGAACAAATATGCTGACAGCAGAGGGAGATCATTTGGTAGTGAAAGTGCTGGTAGAAGTGGTCAGCCTTTTGTGGGTAATGAAAGTGGTAACCGATTCTCAGATGATTTGGAACTTAAAGTGAATTCAGGAGATGTTGGAAGAATAATTGGTATGTATACTATAATATAACCAAAGCTTGGTCAAACTGATGTGTGCGTGCGTGCGTGCGTGTGTGTGTAAGATTAAAATTAATTACCAGAACTATGCATATTAGCACTTGAGTAATATTAGCAAATCTTAATATTAGCAAATCTTAATGTTAGCATGCATGTAGTAATTTAGCATTTTTCATTCAAATTGTAAGTGAAAACAATGATGTTTTCAAACTTTGCAGATATTTAGTTTTACTAATAATCGCATATATAGCCTGTATAAATTGTGTCGTTAGTAATCGTGCAATTATTCTCTAATTGCATAGTTTTAATAGCCTACGGCATAGCAACATTCAGTAATTGCACAGTAAAATAGCCAACGAAAATTCACAATTCAGGAAGCCCTTTAAGTGCAGCATACAATGACATATGGTACAGCTCAGTTTAAACTTTACACATGCGTGTGCTTGCACGTTTAACACGTGTAAAACTTCAAAAACTGGCGTGTGCATGCACCGTTGCACGCAATTTTGGTGTGTGCATGCGGGCCAGTGAACACACGTGACACACGAGAAATGCACGTTACGAGCTTGCACTTGGTTTGCCACACTACACGTGTGGTGTAACTACAGGTACAGTAGCTGTAGGCAATGAAATGCAACTGTTTTATAGCTGATCGGCTTCTTTATCTATTGTAATGAGTATCGCTCGTAGGTCCTAATGAAGGGGCGTGTTCATACCGAATATGCTAGGATATTTTTGTGTCATGAGTGGACAAGATCGAGTATTGTACAGCACAAAAACTATCTGCAACTTTGAAAAGTAACTAAACTGTATATATAGCGATAGCTACTAATGTGTTCACATTGTCAGCTACGTATATACAACACATTTAGGATATCGGCATTAATTTGTCACATGGGAATTTATCCGAGAATTACCGATGATAATCGGTAAAAGACACACCCCTAAATATAATCTATAGGCTTTAGCTTTACAGTAAGAAATTGTTTAGCGGCGTATTGTGTCTCGATTGGAATCACGCCTTAAGTCAAGTACATGAGTACATGTTCATAGAGTTTATACCGTTATGCTCAGCTTACAATTCGTATACACGTCAAGGTGCATGCAAACCAGATTTGGCGTGTACGTACCTGACATGCACGCGTGCTTCTGCCACACGTCTAGTGCGTACACGAGTACTTTGCACGAGAGTTTCTACGTCATCGATCTTGCGAGCACACGCATGCCTGCACACGTGCGAAATGAAAAATGTGTCATGTCGAGTACATGCCACCAGCGTGCCTTGTCAAGTTTAAACTGAGCTGTACCGTAATAAGCAGCGAATGAAATCACGTAGCACTGGGGATTCATAGTAACTGATTTACATGGCAACCAAGTAACGGTTACGAGTTGTGGGATAGTACTCGATAATCCATACAAGAATTTCTCAATCTTAACCTTTTAGAATGAATCTCAACTTGATTCTGAATCCTCTGCTACTAAAACAAGTGATGCAGAACGAACAAGATTTTCGATCGTGCCTCAGATTGAAACAAGCAGCGTGCCTCAGGTTTGTAGGTCATGCAATGCGATTAATAGGCAATCACATGCATTTTCGTGCAATTTGAGAATAGTTATACATGTAACAGCCAAATTGCACTTGACTTTGTGTCGTGCAATCACTTGACTTTTACTAGTACAATTATTCTTGAATTGCACTCAAATGTGTGTGATTACCTATACATAATATTTAGACACCAAGACTAAGAGAGCTAAGTGATTTAGTAATCCGAAGGTCCAAGGCTGTGGCACCCGACCGCAGTGAGGGCGCCACTAAGGGCCTGAGGGTTACTAAATCACTTAGTTCCTGTAGGTCGCGGCATCTAACTTATTTAGACTACACTGAACAATGATCACATGGTAACACCTTCAAATACCATTATGAGCATGATAGTGCTATATACTGATTTCTTGAGTAAAGAGCTTTTGAGCCTACAGTATAGCAACATTCAGTAATTACACAGTAAAATAGCCAATGAAAAGTTGTAATTCATGAAGCCGTTTAAGTGCAACATACAATGACATAATTAGCAGCGAATGAAATCATGTAGCATCAGAGATTCATAGTAACCAACTTACATGGCAACCAAGTAACGGTTACGGGCTATGGGTAGTATTTGATAATTCATGCAAGAATTTCTCGATCCTAACCTTTTAGAATGAATCTCAACTCGATTCTGAATGCGCTGCTACTAAAACAAGTAATGTGGAACGAACAAGATTTTCGATTGTGTCTCAGATTGAAACAAGCGGCACGCCTCAGGTTAGAATGGTCATTGTAGGTCATGCAATGCAATTAGTAGGCAATCACACGTATTTTTGTGCAATTTGAGAGTCAAGACTCACGATAGTGAGTCGCGAGGCCAAGAAGAAGCGCAGCAATGCAACCACTGAGTGAGTTATTTACACATAGCACCACCTTCAAACTCGCAAACGTTCCAGCTAAGTCACCATTAAAGCTATCGCTTAGTTATTACCGAACCACAACGTTCTTACTATATAGAATCAACAAACTGAGAATGGAGGAAATAGGCACCACCATTCCTTAATACCAGCCATTTCGAGTTTTATGGTGCCCGTTGTGTGACTACGCACGACAAACCATCCTTTCTCACCCGATTCGCCCATTTACTAGAGAATTAGTACCTTCATTGTTTGAAGAATCAAGATCCCGAAGTTGATAGAAATCGGTTCAGCTATTCTTCTGATACAGCCTTATAAATGCCTTCCTGTCATCACAAAAATTTATGTTGCAGTCGTTTTTTTCTTCTTTTTCATTTTCATCTCACACTTTTTTCGTGGGCTTGCAGGAGCTTTCGTGAACCCTGGAAGTTTTTTCAAACTCTCTTTTTATACATTTCAATTGTTTGTCTAATAACTCACTCATTTCTTCATTGATTTCAGCCAAATTTGTATCAGCACTTCTCCTATGTATGCTCTACCTGTCATACTATTATCTGTCTGAAGTAAACACTTGAATGTATTTGAGAAGGGCTATTACACTGCAGGTTGATAGTTGTTATAACTTGGACCCCCTTCAAATGATTTGCATAAACTTTCAGATACACAATCTATATTGATGTATCACTCTGTAGTGAAAGTTAAAAAGAAATCTCGGGTAGTTTTCAAACTTAAGCTTCAAAGTTTAATTTGCATACACCAAGTGCTGTATTTACCTCGAGACGCCCCCGAGTGCTGTATTTTTCGTACATGACGAGCTGAGCTGGTGCTTTAACTGTTATATAGTATTTCTTGCTGGATTCAGTCGTCTATAAGGCGCAGACGGCCGGCAGCAGATCGTGGAGCGCTATGGTTCTAGTTCTTAAAAGGTCGAGCCTCTGTTTACGCTACCAACCAACTGAACTACTTAGGCATGAATTATTGATGTAGCCTACGTAGCTGGCTGTAGAGGCGGCATGGCATAGTGTCGACAAGCAAATTGACAATACCATTAACTTGAATGAATCGGCTCCGGCGATAAGCAATTTCGACACGCAAGAATAAGGTGGTAGATAACAAAAAGAACTGCGTTTTTAACAGATAAGTAATGGATTTCATTTGAAACCAGTTGGTTACTGCTATCAACATCTAAAATTTCACACCTATAACAACAACAATTATTTGCATAACTGTACTTTATTTTCCATACAGCACACTTGCTACTTTATGGAATATAAAGTACACTTTTGCCCTTTGATCTGCCCATGCAAAATACTTTATTTTGCAATATTGTGTGCTAGGCAAGTACAAGTTATGCCCATGCAGTACTTCTCTGCTGCTTGCTAGTAATAACATCTGTTTATACTTCCAAAAAAATAGTGATATGCTAAACAAAAACACCCTGGGTATAAAAAAAGTGCGAGGCCAATCAGAAGCAGCATTGCAAACAGGTGCGACCAAAAACTTTGATATCAGTTGAGGCCTAGAAGTTACATATCAGAAATCTTTTTAACTACTTGAATGATATACAATAGTTTATAGTATTTTGCGTGGGAGGATCAAAGGGCAAAAGTGTACTTTATTTTCCATAAAGCACTGTTAAGGTGTGAAGAGTGCTTTATTTAACCACCAACAGTGCTTTATGAAACTTCAAAGCTTATAAAGTACAGTTATGCATGGAACTCTTAACGCCTTAGTAAACAACTCATTGGAATGTGTTACATACCAGTAGGCTGTAAACAACGCAATACGGCTAGCTTTTTGTTTCCAATTCATCTCAAGGCGTCTTGTACAAACCAACTATCTTGTTAATACAACACAAATATAAACGAGAGATAACCGTGACACGATCTAGCTGCAAGATTCGTTAAAAACACCGACACGTAAGTGATGTGATAATAGAGTAAACTTACTCGGGTTACCACCACTGACAGTTAAGCAAGCTTAAATCAACCAGCAAGCGCGTTTGTATCGAAGCATTAGTCTTGAAAATTCTATAAAACAGTTAAAGCATTGCCTTGCTCGTGCTATACCCAAAATAAAGCACTCGGCCGCACGCCTCGTGCTTTATTTCACGTATAGCACTCGCGGCAATGCTTTAACTAACACTTATAGCATAGTTTCACAACTATGATTGGCTTTGTCACCTGGCCACCTTTTCCACACCATCATTATTAATAAAGGTGGCCAAGTGACAAAGCCAATCATACGTAGTTGTGAAAATATGCTATAAACTATTGTATGTCATTTAAAGGTCAACTGCAATGGAAAAATAACTTGTGCTCATATGGAAGCTTATTGATCATAGTGATGCATGGTATCAATTATTTTTTCATTATTTGCTTGGATTAAGTAGTAATTGACACTTGAAAATAGCACTTCTCCTTTGCGGTTTTATCTCAGGAAGTGACCACTGAAATGTCACGGAAGGACTTCCGAGTAGCACGCGTAAGGTAAATACATAGTTTTGTATAGTCATGGGGAGCTTATTATACCTATGGTATAGCAATGTTAGCAGCATATTTAAACATATAACGATTCATTAGCATTAAATATAAGTGTAGTAGCTATGCCAAGGCGTTGTATTGCGGCTGGTCGTGACGGCATTGTAGGGGAAGGTTGAAGCCTTCACAACTTTTCAAAGGACGCCATGATAAGAAAGTAGTGGATAAAACCCGTTAAGGAGCAGAGAAGTAATTTGGATGGTCCATTTATCCATTCTTTATTGTGTTCCAATCGCTTTACGGAGGACTGCTTTGTATTCGAAGGCTGGCGTTCACTTTCGAAAGTGACGAAGTGGGAATGCCGGCCCAACCGAATTTTTAAGCCTGGTACAGTGTGAACGATATTTGTGAGGCCAATTAGTATATATCCAACCCGTTCTGGGCTTAAACCATCCGATTAGCCAGGATCTACCTTCCCGTTGAGGCGTCTTCATGGCACTTTCTGCCATTAGTTCAGGCGCAAAACAATACTGGTGCTACTTCAAACTCAGCCTAAACCGATGTGTCAGAAACATTGTCATCGTCACTGATATTTGTAAATCCAGAGAGGAACGAATCACTATCAGATCTGCGTAACAACTTCATTCTTCACTTTCTGCCATTGATAATACGCATACTAAGGCCTTCCGTGACGTCACGCAAAGATATAACACTTGCGGTTATTTTTGCGGAAGTGATGTTTTGCAATGTTTGACCAACGATAACTCGAAGACAACATATAATCAGATTATAAAAATTGTTGTTATGTATTCTGCATGACTAGCTAAAGCTATCTATCAAATAAAAACATGGGGTAATTTTTCCTCTGCAGTTCACCTTTAAGTAGTTTAAAAGATTTTTGATAAGTAACGTCTTGGTATCAAAGTTTTTGGTCGCACAAACCTATTAGCAATGCTGCTTCTGTCCGACCGTCCTGGCAATAACTCAGTCGTGCCAGCATGGATTGATGCAGGACTTGCATGACGCAATAGCTATGTCTTCAGGTGTCTCAAAGTTCATTTCTAAAAGTTTCTAAGACCTATGCTTTTTTGGAACAAGAGCGCGATGGACACCCATGTCGACCAAAACAGCCATAAATCACTGAAATTATTGTTTTGATGGTAACGCACTCGGCTGTGACACCTGAGTCCAGTGGTCGGGGATTGAGTCACTCCACATTTTTTTTACTTATATTTTACTTTTTATGCGACGACCGGTTGTGCTGCCAAAATGCCATTAGCCATTACCCAGCCTCCTCTTCAGATGGAAGTAGCCGGCAAGTCACTTACTTTGAAGTGTCTAAAGCCTCAGTAGCAGCAGCAGACACTACATTTTGTCATGATAAGTGGGCGTGTCCGTCGAATACGAATATGCCATTAGCCATTACCCAGCAAGGCCAGCCTCTGCTTCAGCTAGAAGTAACTGGAAAGTCACTTAATTTGAAGTGTCTAAAGTCTCAGTAGCAGCAGCAGGCACTATACAAGGGTAAACATTTTGACTCGATAAGTGGGCGTGTCCGTCGAAAACGAATATGACATTAGCCATTACCCAGCCTCTGCTTCAGCTGGAAGTAGCCAGCGAATCACTTACCTTGAAGTGTCTAAAGCCTCAGTAGCAGCAGCAGGCACTATACAAGGGTAAACGCTTTGACTCAATAAGTGGGCGTGTCTGTCGAAAATGAATTGATGCTCAACACGCAAAAGGAAAGACAGTAAGAACAGGAAAATGCAACAGGCAGAGTCTGTAGCGCTACCACTATTATTCAGTCTGTGAATTGGCTAACAAGCTTTTATTAGCTGGTACAGCCTACTCAATTAAGGTGTTAAATTAACTACAAAGGTGTTAAAATAACAATGAAACCTTACTGTAAGTAGACCAGCTGTTGTCATTGTCATAACCAGGTGTGAGCTAGAGTTTAAAACGAAGTAGGTATAGACAAGGAAACTAGGTATGCATAGGAGACTATAGGAGACTAGGTAGGCATAGGAGACTTAGTATATACGTAGTTATAAGCATAGGCATGCAGAGACTATGCAGGCATAAGAGACTATAGCTAGGTATAGGTTTAGATAGCTAGGTATAGGTTTAGGAGACTAGGTATATAGGTATTGGAGTCTATAGGTAGGTATGGGAGTATTTGGTAGGTATAGGAGTCTAGGTAGGTAGGTAGGTAGGTATAGGAGACTAGGTAAGCATAGGAGACTAGGTAGCAGGCTTATAACTGACGGACAAGCGAGTCCTGTTATATGACCTATAGCTATACCATGCATATAGTAGGCATTTAGCTACACCTGCACGACATGACAGACATAGCCAATAGGCATAAGACTAGGCAGTAAGCAGGCTGAGTAGACTAGATTGACATATGCATAAGACTGAGATTACTAGAGAGACATTATGTGTAAGACACTGCATGCATTGCTGACCATATACATATATCTTGGCTTAGGAAAAGGCTCAGTAGCAGCTAAGATGTAGGCCATGCAGGCTAAGTAGACTAGAGACACAGCTAGGACACCAGGTATAATTATATAAGTAGGCATAAAGACTTAGTACTTTTTTATCATACTTATAGAATTGACAGACTTAAGGCATCAGGGAGTCCTGTCATCTGCTGTATAGCTGCCTTGCACAGCATGCATTTAGCTACACCTGCATGATAGGGCAGGTACATTTGCTAGTCTATTATCGTCTGTCTGTCTGTCTGTCTGTCCGACCGTCCCGGCAATAACTCAATCGTGCTTGCATGGATCGATGCCAGACTTGCACGACGCGATAGCTATGTCTTCAGGCATCACCAAGTTCATTTCTAAAAGTTTCTAAGTTCTATAGTCGATTCACACGAACGCTTAATAGGCTGCTCAACAGGCCATTTTGCCATCATTTTCGGTTGCGTAAATGTTTAAAATTAGTTTAGACTTACTTAAATGTTAGCTACGGCAACATGCTATAGCTCAAATGAACCAGCATTCAATGAAGAATAAAAGAATCGAAACTGGAAGCCAGTGCTTAATATGGTTGCAAAGTTATGATGGTTTTCTACATGCTTGCGAAAACTGAATTATCGCGCGGGCTTTGCACATTTTTTACTGAACAACCTGCCGTATGTTGGCAAAAGTGCCATTATCCAGCGTCAGTATATAAGCTGCAGCTGGAATAACCGGAAAGCAGCTTACCTTGCAATGTCCATAAAGCCTTTAGTAGCAGCAGGCATATAACGTGGCTAAGCATTGCAACTCGATAAATGGGCGTGTCCTACGAAGTTGCATTGTTGCTTAAACATGTCATCTTCATCATAGCAGGAGCAGGGTGGGTTCATCTGCGTCAGCGCTAGCGTTATACGTATAGCTACACTGTATTACTTGATTGGCTAATCAATAGATAAAGCTGTTAAGCTGGTAGGTGTTATAAGTAAACATTGCTATAGCTATGTGGTAACCAGACAGACATAGCCAATAGGTACAAGAGATCTCTAGCTATAGGTTGGCATAGGAGACTGGGTATAGGTAATAGGAGACTAGGTAGCAGGCATAAGAGACTAAGTAGATAATAGGAGACTAGGTAGCATGCATAGGAGACTGGGTAGATAATAGAAGACTACTGTAGGTAGCAAGCATAGGAAGCTAGGTATAGGTAATAGGACACCATGCAGGTAGGCATAGTGGATTATAGAGAATCCAGTTGTATGATCTATTGCTTATAAATTTTTAAAATTAGTGTAAACTTGTTTAAACGTTATCTACGGCAATATGCTATAGCTTAAACGAACCAGCATTCAATGAACAATAAAATAATCAAAACTGGAAGGTGATGCACAACATGGTCACAAAGTTATGGTGGTTTTTCTACATGCATGCGATATCTGAATTACCGGGCTTTGCATTTTTACTGAACAACTGCCGCATGTTGGCAAAAGTGCCATTATACCCAGCGTCAGCATATTAGCTGCAGCTGGAATAACTCAAAAGCAGCTTACCTTGCACTGTCTATAAAGCCTTTATAGTAGCAGCAGGTGTATATAGCGTGGCTAAGCATTGCGACTCGATAAATGGGCGTGTCCTACCAAGTTGCATTGTTGCTTAAATGTGTCATCTTCGTCATAGCAGGAGCAGGGTAGGTTCATCTGCACCAGCGCTAGCGTTATACCTACACTATTACTTGATTGGTTAATCAATAGATAAAGCTGTTAAGCTAGCTGGTACAGCCTATTACAAGGTGTTAATTAAACAAAGAAACCTCAGTGTAAACAGACAACCAATTTTACAAGGTGTTATAAGTAAACATTGTTAGCTATGTGGTAACCATAATCAATAGGCACAAGAGACTAGCTATAGGTAGGCATAGGAGACTGTGTAGATAATAGGAAACTAGGTAGCAAGCATATGCATAGGAGACTAGGTATAGGTAGCATGCATAGGAGACTAGGTAAAGGTAATATAGGAGACTATAGCATGCAGGTATAGGCATAGGAGACCATGCAGGTAGGCATAGACAAGCTTGTGGACTATATATAGAGAGAATCCCATTGTATGATCTATTGCTACCATACAGCATGCATTTAGCTGCACTCCGGCACACCTGCACGATAGGGCAGGTACGTACCTTTGCTAATCTATTATATAAAGCCGAAAAACCATTCATCCGTCTGTCTGCATTTTTTCACATCCAGTCGATAACTTGGTCATATGCATGGATCGACTCCAGACTTGGTTTATGGTTAGTTTTGGTGTTAAGCTTCATGAAGTTTATGTTTGTAAATTTCTAAGTGCTGTAGTCAATCGACCCGAATGCGTAATAGGTTATTTTCGCCATCATTTTAAGTCGTGTAAAATTTTAAAAACAGTGTAGATTTGCTTGAATGCTATCTACGGTAACATGCCATAGCTCAAATGAACCAGCATTTAATGAGCAATAAAATAATCTAAACTGGAAACCAGTGGATGATATGGTTGCGGAGTTATGGTTGTTTTTCTACAGGCATGCGTGACGGCAAAATTGGGCTCACGTTTATAACTGTTGGTAAGTGTCATTACCCAGTGCTAGCATATCTGCTGCAGCTGGAATAGCCAGAAATTCACTTACTTTGAAATGTCTAAAGCTTCAGTAGCAGCAGGCCTGTACAGGGTAGCTCTAACCATTGTTTACTCGATAAGTGGGCGTGTTCTTTGAAAAGTGTTGATGCTTAAGCATCTGATCTTCCATAGGCGGCGGAAGTGGGGGTGCTAGGGCACCCCCAACTTTTCAATTAGGGGTGCTAAGCACCCCCATTATTATCTTTGTATGACGTAATAATTATCATGTGACCTCTTTGCAGAATATATAGAAGAAAACAATTCATCGTCGTCGTATCGGCAAGTATAAAATGGCACGCTATGTACAGCTAGCTATATAAGGATAATAGTTTTGCGGATATGAATGCGCACACGAGATGCATGTAGCTAGCAGCCATAGCAATAGCTAATTATAGCTACACGAGTACATAATAAATTGTAACAACTATATATATTCATAGCTATAACAGCTGTATCAGTAATCATCTATGTGACGGACTGACGGTGTTATAATGGTGGCTAAACGATCGCGAGCGAATGCTTCTCTCTGATTGGTTCACAGTGAAGAAATGAATAATGTCACAAGTACTTTGGTTCCTTCAGCTAGCTGATATTATATAGCTAATTATAATTTAACTGAAGTTATGTAGCTACACATGGCAATATTATAAGAATTAGCATATTAGCTATTTAACAGCTTAAAATTTACATGTAACAATATTAAGGTCATGCTAGCTTGTTTAGAGGCTAAATTGCCACCAAATTCAATCTCCTGGTGTCTATTTTTCAAATTTTCCTGGGGGGGCATGCCCCCAAACCCCCTAAAAAGAGCATGCTATGCATGCTGAGTGTACTTCGCACACCGGCATGCAGCGACAGCGACTGAGTACCCCCAACTTGAAGTACCTTCCTTCTCCCATGTACTTCAGATAGATGCATCAGTGCTATTATACAGTATATTATACAGTATATTAACTCAATTGGCTAACCTATAGTTAAGCTGGTACAGCCTACTACAAGGTGTCCGTGTAAACAGACAAGCCCTAAGGGCTATACAATTTTACAAAGTGTCATAAGTAAGCATTGCTATGTGGTAACTAGACAGACTCATTAAGACTAGGTATAAGCACTTTAAGTAGGCATAGGAGACTACTGAGGTAGGCATAGGAGATTAGGTAGGCATAGAACAGGGCTGGCGGAACAGGTCCGGCAGACTTGGTAACTGCCGGACCAAAGTTACAGAAACTCACAACTCAAAACTTTTCACTGTTGTTTATATATACACTGATAGTGTTATATCAATAACAATACAACTTACTTTTTGTGTAAAACCATTGCTCTAAAAAAAGTGCGAGGCCAATCAGAAGCAGCATTGCAAATAGGTATGTACGACCAAAAACTTTGATATCAGTTGAGGCCAAGAAATTACTTATCAAAAATCTTTTTACTACTTGAATGACATACAATAGTTTATATAGTATATTGTCACAACTATGATTGGCTTTGTCACTTGGCCACCTTTTTCACACATCATTATTAATAAAGGTGGCCAAGTGACAAAGCCAATCATAGTTGTGACAATATGCTATAAACTATTGTATGTCATTCAAGTAGTTAAAAAGATTTTTGATAAGTAATTTCTTGGCCTCAACTGATATCAAAGTTTTTGGTTGTACATACCTATTTGCAATGCTGCTTCTGATTGGCCTCGCACTTTTTTTACACCCAGGGTGTTTTTGTTGAGCATATTAATATATTATAACACAGCCGCGAGGGGTTTGACTGATATATACGCACGACTCCCGAGGGCGCGTAGCGCCCGAGGGAGAGTGCGTATATATCAGTCAAATCCCGAGCAAAGCTGTGTTATAACATTTATGTTACACTTTGCTTAGGCCTACCTGGCAAAAAGTCGAAGGCGCCTCTGGCAGAATGGCGACCATTGTGAGTTACTTCATTAGACGCTCTCCGGCATGGTATCAGCCAAGATTCCATTAATACTTAGTTTCTTCGACATTATTAAACTGCCGTCTCGAAGATAATCGCCTAAAAACTTATTAAACTTCAGGCCTAAAAACGAAACCCACAAGCAAGTGCATATGTCACGTAACGGGTTTATTATACACTTCGTGATCTCATTAAAGCCAGGCAGGCCGTATAAGGCAACTGTGGTATATAACTTTGCAACTGTGGTATATTCTGATATACCACAGCAAACTGTGGTATATCAGTTATATACCACAGCTCGAGGCTTTGATGTCGCCCACGCAAAGTGTTACTTATATATTGGAGCTGAAACAAATACTCGATTCGCTCGAATATTCGCTCGGTTGCATAGGTATTCGAATACCAAGAGAGTATTCAGATATATAGTGAATAAATTTCTGCATTAATTCCTGCATAATTTGTAATTAACTACAAATTTAAAAGTATTTCAGTAATTAAATGAATTACATTTTATGTATTTCTAGCATAAGTCATGAATTTTAATAGTAAAATGGCTTTTTCAAACTATTCGGATATTCGCTCGCTTTGCCATTCAAACTATTCGAACCCTAAATTTCATATTCGTTTCAGCCCTAATATATATACTATGATGATGTCATACTTCAAAGGAGCTGACTGGTATGTATTTTGACATATACACGTGCATAGCGGGGTTGGTATATATATACTCACCTGAGACCAGGTTGGTATATATATACTCACCCTTACCATATATGAATAGCAATAAGTATAAATAATGTCACGTGCAACCTGAACAGTCGATTGTGGGTTTGCTCAACCATTGTTTTAAATGTGAGCCAGCTTTGTCGCTCGAGTTCATGACGACGTTTCGTCACTGGGAACATTACTTTTGTGTGAAAAGGTACTTATTTCTATAGAGATTTCGTTGGTTATAATGTTTTCATCATAGTATATATCATATGAACCACGGCTACTCGGTGTATTCAACAAATATACACCCCTCGTGCTTGATCATCGGAAGTTTACCACTGATAAACTTCCTCTGACCTCGGACTCGGGTCGTATATTTGTTGAATGCACCTTGTAGCTGTGGTTTATATATTACATAATTATATAGTATATATAAAGAATTTTGTGTGGGAGGATCAAAGCCGAAAACAGTGCTATATTGCAGATATAGAACTGGAAACACGTGAACAGTGCTATATTGGGTAGTTATAGAACGGGAAATAAAATGAAAGACTTTAAACCTCTTGTTTTCGCTGTATATATTGATGGACAATTCAGTAAACAGTAGGAAACACTGGGATACATCAATGCTAAAGCCATTCTGCTGAAAGATTGGTAAGGTTGGACGTTTTATAATGGCGCGCGAATTTGTAGAGGAAATTCTCTATAACAGTTAAAGCACTGCCTTGCTCGTGCTATATGAAAAATAAAGCACTCGGCACTCGGTCTCAATGCTAATATAGCACTCGGCTTCGCCTCGTGCTATATTAGTCATCTCGGCCTTGTTGCCTCGTGCTTTATTTTTCATATAGCACTCGCGGCAATGCTTTAATCCTTACATATATAGCCATCCAATAAAAGCAATAAGAGTTGTTACCAAGCTAGCAAAGAGTTTGTACTGCCATTGCCGTACAAATTTGCCACCTCAAAGTATACCTGCCTTAGGACAAAATAATGATGTCACATGCAGCCACTCTATAACACAGCTGCTTTGCCGTGTTTGTGCTTTGTTAATTAACAAGTGACTTTACTTATTATAGGCAGACAAGGATCCAAGATTAAGGAGATGGAACAGAGTAGTGGAGCCAGAATAAAGGTTTTTTTACACATACATATGTGAATGCAGGCCAGCAAAAAGACCAAGCGAACACAAATTACACTTGTTCATAAAATTATATATACCGTAGTTTGGGAAAAATTCAATGGTGTAAATATTCATGAGAAAAAATTCAAGGTTAAAAATTTTTCGTCTCAGCAGGCTGCAGACGAAAATTTTTTAATGCCGAAGATTTTTGCAGTAATTTTTTTAATAGCAATACTCCTAATGTACATATATATATATTATTCAAGAACTAACTACGTAGATGTACCTGTTCTTCCGACTTCGATTCGCCTGTCATGGGTTGTGCAGCGGCACTAATTGGAATGTCAAGATTTGTGATCACGTGATATAATTTAAATATGGAAACGTGTGAGAGAAGCAGTTGTGTGCGTGGCTACCACGTCTACAGGGCCATTTGGGATGCGGCGACTGGTGAGGAGTTGGTGTGCGAATCTTCTTTACGACGAAGGTACTTCAACGGAGCCATTATAATTCATGAATACAACCGACTAACATGCACTCAGTATTAAACTGTTGAAATGTGAACACGTGTACTGAACATGCTCTATTTATTCGTGGTAAGAAATTTTTCATGCGCATAATTTTCGCTGTGCTTAGCATCCGACGAAAATTTATTCATGCCAAATTTTTCCCAAACACGGTATCTGGCCTAATGTATTCTGCGGACTGGACTCACGGACTGAACTCACAGACTGGACTCGTGGACTCGACTGGGTATCTTTTAAAATCCTGCATACACGTACAAACTCACCTTAAATCAAATAATTAACTGATATTCTTAAGGAAATCTCTATTGTCCATCAGCAAACACGGCATTTCTCTTTCATAAGGTGCTTATTAATTAGAAATTATCTTTAAGCGCCTATATATTAGGTGACTATAGTTGGGTTAAGAACCAGCAAGCCAGTATCAACTACAGTGAGGTTATTAGCTAGAGTATAAATCGCTCATCCAAGGCATAAATATAAATAGTAAAGGGACACGCCCTCTACTATCTATGCTATCTAAGCCTAGCCTGGATGAGTGATATTAAATATTTATACTCTAGCTAATAACCTGACTGCAATTGATACTGGCTGGCTGGTTCTTTGTTTTCATTAACCTAACCATAGTAACCTAATATATAGGTGCTTAAAGATAATTTCTAATTAATAAGCACCTTACGAAAGAGAAGTTCCATGTTTGCTGATGGACAATAGAGATTACCTTAAGAGTTTAATTATTTAATTTAAGGTGAGTTTGTATGTGTATGCAGGATTTCAAAAGATGCCCAGTCGAGTCTAGTCCGCGAGTCCAGTCCGCAGAATTCATTAGGCCTATATATCTTCGGTTTGTACAGAGTATTTGTTTTATGTCAGTTGCGAAAGTTTCATAGTCCCTAATCACTGGACTAAGTTATTTTCTATTTTCATGCATTTTAAACACATTTACGTAGTTTATTGACAATTACTTTCCTTGTTACATCATATAGCTAGTGTATGGGATCGATACATGATCCAAGGAATGTCACAATGATGCTTAACCTTTGACTTGGCTGGACTTTGGTTCATTTTTGACTTGAAGTTTGACCATGTATACGTATGTAGTCACGGATGCATGATAACATAAGATTAAACGATATACGTAGCACAGAGCTACGGTACAGCTCTCGACTAAGTTTACAAAAAAACGCGTGTCCTCCGGCGTGCCTCGACAAATCTCGAAGATAACTCGCGGGTTGTTCTCGAACGCACGAGTGTTACAACGCATGTATGAATATTTCATGCACGTCAGTAGTGCTCGCGAGTAATTACTAACGAGTGGTGAATGCTCGCGAGTAAATCGTGTCGTGCTCTTCAGCGCTCGCGAGTAATCACTGACGAGTGGTAGCTAAGCACTCGCGAGTAAATCCAGTCGTGCGTTTTCTCGTGCAGTATAGACTTACACAAGTTTGTCCGCGCTTGCTTTATCAAATCACGCCCCTTTTAGGTTCAACATATTGGAGTGCATCTTGGGACGTGTCTTCTTGTGATGATTTCGCAAATAGCGCCAGCTCCTTCACTTAAGTGCCTTATCACGTGCGTTTTGTGTTAGAACACATGCGCTTTGTCTAAGAACACGTGCAAGAATTTAGCTGCGTATCCTGTCTGTCTCGTGTCATTTGGACTCATTCGCGTGTTTGGTATTCAGTTTGGAGTGATACGTACGTATAGTAGTATACGTAGCTACATACAATGACTCGTGTGTAGCGCACGAGGACTGACTCGCGTGCAGCACGCCATGTCTGACTCGCGTGTAGCACTCGATGTATGACTCGAGTGCATTGCACGAAGTATGACTCGCGTGTAGCAGCAGCGCACGAGGTATGACTCGCGTGCGGTGAGTCGGTGACACGCGAGCGCCGACTAATCGCTCGAATAAAATTGATAAACACACGCGTGAATGGTACACGCGAGTGTAAACTTAGTCGTGAGCTGTACCGTAGCTATATTATCATGTGTATACAGTGATATGTAATTTTTATGTAAGCCTTACTAAAAGGCATGTAACAGTACATTCATTACATTGATAGTCTGTCAAAATCAGCTTAGTGCCATTAGTGATCAAGCAAAATTAGCCGTGTATGTGTGGGTGTGTGTGTGTGGGTATGCTTGAAATAGTGGGAATTAAAACTTTGTTCTTGTAACTATTCAGTCTCATAATGGTGATTTGTAAGGTCAAGAAGAAGCAGCACATCAATATACCTCATTGCATTATAATACATACATCAGTCTTAAAGATCTTCAGCTAGCAAATCCATTTTTAAATGCATAAATATGCATAAAACAAGAAAATAACTTGATCCAGTAGCCCAGTCCAGTGATTAGAGACTACCAGCTTCTTTATTAAATTCCGCATTTAGTGATAATCACAAGATATGACTCGACAAAGCTGTCAATTTTATGTGCTCACTTGATCCATTTTGCTGGCCCAGTCACATAATTATGTAGGTACATGTGTTTTCATATAGCATGGCCTTTATGATTAATTGGAAATAGTTTATGTCTGGTCTCGCATGGTTAGGGAAGCAGGAGGTAGTAAGGGGAGGGGCATTGACCATAGAGCATTGGCACTTATGATAGGGACTGATAATTACCTAGACATTTTCCTCATCGATTTCTCCATTGATAATGTAAAATCATTGTCCAACCAAGTTTGGCTTGTTTGGTAGTTGGTCAAATGCCAATATTATTGGCCAGTAAAAGTATCCAATGACTATCTGTTACTGTCGCCAGTATGTATGGAATATTCAGCAAGATGTGAGAGTCAAGTAAAACGGCAAATATAGCACTTACAGCATTGCAACATAAATCCCTACTTTTGATAAACCTGCTTAAATGATCATGAACCAAAAGTAGGGATTAAACTTGGAATCTTTAGTGTTCAAAGTCTTATTCCTTGTTTCCTTACTTTTTGGAGCATTGAGGTCGATCCCTATTCACTATTTAAATTTTTAAGTATTCTATCCATATTGAAAATGCATGTATACATGTAAGTTAGCACTCTTTCTACTCAGGTGATCAAATGTCCAGGGGCTGTGACCACTGTCAAGTTGATAGGCTCAAGTGAGGCACAACAGAGAGCTAAGGAGCTCATAGAGGATGTTGTTCAGCTGATTAATGAAGTGGAGCACATTGATAGAGGAATGGAAAGTACGTACATTAGAAAGTAACCAATACCATACATATGAAATGATTTACTAGCTTGTTTAGTGCTGGGCAATATATCGAAATTTAATCATATTGTGATATTAAAACACTATCGAGTATGTAATTATGCAATAACAATATTGTCATTAGTATCAGGATGTAATTTTAGATTTTCGGAAAGTAAAATGAAAATGTAAACATCTTTAGTGTTCAAAACCTTATTCCTTGTTTCCTTAGCACTGAGGTTGATCCCTACTCACTATTTATATTTTTAATTATTCTAGTTTGTTTGTTTATATATTTTATAGCATGCTTGCATGTAAGCATAAGTAGGCGCCAAAAATGTTACAAGCGCTTAATAATTATGCTTGTTTACAGGCGCTTGTTAACAAAGCGTTAACATGGCAAAGCGGCTGTGTTACAGCAAATTACATTCGAAAAACAGCAAGTCTATTCACTAAGTTCACTTCACAATGAAGCACACGCAAAAACATTGTGTCTAATATAAACAGCTTATTATGTCACGTGTGCAAGCCAGTTTTGTGTGACGTAATAAGCAGAAGCCGTAACAGCTGAACACCTTCTTTCGCAAGTTTCTCACCTTGTTTAAAGGAATATAGAAGAACAAGAATAGATAGTGAAGGATAAAAGGTAGAGTTGGGCAATATTACGATATTATCGTATATCGTGATATTAAAGTGTCATGATAATCGATATCGAAGAGAAATTTTCAGTATCGTAATATTGATAGTACAATATTTATCATCAATACCGTGATTATCGTGAGATTTATTGCTCAAAAATGTATAAATCTTATAACACCAGTAAATATTATCCTACGTATGTTCACTATTTCAGTGCTTGTTATACCCTACTGTTAGTTAAAATGATATCATGATATTATCGATTATCGCGATAATTACTCTCACGATATACATGTATCGAGACATGAAATTTTTGTTATCGCCCAACCCTAATAAAAAGAATCACCATGGCGCAGTGGACAAATCTTAATCAAAACAACAGTTTTGTAAATCTGGTCCAATCACCTTTGTTGTGTGGAATTTCTGGAGCCGTACACTTAGTGCTAGTGGGTCTTATGGTAGGCAGGCTGCTGGTCTGACATTTGGCTGGCTACTTTTGAAGTTATTTTCACCCCTGCCGATCGATACTTTGTCAAACATTCACAATACAATTATTTCATGAGCTCTTAGGTTTTATGTATTCCTGCATTTTTTTACCATTTTCTACAATACACTCTTTTTATTCATTTCAACGTATTTGCCATTCTTGGCTGGAAAGCATTCTCTGATTTCATATTTCACTTTTGAACCTTACTAGTGTCCATCAATATTAGTATGAACCACTGGCATGTGTATCATCATTTGTTTTTACTGATGTGTAGTCCTATTCAACAGGTATCGTGATAGTTACTAGCAAAAACACTATATCGATATTTATTTAATATCGTGATATATCACCAAAACGGTAGTATTGTTCAGCCCTAGAATAATTCCTAATTTTTATTTGACATATAGGAATGGGATTCTCTAAACTGAATGCATTTGATGATTATGACTCAAAGTAAGAGAGATATGTGTAAAGTACATCAGTGTTTGTTTACTAAATTAAAGGTAATTACTGTTATGTTTTATTTTTCACTACGTATGTAGCTAAAACGCCCTCTAATAAATTTTCTTCTACAATACAAATTTACCTGCGCTTTTGTCCACAACATTGCTACTACATCTGTTCATATGAGAAACTCATTAATGTTTGGAATGGTATGCTTGACTTTAACGATGAAGCGTATTCCCTAGTCAAAATGTCATACAGTACTGTGCATGCATATTTGACCAAACATGAATGTTAGATGCATGCATATGGCAACATGCATGTAGACATTCATGCCTATTGCATGTAATACTCATGTTATACAAAGTGTTGTTCATGTAACATGAGTGTTTAGGTGACACGCATGTTACAGTAATGTTACATGCATGGCGTATCCATGTCAGTCATGTGACATGAATGTCACATGCATGTACCATACTATATCCCACAATGAAAAGCAAAGTCCAAGTAACTGGTTACTTATAATACGATGTATATTAGAGTAAGTTGGTAAGTGCTTCAACTACATGTATGTATATTCCTTACTTGATACATTATGCATGTTACATGCATGCTACACATGCATGCATGTGAATACATTACTTGTATGCATACCTCTTGGTAACCTACTACATTAGTTGCTATAGCAACATAATCTGCTGGTCACATTTTATGCCCTGCATGTTGTATTCATGTAACATTCATGGAAAACGTCCCAGATTCATGATTGTTACATGAGTGTTGCATGTACATTAACATAACAACATGAATGTTACATAATCAATGGTAATTGCATGTTATATGCACAACATTTTTACTAGGGTTGCAGCTGGCTGGGTAAGGGCACTAGTAGTACATTAAAGTTAAATAATTATTGAACCTTCCAATTTATGCACTCAAGCTTGGCTGAAATTGTTATACTACATGCTTGATTTTTATAAAGAAAACTAAAGATATGTAAATGTTAAAGAATAAAGCTGGACATATGTGTGTTACATAAGAAGCACAAGAAGTACACATTATGAATATATGGGCTCAATGCATATATACATTAAATCTTGTGATATTCAATTGTATATGTGACCGGGCCTTAGAAAACCAGTCTTATCTACACAAAACGCACCTATTCATATTATGGTATCTATCTCTTTTTCTGTGTGTGCTATACAAAATCTGTAAGTTTCATTGAATTCCTACTGCATACGTATATGGTGAAATTTGTGTTAATATTATGGTGAGTATAAGTTATTGAATTTGAAATACTAAAAATCTAGGTCAAATCAAATTTTATGTGTAGAGAAGACTGGTTTTCTCAGGCCCAGTCACATATTTTAAAGCTCATTTTCTACGATGGCTTGTGGGTTGTGGATAGTTGTTGTTTTAGCGATTGAAAGATATGAACAAAAATATCTACTCTAAAGATCGAGAAGCTGTACAAATGTGCCAAAGGCTTTGTGCAAAAAAATTTAACTAATTTTTCAGTTTCACATCATAGCATCTTAAATGATTTATTTTATAACTGAGCTGTTTATTCCAGCCATTCCTCACTAGAAATAACAAAGTCCTGTATTTTCCGCAACATCCCTAAAACAAAGTTTTCCAAGAAGTGCTTTAATTAGAATGCACCGCATGTTCCAGTTGAAATTTCTTTGAACAGCGTTTGATGACTGAATCAACGCAGTGGAGGATAAAATAGTATTCAAAGGAAATTACTGATAATATTCATAGATCTAGCTAGTTAGTATTATATATTCATTTATAGAATTTACATGGTTCATTGACAATTTAATTATATAATAATGAATTCCATGGACTATCATAATTATTATGTTACTATGATAGCTACTTACGTACATAGTGATATAAAATACTCTAATAGCTGGAGCTACGTGGCTATATACATAGGTGTTTGGCTGTAAGACTGGATATAAGTAACACACAGCTAGCTGTCCAGCAATAGACATGAAAATATCTGAAGAAACGAGTAAATTTTTAATTTCAAAAAAGTGAATAGGGAATCATAAAAAAGAAACTAAACAAGATGAGAACTTACGATGCTATTATATTTGAGATCCCTATTTTGACTGTTGCAAATTATATTGCTAGACCGTACCACAGTCAAAATAAGGATCTTAGAAACGTAAGTTCTTTTCACGATCCCTATTCACTTTTTTGGAAATTTTTTATTGTTACTTTCAGACCTACCAAAAGAATAAACTGGGCTGCTATTAATTCCAGTAGAGCAACTGATGAAGCAGAGAAATGGGCAGGTACAAGTGACATAGTTGTGCTTGACCATCATTGTAAATTGTGTATATTATAGGATTGCCTGAAGTGAAAAAACGATTTTACATTGAAGATCCTGCTGTTAGTAGGTTGACTCTGGATGAAGTACAA